>JAZKJV010007212.1:0-1307374 GCA_037367405.1 Ottelia alismoides
TGTAACTTCTTATGAATAGTAAATGTTTGGATGGTTAGGAGCAGGGGCGGGAACCAGGGAATTTCACGAAGGAGGGGTCGAGTATACAATTATTATGTATGTTATACCTTATGGCTCACATGAAAACTCTGGTCTACAAAACAAGGAAGAATGATAGGGACCTCTGACAATGATGGCAACATATGCTCATCTGAAAATAAGACCGCATCCTTGTGTGTGTCTGAAACTGGAGACTCGGAACAATGATCGTCGAGTCAGAAACCGAACTGTAGAGTCTGATCAACTTACTGGTCCGGAGACTGGTATCTGAATCTTGATCTGGAATACAAGACCTGTGACTCTACATATATACTCCCCCTTTCTCCCATACTTGTCGGAAAATGAACATCGACCAAGTTGAGAGAAGACAAAGATAAATAGGGGGTAAATAACAAGAACATGAAACTCACGGCTTTGTATATTTTTTTAAATAGCCGCCATGATGATGATTTTTTTTAACACAAGCCGTTCAACCCCCTTTTTTTATACGGCTTTTCAACTTCTTCTTCTTTTTTTGATAAACTTTGCGTACGGCTTTTTTTCTCATGTACATGTCTTTTTTTCTAATTTTTTTTTCTTGTCCCACTTGGGCCCAACTTCTTCCTCTCTCACCTTTTTTTAAATAAATGCCCCCTTGGGCTTTAACGCAGCTCCACAGATTCCCCTTTATATATATATATATATGAAATTATCGGCCCACATGGCCTCTTAAAACAAATAATAATTTTTTTTAAAGGCTGTGCAGTAGGGTTCGGGAACCCTCGTTTCAAATAACGTCGTCGCCCCCCCAATCTTTGTCGTTGGAGTCGCGCCCCCGATGGGGGCCTGTGTCGCGTCGCCAATGGCGAGTCAGGACCGCCTGGGAGCTCTGGTCGAGGGGGCGAGGTCGGGATGCTGCTGCCTGACGCCTGCCGTCTGGTGGAGGAGGCGAGCGCCGCCTGTGAGGTCAACTGCGGTGGAAAGACGCTCGCGCGCAAGGGCTCGCGTGCGAGATCGGGTCGAGTGGATCGCTGCGGCTTTGAGAAGGTGGCGCCTGTTCGCTTGGAAGATCGCCGCGTGTGCTGGAGAGGCGTATGGAGCACCGCCTGCGCCTGTGCGTGCGAAGGAGTGTGCGCCTGATGCGCGAGAGCACGACCTGCGTGCCTCGACTGAAGATGGAGGATGCAGCCTCCGCCTGGAGGTTGCTCGATCTGCGCCTGGGGTCAGGGGTAGGACAGGTCGCGTGGAGCCCTTATGCAGCCTCCGCCTGGAGGGGATGAGATCTGAGGATGCGCGAGGTGACGGTGCGATCTGGTATCGCCTGGGCGCGGCATCACGATGGAGAGGCGACGTCTGCTCATGCACCGCCTGGAGGGATGCTCGAGATGGCAGAGTTGCCTGGAGGCGCTGGATGCAAGATGGCACTGGATTCAAGAACACTGTTGCGCCGATCTGAAGGGCTAGGACTGCTGGAGGCCCTCCACAGTTCGTAGAAGCCAAGCAAAAACAAGAAATTAGGGTTTCGATTGAAACCCTGGACTCTCGAACATGAACCAATCTTTATCAATACAAGAATATGAATAATCTTTATGAACAATCGAAACTCGAATAAAATATCGAATCATGAAATCATCGAGGATCGAACCTGCTCAGATACCATGTTAGAAAATCGGAAGGGGAAGCGAAACATGGATAAAAGATAAACAAGAATAAGAACGCGGGATTTACGTGAAATCCTACTCCGTGAGGAGCGGGATGAAACCACAGGAGAAGCCCTCAAAGGGGCGTGTCTTTCATTGCACTTTCTCATCTGTTACAGGAGGCCTGGGCTCCTTATATAGCCTCCACATGTCCTCCAAGTCCCACCGTTGGACGATGTGGGACTAAACCACTGGATGGGTAAATGGATCTCCTCCAGGAATCCATTTACCCTGCTACAACACAATGGGCGCACTACCTAATAATCCAACATGTACCTTTCTATAATGATATCCCTCGAAATCTGATCAAGGGACTCTCGAACATATTCTGATCCCTGTAATTTGATGAATTCAAACAATGTTGGTTCGTTACTAAGATGGATTTCATGGATATTATCGCTGCCTTCCACTTCATGAACTTCTAGGGAATGTTTGGTTGACAAGATACTCCAAGGTAGCCTGGCATACCCTCAACTTCATCCCTGCATTCCTGGATTGGGATTACGTGTATGGATCATACAATTTCTTTGTTATAATATATTTTAACCATATTTAAATAAAAAATTTAACAAAAAATATATTATAATCATTAAAAAAGTTAATATAACACATGATCAATGTGACATCACATCATATTTATCATTCCAACCCTCCTAACACATAATCAATTTATCATTCCTAACCCCAACTCAGTTATCAAACAGTCCCCTGGGGCCATAACGTCAAACATTTAAATAATACACTAATCTCCTTGATCTTCAAATAGGGTGATGCGAATGACATTGAGAACTTCAGCCCGGTCAATTGATCAATCTACATATTCCTTGCGAATGCGATTCCACCTTCACAATGTGCCTTGTTAAAAAATCGTTCCGTGACAGACGCTTTTATTGTTATCGCAACCATTGTAAACGAGTGGGATCGAGTGGGGACTAAAGCTCTTATTCTTAATATTGATTTTCGCAAGGCATTTGATACATTATGATGGCCTTTCATCATGGTTGTCCTGAGGGCGGCAAATTAACCTCCAATATTCATAAATTGGACTAACTCTTTCCTTGAAATGTTGGGAGTATCCTTTAAAGTCAATGAAACCTCGACGGGTTTTATGCATCCGGAAAGAGGCATTAGGCAAGGTGATCCTCTATCCCCCTTTTCACTTCATACACTCTCACTTAGTATTAAATGCTATGTTAGCAAATTGGCTGATGAAAAAAAGTTCAAAGGCTACTTTAAAAGGGGGAATGAATCTCAAACGTGCAATTTGCATACTACCTTTTAATCATCTTGGAATATGGGAGGAAGAAATTAAAAAGTTCTAACCACTATAAAAATATTTAGCAAATCTCTGGGCTGAAAATCAATCAAAAAATATGCCTTTTATGGTTTAAACACTTCTCAAGATAGCATTGTTCAAATAAAAGAGGGTTTAAGTTGGGGAGAAGGGTCCTTCCTTATAAACTACATGGTCTTCCGGATAGCTAGAAGAAGGATGTGAATAAAGACTGGTCATCTATTATTTCTAAAATTGCGGCCAAACTACAGGGATGGAAAGTCAAAATGCAACCACTTCTGGCAAGAATAACTCTTCTAAATACATCACTGACTCATGTGATGATCTATGTGATGACTTGTTTGAAAACATTGTGGGTATAATAAAGAAAGATAGATAAGATGATGCGTAAATTGTTGTGGGCTGGAAACTCCACCTTGAAGTCAGCCCTAAAATTGGCGTGGAATAAGGTGACTCGTCCAATTTCAAATGATGGTTGGGGTATATTGAATCTTAGATTGTTTAATGATGCCCTCCTATCCAAATCAGCAATAAATATTGTGGAATATAAGAAACTACGTTTTTCAGACATCTTAAGCGCAACACATTATCGTGGAGGTATGATTGTATTTTCGAGTGGGATTAAGGCGGCTTCTCATTCATTTGTAGAAGTCACATTAGAAGAATCAAAATGCTTCAACATATACTTCAAAAAATCTCGTTCCGAAAATCACTCATCTCTTTGGAAAGATCCACTCATCTCTGGAAAGATCCACTAGCTAGTAAAAAATCATTTTTTCTTCTTTGCCAACAATCTCACGTTTTTTGTAAAAAAAACAGCTTGTAACGATGGGGGAGGAACTATCTTCTTGAAAGTGCAGTTTAACTGGTTCAAAGCCTTAGAAAATAAACTCCCATTAGGATTGTGGGGTCTCACAAAAAATTTAAGGGAGGCGGTGCAAAATATCTTCCAAGCAATCTGTCCTCTTCAACGGGGCTGGGTTTAGCTATCCAAACATGGTCAACCTCTTTGCAAATCCACTAGGAAGAAATTATACTCCCTACTAGTTGATGGGGAAGAATTAGATCAAAAATACTCGACTTCTTCTGTAAGCATGTCTTTGACCCGAGGGTTTCATACTTTATGTGGTTAATGGTGCACAAGAAAGTTATAACTCAAGCTGAATTAGGAAAAATTAAATGTTTCTTTGGTAAATAAATGTCATTTATGTCAAAAAGACAATGAAAACTACACACATCTATTCAACTATTGTATGATAACAAAGGAAATCTTTGCAACTTGTCAAAATAAACCTAGATTTGATGAGTTCATGAACAAATTCCTAACGAATGACAAGGTGCAAAAACGTTTGTTTAGATTGAAATCTGATCTCATTCAAACAACCCTTTGGTGGTAAATTTGGAAAGGACGGTGTAAATTGGCTTTTAATGTCATCTCTTTAAATTCTACTAGGTTAATGCTAGAAACCAACACAATTTTCGCCATCAGAATGGTTTCACTCATGTTAATGAAAGGATGATATGTGACTAATCAATAAAGGGGATGATCACTTTACAAGAAACATGTAGCTATTTTGGAGGATTTAACGGCATCTTCTTCTACTATAGAGATCTTGACTATGGGTTCTTTTCCCATCATTTGGTGGGTGAGGTGAGCGTGCGGCGGGGATGTTGTCCGAGGTAAAGAAACTTTCTATTGACGACCTTTCATGTTAAGGACCAACTTTGAGTTTGAGACACTTTTGATGAAGGATTAAAGCGTTGGGTTTGTGGTTCTAGCTGATCCGATCTTTTATCATGTTGGAGGTTGTGCTGATAATTTGATGTTATTTGTGCCCCGCATTTGTGCAGGCTCCATACTTTTGCTGTATTGAACTGATGACGATGTCATTTTGTTTGTCTATTAATGATGAATGAACTTGGATTTTTATTAAAAAAAAATCAAAGCATAAGTTGGTTGCCTATTTTACGTTTAAATTTATACTAGTACACTATGCATCATAAGGTATTATTTCCTTTCTATGCCTAAACTTTCATGGTATAGATAACTATTAAATTGTGCATTGATCATCCAATAAAGGTGGGCATTTATTATTATGATTATTTTGAAAAAAACATAGATCAATTAAATGTACATTAGCACCAAAAGATATCGGCGGATGAATTGCCATTTTAAAATCAATATAAATTCGGAAGAGACCAATTGCAACATCCATTCATGTCATCAACGATAGATACTCAACTCTTGGTTCTTAGGGGATTTAGAATAGATTATATTTACTATAAGTTTAAATAAGACCCGATAACTAAATATACTAGACATTGCCACTAGGTTTCTTCGTTAGATTTGTAACACCCAACCACAAACATAGTCTCACATTTAAAATTCACAAAGTGTACTAGTTGTTTTGAATACACCATATAACACCGCAACTCCCAAACGATCCCACACCTAAAACTGATGAAGTGTAGGTGTAATTTATAAGTAGTGGGGATTATTACTTGACAACTTTGGGCTAAAACATTTTGGGTGGTTGTCAACCGGTCCATTCAGACTTGAAACCAACAAGTTGTCAACACAGTTTTCCTCGATAAGAGATCGGAGACCTAAGCTCGGAATGTTACAAATGGTTACAAAGCTAATTTCCATCTGATATTAGAAAGGACTACTCGAGAGGTGGAGTCACCCCTACAAAGATATAAGGAAAAGACTACCCGAAGCGTGCAACCACCACTGTCACTGGGAGTAAGTGATGGGTCATGTCGTAAAGAGGACTGAGAATACCCATTCATCACTCTTTATTATTATATTTTAGCTACAAAAGCCTTTGCAAATGCATGTAGATATATGTAAATAAGAATAATTACCAAAAGCATGCATTGTGTAAAAATCTATAATTAGCATGTTTTTGTGCAAAAACAAAAGAATAAAGATTAAAAAGAAAAAGAGGGAAATTTTTAGAATAAATATTGAGCAACCTAACCCAAGGGAGGGCTCAGCATGGGCCTGACCGCATAAAAGCCAAAGTAGAGGGAGATAGGGGCTCTTGTGTAAATATTTATGTAAATAAAATAAAAATGTTTTACTCACCAAAAATACACTTGTAAATACTTGTATATATATTTATTAATATAAAAACAAAAGAAAAATTAAAAATTAAAAAGAATCAAAAATATCCCTTTCATCATGTACATATACCACATCTATGTATTTATTTAACCTTGAAAATTAATAAAATTAATCTTTTTAATTTTTGTAAATACTCTATGTTATATATTGTAAATAAATAAAATAAAAAGAATCAAAACCAAAACAAAATAAAAATAGAAAAATTAAAAATACAAAAAATACATTGTACATAGACCATGCATATAGATGTACATATCTACTTATTTTACCTATGTATATAAATAATAAAAATAAAATAAAAACACCCTTTTATTCCTTATTTTATAATGTAAATAAATAAAATAAAATGGGAATAAAATTGTATAAAATTAATATATAAAAATCAAAAATCAAAAACCCTATATATATTGTATATACCTATACCTAGTACATATTATGTATATAGCCTATTTTTATTTTGAAAAAATTATTAAAAATCACAAAAAAATAGAAAAAAATAAAATAAAAATATTTCATGTTTTAACTTTTTACAAATTCGGCCATTTGCTACCTTATTTTTCAATTCCAAACTTTAGCCACGTGGCCTTCACCCATTGGCCCTGGGGGATGTTGACCACCCGGTCAACTCCCCCCCCAGGACCACTTCCCACGGGTCTGCTGCGCCCGACCCATCTTCTCGGATTTTTCCCATGCAGACCCGACTCCTTTTTGCCCAAACCTCGGGTCCGGATTGCTCACGTCATACCCGAGAACCTCGCCGGAGCCTTCGCCTCGGGATCCGCACGCTACATCGCCCTACCCGCGCCCTTCTTCCCGGACCCCGCCAGCATACTTAAGCTTCGCTCCGCCACCCTAATTCTCTATCTTTGGTCATTCCCCTTATTCCTTGTGAGCTCCAGAGTGATCGCACGAGTGACAGCGAGCGTCTCCACCTGTTGCAGCGAGGCGAGGAGGAGGATACCACTGATCCGGCGAGTATCACCGCCGTGCTCCGCCCTGAGTTGGAGCTCAAGCCTCGGACGTCGGCGTTCCTTGAGGCGAAGACCCAGAGCTGCGCAAGCTCGACCACAGCCCATTCCTTCCACCCAGGTACCCTCTTAGCTTAGCCATTTCATCTGATTTCCATTTTGCCCCAATTCGTCCCGCCGTCGTATTCCTTCGATTCACCCCGGTTCCGACCACCGTTCGACCATCGGACCCGACCCACACGTTCGCCTTCCTCCGCCGCACGTTCTGCACCCACTCACTCAACCCAGCTCGCACAGGAGCTGGGAACCGGGCTTCACCGTCTTCCACCTTCGCCGGAGCCCGTCGCCCCAACGCACCGACCATCCCCACTACGCCTAACTGGGTCGAGGCACTTTGCCCTCGACCCGTGAATCTCTTGAGTGATTTTGTAGGTCCAGAGGAGGCCATCTGAGGCCTCTCGTCATTCAGACCAGGAGCTTCACCTCCGCCACCCTCGTCGGAGCTCCCCCGAGCTCGGCTGGGCCATCGGAGGCCATCAGCTGCTGCGCACGTTCACGCCGGAGCTTCTCCGATAGTCAGGAGCAGCAGAGGAGGCCGGAGACGCTTCCACGAGGCCGGAGAACTTCGCCGGCCGCCTGTTCATCTAGGACCTCCAGCCGCCGTCGATCGCCCCCGTCTCGCTCCAGTTCAGATCTTGGCCGTCCATCCTGGAGCTTCCTGCACCGTTCGATCAGAGAAGGGACGATCCGGAGCGCCCACCAGTTCCAGCCCTCCGATCTGCCACGTGGAGCACATCCAACGATCCCGCTTAATAAAGGGTAATTTACCCTTAGGCCCTTATCTTTGTTTTATTTCGTTTGAGTCCTGTAAATATATAAATACGTTGTTTAGTTTTAGGTTTAATTGCATGGAGGACCCTGAGCTTTAGATATTTGCATTTATACCCCTGCCTGTTGTGAGCCACGTGCTTCGTCACGTGTTTTGTTGGTGTATTTGCAATCTATGCCCTTGTAGTTCTGGATGTTTATGAATGAATGAAACTTTTTAATTAATTGCATTTATACCCCTGTGCGTGGTTGTTTTACGCATGTGCGTTATTTTTGGGTTATTTGCAACCGAGCCCCCTGGACTTTTGATACGTGTTATCAATAGGTCCTTGGGACTTATTTTCCTTACATATAGGTCCCTGAGTGCCCCAGGCACACGCTTGGTGCGTGTTTTGCTGGGTATTTTGCACCTGGACCCCCAGAACTTTGGGTATTTGCATTCCAGTCCCTGTGCACAGTACCCTTTTGTTATTTTTGAATAAAATATCAAATCACCTCCAAATTCGATGAAAATTTGACACATGGCTCCTTCCATGGTGTAGGATTTTTGTGAATTTTTTAGGACATTTTTTATTGTATTTGCTATTTTTAAAAATTCAAAAACCATCATTTTTGTTACTGTCTAGATTGGAAAATCACAAAAAATATAAAAACTCCTCTAAAAATTCTATAAAAATTAGCTACTGTTTAGTTTGTGTTCTTTGATTTTCTAGCCAATTTTGGTTATTTTGCATTGCTTAAAAACCTTAAAAACTTAAAAACACTCAAAAACCCATAAAAATTCTAATAAATTAATTAAAACCCAAAAACAATAAATTTGGTACCCAAATTTTCCTTGTTTTACCTACTTTATAGAAAAATTACCTCCAGGCCTTTTTGAGGCCCTTAGATATTTTATCTAGGGTTTCTTGACTCGGTTGGACAGTACCTCTTCTTTTTGCTACTGTTTGATTTTTAGAAAATAAAATAAACATCAGAAAATTATCAAAAATTCACCAAAACATAAAAAAATATAAAAAACATAAAAATATTTTTGTTTTAATTTTTGGTTGATTTTTGTTGCTTTAAATAAATTGTTGAAAGTGTGCTAGTATTTCCTTCTCTTAATTTCCTAATTATTTAAAAATCCAAAAAAAATATAAAAATAATTAAAAACCACTAAAAATTTCATTTCTTTATTTTATTTGTTTTTACTACTTCGTAGGCCTTCGGCCAATCCGTGCTCCTTGAGTTCGACCCTAGGTGCTATACCAGGTTAAACATATAGCAGGACCGCTTCCTTGCTTTGATTGATTTTATTTGTATTGAGTGGTTCGATTTTTCTTGATTTAGCGCATCTGAGCAACTGAGGTCGCAACGACCATTTTTGTACCTTTACCTTAGTCGTTCGGATCGTTTATCAGAATGGCGCCGTTGCCGGGGAGCACAGCTTAGTAGTTGATTTTCTTTTCGTTTTTTATTTTCGCGGCTTTTCGCGGCTCTTCCAGAGCTCGCGGCTCTTCGCGGCTCTTCCAGAGCTCGCGGCTCTTCGCGGCTTTTGTTTATATTTTCTTTTTGTTTTATTTTGCTTTATTTTCTTTTTCTTTTATTTTTGTTTTTGTCTTATTTTGTGTGTTTATTTTATTTTGCATTTTTGCATATATACCCTTATTTTTCATTTCCTTTTATTTTTCTTTTATTATTATTTGATTATTGGTTCTGACCACTTTGATTGTCTCTTGCGAGGGCCCGAGGACCGAGGCGGCTACTCTCGAGAAGCCGAAGCAACCGCGGGATTCGGAGGCGGCTCTTTTCTTCGCGGAGCCGCAGGAGAGAGTGAGAGAGAGTTGAGTGGGTGAGGATTAGAGTAGATTTTTATTTTTATTCATTATTATTGTAATAATACAGGACACACGTGGACTTGGACAGTTGTGGACTTGCCGTAGCGGGTCTGTTTCGCCGAGCACCGGTGTGCTCGGGGGACCCTTAGGACTTGCGCGGTTTTCGCGGCTTTTCGCGGTTTTCTTTTCTTTTTCTTTTTGCCTTTTTCGGTGTTTACGCGGTTTTTGCTCGAGCCCCTAGACTTAGGATTTTCTGGTGATTGTGCCGTAATTAGTAGGATCCACACACCTAACTGCTTATCTGTTCCCATAGATCGTTAATTGGACCTACTTAAAAATCACTAATAAAAATAACTGATTCATTTGCCTTCGTAGCCTACGTGCCGCAGCCCGTCCTGTAAAGCGCTTACTCCTACCCCCGATTTGTCGGACAGAGGAGGGACGGGCCAAGACCGGACTCTTTGGCTTGGAGGTCGGTGACCGGTTAGACGGCTCTTCGCTAGACTTGCTCATCTAGGACTCGGCTTTTCCCGTTGCATCATATAGATAGTTTCCTTTCTGTCTTTACATTTATGCGCGGATCATATTGCATGTAGAGTGCTGGAGACAGGTACGCATTTCTTACTCAGTATGCATCATTGATTTATCGCGCATCGGCTTTTTCATCTTCTCCCCCCTGTTTTGGACTTAATAATCAGGAGAACCGAAAAATTCGTTAGGCCATTTGTTTGCTTTGAAAAATACTAAAAAAGTGAAACCATAAAATTGGGACTGGCTAATACTACTGATCTTAAAATCCGCTCACCCTAAAAACTTTGTCTTGGGGAGAGCAACCCCCTCATTGTATGGTTTGGATGCACGAGAGAGTGACCCGCACCCTAGGTAGAGCCCCCCGGTGCTAGTCCCGACTGATTACCGACTTTTCCGTGCGGGCCAGTCGGTTGGGTTAGCATCGGATATCCTAACAGGTCACGTAAGCGCTCTGATATTTTGTGTGTTCACCAAATAAAATTGACAAGATAAATTGACCGAACTTTCACGGTCTTCAGCTCGCGTTGCGTTGGTGAACCGGGGGTTTGTTTGTGATCATATTTGCTCCAGATCTCATCCGCCTTACTCGCTAGATCAAGATGATGGGTAGACGGTCTCTTAGGCAGCCTCTGGCTGCACCACTTTCGGGCACGTCTATCTCATCATCTAGGTTGGCTCGCGAGAGCCCAGACCCGCTCTCCGAGCCCGAGTACGATTCCACCCTGTTCCCCCTCGACCCCCTTTCTGTTCTACCTGAGAGACACGAGCACGAGGAGAGACTGATTGATTTGATAGCACCTGAGTTGGGCTCATTTGATTTTGCAGACGTCGCTATGGCCGGAGCCGGTAGTTCAGATGATCACTCCCGTCAGCCCGAGCACTTTGTACTTGACCAGGGAGCGATCAACTCCACCCTGATCGCATCACTTGAGATAGTCCAGCAACAGTTACGCAATCAGGGGGCATTCATGATAGAGATGAGGCGAGAGTTGGAGAGGCTCAGAGTAGAACGAGACCAGCAGAGCGAGCCTGAGGAGATACCTGATGCAGAGGCACGAGCCGCAGCAGCCGCAGCCGTAGCAGCAGCCGCAGCCGCCGCAGCGGGAGGCGCTGCGGCAGGAGGACCACCACGACCGATGCGGGATTTACACAATCCCGGATCTACTCTGATGCATCACTGGGTAGTGGTGCCAGCGATCGTGGGGGACTTCAAGTTCCCCCCGAACACCTTGCAGTTGCTACCCCGCTTCCACGGACTTGCCACTGAGGAGCCCCACCTCCACCTCCAGGAGTTCCTGATGATCTGCAGCACTGTCCACGATCGCCACGTGGACCAGGACACGATCCGGATGATAGCCTTCCTGTTTTCACTGGCAGATAGAGCAGCCACCTGGCTGAAGCATCTTGGGAGGTTTGTCTACACCTGGGAGCAGCTCCGCACCGAGTACTTGAACAAGTACTATCCACTCGGGCGGACGAATGCAGCGAGGGCCCTGATCAGCAACTTCTCCATGTTCCCCAACGAGCAGTTTCACGAGGCATGGGAGAGGTTCCGAGAGCTCCTAGACCGATGCCCGCACCACGACATCTCCAAGCCGAACCTAGTTCAGAGCTTTTTCAGCGGGTTGACGCCAGAACTTCAGGGTCTGGTGAACGCTTCTTGCAGCAGGTCCTACTTTGCCAAGGACCACGACCAGGTCTGGGCCATCTATGAGGAGATGGCCGAAAACTACATGGTGATGTCCCAGACCAGGTTGTATACTCAGAAGACCCAGCCACAGCAGCCAGGACCCGTGCAGTACCAGCGGATTGCACAGGTCGATGCAGGTCCATCCAGTTCGTCCGCAGCCGCAGCAGCACAGGCAGAGTCGACAGCTGCAAACATGGGCATCATCAACGAGAAGTTGGACCGCATGGAGCTGATAGAGAAGAAGCAGTGCCAGAGCATCACTCAGATGGAACAGATGGCACAGGTTCTGAGCGACATGAAGACACAGCTCATGTGTCTCCAGGAGGCACAGACGGCTTCTCAGCCCCATCTTCAGTCGTGAGGTGACTCCGGCAGCAGCAGCAGCTCGTCCCAGCGCTCCATCACCCCTGTGCAGCCTAGACAGGTTCACCTTGTATAGGCGGAGCCGTACCAGCAGCCGCAGCCCACTTACCAGTCCCCACCATCTCCAGAGATGCAGATGGTGGTTTACCAGCCGGACCAGCCTCTGGCAGTACTCCCGCCAGCCCCCTATGATGCCGAGCCGTTGATGGATGTCAACGGGATTTGGTATGACCGCCCCCAGCCTGGGATCCGACGAGACCATCCCGGATTCAGGTGGGGGAGTGGTGCTGTCCAGCCCCAGAAGCAGCCGTCAGGACAGGGAGGGCAGTACTCCCAGCAGAGAGATCACCAGTCGCAGCAGCAGCCCCCAGCATATCAGCAACACCAGCCATCATCCTTCGGTCCTCGTCCCTATCAGCAGCAGGGACAGTCGTGGAGACGTGAGCAGCAGGCTCACCCAGTTCAGCAGCAACACCCTTCCTCATACCCCTCGTACCACCACCAGCAGTTCCAGCAGCCTCATCCCCAGAGAGGCTACCCGTCGGGCTCCCACGAGAGCCCCGCTTTGGATGACATCGCCCGCCTCCTCACGGACCAGCAGGCCACATTCAGACGGGAGATGGACGAGTTCCGCCAGGAGATGCGGGACTTGATGAGAGGGAAGGCCGCCATTCCAGCCCAGATCGAGCCGAATCCGAATAACCTCAAGAGGAAATCTGAGCAGGTAGTACACACTGAGTTCGCCACTCCTAGTGACCCATTTGTTGATACATCTTCGGATCTATTTGATGCTTATTTTGTCACACTTAGGAGCGGTAGGACCCCAGCAGGCGGCGGCGCCTCATCTGAGCTTCACCACGAGGACACTTCAGAGGTGCCACATGAGGAGGAGGAGAGCGGTACTGAGGCCGCTCCAGATGATGACGGTGGCACTGAGGCCACCAAGGATGCTGATCCCACCGGCGGTATTGAAGCCGCTGCTTCACCAGATCGAGGAGGTGGTACTGACGCCACCAGGATAGCCGAGCCAGCCCGCGGTACTAATGCCGCGAGACGTCTACCAGCAGCAGCAGCAGAGCCAGCCCATGGTGGTACTGAGGCCACCGGTGTTTGTAGAGAGAGAGAGATGTTGTCTTTCCCCGCTTTGATGTACCTCAGGACGTTGGTTTGAATAAAGGAAAAGATTTAGTTTCTTCTGGTCCCACTGTGGTGCATGATGTATGTGTGGATCCGGTCATCGAACCGTCTAGGCCTTTTCCTAGTCCTTCGTCTGCGAAGGACCCTGTGATCCCCTTCCCTAGAGCCCTTCAGATGGGGAAGGGGAAGAAAAAAGATCCAAAAAAGACAGTGCAGGAGGAATTCAGCCAGAGTATGATTGACAGATTCCACATCCAGCTGACCCTCCAGGAGGCTTTGCAGCACATCCCCCTTCTCCAGCGTTCTTTGAGAAACAGGACCACAGTCAGAAGGAGGAGGAGGAACCACACTTCAGAGATACATGTGCTGACGAAAGCCACGTGTTTTGCGATCCAGAACCGTCTGCCGGCCAAGAGGCCAGATTCAGGGGCCCCGTATGTCAGATGCCAGATCAGTGAGCAGAGGTTCGACCGTACTCTTCTAGATAGCAGATCGCCGATCAACCTTCTTCCGGCAACCCTTCTCGACCGCTTCGAGTTGGTCACTCTTCGACAGAGCAGGACAGTCCTTCAGTTCGCTGATCGATCTATCAAGAGGCCGAGGGGGTTGTTACGAGACATTATCGTCACGATTCAGGGCCTGAAATTCCCCGTGGACTTCGTAGTGTTGGACATGGAGATCCCTGAATCAGTGGCCGATATCCCCATCATCATGGGTCGTCCGTTCTTGGCCACAGCCAAGGCGGTGACCGATCATGACAGCAAGAAGGTGTACTTTCGCGTCGAGGGCGAGAGTATACAAATAGAGACGGTCGAGGACTACAGAGCTAGAGAGAGATCCCGCTCAGATGCGAGTACAGATTCAGAGCAGCTGATAGACACAGAGCCAGACATCCACCAGGACTGTGATTTTGTGATCACAGATGATGAGGCAGCTTGGGCAGATCCTGCAGCACAGACCATCCTCTCATATTCAGATACAGCTGATGCCGAGATGATAGCAGAGGAGAGTCTGGAGAGCACAGCCCTGGTTCAGGATACCACAGAGGCAGCAGAGCCGGTCCTTGATCGCTACACGGATGTCAGTGATGGTGGTGCTGAGGCCACCTTGCTTTACGGTGGTACTGATGCCACCGCGGTTGATACAGATCCCTCGGATTCAGAGTCTGATTGGACCGATTGTGATGATCAGATGCCAGACCTGATTCCACCTGAGCCTACAGATGAGGAGGAGGCAGATGTAGAGCAGACCAGAGACAGTGCAGTTGAGCAGCCTTCTTCCGATCCAGTTTGCGAGAGTTCGCTTCACTTCTCCCAGGCAGATTTGGCAGACTTAGCAGCTTTCACTCAGTTTCTTCTGCAGCCAGATTTGCCAGCACCCAGTATTCCATAGCTGAAGCCGCTCCCTACTTCGCTGAAGTATCGATTCCTTGCGGGCGATCCAGAGATGTACCCAGTCATTATCTCCGCCGATTTGACTGGAGAGCAGGAATCCCGTTTGATGGGGGTTCTTGAAAAGAACCGCAAGGCGATCAGATGGAGCGTAGCAGATCTCCATGGGATTAGTCCATCAGTGTGCTACCACCATATCTATCTCGAGGAGGGGGCGAAGCCGTCGCGTGAGTTCCAGCGGCGTCTGAACCCCAACCTGAGAGAGGTTGTGATGAAGGAAATATCGAAATGGTGGAGTGCAGATTTTATTTATCCCATTTCCGACTCCAAGTGGGTCAGCCCCTTGCATGTGGTGTCCAAGAAGACGGGCATCACGACTGTGATCAGTGAGTCGGGAGAGGAGATCGCTACACGAGTACCCACCTCTTGGAGGGTCTGCGTTGACTACATGAGACTCAACCAGGCCACCAAGAAGGACCATTTCCCCCTGCCTTTTATTGATCAGATCATTGAGAGACTGGCAGGGAAGAGCCATTATTGCTTCCTGGATGGGTACTCGGGCTACAACCAAGTGGCCATCGCTCCTGAAGATCAGGAGAAGACCACCTTTACCTGTCCCTTCGGCACATACGCTTTTCGACGCATGCCATTTGGGCTATGCAATGCCCCTGCGACTTTTCAGAGGTGCATGTTGTCGATCTTTTCGGACATGGTAGGGGAGTGTTTGGAGGTCTTCATGGATGATTTCTCGGTCTACGGCGACAGATTCGATTCTTGTCTTGACTGCCTAGACTGAGTACTCCAGCGATGTATCGAGTATCATTTGGTTTTATCTTGGGAGAAGAGTCACTTCATGGTGACTCAAGGGACGGTGCTTGGCCATATCATCTCCAACAGGGGCATGGAGGTTGATCCGGCCAAGGTTGATGTCATTAGGAAACTCGCACCGCCGTCCAATCTGAGGCAGCTACGGTCATTCCTGGGGCACGTTGGATTTTATAGGAAATTTATTCAGGATTTTAGCAGGATTGCCCGGCCGTTGACTGACCTCTTGACGAAAGGCACCGAGTTCCTTGTCGATGACAAGTGTCTTTCGTCGTTCGCGACTCTCCAGCAGTGTGTCATTGAGGCTCCTGTCCTCCAGCCACCTGATTGGTCTCTCCCATTCGAGATCATGACGGACGCCTCCGATTTTGCCGTAGGGGTAGTGCTGGGACAGAGGAGGGATGGAGTTCCATTTGCCATACACTATGCTAGCCGCACATTGGATTCCGCCCAGCGGAATTACACGGTCACAGAGAAGGAGATGCTAGCTGTAGTGTTCGCCCTAGATAAGTTCAGATCGTATATCATTGGATCTAGAGTGACTTTTTACAGATCACACCGCCATCAGGTACCTCATGGCAAAGAAGGATGCCAAGGCCAGACTGACTAGATGGATCCTTCTACTCCAGGAGTTCGACATTGAGATCAAGGATAAGCCTGGAGTCAAGAATGTGGTGGCGGATCATCTCTCCCGACTAGGGAGCCTGAGGATTCTGAGCAGATTGACCCTATTAGAGATACCTTCCCAGATGAGGCGATCATGGCTATCGCCTCACTCCCATGGTACGCCGATATTGTGAACTTTCTCGTTGTTGGGAAAGTCCCACAAGATTGGCCCAGGCAGAGGCTTGAGACCTTCCTAGCGAAGGCCAAGTCCTACCATTGGGAGGATCCCATCCTTTACCACGAAGGAGGGGACAGCGTCTGGCGTCGGTGTATCCCTCAGGAGGAACACCATAGCGTCCTCACTTACTGCCACAAACTTGAGGCAGGAGGACATCATTCTGGGAGGAGAACGGCACAGAAAGTGCTCCAATCCGGCTTGTGGTGGCCTACCCTCTTCAAGGACTCAGATGAGTTCGTGAAGAGGTGTACTGACTGTCAGAGGATGGGCACTTGTGGACAGCGTGATATGATGCCGATGCAGCCCATTCACTTCTGTGAGGTTTTTGACGCATGGGGCATCGATTTCATGGGTCCATTCCCTAAAAGTCAGGGATTTGAGTACATTCTGTTGGTCGTTGATTATGTGAGTCGTTGGGTGGAGGCTATCCCTTCCCGAGCCGCTGATGCGAGGACAGTTTGCAGATTTTTGAGGAAGCATATCATCACGCGGTTCGGGGTTCCACGAGTTCTGATTTCTGATGGGGGATCTCACTTCATCAACGACCAGGTGAAGGCACTTGCTAGCGAGTTCGGCATAGATCATCGTGTTGCTACACCTTACCATCCACAAAACGAATGGTCTAGCCGAAGTGTCGAATAGGGAGATCAAGACTATTCTGCAGAAAGTCATCCGCCCTGACCGAAAGGATTGGTCACAGCTTTTGGACTCGGTCTTGTGGGCATATAGGACGTCTTTCAAGACACCTTTGGGCACATCTCCCTTTCGCCTCGTATATGGCAAGCCATGCCATTTACCTGTTGAGCTAAGGCACAAGTCAGTTTGGGCAGTTACAGATATTTTGATGGATCCAGATGGTATGGGAGACCAGAGGAGGGCAGAGCTAGCTGCCCTGGAGGAGCTTAGAGATGCAGCTTTCTCAAGCAGCCTACATTATAAGGAGAAAGTCAAGGAGTGGCATGACTCTCATATCAGCCACAAGCATTTTGAGATTGGACAGAGAGTATGGTTGTTTGATGCGAGGCTACGATTATTTCTAGGGAAGCTACAGAGCAAATGGAAGGGACCTTATCTGGTTAGAAAGGTACACAACAACGGTAGCATAGATATATCCGAGTTGTCTTCTGAGAGTACCTTTCGAGTGAACGGCCAGCGGCTCAAGCCATTTCTAGATCATGAGCCGCAGGTCGTTGATCTTGCCCCTATTCATTTTGCGTGAGATGTGGTCTTTGACTCACATCTAATGCATCTCACGCCTGAGTTTCACTGATCTTCCGCTGTATAGATCCAGATGTCCATATCACTACATTCTTTAGTCCCACATCCCTTTCCCCATCTTGTGATTATGCTATACTTAGGGTGCACTTTACCCTAAGTATAGGGGGATGTGAGGCCTTTCGGGTATTTCTTTTGTTTCTGTCTACCCCTGTTTTTGCTGCCTATACTTAGGGATATTTCACCCTAAGTATAGGGGGGGTAGATCCTGTACATTCTGCACTCAGGTTTTCCCTTAGTATACAGCCTGCTATACTTAGGATTACTTGATCCTAAGTATAGGGGGGAGAACTGGGTCCCTCTTGACTTTTCATTTCCTTTTGTATAGCCTTTCTTTTCACTTTCCTATACCGAGCACGAGTTATGTCTTCTCCATCGCTCTTGACTCTGAGAACATCGTTTGAGCTAAGTATAGGGGGGTGTGTATATATTTCATATATACTTTAGCCATAACTCGTACTTTGTGTGAGTGTGTTAATAAATAAAATGGCTAAAAACCACAAAAATTAAAAATTTTCATGTACATAATCTTCTTTTATTTGCACATACATAGCTAATGTACAAATATTTTTGTAAAAATGATTTCAAAAATCTTTTGTGTAAAGCTTGTGTAAATATTTTTGTATCAAAATTATGTATATAGTACAAAATTTTTCCAAAATGTTTTGAAAATCAAAAAGTTTGCAAAAATCTTGTGTAAATGTGTGTAAATATCTTTTTGCAAAACTTGCACTTCATGCATCATCATTTCATGATTTCAAAACATTTTTCAAAAATTTTGCACGTTTGTAAAATTTGTGTAAATAAGCATCTTTTTGTACATATGTATATAGTTTTTCTGGATGATAGTTGACATTTAAACTAGCCTGGAATCAAATTGAGAAATGGAGCTTGATTAAGATCTTAACCCACCTAATTTCTAAGAGGAACCTTATAGGACTTAGGTTTAAGGCTTTTCAGGTCCATGGTGACTTAATTCTTTGAGTCCACTAGGCTATGGTCACATGTCATCTCAATGAGCCTAAGTAGAGCACTTAACAACAACACATGACTCATATAGATTATGGCTTTACTTGGACACCAGCACTATGCACCGAGCTCTCTACGGATGAGGTGGTGAGGAGGCAGTCTTCCTTGACTTGGGGTAGCATATGAGGGTAGTACTTCTAGGCGGAACCTCTCTTCTTCTTATAGTGAAGGAAGTGCGTCTCAACTTGGTCTGGTTGCCATGAGGTCTAACGACGGGAGTTGTGGGTTGCAATAAAGCTTCAAAAGAGGGATAGTCTACTGGCTCAAGAGGAAAAACTCCTTGTATATATGCTGCCACATGTATATGTTGTACAAATGCACTTGAAAAAAAAAGTGCAAAAAGAAAAGAACTCCAAAAAAGTGGTGGGTCTGATAGAAAATGATAATCCCACCGGAGTATGTATATAGAGTGCAATAAGCAAAGCTTGGTTTCATGATCCACCTGTTGTAGCTTGCAGCAAGGAGACTTGGCTACACTGGTCAAGCTCCCAAGGGTACTTGGCTACACTGGCCTTGACCCATTCTCTTCTTCCCCCTCTTCTTGAGCTGGTTGTACTTGAACTTAGAAGGGAATACCCCGCTCCTCGAGGAAAGAGTGGCCAGATTGAGGTTATAGAGTTACCTTGTTGGGGAGGGTTGTCAAGTTGCCATTTCTGAGGTGGAGAGCTTAGACTTCACATTCACAGGACAAGAAAAGATTTATGGTCTTCAGGGTTTGTGATTGATGACTTGTTCTGATCTGGAGCATTGAGGAGTCTTGGTTATAGATTAGTGGAACTTGGAGGCTGTTAGGTTTTAAGCTTAAGTCTAAATAAGGTTCCGACACATTAATAATCCAAAGATCTGATCGAGCTCCATACCCCAATTTAATGAAGGCAAGTTTAATAATCAACCTTGATCCTTGTACATCCTCTTTTTCTTTTTCTTTCTTTCTTTTTCACTTCTTTTTCAAAATAAGTGTTTGCTAAGGGACTAGCAAAGTTAAGTATAGGGGGTGATGAATACCCATTCATCACTCTTTATTCTTATATTTTAGCTACAAAAGCCTTTGCAAATGCATGTAGATATATGTAAATAGGAATAATTACCAAAAGCATGCATTGTGTAAAAATCTATAATTAGCATGTTTTTGTGCAAAAACAAAAGAATAAAGATTAAAAAGAAAAAGAGGGAAATTTTTAGAATAAATATTGAGCAACCTAACCCAAGGGAGGGCTCAGCATGGGCCTGACCGCATAAAAGCCAAAGTAGAGGGAGATAGGGGCTCTTGTGTAAATATTTATGTAAATAAAATAAAAATGTTTTCCTCACCAAAAATACACTTGTAAATACTTGTATATATATTTATTAATATAAAAACAAAAGAAAAATTAAAAATTAAAAAGAATCAAAAATATCATGTACATATACCACATCTATGTATTTATTTAACCGTGAAAATTAATAAAATTAATCTTTTTAATTTTTGTAAATACTCTATGTTATATATTGTAAATAAATAAAATAAAAAGAATCAAAACCAAAACAAAATAAAAATAGAAAAAATTAAAAATACAAAAATGCATTGTACATATACCATGTATATAGATGTACATATCTACTTATTTTACCTATGTATATAAATAATAAAAATAAAAAAAAACACCCTTTTATTCCTTATTTTATAATGTAAATAAATAAAATATAAAATGGGAATAAAATTGTATAAAATTAATATATAAAAATCAAAAATCAAAACCCTATATATATTGTATATACCTATACCTAGTACATATTATGTATATAGCCTATTTTTATTTTGAAAAAATTATTAAAAATCACAAAAAAATAGAAAAAAAATAAAATAAAAATATTTCATGTTTTAACTTTTTACAAATTCGGCCATTTGCTACCTTATTTTTCAATTCCAAACTTTAGCCACGTGGCCTTCACCCATTGGCCCTGGGGGATGTTGACCGCCCGGTCAACTCCCCCCAGGACCACTTCCCACGGGTCTGCTGCGCCCGACCCATCTTCTCGGATTTTTCCCATGCAGACCCGACTCCTTTTTGCCCAAACCCCGGGTCCGGATTGCTCACGTCATACCCGAGAACCTCGCCGGAGCCTTCGCCTCAGGATCCGCGCGCTACATCGCCCTACCCGCACCCTTCTTCCCGGACCCGCCAGCATACTTAAGCTTCGCTCCGCCACCCTAATTCTCTATCTTTGGTCATTCCCCTTATTCCTTGTGAGCTCCAGAGTGATCGCACGAGTGACAGCGAGCGTCTCCACCTGTTGCAGCGAGGCGAGGAGGAGGATACCACTGATCCGGCGAGTATCACCGCCGTGCTCCGCCCTGAGTTGGAGCTCGAGCCTCGGACGTCGGCGTTCCTTGAGGCGAAGACCCAGAGCAGCGCAAGCTCGACCACAGCCCATTCCTTCACCCAGGTACCCTCTTAGCTTAGCCATTTCATCTGATTTCCATTTTGCCCCAATTCGTCCCGCCGTCGTATTCCTTCGATTCACCCCGGTTCCGACCACCGTTCGACCATCGGACCCGACCCACACGTTCGCCTTCCTCCGCCGCACGTTCTGCACCCACCCACTCAACCCAGCTCGCACAGGAGCTGGGAACCGGGCTTCACCGTCTTCCACCTTCGCCGGAGCCCGTCGCCCCGACGCACCGACCATCCCCACTACGCCTAACTGGGTCGAGGCACTTTGCCCTCGACCCGTGAATCTCCTGAGTGGGTTTTGCAGGTCCAGAGGAGGCCATCTGAGGCCTCTCGTCATTCAGACCAGGAGCTTCACATCTGCCACCCGTCGGAGCTCCCCCGATCTCGGCTGGGCCATCGGAGGCCATCAGCTGCTGCGCACGTTCACGCCGGAGCTTCTCCGATAGTCAGGAGCAGCAGAGGAGGCCGGAGACGCTTCCACGAGGTCGTAGAACTTCGCCGGCCGCCTGTTCATCCAGGACCTCCAGCTGCCGTCGATCGCCCCCGTCTCGCTCCAGTTCAGATCTTGGCCGTCCATCCCTGGAGCATCCTGCAGCGTTCGATCAGAGAAGGGACGATCCGAGCGCCCACCAGTTCCAGCCCTCCGATCAGCCACGTGGAGCGCATCCAACGATCCCGCTTAATAAAGGGTAATTTACCCTTAGGCCCTTATCTTTGTTTTATTTCGTTTGAGTCCTGTAAATATTTAAATACGTTGTTTAGTTTTAGGTTTAATTGCATGGAGGACCCTGAGCTTTAGATATTTGCATTTATACCCTGCCTGTTGTGAGCCACATGCTTCGTCACGTGTTTTGTTGGTGTATTTGCAATCTATGCCCTTGTAGTTCTGGATGTTTATGAATGAATGAAACTTTTTAATTAATTGCATTTATACCCCTGTGCGTGGTTGTTTTACGCATGTGCGTTATTTTTGGGTTATTTGCAACCGAGCCCCCTGGACTTTTGGTACGTGTTATCAATAGGTCCTTGGGACTTATTTTCCTTACATATAGGTCCTGAGTGCCCCAGGCACGCGCTTAGTGCGTGTTTTGCTGGGTATTTTGCACCTGGACCCCCAGAACTTCGGGTATTTGCATTCCAGTCCCTGTGCACAGTACCCTTTTGTTATTTTTAAATAAAATACCAAATCACCTCCAAATTCGATGAAAATTTGATACATGGCTCCTGCCATGGTGTAGAATTTTTGTGAATTTTTGAGGACATTTTTTATTGTATTTGTTATTTTTAAAAATTCAAAAACCATCATTTTTGTTACTGTCTAGATTGGAAAATCACAAAAAAATATAAAAACTCCTCTAAAAATTCTATAAAAATTAGCAACTGTTTAGTTTGTGTTCTTTGATTTTCTAGCCAATTTTGGCTATTTTTCATTGCTTAAAAACCTTAAAAACTTAAAAACACTCAAAAACCCAAAAAATACTAATAAATTAATTAAAACCCAAAAACAATAAATTTGGTACCCAAATTTTCCTTGTTTTACCTACTTTATAGGAAAATTACCTCCAGGCCTTTTTGAGGCCCTTAGATATTTTATCTAGGGTTTCTTGGCTCGGCTGGACAGTACCTCTTCTTTTTGCTACTGTTTGATTTTTAGAAAATAAAATAAACATCAGAAAATTATCAAAAATTCACCAAAAACATAAAAAAAATATAAAAAACATAAAAATATTTTTATTTTAATTTTTGGTTGATTTTTGTTGCTTTAAATAAATTGTTGAAAGTGTGCTAGTATTTCCTTCTCTTAATTTCCTAATCATTTGAAAAATCCAAAAAAAAATATAAAAATAATTAAAAACCACTAAAAAATTTCATTTCTTTATTTTATTTGTTTTTACTACTTCGTAGGCCTTCGGCCAATCTGTGCTCCTTGAGTTCGACCCTGGGTGCTATACCAGGTTAAACATATAGCAGGACCGCTTCCTTGCTTTGATTGATTTTATTTGTATTGACTGGTTCGATTTTTCTTGATTTAGCGCATCTGAGCGACCGAGGTCGCAACGACCATTTTTGTACCTTTACCTTAGTCGTTCGGATCGCTTATCAGAATGACGCCATTGCCGGGGAGCACGGCTTAGTAGTTGATTTTCTTTTCGTTTTTATTTTCGCGGCTTTTCGCGGCTCTTCCAGAGCTCGCGGCTCTTCGTGGCTTTTGTTTATATTTTCTTTTTGTTTTATTTTGCTTTATTTTCTTTTTCTTTTATTTTTGTTTTTGTCTTCTTTTGTGTGTTTATTTTATTTTGCATTTTTGCATATATACCCTTATTTTTCATTTCCTTTTATTTTTCTTTTATTATTATTTGATTATTGGTTCTGACCACTTTGATTGTCTCTTGCGAGGGCCCGAGGACCGAGGCGGCTACTCTCGAGAAGCCGAAGCAACCGCGGGATTCGGAGGCGACTCTTTTCTTCGCGGAGCCGTAGGAGAGAGTGAGAGAGAGTTGAGTGGGTGAGGATTAGAGTAGATTTTTATTTTTATTCATTATTATTGTAATAATACAGGAACACTTGGACTTGGACAGTTGTGGACTTGCCGTAGCGGGTCTGTTTCGCCGAGCACCGGTGTGCTCGGGGGACCCTTAGGACTTGCGCGGTTTTTCGCGGCTTTTCGCGGTTTTCTTTTCTTTTTCTTTCTGCCTTTTCCGGTGTTTACGCGGTTTTTGCTCGAGCCCCTAGACTTAGGATTTTCTGGTGATTGTGCCGTAATTAGTAGGATCCACACACCTAATTGCTTATTTGTTCCCATAGATCGTTAATTGGACCTACTTAAAAATCACTAATAAAAATAACCGATTCATTTGTCTTCGTAGCCTACGTGCCGCAGCCCGTCCTGTAAAGCGCTTACTCCTACCCCCGATTTGTCGGACAGAGGAGGGACGGGCCAAGACCGGACTCTTTGGCTTGGAGGTCGGTGACCGGTTAGACGGCTCTTCGCTAGACTTGCTCATCTAGGACTCGGCTTTTCCCGTTGCATCATATAGATAGTTTCCTTTCTGTCTTTACATTTATGCGCGGATCATATTGCATGTAGAGTGCTGGAGACAGGTACGCATTTCTTACTCAGTATGCATCATTGATTTATCGCGCATCGGCTTTTTCATCTTCTCCCCCCTGTTTTGGACTTAATAATCAGGAGAACCGAAAAATTCGTTAGGCCATTTATTTGCTTTGAAAAATACTAAAAAAGTGAAACCATAAAATTGGGACTGGCTAATACTACTGATCTTAAAATCCGCTCACCCAAAAAACTTTGTCTTGGGGAGAGCAACCCCCACATTGTATGGTTTGGATGCGCGAGAGAGTGACCCGCACCCTAGGTAGAGCCCCCCGGTGCTAGTCCCGACTGATTACCGACTTTTCCGTGCGGGCCAGTCGGTTGGGTTAGCATCGGATATCCTAACAGGTCACGTAAGCGCTCTGATATTTTGTGTGTTCACCAAATAAAATTGACAAGATAAATTGACTGAACTTTCACGGTCTTCAGCTCGTGTTGCGTTGGTGAACCGGGGGTTTGTTTGTGATCATAGTTGCTCCAGATCTCATCCGCCTTACTCGCCAGATCAAGATGATGGGTAGACGGTCTCTTAGGCAGCCTCTGGCTGCACCGCTTTCGGGCACGTCTATCTCATCATCTAGGTTGGCTCGCGAGAGCCCAGACCCGCTCTCCGAGCCTGAGTACGATTCCACCCTGTTCCCCCTCGACCCCCTTTCTGTTCTACCTGAGAGACACGAGCCCGAGGAGAGACTGATTGATTTGACAGCACCTGAGTTGGTCTCGTTTGATTTTGCAGACGTCGCTATGGCCGGAGCCGGTAGTTCAGATGATCACTCCCGTCAGCCCGAGCACTTTGTACTTGACCAGGGAGCGATCAACTCCACCCTGATCGCATCACTTGAGATAGTCCAGCAACAGTTACGCAATCAAGGGGCATTCATGATAGAGATGAGGCGAGAGTTGGAGAGGCTCAGAGCAGAACGAGACCAGCAGAGCGAGCCTGAGGAGATACCTGATGCAGAGGCACGAGCCGCAGCAGCCGCAGCCGCAGCAGCAGCCGCAGCCGCCGCAGCGGGAGGCGCTGCGGCAGGAGGACCACCACGACCGATGCGGGATTTACACAATCCCGGATCTACTCTGATGCATCACTGGGTAGTGGTGCCGGCGATCGTGGGGGACTTCAAGTTCCCCCCGAACACCTTGCAGTTGCTACCCCGCTTCCACGGACTTGCCACTGAGGAGCCCCACCTCCACCTCCAGGAGTTCCTGATGATCTGCAGCACTGTCCACGATCGCCACGTGGACCAGGACACGATCCGAATGATAGCCTTCCTGTTTTCACTGGCAAATAGAGCAGCCACCTGGCTGAAGCATCTTCGGAGGTTTGTCTACACCTGGGAGCAGCTCCGCACCGAGTACTTGAACAAGTACTATCCACTCGGGCGGACGAATGCAGCGAGGGCCCTGATCAGCAACTTCTCCATGTTCCCCAACGAGCAGTTTCACGAGGCATGGGAGAGGTTCCGACAGCTCCTAGACCGATGCCCGCACCACGACATCTCCAAGCCGAACCTAGTTCAGAGCTTTTTCAGCGGGTTGATGCCAGAGCTTCAGGGTCTGGTGAACGCTTCTTGCGGCGGGTCCTACTTTGCCAAGGACCACGACCAGGTCTGGGCCATCTACGAGGAGATGGCCAAAAACTACATGGTGATGTCCCAGACCAGGTCGTATACTCAGAAGACCCAGCCACAGCAGCCAGGACCCGTGCAGTACCAGCGGATTGCACGGGTCGATGCAGGTCCATCCAGTTCGTCCGCAGCCGCAGCAGCACAGGCAGAGTCGACAGCTGCGGACATGGGCATCATCAGCGAGAAGTTAGACCGCATGGAGCTGATAGAGAAGAAGCAGTGCCAGAGCATCACTCAGATGGAACAGATGGCACAGGTTCTGAGCGACATGAAGACACAGCTCATGTGTCTCCAGGAGGCACAGACGACTTCTCAGCCCCGTCTTCAGTCGCGAGGCGACTCCGGCAGCAGCAGCAGCTCGTCCCAGCGCTCCAGCACCCCTGTGCAGCCTAGACAGGTTCACCTTGTACAGGCGGAGCCGTACCAGCAGCCGCAGCCCACTTACCAGTCCCCACCATCTCCAGAGATGCAGATGGTGGTTTACCAGCCGGACCAGCCTCTGGCAGTACTCCCGCCAGCCCCCTATGATGCCGAGCCGTTGATGGATGTCAACGGGATTTGGTATGACCGCCCCCAGCCTGGGATCCGACGAGACCATCCCGGATTCAGGTGGGGGAGTGGTGCTGGCCAGCCCCAGCAGCAGCCGTCAGGACAGGGAGGGCAGTACTCCCAGCAGAGAGATCACCAGCCGCAGCAGCAGCCCCCAGCATATCAGCAACACCAGCCATCATCCTTCGGTCCTCGTCCCTATCAGCAGCAGGGACAGTCGTGGAGACGTGAGCAGCAGGCTCACCCAGTTCAGCAGCAGCACTCTTCCTCATACCCCTCGTACCACCAGCAGCAGTTCCAGTAGCCTCATCCCCAGAGAGGCTACCCGTCGGGCTCCCACGAGAGCCCCGCTTTGGATGACATCGCCCGCCTCCTCACGGACCAGCGGGCCACATTCAGACGAGAGATGGACGAGTTCCGCCAGGAGATGCGGGACTTGATGAGAGGGAAGGCCGCCATTCCAGCCCAGATCGAGTCGAATCCGAATAACCTCAAGAGGAAATCTGAGCAGGTAGTACACACTGAGTTCGCCACTCCTAGTGACCCATTTGTTGATACATCTTCGGATCTATTTGATGCTGATTTTGTCACACTTAGGAGCGGTAGGACCCCAGCAGGCGGCGGCGCCTCATCTGAGCTTCACCACGAGGACACTTCAGAGGCGCCACATGAGGAGGAGGAGAGCGGTACTGAGGCCGCTCCAGATGATGACGGTGGCACTGAGGCCACCAAGGATGCTGATCCCACCGGCGGTATTGAAGCCGCCGCTTCACCAGATCGAGGAGGTGGTACTGACGCCACCAGGATAACCGAGCCAGCCCGCGGTACTAATGCCGCGAGACGTCTACCAGCAGCAGCAGCAGAGCCAACCCATGGTGGTACTGAGGCCACCGGTGTTTGTAGAGAGAGAGATGTTGTCTTTCCCCGCTTTGATGTACCTCAGGACGTTGGTTTGAATAAAGGAAAAGGTTTAGTTTCTTTTGGTCCCACTGTGGTGCATGATGTATGTGTGGATCCGGTCATCGAACCGTCTAGGCCTTTTCCTAGTCCTTCGTCTGCGAAGGACCCTGTGATCCCCTTCCCTAGAGCCCTTCAGCTGGGGAAGGGGAAGAAAAAAGATCCAAAAAAGACAGTGCAGGAGGAATTCAACCAGAGTATGATTGACAGATTCCACATCCAGCTGACCCTCCAGGAGGCTTTGCAACACATCCCCCTTCTTCAGCGTTCTTTGAGAGACAGGACCACAGTCAGAAGGAGGAGGAGGAACCACACTTCAGAGATACATATGCTGACGAAAGCCACGTGTTTTGCGATCCAGAACCGTCTGCCGGCCAAGAGGCCAGATTCAGGGGCCCCGTATGTCAGATGCCAGATCAATGAGCAGAGGTTCGACCGTACTCTTCTAGATAGCGGATCGCCGATCAACCTTCTTCCGGCAGCCCTTCTCGACCGCTTCGAGTTGGGCACTCTTCGACAGAGCAGGACAGTCCTTCAGTTCGCTGATCGATCTGTCAAGAGGCCGAGGGGGTTGTTACGAGACATTATCGTCACGATTCAGGGCCTGAAATTCCCCGTGGACTTCGTAGTGTTGGACATGGAGATCCCTGAATCAGTGGCCGATACCCCCATCATCCCGGGTCGTCCGTTCTTGGCCACAGCCAAGGCGGTGACCGATCATGACAGCGGGAAGGTGTACTTTCGCGTCGAGGGCGAGAGTATACAAATAGAGACGGTCGAGGACTACAGAGCTAGAGAGAGATCCCGCTCAGATGCGAGTACAGATTCAGAGCAGCTGACAGACACAGAGCCAGACATCCACCAGGACTGTGATTTTGTGATCACAGATGATGAGGCAGCTTGGGCAGATCCTGCAGCACATACCATCCTCTCATATTCAGATACAGTTGATGCCGAGATGATAGCAGAGGAGAGTCTGGAGAGCACAGCCCTGGTTCAGGATACCACAGAGGCAGCAGAGCCGGTCCTTGATCGCTACACGGATGTCAGTGATGGTGGTGCTGAGGCCACCTTGCTTTACGGTGGTACTGATGCCACCGCGGTTGATACAGATCCCTCGGATTCAGAGTCTGATTGGGCCGATTGTGATGATCAGATGCCAGACCTGATTCCACCTGAGCCTACAGATGAGGAGGAGGCAGATGTAGAGCAGACCAGAGACAGTGCAGTTGAGCAGCCTTCTTCCGATCCAGTTTGCGAGAGTTCGCTTCACTTCTCCCAGGCAGATTTGGCAGACTTAGCAGCTTTCACTCAGTTTCTTCCGCAGCCAGATTTGCCAGCACCCAGTATTCCAGAGCTGAAGCCGCTCCCTACTTCGCTGAAGTATCGATTCCTTGCGGGCGATACAGAGATGTACCCAGTCATTATCTCTGCCGATTTGACTGGAGAGCAGGAATCCCGTTTGATGGGGGTTCTTGAAAAGAACCTCAAGGCGATCGGATGGAGCGTAGCAGATCTCCGTGGGATTAGTCCATCAGTGTGCTACCACCATATCTATCTCGAGGAGGGGGCGAAGCCGTCGCGTGAGTTCTAGCGGCGTCTGAACCCCAACCTGAGAGAGGTTGTTATGAAGGAAATATCGAAATGGTGGAGTGCAGATTTTATTTATCCCATTTCCGACTCCAAGTGGGTCAGCCCCTTGCATGTGGTGCCAAAGAAGACGGGCATCACGACTGTGATCAGTGAGTCGGGAGAGGAGATCGCTACACGAGTACCCACCTCTTGGAGGGTCTGCGTTGACTACAGGAGACTCAACCAGGCCACCAAGAAGGACCATTTCCCCCTGCCTTTTATTGAGCAGATCATTGAGAGACTGGCAGGGAAGAGCCATTATTGCTTCCTGGATGGGTACTCGGGCTACAACCAAGTGGCCATCGCTCCTGAAGATCAGGAGAAGACCACCTTTACCTGTCCCTTCGGCACATACGCTTTTCGACGCATGCCATTTGGGCTATGCAATGCCCCTGCGACTTTTCAGAGGTGCATGTTGTCGATCTTTTCGGACATGGTAGGGGAGTGTTTGGAGGTCTTCATGGATGATTTCTCGGTCTACGGCGACGGATTCAATTCTTGTCTTGACTGCCTAGACCGAGTACTCCAGCGATGTATCGAGTATCATTTGGTTTTATCTTGGGAGAAGAGTCACTTCATGGTGACTCAAGGGACGGTGCTTGGCCATATCATCTCCAACAGGGGCATGGAGGTTGATCCGGCCAAGGTTGATGTCATTAGGAAACTCGCACCGCCGTCCAATCTGAGGCAGCTACGGTCATTCCTGGGGCACGTTGGATTTTATAGGAGATTTATTCAGGATTTCAGCAGGATTGCCCGGCCGTTGACTGACCTCTTGATGAAAGACACCGAGTTCCTTGTCGATGACAAGTGTCTTTCGTCTTTCGTGACTCTCCAGCAGTGTGTCATTGAGGCTCCTGTCCTCCAGCCACCTGATTGGTCTCCCCCATTCGAGATCATGACGGACGCCTCCGATTTTGCCGTAGGGGCAGTGCTGGGACAGAGGAGGGATGGAGTTCCATTTGCCATACACTATGCTAGCCGCACATTGGATTTCGCCCAGCGGAATTACACGGTCACAGAGAAGGAGATGCTAGCTGTAGTGTTCGCCCTAGATAAGTTCAGATCGTATATCATTGGATCTAGAGTGACTTTGTTTACAGATCACACCGCCATCAGGTACCTCATGGCAAAGAATGATGCCAAGGCCAGACTGACTAGATGGATCCTTCTACTCCAGGAGTTCGACATTGAGATCAAGGATAAGCCTGGAGTCAAGAATGTGGTGGCGGATCATCTCTCCCGACTAGAGCAGCCTGAGGATTCTGAGCAGATTGACCCTATTAGAGATACCTTCCTAGATGAGGCGATCCTGGCTATCGCCTCACTCCCATGGTACGCCGATATTGTGAACTTTCTCGTTGTTGGGAAAGTCCCACAAGATTGGCCCAGGCAGAGGCTTGAGACCTTCCTAGCGAAGGCCAAGTCCTACCATTGGGAGGATCCCATCCTTTACCACGAAGGAGGGGACAACGTCTGACGTCGGTGTATCCCTCAGGAGGAACACCATAGCGTCCTCACTTACTGCCACAAGCTTGAGGCAAGAGGACATCATTCTGGGAGGAGAACGGCACAGAAAGTGCTCCAATCCGGCTTGTGGTGGCCTACCCTCTTCAAGGACTCAGATGAGTTCGTGAAGAGGTGTACTGACTGTCAGAGGATGGGCACTTGTGGACAGCGTGATATGATGCCGATGCAGCCCATTCACTTCTGTGAGGTTTTTAACGCATGGGGCATCGATTTCATGGGTCCATTCCCTAAAAGTCAGGGATTTGAGTACATTCTGTTGGCCGTTGATTATGTGAGTCGTTGGGTGGAGGCTATCCCTTCCCGAGCCGCTGATGCGAGGACAGTTTGCAGATTTTTGAGGAAGCATATCATCACGCAGTTCGGGGTTCCACGAGTTCTGATTTCTGATGGGGGATCTCACTTCATCAACGACCAGGTGAAGGCACTTGCTAGCGAGTTCGGCATAGATCATCGTGTTGCTACACCTTACCATCCACAGACGAATGGTCTAGCCGAAGTGTCGAATAGGGAGATCAAGACTATTCTGCAGAAAGTCGTCCGCCCTGACCGAAAGGATTGGTCACAGCTTTTGGACTCGGTCTTGTGGGCATATAGGACGTCTTTCAAGACACCTTTGGGCACATCTCCCTTTCGCCTCGTATATGGCAAGCCATGCCATTTACCTGTTGAGCTGAGGCACAAGTCAGTTTGGGCAGTTACAGATATTTTGATGGATCCAGATGGTATGGGAGACCAGAGGAGGGCAGAGCTAGCTGCCCTGGAGGAGCTTAGAGATGCAGCTTTCTCAAGCAGCCTACATTATAAGGAGAAAGTCAAGGAGTGGCATGACTCTCATATCAGCCACAAGCATTTTGAGATTGGACAGAGAGTATGGTTGTTTGATGCGAGGCTACGATTATTTCCAGGGAAGCTACAGAGCAAATGGAAGGGACCTTATCTGGTTAGAAAGGTACACGACAACGGTAGCATAGATATATCCGAGTTGTCTTCTGAGAGTACCTTTCGAGTGAACGGCCAGCGGCTCAAGCCATTTCTAGATCATGAGCCGCGGGTCGTTGATCTTGCCCCTATTCATTTTGCGTGAGATGTGGTCTTTGACTCACATCTAATGCATCTCACGCCTGAGTTTCACTGATCTTCCGCTGTATACAGATCCAGATGTCCATATCACTACATTCTTTAGTCCCACATCCCTTTCCCCATCTTGTGATTATGCTATACTTAGGGTGCACTTTACCCTAAGTATAGGGGGGATGTGAGGCCTTTCGGGTATTTCTTTTGTTTCTGTCTAGCCCTGTTTTTGCTGCCTATACTTAGGGATATTTCACCCTAAGTATAGGGGGGGTAGACCCTGTACATTCTGCACTCAGGTTTTCCCTTAGTATACAGCCTGCTATACTTAGGATTACTTGATCCTAAGTATAGGGGGGAGAACTGGGTCCCTCTTGACTTTTCATTTCCTTTTTGTATAGCCTTTCTTTTCACTTTCCTATACCTAGCACGAGTTATGTCTTCTCCATCGCTCTTGACTCTGAGGACATCGTTCGAGCTAAGTATAGGGGTGTGTGTATATATTTCATATATACTTTAGCCATAACTCGTACTTTGTGTGAGTGTGTTAATAAATAAAATGGCTAAAAACCACAAAAATTAAAAATTTTCATGTACATAATATTCTTTTATTTGCACATACATAGCTAATGTACAATTTTTTTTTTTAAAAATGATTTCAAAAATCTTTTGTGTAAAGCTTGTGTAAATATTTTTGTATCAAAATTATGTATATAGTACAAAATTTTTCCAAAATGTTTTGAAAATCAAAAGGTTTGCAAAAATCTTGTGTAAATGTGTGTAAATATCTTTTTGCAAAACTTGCACTTCATGCATCATCATTTCATGATTTCAAAACATTTTTCAAAAATTTTGCACGTTTGTAAAATTTGTGTAAATAAGCATCTTTTTGTACATATGTATATAGTTTTTCTGGATGATAGTTGACATTTAAACTAGCCTGGAATCAAATTGAGAAATGGAGCTTGATTAAGATCTTAACCCACCTAATTTCTAAGAGGAACCTTATAGGACTTAGGTTTAAGGCTTTTCAGGTCCATGGTGACTTAATTCTTTGAGTCCACTAGGCTATGGTCACATGTCATCTCAATGAGCCTAAGTAGAGCACTTAAAACAACACATGACTCATATAGATTATGGCTTTACTTGGACACCAGCACTATGCACCGAGCTCTCTACGGATGAGGTGGTGAGGAGGCAGTCTTCCTTGACTTGGGGTAGCATATGAGGGTAGTACTTCTAGGCGGAACCTCTCTTCTTCTTATAGTGAAGGAAGTGCGTCTCAACTTGGTCTGGTTGCCATGAGGTCTAACGACGGGAGTTGTGGGTTGCAATAAAGCTTCAAAAGAGGGATAGTCTACTGGCTCAAGAGGAAAAACTCCTTGTATATATGCTGCACATGTATATGTTGTACAGATGCAGTTGAAAAAAAAAGTGCAAAAAGAAAAGAACTCCAAAAAAGTGGTGGGTCTGATAGAAAATGATAATCCCACCGGAGTATGTATATAGAGTGCAATAAGCAAAGCTTGGTTTCATGATCCACCTGTTGTAGCTTGCAGCAAGGAGACTTGGCTACACTGGTCAAGCTCCCAAGGGTACTTGGCTACACTGGCCTTGACCCATTCTCTTCTTCCCCCTCTTCTTGAGCCGGTTGTACTTGAACTTAGAAGGGAATACCCCGCTCCTCGAGGAAAGAGTGGCCAGATTGAGGTCATAGAGTTACCTTGTTGGGGAGGGTTGTCAAGTTGCCATTTCTGAGGTGGAGAGCTTAGACTTCACATTCACAGGACAAGAAAAGATTTATGGTCTTCAGGGTTTGTGATTGATGACTTGTTCTGATCTGGAGCATTGAGGAGTCTTGGTTATAGATTAGTGGAACTTGGAGGCTGTTAGGTTTTAAGCTTAAGTCTAAATAAGGTTCCGACACATTAATAATCCAAAGATCTGATCGAGCTCCATACCCCAATTTAATGAAGGCAAGTTTAATAATCAACCTTGATCCTTGTACATCCTCTTTTTCTTTTTCTTTCTTTCTTTTTCACTTCTTTTTCAAATAAGTGTTTGCTAAGGGACTAGCAAAGTTAAGTATAGGGGGGTGATGAATACCCATTCATCACTCTTTATTCTTATATTTTAGCTACAAAAGCCTTTGCAAATGCATGTAGATATATGTAAATAGGAATAATTACCAAAAGCATGCATTGTGTAAAAATCTATAATTAGCATGTTTTTGTGCAAAAACAAAAGAATAAAGATTAAAAAGAAAAAGAGGGAAATTTTTAGAATAAATATTGAGCAACCTAACCCAAGGGAGGGCTCAGCATGGGCCTGACCGCATAAAAGCCAAAGTAGAGGGAGATAGGGGCTCCTTTGTAAATATTTATGTAAATAAAATAAAAATATTTTCCTCACCAAAAATACACTTGTAAATACTTGTATATATATATATATATTTATTAATATAAAAACAAAAGAAAAATTAAAAATTAAAAAGAATCAAAAATATCCCTTTCATCATGTACATATACCACATCTATGTATTTATTTAACCTTGAAAATTAATAAAATTAATCTTTTTAATTTTTGTAAATACTCTATGTTATATATTGTAAATAAATAAAATAAAAAGAATCAAAACCAAAACAAAATAAAAATAGAAAAATTAAAAATACAAAAATACATTGTACATATACCATGTATATAGATGTACATATCTACTTATTTTACCTATGTATATAAATAATAAAAATAAAATAAAAACACCCTTTTATTCCTTATTTTATAATGTAAATAAATAAAATATAAAATGGGAATAAAATTGTATAAAAATAATATATAAAAATCAAAAATCAAAACCCTATATATATTGTATATACTTATACCTAGTACATATTATGTATATAGCCTATTTTTATTTTGAAAAAATTATTAAAAATCACAAAAAAAATAGAAAAAAATAAAATAAAAATATTTCATGTTTTAACTTTTTACAAATTCGGCCATTTGCTACCTTATTTTTCAATTCCAAACTTTAGCCACGTGGCCTTCACCCATTGGCTCTGGGGGATGTTGACCGCCCGGTCAACTCCCCCCCCCCCCCAGGACCACTTCCCACAGTCTGCTGCGCCCGACCCTTCTTCTCGGATTTTTCCCATGCAGACCCGACTCCTTTTTGCCCAAACCCCGGGTCCGGATTGCTCACGTCATACCCGAGAACGTCGCCGGAGCCTTCGCCTCGGGATCCGCGCGCTACATCGCCCTACCCGCGCCCTTCTTCCCGGACCCGCCAGCATACTTAAGCTTCGCTCCGCCACCCTAATTCTCTATCTTTGGTCATTCCCCTTATTCCTTGTGAGCTCCAGAGTGATCGCACGAGTGACAGCGAGCGTCTCCACCTGTTGCAGCGAGGCGAGGAGGAGGATACCACTGATCCGGCGAGTATCACCGCCGTGCTCCGCCCTGAGTTGGAGCTCGAGCCTCGGACGTCGGCGTTCCTTGAGGCGAAGACCCAGAGCTGCGCAAGCTCGACCACAGCCCATTCCTTCACCCATGTACCCTCTTAGCTTAGCCATTTCATCTGATTTCCATTTTGCCCCAATTCGTCCCGCCTTCGTATTCCTTCGATTCACCCCGGTTCCGACCACCGTTCGACCATCGGACCCGACCCACACGTTCGCCTTCCTCCGCCGCACGTTCTACACCCACTCACTCAACCCAGCTCGCACAGGAGCTGGGAACCGGGCTTCACCGTCTTCCACCTTCGCCGGAGCCCGTCGCCCCGACGCACCGACCATCCCCACTACGCCTAACTGGGTCGAGGCACTTTGCCCTCGACCCGTGAATCTCCTAAGTGGTTTTGCAGGTCCAGAGGAGGCCATCTGAGGCCTCTCGTCATTCAGACCAGGAGCTTCACCTCCGCCACCCTCGTCGGAGCTCCCCCGAGCTCGGCTGGGCCATCGGAGGCCATCAGCTGCTGCGCACGTTCACGCCGGAGCTTCTCCGATAGTCAGGAGCAGCAGAGGAGGCCGGAGACGCTTCCACGAGGTCGGAGAACTTCGCCGGCCGCCTGTTCATCCAGGACCTCCAGCCGCCGTCGATCGCCCCCGTCTCGCTCCAGTTCAGATCTTGGCCGTCCATCCCTGGAGCATCCTGCAGCGTTCGATCAGAGAAGGGACGATCCGGAGCGTCCACCAGTTCCAGCCCTCCGATCAGCCACGTGGAGCGCATCCAACGATCCCGCTTAATAAAGGGTAATTTACCCTTAGGCCCTTATCTTTGTTTTATTTCGTTTGAGTCCTGTAAATATTTAAATACGTTGTTTAGTTTTAGGTTTAATTGCATGGAGGACCCTGAGCTTTAGATATTTGCATTTATACCCATGCCTGTTGTGAGCCACGTGCTTCGTCACGTGTTTTGTTGGTGTATTTGCAATCTATGCCCTTGTAGTTCTGGATGTTTATGAATGAATGAAACTTTTTAATTAATTGCATTTATACCCCTGTGCGTGGTTGTTTTACGCATGTGCGTTATTTTTTGGGTTATTTGCAACCGAGCCCCCTGGACTTTTGGTACGTGTTACCAATAGGTCCTTGGGACTTATTTTCCTTACATATAGGTCCCTGAGTGCCCTAGGCACGCTCTTGGCGCGTGTTTTGCTGGGTATTTTGCACCTGAACCCCCAGAGCTTCGGGTATTTGCATTCCAGTCCCTGTGCACAGTACCCTTTTGTTATTTTTGAATAAAATATCAAATCACCTCCAAATTCGATGAAAATTTGACACATGGCTCCTGCCATGGTGTAGGATTTTTGTGAATTTTTGAGGACATTTTTGATTGTATTTGCTATTTTTAAAAATTCAAAAACCATCATTTTTGTTACTGTCTAGATTGGAAAATCACAAAAAAATATAAAAACGCCTCTAAAAATTCTATAAAAATTAGCTACTATTTGGTTTGTGTTCTTTGATTTTCTAGCCAATTTTGGCTATTTTTCATTGCTTAAAAACCTTAAAAACTTAAAAACACTCAAAAACCCATAAAAATTCTAATAAATTAATTAAAAACCCAAAAACAATAAATTTGGTACCTAAAGTTTCCTTGTTTTACCTACTTTATAGGAAAATTACCTCCAGGCCTTTTTGAGGCCCTTAGATATTTTATCTAAGGTTTCTTAGCTCGGCTGGACAGTACCTCTTCTTTTTGCTACTGTTTGATTTTTAGAAAATAAAATAAACATCAGAAAATTATCAAAAATTCACCAAAAACATAAAAATATTTTTGTTTTAATTTTTGGTTGATTTTTGTTGCTTTAAATAAATGGTTGAAAGTGTGCTAGTATTTCCTTCTATTAATTTCCTAATCATTTAAAAATCCAAAAAAAATATAAAAATAATTAAAAACCACTAAAAAATTTCATTTCTTTATTTTATTTGTTTTTACTACTTTGTAGGCCTTCGGCCAATCCGTGCTCCTTGAGTTCGACCCTGGGTGCTATACCAGGTTAAACATATAGCAGGACCGCTTCCTTGCTTTGATTGATTTTATTTGTATTGAGTGGTTCGATTTTTCTTGATTTAGCGCATCTGAGCGACCGAGGTCGCAACGACCATTTTTGTACCTTTACCATAGTCGTTCGGATCGCTTATCAAGGACGCTGCTAATATAAGTGTGGGAGGTTGTAACACCTCAACCCCAAACATAGTCCCGCATCTAAAACTCATGTAGTGTGATTGTGGGTTATACGTAGTGGAGATTAATTAATTACTTGACAACTAAGGCTTAATCATTTTGGATGATTGTCAATGGATCCATTCAAACTCGAATCTAACAAGTTGTCAATGCTTATTTTCCGCGATAAAGGACCAGTTACATTTCAACCCATTCTAACTTGCCTGATGTTACCTATACATTTCAGCTAGTAGTCTCTTCTTTCAAGTTCCATAGGGTATTATAATGTTTTTATCCATCTTTAATTGTACAAAAGATTGGAAGATGCATGGATTAATTTCTAGATTCATAGCATCCACATGAATAGAAATTAAACATGGGAAATTAAGAGGAGATGTACCTCTTCTATGGCACTCTTGTTCTCTTTCCATTTTCGAATCCGGCCCTTATTCTCTCACTTTATATCAATATCTCCTCCTCTTTGTATACAATAACCCATGTTTATTTCATCCCTACTAGAGATGAAAATGAATACAAATATATTCGTATCTATTCATATCTGCATTCGTAAAATAGAAGATATAGACGTCATTTTCTCGTATCTGACGAATGCGAATATGAATACAAATGTTCAACATTCGTTGAATACGAATACAAATACGAATATAATATCTTCAATTTTGATGAATACAAATGTAAAGACGAATTCAATTTTTTGATGATATGAATATATATATTCATTTTTTGAAGGCTATGAATGTACATACAAATATGAATACGAATGTGAATACGGATGTTCAAATTCTGGATGATATGAATACTTACATGGTACACAAAGAAGGGAGTTTGGTAAGCTATCTTTTGTTATTTAGTTATATCTTTACATTTTCTTTATGTATTTATGAATGATATTTTGAAATAGAATTAATATTTTAAAATGAACCTCTTTCAATCTTGATAAGCGTAGAATTTAAATCTATTATTAATGTTAGAATTTCAAATAGATTGGTATTTTCTGTGGAAATTTTTAAAATTAGATAAATATACTAATTTAAGCCTCTCCAAATCCATCTTAAAAATGCTAAATTATCATGTCAAATTTTGAAACAAAAAAGTTCATGGTTAAAAGGAAATAATAAAATTTATTTTATTTATAAAGAGTACTAAAAATAATGGGAGAGATAAATAAACTCGAATACATTTTTATATCACATTATTATAATACTTTGGAAGTGATTGGATAAATCATATGAAAGAAAGTAAAATTGATGGAAATAAGATTCGAACCCTTGTCTTCAAAATAATAACCATACCATTCTACCACTTAACCATCTAATGATTCAACAACATTTCTTAACAACATTAATTATAACACAGTTAAGAAGAAGTCATATTAAAAACTTAATACATTGTATAAGTGATGTATAATAATCATGGGGGGGCATAATTGTATACTAGTTCCGCCCCTTGACTCGATACAATTTTATATCAAATTTTTTTAATACTTTAGAAGTGATTGGATAAAGAATATAAAAGAAAGTAAAATTGATGGAGATAAGATTCGAACCATGGTCTCAAAAATAATAGCCTTACCACTCTACTACTTGACCATTTAATGATTTTGCAACAATTTTCTAACAATATAATTATAATACAATTAAGGAGGGACCGTATTAAAAACTTAATACGTTGTATAAGTGAAGTATAATAATCATGGAGGGGCCATGGCCCCTCCCATGATGTAAACTAGTTCCGCCCCTGGTTAGGAGGGTTGAAATGAAAAATGTGATGTAATGTTACATTGATTATGTGATGGAATTCCAACTCAAGAATGGAGGGGGTAAATCAAGTTACTCCGATATAACCTGATAATTAAACGAACCCTAACTTTTTAAGTTGATCTAACCATGTCAACAATCATATGATTCATGTTTTTCCTTCCTCTCCACACCCTCGTCGAATCACTGTTCATCTCTCATCCTCGATTTCATCTCCTCATCATCACCATCTCCCCCGATAGGAAGTGGCAGCAAAGGTGGGAGATGATTACCTATGGACGCGACGAGTGGCCGAAGAAATTGGTGTCACTTACCGCAAGGGAGCAGATGGTGGTCTTCTTAGAACGATAATTTGAATGAGAAAGCATCCGTCCGAGAGTGGACAGTGGTGGTCCTGTAGTGGTTGTTCACCATGGAGGCAGGCTGCGAGCGGGAATTCTACGACATAGAGGTGTTCGACCCCCCCACATCAGATGATGGTGGGCCTGGTGGCAAGGGGGAGGAGGTCGCGTGGCACTGAATTGGTCGCGAGGAATGAGGTAGTGTTGTAAGGAGGAGGAGGCTGCGAGTAGGAGGGAAAGAATGAGGGAGGATGGCTTCCTATTTGAAAACTTGGTATATTATAAGGGTGAAATAGGATATTTTTTAAGAATTTCCTTAAGGCTGACTTTGATTTGGATAGAAGTTAACCCGAGGAGTTCCGGTATAAGACTTAGTAAGTTTACATAGGTTGTCGGACACACACATATATATAGGGTTGATTCTGTAAGAGCCAAAAACTGTGAGAGCATGAGAGCAGTAAATCTGGATCACAAGATTCTGCTTTCTCTCTCCTCCTTCAATCAATCATGAGAGAGATGACAGAATCTAGTGGTCCAGAATTACTGCTCTCGTGCTCTCATAGTTTTTAGCTATCATAGGATCAACCCTATATATATGTATGTGGGAAAAATGGAGTTGTCCCTTAGGGGGAGCTAACTTAGCTCCCCTATCCTATTTTTTAATTTTTTTTGAAAATTTCTTCCATGAATATTGATCATTATACCTATATTATGTCATTCAAATTTAGTGTGAAATAGAGACCTCTATGGCCTCTATCCAAACATGGTCGATTTCAATAATTCTACGATCGTTAAAAAATGACCGTCTAGATGGAGGTCATATGAGTCTTTATTTCGCTCGAAACTTGAATGACATAATATAGAAATATAATGATGAATTTCCATGGAAGCATTTTTAAAAAATAAATAAATTGAGAAATTGGGACGGAAGGAGGTAAGTAAACTCCTCTAGGGGCAGCCCCATTGAAAAATCCAAGGTTATCACATAATCGCAAAAGTGTATAGAGTGATGGTGCAAATTCCTAATGGAATAAGAGAAATTGGTAAATGAGAAATGATTTCCCAACAAGTTAAAAAAACTCCCAAGATAATCGCCCGAATTTCTAATAGGATATCACACCTGTTAAAAAGCTAGTCAATTCCTAATAAGTGCATCTTACGTGTTAGGAATATACTAGATTTAATCTAAGATAATAAATGCACCAACATTCAGGGGCGGAACTAGTATATAACTTAGGGGTCATGACCTCCTTAATTATTACGTTTCACTTATATAATGTTGTTAATTTTTGATATGTCCCCTGTTCAATATGCAAATATAGTTGCCGTAATTTCAAAAATCAACACTAAATGCTTAATGGCTTATTGGTAAAACATGGTGATCTCTAGCATTTGAACCAGGTTCGATTGTCATTTGCACTTTTTCATAAAAAAATTGCAGTAGCCACTTGACCTTTCTCCAACCTTTCTTTTATTTAAAATAATTAATTTCATCCTTTCTTTGTTAAAAAATTTATTTCTACTCGGTTTTAATATATTAATATATTAAGTATAAATTTGATATAAAATGAGATTGTGGCTCATTTATCTCTCCCATTATTTCTAATTCTCTTTGTAAATGAAATTAATTTTATTGTTTCCTTTTAAATATGAAATTTTTTAACTAAAACTATTAAAAAAATCACTATTGAAAAAAAGGTTTAATTCTCAAGATTGGTCTTTCCTAGTGGAAAAATTCTCCGCCAAACTTCAAGGATGGAAGGCTAAGATCTTTCCGCTCCCGACAAGAATCAACCTTCTAAACTTCCCACTGACCCCTATTGCCACTCACGTGATGGCTTGCTATAAGATTCCAGAAGGGGTGATCAAAAAAATCGACAAGATTAGGAGAAATTTCCTTTGATCCGGAAACTCCAATACAAATTGCGCACCAAAGGTCGCCTGGTCCAAAGTGACGCGTCCCACCTCAAATGATGGGTGGGGTATCCTAAATCTCACCTTGTTTAACAATGCCTTGCTAACAAAAATGCTATTGGGGTGGTGGACTGCAAAAAACCTTAGGTTTCTGAACTCAAAAGTGCAACTATCTTCCATGGAGATCCTATTGTAATTCAGGAGGGTCCAAAACGATCTCATTCTTTGGTCTAGAAAAGTTTACTAAAAGGATCAGCATAGCTTAAATCATTTGCTTATAAAAGCCTGGGAGAGGGAGCCTCGCCATCACTTTGGAAAGATAGCCTCAGTAATTACACACCCCTAAAAATCGCTCATGAGGAGATATGGCCTTATGTGGGTAAAAAAAATATTTCGGTATTGGAGGGGATGTCTTGTTGGCAAGCACGCTTCAATTGGTTCAAAGCTCTAATAAACAAACTATCGCTAGCCATATGGAGATCGGCCGAGATACTGAAAGTGAAACTGAACAATATCTATGGAATGATAAATCCAGATGGGAGAGATATCTCAATCTACCCAACATGGAAACCTTCAATACATAGGTCCATGACTAAAAACATATATTCCACTTTAGCTGATGGGGGAGTCAGATCTCTGTTTCAATCAAAAATTTCATAAAATTAGATTTATTTTGGAGCCACGAGTATACTACTTCATCTGACTTTTGGCACACAACAAGATCATCTCACAAGATTAGTTGGGAAAGATAGGAATTCAGTTCGTAAATCGTTGTTTTTTATGCAAAAAAGACCTTGAAAACTACACACACCTATTCAAGGAGTGAGTTCTCGAAAAAAATATTTGAGAAATGTGCAATACTATCTGCGTATGAGCGATTTGAAAATATTATGAAGTGGAAAGACTCAACAGATATTAATGAAACGGAATGGAAATACTGGGAAATAAATTTCACAATTTGGTGGCTTGTTTGGAAAATGCGTTGTAAGCTTGCGTTTGAAGAAATTCCATTCAACATAGATTATATCATCAATGAAGCTTACCCTATCTGCTCAATCAGAACTGATGTTGATACCCACACGGATTAAATGCACAAACAGCTAGGCTAAATTAGCCCTATATAAAGGGCTTCTTATCTAACTTAATAACTATTTTTCCCCTCAATTGTGGGTCCACTTTGTCTCATTGTAGGGTTCGAGGATGCAGAGACGTCTACAAATGCTGGGACCATTGGCATGCGTCTGTTGGATCCTTCCTCTAAAGGCAAGCTTCTTTTGGGGTGGGATTAAATTATCGCGCTATATGATTTTGTCCCCATTTGTCAGTCAGCCAGTTCTTTTTGGTGAGGATGATCTAGATATTTGATCGACAGCTATTATATTCATCGCTCATGTGAGTTAATACACATTAATTTTTGGGGGCTGGTTTTACCTACCCCGCGACTGTGAGGGTGGAACTCTCCTGCTATGTATTGAACTTATGCCATGTACGCACTGCGTTCTGATGAATGACTATGAATCCTTTTTCTAAAAAAAAATTAAACATGTTGGACAACAACAGTTATGTTTCCAGCCCATGAGGGGCATGTCTGCAAAAAGATCTTTGGGCATGTGAGAAATTTTCCCAACTTTCTAACTCAAGAAGCTTACATACTGGGCACATATTCTCTGTTGTAAGAGGAATTACAGCAGCAGTTGTAATTCAAATTATTTTTTTTTACGATTTCAATTTTCAAAATCCAACTTTATGGAACATATATTCGAGTAATGTTCCATATATACTTTAAATTCCTCTCAAATATGAGGGTGTTTGTTATTTTATCTTAATGATCAAAGATCCGGTCAACATTTAAGCGACTTAAATTCTATTTAAAAAGGATACAGATGTTTGATCATGAGAAAAAATAGCAAGCGCCCTCGTAATTGAGCGAAATTTGAAGAATATGTAGAACATTAATCGAATATATAATTCATAAAAGATGAATTTGGAAATCGAAATCGCAACTTATGAATAAATCGAATGACAACACCTCTGCTGTAATTTCCATTACAGCAGAGGATCCGTGCCCTACATATTGTCCCATTTTTTCTTCTGAAGATGTACCCTAACCTCCACACCATTTGGCGGTCTACTTGTCTTGTTCTTCGTGTTGGTGAAGGTGCTTTCTCATCTCCTCGGTTCCGACTGAGCATGTGCTTGAGTTCAAGGGTGGAAAGCATTCCACGGTGTGATGACAACCTGCTCTAGCGGAGGCAAACAAGGATACTCCTATTATAATCGATTGATTTGGTCAATATGATCTTGTGTTCTTCACCCTTTCAATTTCAGGAGAGTTTGCACGTTAAAAATCTATGTGTGTCTTTTTGTAGTTGTGATGATCAGATTTGCTTGTTAGTTGTGCTCGTGCTATTTGGTTTTGTTATCCATTAAAGTATTCGATTCGATTCTATAGCATTGGCGGGAATTGATTCCCAACAAAACAGATCCCTTAAAAAAAGTGAGTCATATTGACAAAAAGTCACGCCTTCCATTCTTCCTTCGCATGCTTGTTTGTCATGTTGTTGCTTATGATGTAGTACTAGGGTTGGCTATTGAGTCGGTTCGGCTCCATAAGGGCTCGTGACTTTGGCTCATTAAGTTATTGAGTCGAGCTCGAGCCAGATTTTTGGGCTCGATAGCTTATCGAGCCGGAGCCCGAGCCGAGCCCTGCTCAGCTCGATAATTCAATAATGGGCTCGATAAGGAATATATATATATATTCTATTTGTGAAACTACAATTATTTTTATTTTTATTTGTATTAGTTTTGCAACATTATTAATGGTGGATTATGTGTTTATGTTGTGTATGTAACAACAATGTTGGGTGGATATGTTGTAGACTTGGATTTTCTACCTTTTATCTATGTTAATCTAGGTTGTAGTTAGATATTTACTATTTTTTTCCTTTTTTATTAACAAGCAAAACAATATGATATATATTATAATTTAACTTATATATATATATAACTTGGATGGTAGCTTATTAGTAAGGTGGACGATCTGTTAAAAGGAGGTTTCAAGTTCAAGCCCAAGCAAAACACTTTTAAGCAAAACACTTTTTCACCAAAAAAACACATATTTCCTTAACGAGCCTGAATAGGCTCGATAAGAGGCTCGGGCTCGATAAAGGGCTCGGCTCAAGACTTATCGATCCCGGGCTGGCTCGATAAGGGCTCGAGGCTAGGGGTGTGCATGGGGCGGGTATCCCGACCCATTCAACCATGACCCGCCCCGACCCATCATTACCGAATCAATGGATCGGGTCGATCCATTCCAACGGGTACCCTAATAGATACCCAAATTATTTAAATGGGTAATGGGTACCCGCGGGTATCCCATGGATCATTATTAGCACAACAATATGCACTTATAAAATCAAAATTCACCTTTACTGATCGAAATTCTTCAAGATGTAAATCAAATCTCATTACTCAAATCATCAATTGGAAACTAAAACAAAAGGAAGAGGAAAAATCTCAAGAAAAAAAATCGAAACTTCATATAAAAGGGAGAAGAAGGGGAATCAAACACATTCCACTAAAACATCATATCAAAATTAAGAAGGAAATTCTCAAAATTTAGAACATAGCAGTTGAAGAAACATAAGACATCAGAAGAACATAACTAAGAAACTCATCCATTTCCATTTTGACCATCATACCAGCAAAATCAAAGTTCCAAATATCTTTATAATTCCCCCAAACAATCGCAGAGAATAAATAAAATACAACGACAGAAGAATACGTCAGCATCAACAAGCCGAAAACTTCCAATTTCATCAAAACATATCTTCAAAAAAAAGATCAAAAATGTAACTATCATATTCCTTCAGAGTTTATATCATCCCAGCAATCCCACCGTATCAACAAAATCAAAGTTCCAAACATACCCACATCCTCGTAGTCATATCAACATCATATCAAACCCAACCAAAAACAAATTTAGTGACGTCGATATCGCATTGTCAATCTTCTCGTGCGCGTCGTCCAGATTTTTCACCACTACATGAAATCATAATCCAAACAAAAAAACTTTGAATTGAAAGATTGCTGCTATCTTTACTAACATGGGCAAGGAAGATCTCTTCTATCAAACCTCGAGCGCAATCAAGGAAACGGTGAAGGAGGCACCGAGGGAATGGAGGAGCACGGGGGATGGTGGTGAGGGGTCTATGATGGAAGAGGCGTCGAGGGAATGGAGGAGCATGGGAGGTGACGACGAGGGTTCAGTGGTTGTGGAAGCGGCAAAAGTATGAAAGAGAAAGGAAGGCGACGACGAGGGTTCAGTGGAGTTGGAGGTTGCGGTGAGGGTTCGGTGGTGTTGGATCTACTTGGTGGCAGCGAGAGCATGAATGTAGCAAAAGGGTTTGAAGCCAGTAGGGGTGTTCACGGTTTCCGGATAGGGAACCGTAGTGGGAGATGACAAAGCAGGGATATTTGGATTGCCCTGTGGGTAACCGTTCTCAATTGGTTCGGTGCCCCGAATTTTACGGGTCAGTTCACAGTGGTTACCCGATCCGTGATGGTGTATTGGATATCAATGGTTTCAGGGGCACCTCCTATGGGTCGGATCGGGTACCCGTCCAACCGGAAATCGGTGAACACACCTACTCAAGTCCACCGAGCTCGAGCTAACTCGGCTGGGCTCGATCGAGCCCGAGCCTGAGACCAGCCCTGGCTCAGCTCGTTAGGCTCGATAGCCATCCCCTATGTAGTACTACTACATTTCTCTTGCTCCATTTATTTAGGGATTAGGAGAGAGGTCATGCCGAAAAGCCGATGGGGTGAGGGAAGGAGACCGAGTTCGGAGGAGGAGAGTAGGAGAATATGGGTAGGAAGAAGAAGAGAGTCGGAGAGGGCTGGTAGAGAGGACAGAGGGAGGAGATCGAACGAGGACAATGTTAACGCAGATCGGAAATGGCAAGAAAAGAGGCAATGGAGGGATGGGATGAAGTTGTAGGATAGGACAGTTTAGAGTTAATCACTTGAGGAATGTATTGCACCCATTTCCTTTAAAATTTACCTTTTTAGGGTTCAACAAATTGAAATGCTTGCTTAGATGGCTTTGGAGTTCTATTCACAAAGCTATTAATTTTAATAACATATTTTTTAATGAAAATTTCAACTAAAGAAGCTTCCACTTCTCATATGTATATAGCACACGCTTTCAACATCCCATTGTTTGGTAGGAATTAATCTAATTCAATTTAAGCTTGACTCTTAGTGGACCCTTGTAGTAGGTAAATAAGATTAAAATTGATGCTTTCAAGTTTACACTAAATTAATTTGGATAATGAAGATCTTGTGAATGTAAGAGTTTGTAAATTAAAATGCCATATTTTTAAATAGGTTTGTCATGGACAAGTGATGAATTACCATACATATATGGAAATAAAAAGGATGTGTTATATATATTTTCTGAATTGAACATTTGACGAGAACAAGATAGGTTGCACATGAAAATTGACTATGCTCATTTGGTTGCCAGATTACCTTGGGTAACCTGCCATACCTCCTACTCTATCTTTGCATTCTTGGGTTTGAATTGGTCATATGGACTACATAATTTCTTTGTTATAATACTTTTTAACCATGTTCAAATAAAAAATTAATATAAAAGTATATTGTAATCATTAAAAAGTTAATATAACACATAATCAACGCACATCGCATCACATTTATCATTCCAACATTCTCCAACCCTCTTAACTATCCAAACGGCTACTATTCACAGGAGGTTACTCCAGTGGAACCAAACCTAGTTACAAAACATGCCATATTTCATTTATCGTTAGAACAAGCATGACATAAAATCTCACTAACTTGCAATCCTACTTATGCAGTACTAATAATTACATATAACAATGTAAGTAGAAGTTTTCTCAAAATTTCATTTAAAAATGTAAATAAATATGATATGATAGCGCAACCTCTTTGTATAGCTTTCTAGTTGACTTTTATTTATTGTCTTTCTGGGTATCTCAATTTAGGAAAAATATTTCGAGTAGTGAGTCTAAACTCAACGACTTGAGCTTAGACCCAGTGAGTATGCCTCAAGTTTTTGGTAATTACTTAAATGCAATTTGCAATTCTTCAAACAAATTGTTGTTAGAAACAATATAAAAAGGAAAAATACGAAAAGGGCACATAACTTAATAATTTTTTGCGTGGATACATAAGTATCATGGAATAACTTGTAACTCGGAATAATATTAGCAAATGCTTGACAATCTTGCAAATATAATCTTCAATGGTACACTTCCCAACATGTCGTACTAAGTACATGAATCGTGTAAAGTGCCAAGGAGGGAAACCCAACACAAATTGTAAAAACATTGTCATGCGTGCACACGGTCTCAAAGACAAAGTACATTTCGCATTCCGGCCAAAACCCATTAGTATATGAAATGCAAGTCCAAAGCCCTCCTGAGTCACAAGGAGTAGGATATAGGTATATCATGAGGATACCACCTACTCCAACATGTAGTGACTTGTTCATGACCGTTCTGGGGAGTAGGTCATATTGTGCATTGTTCTTATATCATACCATGAGAAGTCTTGACTACATAGCCATACACTTCCATATGTAACTCGCCTTCATGTATATTGACAAAATTCATAAATCATAAACTGCATATGTGTTGCAACATGAAATTCGTAATTGAACTTGGTAAATGGCAGGATAAACTCTCACACGATTTAATTACTGTAAAGAATTTCATAGCATAGAAATATTGTATCATCATTGCTATAGTGTATCATCTGTTCTTTGCTTGCTTGATTTCCAACCAAGGTAAGACGTAGTTCAATTAAATTATGGATTCCTGGTTGCAGTCACTGTCATTGCAATTGCATGGATGCTCGCAGATCTATATTGACATTTTTATCGGATGCATTGATCTTGCAAACACTTCATCTGGTGACATGTATAGGAGCAACTCTCACCAGTCACCAGAATCTCGTGGCGCCTGAGGTTAAATATTGTACCATGTCTCTTCTTGATTTGCATATCTGGTAGTGCTTATATTCGTACAAAATCATGTGCCAGATTCTTCTTAATTTGCAGAGCAAGTGGTGCTGGTAGTTGGTGTCAAACTTCAGATCTGTTCAGTTATTCCTATTATTATTATTCAAGTGTGCATCATGCATAATGGTATTTTTTGTTCAGAGATGCTATGATGCATGCTCTTTCTTCACTATTATTTGACTGAGCTTTGTCTGCTGGGCTTTTGTTACTAATTGTCATTAGGTTTTCCATATCACCATTAGACACCCTAATCCTCTTTATATAGAGAGGATTTAGGGTTAGGGTTTACAGAGATAGGACTCCATTCATAGACAAATACCAATACTACCCTTTTTCTCTCAACACTCCCCTTCAAGCTGGAGCATATAGGTCATACATGCCCAGCTTGTTACAACATTTCTTGAATTGGATCCTTGCTAATGGTTTTGTAAATATGTCCGCAGTCTGCTCTGTGATGAACGTGAAATTCACCTCTTTAATAATCGATAAATTGTAGTATAGGAGGGAAATTTCGGTCGATCAAAATCACAAACTTTGAATGTTGTGGAGTATTTTTACTTGGCAAGTGTACCAAGGTCGAACACAGGGAACGAAGATTTTTAGTTGCACGGTTTTAAATGAAATCAAGTAATTAATAAATGCTCGATTAATTTTTATGCTGATAAAATATACAATGCAAAGATGGAGATGCAAAGAAAATAAACAGAGACTATTATGCCCAGGATCAATGAATTATACAATTCAATCCTCAATGAAATTTATCAATTAATTTCTCAAGCAGGTAGTCACAGATCGAAAGATATTAACACCAAGAAAGATCTATCAACTCCACGTTACAGGACAATAGATTTATCAATGTATATTCCTGTCAAAAATTCAATGTAAATTGCCTTCTCCAAGTTAATAGTCGATCAACCAAATAGAGAGTCAAAAATATTGATCATCGATTTAACCCCTGTAAAGATTGAATTATTGGGAATAATCAACAATAAACACAAGGGGTTAATCAAATTGAAATCCTCAACTGAACTCCTGTAACAGATTTATCGTTAATTTCTCAAGCACAAGTATGTCTAATTTAGCCTGCAAAAGTCAATGATGATCCTTAAATAATAATTGACAATAAACACCATCAGATCTAATCACAAGCTATGCTAAATTGTAGAGCATGGAAATAGCTTCAAAATGACATATTATATGCTCAAAACGGAGTTCGTATGGAAAAGATATGATACCATGAAGTTTCAGGGACTAAAATGTAAATAAAATAAAGTTTTTCTTGCAAAGAGGTCACTGGGATGACTTATCTGTAATTAATAAAAGTCGGAGGGGCTCGGACGTAATTTACCCCCGGTGGGGGTATATCTGCAAATTCTGAAAGTTCCAGGGCGTCCGTGCAATTTTCCCCGAGCGCAGGTGCGAAGCACGTACGTAGGAGGCTCGGAGACAAAGCGGAGGGTCAGGGGCTCGGGCCTGAGGTTCGAACTGCCGAACCTGTGGTTCGGGCCTAAGCACAGGCTCGGGCTGTCGAGGCAAAGGTTCGGGGGTCGGGGCTCAGGCTCGGAGGCCCGAGCCTACGTGGCGATCTGGCGGCGCTTCAGAGGGACCCGAGCCTCGAGGCTGGGGCTGAGGCTCGGGGGGGGGGGGGGGGACGTGGCGGGGCACGAACCGTTGGATCCCTCGATCCAACGGTGGTGAGGCGACAGGCGGAGCGTCGAGGCGGCACCCTCAGTGGCGAGGGGGAGGTGGCAAGGCGGTGCCGAGGTGAGAAGGTGTGAGGCAGAGCACGGATGCGTCGTGCGGGCGGCGAGGCAGAGGCGCCGCGCGGGCGGGGGCGATGGTAGCGGCCGAGGCTTCGGGGGAGTGGAGGCGGAGGAGGCGTAATAGAGGGTGCGGCTGGAGAGGGCCCGGACACGACGGTGAACGGCGGCTACGGAGCTCCGCCGGTCGACAGACGACCGGGGGAAGCTCGGAAGGTCACGCGTGGAGGATGACGCCTGGGAAGGAGCTGCAGAAGGCGCACCTTGATGGTCGCTCGAGCCACTCGGCGAGGCGGCGAGCTTGGTAGCCTAAGAAGCTGCAGCAGAGTTGGTGGCTCTGGATCACGTCGTGAGGAGCACCAAGCCGCTGTCACCGGCAGTGCAGGGGGAAGGGCGGATGGAGCTATGAGGCCGGAAGGGGAGGGCTTTTATAGGAGGATGGCGACGGAGGAGACGTAACAGCTGTTGGAGAGGAGTGATGGTGCGGCGGCGGTTATGAGGGAGGAGAAACGGCAGGGGGGCGCGGGCGTGAACGACTGGTGGAAGAAGAAGGTCACGTGCGCAACACGTGACCTGGGGGAGGGGCCTGGAGAGAGACAAGGTGGGGTGCAACGTGGCTCGCCCAGGGGGTGCCACGTGGCACGCACAGGGGCTGCCACGTGGCACCCCAAAAAATTTTCAAAAATTAAAGGATAAAGAAAAATAGAAAAGAAATAGAAGGAGACCTCGGATTAAAAAAATTTCCTCACAAAAGTTATTCGTCTCTTTGAGATATACAACTTTCATGAAGGGCCTGGGAGCAAAAGAGGTCATCTGTGAGAAGTGGTATTTTTGGTGTTTCTCCATGTGTATAGAAAATCGGGTTTTTGGGATTTTGTATTTTTTGGTGGTTTTAAAGGGGATAAAAATTATAGAAAAATACGATAAAATACCAGGAAATTATTTACACACTAATCTATTTTTTTGGATTTTTAATAAATAAGAAAATAGGAGAATAAAATAAAAGTAAGAAACACACAACTTTTTGTACAGACTTACAACAGACACTTGGACTCGGTCAGTTTCTTTGATTTCAATTTTAATCTGGATTTGGATTTTTAGGTCACTTAATAAAACTTTCATCAAAGAACACAAATGAAGAAGAAATAAAATTAAAAGGGTTAATTATGCACATAAAAACTCAAGTCAAAAATAGCAAAAAGTTAAAATGCGCAAAAGAGGTCCAAAACCCAACTTTCACAAATGTGCTCCGAATTTTACGAAATTTGTCTTGTTTTGAAGGTATTTGAAAATGGAGTTTTTTAAAAGTTAGTAGACTAAAATCATATACTGTATGTGGGAGATATGCTCGTTTTAATCTGTCAGATATGAAATTAGACTTTGGGATTATTTGACACTTATTTGAGTTAGTAATTTTTTGTATTTTTTATTTAATGAAGTTAGTAATATCTAAACAATGGAGGTTTTTTTGGGTCAATCGGAGTTAGGATGAATTATCTAAAAATACGATAAGTTAGCAGCTTTTTGGACTAATTTAACATGGGATTTTTAATGCAATTTATGCATGATGAAATGCAAAAATTATTAACACATGTATGAATGCTAATGATGCTCTATTAATGAGTAATTACAAGTGAATGATGGGGAATAGAGCCTAAATGACCAATCTTAGCATGATGAATACGAGATTCATCATACCCCTATACTTAGACCATGCTCGTCCCCGAGCATGAATGAATAACTTACTTGAATACATCCCTGACTGTGCATGTGAATTTTCAAGGCTTAATTCATAGAAGACCCTTAATGTGAGTGATCCTAAAATTCTGGGCTCAACCAAGCTTTAATCAAAAGGAACCCAACTTCTCTAATTTTCATACTCTCTGTTTGTACATATAATATAAGGATATGATTTAGTGTACTGCATTCATGAGAGTCAAGTCTAGACATCACCCAAAGTTCTAATCCAAGAGACTCTCCACTAGACCTAATCCTAAATACTAGGGAATAAGTTTATTCTTGCTTCAGTCAACCGTCTCATTAGTTTGTCAGACTTGAAAGTGTAGATGGACGGCCAGACGATGGAGGGCATAGGATTGTGTCTGATTTTCTCTCCCTTACATTGGAACAAGGTACCTCTCGAGTGCCTTATTACTCAACACAAGTATATTTTTATTATGTTGATCAATGTGTCCGTCAAGAGAATTTGGAGTCGTCTGCACTTGTTTTTCTGGGAGTACACCGGGGTGTGTCTTTTTTGAGTATCTAAGATACCTTCGACACGCAGACTTGTATCGCTTACGATGCAGAGCCCTTTTTGTGGTGTCAGCCCGACTCCTTGGTCCTAATTAGCGCTTGGTCCAAGTGTCCACTTTGAAAATGTTTGGGAGTGTTTGCCATTGGTGGAAGCTCATTTGGAATTTGACTTTGGATGATAGAGATTTTCTTTAACATTTCTTTTTCTTTTCTTTTGTTGGCTAGCTCCACTGCTTTTACCAAAAGTTGACGCACACTGATCAACAATTTTCATTAAGTTTCATCACACCCTGGCACTTAGGTCATTTATCAAAGAGATAGCATATGAATCTTGTTCACATACTGGGTAGGGTATTGCTGACACTCAGGTTTTCTGCAGCCTTCATTAACTTTATCCCATCCTCGAATATCATCAGATAGGGTCTAAACTCAAATCTCTAGTCCCAGTTCCTCAAGTGATAACTCAACTCATCTCATCAATCATGCAGTTGTGAAACTGATTGTGCTGATCATATTCTTTTTGAAGGTAGAGATGAAGAGTGCAATATGGCGCTCAAATCTTTCAAACTAGCGAAGTGTGGATTATTAAGTTCAAAACCCTAATGACTAAGGCAGGCTAACTCAGAATCTCAAGATCTCAGAAATCAAGTGTCCTCAAAAATCCTCAAGCCTTGAGTGATGGTGAATGTGTCAGGAATGTATCAACCAATGAATGCATGAAATGCTTGATGAAATGCAAGATCATGAGTGATGATTTTTTTTCTTTTCTTTTTTTTCTTTCTTTCTCTTCTTTTTTTATGCAAAAAGTTTTTTTTGGTTTTTTTGTTGTTTTTTTGTTGAAAAATAGGTATTATACACACTACTTGCACCCATCCCCGATATTAGATAAAGATGATTAAAGTACGAGCTATGGACAAAGTAGATAGAATATATACAAACATACCCCCATATACTTAGCTTTTGCTATGTCCTCATGGCACAAAGTGAAATGTAGACATAGCTCGTACCAAGCATAGATGGGCCAAAAACAAAAGAAGAGAAGCAATGTATAAACAATGGTAGCGGTCCCCCTATACTTAGGCTCAGGATAGCCTAAGTATAATCAGATAAATACAGATGGGGAACCGGATAGATTTGCGGATGTACAAGATCAAGGAGGTTTGCGACGGACCTTCTTGCGGGAGTGTGGAGGGAGATAGTATGGAGATGTGGAGGGCGATGAAGAGGAGGCCGATGAAGAAGACCAGCCATCGTCGGAGTCGTCCTCAGGAGAATAGTAGTCATCTGCAGAGGATCTTCAACTTTTGTCGATCAGAGGTAAGTGCCCTTGGATCAGAGCTGTACCTATTGCACTTATTTGATGAACCATATCAGGACCAGACGAGGACTCTTCAGAAATCACCTGATGTCTAAGGTCAAAGGTGACTTTTTTGGTCAGTTTGTTTCCTTGGGAAGTATTGGGAGGAAGTTGGACAGTCTTCAACTCCATGTCTTGAGTAACCGATGTGGCATTCGTGAGTTCCTCATCAGATGAATCCCCATAAAAGTCGACCAATTCTTGAAGGGTCATGCGTTTCTTCGGTCGAGGGAGATTGTTCTTGGTGATTTTGTGGTTTATGGCTGGGGCTGTTGATGTCACTTCCGGATGATCGTGAATTTTGGTGGCATCGGATGTTTCCGAAGTCGGTTCCTTATATGGTTCAAGTATCTCATGAATTACTGCCGACTCAAAGATTGGACCACTCAAATAATCGTGATGATCTTCAATACTATGGTCCAATCCTTCATAAGCTCCAAAATCTTGATTTTTCCTAGGAGCAGTGATAGGGTGGTGAGAATCCGAAGTTTGTCCAACAGCTAGTATTTTAGGTGACTCTCCTAGGGTTTGTCTCAGTGTGTCATGCGGAGATGTCTGATAATGTGAAATATAACTGTCGGTTTCAAGTCGGTTTTCCTCAAAGCAGGTTGTGTCATTGGGTGTTTGTTCATCTTGGTCCGAGTCCGGGAACTTGATTTCCTGAGTCTCGCAATCGACAATCGCCTTAGCAGAGGCTAAGAACGACTTTCCTAAAATGATAGGAGACTCAGACATCCTTTCGGGGTGGTCAATGTCAAGGACAATAAAGTCCACTTTGTGTTCTTTACCTCGGAAATTTACGACGACAGAAACGATCCCCCGCGGTCTTTTGGTAGATCGATCGGGTAATTGAACGATCACCCTAGTCTTTTTGAGTTGTCCGAGTTTGAGTTGGTCAAAGACGGACTTGGAGAGGATGTTTAATGTGGAGTCATCGTCTAACCGAACATAAGTGAATGTTGAATCCTCAATTTCACATGTGATTCGAGTCAATCGCTTGACTTTACGGCTTTTGAGTTTATGATTCATCACCAAAGAACTAGCCATAGATATGACATGATATTCAGTCATGGATCGTTTCTTGCCCGTCTTATTGGGGTTCAGTCGACTCTTCACAAATCTCTTAAGATCGGGCACATATTCTATGGCTTTGATCAATGGAAGCTCTAAGATCAGACTCTTGCAAAATGCTTCCATTCCAGAATTGTCCAATTTTTTTGAATTTACAAATTTTTCAATTTTTTTGGTATTTTCTTTAATATGGTCAGTAGGGGGGTCAGAGGTCAGCGGTCGTGTCTGATTGTGAGTCACATGATAATCTAGTGGTTTGCATGGTGGTGGCCTCACTTCTTCTGAATTTTACATAGATTAGATGAGATCATATATTCTCTCAGCTAAAGTGTCTGCTCTATTATTAATCCGAGCAATCTCATCCTCAAACATCTCATGACTAGTGATTGAATAATCATTCTCCATGTGTCAATGATTCTGGCATGTAACCTCGAGTAGAGTATTGATTGTTCATCATCATTATGGTATGGTCATGAGTTATTTTTCCTTGACTTGAGTTTTCTCGTGTATTGTCAAAGGAAAATTTATTGTACTCAAGAGGATGGTCATCCATAGTAATCAAAAATCGTGTTCTACTGTCAATATCGGTTACTCTATTGTTCATCCTCAATTCTGGTCTCTCTCTCATGTCCACAAGATTGTTAGAATGTGAGAGAGGGCTATTCCAAGAAGAAGTGTGGTCATAGGGTGGGATGTATGGGCGGGAAGAGACTTATGGCTGAAGAGAATTTGATTGAAGCTCAGGTTCTCTTGAGGAGTGTGAGAAGAAGAATATTGGGACAAGGTCGTGGAGATCGGGAAAGAAGACCACTGTACCGACATCTTGTCAAGAGGGATGGAATGATCAGCGAACCACGATTTGCTTGCGATTGCAAGGTCTTTGACGCACACAAATTAAACACAAAACAAACACGTAGATTCACTCACTCAACACTGGTGAAGGCACGTTAGGGTTCGGATGCTTATCTTTTCAATTTTAATTTAATGACAAAACAATCTTGAAAATTAAGCGGAGCTGTTAGGTGCCAAAATATTTCACAAAGACTGTCCTGAGTTCATACAACTAGTTGCACCTACTTTCAGCCAGTATAGGTGTAAGTACGGACTGTTTAAACGGCTACCCATGTTACTTGAGGACGGAGCCTTCCGCAGTGTCCTCTAAACCACCTACTCTGCTAAGGGAAGTCGGACCGTGAAACGGCTACCCGAGACCCTCACTGAAAAGTAGCTAATTGTTTTTAAAATTAGTAGTCTGAATGAAGCACTTCGGTTTTGGGCTCTTTTCTAAGTGTGTGTTCTGGTCCTTATAGACAATGAGTGGGTTCCTTTCCACCAAACACAGATTAATTTTATGTAAATTTTATTTACAATCATCTTGATTAGCAGTCCCGATTTTAGATTGAGGTTGTCACTGAAGTTTATATGAGCACAAAAATTCACGCCTAACGAACAGTCCCAATTCCTTTAAATCCTAAGTTGCAAAACTTTGAGAAAAGAGGATCGAAAAAGCCGATGCAAACGTAAATCAATGATGCATGCTTAAGAGAAGGACTTACAGTGAATCCTCGCGCTCTTCATGCGGGATGCAAGACAAGGAATTTAAATTACTCTAGATGATATGCACAGATGAAAAACACCCTAAACAGATAGTTCTATTAGCGGGAAGAATTGATTTAAATTTTTGGCTAATGTTGAACGATCTACAATGCGTTTAATTAGTTAAAGTGTGGCCTAAAAATTACGAGCACAATCAATGATAGAGAAATAAGCAGATATGTGCCTAAGTCCTACGCCACTTAAGTCGGGTCCCAATCACATAGAAGCGGTTGAAACAGACCCGACACACCACAGAAAAAATTTCAGTCTTAATTATTACAAGGGTCAAAGAGAGGGACTCTGAGAATATTGCAGAAAATTAAACCTATGCTAAGCTCTCTCTTCACAAAAATTAAAACTTAATCTCCTTCCTTACAGATCCTTGAATTGAATTCCAAAATGTTGCTCCTAATAGTTTCTGCAAAGAGAGAAATTGCGATTAGTATCTGAAGTAAGAGAGAGATGCAGAAAATGACACAAAAATTAATTTTACAAAATTTAATTACAAAAATGATTTAAAACCCTAAAAATTCGTCGTTCCCCGGCAACGGCGCCATTTGGATGAATGTGAAACTCACCTCTTTAATAATCGATAAATTGTAGTATAGGAGGTAAATTTCGGTCGATCAAAAACCACAAACTTTGAATGTTGTGGAGTATTTTTACTTAGCAAGTGTACCAAGGTCGAACACAGGGAACGGAGATTTTTAGTTGCACGGTTTTAAATGAAATCAAGTAATTAATAAATGCTTGATTAATTTTTATGCTGATAAAATACACAATGCAAAGATGGAGATGCAAAGATAATAAACAGAGACTATTATGCCCATGATCTATGAATTATACAATTCAATCCTCAATGAAATTTATCAAGTAATTTCTCAAGCATGTAATCACAGATCGAAAGATATTAACACCAAGAAAGATCTATCAACTTCATGTTACAGGACAATAGATTTATCAATGTATATTCCTGTCAAAAATTCAATGTAAATTGCCTTCTCCAAGTTAATAGTCGATAAACCAAATAGAGAGTCAAAATATTGATCATCGATTTAACCCCTGTAAAGATTGAATTATTGGGAATAATCAACAATAAACATAAGGGTTAATCAAATTGAAATCTTCAACTGAACTCCTACAACAGATTTATCGTTAATTTCTCAAGCACAAGTATGTCTAATTTAGCCTGCAAAATTCAATGATGATCCTCAAATAATAATTGACAATAAACACCATCAGATCTGATCACAAGCTATGCTAAATTGTAGAGCATGGAAATAGCTTCAAATTGACATATTATATGCTCAAAACGGAGTTCGTATGAAAAAGATATGATAACATGAAGTTTCAGGGACTAAAATGTAAATAAAATAAAGTTTTTCTTGCAAAGAGGTCCTTGGGAGGACTAATCTGTAAGTAATAAAAGTCAGAGGGGCTCAGACGTAATTTACCCCTAGCGGGGGTGTTTCTGCAAATTCTGAAAGTTCCAGGGCGTCCGTGCAATTTTCCCCGAGCGCACGTGCGAAGCACGTGCGCAGGAGGCTCGGAGACGAAGCGGAGGGTCGGGGGCTCGGGCCTGAGGTTGGAGTGTCGAACCTGTGGTTCGGGCCTAGGCGCAGGCTCGGGCTGTTGATGAATACCCATTCATCACTCTTTATTCTTTTATTTTAGCTACAAAACCTTTGCCAAACACATGTAGATATATGTAAATAATAATAATTAGCAAATAACATGCATTATGTAAAATTGAATAATTAGCTTGTTTTTGTGCATAAATAAAATAATAAAGAAATAAAAGAAAAAGAGGGAGATATTTAGAATAAATATTGAGTGACCTAATCCCAAGGAAGGGCTCAGCATGGGCCTGATCGCATAAAAACCAAAGTAGAGAGATATAAGGAAGCTCATGTGTGTACATATATACCTGTATATAAATAAAAATATTTTCCTCTAAATAAAAATAAAAATGGATTTGTATTTATTTGTAAATATTTGTAAATATAAAATTAATATAAAAATGAGAAAAATAAAAAGAAATAAATTCATCCCTTATTGTCTATATTCACCATGTACATAAAACCATATATATATTTATTTATTTATCCCTATAAATAAATAAATAAAAATCCCATAAAAATTTTATATACTCTATATTTCATAGTGTAAATAAATAATATAAAAATTACAAAAATAAAACTAAAATAAAAAGAAATCAAAATCAAAGCCTTCATTGTACATATACCATATATGCTTATAAATAAAAGTATTTATTTACCTTAAGTAAATAATTAATAAAAATAAAATAAATATATACTTTTATTCCAAATTTATTCTAAAAATAAATAAAATATAAAATTGGAATAAAATGTACAAAAATAAATAATTAAAAATCAAAAATTAAAAATACATATTGTATATACCTATATAATAATACTATATTGTACATACCTAATTTTTATTTCAAACAAATAAATAAAAATCACTAAAAAATAGCTTAAAATAAAAGAAACATTTTTTATGTTTTGAGTTTTTCGAAAATAAGTCATTTTCTATTTTAAATGAATTTCTAAATGATTTCAGAATGGAATAATCTGATTGGTCCACGGGGGATGTTGACCCCTGGTCAACTCCCCCGTGGACCTTTTTCCCCCGCGGATCCAGCGCCGGACCCGTTTTCTCCCATTTATCCCTGCTTGACCCGGTCATCATTTCTCTAAACCCTGGGTCCTAATCACTCTCCAAACATCCGGGATCCTCGCCCGACACATTGCCTAGGGGTCCGTGCTTCACCAAGCCGGACTCGACCCTTTCTTCCCGGACCCTCACTCGCATAAAACCGCAGCTCCGCCGCACATTCCAATCCATCTTTGGATCCACCTTTCCATCCCAGGACCTCCACTACCTTCGCCTGAGTGACAGCTTGCTACGGGTGGTGTTGTAGTGAGGAGGAGGTGTCCCGGCCACTGATCCGGCAGCCTAGCGCCGTCGTGCGCCGCCCAGGAGTAGCGGTCGAGCCTCGGGCATCGACGACCCTCGAGGCAAGGATCGGGAGCTTCAGGAGCTCTTCCACAGTCGACCTCAGCCATCTGGTAAGCCTAGTTCTTTCTATTTTTCTCGAATTTCTATTTACGCCCAAATCCCCCGTTCGCCTTCGACCATCGATTCCGACCATATCAGTCCCCTTTCGACCATCGGACTCTACCCTCACACCCACGAGACTCCTCCGCACCTTCTGCACCCACTCACACCCCCCGACTCGCCCCGAAGCGGGGACTTCGATCTTCACCACCATCGCTTCACCGGAGATCGACCATCTCGCCTCGCCGATCACCCACCTCGCCTCTAACCGGGTCGAGGCATTTTGCCCTCGACCCAGGAGCTTGTTGCGCTATTTTGCAGGTCACGATGGGTCCATCCGAGGGCATGAGCTTTCAGGAGAAGCAACTCCAGTCCATCACCGTCGTCGGAGCTCCGCGGAGCTCGCCGGCCTCATCGGAGACCAGCAGCAGCTGCGAGACATCTTGGCGGAGCCATTCCGCATCTTAGAAGTAGCTGGGGAGGCACCCAGCGCGAGCTTTGGGCCGACGAACATCGCCGGCGACCTGTTCTTGGTGCATCCTCCAGAGCCGTCCATTCACCTGTTGCAGCTCCAGTTTAGATCTACACCGTCTACTTGAGGAGCAGCCGAGCACCGTTCGATCACCTGAGGTGAATCTGGACAGTTCATCCAGATGAAGGGTTAGCCACAACACTTAGTAGCCGATGATCTTCCACGTGGCGAGCCCCCCACCGTCCGATCACACCCCGAGGTCCTGCGTTGAGGCGCCATCACTTCCAGCCGTCAGATTCACCACGTGGCCCCATCCCAGCCCTCGGATAAATAATAGGGGTAATATCACTTAGGCCCCCCTTCTGTTTTATTTTAGCATCTAGTCCTGTAAATATTTTCCGTAGTTCATTTATTTTGGAACATTTGCACGTAGGACCCTATTGTTATTTTAATTGCATTTCTACCCCTGTACATGATGGACACGTGCATCATCAGGTGATGTTTTGGTGATTTTGGCATACTGTGGGCCAGTAGTTTATGTTTGTTAATGAATTAAATATCTTTTTTATTAATTGCACTTATGCCCCTGTGAATGTTTTATTTCGACATGTGTTGAATATTTGTGGGCTTTTTACAACTTAGCCCCTGGACTTTTAGCACCTGTTGCTAATAAGTCCAGGGACTTAATTTATTTGCATATAGGTCCTCATTGCCCAGCCCACGTGCCTTGCGCGTGGGGAACCTGGTGTTTTTGCACAAGGACCCCCTGAGCTTTGGTTTTTGTTACTTTTAGGCCCCTGGAACATATTTTTATTACAAACGGGTCCCTGTGCAATATGAGCTCTTGTTTGTTTTAAAAAAATATCAAATCTCATCTAAATTAAGTGAAAATTTGACATGTGGCTCCTGCCACTGTGTAGAATTTTCACTAATTTTTGGGAAAATTTTTGAGCCCGTTTAGTATTTTTAAAAATTCAAAAACCCTCAATTTTGTCTCTGTTCAGATTTAAAAATTCATAAAAAATACAAAAACCTTTAAAAATTACAAAAAATAGATTTTGTGTATTTTGGTGTGCTTGATCTTCTGGCCAATTTTGGTTATTTTTGAAGTTATAAAAAATATAAAAATTGAAAAACCTTGAAAAACTTATAAAAATTCTAATAATTAATTGAAAATCCAAAAAATAATAAACTCTTTCTCTGATTTTTCCTTTTTGTTTATATTTTTCAAGAAAAATACCTCCAAGCTATTTTAGGACCATTATATATTTTATTTTGGTCCTCTAAGCCTGACTGGACAGCCTTCTTCTGTTTTTGCCTTATTTTATTTTTAGAAAATTATATAAAAATCAGAAAAATATCAAAAATTCATCAAAAACAGTAAAAAATCCCTAAAACTTAAAACATTTTTGTTTGAATTTTTGGAGCTTTTTAGGGTAGTTAAATAAATTGTTGTTTGTGTTTATATTTGCATTTTTTATAGTTTTCTTTATAATTAAAAATCCAAAAAATATAAAAATATTAAAAATCCATCAAAAATCATTTGTTTTTATTTTTCCTTGTTTTTGACTACTTCGTAGGTCGCAAGGCCAATCCGTGCTCCTCGAGTTCGACCTTGGGTGCTACACTAGGTTAATATCATAGCGAGACCGCTATTTCATATTTCATCGATTTTTATCTTCCTTTGGTGGTCTTAATCTTTTTCTTGATTGAGCTCAGAGTCCCGAGTGACTGAGGTCACAATGACCTTAGTGATACCTGATTTACCTCAGTTGTTCGGGCGGCTCATCAGAATGGTGCCGTTGTTGGGGAGCACGACCTAGTAGTCGATTTTCTTTTCTTTTTATTTTGTTTTCTTTTCTGCGGCTTTTCACGGCTTTTTATATTTCTTTTATTTTTGTTTTTATTTCTTTTCTTTTATTTTTTGTTTGTTTTTTGCTTGTTTATTTTTATTTTTATTTTTTTGCATATATACCTTGTTTTCTTTTTCTTATTTTATTTGTTTTATTTTTTATCTGGTTTTACACTCTTCTGTTTTCTTGAGAGGGCCCGAGGACCGAGGTGGTGACTTTCGAGGAGCCGGCGCAACCGCGGCTATCGGAGGCGGCTCCCTTCTGCACGGAGCCGCAGGAGAGCGCGAGGATGTAGCCGAGTGCGGGATTAATGTAGCTTTAGTTTAGATTTGATTTCTTGCATTATTTGGATTATTGTAATAATACAGGACAATAGGACACTTGGACTCTTCTTAGACATTAGGGGTCTGTTTCGCCGAGCACCGATGTGCTCGGAGGACCCCTCGGTTTTTATGCGGTTTTCTTCACGGTTTTGATTTCTTTTCTGCCTATTCGGTTTCTCGCGGTTTTGAGCCCCTAGCCTTAGCATTTCCTGCTTGACTGTGACATAATAAATAGGATCCAAACACCCTAATATATATGTCTGTACCTATAGATCGGTAACTAGACCAACAATAAAAAGATTAATAAAATAGTCGATCCACTACCTTCGAGCCTACGTGCCACAGCCCACCCTGCCAAGCGCTGCTCCTGAACTCAATTTGTCGAGAGGAGGAGGGGTGGACCAAGACCGGACTCTTGGATTGAAGGATGGTGGCGACTAGACGTTCTTTCGAGTAGAACTACTTGTTTAGGGCTCGTATTTCCGCTTGCACCATTTAGGTAGTTTATTTCAGTCTTTAAATTCTGCACGGATCATTTTGCATGTAGACTGCTGGAGCCAGGTACGCACCTCTTACTCTGCATGCATCATTGATTTTCTCACGCATCGGCTTTTTCGACTTCTCCCCCCTGATTTTTGGACTTAATAACCAGGAGAACAGAAAAATTCGTTAGGCGTTTGCTTTTTATTGAAAAATACCTAAAAATTTAAACCATAAAATTGAGACTAGTTAATTCTATTGACCCTAAAAGACACTCACTGAAAAATTTGTCTTGGGGAGAGCAACCCCCTCCTTGTCTAGTTTGCTTGCGCGAGAAAGTGACCCGCACCCTAGTCTAGAGCCATATCCGATTTTTTTCTAGACTGATTAACGGCTTTTCTGTACGGGACAGTCGGTCAAGAAAAATATTGGATTCCCAACAGGTCACGTTAATCGCTCTGCTATCCTGACTTATCACCTAATAAAATTGATAAGATAATTGACCGAACCTTTACGGTCTTCATCTCGCATTGTGTAGGTGAATCAAGGTTTGCTTGTGATCATTGTTGTTACCAGATCTCATCCTCCCGACTCGCCAGATCAAGATGATGGGCAGAAGGTCTCTTAGGCAGCCTCTGGCTGCACCGCTTCCCAGCACTTCTACCCGCTCATCTAGGTTGGTTCGCGAGAGCCGAGACCCGCTCTCCGAACCCGAGTTCGACTCCACCCTGTTCCCCCTCGACCCCCCTTCTTTCAGTACCGAGATACCAGTGCCAGAGGAGAGACCGTCAGATGATTTATCGGCACCTGAGTTTGGGTCTTTTGCTTTTGCAGAGACCATGGCCGGTAGCAGTGACGATCACACCCGAGGTCCCCAGCCCCAGCAGACATTCATTATGGACCAGGGTGCGATCAACTCCACCCTGATCGCCTCCCTTGAGACAATTCATCAGCAGCTGAGGGATCAGGGAGCATTCATGATAGAGATGAGGCGTGAGATGGAGCAGTTGAGAGCCGCTCGTGAGCAGCGCGAGCCCGGAGACGGGCCGAGGATACCCGACGATGCGGCAGCCACCGCAGCAGCCGCAGCAGCAGATCCACCGAGACCGATGCGGGAGTTACACAACCCCGGATCGACTTTGACGCATCATTGGGTTGTTCTTCCAGCCATCGTGGGGGACTTCAAGTTCCCCCCGAACACTTTGCAGCTTCTCCCTCAGTTCCATGGGCTCGCCACAGAGGAGCCCCATCTCCACCTCCAGGAGTTCTTGATGATCTGCAGCATAGTCCACGACAGATAGGTGGATCAGGATACCATCCGCATGATTGCTTTCCCCATCTCCTTAGCAAACAGAGCAGCCACCTGGCTGAAGCACTTGGGGAAGTTTGTCTACACCTGGGAGCAGCTCCGCACCGAGTACTTGAACAAGTACTATCCACTCAGGCGGACGGATGCAGCTAGAGCCCTGATCAGCAACTTCTCCATGCCCCCCAACGAGCAGTTCCACGAGGCATGGGAGAGGTTCCGTGAGCTGACCGATAGATGCCTGCACCATGACATCTCGAAGCCGAACCTAGTTCAGAGCTTCTTCAACCGGCTGACACCAGATCTACAGGGCTTGGTGAATGCTTCTTGTGGCGGGTCCTATTTCGCCAAGGATCACGATCAGGTTTGGGCCATCTACGAGGAGATGGCAGAGAACTACATGGTGATGTCCCAAACCCGACTCTACACACAGGGACGCGCTCAGCCACAGACCGTGCAGTACCAGAGGATAGCATGGATCGATGTTGTTCCTTCCAGTTCGTCAGCGGCAGCAGCACAGGCCGAGTCCTCAGCCGCAGACATGGGGATTATCAGCGAGAAGCTGGACCGAATGGAGATTATTGAGAAGAAGCATTGCCAGGGCATCACGCAGATGGAGAAGATGGCACAGACTCTGAGTGACCTGAAGACACAGCTCATGTGTCTCCAGGAGGCACAGACGGCTTCCGAGCCCCATCTTCAGGCACGAGGCGATCCGAGTAGCAGCAGCAGCTCGTTCCAGCGCTCCAGCCACCAGTAGCCTAAACAGGTTCACCTTGTACAGGCGGAGCCGTACCAGCAGCCGCAGCCCACTTACCAGTCACCACCATCTCCAGACACGCAGATGGTGGTATACCAGTCGGATCTGCCTCTGGTAGTACTCCCGCCAGCCCCCTACGAGTCAGATCCGTTGATGGATGTCAACGGGATTTGGTACGACCTACCCCAGCCCGGTATCCGACGAGACCATCTCGGATTCCGTTGGTCGGCTGGAGGTTCCAGCTCCCAGCAGTAGCCGTCAGGATAGGGTGGCCAATACAGCCATCAGAGGGATCACCAGCAGCAACAGCCCCCAGTGTACACCCAGCAGCAGCAGTCACAGCAGTATGGTCCTCGTCCCTATCAGCAGGGACAGTCTTGGAGGCGTGATCAGCCTCATCAGCCGCATCATCATCCACAGTCATACCCCTCTCACCCACAGCAGCAGCAGCAGCCTCACTACCAGAGAGGCTACCCGTCAGGTTCTCATGGGCCATCCTATGAGAACCCCGCCTTGGATGACATAACCCGCCTCCTTACAGATCAGCAGGCTACATTCCGACGGGAGATGGATAAGTTCCGCCAGGAGATGCGGGACATTGTGAGAGGGAAGGCCGCCATCCCTGCCCATATAGAGCCCAATCCGAACAAACTCAAGAGGAAGTCTGAGCAGGTAGTTTGTACTGAGTATGCCACTCCTAGTGATACATTTGGAGATATGTCTGCATATTTGTTTCATACTGATTTTGTCACACTTAGGAGCGGTAGGATGCCAGCAGGCGGCGCCTCGTCTGAGTGACACCCCGAGGCTACTTCCAGAGCGCCCGATGAGGAGGAGAGCGGTACTGAGGCCGCTAGAGATGATGACGGTGGTATTGATGCCACCACTGATGCTGATCCCACCGGCGGTACTGAGGCCGCCATTTCACCAGTTGGAGGAGGTGGTACTGAGGCCACCCATGTTGCCGAGCCAGAGCACGGTACTGAGGCCACGAGTCGACCAGCCGTGGGTGGTGCTGATGCCACCGGTTTTACTTCTTAGATTCCTATAGTTTTTCCTTCTGTTGATGTATCTCAGAACATTTTTGGAAATAAAGGAAAGGGTTTGTTTTCTTCTGATCCACCTGTGGTGCTTGATGTATGTGTGGATCCTGCGGTCGAGCAGTCTAGACCCTCTCCTAGTCCTTCATCTGAGAAGGATCCTATGATCCCCTTTCGTAGAGCTCTTCAGATGGGGAAGGGGAAGAAAATAGAAAACACCAAAAAGAGGCAGCACGAAGAGTTCAGCCAGCAGATGATAGACCGTTTTCACATTCAGCTGACTCTTCAGGAGGCTTTGCAGCACATCCCTCTACTCCAGCATTCACTTAGAGACAGGACTACGGTTAGGAGGAAGAGGAGGAACCACCAGTCAGAGATCCATGTGCTGACCAGAGCTACTTGTTTTGCGATCCAGAACCGTCTGCCGGCCAAGAGGCCAGACTCAAGAGCCCCGTATGTCAGATGCCATATCAGAGAGCAGAGGTTTGACCGTACTCTATTAGACAGCGGATCATCCATCAACCGACTTCCGGCAGCCCTTCTCGACCGCTTCGAGTTGGGCACTCTTCGACAGAGCAGGACAGTCCTTCAGTTTGCTGATCGATCTGTCAAGAGGATGAAGGGGTTGTTCAGGGACGTTGTCGTCACGATTCAGGGCCTGCAATTCCCCGTGGACTTCATAGTGTTGGACATGGAGATCCCTGAGTCAGTGACCGATACCCCCATCATTCTAGGTCGCCGTTCTTGGCCACAGCCAAGGCAGTGACCGACCATGATAACGGGAAGGTATACTTTCACGTCGAGGGCGAAAGCGTACAAATAGAGACGGTCGAGGACATCAGAGCTAGAGATACAACATGCTCAGAAACTACGTTCGATACAGAGCAGATGACAGATGCAGGGCCAGACATCCACCAGGACTGCGACTTCGTGATTACAGATGATGAGGCAGTATGGGCAGACCCAAATGCACAGGTCATCCTCTCACCTTCAGAGTCTGCTGAGGCAGAGACGCTAGCAGAGGAGAGCTTGGAGAGAGCATTCCTGGTCCAGGATATCGTTCAGTCGGCAGAGCCGATTCTCGACCGTGAGACTAATTTGTTTTATGATGACGGTGGTACTGAGGCCACCTTGGATGATACAGATCCCTTGGAGTCAGATTTTGATTGGGCAGAGTTTGATGATTACATACCAGATCTGACTTCTACTGAGCCTACAGCTAGGGAGGAGGTAGATGCCGAGCAGAGCAGAGACAGTCCAGTAGGGCAGCCTTCTCCAATTTCAGAGTGTGATAGAGAGTTCCAGTTCTCCCGTACGGATTTGGCAGCGTTCACGCAGAGTTTTCAGAAGCCAGATCCACCAGCACCCAGTTGTCCAGAGCTGAAGCCATTTCCTGCGTCGCTGAAGTATAGGTTCCTTGCGGGTGAGCATGAGATGTACCCAGTCATTATCTCCGCTGATTTGACTGGAGAGCAGGAATCTCGTCTGATGGGGGTTCTTGAAAAGAACCGCAAGGCGATAGGATGGAGCGTAGCAGATCTCCAGGGGATAAGTCCGACCTTGTGCTCCCACCATATCTATCTCGAGGATGAGGCGAAGCCGTCACGTGAGTTCCAGCGGCGGTTGAACCCGAATCTGAGAGAGGTTATCATGAAGGAGATTTCGAAATGGTGGAGCACCGATTTTATCTACTCCATCTCCGACTCCAGTGGGTCAGCCCTATGCATGTGTTGCCCAAGAAGACGGGCATCACTACAGTAGTCAGCGTGTCTGGAGAGGAGATTGCTACTCGGGTACCCACTTCTTGGCGGGTCTGCGTAGATTACAGACGACTCAATCAGGCCACCAAGAAGGATCATTTCCCCCTACCTTTTATAGATCAGATCATTGAGAGATTGGCAGGGAAGAGCCATTATTGTTTTCTGGATGGGTACTCCGGCTACAACCAGGTGGCCATCGCTCCCGAGGACCAGGACAAGACTATCTTTACCTGTCCCTTCGGCACATACGCCTTCCGACGCATGCCATTTGGGCTATGCAATGCCCCTACGACTTTTCAGAGATGCATGATGTCGATCTTTTCGGACATGGTGGGGGAGTGCTTGGAGGTCTTCATGGATGATTTCTCGGTTTACGGTGACGGATTCGACTCCTGCCTTGACTGCCTAGACCGAGTCCTTCAGCGATGTATAGAGGTTCACCTTGTGCTATCTTGGGAGAAGAGTCACTTCATGGTGACTCAAGGGACGGTGCTTGGCCATATCATCTCCAACAGGGGCATGGAGGTTGATCCGACCAAGGTAGATGTCATTAGAAAACTCGCACCGTGGTCCAACTTGCGGAAGTTACGGTCTTTTCTAGGGCACGTCGGTTTCTACCGGCGCTTCATTCAGGATTTCAGTAGGATTGCCCGACCGTTGACTGACCTGCTGACGAAAGACACCGAGTTCCTTATCGATGACAAGTGTCTTTCGTCGTTTGAGACTCTCAAGCGATGTGTTGTTGAGGCTCCTGTTCTCCAGCCACCTTATTGGTCTCTCCCATTTGAGATCTTGACGGATGCCTCCGATTTTGCCATAGGGGCCGTGCTGGGACAGAGGAGGGATGGAGTCCCATTTGCCATTCACTACGCTAGCCGCACATTGGATTCCGCACAGCAGAACTACACAGACACTAAGAAGGAGATGCTAGCCGTAGTTTTTGCCCTGGATAAGTTCAGATCATACATTATTGGATCTAGAGTGACCTTGTACACTGATCATACCGCCATCAGGTACCTCATGGCAAAGAAGGATGCCAAGGCCAGATTGACTAGATGGATCCTTCTACTTCAGGAGTTCGACATAGAGATTAAGGATAAGCCTGGAGTCAAGAATGTGGTGACGGATCATCTCTCCCGACTAGAGCATCTTGAGGATTCTGAGCAGACTGATCCTATTTGTGAGACCTTCCCAGATGAGGCGATCCTCGCTATCGCCTCTCTCATGTGGTACGCTGATATTGTGAACTTTCTTGTTGCTAAGAAAGTTCCACAAGATTGGCCCAGGCAGAGGCTTGAGACCTTCCTCGCGAAGGACAAGTCTTACAACTGGGAGGATCCCATCCTTTACCATGAAGGAGGGGATAGCGTCTGGCGTAGGTGCATTCCTCAGGAGGAGCACCATAGCATCCTCACTTACTGCCACAAGCCTGAGGCAGGAGGACATCTCTCTGGGAGGAGAACGGCACAGAAAGTGCTCCAATCCGGCCTATGGTGGCCTACCCTCTTCAAGGACTCTAATGAGTTCGTGAAGAGGTGTACTGACTGTCAGAGGATGGGCACTTGTGGACAGCGTGATATGATGCCGATGCAGCCCATTCACTTCTGTGAGGTTTTTGACGCGTGGGGTATCGATTTCATGGGTCCATTCCCTAAGAGTCAGGGATTCGAGTACATTCTGCTGGCCGTTGATTATGTGAGTCGTTGGGTTGAGGCCATCCCCGCCTGAACCGCAGATGCCAGGACTGTTTGCAGATTTTTGAGGAAGCATATCATTACACGGCTCGGGGTACCTCGAGTGTTGATATTTGAAGGGAGGTCTCATTTCGTCAATGACCAGGTAAAGGCCCTTGCTAGCGAGTTCGACATAGACCATCGAGTTGCCACTCCATACCACCCTCAGATGAATGGTCTAGCCGAAGTGTCGAACATGGAGATCAAGACTATATTGCAGAAAGCCGTCTGCCCTGACCGAAAGGATTGGTCACAGCTTTTGGACTTGGTCTTGTGGGCATATTGGACGTCTTTCAAGACACCTTTGGGGACATCTCCCTTTCGCCTCGTTTATGGCAAGCCGTGCCATTTACCTGTTGAGTTGAGACACATGTCACTTTGGGCAGTCACAGATATACTTTTGGATCCAGATAGTGTAGGAGACCAGAGGAGGGCAGAGTTAGCAGCCTTGGAGGAGCTTCGTGATACCGCCTTCTCAAACAGCCTACAGTACAAGGAGAGAGTGAAGGAGTGGCATGATTCTCATATCAGCCACAAGCATTTTGGGCCTGGACAGAGAGTATGGTTGTTTGATGCTAGGCTTCGTCTATTTCCAGGGAAGCTACAGAGCAAATGGAAGGGACCATATTTGGTGAGAAAGGTACATGACAATGGGAGTATTGATATATCTGAGTTGTCTTCTGAAATTACCTTTCGAGTGAACGGTCAGCGGCTCAAGCCATTTCTAGATCATGAGCCGCGGGTCGTTGATGTTGCCCCTATTCACTTTGCGTGAGATGTGGTCTCTTGACTCACATCTATTGCATCTCACGCCTGATTATCACTGTTCTTCCGACTTGTATAGATCCAGTTGTCCATATCATTCCATTCTTTAGTCCCACATCCCTTTTCTCATCCTTTGATTATGCTATACTTAGGGTGTACTTTACCCTAAGTATAGGGGGGATGTAGGACTCTCAGGTATTCTTTTGATTCATTCTTTACCCCTGTTTTTGCTGCCTATACTTAGGAATATTTTACCCTAAGTATAGGGAGGGTAGACCCTGTACATTCTTCACTCGGTTTTCCCTTTGTGTATAACCTGCTATACTTAGGATTATTTGATCCTAAGTATAGGGGGAAAAGCCGAGACCCTCTTGATTTCTATTCTTTCATTTGTCTTTGTATATAGCCTTCCTTTTCACTTCCCTATACTAAGCACGAGTTATGTCTTCTTCATCGCTCTTGACTATGAGGACATCGTTCGAGCTAAGTATAGGGGGTGTGTATATATTTCATATATACTTTAGCCATAACTCGTACTTTGTGTGAGTGTGTAAATAAATAAAAATGGCTAAAAACCCTAAAATCCATAAAAATTAAAATTTTTTCCCTATAAATAAACATTCTTTTATTTGCACATACATAGCTATTGTACAAACTATTTTTGTAAAAATGTTTGCAAAAACTTTTTGTGTAAATTGTGTGTAAATATGTGCATATCAAAATTATGTATATAGTACAAAATTTTTCCGAAATGTTTTGAAAATCAAAAGTTTGCAAAAACCTTGTGTAAATTTGTGTAAATATTTTGCAAAACTTGCATTCATGCATACATCCATGATTTCAAAACATTTTTCAAAAATTTTGCATTTTTTGTGTAAATATTGTGTAAATAGCATCTTTGTATATACTTGTAGGTAGTTTTTCCGGGATTATAGTTGACATTTAAACTAGCCTGGAATTAAATTGGGAAATGGAGCTTGATTAAGATCTTAATCCACCTAATCATAAGAGGAACCTTATAGGGCTTAGGGTTAAGGCTTTTCAGGTCCATGGTGACTTAATTCTTTGAGTCCACTAGGCTATGATCACATGTCATCTCAATGAGCCTAAGTAGAGCACTTAACAACACACACATGACTCATATAGACAATGGCTTTACTTGGACCCGCACTTTACACCGAGCTCTCTATGGGTGAGGTGGTGAAGAGGCAGTCTTCCTTGACTTGGGGTAGCATATGAGGGTAGTACTTCTAGGCGGAACCTCTCTTCTTCTTTTAGTGAAGGAAGTGCGTCTCAACTTGGTCTGGTTGCCATGAGGTCTAACGACGGGAGTTGTGGGTTGCAATAATGCTTCAAAAGAGGGATAGTCTACTGGATCAAGAGGATAAACTCCTTATGTATATATGCTGCACATTGTATATGTTGTATAGATGCACTTGAAAAAAAATGCAAAAAGAAAATAACTCCCAAAAAAAGTGGTGGGTCTGATAGAAAATGATAATCCCACCGGAGTATGTATATAGTGCAAATAAGCAAAGCTTGAGACTTATGGTTCCACCTTATGTAGCTTGTAGCAGGGAGACTTGGCTACACTGGTTGAGCTCCCAAGGATACATGGCTACACTGGCCATGGTCCATTCTCTTCTTCCCCCTCTTCTTGAGCCGGTTGAACTTGAACTTAGAAGGGAATACCCCGCTCCTCGAGGAAAAAGTGGCCAGACTAGGGTCATAGAGTTACCTTGTTGGGGAGGGTTGTCAAGTTGCTACTTCTGAGGTGAAGAGCTTATCTCACTTACACAGTACAAGGAAAGATTCATAGTCTTCAGGGTTTGTGTATGTAGACTTGTTCTGATCTGGATTGTTGAGGAGTCTTGATTATAGATTAGTGGATCTTAGAGGCTGTTAAGTTTTAAACCTAAGTCCAAATAAGGTTCCGACACATTAATAATCCAAAGATCTGATCGAGCTCCATATTTCAAATTAATGAAGGTAAGTTTAATAAGCAACCTTAATCCATGTATATTCTCCTCTTTTTCTTTTTCTTTTTCTTTTTCACTTCTTTTTCAAATAAGTGTTTGCTAAGGGACTAGCAAAGTTAAGTATAGGGGGTGATGAATACCCATTCATCACTCTTTATTCTTTTATTTTAGCTACAAAACCTTTGCCAAACACTTGTAGATATATGTAAATAATAATAATTACCAAATAGCATGCATTGTGTAAAATTGAATAATTAGCATGTTTTTATGCATAAATAAAAGAATAAAGAAATAAAATAAAAAAAGGGAGATATTTAGAATAAATATTGAGTGACCTAATCTTAAGGGAGGGTACAGCATGGGCCTGACCGCATAAAAACCAAAGTAGAGAGAGATAAGGAAGCTCATGTGTGTACATATATACCTGTATATAAATAAAAATATTTTCCTCTAAATAAAAATAAAAATGGATTTGTATTTATTATTAAATATTTGTAAATATAAAATTAAAATAAAAATGAGAAAAATAACAAGAAATAAAATTCATCCCCTATTGTCTATATTCACCATGTACATAAAACCGAATATATATTTATTTATCCCTATAAATAAATAAATAAAAATCCCATAAAAATTGTATATACTCTATATTTCATAGTGTAAATAAATAAAATAAAAATTACAAAAATAAAACTAAAATAAAAAGAAATAAAAATCAAAATCAAAGCCTTCATTGTACATATACCATATATGCTTATAAATAAAAGTATTTATTTACCTTATGTAAATAATTAATAAAAATAAAATAAAAATATACTTTTATTCCAAATTTTATTCTATAAATAAATAAAATATAAAATTTGAATAAAATGTACAAAAATAAATAATTAAAAATCAAAAATTAAAAACACATATTGTATATACCTATATATAATAATACTATATTGTACATACCTAAATTTTATTTCAAAAAAATAAATAAAAATCACTAAAAATAACTTAAAATAAAAGAAATATTTTTTATGTTTTGAGTTTTTCGAAAATAAGTCATTTTCTATTTTTAAATGAATTTCTAACTGATTTGAGAATGGAATAATCTGATTGGTCCATGGGGGATGTTGACCCCCGGTCAACTCCCCCCACGGACCTTCTTCCCCTGCGGATCCAGCGCCGGACACGTTTTCTCCATTTATCCCCGCTTGACCCGATCATCATTTCTCTAAACCCCGGGTCTTAATCACTCTCCATACATCCGGGATCCTCGTCCGACACATTGCCTAGGGGTCCGTGCTTCACCAAGCCGGACCCGACCCTTTCTTCTTGGACCCTCACTCGTATAAAACCGCAGCTCCGCCGCACATTCCAATCCATCTTTGGCTCTGCCTTTCCATCCTAGGACCTCCACTACCTTCGCCTGAGTGACTGCTTGCTGCGGGTGGTGTTGCAGTGAGGAGGAGGTGTCCCGACCACTGATCCGGCAGCCTAGCACCGTCGTGCGCTGCCCAGGAGTAGCGCTCGAGCCTCGGGCATCGACGACCCTCGAGGCAAGGACCAGGAACTTCAGGAGCTCTTCCACAATCGACCTCAGCCATCTGGTAAGCCTAGTTCTTTCTATTTTTCTCGAATTTCCATTTACGCCCAAATCCCCCGTTCACCTTCGACCATCGATTCCGACCATATCAGTCCCCCTTTCGACCATCGGACTCGACCCTTACACCCACGAGACTCCTCCGTACCTTCTGCACCCACTCACACCCGACTCGCCCCGGAGCGGGGACTTCGATCTTCACCGCCGTCGCTTTGCCGGAGATCGATCATCTCGCCTCGCCGATCACCCACCTCGCCTCTAACCGGGTCGAGGCATTTTGCCCTCAACCCAGGAGCTTGTTGCGCTATTTTGCAGGTCACGACGGGTCCATTTGAGGGCTTGAGCTTTCAGGAGCAGCAGCTCCAGGCCATCGCCGTCGTCGGAGCTCCTCGGAGCTCGCCGGCCTCATCGGAGACCAGCAGCAGCTGCGGGACATCTTGGCGGAGCCATTCCGCATCTTAGAAGCAACTGAGGAGGCACCCAGCACGAGCTTTGGACCGGCGAACATCGCCGGCGACCTGTTCTTGGTGCATCCTCCAGAGCCATCCATTCACCTCTTGCAGCTCCAGTTTAGATCTACATCGTCCACTTGAGGAGCAGCCGAGCACCGTTCGATCACCTGAGGTGAATCTGGACCGTTCATCCATATGAAGGGTTAGCCACAGCACTTAGTAGCCGTTGATCTTCCACGTGGCGAGCCCCCCACCGTCCGATCACACCTCGAGGTCCTACGTTGAGGCGCCATCACTTCCAGCCGTCAGATTCACCACGTGGCGCCATCCCAGCCCTCGGATAAATAACATGGGTAATATCACTTAGGCCCCCATTTTGTTTTATTTTAGCATCTAATCCTGTAAATAATTTCTGCATTTCATTTTATTTTGGAACATTTGCACGTAGGACCCTGTTGTTATTTTAATTGCATTTCTACCCCTGTACATGATGGACGCGTGCATCGTCACGTGATGTTTTGGTGATTTTGCATACTGTGGGCCTGTAGTTTATTTTTGTTAATGAATAAAATATCTTTTTTATTAATTGCACTTATGCCCTTGTGAATGTTTTATTTCGACATGTGTTGAATATTTGTGGGCTTTTTACAACTTAGCCCCTGGACTTTTAGCACATGTTGCTAATAAGTCCATGGACTTAAGTTATCTGCATATAGGTCCTCAGTGCCCAGTCCACGTGCCTCGCGCGTGGGGAACCTGGTGTTTTTGCACGAGGACCCCCTGAGCTTTGGTTTTTGTTAAATTTAGGCCCCTAGAACATATTTTATTACAAACGGGTCCCTGTGCACTGTGGGCTCTTGTTTGTTTTAAATAAAATATCAAATCTCATCCAAATTTAGTGAAAATTTGACATGTGGCTCCTGCCACTGTGTAGAATTTTCACTAATTTTTGGAAAAATTTTTGAGCCTGTTTATTATTTTTAAAAATTCAAAAACCCTCAATTGTGTCTCTATTCAGATTTAAAATTCATAAAAAATATAAAAACCCCTTTAAAAATTACAAAAAAAATAGATTTAGTGTATTTTGGTGTGCTTGTATTTCTGGCCAAGTTTGGTCATTTTTAGAGTTATAAAAATTATAAAAATTGAAAAACCTTGAAAAACTTATAAAAATTCTAATAATTAATAAAAATTCCAAAAAATAATAAACCCTTTCTCTTATTTTTCCTTTTTGTTTATATTTTTTAAGAAAAATACCTCCAGGCTATTTTAGGACCATTATATATTTTATTTTGGTCCTCCAAGCCTGACTGGACAACCTTCTTCTGTTTTTTCTTATTTTAATTTTAGAAAATTATATAAAAATTAGAAAAATATAAAAAATTCACCCAAAACAGTAAAAAATCCCAAAAACTTTAAAACATTTTTGTTTGAATTTTCGGAGCTTTTTAGAGTAGTTAATAAATTGTTGTTTGTGTTTATATTTGCCTTTTTTATAGTTTTCTTTATAATGAAAAATCCAAAAAAATATAAAAAATATTAAAAATCCACCAAAAATCATTTATTTTTATTTTTCCTTGTTTTTGACTACTTCGTAGGCCGCAAGGCCAATCCGTGCTCCTCGAGTTCGACCTTGGGTGCTATACCAGGTTAATATCATAGTGAGACCGCTATTTCATATTTCATCGATTTTTATCTTCCTTTGGTGGTCTTAATCTTTTTCTTGATTGAGCTCTGAGTCCCGAGTGACTGAGGTCACAACGACCTTAGTGATACCTGATTTACCTCAGTTGTTCGGGCGGCTCATCAGTTGTCGAGGCAGAGGTTCGGGGGTCGGGGCTCAGGCTCGGAGGCCCGAGCCTACATGGTGATCTGGCGACGCTTCAGAGGGATCGAGCCTCGAGGGTGGGGCCGAGGCTCGGGGGGGGGGGGACGTGGCGGGGCACGAACCGTTGGATCCCCCGATCCAACGGTGGTGAGGCGACAGGCGGAGCGCCGAGGCGACACCCTCGGTGGCGAGGGGGAGGCGGCAAGGCGGCACCAAGGTGCGAAGGCGTAAGGCAGAGCGCAGATGCGCCGTGCGAGCGGCGAGGCGGAGGCAGAGCGCAGATGCGCCGTGCGGGCGGCGAGGCGGAGGCGCCGCGCGGGCTGGGGCGATGGTGGCGGTCGAGGCTTCGGCAGCGTGGAGGCGGAGGAGGCGTAAGCGAGGGTGCAGCTGGAGAGGGAGGCGGACACGTCGGTGAACGGCGGCTACAGAGCTCTGCCTATTGACACAAAATCGGGGGAAGCTTGAAAGGTCATGCATAGAAGATGACGCCAGGGAAGGAGCTGCTGAAGGCGCACCTTGATGGTCGCTCGAGCCACTCGGTGAAGCGACGAGCTTGGCAGCCTAAGAAGCTGCAGCAGAGTTGGTGGCTCTGGATCACGCCGCGAGGAGCACCAAGCCGCTGTCACTGGCGGTGCAGGGGGAAGGGTGGATGGAGCTATGAGGCCGGAAGGGGAGGGATTTTATGTGAGGATGGCGGCGGAGGAGACGTAACGGCTGTTGGAGAGGAGTGATGGTGCAGCGGCGGTTACGAGTGAGGAGGAGAAACGGTAGGGGGTGCGGGCGTGAACGGCTGGTGGAAGAGAAGGTCACGTGCGCAGCACGTGACCTGGGGGAGGGGCCTGGAGAGAGATGAGGTGGGGTGCCATGTGGCACGCCCAGGGGCTGCCACGTGGCACCCCAAAAAATTTTCAAAAATTAAAGGGTAAAGAAAAATAGAAAAAAATAGAAGAATACCTCGGATTGAAAAATTTTCTTCACAAAAGTTGTTTGTCTCGTCGAGATCTACAACTTTCATGAAGGGCTTGGGAGCAAAAGAGGTCATCTGTGAGAAGTGGTATTTTTGGTGGTTCTCCATGTGTATAGAAAACCGAGTTTTTGGGATTTTGTATTTTTTGGTGATTTTAAAGAGGATAAAAATTATAGAAAAAATACGATAAAATACAAGGAAATTATTTACACACTAATCTAATTTTTTTGGATTTTTAATAAATAAGAAAATAGGAGAATAAAATAAAAGTGAGAAACACACAACTTTTGTACAGACTTACAACGGACACTTGGACTCGGTCAGTTTCTTTGATTTCAGTTTTAATCTGGATTTGGATTTTTACGTCTCTTAATAAAACTTTCATCAAAGAACACAAATGAAGAAGAAATAAAATTAAAAGGGTTAATTATGCACATAAAAACTCAAGTCAAAAATAGCGAAAAGTTAAAATGCGCATAAGAGGCCCAAAACCCAACTTTCACAAATGAGCTCCGAATTTTACGAAATTGGTCTTGTTTTGAAGGTATTTGAAAATGGAGCACTTTAAAAGTGAGTAGACAAAAATCGGATACTGTATATGGGAGATATGCTCGTTTTAGTATGTTAGATGTGAAATTAGACTATGAGATTATTTGACAGTTATTTGAGTTAGTATTTTTTTGTATTTTTTATTTAATGAAGTTAGTAATATCTACACAATGGTGGTATTTTTGGGTCAATCGGAGTTAGGATGAATTATCTAAAAATACGAGAAGTTAGCGACTTTTTGGGCTAATTTACACATGGGATTTTTAATGCAATTTATGCGTGATGAAATGCAAAAATTATTAACACATGTATGAATGCTAATGATGCTCTATTAATGATTAATTACAAGTGAATGATGGGGAACATAGCCTAAATGACCAATTTTAGCATGATGAATACGAGATTCATCACTCTGTAGATGTAACACCTCGTGTGCGTAGTTGTCCTTTTAGTATGAGATCTCTTGTGTAATGACAATCGATCTCCACATGTTTTGTGCGCTCATGAAATATGGGATTGTTTGCAATGTATACTGCGGCTTGGTTGTCACATCTTAGTTCCATAATATCCTTGGGCCTGACATGGAGGTCAGTTAGTACGGACTTGACCCACACAAGTTCAGTTGCCGCTTGTGCCATGGCTCTATATTCGCTCTCAGCACTAGATCGTGATACTAACGCTTGCTTCTTGCTTTTCCATGTGATTAGGTTTCCTCCCAGATATGTGCAAAATCCTGTGGTGGATTTTCTGTCTTGCAAGCACCCTCCATAGTCTGCATCAGAGTAGGCCACAAGGTTGAGGTTGCTGTCATTTAGGAATAGTAGTACTTTCCCAGGAGACTGCTTGATATATCGAAGGACCATCGTGCAAGACTCAAAGTGATTAATAGTGAGAGAGTCCATAAACTGGCGCAGTCTTCCTACTACCATAGCGATATCAGGACGAGTAATAGTGAGATATAACAATTTTCCCACTAGGCGTCTATATCTGACAGCATCCTCTGGTGCTCCTTCATCAAAGATCCACCCTTTAGGATCCATAGGGATGTGTGCTGGCTTACAACCATGCATCCATGTTTTTGTCAGTAGATCAGTGGCGTATTTTCGTTGAGACATTATCAACCCACGCCTTGATCAAGCTATCTCAATTCCCAACAAATATCGTAATGATCCCAAATCCTTAATTACGAACTGTTCTGCAAGATGAATCTTTACTTTGGCAATTTCTTCATAATCATCTCCTGTAAGAATGATGCCATAAACATATACCAGCATCGCTACCGTGCCCTTCGGACTTCTCTTGGTGAACAAGGAATGATCAGAAGTTGATCTTGTGAGCCCAATCACATGTAATGCTTCTGACAATTTTTGAAACCAGGCTTGAGGACTTTGTTTCAACCCATAAATTGCTTTGCGTAGAAGACATACCTTCATACACTCCCCTTGTCGCTCGAATCCAGGTGGTTGTTGCATATAAACCACTTCATGAAGATCACCATATAGGAAGGCATTTTTGACATCCAGTTGATGTAGTGGCCAATCCAGCTAAACAGCGACAGCAATAAGAATACGTACCGTTGATAGTTGAGCGACTGGTGAAAAAGTGTCGAAGAAGTCAATGCCATAGGTTTGGGTAAACCCTTGGGCAACCAAACGAGCCTTGTAGCATGCAATAGAGCCGTCTGGGTTGTACTTGATAGTGAAGACCCACCTGGAGCCAACGACATGACTATTAGTCAGTGAATCTACTAGAGTCCAGGTATTTCTGGACTCAAGAGCTGACATCTCTTCTTGCATTGCTTGAAGCCAGTGAGGATCTTATAGCACATCAATGTGGTTCTTGGGGATGACAGTGTCTGAGACAGCCTGCGCAAAATTCTTGTATGTCGGAGTAAGTTTGGATAGTGACACTGCAGCATTGATCGGGTGTTTAGTCTGATAGGCAGACAGACATTGTCGAGCTTGGCGACGTTGAGCTATCGGGAGTTCCACCGGATTCTTTGTAATAACATTAGTTTCCAAATTCAGAGTTGGGGAGCATACCTGAGGAGGTGGCACTGGCTCAGAAGGAGAGGTGGGAGATTGTTGGGGAGTTGGAACTGGTAAGGGGAAGGAGAGATGACCATCTGATCCCGAGGGGCTGCAAAGGTCTGATCTAATCCTCCAAGGAAGATCATGGTTACCATATTCTGTCGATGTAGCCGTTGTGTGGGGCAAGTGTAGAGAGGGGCACATACGTTGTAGCTGGCAACCAGAGATTTGAGTGCAGAAAAATACTCTGATAGAGGGCGGCCATTCTGACGTAAATACCAATACTACCCTTTTGCTCTCAACAGCTTTTTCCCGGTATTTTGAGCAATTGTGCCTTGATTTTCCTGTAGGATCAGGAGCCGGCTCATTAGGATCACACCTCGGTAAGAGTCTCATGAGCCGTTAGATCTTGAGACGTCTTTCTAGAGCTCGAACCTTATCGACCCTGAGCCCAAGCCCAACATTTCTTATAGTCGAGCTCGAGTTGGGATTGACTTTGACTTGTTGAGCTGATTGATATCAAGGAAAGGGGGACAAGCTTTACTTGGTCAGATTCTCAAGCTTGTAATTCGTGGTCAATTATAGATAGAATTCTAGTAAGTGTACCTTTCTATAATGATATCCCTCGAAATCTGATAAAGGGACTCTCAAAGACATATTTTGATCCATGTAATTTGATGAATTCAAACACTGTTGGTTCGTTACTAAGAAGGATTTCATGGATATTATCATTGCCTTCCACTTACTGAACTTCTAGGGCATGTTTGGTTGCCAAGATACTCCGAGGTAGCCTGGCATACCCTCAACTTCATCCCTACATTCCTGGATTGGGATTACGTTTATGGATCATACAATTTCTTTGTTATAATATATTTTAACCATATTTAAATAAAAAAATAACAAAAAATTATATTATAGTCATTAAAAAAGTTACTATAACACATAATCAATGTGACATCATATCACATTTATCATTCCAACCCTCGTAACCATCCAAACAACTACAATTCACAAGAGGTTAACCCAACCTAGTTATCAAACATGCCCCTAGGGCCATAACTTAAACATTTGAATAATACACTAATCTCTTTGATCTTCAAATAGGGTGATGCGAATGACATTGAAAACTTCAGATCGGTCAGTTTGATCGATCTACATATTCCTTGCTAATGCGATTCCATCTTCACAATGTGCCTCGTTAGAAAATCGTCCCGTGAAAGACGCTTTTATTGTTACCACAACCATTGTAAACGAGTGGGATCGAGTGGGGACTAAATCTCTTATCCTTAATATTGATTTTCGCAAGGCATTTGATACATTACGATGGCCTTTCATCATGGGTGTCCTGTCGGCGGCAAATTAACCTTCAATATTCATCCGGAAAGAGGCATTAGGCAAGGTGATCCTCTATCCTCCTTCCTCTTCGTACACTTTCGCTTAGTATTAAATGCTATGTTAGCAAAATTGGTTGATGGAAAAAAGATCAAAGGCATCCTTTAAAAGGGGAATGGATGCAATGATCACAAACGAGCACTTTGCAGACTACCTTCTGATCTTCTTGGAATGTGGAAGGAAGACCTTAAAAATGTTCTAATCGCTTTAAAAATATATATCGAAATCTCTGAGCTGGAAATCAATCAAAAAATCTGTCTTTTATGGTTTGAACATTTCTCAAGATAGCACTGCTCGGATCAAAGAGAGTTTAAGTTGGGGGGTAAGGATCTTTCCCTATAAATTGCATGGTCTTCCGGATAGTTAGAAGAAGAATGTTGAATAAAGATTGGTCATCTATTATTTCTAAATTTGCAGCCAAACTATAAAGATGGAAAGTCAAAATGCAACCACTTCGGCAAGATTAACTCTTCTAAATACATCACTGACTCATGTGATGATCTATGTGATGGCTTCTTTGAAGATCACTCTGGTATAATCGAGAAGATAGATAAGATAATGCATAAATTATTGTGGGATGGAAACTCCACCTTGAAATCAATCCTAAAAGTGACGTGGAATAAGGTGACTCATTCGATTTCAAATGATGGCTGGGGTATATTGAATCTTAGATTGTTTAATGATGCCCTCCTATCCAAATCAGCAATAAATATTGTGGAATATAAGAAATCGTGTTGACATCTTGAGCGCAACACATTATCAAGGAGGTATGATTGTATTTTCGAGTGGGATTAATGCAACCCACTCATTCATTTGTAAAAGTCACATTAGAAGAATCAAAATGCTTCAAAATGTACTTCAGATAATCTAAGATTCGAAAATCACTCATCTCTTTGGAAAGATCTGCTAGCTAGCTGGTAAAAAGATCTTTTTTCTTCTTTCCCAACAATCCGACGTTTTGTAAAAAAAAATCGACTTGTAATGGTGGGGGAGAACTATCTTCTTGGGAAGTGTAGTTTAACTGGTTCAAAGCCTTAGAAATAAACTTCTATTAGGATTGTGGGATCTCACAAAAATTTTAAGGGGAGCCGTGCAAAATATCTTCCAAGCAATCCATCCTCTTCAACGCGGTTGGGTTAGCTATCCAAATATTGGTCAACCTATTCGCGAGTCCACAAGAAAGAAATTATACTCCCTATTGGTTGATAGGAGAATTAGATCAAAAATGCTTTTCTTCTGTAAGCATGTCTTTGACCCGAGGGTTTCATACTTTATGTGGTTAATGGTGCACAAGAAAGTTATAACTCAAGCTGGATTAGGAAAAATTAAATGTTTCTTTGGTAAATAAATGTCATTTATGTCAGAAAGACAATGAAAACTACACACATCTATTCAACAACGATTGTATGATAACAAAGGAAATCTTTGCAACTTATCAAAATGAACCTAGATTTAATGAATTCATGAACAAATTCCTGACGAACGACAAGGTGCAAAACGTGTGTGTGGATTGAAATCTGATCTCATTCAAAACAGCCCTCTGGTGGTAAATTTGGAAAGGACGGTGTAAATTGGCTTTTGATGGTACCCCTTTAAATTCAACTAGGTTAATGCTAGAAGCCGACACTATAATGGTTTCACTCCGGGTGAATGAAAAGGGATGATATGTGACTGATCAATAAAGGGGATGATCATTTGATAAGAAACATGTAGCTATTGTGGAGGATTTCTGTGAACGATATCTTCTTCTACTGTAGGGATCTTGAATATGGTCTCTTTTCCATCATTTGGTGGGTGAGGTGAGCGTGCGGCAGGGATGTTGTTCGAGGCAAATAAACTTTCTATTGACGACCTTCCATGTTGAGGACCGACTATCGACTTTGAGACACTTTTGATGAAGGTTTAAAGCATTGGGTTTGTTGGTTCTAGCTGATCCCGATTCGATCTTTTGCCAGGTTGGAGGTTATGCTGATAATTTGATGTTTATTGTGCCCCGCATCTATGCAGGCTAAACTCTCACACGATTTAATTACTGTAAAGAATTTCATAGCATAGAAATATTGTATCATCATTGCTATAGTGTATCGTCTGTTCTTTGCTTGCTTGATTTCCAACCAAGGTAAGACGTACTTCAATTAAATTATGGATTCCTGGTTGCAGTCACTGTCATTGCAATTGCAGGAATGCTCGCAGGTCTATACTGACATTTTTATCTGATGTATTTGATCTTGCAAAACACTTCATCTGGTGACATGTATAGGAGCTATTGTTGATATATAATACTGCCCAGAGGAGCAACCCTCACCAGAATCTCGTGGCGCCTGAGGTTAAATATTGTACCATTGTCTCTTCTTGATTTGCAGATCTGGTAGTGCTTATATTCGTACGAAATCATGTGCCAGATTCTTCTTGATTTGCAGAGCAAGTGGTGCTGGTAGTTGGTGTCAAACTTCAGATCTGTTCAGTTATTCCTATTATTATTATTCAAGTGTGCATCATGCATAATGGTATTTTTTGTTCAGAGATGCTATGATGCATGCTCTTTCTTCACTATTATTTGACTGAGCTTTGTCTGCTGGTCTTTTTCCCGGTATTTTGAGCAACTGTGCCTTGATTTGCCTGTAGGATCAGGAGCCGCGTCATTAGGATCACGCCTCGGTAAGAGGCTCATGAGCCGTTAGATATTGAGACATCTTTCCAGAGCTCGAACCTTATCGACCCCGAGCCCAAGCCCAGCATTTCTTATCGTCGAGCTCGAGTTGGGATTGACTTGACTCGTTGAGCTGATTGATATCAAGGAAAGGGGGACAAGCTTTACTTGGTCAGGTTCTCAAGCTTGTGATTTGTGGTCAACTGCAGATAGAATTCTAGTAAGTGTACTGTTAGAAAATCGGAAGCGGAAGCGAAACATGGATAAAAGATAAGCAAGAATAAGAATGTGGGATTTTACGTGGAACCCTACTCCGTGAGGAGCGAGGTGAAACCACGGGAGAAGCCCTCAAAGGGGTGTGTCTTTCATTGCACTTTCTCATCTGTTACAGGAGGCCTGGGGCTCCTTATATAGGCTCCACATGGCCTCCAAGTCCCACCGTTGGACGATGTGGGACTAAACCACTGGATGGTGTAAATGGATCTCCTCCAGGATCCATTTACCATGCTACAACACAATGGGCGCACTACCTAATACTCCAACACTCCCCCTCAAGCTGGATCATGCAATGCTCAGCTTGGACAAACATAAAGAGACTCAACTCAACACTACAGGACACTACGGATAATATCAACCCAACGCGCACATTGCTGCAGTCGAGGACGTTGCTTCTCATGCCGTGCAGGTGAGGAGGACGAATGGGCTGGAGTGTGAGTCTTCTGAATCTCCTCGTCGGAGAGCATGTGCACTGAACTGCGCCTGTCAGAGTCACTACAACTGAAAATGAGTCTCCTCGTCGGAGTACTCTGGCCCGCCACAATAATGTGGACAACTGCTCCATCTCTGAAAAGGGCCTAACTGAAAAGAGTCGTGGCTGTGCAATCCTCGTCGGAGTCCATGGTCGCTGGAGAATGGAGTTTGAAATAAGTCTCCTCGTCGGAGAACTGGGTCTCTCCCATCTGGCTCAGAGAATGGTGCAGGTGCACATATTCATTATTAAAATATTTAATATATTTTTTATATATTAAAAATTGTTGTGAACCGAAAATGCTTGTAGCTTTTAAGTAAATTTGGGCATGTATAATATTCTAATACTGATTCGTATTCGTTTGTCAAATATCTATATCCAAATTATCAATATTTACTTTACATTCTTATTCATATTTTGAGGATATGATTTTACATTTTACACATTCGTCTGATATTCGTTTCGTATTTGTATCAGGATTTTTTTAAAAAAATAATAATAATATGATAACACCCATATTCTATTCTTATCCGATCGTTTTCATCCCTAATTCATAATGTGATTTCTCAAGGCTACACTTAACCCCCGTGCATTTCTTTGGGCTATTTATTGGCCATGCAAGATTGCCATTAACCCATTCGTAGTTTGGATATTATGTTAGAACATATTTATCCATCATCCTCCAAAGCATACTTGCGATTTATCCTCTCTCCTTTTTCGTGTAACCTATTTTACCCATATGCAAACATATGTATATCTTTTATTCATTGATTAATTATCTTAGTAATAAGATTAAAATCTTTTAGGATCTCTCCACCCAAGTAGATATAGATAGGAAGTAATAAGAGAACTCTATCTAACAAATATCCCATCCAACCATGTGGTCTACATACTAATATCTAATTGATCCTTGACTCTTTTTCTTCCCAAAAGTAAAAGATTGGTATACAAACATCTCTTACATCAGATTTTTTATATGATAATTAATATCTTAATATGACTATTGCAATTTCTTTATGCAGCCCATTAGCTTTGAGGTGGATGAATGATGTTATCTTTGGTAATACAAAGCATTACAACATGAATACATTATTTCTAAACAAAAAGAAGATTATGAGCTTTTTTAAAGAAAAAAGGTCAAAGGATTAATTCATTCATCATAAGCTTTTGTTATGCAACAACATCCAGACAGAAAAATACATCAAGGTAGCCAACTACACGTGTCGCAGGGATAAGGCAACCCGCAAACGGTTAAACAGATAAAAGTCTAAGAAAGATCGAGAGTCCTGCCACAGTCAAAAAAACCAGTAGACCACAAAAATCAGAAGTGTAGATCCCAAACTTTTTTTCGAGAAGAATATCAGAACGAACAACCACCAATGTCCATCTGCTTTTCACCTCTCCCTTCCTCCATACTCTTGAAGGAGATGGACATATGGAGGAAGGGAGACGAGGAAATCAGAGCGATGAAGGAGGAGAGGAGAAAGAACTATGATGAATTTTAAAGAACCTTGTAGATCCTACTTATGAAGTTGACCTAATGAAGAATATCGCGCGTCCTTTTCATGACCGCGGCGATGACGATGAACTTCCTGAGGATGTTAATGGAAGAATGGAGGTTGTTTGCATGAATCCTTTTATATGTATATTTGTATTTACAATTTAATTTTTTTTAATTTTATATTAGTATTTCAGTTGAATATATTAGCATAAATGTTATATTAGTGTGAGGTTATGTTTGTTTAATTCAATTGAGATTCTTCTTAATTGTAATGAGAAGTTGCATGTTAATTGTGAAATTAAAAATGTCGAAAATAAGCGTTTTATTTTCAGAAGATGTGAGGTTGGAAACGGAACGATATTGTCGTTTTTTTTAAATGGTTGAAATCTATTTGAAAATATATATTTGAGTTGGTCCGATTTAACTTTGGTTATGAATTAAATCATATTTTATTTCCCCAACAGAGAAAATAGGACGTGAAAAAGATGATATGATATGCATGTCTATTGTTGTTTCATTAGCAATTTATCATAGTTTGAGATGTAATGAAGATAGATCTGTTGTTGAATATTATGAATTTCAAATGATGAATCTTAGAGAAGTTCTATATAATAACTTCAAATTAAGGAGATGTTGGGGGGTGATGGTGATGTCGGGAATGTCGGCGAGGTTGGGGATGTCGACACAATCGAGGAGGTTGGAGACGTCGACAAAGTTGGAGGAGATGAAGGAACAAAAAAATGTATGGTATGATGTAAGGACTGATTTGTAAACACTTAATTCTATTGCATTTTAAATCTTTGATAACTATATGTTAAGCACATACATTATACATATGTTCCATTTGGGACAACCGAAAGAGAACAGGTTTAAAAATCTCTAGACGTAATTATATAAAATAAATAGGAAAGGTTATATAAAAAGGTTCTAGAATTTGGAGAGAAAAATAAAAAATACTAAAAAAGACATAAACATAAGGATTCAAATTTTGGCATAAGGAATCCGTACATTTTTATGGGTAAATAAATTTTCTCATAATAAATGATCATGTCATGATTACATCATCCGTTATATGTCAATCTTAAAAATTATCACTTAAGTACCCCTCAAACTAACAGAACAAGAACAAATTCCTTATCCTGTTTTATTTCTTATCCATCATCCTAACAGAATAGATTGCTAGCCATGATTATGTCACCTTAAATCATAATTCTATCATCATATCAGTCAACAAAACCCTTTTTTGTTGTACTAATAGAGCGAAGCCAACTAAGATAGAGTACAATTATGCTCACCAACATTGGGACTTGTGTTTGGTCCAAAAAAATATTCATGCATAAATAATGATATTTTTATACTGATATGACCACATTGTTATTGTTGTTTATGCAAGTATTTGCTTGGACCAAAATAGATTGCTTTTGGATTTTTGTTCTAATGAATTGGACTCCCTCTTCCCACATTAAGTAAAGAAGAAAAAGAAACAAGATAAAGTCCCTTGTATGAATGGACTTCTTTTCCATGGCCATCCCTTTCCTTCACCTACAAAACCAAAAAAAAGGTCATCCTCTTCGTCAAGGGCTCCACTTGAAATGTCATCTGAGCCACCGCCACCGCCATCGTATCCGTGCATCTTATATCCCCCCACAACCACCACTTCTTTAGGCCTACCTAAAGCGAGGGATGATGTCACATCGCTTCTCTTCAACCATAAAGATGTGTGGTTGGGATAGAAATCATCTCGATCTCTTGTTGTATATGTGTCGTCGTTAGATGTCAATCCTACGAGTAAATTATGTGAAAAGAATCGTTTCCATTAGAAGAAGTGAACTTCCTAAAGTTTACCTATAGTTGAACCCTTCACACACATGCTGATAGATGATGTTATGAGCAAAGAATCAAACTCTTCATTTTGAGATAAAGAAGAACTGAACATGAATCTTTTAAACGATGAGAAAACTCCCCAACCATCAAATTAACGGTGTGGATTTGACAAAAGAAGAAAGTCCTTCTCCCACATCACTGTTGAAGTAACATATGATATATGCATATTTTCGTCTAGAAAATGACCTATTTATAATTACTTTTGAGAATCAGTTGCATATAGGGATGAAAATGAATCGGATAGGCTATTTCCATATCTATATTCATTTTATCTATATATATTCGCTTTCTTTATATCAAATACCAATACAGATATGGATATGAGTCGGATATAAATTTAGGAAACCAAACCCTAACATAATCGGATACAAATTTGAATCGAATATTCATCGAATACAAATCCAAACAGAATAAAGAGCGAAAATTGAATACCAATCGATTTAAATATGATACAAATGCAATCAAATAAATAAAAACTATGAATTTTAAATTTAATAAGTAGCTAGTATAAAGTGACTTAAAAAAGATACAATTACAATGTAGACACCATAGTAAAAATATGTAGCCATCAATAAAAGTTACAGTTGCAGAGGATATGCTATGAAGTCTACTTAAGGCTTCCTCTATTACGATTCCTATGAAGTATGCAAAGAGATGCAGTGGTTGTCAGAGATCAAGTTGATGCATGAACTTGGAGGGAAATTCTTTCGTAGTGTTCTGAAAAAACATAATTTCACAGATAAGGTCCCAAAGATTTTGATTCCCTGAGTAAGGTACTGATGTCGCATTTCTATAATGTGTTACGTATATCGCATATATAACATGTAACATCCATGTAATTTCTTATTCGTAAAAATAGGGAAGAGCCTATATCGCATGAACAGAATGCGAGCTTTTGATGTGGCTTTTTATAAATGCGTTATCACAGAGATATACAAACTTTGTTTTTTTTATACTATAGGTGTAGCATTTTTAAAATGCGACATGTATAATGCATTTGGTAAATGCAATATTGTAACGTTATTTGGTGGACAAAAATAATTGGAACCATATCCATGAAACTGTTTTTCCAAAACATTACTAAAGAATTTCTCTCCATGAAATTGGGTTTAACTTAGTTTTTTTACTAAATACAATATTATGTATTATGTATGTATGTATTATTTTGTATCAAGATATTCGAATTTGAATCCAGATCTTCTTGATGTTATCATATCTAAATCCATATTTGGAATTTTTTACAATTGATATCCATATCTAGTCCATATTCAATTAATATTCAAATACGGATATCCATATTCATTATTTTTTCGAATATGGTAAATGGATATACGTATATAGCCATATCCATTTTCATCCCTAGTTTCCTATGATTTAAAGAATAGATCAATTATGTTAGTCTTTATCCTTCTTCATCCTCAAAGACAATTTCAATTTTAGTGTTATCCATATAACGGAAGTTTGGAGCCTCGTAGTCAACACTGATATAGAAGTAATTTTATCACTTTTTGTAAGTTGTAACTTGCATGAAAATAAGCACCTTAAAGAGAAGAGTAAGGCTCAAGTACACTAGATAAGTGGTTAGCCACTTTGATCATTTAACCATCAAATAGAGTAATAGCTAAATAAAGTAGGCGTTAGAAATCAAAATGAATATGAACGTTAAAAATAAGTTGATTGAAAAATAAATTAGTCGACTGAAATGTAAAATAGTGGACTAAAAATAGATTAATTAACTGAAAATATTTTTCACGAGTGATATTTAAATTTGATCATTTGAACACAAGTAGTTGACTAAGATATATTATACGAATGAAAAGAATTAGTCATTGATAAATCTCATATTTATCATCGTTAATCTCCATTATTATCTCTCTTGCTTAAGTAAAATAAAAAGATTCATTGACTAATTAACACTAATTACTAGCTATTGTGTTGTATATAATTGACCATAATTATTATATATTATTATGCCACTATTAAGGTGTAATATTTTATGTATTTATTTCTTATTAAAAATCAAAAAATAGAGTAATATTGTGTATAAAAGTAAGCAAAAGTAAAAAAGTAAAAATGCAAAAAATAAGCAAAAGAAAAATAAAGAAAATTGTTTTATATGATTTTTAATAGTATTTAATCTTTAACTATCTATAGATGACATCCGATCTCTTTGACTTCTACATGAAAGTTGTAGATCTCATTGCGAACTATAACTTTCATGTTCATGACTTTTTCTAGTTCGTACTCTAACTATTCTTTTCTAATTAATAATGATTTTTGAAATTTCTTCAATTCTGATTGGGCCACGTAGCACCTTCAGATTGTGCCATGTGGCCCGATCATTTCACCCCACCCGTGTCCTCTCCTCACCATCTGATCTTCTTTTCCTTTCATCCCGTCCTTTAGACCGTGCCTCATTCTCAGCTGCTTGATCTGATGATCAAGCGGTTCTCATCCATTTCTCCAGCACCGTCTGATCGCTCCCTGATTAGGCGTATCTGGCCGCTCGTTAATGCCCCAATTCAGACCGTTGGATCTTATGATCCAACAACATCTGGATTTCTTCATCCTCCAACCCACTCATCCCAGTCGCGACTTCTCATTCCATGGTAACTTCTGCCAATTTCGCCGACCTCTGTACACACCAACTCCCCTCGAAACATCCATTAATCCCTTCACCATTCAACCCCAACTTCTGCCAACCTCCGATCTCATCCTCACTCTAACCACACAATCAATGGAGGAGGTTCAAACCTCCATTAAAACCTTTTACAACTATCTGTCACTTTGAGAGTAGCCTCCTAGCCTTTTCTCCTCGATTGTGACAGAACCTTGAAGAGAACTAGTGTGACGACGGAGAATCTACTCCGATGAGATCCAAGGGGGTTTCTCCCTTGCTACAACCTTCTCTGATTGGTTGTTCTAGTTCTGTGAAAGCTTAAGCATTGAGCGATGATCTGGAGCTTGAAAAGCTCCGCGCAAGGCATGTATTCTGCATCTTCCTCGTTTACCCATGTTCCCCATCGATTTCCAGGTAATCTTTTTATCATTTCCTCCTTGATTTTCTATTTTTTAAATTTGACTCAAAACAACATCGACTTATTCATCTGATCTGAGCTATATCACAAATTCAATCTGTAAATCCATGTGTACTTTCCAGTGCTACTCTACGCTTCTTCATGATTGTATTCACATCGATCCATTCTTTCCTCTTGAACATAGGAAATACCCATATGTGGCTCGCAGCCACCATCTTCGATTGAGCCCTTTTCTTTCCATTAAACCATTTGCTTTTGGAGGGTTTTGTCTGCTAACACCTACAAGTACATAACTGACTTCAATGATCGGATATTAAACGGAGGGAAGTTCAAGCCCGCTATCTCCGACTACCTTACATCGACTGGGAGACCTAGACAATCGCAGAGCTTCGTCGTGCTGCCACTGACTTCATCAAACCCTCACAAAGATTCATAGATCTTCACCGACAAAACTAGAGCACGGCGGAGGAGAGTGACAGTCGTCGGAGCCCAGCTATATCCCCGCCGCCTGCGGAGGAGCTCGTTGAATGAAGAACAACAATCATCGTTGATCTATCTAGCTGAAGCATGGATCAAACGATATTAAGCGTGCCACGTTACACGCCAAAGCACTGATTTGCCTCCTGAGACTCGGGCTACTCGAGCCAGCATCGAAGCGTTACATCAAGACACGTGTACCCGAGCCTACGCACGGTCCGAGCCTTGATGCACACGTATGTCGCACATGATGCGGACTTTTTGCATTGATACCATGTTGCTTTTCTCTAATTATAGGTAAGTCCTTCCGCCTTTTGTGTAATTTGCACATTAGTCCCTACGTGTTTTCTTATTTACATGTTAGTCCCTTTTGATTTGTAATAAAACTTGAAAGTTTCCTTACATTTGTGCCCCTGGATTCATTGTTGAGTAACTTTTTATCTTCAAATCCAAATAATGTGATTTTGGTCTCATTTCAAAGCTTGTTTGATACTCTGTCTCTTGGCATGCTTGATTATTTAATTTGGATTTAAAAATCACGCTTGAATTATTATTGGATTTAAGTTCTTGTTTACATCTTTATTTCATTAAAATTGCACTTTGAATGAATATTTGATCCTGTCAAATTATTTAATCTTTAATGATCTATTGTTAGTTATTTTTAATCAATATTATTAGGTCATTAAAAGATTTAATTGATGGATGCACTTATTAAAACTTACAAGTGAAATTCTTAACTAAATAAAGTTTTGAGACTGAATTCACTTGTTGTTAAGCTACCTATCTTGTAATCAATTCAGGGTATCTTCATAATTGATCCAATTTACTTGTCTTATGCATTTAAGTGTGGATGTCCTATTAATGTTGTTTGTGCACCAATGTTTGCATATAATTTAATTGCATTAAAATATGTTAAAAATCTATAATTGTGTTTTGTGCATCATCTCAACATATTTAACATAAGAATGGCTACCTGAAATATTTGATCTTTAAATTTACTTAATAAATTGCTCGCGTCCTTGTGTTCGACCCTGGACTTCCCAGGTTATAAATTAAAGTCGAGAACCTCGTCATTGAGATTCTTCTCGATTGTATGAGAAGCTAAGTGTCCGTGCTACAATGGATCTATTTTAATACATGCATTTAGCTCTTCATCACTCATCTAAAATTTAATCTATTCGAATGGACTACTTAGTTGATAGATGGCCAAGAGTAGTCGACTGAAAATCAATCAAATAGAAAGATGATTGGCTTTAAGGTTTCAATTAGTCTATTAGTAGAATAAATTAGTTGATCGATGGATAAATCGACTGCTTCAATTACATACTTCTAAAAAAGTATTACAAGATGCAAAATTTGATCTTCTTAGCATGAAGTCTTCGACTTGATTTTCTTGAATCTCCTTAGTCTCTTGTGAATAATTCTTCTTTTTGAGCTAGAGCTCCTTCCTTGAGCTTGAGCTTGAACTCTAATCTTCTTCCTTAAGTTTGAGCTTTCTTTTCTTCCCTTAGACTTTGTAATAAAGTTGAGCTTTTTATATCATCAAAACATGCAATTCTCATAGTAGATTAATTAGGAAGCCTTTTGTACTAGGAAAACTTTTCTCAAATTAGTGTAATTATTTTAAATTTATCCATCCATATTGAAGTAAAGAAATGGTACATGTTAGTTTAAAATCCATCGAAATCCTTCTTTTAAAGATATCACCAACTGCAACATAAACATCACGATCTATTGAGTTGTGCCTTTAGGTCGTCATTTGAAGAACCAACATTATTCTTGAAAAGAACTTCCTCTTAGTAGCCATTGTAATATTTCATACTTTTAGTTATATAAAGTCCCTTTGTAGCATATATATATGCATCATAAGCATTTTTGGAATAAAAAAACAATCTCAAACATCATCTTCTTACGTAAAATAACTTTATATTCAATCAAAAGAACCAAAATCAATAGATCGCCTGTCTAAATTGATCGCTCAACATTGTGAATCCAATTGATATGCTAACACTATTGTTTCTTCTTATAATTCATTAAAGTAAACTCTTTTAGATTTTTTCCCCAATGGTCACTTGTTAGATCTATCATCTTTGGTTATATGACCAATTACTTTCTACTTAAATATGAATTATAATTTATTTTGATTGATCAAGGTGATCAAATTTATCACTCAAAGTACTCAAAAAATGACTTATTAGTCCTTCATATTTGAGCGATCACTTGATTTTTTTTGTACAGTCTTAAAACGTGATTTCTTTCTTTCTCAACAACCATAAATTCCCAATGCTTATGTTAAGCCTATAACATCTTAACATTACTATTATTGGGAACATATCCATCTAAAATACACAATAGAAATGATCAAGAAAGAAAAAAAAAACGATCGAGAAAGAAAACATGCACAAACGCATAACGCAAGGATTCATAGTGGTTCAACGATGTGCTCACATCCACTACTCACATGAGGCTCTCCTCTTTTATCTTTCACAAACTTGTTATCGAAGTAAAATGAGCAATTGCCTCTCTTATATATACTGCAATACTAGGGCAAGGATCCTCTCGAGGGTCATAAGAAAATACCAATATATCCTAGTTAGATTTGTGCAAATCATATAACATATTTGTCCATAATCAATCTTCACCTAAGAAAACCTACCCAATCCAAGCAAGAAAAGGCTCGAGTCCTCAAAAATCTATCACAAACTTACATTCTCTCCTTATCCCTATTGTAAAACAACTTGTTTCTCGACTAATTGTGGGTGACACTTCTTAACGTTCTCCACGATCTCTTTTTATTGAGTCACTCTTTGATTTATTGCTTTCGAGTGTTCTCTCAATTATTTCATTATTTCATTTTGCATATCGTGTTACATATCCATACCATGGATGTAGGATTAAATCATACTTGTATTTCTCTTCTTCAATTTTGTGAAATGAACTCTAGTGTTGACCAAAGTACTTTTTTGAATCGGATGAGTTACGTGTGATAACTCATTTAGGCCATGTTTTTATTTTGGAAAATAAGCATTGCAATAAGAGTCAATTCCCTGTTCGGTGCGGTTCCCAAGATTATGATATTCCCATCCACGTCCTAATATTTCACCTTATTCTTATTTTTATTCCACCTTACCTATCCTTATTCCACTGCATTCTCATTATTTTTATCTTTCCAGTCGAACAGAGAATAGCCTCTTATTCTCCTTATTCCTCATCATTATTCCTACTTATTCCCGAACCAAATGCCCCCTTAGTATACTAGTTAATTTCTATCAAATCTCTAAACGATGGGATCTAAGTCATGATTTTTTACCCATATAAAAATCCACCTTAAAATCTTTCTCACAATGTAATATCTTTTTTTATTGATTCATGTTGTGTGATTGCTTTCAACTATCAATGATCTTATATGTAAATTTCATGAACTAAATAATAATAGTAGATAAAAATCCTACATCAAAAAGGTTCATTTCGAGTTTATTTATACTCCATTAAATCCAAGGCAATATATGCAAAGCCAACAACTATTTATAACCCATTCATCAATCAATCTCTTTGCAACACATGCAAAACTTCCTTGTGAGATTGCTCTTTATGCTTTTATTCATTCAAAATTCCCAATGGAAATTAATATTTGCACATATTTACATTCCAAACCAAACTTCTCTTCCCAAAAGAAATAAGATTTTTTACAATTGTGTTATTTTGAATATTTCTAATAACACTTATGCCTTCAATTTTTTTCAATTACGCAGATCCCTATATTTTTAGAATTCTCAATATTACTATTATCCTTCTATTAGTGTGAATATCAAAATATTAATGTGAATTTTTAAGAACATAGGAGCACAAGTGTGATTGCACAAAAGTTGGGAGCACAAGTATTATTGAGAAAACTTGGAAGGGTATCGTGTAAGAATCACAAAAAACAATAGTTTCTCTAAGACCAGATCTTGAAATTTCCCCACTCACCTCCATCTCCTCTCACTGCAATACATGGGCGCGAATGGGGACACACAAACAAAGAGATCCACATATCCCCAAAGCGTTCTCCGCTCTCCGGCGCTGGAAGGAGCGCCGACTCCAGCGATGGGAGCTCTCGGAGACGACCATTTTAGCACCGAGCTCGAGAGCTGCGCCGACCTCCGGTGCCTCGACGACGACGATCTCGAGGTGGAGGAGGAGGAGGAAGATCCGATCGAGGACGCCGTGAGGGTGCTCCTGAGGGGCCTCGGGGAAGACTGCGAGAGGGAGGGGCTCCGGAGGACGCCCAGGAGGGTCGCCAAGGCCTTCCGCCATGGGACTAGAGGTTCGTTTGATTGGCAAAGGTCGCAATTTTTTGTGTCTGGTACGATGTGTTTTGATGGTTCGGTTGGTTTTTTTCGATTTGGATTTGTGGGTAAGTGGTTTTTGGTGAGATTTGGAGTGTGGGAGCGTCGCGGAGGACGAAAGATTGGATTTTTGCATGTGTTCTTTTGGTGGGTTGGGATGTGGTAGTTGGAGGGCAGATTGAAACTTTGGTGGGATTCATATATTTCTTTTTTGGCGGATTGGGAGATTATGTAATATTGGTCGGTTTCATTTGAGAGACTAAGGCTTGGAAGTTCTGGATACTTTGATATTTTATTTCAGTAGTTTTGTTTAGTGAAGGGAGCAGAAATATGATTATAAATTTAAAAATAATTTCTCATTGCTTAATTATGTTTTCTGGAGTATCTTTTGCCGTCTGAAATTTGGGTTTGTTATCTAAGTGATTGCACCTTATAAGTTTTCACCTTGGGCTTTGCTTCAAATTGGTATCTCTTATCTCCAATTTTATTCAATATCCAAATTCTTCTCTAGAAAGATTAGGCTGTGGTTGAAATTGCATGGAAGTTGTTATTGTTATCTGAAGGAGTCAAGTGGGTTGTCTCTTTCATATTAAAGTTGTCGGTCTGAATTTTATAGTTACTTTCTAATTTGTCAATTTTCAGGAAAATATAAATGAGTGCACGCTTGATCCTTGAGGTATAGAGGATGAAACTGATAAGTATTTTATAGTTTTAGATGTTAGTATAGTTATTTCACCAAGTTTATCCCTTGAGATCACAAATGTAAGGTAGAGTGGACTTCTTCAGGTTTGTTTTTGCATGCAGATGGTTGAGGAACATTCTCTAAAACCAAGAGCAAGAGCATGATCACATGTTTGAACACCCACGACTGTGTTTAAAGAAACAAAAGCCCATTGTACTAGACTGAAATATTGAAACTGAGAGCAAAGATCAATCTGCTTGAACATTATGTAGGTAGTGTGAAGTATAATATTTGCATATTTCAAACTTATTAACGGTGTGGAGTTAGGTGGGTATTGATAATCGGTGATAATTGGCTTTCCTTATAAATGCTAAGCTAATATCTACCTCTAGTCAAACTGGTTAGTTCAATCTATTGCTTTCTTATTGAAAATCATGATAGCATGTTGTGCTTATTGAATTTATTCTAAACATATTTGACCGTGTTATTTGATAAACATATATTTCTAGCATGCAGGGTGTTCTTGGTTCAAAAATTCCATTTTTGATTAGGTACGCACTCAAAGAAATTTTGCTTTTCTTCAGGCTACAAACAGAAGGTAAACGAGATCGTTCAAGGTGCCTTGTTCCCTGAAGCAGGTTTGAACAATGGCAAAGGTCTAGCAGGAGGTGTTGGTGGACTTGTGGTTGTTCGAGACATTAATCTTTTCTCATATTGCGAGTCTTGCTTGCTGCCATTCAGGGTCGAATGCCACATTGGCTATGTCCCGTCAGGGAAAAGAGTTGTCGGTTTGAGCAAGCTCGCCAGGGTAGCTGATGTGTTTGCCAAGAGGCTCCAATCTCCTCAACGACTAGCGGATGATGTGTGCTCTGCATTGCAAGACAGTATCAAACCAGCAGGTGTAGTTGTTGCTCTTCAATGTTGGCACATCCAGCTTCCCGAAGAACTGAACTCAGATGTGAAATGCACATCTAAGATGGATACCCAAGGTTGGACCCACTTTCTGGTTTATTCTAGTTCCGGTGTCTTCGAAGATGGCAGTGGCAGCTTTTCGGAAGATTTTTCTGCTCTTTTGAGGCTCAGGGGTGTGGTTATGGATAGAAAGGTGTTGCAATGCTCATCGATGCTTCCTTGGTGTCCAATGACATTTTCAGAGATGGTCTTATGCAATGGCCACAGAACAAGGCATATGTCGAATGGAGGAACAGTTCCCAATGGGGGTCTGCACAAGTCTCCTATGGTCGCAGCTGCCACGTCAATTTTACGTGCGATTAGCGAGGACCCATCAAAGAAAGAACTCAGTTTAACCCCTTACCGATTCGTGCAGTGGATGATGCGCTTTAGGAGGTGTCCCATCGATATGAAGCTTAATGGATGGAATCATGTGAACGGCACACATTTACAGCAGAATGGGAATACGCACAGTGGAAAAAGAGTGGTTCATGCTGAGCTGAACTTGCCATTTTGTGCTCAATGTGAACACCATCTTCTTCCGTTCAATGGAGTTGTCCACATTGGTTATTTACGTGCAGATGGAGCTGCGGAAGTCGAGAGGTCCAAGTTGCAATCTTTAGTATATTACTATGGCTGCAAGCTTCAAGTGCAGGAAAGGATCACGAGGCAGGTAGCGGAAGCTTTATTCCAGAGATTTACGGAAGGTGTAATGGTGGTTGTCGAAGCAAGTCACACATGTATGATATCTCGGGGAATCGAAAAGGCAGGAAGCAACACTGCAACTGTTGCAGTTCTCGGTCTGTTCTCCGCAGACCCTACCTTAAAGGCAGAATTTTTGCAGGAAATATGTAGCATTAGTGATTCAGTGATTTGAAATTCGTTCACTTAGTCTTTCAGGTAAGATATCCGACCATTGCCCAACAATATTTCCATGGGCATGTGATGGAAGGCTAAGCCTGTTATAGGAAGCCGCCGTCCCATTCTTTCAACAAGAAGGTGAAAACGCACATCTACTCGTATGTTATCTTTTTGAATATCTTGTACCAGCATATTATGTATTGGTCACCTGATCAATAGATATCTGAAGAACATACATATGTGCTGTCTGCACATCAAGTCATTCCCTTTCTGAAATATCTTCACATGAAGTCATGTTTGTTATAGTCTAGAAATCCATCAATTTTTCAAATACTTCTGTCATGTGATAGCATTTTCAACAGGTCTGATGCAAATCATATCTTTGGCAACTTTTTAGAGTATTTTTTGTATCTGCCAAATACAGCTCAGATTGCTGGTGTGGAATCAATATCTTTCAGTATATACTTCACCCTCCTGAATGAAATTCATCTCAGCTTTGATGGCTTTAAGTTCCTCCGACGCAAGTGTGGTGTCTCTCTTGTTGGCAGTGGCTGCGGAGGCCATCTCGATCTTGGCAAAGGGAGGGACATACCGCCATTTCTGGTAAGAATATATGCTTCAGTCGAGCTGATTTCTCAAATGCTGTCGGTTCTTAACTGGAATGGCTTTGTTGTAATGTGTATGCTGCCTGAAGATTTCTGTACTTGAATAGAGTGCAAGATCAAGTGGATCTAGATGTGAGGAGATGCTGCAGGAATCTTTAGATATCATGTTTGTCACAGTAGGTTGCGTAAACAGATGGGATTGAATTGGATATGCGTACTTGAATACAAGCTTGGATGGGATGGGATGGGATGGGATATGGATACTTGGATATAAGCCCGGGAACACATTATACGATAATCAAATTTATGGACAGATTCGGTTTTGAAGCGAATATTCTTAATTTGAATGTTCATTGATTTGTAAAACAAGCAACTGCACCCAAATATATATTTTTACCTATTGGTTTGGATTTTTTTTTGATTGAAGGGGGTTGGGGAGGGGGAATTCGAACTCTGATCCTTTTAGAATGGGAGCCACGGCTTATACCACAAGACCATTAGAGGGTTCTGGTTTGGATATCTTGCATAAGGAAACTCATGACATCATGCCATCCATTTGCTTCGGAAGGCTAACCTAGCAATAGTGTTGATTGATGAATATGTGATTCATCACTCTAAAAGTTGAAAATAGAGCTTTGTTCTCGAGTAAATAGCAACATATTTTCCCTTATCTTGCATAATTAGCATTCATGCATGCAAGTATAATATCAGCATTTTAGCATTCATATTTGCATTAAATAAGAAGCCAAATTCACTTGTAAATATTCACCTGTATATTAGATAAAATACCTTTTTGTATATATTTTATACTAACTCCGAATCCAATAAAACCAACTCTATAGTATATATATTGCTAACACTAATAAAAGAAAATTATAAAAAATACTAACTTGTAAAATTGACCAATAAAACTCCAAGCTAAGTTTGAAACTAGGAGCCTTAAAATGCGCATATATCTCTCATACAACCTCCGAATTAGGTCTGCTCACTTTTAAAGTAATATGCATTCAAAGACATTCGAAACAAGACCAATTTCATTAAAATCGGAGCTCGTATGCAAAACTTGGGTTTTGGGCCTCTTTTGTACATTGTACGTATTGACCATTTTGCCCTTTATTTCATCTTTTTATTTTCTTAATTATTAAAAATCCAAAAAATAGATTAAGTTGTAAATATTCTTTTTATATTTTTTCTAACTTTATTTTGATTTTTCTCTCTTTTAAAAATGACAAAAAATACAAACGATAAAATGCAGTATTTTATATTTATAAGGTACCACCCAAAAATACATTTTTTACATATGATTTCCTTTGATATTCGGCCCTTCACGAAAGTTGTAGATCTCGTCGAGACAAGCAACTTTTGTTTTCACCACTTTTTGATTTAATCCCTTTTGTTATTTCTTTTTTATTTTCTTTACATTTAATTTTTGCATTTTCTAGGAGCGACATGTGGCAGCTCCTGGAGCTGCCACATGTCACCCCTTTTTTTATTTTCGGATTTATTTTATTATTTTCGGATTTATTATTATTATTATTTTATTATTACTATTTTGATTATTTTAAGTAGCCTACTATTTTATTTTATTATTTTGTTATTTAATCTCCCTTTTACCTCTTCTCCCCTTACTTTCCTTCCACTCCAAGCCACATCTTCTCCACTTCCTCCACCATTTTCTCTACTCTCTCCATGTCTTTTCTAACTCTCTCATCCTCTTTATATTCTCATCTCCTCCTCCATTGTTCATCATTCGCCATAATCGAGAGAGAAAGGGAACCACCAGCTCAGCCTGCTCGACGGTGACAACGACCGAATGAGTCTTCACGCGACGACGGTTTCCATCGTATTTGGCGAGATCCGAGGTAGAGAAATCGACCTCGTCGCAGCCGCATCCAAGCTGCATAGCTTCTCCGATTTTTTGTCGAGTCGGATCGAGGCCACGACGGAAGCCGCAAGACGAGTCTCCACAATCCGACGAACCACAGGTAAGTTATTCTCTCCTTCTCCTTGTCATTTTTTTTATCTAACATTATTTGTCTATCTTATTCATCACACAAAAACCACACCAAACAACACCACCATTTCATTCACCACCATCATTTTCACCAAGATAACATCACCACAAATACCATCACACACACACACACCTTTTCTTCATTCCATTTTTTATTTCCTGTTTAAAAAAATTACAAAAAAATATAAAACAAAACATAAAAAAAATAAAAAAAAAGTTGCAGCCGCCTTACCCTCTGGCTGAGCTCCCCCTCCAGGCCGCCACGCACCCGCGCACCGCCGTGCTCCTCCTCGACGTTATCTGCGGCCATCCAGTCCCCGTCACCGCCCTCTCACGCTGCGGCGCCGCCGCACTGTCCGCGTGGCCGCCGCGCACTCCAGCCCAGCCACGACCCTCCTCCAAACAGCGCCTCCGCTTCGTCAGCCCCGCGGCCCTCCAAGCAGCGCAACCACCGCGGTTCGCGTCCTCCAAACCGCCGGCCACGCGGCCATTGCGCCACCGGCTGCACGCACAGCCCCCGCGTGCGTGCGACACCGCCCCAAGCGCCGCCCCTCTCCCAGCCGCGCGGCCAGCAACTGCTCCGCCTCCTCGCCGCCCAGATCGTGCGCCTCCACCTCCGATCCCCCTCACCACGCGACAGTCGCCCGCGGCCACCAGTCCTCTGCGACCTCCGCCAGGACGCACAGCCACCATCGAGCGCCCTCCTCCCGCGCGCTTCTCGCACGCTGCACCGCCCCATCGGCCGCCCCATGCGCCGCCTCCCTGCCTCCTCAAGCCCTAGCTGTTCATGCCCTTGCATTACTTGAGGGAGAAGAATAAGCAAGGTCTTTTTTTTATTTTTATTGTGAAAATTAAATTTTCCAAAAGTGCCCTTGTGCACATCTTTAGTTTGTTTCTTTAAATTTCAGTCTTGCATTGATACCCCTGGCTTTGTATGATGATTTGGACATCAAAATAGTATCATTATTTCAATCAAAAATAGCTTGTTGTAGAGAAATAAAATCTTTATCCTCTGGCTATTTAATTGCATTTTTGGGAGCATCTATTTACTTATTAAAATTCAGAGAGTAAAAATCAGTGATATTTTGCCCATTTACGCTCTGAAATTCGCACATAGTTATTTATTCCTCCAAAAATTGTGAAAAAATTGTGAATGATGCCACTAAGTATGTTTTAATTACAGTCCAAATTTCGTCAAATTAGGAGTCGTCGTTTGTATAAAATAAATTCCTTAGCGATTTCTGTAGTTGATTTTTATTTAAATCCACGAATAATATTTTTGAGAAATCTTAAGTCTCCTGGATTCCTTATTGAAATATCTATTTGAGATAAATCAATCTCTGGATAATTTGTTTTCATGGATTTATTAGGAATTAAAAACTCACAGTTCTATTTTCAGTAAAATATTCATAAAAAATCAAAAAGTGTCAGAAAATTTCAAAAATATTATTGTAGCTTTATTTCATCATGTTTATTTTCCAGTAAATGTTTCATATCATTTGCACGAAAAATTGCATAAAAACCCCAAAAAAGTTTGCATTTTTCATTTGTGCATTTTAAATTCAAAAATTCTAAAAAAAATTCATTTTACATTCGTTGTTGGATCAAGTTTTTAAGAAAAATACAACTTGACTGATTTGAATTAATTTCACATTAAAATTAAATTTGACTATATTGTTGATTTTCTTAATAACCTAATGGGATTTTATCAGTTGTGCCCCTCCGAGATATCGCAATATCAGTTATGCCCCTATCTTTTTGGTAATATCAGTTGTGCCCCCGACTTCTTGCCAATATTTCACTTGTGCCCCTCAGAGGGGCATAACTGATAAAAGATTCTCGGCAAAATACACAACCACACTAAAAACTGCTATGAAAAAGTCAAGAAGATGGGACAAAACCCATCCCTGACACGGCCAGACCTCGGTCAGAGAGTTGACCGAGGTCAACCAAAGAAGAAATCTGGTTGGTCCACGTGGACCAACCAGAAAAAACCTTGGCAAAAAAGATTTCTAAATTCAATTAAAAATGAGAAATGATTTTATTGATTTTTACTTATAAAATAAAAAATGTTTATTTTTTTATAAATTAATTTATAGTGATTTTTATTTATTTTTAGGAAGTGTATTTTTACAAGTTTGCATTTATACCCCTATAGGTATCTATATCTAGGTATTAATGTATTTTATTTTTATTTAGGTATTTTTAATATTATTATTTTTATTTATGATTTTATAAAATTATAAAATACTTTTATATACACATATATATTTTTATTTTATTTTTCTGATTTATTTTGTATATTTAATAAAATACCAGTATGTCTTGTATAGGTATGTCTATAGGTAATATACCTATGTATTGAATATATACAAGTATTTTTATTTGTATTTTATTTATGTTTTTATTCTGATTTTAATGCACATAATTATTATAAGTATTATTTACAACATTATAAAAATATAATAAAAATATAAAATGATAAATTGAATATTTTAATATGTACAAGTATACAATGTGGGTCCAAAAGTCAACTTTTAAACCGTAGCTCCGCCAAATGCGAAACCACCACCATTAATTAGATTATTTTCTTCTATATACAATTAAAGGTGAGTACGCTGCATTTGGAGTTTTTATTTGTGAGATACGGGTCTGGGAAGTTGGCATTCTGGATTTTTATTCAGACCATAACTTTTTATCTGTATATTATTTTTCTGTGAAATCAATTTTGTATTTTTCTTTATTTTATTATCTACAACTTTCATGTACAAAGCTTCTTTATTTGATGTACAAAAAGTGGAACCAAAAATAGGTCCCAAAATGAATAAAGAATGAATATAATGTATAGGTATTTTATCTGTATTTTGGCCCTTATCTCCCCCTACTTTATTCCTTGTCGACCTATTCATCAAGATGCCTAGGTCTCGGGGTTTCGGGTCATAAAATATTTACAATATTTTATTCTTTTTCTTTTCTTTTCTTTATGCTATTATTTTGGCTTTAAAAACCGCATTTTATACAATATTTACACATATATGCATGAATGCTAAAATGCCTAAATTATGCCTATTTATACGCATTTACTAGGGTTTTTAAGGCCAAAATGATAGAATAAAGATGATGAAACGTGGATTCATCATCCCCCTATACTTGCCTTTGCTAGTCCCTAGCAAACACTTAGGCAATAAGTGCAGAAAAAGAAAAATAAAGAAAAGAAAAAGAAGAAAGATGGCCTAAATTTAATTATCAAACTTATCTTCGCAAAATCAAAGTTTAGAGCTTAAGTCGGACCTTTGGAATTTTAGTGCGGGCGGAACCTTAGTGAGAACCGAATTTGAAATCCAACAGTCCCTGAGAATCCCAAAACTCTGCTCAAGTCTCCTCAATAGCCAGGTCAGAAATATCTCAACTCGTATGCAAACCCTTACGACTATGAAGCTGACTTGTACAGTGTAAGTGATGGTGCCTCTCCCCAACTAGAATGACAAAGAAACTGACTTCTCCAATACGACAACCCAATGATTCCCCAATCCAGCAACTCCATCCTCGAGGAGCGGGGTATTCCCTTCTAAGTTCAAGTGGCAACCAGCTCGAGAGGAGGGGGTGAAGAGAAGAATGGACGGTAGCCAGTGTAGCTACCTGTCCTTGGATGCAAGACCAGTGTAGACAAGTCATCCTGCTGCAGGCTCACATGATATGACTTTGGAACTCAAGCTTGCTTATTGACTTTACACATATGGACATACTTTGCAGGCTTTTATTTTTGTACATGCCTGAACTTTTTTTTCTTTTTTTTTTTTTGAAATACTATTCACAGCAGCATTTACATAAGGAGTTTTTCCTCTTGAGCTAGTAGACTATCCCTCTTTTGAAGCTTTATCGCAACCCACAGCCTCCTGTCTTTAGACTTCCTAATCACTGGACGGGTTGGGGTGCACTTCCCTCCCTAGAGGAGGACAAGTGTTTCCACTTGTGTGCGTCTCATACCGGCAAATCCAATCCCCTCATCACTCCAACTGAGTTGAGCCATGTGAAAGGTGCAGGTGTCCAAGTTAGGTCATTATCAACAAGAGTCGTGCGTGTGCTCCGAAATACTCTACTTAGGCAGTCAAGAATCCATTGAACCAAGTCTCGTGATCCTCAAAGAATTAAGTCAACTAGACCTGAAGTACCTCAAACCCAGTTCCTATAAGGTTCCTGTTATTAGGTAGATTATAAGGTCCAATCAAGCTCCAATCTTCGGATTTTACTTAGACTCGTTCGACTATCAAACTCAATCCGAAAAATGCGAATGCTATGCAATGCAATGCAGAAAATATTTTTGTGATGCAATTTTCAAGATTTTGAACTTTTTATGGGTTTTTGAAAATATGATGCATGCATATGCAATTTTTTTGTATTTTTCAAAGAAATTTTTCAGATGTTTTTGGATTTTAATTTTTGCAAATGTTTTTGGGAATTTTGAAAACAAAAAGATTTTGGCTGAAAAATAGGTTAAAATATGTACACGGGAGTGCTTCTTATATATACAAGAAGTGGATTTTAAGAATTTACAGGGTAAGTGGTCAATTTTATACATATATAGTGGATTTTGGTATGATGTGTATATTCCTCAAACTTATTTGAAAACAATTTACACACGGTTTTTGAAAACTATAGTCCAAAATAATTTTTACAATCATTTTACACGCATTTGAAAATCATTTTGCAAAGGCTTTCAAAACAGTATATATAGGTTTTTCAAATCATTTTTGCAACCATTTTTCAAACCATTTGCAAATCATTTTTCAAACATTTTTATTTCACACAAAGAAAAGAAATTTTACAATCCACACATTTTTCACACAGGTTGAAAACACGAAACAAAATATTTTCAAAATAGTTTTCAATAGATGTATACAAAGATTTTCAAACTATTTTTCAAACATTTTGCAAAAAACATTTTCACCTAATTTATTAAAAGAATTTGAGGAATAACCACATCTTTTTATTAGGGGTTTTTAATGAATTTTAAAGAATTATTAGCCATATTATTAGGAAAATACGAAAGTACGAGTTATGGCTAAAGTATATACGTAGTATATACGACCCCCCTATACTTAGCTTGAGCTATGTCCTCATAGATCGGAGAGAAAAGAGAAGACATAACTCGTACTAAGTATAGACAAGTCTAAAGAATACAAACTAATGAAGGAATCAACGAATGAGAAGTTGACCGTCCCTCCTATACTTAGGATCAAATAATCCTAAGTATAGCAGACTGTACACAAAGCAGGGAGGGTCAAGGGTGGGAATGAACAGATCGTACTCAGATTGTCTCCCCCTATACTTAGGGTAAGATATCCCTAAGTATAGACAAGAAGAGGAGACAATGGAGAGGATCAAGAGGAATAGAAGAAACTCGGGGTGCACACCCCCCTATACTTAGGACAAAGTACGTCCTAAGTATAGAAGACTGTCTACAAGGGGTAGCACTTTTCTGATAGATGAAGAAGATAGAAGAGGAAAAGAAGAAAAGAAGAAAAGAGATGAGATTGGGTATGAACAACTCGGGATGCACATCCCCCCTATACTTAGGATAGAGTACATCCTAAGTGTAGCAGTGATGAAAGGGATGGCATCAATTCGGTAGAATAAGATAAAAGAAGAAGAAAAGAAGAAAAGACGGAAAGAAAAAATCATTCAAAAATGTTTTGATGTGCTTTGCCTTCCTCTGTCTCCTTCGAGATATTCAGCTCATCCTCATAGATTACTTGAATCGAGTCAACGACGGCCATGAATGTGTCATGTTCGAGGTATGGCTTCAGAAGCTGTCCATTGACTACAAAAGGCTGTGCGTCAACTGACAGATTGGATATCAATACACTTCCGTTGTCACGCACCTGCCTAACTACAAACGGCCCAGTCCATTTGCTCTTCAATTTGCCTGGAAAGATTTTTAATTTCGCATCGAACAACCATACCTTCTGACCTGGATCAAAGGACTTGTGGCGGATGTGCTTGTCATGCCATGTTTTGACCTTTTCCTTGTACATCAGGCTGTTGTCATATGCATAATATCTGAATTCCAGTAATCTGTTCAGATCCAATTTCCGGTTCTGTCCTGCTTGCTTGGAGTCCAAATTACAGATGTTAATAGCCCATAAAGATTTATGAATAAGTTCCACGGGCAAGTGGCATGGCTTGCCATACACCAGGCGGTAGGGAGACATTCCCAAGGGTGACTTGTACGCTGTTCTGTAAGCCCAAAGAACGGAATCAAGCAGCTGAGACCAGTTCTTGCAATCCGGACGCACAAGTTTCTGTAGAATTGTCTTGATCTCCCTGTTTGAACATTCCGCTAAGCCATTGGACTGCGGGTGATAGGGTGAAGCAACACGATGCTCGATGCAGAATTCCTGGGTCAACTTCTTCACCTCTCTGTTTATGAAATGACTGCCCCCGTCAGATATGAGGATCTTGGGAATCCCGAACCGTGCTATGATGTGATCTCGTAAGAATCGACAGACAGTCCGACTGTCGGCGGCTCGGGCGGGGATAGCCTCCACCCAGCGACTGACATAATCGACAGCAAGCAGAATATACTCATAACCCTGACTGTTAGGAAACGGGCCCATAAAGTCGATCCCCCATGCGTCAAAGACATCTGAGATCTGAATGTACTTCAGAGGCATCGTATCTCTCATTCCTATGGTTCCACCCATCTTCTGACAGTCAGTGCAACCTTTGACGTATTCATCTGCATCTTTGAACAATGAAGGCCACCAGAGGCCACTTTGAAGAACTTTTGCTGCCGTCCGTTTTCCTGAATGATGTCCTCCAGAATCTTGATCATGACATAAAGCGAGGACACTTGGAACCTCCTCCTGAGGGATACACCTTCTCCAGATGCAATCGGCTCCCTCACGAAACAGATACGGGTCTTCCCACTGGTAGAAATGGATTTTAGACAAAAATCTGTCTATTTTCAACTTAGGCCAGTCCTGTGGGATTTTCTTGGCAACTAGATAATTCACAATGTCCGCATACCAAGGAAGTGAGGCGACAGACAGAATCGATTCATCTGGAAAGGTCTCTGTGATAGGCTGCAAGTTCAGCTCAGGAGACTCCGATTCAGGAAGTCTTGACAGATGATCGGCCACCACATTCTTTACCCCAGGTTTATCTCTGATCTCCATGTCAAACTCCTGGAGGAGAAGGATCCACCGGATGAGACGTGGTTTGGCATCCTTCTTCTGCTGTAAATACCGAATGGCCGAGTGATCAGTGTAAATGATAACTTTGGACCCAAGAAGGTAAGATCTGAACTTTTCCAAAGCAAAGACTACCGCTAGCAGCTCCTTTTCAGTGACCGTGTAGTTTCTCTGGGCTTCATCGAGCGTTCGGCTAGCGTAGTGAATTGCAAACGGTACATTGTCTTTTCTCTGTCCCAGTACAGCTCCGATGGCATAATCCGACGCATCGGTCATAATCTCGAAAGGCTGAGTCCAAATCGGTGGCTGTAGGACAGGGGCCTGCGTGATGAGCTCTTTCAACTGATTAAAGGCAAGGAGCACACGATCGTCTACAATGAACTCATTGTCCTTGCCGAGCAACTCAGTCAGCGGTCTGGCCAATTTGCTGAAATCTTTAATAAATCGTCGGTAAAAACCGACATGGCCCAAGAATGACCGGACTTGCTTGATATTTGTAGGTGGCTCTAGTTTAGAAATTACATCCACCTTGGCTGGGTCAACCTCCATGCTACGTTTAGAAACAACGTGACCCAGCACGATTCCTTCGGTCACCATGAAATTGCTCTTCTCCCAGGAGAGCACAAGATTCACCTCGCAGCACCTCCGTAAGACTCGGTCTAGATAATCCAGGCATTGATCAAATGAATCCCCATAGACCGAAAAATCGTCCATAAAGACCTCGAGGAAGCTACCCACCATATCAGCATAAACTGCAAGTATACACCTTTGAAATGTGGCTGGAGCGTTGCAAAGCCCGAACGGCATCCGTCTGAAGGCATATGTGCCAAAAGGACAGGTGAACGTGGTCTTCTCTTGGTCTTCAGGAGCAATAGCAACTTGATTATACCCAGAGTAACCGTCCAAGAAACAGAAATATTCCTTCGCGGCCAATCTCTCCAAGATCTGGTCGATGAAGGGTAGCGGAAAATGATCCTTCTTGGTGGCAAGGTTAAGTCTTCTGTAGTCTACGCACACTCGCCAAGAAGTCGGTACTCTGGTTGCGATCTCCTCTCCTTTGTCATTGGTCACAATGGTGATCCCTGATTTCTTGGGCACAACATGCAGAGGGCTCACCCATTTGCTGTCGGAGATGGGATAAATGAATCCCGCATCACACCATTTCTGGATTTCTTTCATAACCACCTCTCGCAGGTTCGGGTTTAATCTTCTTTGCAGTTCTCGAGAGGGTCTGCAATCGTCTTCCAGAAAGATGCGGTGCGAACAGAGTGACGGATTGATCCCGTGGAGATCGGAGGTTCGCCAGCCTATTGCCTTGCGGTTACGTTCAAGAACCTCCATCAGACGAGATTCTTGATCTTCGGTCAGATGCGCATTGATAATGACCGGGTACATATTCGGTTCTCCTGCAAGGAAGGCATACTTCATATTGGAGGGCAGAGGTTTCAGCTCTGGCGGGGTCTGAGCTGCTTCAGTGGTGACCTCAGCGATTAATACAGGTGGTGATTCTTTCAACTGTGCAGTGCCCACCATAATCTGCTCTGTTTCCTCTCTCAGATCCTGACAGAATTCTTCAATGATTTGATCTTCGTTCGAAGATGCTTCCAAACTCGGCTCTTGGTTCTGAAGGCATATCAACCCCACATCAGTGTCTTGTAGTGCATCAGCAAGTTCCTCATCTTGATTGATACAAGGGAATTCGACTGCGGTCTCCACTTCCTCCTCGGATCGGAGGAGTCCGTGGATCTCATTATCTTCCAGGAATAAGTTGGTATCTTGAATCTCTGCTAGAAAATCGCAATCTTCATCATTCTCGATCACCCTTGCACATGACGCAGATGTCGGTTCCACTGGCATTCCCTCAGACAGGGTCTCTACTTTGATAGTTTCATTTCCAGCACCGAACGTGATTTCTCCTGTCCCATAATTCACTACTGCGTTGGATGTACGCAGAAATGGTCTTCCCAGTATGATCGGGGTGAGGAGTAATGGAGAAGGGACGTCCATGTCTAACACCACAAAATCGGCCGGGAATGACTTTCCCTGAACCGTGACAATTACGTCCTCCAGCAGGCCCCTAGGCCGCTTTACTGACTTGTCTGCGAACTGCAGAATCATCTTCGTGGGCTTGAGCGGTCCTAGCTTGAACTCTGTGAGTAGTGACGCTGGCATCAAATTGACAGAAGACCCGCTGTCGAGGAGTGTTCGTTTGAACTCTTGATCGAACATTTTACAACGTACAAGAGGTGCTCCCATATCTGGCTTTTTGTCCGGGAGGTTGCTGATAGCATTGACGGTGGCCATAGTGAGGATGTGCTTTTCAGATTTACCACCTTTGCTTCGGGAGTTATGGGGGGTTGGCCTGCGCTTGGTTGTACATGCCTCTTTAAGTCCTTTCTTCACAGCTGGCATGTACTCAAGAGCTTTCATTAATGGCATGTTTAACACCAAATTCTGAATGATTTCTATAATAGCAGGATCAGACAAAGCACTTTTCAAATTTTTCATTTTTTTGTGTTTTTTCATTGCTTCAGGAAAAGGAATATTTACAAACTCTTCTCCAATTTCATTCAAAATAGTGTCCGTGTTGTTGTTTACAGGTAGATGACAAAAAGGAATGGATTCATCTACAATTTGTGGACCAAAAACAACAGGCTCGGCTTCGGGTGCTGGCGTTGGACTCGCTGCAGGTGCGGTGTTCCTCCTGTCAGGAGCTGACTGTGATGCGGGTGCAGGCGTCTCCAATGCTGGCCGGTCTCCACCGAGGTTAGTGCTATCTTTTTGTATTTTTCTGTTTTCTTCATTTTTTTGTGATTTTCTGGATCCTGGTGCTGCTCCCAAAATGCTTGCTGGCCCTGGTGTTGGCTGGACTGACGATTCCCCGTCAGATGCAATGTGCTTCCCTTTCGCCGTCGCCGATGGCCGGAGTGTCCTACCGCTCCTGAGAGTAACAGCGTTAGATAAAAAACAATTAAATTCACCTGATTCGGGTTGGACACTGCCAGCTACCTGCTCCTTGCGTCGGAAATTGTTAGGATTAGCTTCGACCTGGGCTGGTATGACAGTTTTGACTGCCGTCAGGTCGTCGATCTTCTGGTTCATCTCAGCCATGTTCTTCATCAACTGTTCCAAACAGGCCAAGGCTGGATTGACCGGTACAATCTCAGAAGATTCCCCCTGCTGGGGTCTAGACTGCTGATATGGCGGTTGAGATTGTGACTGGTACCCTTGTGCGAATTGTTGAGGAGTGGGGTTTGAGGAGTACTGCGACGGGTGTTGGTTGTATTGTGCAGCCGGTTGCTGATGATAGCCTTGTCCACGATATCCGGACTGCTGAGGACCATGTTGATAATTCTGCCTCCACGTGTTTCCATGTGAGGGAGGCTGGTACTGGTAGGGCTGCTGGAATGGTCTTCCACCCTGGTGTTGCTGCTGGAAGGGTCTGTTGCCCATGTTCTGACCCTGAGAGTGTCCCTGAGGACGGGTCAGCTGCGCTTCGTTGTTCCAGACGCCATTGATCTCCTGGATCAGCGGCGGGGGTGGAGAGAACTGCTCGGAGTAAGCGGGCTGGTGCTCGGGTTGATATACAACCATCTGTGTCGGAGGCTGCGTTTGCTGCTCCGGGACCTGCACGTAGTATACGTGCTGGACTGGCTGGGGCTGCGGTGGAGTCGGCTGAGGATTTTGCTGCATTGTAGGCTCCTTCTTCTCAGCGTTCGGCTCGGCAGAGGTAGACACAGCGTTGCACATGTTTGCATTCAGTGCTCGGACGAGTTGCTCCAGCTGCTGGGAAATCTGGTCGAGCTTCTCCAGACCTTGGGTCCTCTTCTCTATAACTGCCAGTTTTTCGAGGTCCTGCGACCTCTTCTCGATGATGTCCACCTTGGACAAGTGACTACCGATGATACTCAGGTTGGAGCTTTCATCTTTGTCCTCAGTGTGAGAAGCCATGTTAACTAGCTTGCTGATGGCGGTCGGTGGCTTCATGTAGACCCGAGACGAGGATTGGGCTGCTTCTCCCTCAGCCATTTCTTCAAAGACATTCCACACCACATCCTCGTCCTTGTTAAAATGTGAACCGCCGCAAGCTGCATCCACGAGCTTTTGGCTCTCAAATGATAGCCCCCCAAAGAAGTGTTGCACGAGACTGGTCTTGGGTATTTCATGGTGGGGGCACTTCTCTTGGAGATCCTTGAATCTCTCCCACGCTTCATGGATCGTCTCGTGGGGCTGCTGGCAGAAACTGGAGATCCGGGCACGCATCTGGTTTAATCTCCCCAGAGGATAAAATTTATGGAGGAAAGCAGATTTCAGCTCCTCCCAGGTGGTGACGACCTTCCCGAGATGATCGACCCAGTAAAGGGCCTTGTCTTGGAGGCTGAAAGAGAATGCGGTCATCTTGATCACATCCAGGGGAACTCCGGGGTAGTGAGCAGTGGAGCAGATGCGGTTGAACTTTTTGAGGAAAATATATGGCTCCTCAGTGGTGTTCCCATGAAAAGTGGGAAGCAGTGACAGAAACTGTGGCTTCAGCTCGAAGTGAGCATGCATTCGTGGAATCTGAATCCACTCAGTAATGCGCCCTGCTCCTGGGTTGTATGTCTGCTTGAGTGTGGGCTTGGGCTGTGGTGGATCTTCTTCTGCTGCTTCAAAGTCAGGTCCCACTGAAAACTCATCATTGATTTCAAAGTTCGGCTCCTCCTCTCGTCGGCCATCCCTCGCATCGGCCCTCCTCCTTAGATCATTCAGCATGTCTTGGAAGGCTGTTTGAGCCAGGGCCTGATTAGTCAACTGCTGCTGAATGGCTTGAATGGAAGCCAACAGTTGACTGTTAACCTCGCCCTGCGTGGTATATTGTCCTTCCGCTGCGTTGTCTTCAGGCTCCTGCTGGGGTTGTGGTCCTTTTCCCCTTCCTCCTGCCATTTCTATTTCTGCTGGGTTGACTGGCTCGAGCTCTGAGTCTGCACATGGTAGAATGCCTCGATCAGTCTGAATTGCAGCTCCAGATAGAGAGATGCGGTCTGTGTCAAGGTCGACACAGAACTTTGTTAAGGATGGCGATGTGTAAGGAGTGAAATCAATGGCCATCCAAAACGGACAGAGTTCGGGACGAGAGTGGTCCCGGTTTATTGAAGAAGGCAGGGAGTCTGGAGGTCGGCTCATAGGGTTTGAACCGGTGTCTCGGGAATCGCCCTGAATTATTAAAGAGGGCGAACGAATGGAGCCGATGTGGGTGCCGACAGAGCCTCGACTAAACTGTCCATTCGTCGCCATCTCGAAGATCAAGAGGAAGATCGATGTGGATGAAAGATACGGGGGTCAACAAGGAACAAAAGGAATGTAAAACAGTAGAAGGCTCACAATGAGCGATGGTCAACTGGAGGGGAAACAAAATTGCGCAACAGCGCGAGGTTTTTGATCTTGACCTAAATATGATTAGCAATCAAACACAAGACAAGGGAGTTCACCAACTCAACACGTGAAGCCGTGAAGGTTCGGCTTTTATCTTTGTAATTTTTATCTTGTTTTCAGGAATTTATCTTTCAACGAGTCCTTAGAGCGCTACGCCTATAGGAGCGAGAGTACTGCCGGAAAAGTATTCCCGTACTTGTCCTCCTCCTGTGTAACCTGTAACTTGCGCTTTTTAAGGTCCTTGTAACCCTTCCTGGATCCCTACTCAGCCAAAGAAATAGAGGGAGGAAGCCGATAGGCGAAACCGATACTTCGGATCTCGCTCGCAACGGAATCACCCGTGAGCGTGCAAGATCCTACTCGGACGCAGCCGGTGAGACAGACACCCCCATGAAGGCGTGGCCTATGCTCGGTACTTCGGACAAGGTCGGCGCTCACACAATAGTGAGTCACCACTGGCGACCAAGCCCTACTCGACTACGTACGATAGTAGCGCCAATACTTCGGAAATCCAGGCGATACACAAGGCAGCCACAAGTTGGGTTTGGGGCTCTAATCCTTACGAACGCTCAACTCTCTTGGAAGGAGACCTTCCCATGCAACCTGAAAACAAATGAGGGTGTTACTCTCCCCAATCGATGAGTCCAGTTACCAATTTTTATTTAGGTCAAAGTTTTCTTAGCAGTCCCTTTTTTAATTTTTTTGTGTTATCGCTTCTTTTGAGTAGTTTCAAACAAGCGCCTAACGATTTTGTATTTTCTTTATCCTAAGGTATCCAAAATCAGAGGGAGAAAAGAGTCGGGAAAAGCCAATGCAAGTCGGCACCAAGATGGAAATCTCACCTTTGTGCCTATATGATGAATGCAAAGTGAGAAGACTTACAGTGAATCCCAGCTCTCTCCATGCAGGATGCAAGGCAGAAATTTATAAACCTAATCTATATGCCGGTTATGCAATGCGGAAATCGTCCTAGAACAGGCAACTGCTAGCGTGAAGAACCACAAGCTAGCTAATAATTCCCAATCCGAGTGTCCGGTCTTGGCTCACCCCTCCTCTGCCCAACACATTTGGAGTAGGAGAAAGCGCTTGTTCGGGTGTGAGCTCGCGGCGCGTGGATTTGAAAGCTACTAGCTAACTGTTTAATTAGTCTAAGTCCAAATACGAATCTATAGGAGCATGCAAATATAATTAGGTGTTTGGACCTATTCTAATCGAGTCAAGCAGACCTAGAACTAAGAGCTCAATCCACAAAAGAAAGTGAAAAATGAAAACAAAACCGGAAAATGACAGCGATAAAAACTCGGTAAAATCTGCGGTGAGCCCCCGGGTGAACAAACACCCGGAAATTAGGCCCGAAGTGTCCAAGTGTCTGAGTCCTGTATTATTACAAATTAATCAACAACTCTCTCTCACAAAAATAAAGCAACACTCTCTCTCTCTCTCTAGTCCTCCTGCTCTCTCCTGCCGGCTAGGGTAGAATAGCCGACTCCTCCTCCTAAGGCTGCTCAGGATCCCCTAGGCGATCCTCCTCGGTCGGTGGTCCCTCGCAAGAAAACAAAAGAGATGTCAGACAGTTCAAAATAAATAATATACAAAATACAAGTAAGCAAAAATGGCTAAGTGACTAGAAAGACCCAAAGGTGCTCTACAAGCCGATGCTCACCGGCAACGGCGCCATTTGAAAAGCGAGAATGCGAGAGCCGCCAAATAGCGGTCTGACAAGTCAGACTCACTGTCGCTGATGCGACTGCTCAGACTTCCTCGGTCTTCAACAATTAACCCACACAATCAATCAGAGAGTGAATAGCAAGGATTAAAATTTATTATACCCTACTAACGATGTACAATGGCAAGCAAGTAGGGGTCGAACACAAGAAGCAAAGGTGTAAAGCACGGATAAAAATCCAACCCTAGGTCGAACAAGCTACTTAGCCAATCTAAAATTTTTGTGGGTTTTTGATTTTTCTTGTTTTTATTTAATTTTTATTTAATTTTATATTTTTGTATTTTGGTTTTTAATTTTCTGATTTTTATATTTTATATTTTATATTTTTTATTTCTTTTTCAATATTGGAGGATTAAGACAATATAATAGAAGGCAAGCTAAAGTAATTATAAAAATGCACCAAAAATAACCAAAAATTCAGAACTAAGATGTTTTTGGTAATTTTATAATTTTTTACTGTTTTTGTGATTTTTGGGGATTTTTCAAGGTGTTTTTGGTATTTTTAAATACTGAAATAAGAGAAAACAGTAGTAAGAAGGCTGGCTGGGAATAAAATGTAATTTAAAAATAGCAACCAGTATCAAAATATTTCACCCTATTTTTCTAATAAAAAGGACAAAATAAGGGATAAACAGAAGCTGAGTTTATATTTTTTTGGATTTTTCTACTATTTTATATATTTTTTTGAAGTTTTTGAGTGTTTTTAAATTTTTAGTGTTTTTCTTTTGATATTTTTAATGATTTTTGGCTGGGAGTTAAAATAAACTAAAAGACACAGAATATTTTTTTTTGGAATTTTTCTGGAGTGTTTTTATATTTTTTTGATATTTTATAAGCTAGACAGTGCACAAAATAGATGTTTTTGATTTTTAATAATTATAAAAAATAAAATAAAATCAAAACTAAAATAATGGCGTTAAAGTACAAGTTGACAGGACCTTAAGTTCAAAATTTGAGAATTTTTCGAGTTAAAACAGGGGTCCAAACAAATAGAGCAAGCACGCACAAAATAAGGGCCTGGCAGGGACCTGTTAGCGAATAGTCAGGAATCCAAGGGCCTAACTGCAATTTTTCCCGAAAGTTTACACTGAAATAAATAACTTCTAGACGAAACACAAACGCCCCAGAGCCGCAAGGGCTTATATGCAAAATGTCCACCCACGCGCGTGCAATGCACGCGCCTGGGGAGGACCTAATAGATGTTCTACAAAACCTCGGGGCGTAATTGCAAAATTCCAGGAATTGATTAACTGCAGTGGAAAGTTCCTGTACTAAATTTAAATAATACAAACTCCGGGGGCCCTGACGCAAAATCGCCAAGGTCACGTGCGAGGACGCGCGTGACCTGACGGGGACCCAAATGTAAATAGTTAAAACGCTCGGGTGGTCCTTTAAAAATAATACAAAACTAAACACTGGTAGATGAAAGATTAGACAGTTTAAAGTAAATACAAAAAGGTCCTGGGTATACCAGCAAAATTACCCAGGCTTGGGCGGCGATCTGACGGTGGGGGATATCTCACTTAACCACGTGGCGCGCCCTCCTTGCGCGATGCCGGTTCGCTCGTGGATGGCCACGATTAGATGCTGCTTGACGATCGGACGGCTGAAGATGAACGTGATCCAACGGCAGCTGAAGCGCGCCAAGAACAAGCCAGATCCGACGACGCCTGGAAGATCTCCAAGAACAACGGCCGCAGGTGGCTTCGATCGGTGTTTCCGGCCGACACACGGCCTCCTCCAGCCCAGGACCTAGGGCAAAATGGTCCTGGGGGCCCTCCGCGTCGATGGGATGGATCTGATGGACTTGGGAAGCACTGACGTGCTCCGACGACGAAGGTGACCTGGAGACGTCTTCCCTGGAACGATGAGGCTCGATTGAGTCTTCTCCTTGGCTCCTCTCTGCAGGGTTAGACGCGGAAAACAAATGCGACACAACTGGGGTAGTTTTGGGGTGAGATGGATGGCTAATGCGGCGGGGCGAGATGAGTCCGGCGAGCGGCGGAGAAGGACTCAGAGGTATGCTGATCTGAGCGAGATCAGCTTGAATGAAGGTGCGGCGGAGCGAGAGGGAGCGAGGAGGAACGAGATGACGGTGATCGGGGCGGATGCGGTGTAGTGGAATGGCTGGACAGCGGAGGCGGAGCGGAGCTCCGCCGTGAAGTCAAGGAAGGATTCTCGGCAAAATACACAACCGCACTAAAAACTGCTATGATCCTAGACTAATCTAAGTCTACGCTACAAGAAAATGCAAAGAGGAAGGAGGGAGGCTCACCGGAGACGAGGGTCAGACCTTGAGGCGGAGCTCCGGCGAGTGAATGGATCAACCTCGATTCAACGCCGATCTTCACGCAAACAGGCTCCTTGAGTCGCTGCTGTCACCAAGGACTCGAAGGATTCCCTAGGGTTCGATAAAGGATGGAGGAAGAGGGATCAAAATCAAATTGAAGTCGGGGGGTCCTATTTGAAGAGTTGACGGAGGCGGCTCCTTGATCGAGGGAGATCTGGCGAATCAACGACCCATAGATCGAAAAAACACATAGGCGTGATTCATGGTTCATAGGAGATTAAAAGTCGTGAAGACTTCGACCTCAAATGGTGAAAGGCGAGGCCAGGAAAAAGTCAAGAAGATGGGACAAAACCCATCCCTGACACGGCCAGACCTCGGTCAGAGAGTTGACCGAGGTCAACCAAAGAAGAAATCTGGTTGGTCCACGTGGACCAACCAGAAAAAACCTTGGCAAAAAAGATTTCTAAATTCAATTAAAAATGAGAAATGATTTTATTGATTTTTACTTATAAAATAAAAAATGTTTATTTTTTTATAAATTAATTTATAGTGATTTTTATTTATTTTTAGGAAGTGTATTTTTACAAGTTTGCATTTATACCCCTATAGGTATCTATATCTAGGTATTAATGTATTTTATTTTTATTTAGGTATTTTTAATATTATTATTTTTATTTATGATTTTATAAAATTATAAAATACTTTTATATACACATATATATTTTTATTTTATTTTTCTGATTTATTTTGTATATTTAATAAAATACCAGTATGTCTTGTATAGGTATGTCTATAGGTAATATACCTATGTATTGAATATATACAAGTATTTTTATTTGTATTTTATTTATGTTTTTATTCTGATTTTAATGCACATAATTATTATAAGTATTATTTACAACATTATAAAAATATAATAAAAATATAAAATGATAAATTGAATATTTTAATATGTACAAGTATACAATGTGGGTCCAAAAGTCAACTTTTAAACCGTAGCTCCGCCAAATGCGAAACCACCACCATTAATTAGATTATTTTCTTCTATATACAATTAAAGGTGAGTACGCTGCATTTGGAGTTTTTATTTGTGAGATACGGGTCTGGGAAGTTGGCATTCTGGATTTTTATTCAGACCATAACTTTTTATCTGTATATTATTTTTCTGTGAAATCAATTTTGTATTTTTCTTTATTTTATTATCTACAACTTTCATGTACAAAGCTTATTTATTTGATGTACAAAAAGTGGAACCAAAAATAGGTCCCAAAATGAATAAAGAATGAATATAATGTATAGGTATTTTATCTGTATTTTGGCCCTTATCTCCCCCTACTTTATTCCTTGTCGACCTATTCATCAAGATGCCTAGGTCTCGGGGTTTCGGGTCATAAAATATTTACAATATTTTATTCTTTTTCTTTTCTTTTCTTTATGCTATTATTTTGGCTTTAAAAACCGCATTTTATACAATATTTACACATATATGCATGAATGCTAAAATGCCTGAATTATGCCTATTTATACGCATTTACTAGGGTTTTTAAGGCCAAAATGATAGAATAAAGATGATGAAACGTGGATTCATCACCTGTACATCCTCCACTCTGGTTTTCCCTTAGTATACAACCTGCTATACTTAGGATTACTTGATCCTAAGTATAGGGGGGAGACCTGGGTCCCTCTTGACTCTTCATTTCCTTTTTATATAGCCTTTCTTTTCACTCTCCTATACCTAGCACGAGTTATGTCTTCTTCATCGCTCTTGACTCTGAGGACATCGTTCGAGCTAAGTATAGGGGGGTGTGTATATATTTCATATATACTTTAGCCATAGCTCGTACTTTGTGTGAGTGTGTTAATAAATAAAAATGGCTAAAAACCACAAAAATTAAAATTTTTCATGTACATAATCTTCTTTTATTTGCACATACATAGCTAGTGTACAAATTACTTTTGTAAAAATGATTTCAAAAATCTTTTGTGTAAAGCTTGTGTAAATATTTTTGTATCAAAATTATGTATATAGTACAAAATTTTTCCAAAATGTTTTGAAAATCAAAAGTTTGCAAAAATCTTGTGTAAATGTGTGTAAATATCTTTTTGCAAAACTTGCACTTCATGCATCATCATTTCATGATTTCAAAACATTTTTCAAAAATTTTGCATGATTGTAAAATTTGTGTAAATAAGCATCTTTTTGTACATATGTATATAGTTTTTCTGGATGATAGTTGACCTTTAAACTAGCCTGGAATCAAATTGAGAAATGGAGCTTGATTAAGATCTTAATCCACCTAATTTCTAAGAGGAACCTTATAGGGCTTAGGTTTAAGGCTTTTCAGGTCCATGGTGACTTAATTCTTTGAGTCCACTAGGCTATGATCACATGTCATCTCAATGAGCCTAAGTAGAGCACTTAACAACAACACATGACTCATATAGATTATGGCTTTACTTGGACAACCGCACTATGCACCGATCTCTCTACGGATGAGGTGGTGAGGAGGCAGTCTTCCTTGACTTGGGGTAGCATATGAGGGTAGTACTTCTAGGCGGAACCTCTCTTCTTCTTATAGTGAAGGAAGTGCGTCTCAACTTGGTCTGGTTGCCATGAGGTCTAACGACGGGAGTTGTGGGTTGCAATAAAGCTTCAAAAGAGGGATAGTCTACTGGCTCAAGAGGAAAAACTCCTGGTATATATGCTGCACATGTATATGTTGTATAGATGCACTGAAAAAAAATGTGCAAAAAGAAAAGAACTCCAAAAAAAGTGGTGGGTCTGATAGAAAATGATAATCCCACCGGAGTATGTATATAGAGTGCAATAAGCAAAGCTTGGTTTCATGATCCACCTGTTGTATCTTGCAGCAGGGAGACTTGGCTACACTGGTCAAGCTCCCAAGGGTACTTGGCTACACTGGCCTTGACCCATTCTCTTCTTCCCCCTCTTCTTGAGCCGGTTGAACTTGAACTTAGAAGGGAATACCCCGCTCCTCGAGGAAAGAGTGGCCAGATTGAGGTCATAGAGTTACCTTGTTGGGGAGGGTTGTCAAGTTGCCATTTCTGAGGTGGAGAGCTTAGACTTCACATTCACAGGACAAGAAAAGATTCATGGTCTTCAGGGTTTGTGGTTGATGACTTGTTCTGATCTGGAGCATTGAGGAGTCTTGGTTATAGATTAGTGGAACTTAGAGGCTGTTAGGTTTTAAGCTTAAGTCTAAATAAGGTTCCGACACATCAATAATCCAAAGATCTGATCGAGCTCCATACCCCAATTTAATGAAGGCAAGTTTAGTAATCAACCTTGATCCGTGTACATCCTCTTTTTCTTTTCTTTTTCTTTCTTTTTCACTTCTTTTTCAAATAAGTGTTTGCTAAGGGACTAGCAAAGTTAAGTATAGGGGGGTGATGAATACTCATTCATCACTCTTTATTCTTATATTTTAGCTACAAAACCTTTGCAAATATATGTAGATATGTGTAAATAGGAATAATTACCAAAAGCATGCATCATGTAAAAACCTATAATTAGCATGTTTTTGTGCAAAAATAAAAGAATAAAGATTAAAAGAAAAAGAGGGAAATATTTAGAATAAATATTGAGCAACCTAACCCAAGGGAGGGCTCAACATGGGCCTGACCGCATAAAAGCCACAGTAGAGGGAGATAGGGGCTCATGTGTATATATTTATGTAAATAAAATAAAAGTGTTTTCCTCACCAAAAATACACTTGTAAATATTTGTATATATTTATAAAAATATAAAAACAAAATAAAAAAATTAAAAATCAAAAAGATTAAAAATACCCTTTCACCATATACATAGACCATGCTTCTACATTTATTTAACCTTGTAAATAAATAAAGTTATTTTCCAAACTTTTTGTAAATACTCTATGCTATATATTGTAAATAAATAAAATAAAAAGAATCAAAACAAAAATCAAATAAAAATAGAAAAATTAAAAATACAAAGATATCTGGTACATATACCATGTATATAGATGTACATATCTATTTATTTGACCTATGTATATAAATAATAAAAATAAAATGAAAACACCCTTTTATTCCTTATTTTATACTATAAATAAATAAAATATAAAATGGGAATAAAATTGTACAAAAATAATAATTAAAAATCAAAAATCAAAAGCCTACATATTGTATATATACCTATATATAGCTATATAATGTAAATACCTTATTTTTATTTCCAAAAATTAATTAAAAATCACAAAAAATAGAAAAAATAAAATAAAAATATTTCATGTTTTAAGTTTTTGTAAATTCGGTCATTTTCTAGCCTAAAATAAAGAAATAAAAATTCAATATTTGGTGGCTCCTGATTGGTCCACAGGGGTTTGTTGACCCTGGTCAACTTCCCCCGCGGACCTTCTTCTTTCGCGGATCAGGCGACCGACCCGTTTTCTCGACTTTTTGCCCGCCTGACCCGACCGCCATTAACCCAAACCCCGGGCCCCGATTACTCGCCGATTATCCAGGACCCTCGCCCGGGGTGGGTTTGGTGGATCCGAGACATGTGCACCTCGCCTGACCTCCTTCTTCCCGGATCCCCCACCATACTTATAATCATCACCGGCGACCTAATTCACGCATCTTTGATCTTCCCCTCGGTGCCTGTGAGCTCCTCCAGCGTCCCTGAGTGACAGCCGTGGCCTTTGGAGTTGCAGCGAGGCCCGGGCAGCCGGGAGTCACTGATCCGGTGGTTCTTGCCGCCGTGCGCCGCCGCGAGCGCGCTGAGCCTCGGGGAACTCGACGGCCCCTTGAGGCAACGACCGGGAGCTCCACCGGCGCCAGCCCAGTCGAATGCGCCCATCAGGTAGCTCTGTTAGCCCGTAGATTAGCGTAGGTTTTGATTTGTCGCCTTCCGATAATGTAGCTCCGCCGCCTCCGCCAGCCGTTTCCGTCTACCCATTTGACCATCCGACCACGCCACCACCTTCGCCTGGCCCCTCTCCACCTTCTCCGACCTTCCATTCCCCCTGGCTCGCCCCGGAGCAGGGTTTCGGCTCTCCTCCCTCAGCCGCTCGTCGGAGAGCCTCCATCTCGCTACACCAGCCACTTTCCGCCCGCTCTAACGGGTCGAGGCAGTTTGCCCTCGACCCAGCTTCTTTTCTGTGCAGGTCTCCAGGTCTATCGACCTCATCTGGAGGTCGGAACTTCTGGGCACAGCAGCTCCAGCTCTTTCACGTCGCCGGAGCTCTCTGGAGCTCCTCGCCTTCATCGGAGCAGTGCATCGGGTGCGGAGCTTCATGGCGAAGCTTTCTCGCATCTCCTGAGCACCGGATGAGGACCACCACGCGCACAGAGGGCCGGCGAAAGTCGCCGGCGACTAGTTCTTTCAGGATCCTCGCCGACCGTCGGATCGTCCTCATCGCCCCAGTTATCATCTGAGCCATCCATCCTAGGCGAGGCGTCACCGTCCGATCATCCCGAGGGTCGATCTTGACCATCCACGCGGAGGGAGAGGCACCAGCTAGCCTCGTCCGTCAAATCCGCCACGTGCCAACCCCTCCGTCGTCAATCTACCAAGGGTTAGCCTCCAGCGCACCAGGATCGTCCGATCTCCACGTGGAGGGCCCTCACCCGTTCGATCAGGCCAAGCTTCTCAAGGTCAAGGACGCCACCGTTCTCGCTCGTCGGATCCGCTACGTGGCGCACATCCGGCCTCCGAAATTTAATAAGGGGTAATTACACTTAGGCTCCCTTTGCATTACGCAGTTACTTTCTAGTCCTGTAAATACGTAGCGTAGCGCTTTTATTTTTGTAAATTTTGCACTGAGGACCTTAACTTTTATGTGATTTGCATTTATACCCCTGCCTATTGTGGACACGTGCATCGTCACGTGGTATTTTGGTACATTTGCGTTTTTGACCCTGTGGTTCTGGCTGGTTACGTTTTGCATTTATAGAAATAGGAATTGCAATTAGGTCCCCCCAGGCCTGAGTCACGCGTATCGTGCGTGGCCGGGGGGGGGGGTAATTTGCACCCCTACCCCTAAACTTTCCAGGGTTCTTGTCCCAGAGGTCCAGAACTTTGCTTTAATTGCAGAAAGGTCCCTGTGTACTGTTGCTTTTCTTTATTTTTGAATAAAATATCAAATCACCTTCAAATTCGATGAAAATTTGACACATGGCTCCTGCCATGGTGTAGGATTTTTGTGAATTTTTGAGGACATTTTTGATTGTGTTTGCTAATTTTAAAAATTCAAAAACATCTATTTTTGTTACTGTCTAGTTTGAAAATTCACAAAAAAATATAAAACCCCCCTAAAAATTCTATAAAAATTAGCTACTGTTTAGCTTTGTTTGTTTGATTTTCTAGCCAATTTTGGCTTTTTTTCATTGCTTAAAATCCTTAAAAACTTAAAAACACTTAAAAACCCATAAAAATTCTAATAAATACATTAAAAATCCAAAAACAATAAATCTGGTACCTAAATTTTCCTTACTTCATCTATTTTATAGAAAAATTACCTTCAGGCCTTTTTGAGGTCCCTAGGTATTTTATCTAGGGACTTTAGGCTCGGCTGGACAGTACCCTTCATTTTTGCTACTGTTTGATTTTTAGAAAATAAAATATACATCAGAAAAATCCCAAAAATTTACCAAAAACATAAAAAATTATAAAACACATAAAAATATTTTTGTTTTAATTTTTGATTGATTTTTGTTGCTTTAAATAAATTGTTGAAGTGTGCTTGTTTTTGTTTTTATTATTTTCTTTACATATTAAAAATCCAAAAAAAAATAAAAATAATTAAAAACCACTAAAAAATATTTTGTCTTTATTTTATTTGTTTTTACTACTTCGTAGGCCTCCGGCCAATCCGTGCTCCTTGAGTTCGACCCTGGGTGCTATACCAGGTTAAACATATAGCAGGACCGCTTCCTTGCTTTGATTGATTTTATTTGTATTGAGTGGTTCGATTTTTCTTGATAGACACATCCGAGTGATTGAGGTCGCAACGACCACCGATTTAGCTACATCTGATTGCCTTAGTTGCTCGGGCTTTTGTGTCATCAGTCACCGGAGGAGGCTGTGCTCCGGCAACCTCCGTGTGACTCGTCCGTGCTCCACGAAGCCATTTGAAGGTCGGAGTAGATGGTTGAGGACCTCACGAAGTAGCTAGAGGTGCGGCGGGGCTTAGAGAGTGATTAGCTCGGCCGGTCGATGAAGCCTCGCTGGTGGCGGAGCTTGAGAACATGTCTCCGGCCAAGCTCCGGCCAATGAAGATCCTACAAGGTTAGTCATAGTTGATGCTTATCATGTGTGATGTGAAGTGGATGAGGAGTCCCATGGATGTGGAGGAGCGGGGGACTTGAGCTCCTTCTCCGACGAGGTGAAGAAGAAGGTGGGTCGAAGTAGGGGAGGCTTCTGGAGAAGGGAAGTGGCAAGCGGGGTGGTCGGCAAAGATGATGGTGGAGTTGCGGAGGTCAGAAGATGATCAGGGGGTGGTGAACGACGTTATGTGCGGTGGGAAAATTAAAAAAATGGTAAAAAATAAAGGGGGAGTACCTTGCTGGCGAGAGGAGGAAGAAGGAGGCATGGGTGCTTGGGCTCAGGTCCTCATCGGAGCTCGGGGTCATTGCTCGAGCTGGTCAGCAACACCAACGAGCTTGGCGGCACTAGGGCAGTCGCGACATGGTCGGGTTCGACCATGGGTCAACACCGGGCTGGAGGACCATGATGGCCCCTCGTCCGCCTCTGTCTGTCACAGGGAGGTGGAGAGGGGCTAGGTTTTAGGCTGTAATTTGATGGACAATCATTTACAGAGGTGGAGGGCGAGATTTTATAGGCAGGGGTCTCCGATTGTTTTGGTGGTGACGAGGGGTTTTTGCATGTCTGACATGAATGCTAGGAGTGACGGGGAAAGGAGTTGGGGGTTACGCGAGGGAATCAGACGAACGACTTTTATGGAGGTGGTGTTATGGAGCGAGGAGGTGTGACGAGGTGTGAGCTAAAAATGGAAGGGGGCAGTGGCTCGTGAGGCGTAATGTCTGGGAAGAGAGGGCGTTGCGAAGGAAGATGAGGTTCCAGCCGTTAGATCTCGCGATCCAACGGCTAAGATAAGGGCGTGAGTGGACATACCGAATCAATAGGATCTGATCGAGCGGTGAAGGTTGAGGTGGATATGGGCGGTCGAGATGGAAGTTAGGGTTGCATCGATGGCGAAGATGAGGCGGGTGGCATGGTTATGTGGGTGCCGTAGGATGTGAAGGAGATCGTGTGACTGTAGGTGAGGCGGAGAAGAGCGGTTAGGATATGATCTGAGATCAGATCCGATGGTTGACCATGAAGTGGAAGCGAACGGTCGTGATGGAAGCAGTGGCGGCTTGATCCAAGGGTGGAGGAAGCAACCGGGTGGCGAGAAGAGGGGGCGGCCACGTGGGCGGCCCAGAGGGTGCCATGTGGTCGTACCAGAAAAATCAATAAATGTAAAAATAAAGAAAAATAAAAAAGAATTAGTTAGAGACAAAATAGGAAAAAGTCAAAACATGAAAGTTGTAGATCTCGATGAGATCTACAAGTTTCATATTGGACAAAAAGTCAAAAGATGTCATTTGTACAAAAGTGTATTTTGAGGGTATTTTTAAAGGGATAAGAATATTGCTTTTGGGTTTTGAGTTTTCTTTGTATTTTTTATTTCTTTTAGTGGTGGTTCATTTATAGACAATTATTAACTCTAATTTTTAGGAGTTTTTAATAAGATATAAATTAAAGAAGAGAAGTTAGTAATTAAATACAATAATTATAGGTTAATTACACACAATATAATATAAGATAATAATAAGGAATTATTAGTGATTTTTATTGAGTTGTTGAAACTTCAGGACTAAGAATTGATTTTTAGCATGATGAATACGACATTCATGAAGTGCACAATGTCCGGCATAGACTATGATGGAATCGACCCGCTAACAAGTTTGATATTCGCTTAGACACCACCACGAAACTTCATCATGGATTCAACACACATAAAACAAAGCAAACTTAAACACAAATTCAAGCTTTTTTAGATAAAGGGATTCTTATGCATTTTTTCCGTAACACTTGTACTCCAAACTTCTTTAAATCATACTTATGTCCCAATATTTTTACAAAATTCACAGTAGTGTCAATGAAAACGGTCGGATACAAATTCGAATATAGGTATAATCATATTTTATCCATTTCAAATTATGAATGCAAATACGAATATTGACAAATGTGAAAAATGTGTTACCATATCATTTGAAACAAATAAGAAGTGTATACGAATAACGACAGGAATATTTTATAAATTAACTAAAATATACATGTTTACAATGGTTTACACATAAAATAGGTATGTTAAATATATTCATTTCATAACAATTGTATAACAATAGTGAATGCACTTATAGAATTTTGTTATACATAGTTTATAAATAAATTTACAACTATATTCATATACTAAAATGGATATACAAATACGATTGTAATATTTACAAATGTCAAAGTAATATCCATATTTGCATCCATTTTAAAACAAATACTAATGTGCTAATATGAACGTTAATGTACTAATATGAACGTCAAACTCGGTATAAAACAATTACCCCTCCATATTATCCTTGAGGCATTATGAAATTGGTGCAGTCAAGCTTTTGTGGGAGATTTGGTATATTAGAGTATCTTTAAATGCCACAGATAGGTGTGTGTGTGTGTATATATATATATATATAGAGAGAGAGAGAGAGAGAGAGAGAGGAGTTAATAGGGCTGCCCCTGCACCGTTTTCGGCATTTTTTTTATTCTTTTTGAAAAATATCGCCATGTATATTCATCCCTATATCTCTCCTATATGCCATTCAAATTTCGTCAGAAACATAGACTCCTATGGCCTCCATCCAGACAGTCATTTTTTAACGGTAACATGATTTGTTAAATCGACACTATCTCGATGGAATAGGGAAAACTTGAATTAAGGTGCTACCTTTCCATGAGTATGGTACGACACCTCATAGGAACCCTTCGATTGGGATCAATGGTGGTTAACAAAACTACTAAATTAAACTCAAAACCACAGCCAAAACAACCTCCAAATCGTTATTTTTAGAAAAAAAATTCTGAATATTCCAATTGGTTACATCATTATCCCGTTGCTTATTAATTACTCGGATTTAATTTTCTAAATATAGCATCCATCACGACCTTGTCTCTCAATTACTCGAATTTCCAAAAGAAAAATTCGACAAGGGTCTTCTCTCTATCTCTCTTCTTCGTCAACCATCAACGCAGAGGCGGTGGCTACGTCTGAAGATGATAGTGTGTGACAAAGACGGCGACGATGCATGATGACGACGAAGACGGGGGTGCATTGAGTGGTAGGAGGTGGTTGCTTGTTCTTAGTAATTAATTCATGTTATTATTAATTTTTTGTTCATCCATTGATCGAGTTCCATGTTATTTTACACTGCTTTTATTTTTATTTTGATTTTAGTTTTTCTTTTGATTTTAATTCCATCACGATCCAATATCACATCATCCTCGATTACAGATCTCGTTTCTCCTATGTATAGATTACACAACATGTACATGTGCATATGTTTAAGTTCTTTTTAATCGCGTTAGTGACATAGACACATAAAGTTTTTGTTGGACATGCAAGCCCACGACGAGCCATTATGCAATAAATGTCATTGCAAATGTCATTCCCTAATCTGAAAAGAAGAAAAAATAATTTGCATAATAGGCCCCTTAGTACAATTAGGGTTATGTACCATGACCATCTTAATGATCATACAGTTGTTGATCCAATTACTGAATCATAGAGGCTGGTGCCTGGATGAATATCTAAAGAGCTAGATTGAGGACTCATCAAGTACCGTCAAATGATTATTAAGAGATGATCTCCAGACTGAGAAAGAGATGACAATCCCTTCTCTGAAGGCTGATATCTAACCGACCTCTTGATGCAGGTCCTCTGCATAGGAACTGAGATTCGAAGGTGTTAGATAAGTTAGGTCAAAGAGTTGACTTAACAAGATCGAGATAACCAAAGTCCTATGACGTATGTTGTCACGATATAGGCACGCATCCTCTGACCGGAGACAGATATGTTACTATATGTCTGAGTATGTACATTTAGCAGACCAACAGGTTGATGACCTAACCAAGTTCTATACACCGATGCGCTAGTGTGCATACAAGGGCATATGAGTAATATGATGTCTCAAAGGGATCATACAAGTTCATTACTGAACCAGAAGACATGAGCTCACTCATGAGATATTGGAAAGAATCAAATTATGTGCACGGTCGTCTCACTTTGGAAGCTTGACTGAATTTGCAGGTTTGATATATGCTTTTGGAAAATATATGATCAATACCTGGGTATGATATATGCTTTTGGAAAGTATATGATCGATACCAACTCCCAATAGTCGAATGAGAAACTTAATGATAAAACCGTGAAGTATATATTGTAAAATTAATCTTATACTTCAAGTTTATTCTTGGTCTTCCAGTATGCAGTATGTAGGTATTAGGAATACTTGAGGGTGATGTGATCATAAACGATTGTATAACCATGACACTTCCATTCTGAGGAAGTGATCAAACAGGTCTGGATTTTAGTGACTCCTCTCACAGAGAAGCAATCTGATCTTAGTCCAAATATTGGACATTAATCCGAATGTGATTCAGATTAAATGAGAAGATTATATTTGCGGTATTGATTTAATCAAGCATCTATGAGAGATTCGCAAGATCTGGATTTGAGATTTGATCTCAATATCCAAGTCACTATATGTAGAACAATACAATCACCCTGTCCTTATCTCCTAGTATCCACGGAGAAAGCGCATTATCCTTGAAAGAGTTCATGGATAATTTCATTGTTGATATATGTATCCCAGCATTGAGAAAATTGAGAATTAAATGTGATTTAATTATTATGAATAATATGAATTTGACTCATATTATAAGGAGACTTATCATAGATAATTAAATACGATTTAATTATCAAAGATGTGAATAATGTGAATGTGATTTATATTATTTGAGCACCTGAGAATAGAGATCAAAGATTATTAAATGTGATTTAATTATCATAGATATGAATAATGTGGATAACACTATCCAAATTATTCATATATATTATAAATGTGATTTATAATGTATTAGAGAGAGAGCATATTATGATTTATATTTGTTGACTAATTATTGATGTGAATCGGATTCACACTGGATAATTAATTGAAAATGTAAATCACATTTTATTCTGGGTTGTGAATGTGATTCACAATTTTCCAATGGCATGATTGCAATGTTCACAAAATAATTATGAATTATTTTTGTTGAATAATTTACAACAAGTGTTGTTGTAAATCTTGAAGATTTCCATGGAATAATGTAATCTCATGAGATTACATGAGATTGCCACCAACTCCCATATTATGGAAGGAGGCAATCTACATTCCATAATCTCCATGCTTGATTAATTTAAGTTGGGATTGAATCATATTGATTTTTCAATATATATTAAGTCTTAATTAAATCAATTGTTGTTATGTTTTTAGCAATAAGATCATAGCCATTAAAAGAAATACAAATCAATGTGAGCCATTGGATTTGTGTTGTCCATCGATTGAGATCAATGGATCCCAAAATATTATAAAAGGAGAGGCACCTCCTTTGCTCTTCTTTATACACACATAAGTTAGAGACACCAACTATTGCTCTCTCTTTCTCTTTCTCTACACGTCCTCTCTCTCCCTCTCTCATTGTGGTCGTTGTTGAATAGGATTTTGCAGAGGTCTAGTTAATTCACAAGGCGAATCAACAGTCGTTGAGGTCACCTCACACGAAACCCTAATTCAAACAACAATTAACCCACAACAGAGATCAAAAAAAGAAAAGTGGTGCGGAGTTAAAATTTATTATAACTCTACAAAAGATGTGTATAGTGCAAGTAGTGTAGAGGTCGAACACAGGGTGCAAGCAGGTAGATCGGGGAAAAATGCTCAAAAATGAATGTGCTGAATTTGTCTATGTGTGCTATTTTTATGGATTGTTAATTTTATATTATTTTTATTTTATTTTAATTTTTATATTTTTATATTTTTAACTTTAATTTTCTGATTTTGTATTTTCCTTTTATATTTTATATATTTTTTATATTTTCTTTTTCTCTTAAAAAGTAAAATAAGATATATATATATATATATATATATATATATAAGAGTTTAATGGGTTGCCCTTTGCGGGCAGCCAACAATGGCTGCCCCCGCGCCGTTTCGGTGCTTTTTTTATTTTTATTTTTTGAAAAAATATCGCCATGTATATTCATCCCTATATCCCTCATATATGCCATTCGAATTTCGTCAGAAACAGAGACTCCTACAGCCTCCATCGAGATGGTGTCGATTTAAAAAATCTTGTTACCGTTAAAAAATGTCTATCTCAATAGTGGCCGTAGGAGCCTCTGTTTCTGACGAAATTCAAATGGCATATAGGAGGGATATAGGGATGAATATACATGGTTATATTTTTCAAAAAAAAATAAAAAAAGCGTCGAAACAGCACGGGGTCAGCCATGTTGGCTGCCCGCAAGGGGCAGCCCCATTAATCTTTATATATAAACAATAACAGAAAAGAAAGAGATAATGTATACATTAAAAATAGGTAAAAAATAAGCAAATTCAGGAAATAAAATATTTGTAATTTTCTATTTTTTTATTTTTCTATATTTTTCCTATTTTTTGGTATTTTTAAAATAAAAATACTCAAATTAGAGAATAAATTATAAATCCGAAATTAAAATGGAGACATGGAATAAAAAACAGAGACAAACCAAATTAATTTTAAAATAAAAATAATAAAATATAGAAAATTTAGAGACAAAAAATAGATTTTTAGAATTTTTTTAAGAATTTTTAATATTTTATAAAAATTTTATGGGTTTTGCAATTTTTATGAGTTTTCTTTTGTATTTTTAGTGATTTTTGATCTGAATATTAAATATGCAAAAATACACAAAATATATTTTTTGGGAATTTTTCAAGAAGTTTTTATATTTTTATGTATTTTATAATGCAAGCACAGATGAAAATGCATGTTTTTGATTTTCTAAATATTAATTGATGCAAAAATGCAAAATAAAAATATGGCGTTAAAATGCAATGCGACATGAAGCTAGGGTAATTTTTTTGAGATTTTTTAGGGTTTTATAGATGCATGAAATAAATACAAACAACAAAGAGAAAATTCTCCCTTGGCAGGGGTATTTTCATAAATAAGCAAAAGTCCAGTGGCTTGTATGTAATTTTAAAGAAAAATATAACTAATTAAAAATATTTCGGGACCAATCACAAATAGAAAGAAACCCAGGGGTAAATGTGCAAAATTGCCAAAGTCACGTGCACGGGGCACGTGACCTGGCAGGGACGTAATTGCAATTATCAGAAAATATGGGGGCTAAGATGCAATTTATCCAAAAAGATAATACTTAATTTAAAAGTTCCGGTACTTAACAGAAATAATAAAACATACGAGGGACCCCGCACAAAATACCCACACCTCACGTGCGCAAGTCACGTGAGGTGACGTGGACATGGGCCCAATTGTAATTAAAGGAACCATGGGGTTGTTTTTGCAAAATTTACAAAATTATAAAACTGCAGATGAAAGTTTAAATACTATTTATTAAATACAAAAACTGGTCGGGGTAATGAGCAAAATGCCCAAGCCTGGGGCAGATCGAACAACTGAAATGCATCACTTGAACACGTGTCGAGCTCTGGACGTCCGATACCCTTTCATTGTCTACGGTGGAGATTAGATCATACAAGTTGCATCAACGGATGAGGCACGAGAAGATCTGACGGTTGCTGTAGTTCCTGGGACTCGGCCAAGATACGACGGCTATGAGACGATGACGAAGAACGGGGAGGAAAGCCCTCAATGGTGAACTTCCTCGGCTTTGCTCCTCCTCATCCATGGCGTTGAAAGCTCCAAGATGGCCCGAATCAATGCCTGCAGGTCCGCTCTAGGTTCTGGAAACCTCAAAACCGCCGAAGGTGCGTCATAGCACGGCTGCGAAGGCGACGGAGCTGGAAGCTCCCAGGTACCTCCAGCAACAGGAAAAATGGCTCTAGCTAGTCTCGATGCTCCAAGGTCCTGCACAAGAAAGGTTAAATAGTGAGGGCAAAATGTCTCGACGGTTAGCGGAGCAAATGGATGCGGGGAACAACGAGAATGGAGCTCGTCGGAGCTAGTTCCGGCGAGATGGTGGAGATGATGATTCGACGGGAGGAAATCAAAAAGGAAAGTAGAGGATGAGTCCTACGACTACGGGGAATAAAAAAACGTAAAACAAACAAAGGAAATTACCTCGAAGGCCAGTTAGCCTGAGATAGGACCTCGACACCGGTGGCCGGCAGAGGTAGGTGGAGACGCCTCGGCCTTCGTCTGGCCTCGCCTGAGGTGCTGGAGATCCCCCTGTCACCGAGATCGATCCGAAGCACGCCACGGAGGAGGTCAAGGCTTGGAAAAGGGTTCGATCTTCAAAGGAAGTGAAGGGTGGTTTTTGAATAGGTGTTGACGAGGCTCCAAAGATCGAGGGACAGCGGGCACGCTAGCGATGCAATACTCGAGGAAAGACCTAGGCGTGGTTGACGGATGAACGAGGCACAAGTTTGCAGAAGGAAGCCATGCCGATTGGTGAAAGAGTCGGCATGGAAAAAATCGAGAAGAAGAAGGCGAACGAAGGTCTGGCGGACCTAGGGTCATAGAGTTGACCCTCGGTCAATGGATGGCAAAAAGACAATAAATAAATAAATAATCTGTAAATTAAATCAAAAATAATAAACAATTTTATTAATTTTAGGTTATTAAATAAAACATGTTTATTATTTTGTAGATTATTTTATTATGATTTTTATTTATTTTTTCGAGGTTTAGAATAACAAGTTACCTTTTATGAGCTATATAGGTATATGTATCTATATATTTTAATATTTTTATTTTTATTTTGTATTTTTAATTTTATTTATTTTGTTTATTATTATATATTTATAACTTAATTTTATAAACTTAAATATATTTTTATTTTATTTTTCTGTTGTATTTTATACAATTAAATAAATAGAAGTATATTCTTTATAGGTATATGTATAGGTATTATACCTATGTATTTTATACAAGTATTTTATTTTTATGTTTTATTTATTGTTTTATTCATGTTTTAATGCATATATATATTTTAAATAATATTTATAAAATTATAAAATTATGAAATTATAAAAATAATGAATACTAAATAAAATGAATATTTTAATCGGGTAAAGTATACAATAGGTATCCAAAATCTAACTTTCACACCGTAACTCATAAAAATATGAAACCACCTTCAATAAATAGCTTATTAAAAGTTATATACAATTAAAAGTAATTTTGATACATTTCGAGTTTTTATTTGAGAGATACAGGTCTGGGATATTGGGATTTTGGAAACTTATTCAGACCATAACTTTTTATCTATATATTATTTTTATGTGAAATCAATTTTGTATTTTTCTATTTTCTCATTATCTACAAATTTCATGTTCAAAGTTTCTTTATTTTAAAGTATAAAAAGTGGAACTAAAAATAGGTCCCAAAAATGAATAAAGAATGAACTGAATAAATGGGATTTTTATTGGTTTTTGGCCCTTTTCTCCCCCTACTTTATTCCTTGTCAACCTAGTCATCGAGATGCCTTGGTCTCGGGGTTTTGGGTCATAAAATATTTGCAATATTTTATTCTTTTTCTTTTTTTCTTTATTCTATAATTTTGGCTTTAAAATCGTATTTTATACATATTTTATACAATAATGTATGAATGTTAAAATGCCTAAATTAAGAGTATTTACATGTATTTACTAGGGTTTTTAAGGCCAAAATGATAGAATAAAGATGATGAAACGTAGATTCATCATCCTCCTATACTTGCCTTTGTAATCCCTAGCAAACACTTATGCAATAAGTGCAGAAAAAGAAAAACAAAGAAAAGAAAATGAAGAAATTGGATTTAGTTTAATTATCATACTTGTCTTCACAAAATCAAAGTTTGGATCTTAAGTCGGACCTTTGGAAATTTAGTGTGGGCGGAACCTTTATGGGAATCGGATTTGAAATCCAACAGCCTTCGAGAATCCAAAAACTCTGCTCAAGTCTCCTCAATAGTCAGGTCAGAAATATTTCAACTCATACGCAATCCCTTACGACTATGAAGCTGACTCGTACAGTGTAAGTGATAGTGGCTCTCCCCAACTGAAATGATAAAAAGACTGACTTCTCCAGCATGACAACCCAATGATTATCCAATCCAATAACTCCTCCTCAAGGAGTCGGGTATTCCCTTCTAAGTTCAAGTAACAACCAGCTCAAGAGGAGGGGGGTTGAAGAGAAGAATGGACGGTAGCCAGTTTAGCTACCTATCCTAGGATGCAAGACCAGTGTAGTCAACTCATCCAGCTACAGGCTCACATGATTTGACTTTGAAGCTCAAGCTTGCTTATTGACTATACAAATATATACACTCCGACAGGTATTTTATTATAGTACAAGCCTGTCCACTTTTTTTGGAGTTTTTTTGAAATACTATATACAACAACATATACATAAGGAGTTTTTCCTCTTGAGCCAGAAGACTATCCCTCTTTTGAAGCTTTATTGCAACCCACACTCTCCTATCTTTAGAGTTCCTCATCACTGGACAGGTTGGGGTGCACTTCCCTCCCTAGAGGAGGACAAATGTTTCCACTTGTGTGCGTCTCAAACCGACAAATACAACCCCTCACCACTCCAACTGAGTCGAGCCATGTGAAAGGTGCAGGTGTCCAAGTTAGGCCATTATCAACAAGAGTCATGCGTGTGCTCCGAAATACTCTACTTAGGCAGTCAAGAATCCATTGAACCAAGTCTCGTGATCCTCAAAGAATTAAGTCAACTAGACCTGAAGTACCTCAATTCCAGCTCCTATAAGGTTCATGTTATAAGGTAGATTTCAGGTCCAATCAAGCTCCAATCTCCGGATTTTACATAGACTTGTTCAAACTATCAAACTCAATCCAAAAAATACGAATGCTATGCAAATGCAGAAAATATTTTTGTGATGCAATTTTCAAAGATTTTGAACTTTTTATGGATTTTAAAAAAGATGATGCGTATGCATTTTGTGTATTTTCAAAAGGATTTTTCAAATGTTTTTTGGTATTTTAATTTTGCAAATGTTTTTGGGAATTTTGAAAACAAAGATTTTGGATAAAAACTAGGTACAAATATTTACACACGGATGCATCTCATATTTACAAGAATTAAATTTTAAGAATTTATAATGGCAAGTGGTCAATTTTATAAGTATATATCATGAGGAATTTTAGGTGTGATGTATATATTCCTCAAACTTATTTGAAAATCATTTTACAAACAATTTTGAAAAACAATAGTCCAAAATAATTTTTACAAATATTTTTACAAACATGTACACACATTTGAAAATCATTTTGCAATGGTTTTTCAAACAGTATAGATAGATTTTTCAAAATATTTTTGCAACCATTTTCAAACCATTTGCATATAGTTTTTCAATCATTTTTATTTGGGATTTTTATCCAGCAAACCCTATAAAAGTTTTAAATTTCTTCTACGGCCTTTTGCAAAGCGTAATTACCCCATCAACCTTGTAAATTACCCCAAGAACCCTCACGTGCTTAAAACAGGTTACCCGGAGGATTCATGGGGTAAGAGTTGGCAAGTTTACGGGATCGAGGGGGGTTAGGTTTTTTCAAAGGTCATGGAGGTGATTGGCAATGTTTATACGGTCTGTCGGGTAAAAATCCCTTTTTATTTCATACAAAGAAAATATCTTTACAAAGGTTGAAAATATTGAATAAAATGTTTTCCAAATAGTTTTCAGAATTATTTACAAAGATATTTTCAAACTATTTTTCAAACATTTTGCAAAAAACATTTTCTTATGATTTATTAATCAGTAAATACAAAAAGAATTTGAGGAATAATAACATCTTTTTATTAAGTGATTTTAATGATTTTTTAGACATATTTATTAATAAAAATATGAAAGTACGAGTTATGGCTAAAGTATATACGCAGTATATACGACCCCCTATACTTAGCTTGAGCTATGTCCTCATAGATCAGAGAAAAAGAGAAGACATAACTCGTACTGATTATAGAGAAGTCTAAAGAATAACTGAATGGAGAATTGAATGAATGATTGAGAAGTTGACCGTCCCCCCTATACTTAGGATCGAATAATCCTAAGTATAGCATACTGTACACAAAGCAGGGAGGGTCAAGGGTGGGAATGAACAGATCGTACTCAAGCTGTCTCTCCTTATACTTAGGGTAAGATATCCCTAAGTATAGACAAGAAGACGAGACAATGGAGAGGATAGAAGAGAATGATAGAACTCGGGGTGCACACCCCCTATACTTAGGACAAAGTACGTCCTAAATATAGAAGACTGACGAAAAGGGGCGACACCTTTTTGATAGAAAAGATAATAGAAAAGGAAAAGAAGAAAAGAAGAAAAGAGATCTAAAGACGGAAGGATAGATGAGGATGTACACATCACTCCCCCTATACTTAGGGTAAAAGAAGCCCTAAATATAGGCAGCAACATGAGTAATGAAACGGAATGATGAACACTCAGCTCATCCACCCCTTATACTTAGGAAAAAATACGTCCTAAGTAAGACAAACACGAGAATGGGTGGATGAGCAATACGGGAGATGGACAAGAGGTAGACAAGTGAGAATATACAATAGAGATGGATGTACACATGGTCAAGAAGGTAGAAAGCAAACCTTCTTGCAGGACCGATGAGGAATAGATCTGGTATGGTGCATGTCAACATCGGGTTCCACAGTGGACGGAAGCCGATTAGGGTCGACAGGGTGTAGGTCCTCAATGGTCCTAGGGTGTGAAGGTACAGGTGGGTGAGTGGCAGAAGTGCGACTAGGTCTGGCCTTGCGGGTCTCGTTGATATCAAAGTGAAATGGGACGAACTCATCATCATCGGAAGTAGTGTAGTCAATGTCGTCCTGCGAGGTCTCGTCCAGGTCAAAACCAAAAGGAACGAATTCATCAGTGGAAGTAATCGAACTATGTTTATCCTCTATAATCTCAACCGGATCATCTTTTTCATCAAAAGGCCTGAATTTCTGAATAAAAGCAACCAAATTAAATTCGGCCTTTGTCTCATCTGAATCTAAGTGAACAGGAGCGGACCCATTGGTGAAAGTAGTCGAATCATGTCCGTCCTATCTAGTCTTTACATCTGCCCTCGCTCAGTGGTGTCAATCGTGAAAATCCCGTGGATGTCATCAACACAATGCCAAGTCCCAGAAGGAAGAACTCCGAGGTCCATGCTTTCCGAGTCTTCCTCCATAGGAAGGAATTCTCAGGTCTCAGTGGAATCCAGCATACAACAAAAGTCTATGATAGTATCATCTAGGTCATGATCCTCGGTGTCGGCCAAGATAGGTAAAAGTGCATCAGGTGTCGGTCTCTTGTCAACTGTGGGTGTGGTGATCAACACTTCGCTTTCGTCAACAGGACAGAAGCAAATCTCTCCTGATCTGTAATCAATAATGACCCTCGTAGAGGCGAGGAATGGTCGTCCCAGGATGATTAGAGAGTGCTCCCCAGTGGAGGTCTCCATGGGCAACACGGCAAAATCAACATGGTAGATCGTGCCCTGAATCGAAATGACGGCATTTTCAAGGATACCCTTCGGCCTCTTTATTGATCCATCAGCAAACTGAACGATCATCCTGATTTTCTTTAGAGGCCCTAAGTGAAGAGATTGTACCAGCGAGGAGGGTAATATGCTAATCGAAGCACCGCCGTTTATGAGAGTGTGATCACATGTGTGGTTAGAGATGGTGCAGGCGATGAAAGGGGTAGTTGTGTTCTTTTTCCTAGGAATGGGACGGTGTGTGATAGCGTAGGAAGTGGCCATGGTCAAGATATGACGCTCAGATCTGCTCCTCCGCTTTCTCTTCTTGGGAAGAGGAGCAAATAAATCGGTCATGGCCTGTTGAAGTGGGGCACAGATGATCTCATGAATGGTGGCCACCACTTCGGGTTCAATCAAAAATTTTTTCAATTTTTGGACCTCCTCCATACAAGGGAGAAGGTCAGAATCAGCATATACACGAGGAATGCCAAGAGCAGTCTATACAGCGGCATCCTCAGGGTCAGAGGTGGGATAGTGTGTAAATGAATGTGTGGTCAAGGGATCTGGAAAGTGGACCCTCTCCTCACAGTCTGAATCAACCAAGCGTCTCCCGAAATCTTTTTGGATTTTTAAATTTTTCTCAATTTTTTGTATTTTGGGCGATTGTAAGCTCTCATGGAAATCCTCAATCACTTCCAAATCATCAGATCGTGAAGCATCGATATGGCTCTTATTTAGGCAGGTGAGGTCGTCAATCCTCGAATTCATTTGCTCCATGAACTGGGACAAGGTCTCAAGTATGGAAATCATGAGAGGTGACTCCAACAGATCAGTCTCAGGTGGATGTGAAGGTGTAAGGTACGGAGGTGGTGGCGGGTAAAAATCTGAGGTCTGATACTGTGGCTGAGGTGAATATGTACAAAAATCAGAAAAAGTAGGAGGAGGGTCCTACTGATAAAAGGGAAGTGGACCGGCTAGAGTGATCGAGGGATCTGCAAAGTCCGGATAAAATACACTCCAGGGGTCCATCTCAAAAATAAAAGGAAAATGACTCGGGAGAGCACGGAGGTCAAGTCAAGAGAAGTGAGAAAAAGGCGCAAATGCGCCGAAGCGATTTGGAATGCACACAAAACAATCACAAACAAAAATGAAAACAAGACAAACCCCCCAATTCACCTACTTAACTCGGTGAAGATTGCAAATGCGATCTTTTTATCTTGTATATTTTAGAGTTAGGTGAGAAGTTCAAAAGTTACGCAAACACTTAGGAGGCTTGAATAGGATTTGGGCACTAGTCCTTATTGTGTGCGCGAGCAAGTAAAAACGAAGACAATGAGGTGATTACTCGCCCCAAGAGAATTTTTCTTTTTGGTTGATTTTAGGGTTTAGAAGCTTGAGGTTTGGAGACATGCATTGGAGACTAAAGGCTTTCGTATAAGTAGGGCTAAGACGGAATATATGGAATGCACCTTTGATGGAAGCAATGGTGAAGGAATCGAGGTGAAGATTGGTGGCGATAACATCCAGAACAGAGATTCTTTTAGATATCTGGGATCTATTTTGCAATATGATGGGGAGATTGATGGAGATGTTACTAATAGAATAAATGCAGGCTGGCTAAAGTGGAGAGGAGCCTCCGTTGTTCTTTGTGATAAGAAAATTCCTTTAAAAATTAAAGGAAAGTTTTACAAAGCAGCCGTGAGACCTGCTATGCTTTATGGTTCTGAATGTTGGCCTGTGAACCATAGACATGTGCAGAGAATGGCTGTAGCAGAAATGAAAATGCTAAGATGGATGTGTGGACATACACGTAAAGATCGGATTCGGAATGATGCAATTAGAAAGAAAGTTGGTATAGCTCCGATCGAGGATAAGATGCGAGAAAACCGCTTAAGATGGTTTGGTCATTTGCAAAGAAGGTCAACTGATGCACCGGTTAGGAGATGTGAGTGTTGGGATGTTGAGCCGGCTAAGAGAGGGCGAGGACGGCCCAAGAAGTGTTGGAAAGAGACTATACGAAGGGGTCTTAGCTTTTTGGATATAAGTCCGAGATTGACCCAAGATAGATCTGAATGGAGGCGAAGAATCCATGTAGCCGACCCTACTTAATTGTGGGAAAAGGCTTTGTTGTTGTTGTTGTTGGTGTGGTTGATTTTAGGGTCGAGTAATTTTAGCAGTCCCAAATTTTATTGATTATCATTTTTTTTGAATTTTTAGTGAGAATGCATGATCCTAACGAGGAATCAATTCTTTTAAGCACCTAAGTGATCAAAATCAGAGGGAGAGGCAGAAAAGCAATGCAAGCGGCAAATCGATGATGGATGCTAACGCGTAAATGCTCACCTTGCCTCTAGCACTCTACATGCAAGGATGCTCAGCAGAATTGAAACCTAATCTATATGCAGATGCAAGCCGATGAAATCGCCCGAGGATGAGAAGTTGTTATTAGTGTGAAGCACCGTTTCCAAAATTTTGACTAGATCCAAACGTTCTCTGTAGGAGCAGGAAATGGTGATTAGTGTGTTTGGACCTAATACTATCGACAAGCAGATCCTAAAACTAAGGGCTCAATCACACAAAATAAAGAAAACAAAACATGAAAATAAAGGAAAAAAAAGAAATAAAAACAGTGACAAAATCGACGAGGTCCCCAAGGGAACAATTCCTCAGGCATTGGACCTCGTGGAGTGGCAGAGTGTGTCAGAGTCCTATTTAAGTTACAAATCAATTGTCTCTCTCTCACTTAAATTACACAAATATATATAATAAATACAAAGGGAGCTCGGTCTTCAAAAATCTCTAAGTCTCCTTCGGTGCAAGGCGAGCATACGTCGGCTTTACGTGGGTGCACAGGCGCATGGAGTAGAGCGCCTCCCTCGATCCGTGGTACCTCGCACGAAATCAACAAGAGAGGAGGTTAGACATCTCAGACAATATATATCAAACAAAAAGCAAATAAATAAAACCGCAAAAATAGACAAATAATCATAAGCACAAATAATCCCAATCTAAGCGTTGTTGCTCCCCGACAACGGCGCCATTTGTTGAACATGATTTTGCAGAGGTCTTGTTAATTCACAAGGCGAATCAACAGTCGTTGAGGTGACCTCACACGAAACCCTAATTCAAACAACAATTAACCTACAACGGAGATCAAACAATGAAAAGCGGTGCGAAGTTAAATTTTATTATAACTCTACAAAAGATGTGTATAGTGCAAGTAGTGTAGAGGTCGAACACAGGGAGCAAGCAGGTAGATCGGGGCAAAAATGCTCAAAAATGACTGTGTTGAATTTGTTTATGTGTGTTATTTTTTGTGGGTTTTTAATTTTATATTATTTTTAATTTTATTTTAATTTTTATATTTTTTATATTTTGATTTTTAGTTTTCTAATTTTGTATTTTCCTTTTATATTATATATATATTTTTTTATATTTTCTTTTTCTTTTAAAAAGTAAAATAAGATATATATATATATATACAATAAAAGAAACGAAAGAGATAATGTATACATAAAAATAGGTAAAATAAGCAAAATTCAGGAAATAAAATATTTTTGTGCTTTTTGAAATTTTCTAATTTTTTTGTAATTTTTCTATATTTTTCCTAATTTTTTGGTATTTTTAAAGTAAAAAATACTCAAAACAGGGAATAAATTATAAATCCGAAATTAAGAGACATAGAATACAAAACAGCGACAAAAATTCTCCAAATCAATTTTAAAATAAGGATAATAAAATATAGAAAACTTAGAAATGAAAAATAGCTTTTTAGGGTTTTTTTAAGAATTTTTAATATTTTTGTAAATGTTTTAAGGGTTTTGCAATTTTTATGAGTTTTCTTATATATTTTTTAGTGATTTTTAGTCTGAATATTAAATATGTGAAAATACACAAAATATATTTTTTAGGGAATTTTTCAAGAAGTTTTTATATTTTTATGTATTTTCTAATGCAAACAGAGATGAAAATGCACGTTTTTTATTTTTTCTTAATATTAAAATTATGCAAAAATGCAAAATAAAAATATGGTGTTAAAATGTAATTCAACAGGAAGGTAGGGTAATTTTTAAGATTTTTTAGGGTTTAATAGATGCATGAAAAAAATACAAACAATAAAGAGAAAATTCTCCCTTGGTAGGGGTATTTTCGTAAATAAGCAAAAGTCTGGGGCCTGTTGCAATTTTTCCAGAAAAATATAACTAATTTAAAATATTTCGGGACCAATCACAAAAAGAAAGAAACCCAAGGGTAAATGTGCAAAATTGCCAACGTCACGTGTACGGGGCACGCGACCTGGTAGGGACGTAATTGCAATTATCAGAAAACCAGGGGGCTAAGATGCAATTTATCCAAAAAGATAATAGCTAATTTAAAAGTTCTGGTACTTAACATTAATAATAAAACAGACGAGGACCCCCGCACAAAATTCCCACACCTCACGTACGCAAGTCACGTGAGGTGACGTGGACAGGGGCCTAGTTATAATTAAAGAAACCACGGGGTTGTTTTCACAAAATTTACAAAATTATAAAACTGCAGATGAAAGTTTAAATACTATTTATAATAATACAAAAACTGGTCGGGGGTAATGTGCAAAATGCCCAAGCCTGGGGTAGATCGAACGGCTGAAATGCGTCACTTGGACACGTGTCGAGCTCTGGACGTCCGATACCCTTTCGATGCCGACGGTGGAGATTAGATCATCCAAGGTGCATCAATGACTGAGGCACGAGAAGATCTGATGGTTGCTGTAGCGCCTGGGACTCGTCCAAGATCCGACGGCTAAGAGACGATGACGAAGAACGGGGAAGAAGGCCCTCAACGGCAAACTTCCCCGGCTTCGCTCCTCCTCCTCCGTGACGTTGAAAGCTCCAAGATGGACCGAATCAATGCCTGCAGGTCCGCTCTAGGTTCTGAAAACCTCAAAACCGCTGAAGGTGCGTCGTAGCATGTCCGCGAAGGCGGCGGAGCTGGAAGCTCCCAGGTACCTCCGGTAACGGGCAAAATGGCTCCAGCTAGTCTCGATGCTCCGAGGTCCTGCACAAGAAAGGTTAAACCATGAGGGCAAAATGTTTCGACGGTTGGCGGAGCAAATATATGCGAGGAACAACGAGAATGGAGCTCGCCGGAGCTAGGTCAGACGAGATGATGGAGATGATGATTCAACGGGAGGAAATCAAAAAGGAAAGTGGAGGATGAGTCCTACGACTACGGGGAATAAAAAATGCAAGAAAAATGAAGAAAAATACCTCGAAGGATGGTTAGCCTGAGATAGGACCTCGACACCGGTGGCCGGCGGAGGTAGGTGGAGACGCCTCGGCCTTCGTCTGGCCTCGCCTGAGCTGCTGGAGATCCCCTGTCACCAAGATCGATCCGAAGCACGCCACAGAGGAGGTCAAGGCTAGGAAAAAGGGTTCGATCTTCAAAGGAAGTGAAGGGTGGTTTTTGAATAGGTGTTGACGAGGTTCCAAAGATCGAGGGACAACGGGCACGCCAGCGATGCAATACTCGAGGAAAGACCTGGGCATGGTTGACGGATGAACGAGGCATAATTTTGCAGAAGGAAGCCATGCCGATTGGTGAAAGAGTCGGCGTCGAAAAAATCGAGAAGAAGAAGGCGGACAAAGGTCTGGCGGTCACAGACCTGGGGTCATAGAGTTGACCCCCGGTCAACGGATGGCGTGGCCTGATTGGGCCACGTCATCCGCAAAAGAAAAAAATAAATAAATGATTTGTAAATTAAATCAAAAATAATAAACGATTTTATTAATTTTAGGTTATTAAATAAAAATATTTATTATTTTATAAACTATTTTATTATGATTTTTATTTATTTTTTGAAGGTTTAGAATTACAAGTTACCTTTTTATGAGCTATATAGGTATATGTATCTATATATTTTAATATTTTATTTTTATTTTGTATTTTTAATTTTATTTATTTTGTTTATTATTTTATATATTTATAAATTAATTTTATAAACTTAAATATATTTTTATTTTATTTTTCTGATGTATTTTATACAAAATAGAAGTATATTCTTTATAGGTATATTTATAGGCATTATACCTTTGTATTTTATACAAGTATTTTATTTTTTTGTTTTATTTAGTGTTTTATTCATGTTTTAATGTATACATATATTATAAATAATATTTACAAAATTATAAAAATATGAAATTACAAAAATAATGAATAATAAATAAAATGAATATTTTAATCGAGTAAAGTATACAATAGTGGTCCAAAACCTAACTTTCACACCGTAACTCAGAAAAATATGAAACCACCTTCATTAAACAGCTTATTAAAAGTTATATACAAGTAAAGTGATTTTGATACATTTCGAAATTTTATTTGAGAGATACAGGTTTGGGAAGTTGGGATTTTGGAAATTTATTCATATCATAACTTTTAATATGTATATTATTTTTGTGTGAAATCAATTTTGCTTTTTTCTATATTTAATTATCTACAACTTTCATGTTAAAAGTTTCTTTATTTTGAAATATAAAAAGTGGAACTAAAAATATGTCCCAGAAGTGAATAAAGAATGAATTGAATAAAAGGGATTTTTATTGGTTTTTGGCCCTTATCTCCCCCTACTTTATTCCTTGTCGACCTAGCCATCGAGATGCCTAGATCTCGGGGTTTCAGGTCATAAAATATTTGCAATATTTTATTCTTGTTATTTTCTTTATTCTATAATTTTGACTTTAAAAACCTTATTTTATACACATTTTATACAATAATGCATGAATGATAAAATGCCTAAATTAATAGTATTTAAATGCATTTACTAGGGTTTTTAAGGCTAAAATGATAGAATAAAAATGATGAAACGTAGATTAATCAGTCGTCCACCATTGAAGCCCTGGAGAGAGTCTCCATCACCGCAACATCATCATTATGCTGCCGGATCATTTGCTTGTTGATCTCTGTCTCCTTTGGCACGCCTCGCTCGTGAAGAAGACGTCTTATCTCATGTGACGAGATCAGGAGACTCATCGCTTGGATCATCAACATAGATTGCGAGGAGCATACGTTTCATCAACGCGCTCGCAAGCGTCTCCTTCGTCGGATCGGACTTGAGACATGAGATCTCTTCATTTAGAGACTCGATCGCAGCCACTTCAAGAGGTAACACTAGTACTTGTTTGTGGTTTAGATGAAGCGATCCGAGAAGTGTTCTTGGATCATGTGGTTTCATCGCTTGAAAATTTTTTAAATTCTGCTGCCTCGAGCAACTAGAGCGACTAGTCGCTCCCGATCGCATACGATGTGATCCTCACGCTTATGTGATGCACTTAAGGATATTACCATATCCTTCAAGTGCTATCAGATCCATAGGTCGGAGGCTTCGGATATGATCCATAAACCTAGAAAGACTTGGGTTCATTAGGGTTTGCGAAAGTTTTATCGTATTTCATTTTCGCATCTCTATTTAGTGCATATTTTTGTCCTTGTATAAATTATTTAAATACGAAATTATTACTTGGATTTTGTTCCCATCAAATAAGGAAACCGTGGGATTTTAGTTTGCATGATTTGGAATCCGTTTGCTCAAGTTATGATCATTTTAGTGAACATGTATCCAATGTTTCGGGGACTGCGAATCTTGACGTAATTAAGGAGTTAACTATTATTTTAAAACGCCTACAAATGTTTACAAATCACTTAGATTCTGTTGTAAATCAAATTAGCAAACTTTGGAAATTTATTTTACATGATTTGGATTTAAATTTATTGAGATATGCTAATTTTAGTAAGTGAGGGTCACTGCTGGAAATTACTTTCCTGATCAATAAATTAGTGAAATTAAATGTTAATTTCCTGGAATAATTATGGATGAATATTTGTTAAATATTTGATAATAATTATTTCGTTAAATAGTATTGCATTAACTGATGAATACTCATTCATCACTCTTTATTCTTATATTTTAGCTACATAAACCTTTGCAAATGCATGTATATAGTTGTAAATAGAAATAATTACCAAAAGCATGGATTGTGTAAAAAGTAATAATTACCATGTTTTTGTGCAAAAATAAAAGAATAAAGATTAAAAAGAAAAAGAGGGAAATATTTAGAATAAATATTGAGCAACCTAACCCAAGGGAGGGCTCAACATGGGCCTGACCGCATAAAAGCCAAAGTAGAGGGAGATAGGGGCTCATGTGTGTAAATTAATATGTAAATAAAATAAAAATATTTTCCTCCCAAAAATAGATTAAAATAGGTTTGTAAATATTTGTATATATTTATAAATATAAAATCAAGATAAAAATAGAAAAATTAAAAAGAAAACAAAAACATCACTCATGTACATAGTCACCATGTATATAGTCCATTCATCTTATATTTATTTAGCCTTATATAAATAAAATTAATTTCCAAAAATCTTGTACATATTCTATGTCTTATGGTGTAAATAAATAAAATAAATTAAAACAAAAACAAAATAAAAAGAACAAAAATTAAAAATCAAAAATACTATTGTAAATATACCATGTATATAAATGTACATATGTATTTATTTCACCTATGTATATAAATAATAAAAATAAAATAAAAATATCTTTTTATTCCTTATTTTATGATATAAATAAATAAAATATAAAATGGGAATAAAATTGTATAAAAATAACAAATTAAAAATCAAAATTAAAAACCCTATATTGTATATATACCTATATATAGCCCTACTATGTAAATACATTATCTTTATTTTGAAAAATTAATTAAAAATCACAGAAAAATAGAAAAAAATAAAACAAAAATATTTCATGTTTTGACTTTTCAATAATTCGGCCATTTGTTTTTTTTAATTGAATTTTTAAATCTTTTCCACGTGGCCTGCTTCTACTGGTCCACGGGGACGTTGACCCCCCGGTCAACTCCCCCCCCCCCCAGGACCACCCCATCCCGGATCCGTGCCCATAACCCGACTTCTCGACATTTCGCACACTCGATCCGACTTCTGAATCCGTTAACCCCGGGCTCTAATCCGAGCTTGATCATCCCTGATCCACGCCCGGGGTGGATTTTGGGGATCCGCGCACTGAGCTGCTTGCCCGACCTCCCGATAGCTGGACCCCTAAGAGTATAAAGTCCCAGCTCCGCCACTCCATTTCCCATCTTTGGCTCATTCGCTCCACCCCCAGTGACCTCCAGTGCTCGAGTGAGAGTGACAGCTCGCTCCAGGTGCTGTCGCAGCGAGGAGAGGGACAGGGAACCACTGATCCGGCGAGTCACCACCGCCGTGCTCCGCCCAGAGCAGGAGCTCGAGCCTCGGAGGTCGACGCTCCTCGAGGCAAGGACCGAGAGCTTCGCAAGCTCACCCACAGTCGATTCCTCCACCCAGGTAGACCCATTTCCCTTTCCTTTTCGCTAATTTCAGATTACCCCCAATTCGCTCCGCCGTCGTTCTTCGCTGATTCTGACCATCCCACTATTCCGTTCGACCATCGGAATCTACCATCGCCTCCGCCTTCCTCCCGCGCACATTCTCCGCACTCCCATTCAACCCAGCTCGCACAGGAGCTGGGGTTCGAGCTCCTCCGTCCATCCCCTCGCCGGAGCTCGCCCGCACCGATTCCCCAACCACCTTCACCACGCCTAACGGGGTCGAGGCACTTTGCCCTCGACCCGCGAGTCTTCTGGACCCATTTTGCAGGTACAATGAGGGCCATCTGAGGTCCTCTGACTCGAGCCAGGAGTCGTTTCTCCGCCGACCTAGCCGGAGCTCTCTAGGGCTCGGTTGGATCATCGGAGAGTCCCACCTGATGCGGAGGCCTACGCCGACCCTTCTCCGATCATCGGAGCCCCGCGAGGAGGCTCGGAGCGAGCGTACTGGGCCGGCGAAGTTCGCCGGCCACCTGTTTTTCGAAGACCTCCAGCAGCCGTTCGATCGACCCTGAGCTCCAGATTTGATCTCGATCGTCCCTTTGAGGAGTGTCCCTGACCGCCAGATTCTTCGGGGGTCGATCTCCACCGTCGATCCAGCGTGATGCAGCCACCGCCTCCGTCCGCTGTTTGATCTTCTATGTGGCAGCGTCTGGACCGTCAGATCTGCGTGAGGAGCCCAGTGTTGGAGCGCCAGTCGTCCCTCAGCGTTAGATTCACCACGTGGCGCCCATCCAGCCGTCCTCATTAATAAAGGGTAATTTACCCTTAGGCCCTTCCTTTTACTTTATTTCGCGTTTAGTCTTGTAAATATATAGTTTAGTTGTTTAGTTTTTGGTACAATTGCATCGTGGACCCTGTCCTTTATTTCTTTCGCATTTATGCCCTTGTGTATGGTGTAGCACGTGCATCGACACGTGCTTTGTTGGGCTATTTGCACTTTGTTTCCTGTAGTTCTGGTTTGTTCTGAAATGAGTGAATACTTTTGGATTATTGCATTTATACCCATGTACGTGAATTAATTGTGCATGTGCGTTTATTCGTGGGTAAATTGCAAACGAGCCCTCGGACTTTTGGTACCTGTTACAAAATAACCCCCGGAACTTGTTTTCCTTACTTTTAGGTCACTGAGTGCCTCAAGCACGCGCGACGCGCGTGTTTTCTTGGGTATTTTGCACCGGACCCCCCAGAACTCTTGGTATTTGCACTCAGGTTCCTGTGCACAGTACCTAATTCTTATTTTTGAATAAAATAGCAAACCAACTCCAAATACAATGAAAATTGGACACATGACTCCTGCCATAGTGTAAAATTTTCTGGAATTTTTGGAGACATTTTTGTTTTGATTTGATATTTTTAAAAATTCAAAAACATCAATTTTTGTTGCTATCTAATTTTAAAATTCACAAAAAATATTAAAACTCATCTAAAAATCACAAAAAAATTAGCTACTGTTGCTTTTTAGTGTGCTTGATTTTCTAGTCAATTTTGGCTATTTTTCATTATATAAAACTCATAAAAATTGAAAAACACCTAAAAACTCCTAAAAATTCTACTAAATAAACTAAAAACCCAAAAATAATAATTTAGGTGCTCAAATTTTCCTTGTTTCTTTCTCTATATAGGAAAATTACCTCCAGGCTTATTGGGGATTTCTAGATATTTTATCTAGGTCCCTTAAGCTCGGCTGGACAGTACCTTCTTTTTCTTGCACTGTTTTTTGAAAATTAAATAAACATTAGAAAAATCCCAAAAATTCACTAAAACAGTAAAAATTATAAAACATACAAAATATTTTTATTTGAATTTTTGCTTGATTTTTAGTGTATTAAATAAATAGTTGAATTGCTTTGTTTTCTAGTTTTCTTTATTTTCTTCATACTTTAAAAATCCAAAAAAATATAAAAAGAATTAAAAACCACCAAAAATACCTGTTTCTTTTCTTTTATTTTCTTTTTGACTATTTCGTAGGCCGTGAGGCCATTACGTGCTCCTTGTGTTCGACCCTGGTCGCTATACCAGGTTAATAAAATAGCAAGACCGCTATTGATTTCGATTTGATTTTATCTTCTATTGGTGGTCTCTTTTTCTTGATTGACACAACCGAGTGATTGAGGTCGCGACGACCATTTAGTACCTTTACCTTAGTCGCTCGAATTCCACGTCATCAGAATGGCGCCGTTGCGGGGGAGCACGACTTAGTAGTTTCTTTTTATTTTCATTTTCTTTTTCGCAGCTTTCCGCGACTCTTTCAGAGTCCGCGCCTTTTCGCGGCTTTTTGTCTTTCTTTTATTTTTGTTTTATTTTGTTTTGCTTTTTTTTCTCTTATTTTTATTTTTGCTTTATTTTGAGTGTTTATTTTATTTTGCATTTTTGCACATATACCCTTTCATTTATTTTCTTGCTATTATTTGCTTATTTTATTGGTCTGACACTTGTCTGCTTTCTTGCGAGGGCCCGAGGACCGAGGCGGCCGATTTCGAGAAGCCGACGCAACCGAGGAACTTGGAGGCGGCTCCCTTCTGCACGGAGCCGCAGGAGATCGTGAGTGAGTAGACGAGTGGGCGAGGATTAGAGTAGGATTAGTTTAGATTTTTTGTTATTCATTTGATTATTTGTAATAATTCAAGGACACTCAGACTTGGACTTGGACTTTGCTTGACTAGCGGGTCTGTTTCACCGAGCACCGGTGTGCTCGGGGGACCCTTAGGTTTTTCGCGGTTTTTCTCGCGGCTTTTGTTTTCTTCGCTGCCTTTTACGGTTTTCAGCGGTTTTTATCAAGCCCCTAGACTTAGGATTTTCTGCTTGACTGTGTCGTAATTAGTAGGATCCCCACACCTAATTGCTTGCCTGTTCCTATAGTGCGATTAATTGGACCTACTAATAATTGATTAATAAAAATAACTGACTCATCCCCTTCGTAGCCTACGTGCCGTAGTCTACCCTGCCAAGCGCTGCTCCTGAACCCGATGTGTCGGGAGGAGGAGGGGTAGACCGAGACCGGACTTTTGTCTTGGAGGATCTGTGACCAGTTAGACGGTTCTTCGAGTAGACTTGCTTGTTTAGGACTCGGTTTTCACCGCTGCACCACATAGGTAGTTTATTTTCTGTCTTTACATTTCTGCGCGGATCACTTGCATGTAGAGTGCTGGAGGAAGGTACGCATTTCTATCTCTGCATGCATCATTGATTTTATCGCGCATCGGCTTTTTCGTCTTCTCCCCCCTTGTTTTTGACTAAATAACCAGGAGAATCGAAAAATTCGTTATGCCTTTGTTTTTATTGAAAAATATTAAAAAGAAAAACCATAAAATCGGGACTGTTTAAACTATTGACCCTAACAGACACTCGACTTAAAAATTTGTCTTGGGGAGAGCAACCCCCTCATTGGTTGGTTTGATTGCGCGAGAGAGTGACCCGCACACTAGGTAGAGCCCTCCGGTGCTATTCCCGACTGATTACCGACTCTTCCGTGCGGGCCAGTCGGTTGGGGTAGCATCGGGTATCCCAACAGGTCACGTAAGCGCTCTAATAGATTGTTTGTTCACCTAATAAAATTTGACAAGATAATTTGACGAGCCTTTACGGTCTTCAGCTCGCGTAGCGTTGGTGAACAGAGGGTTTGGTTGCCGATCATAGTTTCTCCAGATCTCATCCTCCTTACTCGTCAGATCACGATGATGGGTAGACGCTCTCTTAGGCAGCCCCTGGCTGCACCGCTTTCGGGCACGTCTACCTGTTCATCTAGGTTGGCCCGCGAGAGCCGAGACCAGCTCTCCGAGCCCGAGTATGATTCTGCCCTGTTCCCCCTCGACCCCCTTTCTTTCGGTTCTGAGAGACATGAGCCAGAGGAGAGATTAGCAGATTTGTCAGCACCTGAGTTTGGCTCATTTGATTTTGCTGACGCCATGGCCGACAGTTCCGAGGATCGCTCCCGAGGTCCACAGCCTGAGCACTTTGTGCTGGACCAGGACGCGATCAACTCCACCCTGATCGCCTCCTTAGAGACCGTTCAGCAGCAGTTGAGGGATCAGGGAGCATTCATGCTCGACATGAGGAGAGAGATGGAGCAGATGCGAGCAGAGAGAGCAGAGCGAGAGCAGAGGAGAGACGGGCCGAGGATCTCGGATGATGCTGATGCAGCAGCCGAAGTAGCCGCCACAGCGGCAGCAGCCGCCACAGCCGCCGCAGGAGGACCACCAAGACCGATGCAGGAGTTACACAACCCCGGATCGACACTGACGCATCACTAGGTCGTACTTCCAGCTATCGTGGGGGACTTCAAGTTCCCCCCGAACACTTTGCAGTTACTCCCCCGCTTCCACGGACTCGCTACTGAGGAGCCCCATCTTCACCTCCAGGAGTTTCTCATGATCTACAATACTGTCCACGACCGTCAGTGGACCAGGATACGATTCGTATGATTTCCTTCCCCTTTTCCTTGGCCGACAGAGCAACCACCTGGCTGAAGCACTTGGGGAAGTTTGTTTACACCTGGGAGCAGCTCCGCACCGAGTACTTGAACAAGTACTATCCACTTGGGCGGACCAATGCAGCGAGAGCCCTCATCAGCAACTTCTCTATGCTCCCCAACGAGCAATTCCATGAGGCATGGGAGAGGTTTCATGAGCTGACTGACCGATGCCCGTACCATGACATTTCGAAGCCCAACCTTGTGCAGAGCTTCTTCAGCGGCCTGACAGCAGAGCTCCCGGGCTTGGTGAATGCTTCTTGTGGCGGATCTTACTTCACCAAGGATCACGTCCAGGTCTGGGCCATCTACGAGGAGATGGTCGAGAACTACATGGTGATGTCCCAGATCAGGTTATACACTCAGGGCAGACCCCAGCAGCAGCCAGGACCCGTGCAATATAAGAGGATAGCACGGGTCGACGCCGGTCCATCCAGTTCATCCGCAGTAGCAGCAGCACAGGCAGAGTCGTCCGCTGCGGATATGGGTATTATCAGCGAGAAGTTGAATCGGATGGAGCTGATCGAGAAGAAGCAGTTCCAGGGCATCACTCAGATGGAGCAGATGGCACAGACTCTGAGTGACATGAAGACCCAACTCATGTGTCTCCAGGAGGCACAGACGGCTTCCCAGCCCCGTCTTCAGTCGCGAGGCGATACCGGCGACAGCAGCAGCTCGTTCCAGCGCTCCAGCTCACACCAGCAGCCTAGACAAGTTCACCTTGTACAGGCAGAGCCGTACCAGCAGCCGCAGCCCTCTTACCAGTCACCACCATCTCCAGACATGCAGATGGTGGTATTCCAGCCGGATCAGCCTCTGGCAGTATTTCCGCCAGCCCAGTACGATGCAGAGCCGTTGATGGATGTCAACAGGATTTGGTATGACCGTCCTCAGCCTGGGATCCGACGAGACCATCCCGGATTCAGGTGGGGGGGTGGAGGTACCCAGCCCCAGCAGCAGCCATCTGGCCAGGGAGGCCAGTACAGCCAGTAGAGGGATCACCAGCAGCAGCAGCCCCTAGCCTATCAGTCACAGCAGTAGTCATCCTTCGTTCCTCGTCCCTATCAGCAGGGACAGTCTTGGAGGCGAGAGCAGCCACACCAGCAGCCGCACCCTTCCTCTTACCCCTCTCAGCAGCAGCAGCACCAGTTCCAGCAGCCTCATTACCAGAGAGGCTACCCGTCGGGCTCCCATGGTCCACCATACGAGAGCCCCGCCTTGGACGACATAGCCCGCCTCCTCACGGACCAGCAGGCTACTTTCAGACGGGAGATGGACGAGTTCCGCCAGGAGATGCGGGACATTGTGAGAGGGAAGGCCGCCATTCCTGCCCAGATAGAGCCGAATCCCAACAGCCTGAAGCGGAAGTCTGAGCAGGTAGCTTCCACTGAGCATGCCACTCCTAGTGATCCATTTGATGATATGTCTTCAGATCTTTTTGATGCTGATTTTGTCACACTTAGGAGCGGTAGGGCACCAGCAGGCGGCGCCTCAGCTGAGCGACATCATGAGGATACATCCAGGGTGCCAGATGAGGAGGAGGAGAGCGGTACTGAGGCCGCTCATGATGATGAAGGTGGTACTGATGCCACCAAGGATGCTGATCCCACCGGCGGTACTGAGGCCGTCGTTTCACCAGTTCGAGGAGGTGGTACTGACGCCACCCGAGATGCCAAGCCAGAGCGCGGTACTGAGGCCGCGAGACGTCCAGCAGAGCCAGCCCGTGGTGGTACTGAGGCCACCAGTGTTCATGTAGAGGGAGCTGTTGTTTTTCCTTCCACTGATGTAGCTCGGAACCATGTTGTGAATAAAAGAAAAGGTTTAGTTTATTCCGGTCCCACTGTGGTGCTTGATGTATGTGCGGATCCGGCCGTCGAGCCGTCTAGACCTATTCCTAGTCCTTCATCTGAGAAGGACCCTGTGATCCCCTTCCCTAGAGCCCTACAGATGGGGAAGGGGAAGAAAAAAGAAAAAGATCCAAAAAAGAGAGAGCAGGAGGAGTTCAGCCAGAGCATGATTAACCGATTCCATATACAGCTGACCCTTCAGGAGGCTTTGCAGCACATCCCCCTTCTTCAGCGTTCTTTGAGAGACAGGACTACAGTCAGGAGGAGGAGGAGGAACCACCATTCAGAGATTCATGTGCTGACGAAAGCCACGTGCTTCGCGATCCAGAACCGTCTGCCGGCCAAGAGGTCAGATTCAGGAGCCCCTTATGTCAGATGTCACATTAGAGAGCAGAGTTTCGACCAGACTCTATTGAATAGCGGATCGTCTATCAACCTCCTTCCGGCAGCCCTTCTCGACCGCTTCGAGTTGGGCACTCTTAGACAGAGCAGGATAGTCCTTCAGTTCGCTGATCGATCTGTCAAGAGGCTGAAGAGGTTGTTGCGAGACGTTGTCGTCACTATTCAGAGCCTGCAATTCCCCGTGGACTTCGTAGTGTTGGACATGGAGATCCCTGATTCAGTGGCTGATACCCCCATCATTCTCGGTCATCCATTCTTGGCCACAACCAAGGCAGTGACAGACCATGATAGCGGGAAGGTATACTTTCGCATCGAGGGTGAGAGTGTACAAATAGAGACGGTCGAGGACTACAGAGCCAGAGATAGAGCATGCTCAGAGACCAGCACAGACACAGAGCAGCTGACAGATGCCGGGCTAGACATCCACCAGGACTGTGATTTTGTGATCACAGACGATGAGGCAGCATGGACAGACCCCGCAGCACAGGCCATCCTCTCATTTTCAGACACTGCTGATGTAGAGATGACAACAGAGGAGAGCTTGAAGAGCACAGCCCTGGTCCAGGACACTTCAGTGGCAGCAGAGCTGGTTCTCGACCGCGACACAGAGTTTAGTGATGGTGGTACTGAGGCCACCTTGTGTGACGGTGGTACTGATGCCACCTTGTTTGATGCAGATCCCTCGGATTCAGAGTCTGATTGGGCAGATTGGAGGATCACATGCCAGACCTGAGTCCCACAGAGCCTACAGCTGAGGAGGAGGTAGATGCAGAGCAGATCAGAGACAGTTCAGTTGAGCAGCCTTCTCCAGATCCAGTTTGCGAGAGTTCGTTTTCATTCTCCCAGGCAGACTTGGCAGCATACACGCATCTTCTTCCGAAGCCAGATTTGCCAGCACCCAGCTGTCCAGAGCTGAAGCCGCTCCCTACTTCACTGAAGTATCGATTCCTTGCGTGCAAACCTGAGATGTAACCAGTCATCATCTCCGCCGATCTGACTGGAGAGCAAGAATCCCGTTTGATGGGGGTTCTTGAAAAGAACCGCAAGGCAATCGGATGGAGCGTAGCAGATATCCATGGGACTAGTCCAGCGTTGTGCTCCCACCATATCTATCTCGAGGAGGGGGCGAAGCCGTCGCGTGAGTTCCAACGGCGGTTGAACCCCAACCTGAGAGAGGTCGTCATGAAGGAAATCTCAAAATGGTGGAGCGCAGATTTTATTTATCCCATTTCCGACTCCAAGTGGGTCAGCCCCTTGCATGTGGTGCCCAAGAAGACGGGCATCACGACTGTGATCAGTGAGTCGGGAGAGGAGATTGCTACACGAGTACCCACCTCTTGGCGGGTCTGTGTTGACTACAGGAGACTCAACCAGGCCACCAAGAAGGACCATTTCCCCTACCTTTTATTGACCAGATCATTGAGATACTGGCAGGGAAGAGCCATTACTGTTTCCTGGATGGGTACTCGGGCTACAACCAGGTGGTCATCGCTCCTGAGGATCATGAGAAGACCACCTTTACCTGTCCCTTCGGTACATATGCCTTTCGACGCATGCCATTTGGGCTATGCAATGCCCCTGCGACATTTCAGAGATGCATGCTGTCGATCTTTTCGGACATGGTAGGGGAGTGTTTGGAGGTCTTCATGGATGATTTCTCAGTCTACGGCGACGGATTCGACTCCTGTCTTGACTGCCTAGACCGAGTACTCCAGCGATGTATAGAGGTCCATTTGGTGCTTTCTTGGGAGAAGAGTCACTTCATGGTGACTCAAGGGATGGTGCTTGGCCATATCATCTCCAACAGGGGCATGGAGGTTGATCTGGCCAAGGTTGATGTCATTAGAAAACTCGCACCGCCGTCCAATTTGAGGCAGCTACGGTCATTCTTGGGGCACGTTGGTTTCTATCGGAGATTTATTCATGATTTCAGCAAAATTGCCCGGCCGTTGACTGACCTCTTGACGAAAGACACCGAGTTCCTTGTCGATGACAAGTGTCTTTCGTCCTTTGCGACTCTCCAGCAGTGTGTGATTGAGGCTCCTGTTCTCCAGCCGCCTGATTGGTCTCTCCCAATCGAGATCATGACGGATGCCTCCGATTTTGCCGTGGGGGCCGTGCTGGGACAGAGGAGGGATGGAGTCCCCTTTGCTATCCACTACGCTAGCTACACATTGGATTCCGCACAGCAGAATTATATGGTCACAAAGAAGGAGATGCTAGCCGTAGTGTTCGCCCTAGATAAGTTTCGATCTTATATCATTGGATCTAGAGTGACCTTGTACACTGATCACACCGCCATTCGATACCTCATGGCAAAGAAGGATGCCAAAGCCAGACTTACTAGATGGATCCTTCTACTCCAGGAGTTCGACATTGAGATCAAGGATAAGCCTGGAGTCAAGAATGTGGTGGCGGATCACCTCTCCCGTTTAGAGCATCCTGAGGAGTCTGAGCATATTGATCCCATTTGTGAGACCTTCCCAGATGAGGCGATCCTTGCTATCGCCTCACTCCCGTGGTATGTCGATATTGTGAACTTTCTCGTTACTGGGAAAGTCCCACAAGATTGGCCCAGGCAGAGGCTTGAGACCTTCCTTGCGAAGGACAAGTCCTACCACTGGGAGGATCCCATCCTTTACCACGAAGGAGGGGATAGCGTCTGGCATCGGTGCATTCCTCAGGAGGAGCACCATAGCGTCCTCACTTACTGCCACAAGCTTGAGGCAGGAGGACATCATTCTGGGAGGAGAACGGCACAGAAAGTGCTCCAATCCGGCTTGTGGTGGCCTACCCTCTTCAAGGACTCCGATGAGTTCGTGAAGAGGTGTACTGACTGTCAGAGGATGGGCACTTGTGGACAGCGTGATATGATGCCGATGCAGCCCATTCACTTCTGTGAGGTTTTTGACGCATGGGGCATCGATTTCATGGGTCCATTCCCTAAGAGTCAGGGATTTGAGTACATTCTGTTGGCCTTTGACTATGTTAGTCGTTGGGTTGAGGCTATCCCCGCCCGAGCCGCTGATGCGAGGACAGTTTGCAGATTTTTGAGGAAGCACATCATCACACGGTTCGGGGTCCCTCGAGTTTTGATTTCAGATGGGGGGTCTCATTTCCTCAACGACCAGGTGAAGGCCCTTGCTAGCGAGTTCGGTATAGACCATCATGTTGCTACACCTTACCATCCACAGATGAATGGTCTAGCCGAGGTGTCGAATAGGGAGATCAAGACTATATTGCAGAAAGTCGTCCGCCCTGACCGAAAGGATTGGTCACAGCTTTTGGACTCGGTCTGGTGGGCATATAGGACGTCTTTCAAGACACCATTGGGCACATCTCCCTTTCGCCTCGTATATGGCAAGCCGTGCCATTTACCTGTTGAGCTGAGGCACAAGTCACTTTGGGCAGTTACTGATATACTTATGGATCCAGATGGTGTAGGAGACCAGAGGAGGGCAGAGTTAGCAGCCCTGGAGGAGTTGAGAGATACCGCCTTCTCAAACAGCCTACATTATAAGGAGAGAGTGAAGGAGTGGCATGATTCTCACATCAGCCACAAGCATTTTAAGCCTGGACAGAGAGTATGGCTGTTTGATGCGAGGCTTCATTTATTTCCAGGGAAGCTACAGAGCAAGTGGAAGGGACCCTACTTGGTGAGAAAGGTACACGACAACGGTAGCATTGATATATCTGAGTTGTTCTTCTGAGAGTACCTTTCGAGTGAACGGCCAGCAGCTCAAGCCATTTCTAGATCATGAGCCGCAGGTCGTTGATCTTGCCCCTATTCATTTTGCGTGAGATGTGGTCTTTGACTCACATCTAAGGCAATCTCACGCCTGAGTTTCACTGATCTTCCGCCTTGTATAGATCCAGATGTCTATATCACTACATTCTTTAGTCCCACATCCCTTTCTTCATCTGTTGATTATGCTATACTTAGGGTGCACTTTATCCTAAGTATATGGGGATGTAGGACCTTCGGGTATTTCTTTTGTTTCTTCTACCCCTGTTTTTTACTGCCTATACTTAGGGATATTCACCCTAAGTATAGGGGGGGTAGACCCTGTACATTCTCCACTCGGTTTTCCCTCAGTATACAGCCTGCTATACTTAGGATTACTTGATCCTAAGTATAGGGGGAAGACCCGAGACCCTCTTGACTTTCTATTCATTCATTCGTCTTTGTATATAGCCTTTCTTTTCACTTCCCTATACCTAGCACGAGTTATGTCTTCTTCATCGCTCTTGACTCTGAGGACATCGTTCGAGCTAAGTATAGGAGGGTATGTATATATTTCATATATACTTTAGCCATAACTCGTACTTTGTGTGAGTGTGATAATAAATAAAATGGCTAAAAACCCTAAAATCACAAAATTAAAAATTTTTCATGTACATAAACATTCTTTTATTTGCACATAAATAACTAGTGTACAAATTATTTTTGTAAAATGTTTTCAAAAATCTTTTGTGTAAAGTTTGTGTAAATATTTTCTTATCAAAATTATGTATATAGTACAAAATTTTTCCAAAATGTTTTGAAAATCAAAAGTTTGCAAAAATCTTGTGTAAATGTGTGTAAATACTTTTTGCAAAACTTGCACTTCATGCATCATCCATTCATGATTTCAAAACATTTTTCAAAAATTTTTGTATGTTTGTAAACTTTGTGTAAATAGCATCTTTTGTACATATGTATATAGTTTTTCTGGATGATAGTTGACATTTAAACTAGCCTGGAATCAAATTGAGAAATGGAGCTTAATTAAGATCTTAATCCACCTAACTTCTAAGAGAAACCTTATAGGGCTTAGATTTAAGGCTTTTCAGGTCCATGGTGATTAATTCTTTGAGTCCACTAGGCTATGATCACATGTCATCTCAATGAGCCTAAGTAGAGCACTTAACAACAACACATGACTCATATAGACAATGGCTTTACTTGGACACCAGCACTTTGCACCGAGCTCTCTACGGATGAGGTGGTGAGGAGGCAGTCTTCCTTGACTTGGGGTAGCATATGAGGGTAGTACTTCTAGGCGGAACCTCTCTTCTTCTTTTAGTGAAGGAAGTGCGTCTCAACTTGGTCTGGTTGCCATGAGGTCTAACGACGGGAGTTGTGGGTTGCAATAAAGCTTCAAAAGAGGGATAGTCTACTGGCTCAAGAGGAAAAACTCCTTGTATATATGCTGCACATGTATATGTTCTATAGATGCACTTGAAAAAAAAATACAAAAAGAAAATAACTCCAAAAAAGTGGTGGGTCTGAGAGAAAATGATAATCCCACCGGAGTATGTATATAGAGTGCAATAAGCAAAGCTTGAGTTCATGATTCACCTTATGTAGCTTGCAGCATGGAGACTTGGCTACACTGGTCAAGCTCCCAAGGGTACATGGCTACACTGGCCTTGACCCATTCTCTTCTTCCTCCTCTTCTTGAGCCAGTTGAACTTGAAGGGAATACCCCGCTCCTCGAGGAAAGAGTGGCCAGATTGAGGTCATAGAGTTACCTTGTTGGGGAGGGTTGTCAAGTTGCCATCTCTGAGGTGGAGAGCTTAGACCTCACACTCACAGGACAAGAAAAGATTCATGGTCTTAGGGTTTGTGATTGATGACTTGTTCTGATCTGAAGCATTGAGGAGTCTTGGTTATAGATTAGTGGAACTTAGAGGCTGTTAAGTTTTAAACTTAAGTCCAAATAAGGTTCCGACACATTAATAATCCAAAGATCTGATTGAGCTCCATACCTTAATTTAATGAAGGCAAGTTTAATAATCAACCTTGATCCATGTACATTCTCTTTTTCTTTTTCTTTATTTCTTTTTCACTTCTTTTTCAAATAAGTGTTTGCTAAGGGACTAGCAAAGTTAAGTATAGGGGGGGTGATGAATACTCATTCATCACTCTTTATTCTTATATTTTAGCTACAAAAACCTTTGCAAATGCATGTATATAGTTGTAAATAGAAATAATTACCAAAAGCATGCATTGTGTAAAAAGTAATAATTAGCATGTTTTTGTGCAAAAATAAAAGAATAAAGATTAAAAAGAAAAAGAGGGAAATATTTAGAATAAATATTGAGCAACCTAACCCAAGGGAGGGCTCAGCATGGGCCTGACCGCATAAAAGCCAAAGTAGAGGGAGATAGGGGCTCATGTGTGTAAATTAATATGTAAATAAAATAAAAATTTTTTCCTCCCAAAAATAGATTAAAATAGGTTTGTAAATATTTGTATATATTTATAAATATAAAATCAAGATAACAAATAGAAAAATTAAAAAGAAAACAAAAACATCACTCATGTACATAGTCACCATGTATATAGTCCATTCATCTTATATTTATTTAGCCTTATATAAATAAAATTAATTTCCAAAAATCTTGTACATATTCTATGTCTTATGGTGTAAATAAATAAAATAAATTAAAACAAAAACAAAATAAAAAGAACAAAAATTAAAAATAAAAAATACTATTGTAAATATACCATGTATATAAATGTACATATGTATTTATTTCACCTATGCATATAAATAATAAAAATAAAATAAAAATATCTTTTTATTCCTTATTTTATGATATAAATAAATAAAATATAAAATGGGAATAAAATTGTATAAAAATAACAAATTAAAAATCAAAATTAAAAACCCTATATTGTATATATACCTATATATAGCCCTACTATGTAAATACATTATCTTTATTTTGAAAAATTAAATAAAAATCACAAAAAAATAGAAAAATTTAAACAAAAATATTTCATGTTCTGACTTTTCAATAATTCGGCCATTTGTTATTTTTAATTGAATTTTTAAATCTTTTCCACGTGGCCTGCTTCTACTGGTCCACGGGGACGTTGACCCCCCGGTCAACTCCCCCCAGGACCACCCCGTCCCAGATCCATGCCCGCAACCCGACTTCTCGACATTTCGCACACTCGATCCGACTTCTAAATCCGTTAACCCCGGGCTCTAATCCGAGCTTGATCATCCCTGATCCACGCCCGGGGTGGATTTTGGGGATCCGCGTACTGAGCTGCTCGCCCGACCTCCCGATAGCCGGACCCCTAGGAGTATAAAGTCCCAGCTCCGCCACTCCATTTCCCATCTTTGGCTCATTTGCTCCACCCCCAGTGACCTCAAATGCTCGAGTGAGAGTGACAGCTCGCTCCAGGTGCTGTCGCAGCGAGGAGAGGGGCAAGGAAACCACTGATCCGGCGAGTCACCACTGCCGTGCTACGCCCAGAGCAGGAGATCGAGCCTCGGAGGTCGACGCTCCTCGAGGCAAGGACCGAGAGCTTCGCAAGCTCGCCACATTCGATTCCTCCACCCAGGTAGACTCATTTCCCTTTCCTTTTCGCTAATTTCAGATTACCCCCAATTCGTTCCGCCGTCGTTCTTCGCTGATTCCGACCATCCCACTATTCCGTTCGACCATCGGAATCTACCATCGCCTCCGCCTTCCTCCCGCGCACATTCTCCGCACTCCCATTCAACCCAGCTCGCACAGGAGCTGGGGTTCGAGCTCCTCCGTCCATCCCCTCGCCGGAGCTTGCCCGCACCGATTCCCCAACCACCTTCACCATGCCTAACGGGGTCGAGGCACTTTGCCCTCGACCCGCGAGTCTTCTGGACCCATTTTGCAGGTACAATGAGGGCCATCTGAGGTCCTCTGACTCGAGCCAGGAGTCGTTTCTCCGCCGACCTAGCCGGAGCTCTCCAGGGATCGGTTGGATCATCGGAGAGTCCCACCTGACGCGGAGGCCTACGCCGACCCTTCTCCGATCATCGGAGCCCCGCGAGGAGGCTCGGAGCGAGCGTACTGAGCCGGCAAAGTTCGCCGGCCACCTGTTCTTCGAAGACCTCCAGCAGCCGTTCGATCGACCCTGAGCTCCAGATTTGATCACGATCGTCCCTTTGAGGAGTGTCCCTGACCGCCAGATTCTTCGGGGGTCGATCTCCACCGTCGATCCAGCGTGATGCAGCCACCGCCTCCGTCCGCTGTTTGATCTTCTATGTGGAAGCGTCTGGACCGTCAGATCTGCGTGAGGAGCCCAGTGTTGGAGCGCCAGTCGTCCCTCAGCGTTAGATTCACCACGTGGCGCCCATCCAGCCGTCCTCATTAATAAAGGGTAATTTACCCTTAGGCCCTTCCTTTTACTTTATTTCGCGTTTAGTCTTGTAAATATATAGTTTAGTTGTTTAGTTTTTGGTACAATTGCATCGTGGACCCTGTCCTTTATTTCTTTCGCATTTATGCCCTTGTGTATGGTGTAGCACGTGCATCGACACGTGCTTTGTTGGGCTATTTGCACTTTGTTCCCTGTAGTTCTGGTTTGTTCTGAAATGAATGAATACTTTTGAATTATTGCATTTATACCCCTGTGCGTGAATTAATTGTGCATGTGCGTTTATTCGTGGGTAAATTGCAAACGAGCCCTCGGACTTTTGGTACTTGTTACCAAATAGCCCCCTGAACTTGTTTTCCTTACTTTTAGGTCCTTGAGTGCCTCAGGCACGCGCGACGCATGTGTTTTCCTGGGTATTTTGCACCGGACCCCCCAGAACTCTTGGTATTTGCACTCAGGTCCCTATGCACAGTACCTACTTCTTATTTTTGAATAAAATAGCAAACCAACTCCAAATCCAATGAAAATTGGACATATGGCTCCTGCCATAGTGTAAAATTTTCTGGAATTTTTGAAGACATTTTTGTTTTGATTTGATATTTTTAAAAATTCAAAAACATCAATTTTCGTTACTGTCTGATTTTAAAATTCATAAAAAAATATTAAAACTCATCTAAAAATCACAAAAAATTTAGCTATTGTTGCTTTTAGTGTGCTTGATTTTCTAGCCAATTTTGGCTAATTTGCATTATATAAAACTCATAAAAATTGAAAATCACCTAAAGACTCCTTAAAATGATAATAAATAAACTAAAAACCCAAAAATAATAATTTAGGTGCTCAAATTTTCCTTGTTTCTTTCTCTATACAGGAAAATTACCTCCAGGCTTACTGGAGATTTCTAGATATTTTATCTAGATCCCTTAAGTTCGGCTGGACAGTACCTTCTTTTTCTTGCACTGTTTTATTTTTAGAAAATTGAATAAACATCAGAAAAATCCCAAAAATTCACTAAAAACAGTAAAAATTATAAAATACACAAAAATATTTTTATTTGAATTTTTGCTTGATTTTTAGTGTATTAAATAAATAGTTGAATTGCTTTGTTTTCTAGTTTTCTTTATTTTCTTCATACTTTAAAAATCCAAAAAAATATAAAAAGAATTAAAAACCACCAAAAATACCTGTTTCTTTTCTTTTATTTTCTTTTTGACTACTTCGTAGGCCGCGAGGCCTACGAAGTAGTCAAAAATAAAATAAAATAAAGTAAAAGGTGTTTTTGGTGGATTTTTAGTCTTTTTATAATTTTTTTTAAAGAGTTAAGAAAATAAGGAAAACAAATAAACAAGGCAATTCAACAATTTATTTAATGCATCAAAAATCAATCAAAAATTCCAATAAAAATGTTTTTGTGTATTTTATATTTTTTACTGTTTTTAGTGAATTTTTGGAATTTTTCTAATTTTTATTTAATTTTCTAAAAATGAAACAAGACTAGAAAATGGAGGTACTGTCCAGCCGAGCTTAAGGGACTTAGATAAAATATCCAAAAATCCCCAATAAGCCTGGAGGTAATTTTCCTGTAAAGAGAAAGAAACAAAGAAAATTTAGGTACCTTAATTATTATTTTTTGATTTTTAGAATATTTATTAGAATTTTTATGTGTTTTTAGGTGTTTTGTAATTTTTATGAGTTTTATATAATGAAAAATGGCCAAAATTGGCCAGAAAATCAAATAATCCAAGACAAACAGTAGCTAATTTTTTTGTAATTTTTTAGATAAATTTTAATATTTTTTTGTGAAATTTTAAATCAGACAGTAACAAAAATGGCTGTTTTTGAATTTTTTAAAATAGCAAATAAAACCAAAAATGTTTCCAAAAATTCTAGAAAACTTTACACTATGGCAGGAGCCATGTCTTCAATTATCATGGAATTTGGAGTAGATTTGATATTTTATTTAAAAATAAAACTTAGGTACTGTGCATAGGGACCTGAGTGCGAATACCCAAAGCTCTGGGGGGTCCGGTGCAAAATACACAAGGAATCACGCGCGTAGCGCGTGCCTGGGGCACTCAGGGACCTATATGCAAAGAAATTAAGTTCCTGGGCTAAATAATAACACGTATTAAAAGCCCAGGGAACTTAATGTAATTTACCCACAAATAAAAAGCACATGCTCCAATAAACCACGCACAGGGGTATCAATGCAAATATCTAAAAATATTTCTTCATTTCATAACAGTCCAGAACTACAGGGCTAAGCAAGCAAATAACCCAAAAGAGCATGTGTCGATGCACGTGCTACACCACAAACAAGGGCATAGATGCAAATAAAATAAAGCTTAGGGTCCAAAGTGCAAATATACCAAAAGTAAAACAACTACGCCATGTATTTACAGGGCTAAATAATAAAAACTAAAAGCAGAGGGGCCTAAGGACAATTACCCCTTTATTATATCTCGAGGGCGGGATGCGCGGCGCGTGGCAAATCGGACGGATGGAATGGCGCAACACACACCAAAGTAACCCTCGGCGCAATCCGACGGCTGGCACGCTCCCACGTGGAAGATCAGACGGCTGCAAGGCGTCGTGGGTCTGCGAAGGTGGGCCTGGCTCGGATCGGACAGATGAGGTTCAACCACGTGCTAGATCTGACAGCTGGAAGGTGTCGTGGCTAAACCTCAACCATCGGACGGTGGCGATCAACCCTCCAAAGATCTGATGGTATCTGTGGCTCCTCAAATGGACGGACAGGATCAAGACTGGAGCTCGGGGTCGATCGGATAGCGGAGAAGGATGGTGGACAAACTGGGCTCCAGCGAACTTCGCCGGGCTCGTGACGGCGCTGGTCTCCTCCTGGAAGCTCGCTGAAGATCGGAGAAGGAAGTTGCGGGCTCTCCGCGTCTACTGGAGGTCTCTGATGACCCAACCGAGCTCTGGGGAGCTCCGGCAAGGTCAGCGGAGGCGGAGCTGCTAGACCAAATGGTCCAAGCCCTCAGATGGGCTTGGATGAACCTGCAAAGTGCACCAGCAAGCTCGCGGGTCGAGGGCAAACTGCCTCGACCCCCTTAGGCGTGGTGAAAGTGGTCGGGGAGGCGAAGTGGTCGAGCTCCGGCGAGGGGGTGGACAGAGGAGCTCGAAACCCCAGCTCCTGTGCGAGCTGGGTTGAATGGAGGGGTGAAGAATGTGCGTGGGAGGAAGGCGGAGGCGATGGTGCATCCCGATGATCGAGTGGGAGGTGAACGTGACCGGAATCGAAGGTGGTCGGCGACGGGGCGATTTGGGGCTAATCGAAAATTAAAGAAAAGGAAGAAGAGCTACGGTTACATGAGTGGTCGAGTCGACTGGGAAGGAGCTTGTGCAGCTCTGGGTCCTTGCCTCGAGGACCGTAATCGTCCGTGGCTCGAGCTCCTGCTCTGGACGGAGCACAGCGGAGCAAACTCGCCGGATCAGTGGTTCGAGCACCCTCAGCCTCGCTGCTACACCTCCGGGGCAAGCTGTCACTCTCGCGCAAAAGGTGGAGGTCACTGGTTGGAGGAATGATGATCCAAAGATGAGCAGTGAAGTGGCGGAGCTCATCCTTTATATGGGTGCGGGTCCGGCTAAAAGTGATCGGGTAGGGTAATGTGGAGCGCGGAGCCCGAGGCGGATGTGCCGGCGAGGGTATCGGATGTGGCAGGGGCGAAACGGACCTGGGGTTTAGGGGAATGGTGATCGGGTTTAGGTGCAAAAATCATGAGAAATCGGGTCGGGCACCTATTACCCGTGGGAGGTGGTCCTGGGGGGGGGAGTTGACCGGGCGGTCAACAACCCCCCTGGACCAATGGGAGGCTGCCACCTGGAAAAGATTTATAAATTAGATAAAAAATAGCAAATGGCTTATTTAATTAAAACTCAAAACATGAAATATTTTTGTTTTAATTTTTTCTATTTTTTAGTGATTTTTAATTAATTTTTCAAAATAAAAAAAAGTGTATTTACATAATAGGGCTATATGTAGGTATATATACAATATATACATTTTTATTTTTAATTTGTTATTTATATACATTTTTATTCCTATTTTATATTTTATTTATTTATATCATAGAATTAGGAATAAAAAGATATTTTTATTTCATTTTTATTATTTATATACATGGGTGAAGTAAATATATATGTACATGTATATACATGGTATATTACAATGTATTTTTGGGTTTTTAATTTTGTTCTTTCTATTTTGTTTTTGTTTTAATTGTTTTTATTTTATTTATTTACACCATAAAAAATAGAGTATTTACAAATATTATGGAATATCATTTTATTTATTTATAGGGTGAAATAAATACAAGTGAGTGGGCTATATACAAGGTGGATATATACAAGTGATCTATTTTTGTTTCTTTTTGATTTTTTCTATTTTTATCTTGATTTTGTATTTATAAATATATACAAATATTTACAAGCCCTTTATAATCTATTTTTGGGAGGAAAATATTTTTATTTTATTTACATATATATTTACACACATGAGCCCCTATCTCCCTCTACTTTGGCTTTTATGCGGTCAGGCCCATGCTTCGCCCTCCCTTGGGTTAGGTTGCTCAATATTTTTTCTAAATATTTCCCTATTTTTATTTTTGATCTTTATTATTTTATTTTTGCACAAAAACATGCTAATTATTACTTTTTACACCATGCATGCTTTTGGTAATTATTTATATTTACAAATATATACATGCATTTGCAAAGGTTTTGTAGCTAAAATATAAGAATAAAGAGTGATGAATGAGTATTCATCACCCCCCTATACTTAACTTTGCTAGTCCCTTAGCAAACACTTATTTGAAAAAGAAGTGAAAAGAAAGAAAGAAAAAGAAAAAGAGAATGTACATGGATCAAGGTTGATTATTAAACTTGCCTTCATTAAATTAAGGTATGGAGCTCGATCAGATCTTTGGATTATTAATGTGTCGGAACCTTATTTGGACGTAAGCCTAAAACTCAACAGCCTCTAAATTCCACTAATCTATAACCAAGACTCCTCAATGCTCCAGATCAGAACAAGTCATCAATCACAAACCCTGAAGACTATGAATCTTTCCTTGTCCTGTGAATCTGAGGTATAAACTCTCCACCTCAGAAATGGCAACTTGACAACCCTCCCCAACAAGGTAACTCTATGACCTCAATCTGGCCACTCTTTCCTCGAGGAGCGGGGTATTCCCTTCTAAGTTCAAGTTCAACTGGCTCAAGAAGAGGAGGAAGAAGAGAATGGACCATGGCCAGTGTAGCCATGTATCCTTGGGAGCTTGACCAGTGTAGTCAAGTCTCCCTGCTGCAAGCTACATAAGGTAAGGCATGGATCTCAAGCTTTGCTTATTGCACTCTATATACATACTCTGGTGGGATTATCATTTTCTATCAGACCCACCACTTTTTTTGGAGTTATATTCTTTTTGCATTTTTTTTCAGGTGCATCTATACAACATATACATGTGCAGCATATATACAAGGAGTTTTTCCTCTTGAGCCAGTAGACTATCCCTCTTTTGAAGCTTTATTGCAACCCACAACTCCTGTCGTTAGACCTCATGGCAACCAGACCAAGTTGAGACGCACTTCCTTCACTAAAAGAAAAAGAGAGGTTCCGCCTAGAAGTACTACCCTCATATGCTACCCCATGTCAAGGAAGACTGCCTCCTCACCACCTCCTCAGTAGAGAGCTCGGTGCAAAGTGCTGATGTCCAAGTAAAGTCATTGTCTATATGAGTCATGTGTTGTTGTTAAGTGCTCTACTTAGGCTCATTGAGATGACATGTGATCATAGCCTAGTGGACTCAAAGAATTAAGTCACCATGGACCTGAAAAGCCTTAAACCTAAGCCCTATAAGGTTCCTCTTATAAATTAGGTGGATTAAGATCTTAATCAAGCTCCATTTATCAATTTGATTCCAGGCTAGTTTAAATGTCAACTATCATCCAGAAAAACTATATACATATGTACAAAGATGCTATTTACATAAATTTTACAATCATGCAAAATTTTTGAAAAATGTTTTGAAACCATGAATGGATGATGCATGAAGTGCAAGTTTTGCAAAAGTATTTACACACATTTACACAAGATTTTTGCAAACTTTTGATTTTCAAAACATTTTGGAAAAATTTTGTACTATATACATAATTTTGATATGACAAATATTTACACAAGCTTTACACAAGATTTTTGAAATCATTTTTACAAAAATAATTTGTACACTAGCTATTTATGTGCAAATAAAAGAATGTTTATGTACATGAAAAATTTTAAATTTTTGTGATTTTTAGGGTTTTTAGCCATTTTATTTATTTACACACTCACACCAAGTACGAGTTATGGCTAAAGTATATATGAAAAGCCTGGGCCAATCTTGTGGGACTTTCCCAGCAACGAGAATGTTCACAATATCAGCATACCACGGGAGTGAGGCGATAGCAAGGATCGCCTCATCTGGGAAGGTCTCACAAATGGGATCAATATGCTCAGACTCCTCAGGCTGCTCTAAACGAGAGAGATGATCCGCCACCACATTCTTGACTCCAGGCTTATCCTTGATCTCAATGTCGAACTCCTGGAGTAGAAGGATCCATCTAGTCAATCTGGCCTTGGCATCCTTCTTGGCCATGAGGTATCGGATGGCGGTGTGATCAATGTACAAGGTCACTCTAGATCCAATGATATAAGATCTGAACTTATCTAGGGCGAATACTACGGCTAGCATCTCCTTCTCTGTGACCGTATAATTCTGCTGGGCGGAATCCAATGTGCGGGTAGCGTAGTGGATAGCAAAGGGGACTCCATCCCTCCTCTGTCCCAGCACGACCCCCACAGCAAAATCGGAGGCATCCGTCATGATCTCGAATTGGAGAGACCAATCAGGTGGCTGGAGAACAGGAGCCTCAATAACACACTGCTGGAGAGTCTCAAAGGACGAAAGACACTTGTCATTGACAAGGAACTCGGTGTCTTTCGTCAAGAGGTCAGTCAACGGCCGGGCAATCTTGGTGAAATCATGAATGAATCGCCGGTAGAAACCGACGTGCCCCAGAAATGACCGTAACTGCCTCAAATTGGACGGCGATGTGAGTTTTCTAATGACATCAACCTTGGTCGGATCAACCTCCATGCCCCTGTTGGAGATGATGTGGCCAAGCACCATCCCTTGAGTCACCATGAAGTGACTCTTCTCCCAAGAAAGCACCAAGTGAACCTCTATACATCGCTGGAGTACTCGGTCTAGGTAGTCAAGACAGGAGTCGAATCCGTCGTCGTAGACCGAGAAATCATCCATGAAAACCTCCAAACACTCCCCTACCATGTTCGAAAAGATCGACAGCATGCATCTCTGGAAAGTCGCAGGGGCATTGCATAGCCCAAATGGCATGCGTCAGAAGGCGTATGTGCCGAAGGGACAGGTAAAGGTGTCTTCTCCTGGTCCTCAGGAGCGATGGCCACCTGGTTGTAGCCCGAGTACCCATCCAGGAAACAGTAATGGCTCTTCCATACCAGTCTCTCAATGATCTGGTCAATAAAAGGCAGGGGGAAATGGTCCTTTTTGGTGGCCTGGTTGAGTCTCTTGTAGTTAACACAAACCCGCCAAGAGGTGGGTACTCGTGTAGCAATCTCCTCTCCCGACTCACTGATCACAGTCGTGATGCCCGTCTTCTTGGGAACCACATGCAAGGGGCTGACCCACTTGGAGTCGGAAATGGGATAAATAAAATCTGCGCTCCACCATTTTGAGATTTCCTTCATGACGACCTCTCTCAGGTTGAGGTTCAGCCGCCGCTGGAACTCACGCGACGGCTTCGCCCCCTCCTCGAGATAGATATGGTGGGAGCACAACGCTGGACTAATCCCATGGAGATCTGCTACGCTCCATCTGATTGCCTTGCGGTTCTTTTCAAGAACCCCCATCAAACGGGATTCTTGCTCTCCAGTCAAATCGGCGGAGATGATGACTGGGTACATCTCAGGCTCGCCGCAAGGAATCGATACTTCAGCGAAGTAGGGAGCGGCTTCAGCTCTGGACAGCTGGGTGCTGGCAAATCTGGTTTCGGAAGAAGATGTGTGTATGCTGCCAAGTCTGCCTGGGAGAATGAAAACGAACTCTCGCAAATTGGATCTGGAGAAGGCTGCTCAACTGAACTGTCTCTGATCTGCTCTGCATCTACCTCCTCCTCAGCTGTAGGCTCTGTAGGACTCAGGTCTGGCATGTGATCCTCGCAATCTGCCCAATCAGACTCTGAATCCGAGGGATCTGACACAAACAAGGTGGCATCAGTACCACCGTTACACAAGGTGGCCTCAGTACCACCATCTTCACTAAACTCTGTGTCGCGGTCGAGAACCGGATCTGCTGCCACTGAAGTATCCTGAACCAGGGCTGTGCTCTCCAAGCTCTCCTCTACTGTCATCTCGGCATCAGCGGTGTCTGAAAATGAGAGGATGGCCTGTGCTGCGGGGTCTGCCCATACTGCCTCGTGGTCTATGATCACAAAATCACAGTCCTGGTGGATGTCTAACCGGGCATCTGTCAGCTGCTCTGTATCTGTACTGGTCTCTGAGCATGCTCTGTCTCTGGCTCTGTTGTCCTCGTTCGTCTCTATTTGTACACTTTCGCCCTCGACGCGAAAGTATACCTTCCCGCTATCATGATCGGTCATCGCCTTGGTTGTGGCCAAGAACGGACGACCGAGAATGATGGGGGTATCGGTCACTGAATCAGGGATCTCCATGTCCAACACTACGAAGTCCACGGGGAATTGCAGGCCCTGAATAGTGACGACAACGTCTCGCAACAACCCCTTTGGCCTCTTGACAGATCGATCAGCAAACTGAAGGATTGTCCTGCTCTGTCTAAGAGTGCCCAACTCGAAGCGGTCGAGAAGGGTTGCCGGAAGGAGGTTGATATACGATCCACTATCCAATAGAGTCCGATCGAACCTCTTCTCGCTAATGTGACATCTGACATATGGGGCTCCTGAATCTGGCCTCTTGGCCGGCAGACAGTTCTGGATCGCGAAACACGTGGCTTTCGTCAGCACATGGATCTCTGCGTGGTGGTTCCTCCTCCTCCTGACTGTAGTCCTGTCTCTCAACGAACGCTGAAGAAGGGGGGATGTGCTGCAAAGCCTCCTGAAGGGTCAGCTGTATGTGGAATCTATCAATCATGCTCTGGCTGAACTCCTCCTGCTCTCTCTTTTTTGGATCTTTTTCTTTTTTCTTCCCCTTCCCCATCTGATGGGCTCTAGGGAAGGGGATCACAGGGTCCTTCTCAGATGAAGGACTAGGAATAGGTCTAGACGGCTCGACGGCCGGATCTGCACATACATCAAGCACCATAGTGGGACCAGAATAAACTAAACCTTTTCCTTTATTCACAACATGGTTCCGAGGTACATCAGAATGAGGAAAAACAACAACTTTCTCAGAATGAGCACCGGTGGCCTCAGTACCACCACGGGCTGGCTCTGCTGGACGTCTCGCGGCCTCAGTACCGAACTCTGGCTCGGCATCTCGGGTGGCATCAGTACCACCTCCTCGAACTGGAGAAATGGTGGCCTCAGCACCGCCTGTGGAATCAGCATCCTTGGTGGCATCAGTACCACCATCATCATCTCGAGCGGCCTCAGTACTGCTCTCCTCCTCCTCATCTAGCGCTCTAGGTGTATCCTCCGTACGTCGCTCAGACGAGGCGCCGCAGTCGGTTGGTGTCCTACCGCTCCTAAGTGTGACAAAATCAGCATCAAATAGGTTTGAAGACATATCATCAAATGGATCACTAGAAGTGGCATGCTCAGTATAAGCTACCTGCTCAGACTTCCGCTTCAGGCTGTTGGGGTTCGGCTCGATCTGGGTAGGGATAGCGACCTTCCCTCTCACATGTCCCGCATCTCCTGGCGGAACTCGTCCATCTCCCGTCTGAAAGTAGCCTGCTGGTCCGTGAGGAGGCGGGCTATGTCGTCCAAGGCGGGGCTCTCGTATGGTGGACCATGGGAGCCCGACGGGTAGCCTCTCTGGTAATGAGGATGCTGGAACTGGTGCTGCTACTGCTGAGAGGGGTAAGTGGGAGGATGCTGCTGCTGGTGTGGCTGGTGAGGCTGTTGCTCACACCTCCAAGACTGTCCCTGCTGATAGGGACGAGGAACGTAGGATGACTGCTGCTGCTGCTGTGAAGGGTAGACTGGGGGCTGCTGCTGCGACTGGTGCTCTCTCTGCTGGCTGTACTGGCCTCCCTGACCAGATGGCTGCTGCTGGGGCTGGGCACCTCCGTTCCCCCACCTGAATCCGGGATGGTCTCGTCGGATCCCAGGCTGAGGACGGTCATACCAAATCCCGTTGACATCCATCAACGGCTCTGCATTGTACTGGGCTGGCAGGAGTACTGCTAGAGGCTGATCCGGCTGGTATACCACCATCTGCAAGTCTGGAGATGGTGGTGACTGGTAAGAGGGTTGCTGCTGCTGGTACGGCTCCGCCTGTACAAGATGAACCTGTCTAGGCTGCTGGTGTGAGATGGAGCGCTGGGACGAGCTGTTGCTGCCGCCGGTATCGCCTCGCGACTGAAGACGGGGCTGTAGAGCCGTCTGTGCCTCCTGGAGACACATGAGTTGGGTCTTCATGTCGCTCCGAGTCTGTGCCATCTGCTCCATCTGAGTGATGCCCTGGCACTGCTTCTTCTCGATCAGCTCCATCCGATCCAACTTCTCACTGATAATACCCATGTCCGCAGCTGACGACTCTGCCTGTGCTGCTGCTACTGCGGACGAACTTGATGGACCGGCGTCGACCCGTGCTATCCTCTGGTACTGCACGGCTCCTGGCTGCTGCTGGGGTCTGCCCTGAGTGTACAACCTGGCCTGGGACATCACCATGTAGTTCTCGGCCATCTCCTCGTAAATGGCCCAGACCTGGTCGTGATCCTTGGCGAAGTAAGACCCGCCACAAGAAGCGTTCACCAAGCCCTGGAGCTCTGGTGTCAACACGCTGAAGAAGCTCTGCACAAGGTTGGGCTTCGAAATATCATGGTGCGGGCATCGATCAGTCAGCTCACGGAACCTCTCCCATACCTCATGGAATTGCTCGTTGGGGAGCATGGAGAAGTTGCTGATGAGGGCTCTCGCTTCATTAGTCTGCCCGAGTGGATAGTACTTGTGTAAGTACTCGGTGCGGAGCTGCTCCCAGGTGTAGACAAACTTCCCCAAGTGCTTCAGCCAGGTGGCTGCTCTGTCTGCCAAGGAAAAGGGGAAGGCGATCATCCGAATCGTATCCTGGTCCACCTGACGATCGTGGACAGTGCTGTAAATCATGAGGAACTCCTGGAGGTTGGGGCTCCACAGTAGCGAGTACGTGGAAGCGGGGGAGTAACTGCAGGGTGTTCGGGGGGAACTTGAAGTCCCCTACGATAGCTGGAAGTACGTCCCAGTGGTGCATCAGCGTCGATCCGGGGTTGTGCAACTCCCGCATCGGTCTCGGTGGCTCTCCTCCGCCTGCCGCGACGGCTGCTGTGGCTGCATCGTCTGGGATCCTCGGCCCGTCTCTCCTCTGCTCTCGCTCTGCTCTCTCTGCTCTCATCTGCTCCATCTCTCTCCTCATATCGAGCATGAATGCTCCTTGATCCCTCAACTGCTGCTGAACGGTCTCTAGGGAGGTGATCAGGGTGGAGTTGATCGTGCCCTGGTCCAACACAAAGTGCTCAAGCTGTGGACCTCGGGAGCGATCCTCGGAACTGCCGGCCATGGCGTCTGCAAAATCAAATGAGCCAAACTCAGGTGCTGATAAGTCTGCCAATCTCTCCTCTGGCTCATGTCTCTCAGAACCGAAAGAAAGGGGGTCGAGGGGGAACAGGGCGGAATCATACTCGGGCTCGGAGAGCTGGTCTCGGCTCTCGCGGGCCAACCTAGATGAACGGGTAGACGTGCCCGAAAGCGGTGCAGCTAGAGGCTGCCTAAGAGATCGTATACCCATCATCGTGATCTGGCGAGTAAGGCGGATGGGATCTGGAGAAACTATGATCAGCAACCAAACCCTCTGTTCACCAACGCAACGCGAGCTGAAGACCGTAAAGGCTCGGTCGAATTATCTTGTCTTTTTTTATTATGGTGAACAAACAATCTATCAGAGCGATTACGTGACCTATTGGGATACCCGATGCTACCCCAACCGACTGGCCCGCACGGAAGAGTCGGTAGTCAGTCGGGGATAACACCGGAGGGCTCTACCTAGTGAACAGGTCACTCTCTCGCACAAGCAAACCAAACAATGAGGGGGTTGCTCTCCCCAAGATACGTTTTTAGGTCAAGTGTCTTTTAGGGTCAATAGTTTAAACAGTCCCCATTTTATGGTTTTTCTTTTTAATATTTTTCAATAAAAACAAAGGCCTAATGAATTTTTTGGTTCTCCTGGTTATTTAGTCAAAAACAAGGGGGAAAAGACGAAAAAGCCGATGCGCGAAGAAATCAATGATGCATGTAAAGATAGAAATGCGTACCTTCCTCCAGCACTCTACATGCAAGTGATCCGCGCAGAAATGTAAAGACAGAAAGTAAACAACCTAAATGGTGCAGCGGTGAAAACTGAGTCCTAAACAGGCAATTCTACTCGAAGAACCGTCTAACTGGTCACTGATCCTTCAAGCCAAAGGTCCGGTCTCGGTCTACCCCTCCTCCTCCCAACACATCGGGTTCAGGAGCAGCGCTTGGCAGGGCAGGCTACGGCACGTAGGCTACGAAGGGGATGAGTCAGTTATTTTTATTAGTGAATTATTAGTAGGTCCAATTAATCGCACTATAGGAACAGGCAGATAATTAGGTGTGGGGATCCTACTAATTATGGCACAAGCAAGCAGAAAATCCTAAGTCTAGGGGCTCGATAAAAACCGCGTAAAACCGTAAAAGGCAGCAAGAAAAACCAAAGACCGCGAAAAAGCCGCGAAAAACCTAAGGGTCCTCCGAGCACACCGGTGCTCGGCGAAACAGACCCGCTAAAGAGTTCAAGTCCAGCAAGTGTCCCTGTATTATTACAATTAATCAAATGAATAAAAAGAAAATCTAAGCTAATCCTCGCCCGCTCGTCTACTCTCTCACGCTCTCCTGCGGCTCCGTGTAGAAGGGAGCCGCCTCCAAGTCCCGCGGTTGCGCCGGCTTCTCGAAAGTTGTCGCCTCGATCCTCGGGCCCTCGCAAGAAAGAAACAAGTGGTCAGACCAATAAAATAATCAAATATAGACAAGAAATAAAAGACAAGGGTATATGTGCAAAAATGACGAATAAAATAAACAAACAAAAACAAAAACAAAAGGAAATAAAATAAAACAAAATAAAGCAAAAATAAAAGAAAACTAAAAGCCGCGAAAAGCCGCGAACTCTGAAAGAGCCGCGGAAAGCCGCAAAAAAGAAAATGAAAATAAAAAGAAAACTACTAAGCTGTGCTCCCCGGCAACGGCGCCATTCTGATGACACGAAAATGGAGCAAGCGAGGTAGGTCAGGTATATCTAAAATGTTCGTTGCGACCTCAATCACTCGGGTGTGTCAATCAAGAAAAAGAGACCACCAAATAAGATAAAATCAACTAAAAAAATCAAATAGTGGTCTTGCTATTATTTTAGCCTGGTATAGCGACCAGGGTCAAACACAAGGAGCACGTGATGGCCTTGCGGCCTACGAAGTAGTCAAAAATAAAATAAAATAAAGTAAAAGGTGTTTTTGGTGGATTTTTAGTCTTTTTATATTTTTTTTGTTTTTTAAAGAGTTAAGAAAATAAGGAAAAGAAATAAACAAGGCAATTCAACAATTTATTTAATGCATCAAAAATCAATCAAAAATTCCAATAAAAATGTTTTTTGTGTATTTTATGTTTTTTACTGTTTTTAGTGAATTTTTGGGATTTTTTTGATTTTTATTTAATTTTCTAAAAATGAAACAAGGCTAGAAATAGGAGGTATTGTCCAGCCGAGCTTAAGGGACTTAGATAAAATATCTAAAAATCCCCAATAAGCCTAAAGGTAATTTTCTTGTAAAGAGAAAGAAACAAAGAAAATTTAGGTACCTTAATTATTATTTTTTGATTTTTAGAATATTTATTAGAATTTTTATGAGTTTTTAGGTGTTTTGTAATTTTTATGAGTTTTATATAATGAAAAATAGCCAAAATTGGCCATAAAATCAAATAATCCAAGACAAACAGTAGCTAATTTTTTTGTAATTTTTTAAATAAATTTTAATATTTTTTTGTGAAATTTTAAATCAGACAATAACAAAAATGGATGTTTTTGAATTTTTTAAAATAGCAAATAAAACCAAAAATGTCTCCAAAAATTCTAGAAAATTTTACACCATGGCAGGAGCCATGTGTCTAATTTTCATGGAATTTGGAGTAGATTTGATATTTTATTCAAAAATAAAACTTAGGTACTGTGCACAGGGACCTGAGTGCAAATACCCAAAGCTCTGGGGGGTCCGGTGCAAAATACCCAAGGAATTACGCGCATAGCGCGTGCCTGGGGCACTCAGGGACCTATATGCAAAGAAATTAAGTTCCTGGGCTAAATAATAACACGTATTAAAAGCCCAGGGAACTTAATGTAGTTTACCCACAAATAAAAAGCACATGCTCCAATAAACCACGCACAGGGGTATCAATGCAAATATCTAAAAATATTTCTTCATTTCATAACAGTCCAGAACTACAGGGCTAAGTAACAAATAACCCAAAAGAGCACGTGTTGATGCACGTGCTACACCACAAACAAGGGCATAGATGTAAATAAAATAAAGCTCAGGGTCCAAAGTACAAATGTACCAAAAGTAAAACAACTACGCTATGTATTTACAGGGCTAAATAATAAAAACTAAAAGTAGAGGGGCCTAAGGACAATTACCCTTTATTATATCTCGAGGGCGGGATACGCGACGCGTGGCAAATCGGACGGATGGAATGACGCAACACACACCAAAGTAACCCTCGGCGCAATCCGACGGCTGGCACGCTCCCACGTGGAAGATCAGACGGCTGCAAGGCATCGTGGGTCTGCGAAGGTGGGCCTGGCTCGGATCGGACGGATGAGGTTCAACCACGTGCTAGATCTGACGGCTGGAAGGTGTCGTGGCTAAACCTCAACCATCGGACGATGGCGATCAACCCTCCAAAGATCTGACGGTATCTGTGGCTCCTCAAATGGACGGACAGGATCAAGACTAGAGCTCGGGGTCGATCGGACGACGGAGAAGGATGGTGGACGAACTGGGCTTCGGCGAACTTCGTCGGGCTCGTGATGGCGCTGGTCTCCTCCTAGAAGCTCGCTGAAGATCGGAGAAGGAAGCTGCGGGCTCTCCGCGTCTACTGGAGGTCTCTGATGACCCAACCGAGCTCTGGGGAGCTCCGGCGAGGTCGCCGGAGGCAGAGCTACTAGACCAAATGGTCCAAGCCCTCAGATGGGCTTGGATGAACCTGCAAAGTGCACCAGCAAGCTCGCGGGTCGAGGGCAAACTGCCTCGACCCCGTTAGGCGTGGTGAAAGTGGTCGGGGAGGCGAAGTGGTCGAGCTCCGGCGAGGGGGTGGACGGAGGAGCTCGAAACCCCAGCTCCTGTGCGAGCTGGGTTGAATGGAGGGGTGCAGAATGTGCGCGGGAGGAAGGCGGAGGCGATGGTGCAGCCCGATGATCGAGTGGGAGGCGAACGTGACCGGAATCGAAGGTGGTCGGCGACGGGGCGATTTGGGGCTAATCGAAAATTAAAGAAAAGGAAGAAGAGCTACGGTTACCTGAGTGGTCGAATCGACTGGGAAGGAGCTTGTGCAGCTCTGGGTCCTTGCCTCGAGGATCGTCGTCGTCCGAGGCTCGAGCTCCTGCTCTGGGCAGAGCACGGTGGAGCAAACTCGCCGGATCAGTGGTTCGAGCACCCTCAGCCTCGCTGCTACACCTCCGGGGCAAGCTGTCACTCTCGCGCGAAAGGTGGAGGTCACTGGTTGGAGGAATGACGATCCAAAGATGAGCAGTGAAGTGGCAGAGCTCAGCCTTTATATGGGTGCGGGTCCGGCTAGAAGTGATCGGGTAGGGTAATGTAGAGCGCGCAGCCCGAGGCGGATGTGCCGGCGAGGGTATCGGATGTGGCAGGGGCGAAACGGACCCGGGGTTTAGGGGAATGGTGATCGGGTTTAGGTGCGAAAATCACGAGAAATCGGGTCGGGCACCTATTACCCGTGGGAGGTGGTCCTGGGGGGGGAGTTGACCGGGCGGTCAACAACCCCCCTGGACCAATGGGAGGCTGCCACCTGGAAAAGATTTATAAATTAGATAAAAAATAGCAAATGGCTTATTTAATTAAAATTCAAAACATGAAATATTTTTGTTTTAATTTTTTCTATTTTTTAGTGATTTTTAATTAATTTTTCAAAATAAAAAAAGTGTATTTACATAGTAGGGCTATATGTAGGTATATATACAATATATACATTTTTATTTTTTATTTTTAATTTGTTATTTATATACATTTTTATTCCCATTTTATATTTTATTTATTTATATCATAGAATTAGGAATAGAAAGATATTTTTATTTCATTTTTATTATTTATATACATGGGTGAAGTAAATATATATGTACATGTATATACATGGTATATTACAATGTATTTTTGGGTTTTTAATTTTGTTCTTTTTATTTTGTTTTTGTTTTAATTGTTTTTATTTTATTTATTTACACAATAAAATATAGAGTATTTACAAATTTTATGGAATTTCATTTTATTTATTTATAGGGTGAAATAAATACAAGTGAGTGGGCTATATACAAGGTGGATATATACAAGTGATCTATTTTTGTTTTCTTTTTGATTTTTTTCTATTTTTATCTTGATTTTGTATTTATAAATATATACAAATATTTACAAGCCCTTTTTAATCTATTTTTGGGAGGAAAATATTTTTATTTTATTTACATATATATTTACACACATGAGCCCCTATCTCCCTCTACTTTGGCTTTTATGCGGTCAGGCCCATGCTGAGCCCTCCCTTGGGTTAGGTTGCTCAATATTTATTCTAAATATTTCCCTCTTTTTCTTTTTGATCTTTATTCTTTTATTTTTGCACAAAAACATGCTAATTATTACTTTTTACACCATGCATGCTTTTGGTAATTATTTATATTTACAAATATATACATGCATTTGCAAAGGTTTTTGTAGCTAAAATATAAGAATAAAGAGTGATGAATGAGTATTCATCATGGGCCCGGGGTGTTAAAGATCGAATTGGGAATGCAAGTTAGACTTGCAAGGAGGAATGTGTTCCCACTTCTTTTTATCTGAGTTACAGTTTCTCATATTATTGGGATGCGACAAAGATAAGGAAGGAGATCCCAGATCTTGCTTGAGATATAATGGTAAGTATATCTCTTACATTGAAAGTTATTAAGGGAATGAGCTTTTACTGTTGACTAAGCAAGACAACTTTGATATAAAATTCCTAAATCAAAGTAAAATGTATATTTTTATTTATTTATTTATGCAAATTTTCTTATTTCAGATAATCCTTCATTAAACCCACTCAATACTATACTCAATAATAACCAGTAAAATATCATGGATTGGATCCGTGATCAAGATGTTGTACTTGCAGTTGAATACATATTGTATGTGGTTGCAATATGCAAGTTTCCTCATAATAATGAGGAGTGACAATTAAATAGACAATAGGATTATAACCTTAGGATTTGTATGTCTCTATAGTCTTAATCTCTCATCGAATGTACTTTGGAAGCGACATGTCGATGATGATCGCAATTGTCAAATAATCCTTATAAAATCTAAGAAGAAGTTCTGGCATACATATGTACTCTCAACATTTAATCATGAATGAAATGGTTCACTGCATTATGCAGAATGGTGGCTCAATACGAGGAGATGTACTCAAAATGTTTGAGTACCTACCTGAACCTAAGTTTTTATGAGTTAAGATGTATGTAGATATGATGAGTGTCATCATTCTACTGTCTATACTCAAGTCATTCATGAAGCTTTATAATATTCATATTGTATGAATTAAATGAAGCATCTATAGATTTTAAAATAATCTTATATTGAAATTTTTTGAATTCAACATAAGAGATCTTTTGTCTTAAGCAATGGTTGTTTATATATGAAGATAGAGCAGTAGAAGCATGGGTCGGACCCAAGTAATAAGGAAAGTCGAAGAGTTGAATGTACTTCTGTGACTTCCATATGACATCCAAATAGTTGGATGAGTGCCAATACTGCAATAAGCTGATTTACTGATAGTGTGACTATCTAGTCTATCTAGGATCCTTAGAAAAGGATCCAAATGGTGCATCGAAATAATCTACATCTACATATAATCATTGAAATTGACTTTCTTATTTGATAAAATCAAAGTCTAATAATTGTATCTCATTCTTCTAATAACACTTGCAATTGGTTGTATATGTATTAGAAGACTATAAAATTTCATCTTATGGTTTAGTAGTCGTCCACACGGATATTGATGCAATTGTTGCAACAATCTCTATTGGATTGGTGGACTTCATATTTTCAGTGGGAGAGCCCATAATCTTAGAGAATGTCTCTATGACCTAGTATTAGAATACACTCATTATTTATTTCTGGATGTTGGAAATAAATATGAATTCTGGAAAAAACCTACATAAAGAGTTATTATGGATATCTTTCAGATAGTAATCTAACATTTAGTGGACTCTACTAAATTAGAATATTAATGAACGGTTCATTAATATGTCTAATACTGAAAATTAAACCTTATAAGATCAATAGGAGGATGAAGATCATTTGATAATGATATGGCATCGAGTTTGGACATAAGTCTATTGATAAGAATAATAAATAAGTAAGAAATGAAACTTTAGAGTTTCTAAAATTTCAAATCTTACATACATGTGAATATTGTATTTTAAAAGTAGAAAATATCCAATGTACCCTTCTCTGAGAATGGTGTTACATGCCGAGGTATTCAAGATCTCATACATATTGATGTTTGTGGATCATCTATATTATAATAAACATTGATTATATGTGATATCATTCGATGATTATTTGTGATATGAGATTTATTCCCTTCACCTTAAAAAGCTTTGAAATGTTCAAAGATTTCACAATTTTTGTTTAGAACCAAAGTTTGAAGGAAGATGAAATGAATTTGATCTAACCTAGGTAGCTTGTACCTATTAGATGAATTCAAAGGAATACCTTATGGAGACATGAATATCATTCCTATCTCAATCCTCCTAATACACCTAAACTAAATAGAGTTGTAGGGAGATACAATTAGATCATGTGTGACATGATTTGATTAGTGATGAATCTTAGCACAATTACCTCTTAGTTTCCAAGGTATATATGTAGTAGAGACTACAATATATATCTTTAATAAGGTTTCATGCAAGTAATCTAGAATCTAGCACTAGAGAGTGCTATTTCATTAGGAAAATAAAGGATGGTATTGGATACCTAATTTATGACCTTGAGATTCTATAAAGATCTCATCTCTAAGAATTTTATTCTTAGAGGATGAGACTCTTGAGAATCAAGATGAAAATAAAGTGAAGGAACTTATTTAATCTTAAGAAGATAACGAGGCTTCTGAAATCGGAAACTAAAAGGATAATTAAAGATGAAACACTAATACCTCTTCAAATGAGTTTGAGGATGAATTCCATGTGCCAGTTAAGTCTGACAATGATCTTACTTCATGTGATGAAGCTTCTGAAGATCATAACATGGAATGATGGATGTTAGCAATAAAGTCTAAAGCAGACATCATATACAAGTGTTGTATATAGACCCTCGAGGATCCACATATATGGGTAAAATCCGTTAAGGTGTAAAAGGATCTTCAAGAGAGAGAGGGAACCTAATGAGAAGGAAGAGACCTTCAAAGGACGGCTCGTAGCCATGAGCTACACATCGAAGAGAAGACATCACTTGCGATGAGACTTTCTCTCTAGAGACCATGCTTAAACCCATCATAATATTGCTAACTATAGCTATACAACTTGACTATGACATCTTCATGATATGAGTCAAGATTGCATTCCTCTATGAATACTTCTTTGAGGATATCCAAATGAAGTAACCCCAGGGCTTCATAATTGAGGAAAGCAAGGTGTGCAAGCTGAAAATTCCACTTATGGACTCAAATAAGCTTCTTGTAGTTGGAACACTGGATTTGAAGAAATTATAAATGTTATGATTTTAGATAGAATCTTAATGAACCATGTGAAGCTCAGTGGGAGTGCCATTGTGTTCTTCGTGCTAAATGTAGAAGAGGTCCTAATCATTTGGAACGATATAAGTATAATAATAAGTGTCTTATAGACTGGATATTCCATACCTTGAGATATGATTTCAAGGATACCTCTTGGATCTTAGTTCTAAAGATGTTAAGAAGCAAAGAGAAGAGGGTATTGGGACCATCACATTAGCAGTACACCTTGGACATGTTCCATTTTCTAGAAAATTCCAAGAAAGGCTTTTTTCCTTAAGATATGGTACTCACCTATCTAAAGGGATAGCAACTCAAGAAGTTGATGAAATGAATGCTAAAACTGCTTGCCCTTGTGCATCAGTTACGAGAAGTCGAGTGTATTCTATATGCGTACAAAAGACAGATGTCTACCAGACAGTAGGAGTAGTAAACTATTACTAATCCTAGTATGGAAATAAAATACTTGATTGCAGTAATAACAAAATCTTCAAAGATGACAAGAGTTTAGAGATAGTGATCACTAATTCTTATCTTCAAGAGCTTAAGACTTTATAGATAGAGATCTGAAAGGGTCTTAACTATGGATACCTTAGGGAATAGAGATCTTCAAGAATAAGGGTATTCTTATAAGGATAATGGAAATACTGGTTATAATAATTATTGAGCTATAGTATCATGGAAACTATAACTAACATGATTGAGAATTGGTTGCATACGATGCAGCTTTTGCATTTAATGCGAGCACTGTTACTATGGGATATGCAAGTGCCGTAAAAGGACTTGGCGTAGTCTCTCGAGAACAAAGTGACTAATCAGCTTACCTAGCTATTTTTCTAAATAGCCTATGATTGTCACATGAGTGTGTGTTTAAATGATTAGCTCGTTAATTGCTCTTTGGGCTAGTCGGAGATTGTTGGACATGCAAGCCTACAGCGAGCCATTATGCAATAATTATCATTGCAAATGTCATTCCCTGTTCTGAAATGAAGAATAACTAATTTGCATAATAAGTCCCTTAGTACAATTAGAATTTTGTACCATGGTCATCTTAATGATCATACAGTTGTCGATCCAATTATTAAATCATAGAGGTTAGTGCCTAGATGAATATCTAAAGAGTTAGATTGAGGACTCATTAAGTACCGTCAAATGATTATTAAGAGATGATCTCCAACCTGAGAAGGAGATAACAATCCTTTCTCTGAAGGCAGATTTCTAACCGACCTCTTGATACAAGTCCTCTGCATAGGAATTGAGATTCGGAGGTGTTAGATAAGTTAGATCAAAGAGTTAACTTAACGAGATCGAGATAACCAAAGTCCTATGACGTATGCTGTCACGATATAGGCACGCATCCTCTGACCAGAGACAGGTGTGTTGCTATATGTTTGAGTATGTACATTTGGCAGACCAATAGGTTGATGACCTAACCAAAGTCTATACACCGGCGCACTGGTGTGCATACAAGGTCATATGAGTAATACAATCTCTCAAAGGGAACATATAGGTTCAAAACTGAACCAGAAGACATGAGCTCACTCATGAGGTATTGAGAAGAATCAAATTCTGTGTACGGTCGTCTCACTTTGGAAGCTTGACTAAATTTGTAGGTTTGATATATGCTTTTAGAAAGTATATGATCAACACCTGGTATGATATATGATTTTGGAAAGTATATGATCGATACCAACTCCCAATAGTCGAATGAGAAACTTAATGATAAAACCATAAAGTAGACAGTGTAAAATTGATCTTATACTTCGGGTTTATTCTTGGTCTTCCAGTATGCAGGATGTACACGTATTAGTAATACATGAGGATGATGTGATCATAAATGATTGTATAACCATGACACTTCCATTCCGAGGGAGTGATGAAACATGTCTGGATCTTAGTGACTACTCTCACAGAGAAGTAATCTGATCTTAATCCAAATAGTGGACATTAATCTGAATGTGATTCAAATGGAATGAGAAGATTAGATTTGTGGTCTTGATTTAATCAAGCAACTATGAGAGGTCCGCAAGATCTGTATTTGAGATTTGATCTCAATATCCAAGTCACTATATGTGGAACAATACAATCGTCATGTCCTTATCTCCAAGTATCCGCGAAGAAAGCACATTATACTTGAAAGGGTTCATGGATAATTTCATTGTTGATATATGTATCCAGCATTGAGAAAATTGATAATTAACTATGATTTAATTATCATGAATAATATAAATTTGATTCATATTATAAGGAGAGTTATCATAGATGATTAAATGTGATTTAGTTATCAAAGATGTAATACGCGTTTTGAGTAGTTGTGAGTTTTGGAGAATATGACTACACTATGTTTTTGAATGTTATCAGGTTTTATTTCAAGGAAATATTGAATTGATAGTATTCACACTATACGTTTGACATGGTCAATAGATTCGCCTTGATGCAACGATTTCATTGAAACTTGTTTTGTATAAATCAGAGACTATCTTGAATAATTATGACTTTATAAGGTTCTCTGGATTTTGTAGCACATCAAACATAGTACCACATCTAGTAATTTGGAAGTATGGTAGTAGCTTATAAGTAGTAGAAGCCATTACTAGTATAGGGCCCACAATGTTATAGATTTATGCTCATTAGACCATAATCACGTAATTAAGACTAATTAAGCATGAATACTACTAATTACTCGTCATTAGTGATAATTAAGTGTCATTAGCAAAAGTAGGACACATGGAGGGCAAACCATGGGACACGTGTCGTTATACATTCAGGACAAGTGTCAATACCAAAGAGTACCATGTGTCATCATTCTAAGATTAACATGTATCCTAATGTAGCCTTATACTTGTGCAACAAGTTCTCTCATGCATGAGCCATGTGCCATGGTGCATGGATGGCAAGTGTTTCCATGTGTCTTCATGCATGGTAGAGAGGTAACATGTGTCTTAAAACCTCCCTTAGATGTTGACACATGTCACACATGTAAAGGGGTTGGAGGCCTATATATACTCATGACCTCCCCATTCTACTCACTTCATCCCACACCTCTCTCACCACCTTAGAGCCACAAGGCCGTCAAGGTTGTTGGAGGAGCAAGATAGGAGTCACGACGAAGCTCTGTCGGTTACCGAGAGCACAATAGAAGTCGTAACGAAGTTCTGTCAGCCATCAAGCTGTAGTACTCAATCTAAGACGGATATAAGGGGTATTCACTAAAGAAGGCGATTCCGACTCGAGTTAGATAGCGATCAGGTGAGGGATTCTCAAGTGCTATTTTAAAGCAATAATCTTTAGCTTTTATGCATGGTTTTGATAGCAAGTATGTAATCGTATTTTCTAAATCTTTTAAGTATGAATTGCCAGTACCATATAGTTGATATGAAATCAGGTCTTTAGAAAGTATTTCAAATGTCCTTTCAAGTGTTTTATCATGATAGCTCGTTTTCAAGCATGTTGTTCTTTGTTTCACTACTTAGATTTTGAGTTGTATATAAAAGAAACATGTTTGAACAATCACTATGCAATATGTATTAGTTTTCAAGTTCTTAATAGTTTCCAGTTGTAAGAATATGCATGCTACGACATATTGTTTTATGTTCATGAATTAGTTGTTATGAGCTTGAATTAGCAAATACAGTTTATTAGTGGCAAGAAAAGAATCAGATTCAGAAAGTAAGCACCACAGTAGCTATTTTATACAAGTTGTGAACTAGCCATTAGATACGGTGATGTCATTAGATATGACCCTGAAACAGCCATTAGATATGGCAAGCCATTAGATATGGTATCAAGAGGACTTTGGGTCCGCATTCTGTATACATATAGGCTTTGGGTCGTATGTAGGGTGTTTTTGGTCTTTGGGACCGTCTGCGCGTATGACTTAGCTTTGTTTCAGCGTTCATGAACCGATAACTTAGCCACAGTAGTGATTAGTGCAAACATCTTGATAATGATAATTATGTTTCAGTTTATCTTCTTTTGAAGTGATTTCAGTGTTCAATTGCAAAACTAGCATGTTGTTATATGATTACTATCATAAAGTCTCTTTCAAGCTATTTCAAAATATTTAGCAAAGATTATGGTATGATGCTCATATTTTAACTTTTAGCTATATGTAAAAAGCTTGAGATCCTTTCACTGGGTCTAAGCTCATAAATGGGTCTAGACTCATCCCTTTATAGTATATTTATATACAGATCAACAGAATCACGACCAGAAGGAGAAAGGACTGCTTATACACTTGAAGGAGATGTTTTTTTTGTACTGTCTATTGTTTTGTAAGTAGTTGTAATAGATAGAACTTGTGTAAGACACTTCTTTGTAATAAGAACTTGAAATACAAAGATGATATGTTTGATGAGATTGCCACATGTTTACTTTGAGGAAAAAGAAGCAGAAAGATCTCCGTCGCGCCACATTTTGGTTAGCGAGACAGGTCGTGACAACTTGTGGTATCAGAGCAAATGTTTTAGGATCTTGAAGAAGAATTATATTAGGATTTGATCTATAAATATTGGAAGATAATTTAGTTATCATTATTTGATTTGAACTTAAAAGAAAATTGGTGTTATAGCCTTGAGGATATCTGGAATCATTATTGGAGGATTTATATTGATAAAGGATCTAATTAAGGTTTAATTTTTATAGGAAACAATGGCAGCAGAGCAGCCACAAGCAACCACCATGGCCCTAGTCATGAGAATAACAACAACAACAACTTATATGACACGTTGACCTTGATAGCTCAAACACTAGGAGGCATGGCTGCCCAGTCCGTTAAAGACATGAATTTGAGTACCAATTGCCATTTGAACATGTAAAGAAGCTGGGAGGAGAACCATTTGTAGGAAACACTGATCCAAAGAAGGCAAGAGAATGGTTCAAGAATATGGAGAAAATATTTGTTCTAATGGACTGTACGGATGAACAAAAGTTGAAGTATACAATATTTTTACTGAAAGATAGCGCTGATGATTGGTGGACATCAGTGAAAATGAAATATCCAAGCCCATCTCACATTACATGGGAGACCTTTGAGAAAGAGTTCAATGAAAAATATTACCCAAGCGTTTATCAGGAGGAGAAACGTAGGGAATTCCTATTCATTTCTCAGGGGAGCAATTTGTTTGATGAATATGAGAAGAAATTCACAGAACTTTCAAAGTTTACTGCTTCTCTGGTTGCAACAGAGGAAGAAAAGTCTAGACGTCTAGAAGATTGTATGCATATTGACTTAAAGGAAATGGTTTCGGTCACGGGATATACTGATTATGCAAAATTAGTGGAGGCTGCTCGTAGGGCTGAACGAGTGGTGATAGAAAGAAGGAAGTGCAATGATCATGGAAAGAAAAGGTTTGCAGATAGACCCCAATAGAGAGGAATCATGAACAAAGAACCAAGAATAGCTGGGAATTCAAGGCAAGATAATAGGTCAACCCTTAGAGTGCAAGGGAATCAAACAAATAGATTTACAGTTGGGACTTCTGAAAACAGAATACTTTCTTTTCCACAATGTACAAACTGTGGAAAGTTTCATCCGGGAAGTTGTCGCAAGGGGACCGCTGGCTGTTATCAATGTGGCGAGATGGGCCACATACGTCAGAATTGTCCCGCACTTGTCCAAGGCCGTCGGGTTATGGGAAGACCAACCACAAATGAAAATTGAGATATCGTTATACGTCATGCTCCACCTACAAGGAAACAAAATAAAAATAATACACAGAAGAGATCAAACCAAAGAGAGGGAAAAGCTTTTGCCATGACTTTAGAGGAAGCCATATCTGCAGACGATGTTGTATCAGGTACAACTACTATTTTTGGTAAAAGTTCACATACTCTTATTGATTCTGGTGCAAGTCATTCTTTTATTTCACAAATATTTTCCATATATGCTGATAAAGTAACAAATACTCTCAAGCGTGCTTTAGCAATTTCTTTGCCTAAGGGAGAACCAAAAATTATTAGGGATGTCCTCCGAAATTGTTTGGTAAAGATAGGAGAAAATTATATTAAAGTAAACCTGATTCCTATGGAGATAAGGGAATTTGATGTTATCATAGGAATGGATTGCTTAAGTACATATCATGCTCTTCTAGACTGTCATAAGAAGCATGTTACTTTTAGAAAATCAGGTGATGTCGAAATCACTTTCTATGGAGAAAGAAGGATATATTCTACCCATGTCATCCCCTGTCTCTTAGCCCAGAAGTTGATAAGGAAGGGATATTCCTCTTATGTTGCTTATGTGTTTAATACTAAGGCAGAAGCAATCAATTTAGAAAATATCTCTGTGGTGAAGGAGTTTCCAGAAGTGTTTCCAAATGAACTACCAGGAGTTCCTCCTGATAGGGAAATTGAATTAACTATTAACTTATTCTAGGTACCAATCCAATTGCCTTAGCTCCTTACAGAATGGCCCCAGTTGAACTTAAAGAACTCAAAACTCAATTGCAGGAGTTGACAGATAAGAGATTTATACAATCCAGTATGTCTCTATGGGGTGCTCCTGTTCTATCTGTCAAGAAGAAAGATGGGTCCATGAGACTTTGTATAGATTACAAGAGACTAAACAGAGTGACTGTCTGCAATAACTATCCTCTGCCCAGAATAGATGACTTTTTTGACCAATTGCAAGGGGCCTCTGTACTTTCCAAGATTGATTTGAGATCTGGCTATCATCAGTTAAAGATTAGAGGAGAAGATATCCCTAAAACTGCATCCCGAACCCGATATGGGCATTATGAATTCTTGGTGATGCCTTTTGGCTTAACAAATGCCCCTGTTGCTTTTATGGATTTAATGAATCGGGTATTTCATCCTTTCCTAGACAAATTTGTGATTGTGTTTATTGATGATATCCTAGTATATTCTAAAACAGAGAAAGACCATAGAGAACACTTGAGATTTGTACTTCAAACTCTGAAGGAACACCGATTATATGTAAAGTTAAACAAATGTGAGTTTTGGTTGAAGAAAGTTGCATTTCTAGGCCATGTCATATCTGGAGAGGGAATAACAGTAGATCCATCAAAGATAGAAGCAGTTCTTAGATGGGAACGACCGATAAATGCATTAGAAATCAGAAGTTTCCTTGGATTAGCCGGCTATTATCGAAGATTTGTTGACAACTTCGCTAGAATTACCGCATCATTGACAAGATTAACTAGAAAGGATGTGAAGTATAGTTGGGATGAAGAATGCGAGAAGAGTTTTAAGGAACTCAAGAGTCGCCTCACCTCAGCACTTATACTTAGCCTTCCTTCAGGACAAGGTAATTATGTAATCTATAGCGATGCCTCAAGACAAGGGTTGGGATGTGTCTTGATGCAGAATGATAAGGTGATTGCTTATGCTTCTAGACAGCTAAAACAACATGAGTTAAATTACCCAACTCATGACCTTGAGTTAGCAGCTATAGTGTTTGCCTTAAAGATCTGGAGACATTACCTATATGGAGAAACTTGTCGAATCTTTACGGATCATAAGAGTTTGAAATATATTTTCTCTCAGAAAGAGTTGATTTAAGGCAAAGAAGATGGTTAGAGCTAATTAAAGATTATGATTGTTCTATAGAATATCACTAGGAGAAAGCCAATGTCGTAGCTGATGCTCTCAGTCGAAAGTCTAAGGGTCAGCTATCTCACTTAAAAGCAGAGTATTTACAGTTGAAAGAGTTACGTACAAAGTTAACCATAAATAGCTCTGGAGCCTTATTAGCATCCTTACAAGTGAGACCCATATTATATGATAAAATTAAGGAAGCACAAGTCCATGATTCTAAAATCATTAGAATGATTGAGAAGATTAAGAGAGGAGATGAAGCCGGGTATACAATAGATGATCAAGGGGTCTTATTCTTTAAAGGAAGATTGTGTGTTCCGAGGAAATCTGATATAAAGACTGAGATTCTGGAAGAGGCACATAACTCCATGTATACTATGCACCCAGGAAGTACTAAGATGTATAGAACACTAAAGAGCTACTATTGGTGGTCTGGCATGAAAAGAGAAATTGCAGAGTATGTTTCTAGATGTCCTATATGCCAACAAACAAAATCGGAGCGTTTGAGACATGCGGGGACTTTACAGCCACTTCCAATACCAGAATGGAAATGGGTGTTGGACATGCGAGCCCACGGCGAGCCACTATGCAATAAATGTTATTGCAATTCACTCCTTGATCTGAAATAAAGAGTATATAATTTGCATAATAGGTCCCTTAGTACAATTAGGGTTATGTACCATGGCCATCTTAATGATCATACAGCTGTTGATTCAATTATTGAATCATAGAGGCTGGTGCTTAGATGAATATCTAATAAGTTAGATTGGGGACTCGTCAAGCACCGTCAAATGATTATTAAGAGATGATCTCCAGCCAGAGTAGGAGATGGCAATCCTATCCCAGTTAGGCTGATATCTGACCGACCTCTTGATGCAGGTCCTCTGCATAGGAATAGAGATTCGGAGGTGTCAGATTAGTTAGGTCAAAGAGTTGACTTAACGAGATCAAGATAACCAAAGTCCTATATCGTATGCTGTCACGATACAGGCACGCATTCTCTGACCAGAGACAGATGTGTTACTATATGTTTGAGTATGTACATTTGGCAGACCAATAGGTTGATGACCTAATCAAGGTCTATACACCGGCGTGCTTGTGTGCATATAAGGGCATATGAGTAATACGATCTCTCAAAGGAATCATACAGGTTCAGTTATTGAACCGGAAGACATGAGCTCACTCATGAGATATTTGGAAGAATTAAATTCCATGCGCATGGTCGTCTCGCTTTAGAAGCTTGACTGAATTTGTAGGTTTGATATATACTTTTGGAAAGTATATGATCAAGACCTATGTATGATATATACTTTTGGAAAGTATATGATCGATACCGACTTCCAATGATCGAATGAGAAACTTACTGATAAAGCCCTGAAGTAGACAGTGTAAAGTTGATCTAATACTTCGGGTTTATTCTGAGTCTTCCAGTATGCAGGATGTACAGGTATTAGGAATACGTGAGGGTGATGTGATCATAAACGATTGTATAACCATGACGCTTCCATTCCTAGGGAGTGATGAAACGGGTCTGGATTTTAGTGACTCCTCTCAGTAGAGAAGTAAGCTCATCTTAGTCCAAATGTTGGACATTGATCTGAATGTAATTCAGATTCAATGAGAAGATTAGATTTACGGTCTTGATTTAATCAAGCATCTATGGGAGGCCCGAGATCTGGATTTGAGATGTGATCTCAATATCCATGTCACTATACGTGGAACAGTACAATCGCCCTGTCCTTATCTCCAAGTATTCGCGGAGAAAGCGCATTATCCTTGAAAGAGTTCATGGATAATTCTATTGTTGATATATGTATCCGAGCATTGAGAAAATGGATAATTAAATGTGATTTAGTTATCATGAATAATATGAATTTGATTCATATTATAAGGAGAGTTATCTTAGATAATTAAATGTGATTTGATTATCAAAGATGTAAATAATGTGAATGTGATTCATATTATTTGAGCACAAGAGAATAAGTTATCCAATATAATTAAATGTGATTTAATTATTATGGATAAGAATAATGTGGATAGTAATATCCAATTATTCATAATATATTATAAATGTGATTTATAATGTATTAGAGAGAGTTAAATATAATTTATATTAGTAGATTAATTATTAATGTGTATTGGATACACATTGTCTAATTAATTGAAAATGTAAATTACATTTTGTTTTGGGTTGTGAATATGATTCACAATATTCCAATGTCAAGATTGCAATATTCCCAAAATTAATTGAGAATTATTTTGGTGAATAAAATCCCAACAAATAGTTGTTGTAAAATAAGTAGAGAGAAAATCAAGGAGATGTGCAATCTTATGGGAATCCATGAGATTGCCCTCCTTCCAAAGGGGAAGGTTGATCTCCTTTATTCTCTCTCTCCTTATTTGATTGATTTAATTTGGTGTTAATATATATTTGATATATTTCATCAAATTTAAATCACAAGTTGTTGGCTTTTACCAACAACAATCTTGACCATTGGATTGACATAAATCAATCTCATCCATTGATTTTATATGTCACATGGATTGAGATCCATGGATCCCAAAACCCTATAAATAGAGAGGCATACCCATGCTCTCTCTTTACACAATATGTGCTATTGTAGCACATCTCTCTCTCTCTCTAGAGGTCAGCCCTCTCTCTTCCTCTCATGGCCGTCCACCATGGATGCCATGGAGAAGTTCTCCATCGCCGTAGCATCGTCGTTATGCTGCCCGTTTGTCTCCTCATGGATCTCTGTCTCCTTCGGTGCGCCTCGCTCGTGAAGAAGACGTCGGATCTCGTGTGTCGAGATCAGGAGATCCGCCGCTTGGATCATCAACATGGATTGCGAGAAGCACGCGGTTCATCCCCGCGCTCGCAAGCGTCTCCTCCGTCGGATCGGACTTGAGACAGGAGGTCTCTTCGTTTAGAGACTTGATCGCAACCACGCTTCAAGAGGTAATCCTATTACTTGTTTGTGGTTTAGACGAGACGATCCGAGAAGTGTTCTTGGATCATGTGGTCTCGTCGTAATAATTTTTTTTTTAAATTCCGCTGCATCGAGCAACTAGTGCGACTAGTCGCTCCTCGTCGTATTCGATACGACGTTCACGCTTCCGTGATGCGCTTGAGGATCTAACCATATCCTTCAAGTGGTATCAGAGCCTTAGGTCGATGGTTTCGAATATGATTCGCTAACCGAGGACGATTTGGGTTCGTTAAGGTCGCGAAATTTTTTATCGCATTTGATATCGCAGATCTGTTTGGTGTAATTTTTCGGCCATGTTTAAATTGTTTAAATACGAAAATAGAACTTGGATTTTATTCCCCATTAAATAAGGAAACCATAGGATCTGAGTTTGCGTAAATCGGATTTCGTATGCTCTAGATATGGTCATTTTAATGAACATGTATGCACTGTTACGGGAACTGCGAATCTTAACGTAATTAAAGAGTTAATTACTGATTAGAGACGCCTCGAAATACGTGAAACATCACTTGGTTTCTATTCTAAATCAAATTAGCAAACTGTTGAAATTGACTTTGCTTAATTTGGATTTAAATTGATTGAGATATGCTAATTTTAGTAAGTAGGGGTCACTGCTGAAATTACTTTCCTAATCAAGAACCATGTGATTGTCAATTAATGAAATTAATTGTTAATTTCGAGAAATAATTATGGAAAATATTTGTGAAATATTAGAGAATGATTATTTCCTTAATTGACTTGGCCCCAATCAATTAGTTGATTAGATTTGATCTAAATCATAATTGAAATCACAATCATCAAACTCTTGCTTGAATAGGATTGAGAATTTGTCTACAAATTTCCTTATAATCAAAACTGTTTTAATTACTATATGGTATAATTTCGGTTGAAAAACCGATGATCATCTCAAGTACAAATTAATCAATTTGGCATTATCCTTTCCCGAGGTGGATATGGTGTCTAGTCGGGGATCGCTGGGGTAGCGGGTTGCAACGTATGCGGTCCGTCCCACTCCCGCCGGTACTGGCCATGACAGCAGGTAGGGCCGGGATAATGTCCGAGGGATTAAGATGTATTTTTCTAATTATTAAAATACGAATTAATACGTACTTTGAGAATAATACCATATATATTCAAGTAAGACAATCAAGTTTGATTGATTGAATTGGATTGATAATTAATTTAATATGATTGAATTGATTATGTCCAATTATACTCTAATATGATTAGAGTTGATAATTCCCTTGAAAGAATTGATTATATGAATATGATTCATAGTAATTAATTAAATTTGAATAAGATATGGAGGATCACATAAGTGACATCCATGGTCTCCCGTCAAGGCGAAGGGTTTCGTCGCCAGATATTATATGTGGGAGACGCCTGTCCGAAGTGACAGCTCCTACATATGATCCATTTAGATCGGGCTCGTCGCTTCTCGAAAGAGTAAGGACGTATGCGTAGTGACCCCAATATCGGGTCCTCATATTATTGGGGCGATATTGAATTGCGCATAGCGAGTTGTATTCCTGTTGACGGTTGGTTTAATTAATGACGGGTCAACATCACCTTAGGGGTGGTGGGCCCGGGTGTTAAAGACCGAATTGGGAGATGCAAGTTGGACTTGCAAGGCGGAATGTGTTCCTGCTTCTTTTTATCAGAGTTGTAGGTTCTCATATTATTGGGATGCAACAAAGATAAGGAAGGAGATCCCAGATCTTGCTTGAGATATAATGGTAAGTATATCTCTTACATTGAAAGTGATTAAGGGAATGAACTTTCATTGTTGACATGGCAAGACAACTTTGATATAAAATTCCTAAATCAAAGTAAATTATATATTTATATAAGTTTATGCAAATTTCTTATTTCAGATAATCCTTCATTAAACCCACTCAATGTTATACTCAATAATAACCAGTAGAATATCATGGATTGGACCCTTTGATCCAGATATTGTACTTGCAATTGGACACATAATGTATGTGGTTGCAATGTGCAAGTTTCCTCATAATAATGAGAAGTGATAATAAGACAATAGGACTAAAACCCTAGGGTTTGTATGTCTCTATAAGTCTTGATCTCATTGAATGTACTTTGGAAGTGACATGTCGATGATGATCGTAATTATCAAATAATCCTTATAAAATCAATAAAGATTTTCTGGCGTACATATGTGCTCTTGACATTTAATCATGAATGATATGGTTCTCTGCATCATGTAGAATGGTAGCTCTATGAGAGATGATGTATTCAAATTGTTTGAGTACCTACCTGAACCTATGTTTTAAGAGTTTAAATGGATGTAGATGATGAGTGACATCATTCTACTGTCTATACTCTAGTCATTCATGAAGCTTCATAATATTCATATTATATGAATTGGGTGAAGCATGTATAAATGTCAAAATGCTCTTACATTAAATTCTTTTGAATTTAACATAAGAGATCCTTAGTCTTAAGCAATGGTTGCTTATAGATAAAGGGAGCGCAGTGGAAGCATGGGTTGGACCTAAGCAAGAAGTATAATCAAAGAGTTGACTGTACTTCTGTGACTTCCATATAACATCCAAAGAGTTGGATGAATGCCAATACTGCAATATGTTGACTTGTTGATAGTATGACTATCAAATCTATCTAGAATCCTTAGAGAAGGAATCAGATAGTACATTAGATTAATCTACATATAATCATTGATATTAGCTTACTTATTTGATAAGATAAAGTCCAATAATTGTATCTCAATCTTCTGATGACACTTGCAATTGGTTGCATATGTATTAGAATATTAGAAATTTGATCTTAAGGTTTATTGGTCATCCATGTTGAAAGTGATGCAAGTGTTGCAACAATTTCCATGAGATCAATAGACTTCATATTTTCAGTGGGAGCCCTTAGTCTTAGAGAATGTCTTTATGACCTAGATATTAGAATACACTCATTGTTTATTCTAATTGTTGGATATAAACATGAATTCTGTAATAAATCTATCATAAAGAGTTATGATGGAGATATTTCAGATAGTAATCTAAAATCTAGTAGACTTTATTAAATTAGAAAATTAATGGTTCATTAAGATTTCTGATACTGAAAATTAAACCTTTAAAGATCAATAAGAGGATAAAGATCATTTGACAATGATCTGGCATCATGTTTTGGACATATGTCTGTTGATGAGATCAATGGACTAGTAAGACATGAAACTTTAGATTGTCTAAAGATTCAAATCTCATATACTTGTGAATATTGTATTCAAAAGTAAAAATGTCCAATACACCCTTCTTTGTGATAGGTGTAAGATGTTAAGGTATTCAAGATCTCATACATATTGATGTATGTAAATCATCTATATCAGAATAAACATTATGGATATGTGATATCTATTAGTGATTATTTGTGATATGAGATTTCTTCTCTTCACTTGGAAAACTTTGAAATGTTCAAAGATTTCACAATTTTGGTTTAGAACCAAAGTTTGAAGGAAGATGAAATGAATTTGATCTAACCAAGGTAGCATGTACCTATTAGATGAATTCAAGAAATACCTTATGAATATCATTCCTATCTCAATCCTCCTAATGAACCTGAACTCAATGAAGTTGTAGGGAGATACAATTGATCATGTATGACATGATTTAATCAATGATTAATCCTAGCATAATTATCTCTTAGTTTCAAGAGGTATATATGTAGTAGAGACGACATTATATACTTAATAAGGTTCCATGCATGTAAGCTAGAATCTGGCACTAGAGGGTGCTACTTCATTAGGAAAATAAAGGATGGTATTGTATACCTACTTTATGACCTTGAGATTCTTAAAGGATCTCATCTCTGAGAATGTGATTCTTAGAGGATGACTCTCTTAAGAATCAAGATAGAATGAAGTAAAGGAACTCATTTAATCTTGAGAAGATAATGAGGCTCCTGAAATCGGAAACTAAAAGAATAATTGAAGATGAAACACTAATACTTCTTCAAATAAGTTTGAGGATGTATTCCATGAGAAAATGATTGGACTTCATGTGATGAAGCTCCTGAGGATCATGACATGGATAGATGGATGTTAGCAATAAAAGTCTAATGTAGACTTCATATACAAGTATTGTATATGGACCCTCGAGGATCCACCTATATGGGTAAGACCCATTAAGATGTAATTGAATCTTCAAAAGAAAGAGGGAACCTAATGAGAAGGTAGAGACCTTCAAAGAATGGTTCGTAGCCATGAGCTACACACCGAAGAGAAGACATCGCTAGCGATGAGACTTTCTCTGCAGTGACCTACCTTTAACCCATCAGAATATTGCTAACTATAGCTACACAACTTGACTATGACATCTTCATGATGTGAGTCAAGATTGCATTCCTCTATGAATACCTCTCTGAGGATATTCATATGAACTAGCCCCAGGGATTCGTGGTTAAGGAAAGCAAGGTGTGCAAGCTAAAGATCTCCATCTTTGGACTCAAATAAGCTTCTTGTAGTTGGATCATAAGATCTGATGAAATTGTAAATGTTATGATTTCAATAAGAATCTTGATAAACCATGTGAAGCTTAGTAGGAGTCCCATTGTGTTCATCAAGATAAAAGTAGATAATATCCTAATCATTTGGAATGATCTAAGGATGATAATAATAAGTGTTTTATAATCTGGTAATCCCATACTTCGAGATATGATCTCAAGAATACCTCTTAGATCTTAGTTCTGAAATTGTTCAGAAGTAAAGAGAAGAGGATATTGGGACTGTCACATTTGTAGTACACCTTGGACATATTCTATTCTTAGATATTCCAAGAAAGGCTTCCATCCCTTAAGATGTGGTACTTACCTATCTAAAGGGATAGCACCTCAAAAGGTTGAGGAAGTGAATGCTAGAACTGCTTGCACTTGTGCATCAGTTATGAGAAGCTGAGTGTATGCTGGATGTGTACGAATACCGGATATCTGCCATGCAGTGGGAGTAGTAAAATGTTACTAATCCTACTATGGAGATAAAACACTTGATTGCAGTAATAACAAAATCTTCATAGATGATAAGATCTTTGAGATAGTGATCTCAAAGTCTTATCTTCAAATACTTAAGACTTTATAGATAGTGATCTAAAAGGTCTTAACTTTGGATACCTTTAGAGATAGTGATCTCTAGGGATAAAGGTATTCTGATAAGGATTATGGAAATACTGGTTGTAATAATCGAGGTATAATGTCAAGGACACTATAACAAAATTGAGTATTGGTTGCATAAGATGCAACATTCGCATTGGATGCGAGCACTGTTACTAGGGGATATGCAAGTGCCGTAAAAGGACTTGGCGTAGTCTCTTGAGAACAGAGTGACTGATCAGCTTACCTAGCTATTTTCTAAATAGCCTATGACTGTCACATGAGTGTGTTTAAATGATTAGCCCATTAATGGCTCTTTGGGCTAGTGGGAGATTGTTGGACATGCGAGCCCACGGCGAGCCATTATGCACTAAATGTTATTGCAATTCACTCCTTGATCTGAAATAAAGAGTATATAATTTGCATAATAGGTCCCTTAGTACAATTAGGGTTATGTACCATGGCCATCTTAATGATCATACAGCTGTTGATTCAATTATTGAATCATAGAGGCTGGTGCTTAGATGAATATCTAATAAGTTAGATTGGGGACTCGTCAAGCACCGTCAAATGATTATTAAGAGATGATCTCCAGCCAGAGTAGGAGATGGCAATCCTATCCCAGTTAGGCTGATATCTGACCGACCTCTTGATGCAGGTCCTCTGCATAGGAATAGAGATTCGGAGGTGTCAGATTAGTTAGGTCAAAGAGTTGACTTAACGAGATCGAGATAACCAAAGTCCTATATCGTATGCTGTCACGATACAGGCACGCATCCTCCGACCAGAGACAGATGTGTTACTATATGTTTGAGTATGTACATTTGGCATACCAATAGGTTGATGACCTAATCAAGGTCTATACACCGGCGCGTTGGTGTACATATAAGGGCATATGAGTAATACGATCTCTCAAAGGAATCATACAGGTTCAGTTATTGAACCGGAAGACATGAGCTCACTCATGAGATATTTAGAAGAATCAAATTCCATGCGCATGATCGTCTCACTTTAGAAGCTTGACTGAATTTGTAGGTTTGATATATACTTTTGGAAAGTATATGATCAAGACCTAGATATGATATATACTTTTGGAAAGTATATGATCGATACCGACTTCCAATGATCGAATGAGAAACTTACTGATAAAGCCCTGAAGTAGACAGTGTAAAGTTGATCTAATACTTCGGGTTTATTCTGAGTCTTCCAGTATGCAGGATGTACAGGTATTAGGAATACCTGAGGGTGATGTGATCATAAACGATTGTATAACCATGACGCTTCCATTCCTAGGGAGTGATGAAACGGGTCTGGATTTTAGTGACTCCTCTCAGTAGAGAAGTAAGCTCATCTTAGTCCAAATGTTGGACATTGATCTGAATGTGATTCAGATTCAATGAGAAGATTAGATTTACGGTCTTGATTTAATCAAGCATCTATGGGAGGCCCGAGATCTGGATTTGAGATGTGATCTCAATATCCATGTCACTATACGTGGAACAGTACAATCGCCTTGTCCTTATCTCCAAGTATTCGCGGAGAAAGCGCATTATCCTTGAAAAAGTTCATGGATAATTCTATTGTTGATATATGTATCCGAGCATTGAGAAAATGGATAATTAAATGTGATTTAGTTATCATGAATAATATGAATTTGATTCATATTATAAGGAGAGTTATCTTAGATAATTAAATGTGATTTGGTTATCAAAGATGTAAATAATGTGAATGTGATTCATATTATTTGAGCACAAGAGAATAAGTTATCCAATATAATTAAATGTGATTTAATTATTATGGATAAGATAATGTGGATAGTAATATCCAATTATTCATAATATATTATTAATGTGATTTATAATGTATTAGAGAGAGTTAAATATAATTTATATTAGTAGATTAATTATTAATGTGTATTGGATACACATTGTCTAATTAATTGAAAATGTAAATTACATTTTGTTTTGGGTTGTGAATATGATTCACAATATTCCAATGTCAAGATTGCAATATTCCCAAAATTAATTGAGAATTATTTTGGTGAATAAAATCCCAACAAATAGTTGTTGGAAAATAAGTAGAGAGAAAATCAAGGAGATGTGCAATCTTATGGGAATCCATGAGATTGCCCTCTTTCCAAAGGGGAAGGTTGATCTCCTTTATTCTCTCTCTCCTTATTTGATTGATTTAATTTGGTGTTAATATATATTTGATATATTTCATCAAATTTAAATCACAAGTTGTTGGCTTTTACCAACAACAATCTTGACCATTGGATTGACATAAATCAATCTCATCCATTGATTTTATATGTCACATGGATTGAGATCCATGGATCCCAAAACCCTATAAATAGAGAGGCATACCCATGCTCTCTCTTTACACAATATGTGCTATTGTAGCACATCTCTCTCTCTCTCTCTTTCTCTCTAGAGGTCAGCCCTCTCTCTTCCTCTCATGGCCGTCCACCATGGATGCCATGGAGAAGTTCTCCATCGCCGTAGCATCGTCGTTATGCTGCCCGTTCGTCTGCTCATGGATCTCCGTCTCCTTCGGTGCGCCTCGCTCGTGAAGAAGACGTCGGATCTCGTGTGTCAAGATCAGGAGATCCGCCGCTAGGATCATCAACATGGATTGCGAGAAGCACGCGGTTCATCCCCGCGCTCGCAAGCGTCTCCTCCGTCGGATCGGACTTGAGACAGGAGGTCTCTTCGTTTAGAGACTTGATCGCAACCACGCTTCAAGAGGTAATCCTATTACTTGTTTGTGGTTTAGACGAGACGATCCGAGAAGTGTTCTTGGATCATGTGGTCTTGTCGTAATAATTTTTTTTTTAAATTCCGCTGCATCGAGCAACTAGTGCGACTAGTCGCTCCTCGTCGTATTCGATACGACGCTCACGCTTCCGTGATGCGCTTGAGGATCTAACCATATCCTTCAATGGGAACACATCACTATGGATTTTGTTACAGGATTTCCAAGGACCCGTCGAGGTCACGATGCAATTTGGGTCATAGTAGACAGATTAACTAAATCTGCACATTTCTTAGCCATTAACATGACATACAGTCTAGACCGCTTGGGAAAGATCTTTGTTAATGAGATTGTTAGCTGTCATGGGGCTCCTGTGTCAGTTGTATCTGATAGAGATCCACGATTCACTTCCAAGCTTTGGCCAAGCTTACATAAAGCTATGGGAACAAAGTTAGCATTTAGTACAACTTTTCATCCTTAGACTGATGGCCAATCAGAACGGACTATCCAGACTCTAGAAGACATGCTTAGAGCTTGTGCATTGAGCTTTAAAGAAAGTTGGGATGAACATCTCTCACTTATAGAATTTGCATACAATAACAACTATCATGCTAGTATTGGGATGGCACCTTATGAAGCCTTGTATGGTAGACCATGTAGAACACATATCTGTTGGAGTGAGGTTGGAGAACAAAAATTGGTTCAACCTGAATTAATACAAAGCACAATAGAAAAAGTTGAGGAAATCAAGAGATGCTTGAAGGCAGTACAAAGCAGACATAAAAGTTATGCAGATAAGCAAAGGAGAGACTTAGAACTTCAAGTGGGAGACCATGTGTTTCTAAAAGTATCTCCATGGAAAGGCCTAATCAGATTCAGGAAGAAAGGGAAACTAAGCCCAAGATACATTGGTCCTTACGAGATCACAGAGAGAATTGGAAGTGTGGCCTATCGTCTTCGACTTCCATCTGAAATAGCAAGGATACATGATATCTTTCATGTCTCCACACTTCGGAAGTATATTCCAGATCCAACCATATGATACAACCCCAAGATATTCAATTGAAGGAAGATCTATCATACGAGGAGGTTCCTGTAGAAATTCTCGATTATAAAGTACAAGAGTTTTGTACAAAGAAAATTCCCTAAGTTAAAGTTTTATGAAGGAGTCACGCAATAGAAGAAACCACATGGGAACGAAAGGAAGAAATGAGATCTCAATATCCTCATTTATTTTCAAGCTAGCATAGGTACTTAAATTTCGAGGACGAAATTTATTGCGAGTAGGGGAGAAATTGTAATACGCGTTTTGAGTAGTTGTGAGTTTTGTAGAATATGACTACACTATGTTTTTGAATGTTATCGGGTGTTATTTCAAGGAAATATTGAATTGATAGTATTCACACTATACGTTTGACACAGTCAATAGATTCGCCTTGATGAAACGATTTCATTGAAACTTGTTTTGTATAAATCAGAGACCATCTTGAATAATTATGACTTTAAAAGGTTCTCTGGATTTTGTAGCACATCAAACATAGTACCACATCTAGTAATTTGAAAGTATGGTAGTAGCTTATAAGTAGTAGAAGCCACTACTAGTATAGGGCCCACAATATTATAGATTTATGCTCATTAGACCATAATCACGTTAAGACTAATTAAGCATGATTACTACTAATTACCCATCATTAGTGATAATTAAATGTCATTAGCAAAAGTAGGACACATGGAGGGAAAACCATGGGACGTGTGTCGTTATACATTCAGGACAAGTGTCAACACCCAAGAGTACCATGTGTCATCATTCTAAGACTAACATGTGTCCTACTGTAGCCTTATACTTGTGCAACAAGTTCTCTCATGCATGAGCCGTGTGCCATGGTGCATGGATGGCAACTGTTGCCATGTGTCTTCATGCATGGTAGAGAGGTAACATGTGTCTTAAAACCTCCCTTAGATGTTGACACATGTCACACATGTAAAGGGGTTGGAGGCCTATATATAACCAAGACCTCCCCATTCTACTCACTTCATTCCACACCCCTCTCACCACCTTAGAGCCACAAGGCCGTCGAGGTTGTTGGAGGAGCACGATAGGAGTCACGGCGAAGCTCTGTCGGTTACCGAGAGCGCAATAGAAGCCGTAACGAAGTTCTGTCAGCAATCAAGCTGTAGTACTCAATCTAAGACGGATATAAGGGGTATTCACTAAAGAAGACGATTCCGACTCGAGTTAGATAGCGATCAGGTGAGGGATTCTCAAGTGGTATTTTAAAGCAATAATCTTTAGCTTTTATGCATGGTTTTGATAGCAAGTAAGTAATCGTATTTTCTAAAGCTTTTAAGTATGAATTGCATGTACCATATAGTAGATATGAAATCAGGTCTTTAGAAAGTATTTCAAATGTCCTTTCAAGTGTTTTATCATGATAGCTCGTTTTCAAGCATTTTGTTATTTGTTTCACTACATAGATTTTGAGTTGTATATAAAAGAAACATGTTTGAACAATTACTATGCAATACGTATTGGTTTTCAAGTTCTTAATAGTTTCCAATTGTAAGAATATGCATGCTATGATAGATTGTTTTATTTTCATGAATTAGCTGTTATGAGCATGAATTAGCAAATACCATTTATTAGTGGTAAGAAAAGAATCAGATTCAGAAAGTAAGCACCACAGTAGCTATTTTATACAAGTCATGAACTAGCCATGAGATATGGTGATGTCATTAGAAATGACCCTGAAACAGACATTAGATATGGCAAACCATTAGATATGGTATCAAGAGGACTTTGTGTCCGCATTCTGTATACATATAAGCTTTGTGTCGTATGCAGGGTGTTTTTGGTCTTTGGGACCGTCTGCGCGTATGACTTAGCTTTGTTTCAACGTTCATGAACCGATAACTTAGCCACAGTGGTGATTAGTGCAAACAGCTTGATAATGATACATATGTTTCAGTTTATCTTCTTTTGAAGTGATTTCAGTGTTCAATTGCAAAACTAACATGTTGTTATATGATTACTGTCATAAAGTCTCTTTCAAGCTATTTCAAAATATTTAGCAAAGATTATGGTATGATGCTTATATTTCAACTTTTAGCTATATGTAAAAAAAGCTTGAGATCCTTTCACTGGGTCTAATCTCATAAATGGGTTTAGACTCATCCTTTTATATTATATTTATGTACAGATCAACAGAATCACGACCAGAAGGAGAAAGGACTGCTTATACACTAGAAGGAGATGTTTTTTTTGTATTGTCTGTTATTTTGTAAGTAGTTGTAATAGATAGAACTTGTGTAAGACACTTCTTTGTAATGTTAACTTGAAATACAAAGGTGATATGTTTGATGAGATTGCCACATGTTTACTTTGAGGAAAAAGAAGCAGAAAGATCTATATCGCGCCACGTTCTGGTTAGCGGGACGGGTCGTGACAAAATATGTGAATAATGTGAATGTGATTCATATTAACTGGGCACATGAGAATACAGATCAAAGATGATTAAATATGATATAATTATCATGGATATGAATAATGTGGATAGCACTATCCAAATTATTCATGTATATTATAAATGTGATTTATAATGTATTAGAGAGAGCATATTATGATTTATATTTGTTGACTAATTATTGATGTGAATCGGATTCACATTGGATAATTAATTGAAAATGAAAATCACATTTTATTCTGGGTTGTGAATGTGATTTACAATTTTCCAATGGCATGATTGTAATGTTCACAAAATAATATGAACTATTTTTGTTGAATAATTTACAACAAGTGTTGTTGTAAATCTTGGGGATTTCCATGGAATAATGTAATCTCATGATATTACATGAGATTGTCGCAACTCCCATATTATGGAAGGAGGCAATATACATTCTATAATCTCCATGCTTGATTGATTTAATTTGGGATTGAATTATATTGATTTTTCAATATAAATTTAGTCTTAATTAAATCAATTGTTATTATGCTTTTAGCAACAAGATCATAGCCATTAAAAGAAACACAAATCAATGTGAGCCATTGGAAGTATGTTGTCCATGGATTGAGATCCATGGATCCTAAAATATTATAAAAGGAGAGGCACCCCTTTTGCTCTTCTTTGCACACACATAAGTTGGAGACACCAACTATTGCTCTCTCTTTCTCTTTCTCTACATGTCCTCTCTCTTCCTCTCTCATTGTGGGTGTCCACCATGGAAGCCCTACTGAGTCTCCATCATAGCAGCGTCGTCGTTATGTTGCTGGATCATTTGCTCGTGGATCTCTATCTCCTTCGGCATGCCTCGCTCGTGAAGAAGACGTTGTATCTCGTGTGACGAGATCGGGAGATTCGTCGCTTGGATCATCAACATGGATTGTAAGGAACACGCGTTTCATCAACGCGCTCGCAAGCGTCTTCTTCGTCGAATCGGACTTGAGACAGAAGGTCTCTTCGTTTAGAGACTCGATCGCAACCACGCTTCAAGATGCAACCCTAATACTTGTTTGTGGTTTAAATGAAATGATCCAAAAAGTGTTCTTGGATCATGTGATTTCAACATGTGAATTTTTTTTAAATTCAGCTGCCTCGAGCAACTAGTGCGACTAGTCGTTCCCAATCGCATACGATGCGATCCTCATGCTTCCGTGATGCGCTTAAGGATCTTACCATATCCTTCAGTTTATACGTTCTGTGATTTTTATTACATTGGTTTAACAATACAGTACACGTAATTACAATACATAGGATCATTTTACATTTCCTCGTCTCATTTTGCGATGTCATGGTATATTTTACATTTAAACGACTTCTACACCTCCAGTTCAAACATGCACCAAATTTTTTTACATTAAATACATTTATTTTACATTTTGCATTTTTTATTTTATCTTTTTTGAATAATAAAATGATAATTTACTGATTGACCTTTTATTTCGCAGATCAACAAGGAATTGTTACAATGAAAGCATGGATTTTACAAAAGCTACACATTCTTTACAATAGATGATGAATTTTGATGAACTCACGATATTGGGATGAATGGATATATAAAAAAAATATACATTAATAATAAGCAATCCATTTTACAAAAATCACACTCATTTTAGAAAAGGGACTACAAAATTTACAAAACAAAATCACAGTTTACAAACTTTGCTCCCACAGAATGTTTTCAAAGGAGACTATAGAATTTTTCAAAATAAATCAAATACAATTTACAAAAGATATTACGAAATTTACAAAAAAAATGTTTCAGTTTACGAACATTGCTTCTACAATATTTGATTAAAAAATACACCACATATTTAAACCCCTCTAAAATAATATGCATATGGCGTGTAGCATATATAACGTGTTCGCAATTTACCCAATCCGATATATTAGGAAATATAATTGCAACAAAAATCTCATCATTATAGGAATATTTTTCACGTGTACATCAATTAATTATGTCACTAAAAGCATCCTATATTTTAGAAAACACAACTACACAGAACACACCAATTTTTGTTGAATTTGGGTTTTTTTCTGTACATAAGTTGTTATAATTTTTGTAATTTACAACACATGATGGTAAATCATATCAATCTTTTATAAATTGATAATAGATAATTCAAAAAGCAAGCATTTATTCCATCATATATTTCTGAAAAATACAACGCGCACTCCTCAAGTTTGTATAGATATAAAATATTTAATGAGGTGGATTGTACTAATTAAGCATTAATTTAATCTATCCCTCATTTTAGGAAGCTTTGTTACACAAAAACCACAAATTATGTCATGATTTTAATCTCCAACACACATTCACCATCCAATAGCTGAAATTGACACCTTTCCAAAATCAAAGAAAGGTGCCACCTCAATTGAAGTGCGCTCTCTCTCTCTCTCTCTCTCTCTATATATATATATATATATATATATATATGAGTGATTTAGAAATAAAATTAATTTATTTAAGTTTAAATATATGAACATGGATTGGCTCAAATTCGATACCTATCTCTACTGTAGATAGATCATTTAAGTTTAAACGTTTAATAAGCACTACAACAAATTAACAATTGTGACAATAGAACATATTAAATATGGATTGTTTCTTTTGCAACGAATTTTTTATTTACCACAAACAACAATGTATTTTAGCTAAAAAATTGTTAAGGATAAAATGCATCAAGTTTTCCGTTGTCAGATTATTGTCAACAAACACATTATTGCTACAATTGTTCGACTACCTTACTTTTGACAATTAATTTTGTACAACGATTAAACAATCACAAGTCAAAATGTAGCATAATTATAGAATCTGATGACAAAGATTGCAGCTACAATTTTTTTTAAACATTTGCATGATTTCATGTTCAATTTTACTGGGCTTTCTTTATTTATTGGTTAATAATATTATCTTAGATTAAAGCACTTATATACCATGTTTTAAGCTAATTTGATCTATTCAATTTATTTAACAAAAGAAGAGTTACCATTGTCACAATGGTTGTCAAGCCCCTCCAATGGCATGATGGTAGAAGCAGTGCCTCCCTGATGCAAATGAGAAATCGGCGACGGCGAAAAATAGTTTTGATTGGTGGAATTTATTTGGTAGAAGCAGAAATTGGAGGGACTGAGAAAAGAAGCACGCCGGTTGCACGGGATTCGAGGAGGAAGAAACGTGTAGATCGCGTGGGAGAAAGAGAGAGACGAGAGAGGGAGATAGAGATTGAATCTCAATTTTTCATATCTTCTGAACTGCCCTAAAACAATAGCCTATCATCCCTTTATATAGGAGGGATGAGATTACAAAAATAGAAATTCAAAAATCAAATTTCAAAATAACTTATCCTAATTTGACTCTAACCGACTACTAAATTTGAAATTCAAATTTCTAACTAATTAATTGAGATCACACGCGATCTCTTTATTTAAAAAAAATACGATGAGACAATTAAATAAAATGAGACCCTAATTATTGGGCAAAATTAAATACATGCAGCCCTATATTTCCGATCCACGCTGCATCAGTTCTCCTCCGCTTGATAAATTCGTCTCCCGACGAATTGCTGGATTTGCAGGCTTGGAGGTGGAGAATTCCATATAGATTGATTGATCGAATCTCCAATTTTACTCCTTTTCCATGTTACATTTATAATCTTTCTCTGTTGAGGGGTACGGCTGCAAATATTCTACCCCTTCACTTAAAAACTCATAAGTTAACTTTTCCACTTGGCCTGTTGGGTAAAATAGCATTGGAGGGGCTTCACGATAATTTTTCCAAATTAATGTCCAATCCTCATCTTTGGGGAATTCGGATGCTTTCAGAGAGAAACCCAACGTTAGGGTTACTCTTTTTTCTCTGTTGCGGCGGTGGCGATGGGGATTTCGTCTCCCATAGCGTTGGACGAATGGCGACAGGAGGTGGCATCGGCGGTGATGGCCCATGGGGAACGAGCAGCACAATCGATGGTGGAGGAGTAACAGTGGGGTTGGGGCGAACTGGGGTGGTGGCAGCGATGGTGGGATGATGTGGTGGGTGCGACGGCCTCGAGTCGGGAGGCGGTGAAGGAGGGTGGCAACACAGATTAGGACGGCATCATGGTTTGGGAGGGGAATGTTAGCGGCACGAGCAATGGGGAGAGGATCGGGAAGAGGTTCAGGAGGTGGTGTTGGGCTGACGGGGAGGGGACGATAGCAAATAGAGGTGGCTGGAGGGGTTGTTGACGGTGGTGCAGGAAGGGCGAGGGCGGGAGGGGGTGACGACGACGAGGCTGGGGGCTTCTTTGGGGTTGCAAGGTTAGTGGGAAAGGGCGTTGGGACTGGGGGGTGTGGGGGTAGGGTTGTGACAGCGGGGCGGGGGTGGGTTGCTGGGGTTGGGGCCTTTGTAACAAGGGGTGCGGGGCTGGGGAAGGGAGGGAATTTTGGTAGCGGTACAGGAGGGGGAGCGGGAGTTGGGGCCGTGCAGCAGGGGGTGTGAGGGTTGTGGTTGGCGACAAGGGTGGGGCTGACTGCGGCGGCTGTGGGTCTGTGGATGGGGCTGTGGGTATCGCAGGAGGGCGTAGGAGTGCAGCGGGTGGGGCTGGTTGTGCGGAGTTGGCGCCGGGGGGTGGCAGAGGTGGGGGGTGGGGCGGGGGGGGGGGGGGGGGGGGGGTGGTTGGTTTCGTGAGAGGGCAGCGGGTGGGCTGTAGAGCGATTTTTGCGGGGTTTTTGAGTCGGAAATCACCTGGACAGCAAGCAGATCGGCACTTTTTTCTTCTGGAATGACCTGGACAACGATCAAATCCTCATCGACGGCGAGGTTTTCTTCGTCAAAACTCTGGACAGCGGCCACGGTAGTAGAAGATTTTGATAGGGCGCACATAGCCTCGAGATTAGCCATTATATCTCGATTTTTGGACTGGAACTCTTGACATTTGGATTGGAAATCTTGACATTTGGACTGGAAATCTTGACATTTGGACCAGAAATCACGCAGTGCGTCCATCTCCTTGTTGTAAGCTTCTTCAGCTCGTCGTTTCCGCACCGATGAATGATGGTGTTTCGTCGCATGTCAGCACGAATATCTGAACGGATCGTCAGATCGTGAGGACGATTTGTAGGCCATGCTCTGATACCAAATGATATAAATGGGAAAATTCGGCAACGGTGGAAATAAATTTTATCGGTGGAATTATTCGGTAGAAGAAATTAGAGGGATTGAGAAGAGAAAGCTCGTCGGAAAAACGAGTGATTTTGGAGAAGAGAATCGTGAAGTCCACGTTGAGAGAGAAAGAGAGAGACGGAGATAAATCTCAATTTTATATCAACTGAACTCTCTAAAAACAATAGCCTATCATCCCTTTATATAGGAGGGATGAGATTACAAAAATAGGATTTCAAATTAAAATTTAAAACTACTTATCCTAATTTGATTCTAACCGACTAACTAATTGATTTGAAATAAATTCAAATCTCTAATTGACTCTAACTAACTAAATTGAGATCGCACGTGATCTCTTTATTTAAATTAAAAATATGAAGACTCAATTATTTGTAAATAAAATAAGACTCTAATTATCGGAGAAAATTAAATAAATAAAGCCCTATATATCGATTCACGCTGCATCACTCTTACTTCAAAAAGATCAAGGTTCAAATCCCCGAACCCCCTTCTGCCAATAGAAAAAAGTTCCTATCTTCAAAAGATTGATATTCCATAGTTACAAGAGGTTTCTTTTGTAGAGACAAATAGGAGTAGATTAGCACAAACTTACCATAGGAACATCAACTTTGTACCCGTCAGGTTACAACCACCAATCCCTGATTCTACATCAGCAATATAACAAAATATATATTTGTTCAATAAAAAATACAAAAAATAAAATGCAACTTTGTCACGAACAATTTTCATCATATATTTAACATCAATAATAATAATAATAATCATCACATATTAAACATTAGTTTCATTTCAATGAAGGATAAAAAATAAGGAAGATTCGTCATTCTTTCGTGTTCGAGAAGGTGAGAAAATGAAAGAGGATGTGGTGTAAGATGAAGAATAATAATTAATCAACAACAACAACAAAGCCTTTTCCCACTTTAAGTAGGATCAGCTACATGGATTTTTTGCCTCCATTCAGATCTATCTTGGGTCATTATCGGGCTTAGATCCAAAAAACTAAGATCCATTCGTATAGTCTCATTCCAACACTTCTTAGGCCTTCCACGCCTTCTTTTAAATGGCTCGACGTTCCAAATTTCACATCTCCTCACTGGTGCATCAATTGACGTCCTTTGCCCATGGCCAAACCACCTTAAGTGATTTTCCCGCAACTTATCTTCGATCAGAGCTACACCCACTTTCATTCTGATGGCATCATTCTGAATCCGATCTTTACATGTGTGTCCATACATCCACCTTAACATTTTCTTTTCTGCTATTGCCATTCTCTGCACATGTTTATGGTTCACAGGCCAACATTCAGATCTATAGAGCATAACATGTCTCACAGCTGCTTTGTAAAACTTTCCTTTGATTTCAAAGGAATTTTCTTATCACAGAGAATAATAAAGGCTCATCTCCATTTTAGCCAACCTACGTTTATTCTATTTGTAACATCTCCATCAATTTCTCCATCATGTTGCAAATAGATCCCAAGTATCTAAAAGAATCTCTCTTTTGAATGTTATCATCACCAATCTTAACATCGATTCATTCACCATTGCTTCCATCAAAAATACACTCCGTATATTCAGTCTTAGCCCTACTTATATGAAATCCTTAGTCTCTAAAGCATGTCTCCAGACCTCAAGCTTCTCATTTACTTCATCTCTAATCTCATCAATCAATACAATATCATCAGCGAATAAGATACACCAACATATCTCATCCTGAATTGACTTGTCAACTTGTCCATAATTAAAGGAATTGACTCAAAGTTGAACCTTGATGCAGACCAGTGTTGGTGTCAAAATAATCAGTATTCCCAGACTATATCCTTACACAAGATGAAGCCTTATCATACATATCTTTTATGAGGTTAATGTATGGATAGGTACTTACATCTTCTCCAAAACTCTCCACAATATCTACCGTGAGACAGAATCATAACCCCTCTTTAAATCAATAAAAATCATATTAAGGTTCTTCCTTTTAACTATGTAAATCTTCATTGTTCTCCATAAGTTGATAGCTTCAATAATTGAGCAACCTGGCATGAATCCGAATTGGTTTTTTTTTACTTTGGAAACATGCCTCAACCTTCTTTCGATCACACGTTCCCAAATTTTCATAGTGTGACTCATCAGCTTGAGCTGTAATTTGAACAATTTTGAATGTCTCCTTTGTTCTTATAAAGAGGCATTGCGATGCTTCTCCTCCATTCTTCATGTATTTTCTTGCTACGCCAAATAACATTGAATAAATTTGCAAGCCAAGTCAAACCACACTCACCTAAAACTCTCCAAACTTATACAGGAATGTCATCAGGTCTTACACATTTCCCATATTTCATAAAGCCTCCTCTACTTCCTTTGTATTCGTCTGTAACTTACACGATTCAAGAATAATAATTAATCAATATCGCAAAATTCAACCTCCCTCGAATGTCTCAAGCCCTAACATTTCACCTTCATATTAAAATTCTTAAGAATAAAGACCCACACCATATATTGACATTATGCGACAATGTAAAAAAAATGTCCATTAAGAAATACTCTACATAAGCTTGCATGTTCTTGAGGCAATGGTATGTAGAAAGATTCTGATACCGATTTTTTTAAGTATGTGAAACTATTGGTTTTTAAGCTTAAATTTGCAAAGTCTTTCAACTTCAAATACACAATCACATAGGTTTTACAATAAAGTTCATACACCAAATGGTTGTTTATACTGCTTGTAGCATAATCCTGGGAAATAGCTAATAATAATTGATCTCACTGAAAAGAACTAAAGCCAACATTTATCATGACCCGAATATGGCAAGCACATCCAGTTCAGTTGAAGATAACAAACACAAAAAGAGAATGAAATGCACAAAAAAAACACAGATCAACATGGTAAAAGAGTAAGTTCTAACAAGCAAACAAATCCTTCAATGCGGCACTACCAAGTGCAAGACTTAGATGCCCCCATCTTCTTCGCAGAAATCACGGGTTTTCGAGATTCAAACAAATACCTAAAGGGCATGAAGATGGGAGCAGAGAGTGGCATAACTGCTTATTGGATGTTTTCCAGCCTCATTATACAGATCTTCAGACGACAATAGAATGCAAGTGATCCGAAGGTTTTTGCATTAACTGCTGGCCAGCTGCTTTTCCCTGGCTATCTTCTCACGGTCCTGTTGGCGCAGCAGTTCGCCATCCTTGCGAAATTGCTCAACGTATGCAAACTGCATTCAGAAGGAATTGATTACACTAAGGTAGCATAACAATTACACCTAAGAAAGCAAACTAGGTCTTTTTTGTTGTAAGAGGGAAACTGCAATTAAAAAAGGCTGTGGACTAATCAGTCACCTAACTCCTCAGTGTAATTGCCATAAACAGAAGAATTTTTCCCCATTCATCCATGAAATGAAAAATGAACATAGATTTCTCGTTAGCAACCGTTCATGGCAAAGGAGACAACACTGTATGGTGCATGACCTAATCCCAAAAGCAACACTGTATGGTGCATCTTCCAGTTCATATTGAGTTAGAAAACAGCCGACTGCCACACATGGCCTATAAGGAACAATATGGGTGAATGAAGTTCAAGTGTTCAACAATTCCAATATTATTATCCCATATTACTAACCAAGCATCCGCCAGCAAGAAAGGTAATCGTGCTCATCTGTGGAAGACATGACACATTTAGCCAACAGCTCTTGCTATCGCAAGCCAGATTGCAGTATATAGAACCTCGAAATCACAACTATAATTATAACTCAAGATATTGAGATCACAAGATTTGCACTTTTTATTTCATTCTTTTAAATAGGTACGGATTACTGTCCGAGGTGGGTAGTCAATCAGCATTCACTCGTTGACGAAGACAACGAAACAAAGTAAGCAAACCCACGAGGATAAAAAAGCCTAAGCACTACGAATCACATTCTCCACAACATCTCCAATAATGAAACACCAGCATTCATCTTGATTCTTAACCATCCCACAATACTACAACAGGTTGAATCCAACCTCATCATCCCAAGTAAGTCTTCTCCATCCACGTGCACCGGCAGGCCCCAATCAAAACAGTAAGTATTCTAGTTGTATTCCCCTATCAAGTTCCAACTGATGAAAGGACCCTATGTAACAATAAACAAAGACGATCATGGCATACTGATAACCACAGCCTGCTCTTCTGAACAACTCAATCACACTGCTCTACAATGGGATGGGGGAAAAGTATCATGACCACGCATGCATTGAGTCAGATGAGACAAGATCTGTGGAATACAGACAAAAGGGGGAAATATGTGCAAAATGAGTATGTGCATTCGTTTTCGCTCCATCGTCTATTTTTAAGTTAATTAGCTTTCCAAGCTAAATCTACCAATTTACTCTTTTCAAAGATTGCAAGAAGCATCTTGGAAAAAAATCTGAAGGCAACAGAACTTTTTTACTAGCATAGGGCATCTAATCATCATGAACCACATAGCATATACGCAAATGTGGCTTTAAAAAACATGCATCGAGGCGGTGAGGCGTACGCCTCAACGCGTTATGAGCCCAAAACCACCTCGAGGTGCAAGCCTCCAGCTGCTTTTTCGCAACTTACGCCTCAAGCACCCCGAGGAGGTCTGAAATGCATGAGGCGCCGCCTCAGGCGAAGAAGCATATGGGCCCTGATACCCATTTACCTCGATAGTATTTACCGCCAAATCTAAAACCCTAAGGTCCCTAACTGCTCTCTTCTCCTTCTCTCTCGACCAGGCGAGACCCACGCATGCATTGAGTCAAATGAGACAAGATCTGTGGAATCCAGACAAAAGGGGAAAATATGTGCAAAATGAGTATGTGCGTTCGTTTTCGCTCCATCGTCTATTTTTAAGTTAATTAGCTTTCCAAGCTAAATCTACTAATTTACTCTTTTCAAAGATTGCAAGAAGCATCTTGGAGAAAATCTGAAGGCAACAGAACTTTTTTACTATCACAGGGCATCTAATCATCATGAACCACATAGCATATACGCAAATGTGGCTTTAAAAAACGTGCATCGAGGCGGTGAGGCGTACGCCTCAACGCGTTATGAGCCCAAAACCACCTCGAGGTGCAAGCCTCCAGCTGATTTTTCGCAACTTACGCCTCAAGCACCCCGAGGAGGTCTGAAATGCATGAGACCCTGCCTAAGGCGAAGAAGCATATGGGCCTTGATACCCATTTACCTCGATAGTATTTACCCCCAAATCTAAAACTCTAAGGTCCCTAAATGCTCTCTTCTCCTTCTCTCTCGACCAGGCGAGACCCTTTGCTCCTTCTCAGGCAAAGAAGCACCTTCACCCTATGCTCCTCTCTTGTAACGGTGACACCCTCTTCTCCCTCTCGACCATGAAGCATGGCTCTTGGAGCTACTCCGCCTCTCTTGAAGCTGCTCTGCGGCTCCATCTCTGAGCCGTGACACGTCTCTTGAAGCTACTCAGAGGTGACGGAGTTGCATCGCATTCGGCCTTCACTCGCTTCTCGGAGTTGCATCAGATGTGAGGTTGATACATACAACAGTTCTCTTAACTGTATAATTTGATTTTTTTCTTTAATTTAACTGATTACCTTGAGCTCGATAATGTTCTGCTTGGTATGTTACTATGTTACTGCTATTCAATTTGATTTTTTTTCGATTTTCTTTAAATTGTTGATTACCTTGAGCTCAAATTGAACATACCAAGCAGAACATTATCCAAGAGTATAATCAAATTTAATTTAAACATGTTAAATGATTAATTTATATTTATACAGTCTCAAGGTATATATCTTTTTATAAACATGCTAAAATTTAATTGATTAAACAGCAAGATTCTGTATCTTTTTTTCCAAATGTCTTTAGTGTATTCTTCTTTCTCGCATTTTTTATACAAAAATCTAGATATTGTATAGTTACTCTACTGAAACTGAGGCTTACGCCTCGACCGCCTCGAGGTTTACACCTCACCTCGATGACTGAAAACTGCCTCAGAACACCTCACGTTTCTAAAGCCTTGTACACAAAACAAAAACCAAGCATCATGACCATAAATAATTTGTTTTTAAAAGTAATAAATAATATTGTGCACAATAAAAATAATTAACTTTGGACAAAGCTGTGCACCGGTGTGAGAGCAAAGTAAAAAATACAGTACTATACATAATCAACAAAATAAAACCTCGCATAACTGTCATAATTGAAGGGAGCAGGCGTGGTTTTCAAAACCTCCATGTTTGGTATGATATGGCTAAGATTTTAAATTTTGACTGAGCTTAAGGAATATCGGGTATAATTCTTTAGTCTAGTTGTTCTCAAGTCAACCTAATAGTGTGTTATCATAGTTTAGCTCATGAACCTGGCCTTAGGAGGGTTGTTGTTCTCTCCCTAATAACGTGTTATTGAACAAACATATGTTATGTTCATGTTGAACTCCTCCTTCTATCAAACTAAGCTTTGAAGTTAGTGCTCAGTTTATTCAGAAAAGAGCGTATTTTTTCAAAACTATCATTGAACAAGTCCTACTCAAATACAAGCATATTTGGTTCAATTAGCAGCCCGATGAACAAGACTCTAACAAGTCCTACTCAAATACAAGCATATCGCTCCTCAAGCCTAACTATCAACTTCCCCGACAAAAAACCTCAACTTTCCTACTAAACAGCATTTCTCGACGCACAGATCAGACGCCAAGAGACCATAATCACTTAAAGCTGCAACCTTTCGGCGAAAAAGCTTCGGATCTCCCAAAATCAAATAAAAAAACAACGAAAAACTTCAGAAAACTCTACAAATTCATCGAGATCGGGGAAAGCGAATCTTACCGCCTTGTCCTTGAAGATGAAGGCGGATCCAAGGGCCACAACGCCGGCACCGGCGACGAGGGCGAACGGCATCGTCATCAGAGACCACCTCCTGTAAATCATCTTGATGGAGATTCAAAGGAATCGGTAGATCGAGCTCAGGTTCCTCTCTGGATCTCTTGCTCTGAAAAGCCCCTATCGACGGGATGGAGGAAAGAGGAACCAGTGGGATTTTTGAAGAGGTATTTTGCAGATATCTCCTTGTAGAGCTTGCGGATTAGCTAACCCCTTGCACCCTATTTGAAAGAGGGATAAAAAAAAAGGATGAATAAGGAATAAGTGAAATTTCTCTTTTTTTTTGGGTTTGTTCCAAAGATAAAATATTGACTAAATAATTTAGAAACATATATAATAAATGATAAGGTCATATTATCTGAGATTGTTTAGTTCAGGATTAAGTGTCCAAATGTTACGAGATAATGGGAGTCCCATTGTTTTAAATTTCGTAAAAGTTCGATGAAATTTCGGTTTCAGTAGTATGTATTTCGTGTTTCTTTGATTTCTTCCGATATGTGGCATGTCGATATATCAGATATCTCCACCAACCGGAGGAATCTCTTATTAAAAAATATCTCACATGGGCGAAATGATCAAAATACCAGTCGAAAGAGGGTCATTCCATCTGATATCTTGTTATTGTTATCTTTCTCGGCTTTGTTTATTCCTTTGTTGTTCGTCCTTAACTTTCTTAAGGTATGCTAATCTAAATCATCCCAATTGTGTTGATATATGAGTGAATTTTTTAGGATTTTTGTTCTTCTCGAGTTGGTATTACATATTGTGGAGTTTTTTGAGTAGATTTAGATTATTTTGTAAGATATATGGAAGATAAATTTGGCAGCTTTGTGTTTTATTTATGCAATCATAATGAGTTTTCAAAGGAGAAACTGACTCTCATGTTTAACACTTAAGAAACAATATTTTTGAGGATTTTTGTTAATTAAAATTTAATACTTGATTAATTCTGAGAATTAAACCTTAGATCTATGCATGATTTACATGTTTTGTGACTCTTACGTGGTTATTTCTTAAAATTGTTCGACTCAACTCTAGGTCTAAGGTCTTTTTAATTAAAAAATCGAATCATAGAAATATATATACTACTTTAAACACTAAATATACATGACTTTATGCATATTAAGCATTTTAATAGTAATAAACATATTAAATATGAAATTTAAGAAAAAAATAAGTAGAAAGTAGTTAATTGCTTTTATTATATGCTTCATGAATTATTGTTCTACAATTTCTTCGCAGGTTTCGGTAACCATCATCATGGGATCACATTCTAGATTGGGATCTGACGGTTCTAGTGATCAGAGGGTACTTAGTAGGGACTTCGTTGGAGGTATGACACCGCTCCATATGGCAACAAAGTCAAACCACAATATAACCTCTGTAAGAAGAGGTTGGGAGGAAGGGGGTTACGAATCTGGAGCAGCATCTTGTTGGCAACAATAAGAGTGTTGTCAAATGCACGTATTATCCTAAAGATGTGAGGGACATGGTGAAGGCTTGCTTGGATGGGAAGAAGGACAAGGATATAGAGAGGTCAACAAGGGATGACCAATTCAAGGAGTTCATCTTTGAGAAAGAGTTCAATGTCCTCTCTGATTCAGATAATGATGACTTTGTCTACCCCGTTGAGATCTAGATTGCAATTGAGAGGAGGGCATACAGGAGGGCAATAGAGGAATGTTTGAGGAGCAAGTTTGAGAGGAGAGAACTCGATGGTATACGGGATGCCTTCTATGGTGCCATTGGTAGTGGGAGTGTTCTGGAGATGCACGAGTACCAACACCCACTAATAAACACAAGGAAACCCTTCTTGGCGAGGAGCGGGTCCATGCAATACAAGACAAGCAAGGATCCGAGGGCAGAAGAGGATGAAGGGCATATTTACAAATGCATGGAGAGACTAGTAAAGGCCATCAACAAGCTCTTTTTAGGGGAAAGCATTCCGACAAATGTTGCTAGTGGGCCCATTTTTGCAACATGCCATTGACGGGATCGTTGTCGTAGGAACGGGAGTGAAGGCTCCCATATCCTACGAAATAATGAGAAAATATCACGGGATGGAGGAGGAGGAGATGAACAAGTATATCGCTGAGCCGAGGAGGAGATGGTTAGAGTACGGGGTGACATCGATGTGCGTTGGGTGGAGGATCTACACAAGGAAGAAGATCATCAACTTCCTCTTTTACTGCGACTGGAAGATGATTCTTTTTGAAATATATCGATGAATCCGCTCATGTGAAGGACCACAAGTACCTGTTGAGGTTGTTGAAGGCATTATCAATGAAATTGGGAAGGAGAACATTGTCCAGATTATCACAGACAATGGGAGAAACTTCAAAAAATCTAGTGAAACATTAATAGCTTTTAGCAACTATGGTATTTTTTGGACATGTTGATGAATCTCATATTCAACAACTTTATATTAAGTTTTAACCCTCTATCTTAGCCTAAAAATTAATTAAATAATTAACTAAATATAATTAACATTATATACTTTGTAGATAATTAGTGTTAATTCTTGTAAATAAATCGTCTTGATTTATTATATATATATGTGTCTATGTGTTCTCTTTATTTTATGTGTTTTCTATATATTTAAAATCCCATAAAGTTAGAGTAATAATTTGAAATAATAAATTGTATATTAATTCCTATTGAAAATAGAAATATATATAATAATAATAATAATTAAAATGAATATTTTTTATATTTATAAAAATAATTACCAAAATATTACTATGCATATATAATGTATTTTGGTTTTAACTTCTACATGAAAGTTGTAGGTTTTAAAAAGTTGTGCGACTCTCATGTTGAACACTTTTTATTTCGACTTCATTTACTGTTTTATTTATAGTTATCTTTATTTTTAAATTTATCTAATTTTTCATTGGGTCGCGTGGTCGCCTCTGGGCATGCCACATGATCGGCTCTTTAATCATAACCGCCTCTCATCAGGATCGTCTGATCTTTCGATGAGACGACCATCAGTGGCCCCTCAGCGCCTCGCTCTTGCTTGTCTGATCAAATGATCAGACGATGCTGATTATTTTACATGCACCTCAAACACCACCATTAGATCTCATGATGTAACGACTCCACTTCATTGTCAACCCCCAATGGTTATGATGAACGGTTGACTGGAAATGATAATTAAGCTTCATTGTAATATGGTCAATTAACACTTATCAGAACTAAGTCAGAAGACCTATGTGAAGAGGATTCGATGTAATTTATCATGGATAAGTCCAAGATCGAACACAAGGACACGAGAAATTAGCTAACTTAATTTAGGTTTTAAATATTAGATTAAGTAATTAATAGTGATCTAGATCAAGCAGATGCAAATAAGGTGCAATCCATGACTTTAACAATAATTTTAAGCAAATATTTTAAATGATAATAATGAGATGCAAAATAATAGAAGATGCACAAATACACACAAGAAAGCTCTTGATTGATGGATTGAATAACTTCAACAATTAATGAGAAATGATGAAATGAATGAAACAAGTATCAAGTTCAAAAATGATCAATGTAATCAATCTGTGAATTCTTAAACACCTGACATGATCAATATTAAAGATAAAATTTCTCAAATATAAATCTAAGTAGGAAATCAATTAAGCAATGATTTATTTAAAGATCCTAATTAGATTTAAAATGGAGTAGAGCAAATCAAGATGTTTAATAAATCAATAAAACAATGAGATGATCAATTTTAAACTTCATATCAAGGCTGACAAGATAATTTTTATTCTCTAATTTTAGTACTTAAAAAAGTATATCACATCAAGTAATTAATAACACAATATTACAAAAAATTAAATTATCTTCAAAATGACATCAATTTCATTAAGTTTGGATATATTGTTCAAAAGCTATTTCAGTTACAATGCAGGGGCATAAATGTAAAGAAACAATAATTAAAATTCCACTTTTTATTACATACAAGCACTTGATGTGAACTAAATTTAAATAATAAAACTTGCTTGGATATTTATGCAATTACACGAAAGGCGAGCGTAAAGTTATTGGGGTTGGATTGCAATGTTTCCAGATCACATGAGCCTAGGCTCGGTTAATGGCTCAGCTCGGAACCACGTGGTGATCTTTGGAGGTTCAATTATGGCTTGTCTGCTCCATTCCTAAGGTTATGAAGAAGTGCTTCGGTTGCGATATGTGGTTACCTCCAGATCATAGGATGAAAGGGATAAAATAGTGGTTGCTTGTTGGGTTCTTCCCTCTCCTCCTCTTGCAGCGGAGTAGTAGCGAAGCTTTGGCAAACTTCAAATGGTGACCTCGTGATCCTCTTGATCGGTTAAAGGTCCAAGAAGCTTCGCCTTGACCTGGCAAAGATCGTGAAAGCTCGATCTGGAAGAGAAAGCCTCTGCAAGTTCATACCAATGAAGGACCTTCATCGAAGAAGGTCGAGATTGAGGTTATGTTTCTTCCTCTGATCAGTGAAGGTCTTCAACACCTGCAAGTTTAGTTGACACAATCCAAAGCTGAAGCACGAGGAGCAATACTAGGGGTGAATGGAGTGGTCAAAAGACTAAAGGAGGTGGAGCGAGAATTGGGCCGTTCGTTTTATAGACGAAGGATGAAGATCGAGTTGGGGAATACAATCTAGAGATGGTTGCAATGAGGTGATAGATCTTTGAAGATCGGTAAGCAATCGTGACTGTGAAGGTGTGCTCGAGTGACAGAAATAATGTGTGTAGTGTTGGTAGTAAAGTAGAGAAATTAAAGAATGAGGGACTAGGGGAAACTTGGAGGGTGGAGGAGATGAAATTGATGAAGAACGGAGCCTGGATCGAGGCTTGGACAACCTCGGAGTCTTGGCTTACCAAGCTTGTCTCAAGCTTGAAGCTCAAGCAGCGATGAAGACACTGCGACACGGCTAGTGGTGGGCGTGGATCTTGCCGGAGTGAAGCCCTTGTTCTTGCTTGATCTCACTCACTCTTTCCGTCACAGGAAGTTGGGAGAAAGCTCTAGGAACTCTTGTAAAGGTGGATCGACGAAGCAGTTGCGAAGGTGGAGTTTTGATGGTGGAGGTAGAAGTTCCAGGTGGTTGTTGCGGTGGTTTCAACCATCACAGTTAGCGGAGGGGTTAGAACTCTAGGAAGTTAAGAATTTGTGTGGATTGGAGAAGTTAGGATTAGGAGTTAGGGAAAGAATCAAAGGGAAACGTAAGCTGGAGTCATTTGGAAAAATGGAGGAAGTTGAGTAGTTGGAGGAGTCGTGCCCTTTGGATAACGAGGGGAGGGAGCTTGAAGATGAAATGGATCCATATGATCAAAGATCGGACGGATGACATTTGGGCATGGGCGGACGCACATGATCGCTTTGATCAAGTGATCAAGTGGTCCAAAAGAAAAGCAAGAATGATGGAAACCTAGACGTCTGATCAAGTTGATCAGACGATCCAGAACAGAAGCAGGAGGTTGAATAGGAGCGGCTACGTGACAGAATCAGGGAGTGCCACGTGGCCCAATAAAAAATCAAACAAATGATTTAAATTAAGTAAAATAATTAGAGATTGAATTAGAATAAGTGTTCAACATGAAAGTTGTAGATCGCATCGAGATCTACAACTTTCATGCAGAACTCAAAGTAGGATTACATTATATATGCCTAGTAATATTTTGTAAGTATTTTCAATGTATTAAAAACTATTATTTTCTTTTCCTTTTCCTTTCCTTTTATTATTATTATTGGTGATTTTTATTTGATGTTAAATTAATTATGTACAATGTTAAATTAATTTTTGTTTGATTTTTTATAATTAAGAAACACATAAAATATAGGCACAATAATATATTTATTTTTACATATACAATAGGGTTAATTATTTACAATAGGATAATTGTCAAATTAAGTTAATTGTTAATTTTAACTAGTGAATTACTTAAGCTAGAGAGATATAAATAAATATTACGTAGATAAATCTGGGATTGATCAGGATATCCCTCCATAGACGTACCTCTTCACCAGCGTCTCTTCATCGATTAACCTCATCATCTCCATGTGTCTTCTCTTCCCCCTCCAATTCCAATCGACAACACATTCATCCCTTTTTATCACCAATTATCTCTCCATCGCCTTCCACCTCAGAAAAGTAACTTCTTGGTGGTCGAAACCATCGCCTCCTTCTAATTATTCCTTGAACAAAACCTGGTAGAGTCTGTCCGTTGGAGGTTATCCGCCATCTGTACGAGTACGATCCGAGCTCTACCTTCCTTCCAGTGACAGTGAGAGAGATAAAGATAGATTGAGTGAAGATCGGATGTAACTCTAATGATACCCACGCTGACAACTATCGTGTTGTAGTGTCGAATCTAATAGCTGCTCGATTTCTATGCCTGATGAATCTCCATTTCACCACCTTTATCCTATCATTTTGTCCTTAAAACCCCTAGTGAATGCATGTAGATACCCTTAATTTGCATAATTTAACATTCATGCATTATTGTATAAAGTGTGTATAATATATTATTTTTAATGCTAAAATTATAGAATAAAAAAAGAAAATAAAAAGAATAAAATATCGAAGATATTTTATGACCCCAAACCCCGAGACCTAGGCATCTCGATGACTAGGTCAACAAGGAATAAAGTAGGGGGAGTAAAAGTCAATTATACAACAAAAATCCCTTTTATTTATTCATTTATTATCTATTTTTGAGACCTATTTTCCCTACTTTTATATCTCAAATAAAGAAATTTTGTACATGAAAGTTGTAGATAATAAAATATAGAAAAATACAAAATTTATTTCATCTAAAAATAATATACAGAATAAAAGTTATACTCAGAATAAGATTCCAAAATCCCAACTTCCCAGACCCATCTCAAATAAAAAATCAAAATATATCAATATCGCCTTTAATTGTATAAAATTTTTATAAGCTATTTAATGAAGGTGGTTTCATATTTTTGGGAGTTAAGGTGTGAAAGTTAAGCTTTGGACCCCTATTGTATAGTATACCCAATTAAAATATTCATTTTATTTATTATTTAGTATTTTTGTAATTTTATAATTTTATAATTTTGTAAATATTTTTTTATAATTTATGTATGTATTAAAACTGGAATAAAACATTAAATAAAATACTAAAATAAAATGTGTATATAAAATTCATAGATGAAATACCTCTATAACTATATATTAAATAGATTTATTTATTTAAATATATATTACATCAGGAAAATATAATAAAAATATATTTAAGTATCTAAACATATGTTATTCTTTTATAAGTAATAAAATAAAATAACAAAATCAAAAATACAAAATAAAAATAAAAGACACAAAATATTGATAAATATACCTATATATTAACCCTAAAAGTAACTTGTACTTATATACCTCAAAAATAAAAATCATAATAAAATACTTTAAAAATAGTAAACATTTTTTATTTTATAATCTAAAATTAATAAAATCGTTTATTATGTAATATCTAATTTATAAATATTTTTTAGGATATTTTTTCTGGTTAGTCCACGTGGACCAACCAGGAGGCTCGGTCAGTTGACCTCGGTCAACTGACTGGCCTACGCCCTGTAGCTCTAACACCTAGCCGTTGACCTCTCTTCTCAATTTTCTAGCATATGATTCACTGCTCAAGGAAGATAAGTCCCTTCAGAAGAAATCATCCTTGTATATCAGAGATCCACGTCGACCCTATTCCTTGGGCAGATCACATTTGCTTCACCTGTGATCTGTCCTTGAAGATCACCTCGTCGTCACTGTATAAAACACCCCCCGTTGACTTCTTCTATTTTTTTAATCGCTTTGGCCCCGTTTGACCACCTCTCTTATGCGCTCAGGATAGAGCTTCGTGATAGGGAGCTCCCCGGCCCTTCAGCGGTGAGGTCGAGCATGGTTGAAGTCGACTTCCACCATCTCTGGCCAACCTTGGTCGTGAGGTCTTCATCCCATTGCTCCAACCACTGAGGTACCTATTTTATTGCATTCTCTAGTGTAGATTTAGTCCTAGGTTTACTGTTTGCTTCAGTTTTAAGTGTTAATCGCTTATTTAGATGTAATCCTCCATCTTTTAAGTTTGTTGGACCTTGGTCTCCAGCGAAATATTCCAGCATGCACCTATTGTCCCCGACGCACCATTTCACCCTCACCTCTCCGCCCTTCATTTCCCCCACACATTCCATCTAACACTCTCCCAGATTGACTGTCAACCTGACATTTTGGACCTCAACTCCTTCACGCCGCTGGAGGTCCACCGCCACGACTCACCACATCTCCATTTCCCTTCTAACAGGGTCGAGGCATTTTGCCATCGACCCTCTTCGCTTCATGTGCAGGTCAGATCGTGCAAGACCCGTTGGACACTCGTTTTGTCCATCACCGGAGGTACCTGGAGTCATTTGGCGTCTTCGTACTGTCGGCAAGCTCCGGTCGCTGCCGGATCGTTTTGGAGCTTCCAACCATCAGAGGACCCCTACAGGAGCATCTTGTCCCTTTTTGGAGTAGCAAGGAGCATCGGAGGAGGGAGATCGGGCCTGGAGAACCTCGCCTCGGTGGAATTCTTCCCAGTTTGTCCCCCCTCTCCGCCGTCGTTGAATGGGTCGCCATTTGCGCAATAGCAACCTCAGATCATTGTGTGCCTCCACCATCGGATCTCATCCGAATATCTAATCTCCGATGTTGGTTCTCGAACTGGCATCGTGGCATAGAAGCGCGCCCCATGGCAAGTGACTGAAGATCAACTGTTGGATCACGCAAGGCTTTGGGTATTTTGCATATTTCACCCAAGCCTATTTTTATTACTATTTAATGCTCAAACATTCCTCAGTCATTATATAGTATTTGTAATATTTGTGTAAAAGACCATGCACTTAATTTCATTTGCACTTTAGTCCAACGCCGAGTCAACTGACAAACTCTATGATTTTTGCACTTAAACCCTCACGACTTTTGGTTATTATTGTTTGGTCAGATATTTTGGATACTAAATTATATATTTTGTGGATATTTTGTATCTTGACCCCTGAACTTTATTATATTTTCATAAATACCCCTACAAGTAGTGTAGTTTCTTTTCATTGTTTCTATTTATATAAAATAGCACACTCATCTACAAAATACAAAAAAATTAGGATAAAATGCCTACTTTAGTGTAATTTCACGCTACCATTTTGGTTTTTGATTTTAGGCATTTTATCTATTTTACAAAAAATAAAAAATAGCCCATTTTGCCCCTGATTGCAATATATAATCCATAAAAATATAAAATCATTTTGAAAAAAATCATAAAAAATGTATTTTGCATTTATTTAGTTATTTTACAACTCCAAACCAAAAATCCCTAAAAATTACAAAAGAAAACTCCTAAAAATTGAAAAAAAACTATAAACCTTTATAAAAATTTCCAAAATTTCTAAAAATTCTATTTTCTATTTTCTATTTTTCTTTATATTATTATTATATTAAAATTAATTTGGAGAAATTTTGATACTAATTTCTATTTTCATCTCCATTTTAATTTTTATATTTAATTAAATCATGTTTTAGGGTATTTTAAGTTAATATATAAAAATTAGTAAAAATTTCAAAAAAAATCAAAAAAATAGTAAAAAATTATTTAAAACCCAGAAATATTTTATTTTATTTATTTTATCTATTTTATTAGCATTTATATTCATATTGGTCTATATTATATATACTCTATATATATTATCCTTTAAAAGAAAAAGAATTTAAAAAAATATAAAAATATAAGAAGAAAAATATAAAAATAGAAAATTAAAACCAAATACAAAAATATAAAACAAAAATTAAAAAAATATTGAAAATAAAAAACCCTCAAAAGATATATAGACAAATAAATTCACAATCACTTTTTGCATTATTGTCTGATCTATCTGTTTGCTCCATGTGTTCGACACTCTACATACTTGCACTATACACACATTTTATAGAGTTAAATAAAATAATTTTTAACTCCACATTTATTTTCATTATTTGATCATTTATTTTGGGTTAATTATTGATTAATTAGGGTTTCTTGAGGGTCTTCACAACGATTGTGCCTCCGCCCTATGTGAGACATATTTAGACTCGTGAAAAACCCTAGTTATCAATGACTTGCTGATGAGTTGAGTGAGGAACATAAGATCTTCTAGGCTATGTACCCATGCTCTGGCTCTGCCCCAACCTTCTTCTCCATCTCTAGGTACCCAAAGGCCTCATTGATCAGAGGTTTCCCACCTTCCCGATCTCCAGCTCTACCTCAGATGAGGCTTCACCGTCCAGTCGCTCCAGCAAACTCCGCGCCTTGACCATTCATGGTCTTTGCCCGAGCATGCTCGAGATTCTTCAACCATTAACGAAGGCATAGGATAGAGGAGGAGCTTCCCGAGCTTCGTCAGAGGGCAGCTATTATGCCATGGCCTGCAGATGAGGAGCCTTCCACAATGTACATGCACCATTGGATCAATCTCTTTCGGCCTTGACTATACAGTCCACAGCATGTCTGAGGCTAACCTTGAACCTCTCAGCCTTGGTGTACCCGAGCCTCAAGAAAAGCACTTGTAGCGCCCCATATGGCTCGATCCTATCTGTGCATCGCGCTTATCGCCGAGGCTAGTACCTCACGCACCTCATGCATACTTCCTGGGATTTTTGCACCCGCGGGTCCACCAACTTCTCCTATTTGCAGAGAAGCCCCCACGCGCATGGATCATTACAGATAAGCTGCTCTATTCTTGTTTATTTGCAAACTTGCCCATTTTTGTAATGCTTTTACATATTATTAATTCAGTTTTATTTCAATTGTGCTCTAGGAATGATTGTTTGATAACTTTTGCATATAAACTTCAAAATTAATGAAATTGATCTTGTTCGAGTAGTATTTTTATGATCTATCCAATGATGCTCTGATTATTCTGTTTTGAAGTGTTAATATTGATTAATTTATATAATAAAATCCTTGATTATTTAGTCGTATGCAATTTGCCTTTGATTTATTTTAACTTTAAAATTGGCTTTAAATAGGTAAATTAATACTTGTTGCATATGCTTATTGTTTAAGTGAGTTTGGAATTACTTTGAGGACCTTTGAACTTAATTTAAATAGGAATTAATGTTCTCATATTTAGGGATATAGATGCTTAATTATTACTTGATTCTGCACTTCATTAAACATTTATTTTTGTGCACTGATTGTAAAATTAATTCTTGTAGACCAGTACAAATATTTGTGCAATTAAGTCTGTAATATGTTGTCTGTATCATTGTGTTTTTAATGTATTACATTTCATCCATATCATGTCATTAAACTTTGTATAGAAAACATAAAGAAACACGCATGCATTCTCATCGTGATTTTAATCACACTAGATCAGATAACTTAGATGTGTAAACCTTTAATGAGTAGCTTAGATCACTTGTATCATTGTGTTCGACCCTGGACTTATCCAGGTATAAATTTAAGCCGCGTTCTCTTCACTAAGATATTTTAAGTGTGGTTCTGATAATTTTCTAATTACTCGCTATAATTTGACATCTTCAAGTAGCGAATTAGCGGTTCATCAATAGTGTGTTGCATATTGTATTGATTTGATCCTAAAGGACTTCAAGAAGTGGAAGATGGTCTCAAAGGTGGTGGATCAAGCTCGAATGATCACCACCTTCATTTACAACCATTCCAAAGTGATGGCTTTGATGAGGGAGATGTGTACTGGTGAACTGGCGAGGCATGGCATCAGATGCTTTGCAGCCAATTTTATAGCATTGCAAAGCCTTAAACAACACAAGATAAGATTACAAAATATGTGTTGCCAAGGTGAATGGTTCAAGATACTCAAAGCTTGAAAAGAAGGAGGGAGGAAAGTGCATACATTGATCAATGATCTTCACTTCTGAGATGACATGACACGAGTCAGAAGATGATGGATCTAGTTGTGTCTACATTGTGTATCGTGGATGGTGACAAAAAACCAACCACGATAGTGAACTATGAGGTAATGTGCTGCATGAGAGAGAGAGAGTCAAAGAAGAAGTTGAGAAAGGATACAAGGCATGGTTGGACATCATAGACGAACGTTGGTCCAAGATGCTCTCGCATCCTCTTCACAAGACTGGTATATATTAAATCTATTCTTAATTTTTTGATATCACTTTTCGCTAAATTAAAACACAAGAATTATGCATTGCTTGTGTCCAGATTATTACTTCAATACCAAGTACCAATACAATCTTAGTTTTGGTACAAACGATGACCTACTATAAGTTGTCCAAATTGTGGTGGAGAATCTCATGAAAGATAAGAAAATGCAAATGATGTGAATGAATGAGGTAATTTAGTGTGGACCTACATTTTCAAGTAGTTTGATAAAATATTCAATGGAAGCATTGTGTGACATTTTATGACTTTAAATAATGTGCAGGTCAAGTTCTTTAGGGATTCTTTGGGGTCTTTCTGCAAAATTACTACGATCAATGGATGGGACAATACTCTTCCTGTTAAGGACGAAAAAGTCCATTGATTGTGATGTATTATTACTATATTTTTATTATTGATTTATCTTCTTCCTATTTTCAATAGCTGAATGGTTGTTAATGTACAGAATTGAAGCTTCCAACCTGTGAAAGGTTGCAGTGAAAGTATTGTCTTCAACCGCATCTGTTGGAAGTTGTGAGAGGAAGTGGAGTACATTCAACTTGATTCATTTGAAGAGATGGAACATGTTGGGAGAACAGAAGCTCCATAATATTGTAAGTGTGTACTAGAACTTAATGTTAAAGATGGAACATGCAAGGGAGGGCCATGACAAAAACGACGATACATACCCTATCGATCTTGCGTATATTTTTAAAATACACAATGATGATGCAGATGAAGATATTCTCCAAAGGTGGATGGGTTCTAATGGTTCTCTAGTGCTCGATCAATATGGAGGAAGGCAAAATCATAATATGCTAACAAATGGGAGCAGATGTTGGTGACTACAAAATAAGATCCGGTCAGATGGCAGACCCTCTTGGAGGGTTGGAACTTGATGCAAATGTTGATGATGATATTATATCCACCAGTTCTAAATCCAATTCCATATAGAATGATGACAATGATGATATGATTTCGTTTGCACTGACTGTGGATCTGGTGGTGGAGAAACATTTTCAAGAGATCAGCAGGGGATGGTCATGGACCATATGATAGAAGATTCGAGGAAGGTCTCCACATAGGACGTGAATATATGGAGTGGTTGACGAACACACATGGACAATTTGTCCCAAGTCCGAGTCTGGGACCTATAGACTACGAAGCATACGAACGTGGCCATCATCCTACGGACAACTATACGGATGATTTGATGTCATCTGTAGGTTTCTTAAGCTGCATGGACATTGACAGCCCATATCGTTGAGCAACACCAAGTCCCCTAGGCAGATGTGTATCGCCTGATGAGAGATCATTTGGCATCATTCCAAAATACTTTCATGATCATCCTCCTCCTCCAGCGCAAACACATACATCATATGGTAATAACGGGTATGGATACAACAACTAAAACGTTGAAAACTATCAAGGTATCTGGCCTGATTGAGCCAGTACAACTATTTTGGTGGTAATAGTTATGGTATCTTTACCGATTACTATACGGTTGTGTCTCCTCCTCTGTAGAGATCATCTCCTACTCCATGTCGTCATCTCGTGGATCTCAAGATAGTACTTCGCATCCTCATCATATCACTCATGATACTGGATCTAGAGATGCTTATCCTCGTCTTGGGGTACTTCTAGATATCGATGACCATTAGTACTGGCAATACATGATGGATTACAAGGCTATGTACTCGTAATGACATGGGAGAATCAGTGCGAGTTCATTGAGTCAACGATGCACTATGAGAGACAACATGGAAGGGGCGATATGGATCCATTACGGAACTCTTGATTTTGAACTCATGCCCATGTATCTTTTATAGCATTAATGAACATGATGTCATTTATTTTTGTGAATAGATGCATCTTTACTTGCTGTAATATTGTCATTAATTCTTTAATTCACTAGAATCTTGTTCGTGAAAGTTATTTCTATGAACGAAACATTATCTTATTAATCATTATCTGCATTTTAGAATCAAATATCCCATATATAATGCCTTTCATTGTCTTTCATTAACAAAAGATGTGTTGTAAGTGTGGCTAACTTGGTTATTTTGTTTTCATTTCCAATATCTATCAATCAACAATCAACATTGACGATGATGTGTTCGATATGGTCGATATGTGCAATATAACAGTCATATGATCGATGTATTATATAAGTATATATCTGTAAGTTATTTATAATTTTAAGAACTTGGATGAACTCCATTTCTAATATTTATCAGTCAACTATCAATAATAACAGATATATGATCGATATGACGAATATGTGTGATATAAGAGGTATACATGAGCGATATATGTGATATAAGTGTGTATTTGTAAGTTATTTATTGTTCTAATAACTTGAATTATTTTAATTTGCTAAAATGGTAAAAATGACTTTTTTGAGCTATTTCAGATTTCCATCGAAATTATTAAAATTTCGCAATATTTCCATTTTCCGAGGGGGACAAAATGAAATCGAAATCAAGATTTTGAACCTTATGGGACCTTATCCCTCAACCAAACTTGGGTTATGCTTGACGTTGGGGCAAATTGACAATATATTAACCTGTTTTTTTGTGGGATAAGATGGTGGATAATAGTATTTGTATGTTTGGTGTTTTTTGTTAGTAAGTTGAGGAAATAATCTATTTATTAGATAATAGAATTAAAAATTAGCATATGAATTATTACTACTTAATGTAGTAATAAAAAATGAGATCTCGTTAAAATAATAATAATAATAATAAATAGAAATGTCGGGTAATGGAGAGGGGGAATGTGACATGAAGCATTGTATGATTGAAAAGAGAGCAATGGATTTTGCTCTAAAATTCCCATATTAAACGGATTCTACCACTAAGGTACACCTCAAATCATGCAATCTGAACACATCGTAAGGGGTGTTCGGTTCGGAAAGAAGCAGGAATGAAGATGGAGAATAAGCTATAATAAACAATATCTATACTCGGCTAGAAGGACAAGAATAAGGAGAATAAGGTGGAATAAGGGTAGGTAATTACTATTCTCCATTCGGTTGGCACATGAGATGTAATGAATAAGTGTTTTAAGTTAGTGAATAAGGAGGAATAAGGGAAGAGGGGAAGGGGAATAAGAGAACGGATGATAAGAAATAAGAGAAGAAGGGAATAAGGGAGAGGGATATGGAGGAATAAGGGAAGAGGCGAATAAGAACTTATTCCTATCCTTATTCCCCTACCAAATAGGCTCGTGAAGCCCTCATAATCATGCATAAGCAAAGGTGTGGTATCAAATCAATCATGGTGGAGAAATCGATGGCCCATTAGCTTGATCACACATCAAACTTTGAATTAGCATGTTAGTATAAAGCATGGTCATGCCTGTTAATTCCCATATTTTTATTTACTTTTCTAGTCGAAGTAGATCTAATAAAAGTGTATTTGAAATATCTTGTCAAAAAAGGTTCAAAGAAACTAAATGTGTGTGATTCCTAGTTATTAGTGAAAATTGCAATTGTTTGAAGTTTATGGATTGGTAAATGCATCTTAAATCCATTTAAAATCTAACTTGTCTAAATATCTACCTAGAAACTATGAATAAAGAACATAATAATGATTTGGTTGTGTAACTCTTGCTATAACTATTATTGCTTATCGTATTACCTTAGAGAGGACCTTGCTCATTGAAGAACCATCAAAGTGGTCAAAATCAGACCATTGAGCTCTCTGAGCTTCCAAAGTGAATAAGAAATTTCTTCCAATATCCTAACATAAGCTTCGACCTCCCTCTTATCTCTTCCTATTTCATGCCCACTAATACAATCTTTTGACATTAATTCCATTCTATAACACCTCTAGTTCATGGTGACAAGCACTCGAAGTGGACACCAAGCTGAAGAAGGTCCTGCAGGAACATCTTAATAGAAGGTCATGCAGTAACATCTTAATAGCATAATGGACTAGTGTTTTTAATATCAAACTAGACTGATCGATTCGATTAGTTCAACCATTGAATTGAGCTTGGACCGGTCCACGTAACCATTTTTTTATCGATTCGATTCGGAAGTTAGGATTTGGGATCAAACCACCAAGTTCATTTATTATTATAAATCCGAATTAATTAGGTCATATTGAATGTATTGATAAACCACTGAGTTTGTCGATCATTTTAAAACCAATTTAACTAGGTTCAACCACATTTCAATATTGAATGTATTTAATAATAATAGGTGGGTGCTAAATCCATGACCTTTGGTTACTCATCTCAAACTCCAAATTAACTATTCCACAAATTTATTATTATAAACTATGGTTATCTTACAAAGTATTTAGCTTAAATATTATATATATATAGGTATAACATTTGATATTTCATGTGAAAAAATTATTTATATATAATGTAAGATATATACATTGGTTATCTTTTGTATCTATTGCATATATATTTGAGTGGATATTTTATACATGTTTTTACTCACTCCAGTTTGACTAGTCAGTTCAACCATTTTTCCCCACCGACTCGTTTTAATTTGCTTTTTAAGAATGATGACGTTATAATCTTATGGAACTAGGTTTTTTTATTACATGATATATTCCCATCCAATCTTTTATTTAAAGTTTTTAGTGTAGTATTTAGATCAGTTTCAAAAACAATGTAATTATTAGACATGTGAGACCCAAGTGAACTATTTCTACAATAAACATTATTGTAATATTTGAATATATTAATAAAAGTCTTTTATTTATTTCACTCATCGTTTGAGATTAAATGAATGAATGCACTTTTAAGGTCCCTTAATCAATTAGGGTTATGGACCATGGCTATCTTAATAATCATACAGTTGTTGATTCAATGGTTGAATCATAGAGGTTGGTACTTGGATGATATCTAAAGAGTTAGATTGAGGAATAATCAAGTGTATCGTCAAATGATTGTTAAGAAAGGATCACCAACCTGAGAAGGAGATGGTAATCATTCTCTAAAGGTCAATATCTGACCGACCTCCTGATGCATATCCTCTATATTAGAATAGAGACTCGAAGGTGTCAGATAATTTAGGTCAAATATTTCCCTTGACGAGATCGAGAAAACCAAGACCTATGTCGTATGTTGTCATGATATAGACACACATCCTCTGATCGGAGATAGATTTATTATTGTATGTATAAGTACGTATATTAGCAAACTATTAGGTCGGTCAAGATCTATACATTGACGAGATGGTATGCATACAAGGGTATATGAGTAATACGATCTCTCAAAGGGATCATACATGTTCACTATTGAATCAGAAGATATGAGCTTACTCATGAGATATTGGGACCAACTAAATTTCATGCATGGTCGTCTTGCTTTGGAAGTATGATAGAATTTGTATATAAGATATATATTTTGGAAAGCATATAATCGATACCGACTCACCAATGGACAAATGAGAAACTTAAAGATAAAATCTTGAAGAAGACAGTTCAAATATGATCTAAAAACTTCGGGTTTATTCTAGATCTTTCAGTATGCATGATGTAAGGGTATTAGGAATACTTGAGGGTATTGTGATCATAAACAATTGTATAATCATGATACTTCTATTCCGAGGGAATGATGAAATAGGTTTGAATTTTAGTGACTCCTCTCATAATATTAGCAATCTGATCTTAGTCCAAATATTGGACATTGATCTGAATGTGATTCGGATGCAAAGAGAAGATTAAATTTATGGTTTGATTTAATCAAACATCTTTAAGAGGTCATCTGGATTTGGATATGAGACAAGATCTCAATATCCAAGTCACTATATATGGAATGCGCAATCGCCATGTCCTTGTCTCCAAGTATCCGCAGAGAAGGACATTGTTCTTGAAAGTTTTCAAGAATAATTCTATTGTTGACAATCTATAAGAGCATAGAAAAATTGATGATTAAATGTGATTTAATTGTCATAAATAATATGAATATGATTCATATTATTTGGATGCATGAGAAGAGCCATCTAAGATAATTAAATGAGATCTAATTATCAAAGATATGGTTAATGTTGATATCACTATCTACAATAATCATAAATATTATTAATATGATTTATAATATCATGAAGAGATTCAATTGTAAATAGAATTTACAAATTAAATGTTAATGTGAATTAGATTCATATTGAACAATTAATTGTAAATATAATTTACATTTTACATTGGGTGATTGAATATGATTCATAATTGTCAATGGAATGATTGAATATGTCATAAAATAATTTGGAATTATTTTGGTAAGAATTTAAGCAATAATAGTTGTTGCACATGTGGAATATCTGATGAGATAAGAGATCACATTAAAATTGGAAGGTGGTGGAGTCATCTCCTTATTAGGTCTGGACAACCATATGGAGAATCTCTACATGGTGGCCGTCAGATGACCTACCAAGGCAACTCGGGTTAAGTACACAAATAATCAAGGGTCGTTGCGACCCAAATCGCCAAGCTCGGTTAATCAAGAATAAATTAAACCACTCAATCAAATCAAACAATCAAGCACACAAAATATAAGCGGTCTCGCTATTTATTTTTTATCTGGTATAGCAACCAGGGTCAAACACAAGGAGCACAGAAATGAAAGAAGTAATCACATCTCAGAAATGGAAAGCACCTTTTTGGTGGTTTTTAATTTTGCAGTTTTTTAAATATAGAAAGCAAGAATCAACAAATAGAAAAATAAGGAAACACACAAGTATTTTTTATTTTAATTGATAGTGACATTTCAGAAGGTATTGACAATTACAAAGACTATTATATTTATAGTGGAATTTTTAATGAAAGGTGAAGTTCTAGTATGAGAACTAGTAGTAATGGCAATGATGTTCAAGACTAAAAACGCCTCAAAAAATTACAATAAAACTATTTTTGGGTTTTTAGTGCTTTAAACTATTTTTGATAATGTTTTGGAGTTTTGAAAATGTTTTTTTGATTTTATAAAAATCAAACAGTAAATAAATCTACAAACAGTTCACAACCATGATTAAATTACAAATTAAAATATCTTAAAATGCCATAAAATCCTGGGGGGCAATTTTATAAAAAGCTATGAATAAATAACTACAAATAGGAATTGAAATGTGAATTTTTGGATTTTTTTTTCTTTATTTTTTTTATGATTTTTATAAGTTTTTAGGTCTTCTACAATTTTTAGGGTTTTTACAAGGAATTTTTATGCAAAAATGTTACAGGAGGTAAAACACATAACAACACATCAACAAGACTTTTTGTAGAATTTTTGAAGCAATTTTCAATTTTTAGGGATTTGCAAAAATAAGCAGAACACTTTTTAAGGGTTTTTTTTTAAATAATAAATACAAAGAGATTAATCCACAAAAATCACCCAAAATACAACACGTCAATAGGGGTCGAAGGTAATTTTTTGGGAAATTTTAATTACTATTTATTAAGTCCAAAACATAACATGTAATTCATCACAGTTTACAGGGACCTAAATGTAGATATTTAAGTTTATGGACCACTGCCATAACATGATTTAAAAGCTCGAGGTCAATACTGCAAAAGTCCCAAATCAATCACGCACATGATCAAATCTAGACATACAAGGGCATAAATGCAAATAGGAAAACCTTTCATTCATTCGATAACATCGTAAAAGTTCAGTCAATAATATGAAAATTTCCCAAAACTCGCGTGGGACGGCACGTGCAGCAAACTAAGAGTGGCTAAAATGCAGGGTCCAAATGTAAATGTTTTGAACTACAATATTTATTTGCTGGACTAGAGGGAAATACTGAAACAAACAAGGACTCGAAGGAAATATACCCTTCGCATGTACGTGCGAGGCACGTGGGAACACGTGGCAGGCATGGAGGCGGGCGTTGGCGTATGGCCCTGATCAACTGGCGGTTGTAGATCTGATGGTCTAGAGAATGTCAGGGATGTGCGGCCTGATGCATTAGATGGCAACAACCAAAAAGGTTGCTGTTGTCGGCGGCTGAGATGGAATCTGGCAGGTGGAGGGTGATCCAACAACAGAGAGGAGGTCTACAAGAACTCCTCCTGGGCGAACTTCGACCGAGTAGGGGAGGCGATCCACCAACCTGATGGGAGTTCTGGAGGGTCCAGCAGTGTTGTGAGAGGTTCCCGCGTCCATTGGAGAGGTTCGATGATGATGGCGACGGTCGGATGAACGTGGCAGAGGAGAGTGACCTTGAGCAGCTCTGCCGGTGCGATAGGGGTTCTAAATGAGCTTCTCTATGCGTGCTCGTACCTACAAACGGATGGGCTGCTTGGAGGCAGAACTCCGGCGGGGTTTACTTAGTGCAAAGTAGGGGAAGCGAGGGCGAATGGAGCATTGGGGTATCCGACGTACGTAGAGGAAGGAGACCCGGCTTGATCCTGCTCCGATGAGTAGGATTCAAGGGGACAGACTGCGTCAGGAGGTGGGCGATGAGACTAGCGTCGATATATGCGGATGGATGAGCTAGACGGGACACCAGACGGGTGGTCGGTGCAAGGTAACCGGAGATATGTGAAATGGAACAATCAGAGTGAATAAGGGAAATACGAGGATAAAAGTGGCATCTGAAGGATGAAACATGTTCCTGAGCTTCAGGCGAAGGTGTACGTCGGAGTAGTGGCCTCAACCACGTTGCGACGGACGGGGAGGCTTCACGCGGCGGAGAGGTCCGGCCACGTCGAGCTACGAGTCTCCAGGCAATTCCCTAAGGGTCTAAAGCAGGTGCTCCGATGGTTGTCACTTCAATGAAGAGTGCTAAAGAAGAAATGGGGCGCGAGAGATGAGTTGCGGTGCTAGAAGGCGAAAGAAAAGATTGTATAGGTAGCTCAGGGGTACAGAAAGATCGGCATGGAGCGTGGAACCCTAAGGAGTTCCGTATCATCCTAGGGATCTACGAGGATCGCAGAGGTCCGAGGATTCAAGGGTCCAAGAATCGAGGTGAGTGGCGCTCGGAGTCAGGCTGGGTAATTGGGAGAAAAGGCTCTGGCGAAGAGGTCTCGACCCAACCCGAGTTAGGAGGGGGCATTGACTGGAGTCAACAAACCCTCCTGGACCAATCAGAAAATTCAAATACAACATATTAAAAAATCAATAAAAAATAACAAATGAATTTAAAATAAAAAGTGTATAAAATAAAAATATTATTATTTTCAAACTATTTTATATGAATTTTAATTATTTTTATGAAGAATACATTAATGTATATACAATATATAACGTTATGTACAAGTACAATATAACTATGTACTATGTACAAGTATTTTTATTTTATTATTTTTACACAAATACCCTTATTTTATATTTTATTTATTTACAACATATTTTTAGGAATATAAAATAATTTTTATTTTATTTTTATAATTTATTTAATAATATATAACAATTAGTGGAGGTAATAGGTACACATGTGTTTTGTACAATGAATGGAGAATTTTATTTTTATTTTTATTTAAATTTTCTGATTTTTATTTTATTTTATATTATTTCTAAAAATATATACAAGGGAGTAGAAATAATGATTTAATTTTATTTTGTCAAAAATAGGTATATACAAATATAGGTAGTATGCACAACACAAGGTGAACCCTATCTCTCTCTACTCATTTTATTTTGCGATCAGGTGAAGGCTTGACCTTCTCTTGGAGTTCGGATCACTCTGTATTTATTCTAAATACATCACTCTTTTTATTTTCATTTATTCTTTTATTTGTGCACAAAAATGCATGCTAAATATGCAACATTAACACATGCATGCAATTTGCTAAGTTATTGTATTTACAAATATTTACATGATGTTTTGCCAAGAACAATAGCTAAAATAAAAAAATAAAGAGTGAGAATCAGGGATTCATCACCCTCCTATACATTCCCTTTGTTAGTCCATTAGCAAACACTTATTTAAAAAAGAAGTGAAAAGAAGAGAAAATAAAAAGAAAGGGAATCAAGGCTGATTATTAAACTTATCTTCAGTAAATTGAAGTATGGAGCTTAGTCAAACCTTCGGATTATTAGTTTGTCGGAACCTTATTGGAAAATAGGTTTAAGACTCAACAGCCTTTCCACCATGCTATGGTCAAGACTCCTCAATAATCCAGATCAGAACAAGTATACATACGTAAACGCTAAATACTATGCATCTTTCCTTACATTGTGTAAGTGATATGTAGCTTCCCACCTCAGAAATGACAAGGCAACATCCTCCCTCAACAAGGTAACTCTAATTCCCTAGTCCAGCAGCTCTTTCCTCGAGGAGAGGGGTGTCCCTTCTAAGTTCAAGTTCAACCAGCTCAAGAAGAGGGGAAAGAAAAGAATGGACCGTGACCAGTGTACTCATGTATCCCTGGGAGCCTAACCAGTGTAGCTAAATCTCCCGCTGCAAGCTTCACGAGATAAGAAGGTGGAATACATAAGCTTTTTATTCACTATATACACTCCGGTAGGCATTTTATTTTCAATCAGGCATGTCCACTTTTTTGGAGTTTTTCTTGATTTTGCACTTTTTTATGTGCATATGTACAACGTATCTACATGGTGCAGCATATACATAAGGAGGTTTTCTTCTTGAGTTGATAGACTATCCCTCTTTTGAAGCATTATTGCAACCCACAAATCCTGTATTTAGACCTTAATGCTATTGGACCAAGTTGAGATGCACATCCCTCCCTAAAGGAAGATGAGAGGTTTCGCCTAGAAGTACTACCCTCGTATGCTACTCCAAACTAAAGGAAACTACCTCCTCATCACCTCATCCGTGTGGAGCTATGTGTAAGGTGTTGGTCCAAGTAAAGCCATTGTCCCTAAGAGTCATGCGTGTGTCGTTAAGTGTTCTACTTAGGCTCATCAAGATGACATGTGAACATAGACAAGTGGACTCAAATAATTAAGTCACTAATGGATATGAAAAGTCTTAACCCCAAATCCTATAAGGTTCCTCTGAAAGTTATGTGGATTAAGGTCTTAACCAAGCTCCATTTTCAAATTTAATTCCAGACTAGTTTAAATGTCAACAATGATTCAGAAGAATATATAAATATGTACAAAACTCTTTTTGATGAAATTTTCAAAACATGCAAAATTTTATGAAAAATGTTTGAATGCAAAGAAAAATGCCAGTTTTTTTGCAAAATATTTACAAATATTTACAAATAGATTTTTGCAAACTTTTCTTTTTCAAATATTTTTCAAAAGTTTTGTACTATAGACATAATTTTGATACAAAGATATTTTACAAAAGTTTTACACACAAAACATTTTTATAAACATTTATACAAAAATAATTTTTATGAAAGCTTATTTACCAACATGTGCGAGGAAGAATGTAAGAAAAAAATAAAATTTTTGTGATTTTTAGGTATAAGGTTTTTAGCTATTTTATTTATTAACGCACTCACACAAAGTACGAGTTATGGCTAAAGTATATATACAATATATATGACACCCCCCTATACTTAGCTCGAACGATGTCCTCAAAGTGATCAAAGAGCGATGAAAGGAAGATATAACTCGTGCCGAGTATTGGAGAGTAAAAGGAAGACTATACTACAACGACAAATAAAAGAATGCCATGAATAGAAATCGATGATCCTCCTATACTTAGGGTCAAATAATCCTAAGTATATAAGTCTGTACACAAGGGAAAACCGAGGGTTAGAATGTACAGGGTCTACCTCCCCTATACTTAGGGTAAAATATCCCTTAGTATAGGCAACAAAACAGAGGTAAAAAGAACAAACATATAATCACAAGTCTGACACCCCCTATACTTAGTGTAAAGTGCACCCTAAGTATAGCATAATCAGAAGATGAAGATGGGGTGTTAGACTAAAGAATGTGTGATATGGACAACTGGATCTATACAACTACGGAAGAGAAGTGATAATCATGCATGAGATGCAAATGATGTGAGTTAAAGACCACATCTCATGCAAAATGAATAGGAGCAATGTCAACGATCAGTGGATCATGATCTAGATAAAGCTTCAGTCATTGAACGCTAACTCGAAAGATGGATTCAGATGATATATCGGATATATCAATGCTTCCATTGTCGTGCACCTTTCGGACCAAGTATGGTCCCTTTCACTTTCTCTGAAACTTCCCTGGAAATAATCTCAACCTCGCATCGAATAACCATACTCATTGGTTTGGCTCAAACTGCTTATGGCTGATATGAGAATCATGCCATATCTCCACTCTCTCCTTGTATTGTAGGCTACTCGAAAAGGTTGTATCTCTAAGCTCCTCCAGGCCTGCCAACTCTGCTTTCCTCTGATCTCCTATACTCTCTGGATCTAATAATAACTCAGTGACTAACCATAGTGACTTATGCTTTATTTCCACAGGTAAATGGCATGACTTGCCATAAACGAGACGAAAGTGAGATGTACCCAAAGGTGTCTTGAAGGAAGTCTGATATGCCCACAAGATCGAGTCCAAAAGCTGTGATCAATCCTTTCGGTCTGGGCAGACGACCTTCTGCAGAATAGTTTATGTTTGATACCTCAGCAAGACCATTGGTCTGAGGGTGATATGGAGTAACAACTCGATGGTCTATGTTGAACTCGTTAGAAAGAGCCTTTACCTTGTCGTTGATAAAGTGAGTCCCCCCGTCTGATATCAATGCTCTAGGAACCCCAAATCGTGGAATGATATTTTTCTCAAAAATCAGCAAATAGTCTTAGCATCTGCGGTTCGGGCAGGGATGGCCTCAACCCAACGACTCACATAATCCACATCCAACAGAATATACTCGAACCCTGACTCCTAGGGAATGGACCCATGAAATCGATGTCCCGTGCATCAAAAACCTCACAGAAGTGAATGAGCTACATAGGCATCATATCACGCTGTCCACAGGTACCCATCCTCTGGCAGTTAGTACACCTCTTCACGAATTCATCAGAATTCTTGAAGAGGGTAGGCCACCATAGACTGGATTGGAGTACTTTATGTGTTGTCCTCCTTCCAAAATTATGTCCTCCTGCCTCAAGCTCGTGGTAGTATGCGAGGATGCTATGGTGCTCCTCCTGGGGAATGCACCGACGCCATACGCTATCCCCTCCTTCATGATAAAGGATGGGATCCTCCCAATGGTACGACTTGGCCTTCGCAAGGAAGGTCTCGAGTCGCTGCTTGGGCCAACCTTGTGGAACTCTCTAGGCGATAAGATAGTCACAAGGTCGGTGTACCATGGAAGTGAGGCGATAGCAAGGATCACTTCGTCTAAGGTCTCCGTAATAGGTGCCATCTGCTCTGAATCCTAAAGGTTCTCTAATCGGGAGAGGTGATCCATCACCACATTCTTGACTCCAGGCTTATCCTTAATCTCAATGTCAAACTCCTTGAGTAGAAGGATCTATCTGGTCAATCTGACTTTGGTATCCTTCTTTTCCATTAGGTACCGGATGGTGGTGTGATCTATAAAAATCATCACTCTAGATCCAAGAATATAAGATCTGAACTTATCTATAGCAAAGACTACATCTAGCATCTCCTTCTCTGTGACAGTATAGTTTCACTTCACGTCATCCAAAGTATGACTAGCGTAGTGAATGGAATAAGGCAATCCATCCCTCCTCTGTCCTAGCATGGCCCCTATGGCAAAATCAGAAGCATCCATCATGATCTCGAATGGGAGAGACCAATCAGGCGACTGAAGGATAGGAGCCTCAACAACTAATCCCTTGAGAGTCTCAAAGGACACTAGACACTTATCATCTATAATGAACTCGGTGTCTTTCATCAGCAGATCAGTAAGCAGTCGGGAAATACGACTGAAATCTTGAGTGAATCGTCGGTAGAAACTGACATGCCCCAGAAAAGATCGCAACTGCCACAAGTTGGATGGTGGATTAAGTTTCCTGATGATATCCACCTTGGTCGAATCGACCTCCATGCCCCTGTTGGAGATGATATGGCCAAGAACCGTCCCCTGAGTCACCATCAAGTGGCTCTTCTCCCGAGATAAAATAGGATGGACCTCGATACAGTGTTGAAGTACACGGTCTAGGCAGTCAAGACAAGCATCAAACCCATCGCCATAGACCGAGAAATCATCCATGAAGACCTCCAAGCAGTCACCCACCATATCCAAAAAGATAGACAACATGCACCTTTGGAATGTCGTCGGGGCGTTACATAGACCAAAGGGCATCCATCTGAAAGCATATGTCCCAAACGGATAGGTGAATGTCGTTTTGTCCTGGTCTTCGAGCGCTATGGATACCTGGTTATAACCGTAGTACCCGTCAAGAAAGCAGTAATGACTCTTCCCAGCTAGCCTCTCGATAATCTGATCAATAAATGGCAGCGAGAAATGATCCTTCTTGGTGGCATGATTCATTCGTTTGTAGTCCACACAAACCCTCTAAGAAGTAGATACCCGAGTAGCAATCTCCTCTCCATACTCACTCAACTGTAGTGATGCTTGTCTTCTTGGGCACCACATGTAATGGACTAACCCACTTGGAGTCAGAGATGAGGTAGATAAAATCGATGCTCCACCATTTTGATATCTCTTTCATAACTACATCTCGAAGGTTCGGGTTCAGCCGTCGCTGAAACTCATGTGAGGGCTTAGTGTCCTCTTCGAGATAAATATGGTGGGAGTACAGGGCCGGACTTATCTCTTGGAGATCAGCTACACTCCATCCAATCGCCTTGTGGTTCCTTTTAAGAACCTCCATCAAATAAGATTCTTGCTCTCCAGTTAAATCAACGGAGATAATGATTGGGTACATCTCTGGCTCACCCGCAAGGAATCTGTACTTCATCGACTGAGGTAAGGTCTTCAACTTTGGGAAAATTGGAGCTGGAAAATCTGGCTTCTGAAAACTCTGAGTAAAAGCAACCAAATCTACATGGGAAAACTCTCGTTGTATGTGATCGTCTGGCGGAGATGGCCCTGCTGGTATCTCTATAATATGTGTTGGCTCAATCTCTACTCAATCTGTCGGCTTAGTGGGAATCGGACATGGCAAATAATCATCAAACTCATCCCAATCAATGTCTGAATCCGAGGGATCTGAATCAGAAGAATAAGAAATAAAATCTGCCTCGCTATCCTGCCTGCGATCGTCAGCATCAAATGTGTCCTCTATCAAGAGTGTGCTATCTGAACTCTTGTCTGCAATAATCAGTAAATCCTCTGCGGCTGTAGGTGTGACAAGGGCTTGAAGGATATTGAGAATCCTCGAGCGCATCATGGAAGCGTGACGATCGCATCTCATGCGCTCGGGGCGACTAGTCGCACTAGTCGCAAGGTGCAACGGAATTTAAAAAATTTAAATCATATGATGAAACCACATGATCACAAGAATAATTCTTGGATCATTTCATCAAACCACAAAGTATTAGAAATACCTCTCGAAGCGTGGTTGTGATCATGAGATCTCTAAAGCAAGAGATCCTCCTGGCTCAAGTCCGATCTACGAAGACAGCACTTGGGGGCGCGATGATGAGACGCGTGACTCCAGCAATCCTCGACGAAGATCCAAGCCTCGAATCCCCTGATTTCATCCAATGAAATCCGCCATCTTCCTCTAGAGCAAGCAGCCCCAAAGAAGATGGAGATCCTCGAGTAGTCGAAGGCGAAGGCGAGAAGCTCTCTCTCAAAGCACAAGATGGACGTCCACCTTAGAGAGAGAGAGACGGCGAGAATGAGAGAGAGAGAGAGAGTAGAGTAGGCGTGTACTCTATCTAGCCGTGTATCCCAAAAGGGATAGGATTGCCCTCCTTATATATTAGTTTGGGATCCAATGGATCTCAATCCATGGCATACATGGATCCAACAGCTATGATAATCTATATACCAATCAACGGCCATGATTGTTGTTGGTTAAAAACAAACAACATTAATTTATATCAAATTAAATATATGTTGCATTTTTATCAACACAATTTAATTTACCATAAATCAATTATTAAGAGATAACAAGATAACAAAATAAAAGAGACAACAAACCACCCTAAAAAATAGGTCATAGGTGACGCCACCTCTTTTTAGTGGTGTTTTTGTCTCCTTTTTATTTTATCCTATTATTTCTTAATAAATTGCAATAACTTTTATTACAATAATATCCACCAAATTAATTTCAAATTAATTTGTGAATATTTCAATCATGCCATTGAAAAATATGTGAATCATATTCACATCCCAAACTAATTTGTAAATTACATTTCCAATTAATTAATTAATGTGAATCCAATCCACATTAATAATTAATAAATGCTATTTACAAAGTTTCTCTCTCTCTCTCTCTAATATATTATAAAATCACATTTATAATATACACAGATATTATGGATAACACTATCCATGATCTGTTTTTCCTTGATAATTAAATCTCATTTAATTATCTTAGATAATCATTCTCACAATATGAATCTCATTCATATTATACTTGATAATTAAATTTCATTTAATCATCCAGAACTTCTTGCTTGGATACAAAATTCATCACAAAAAATATTCATGAAATCCTTCAAGAATAATGTGCCTTCTCCGCAGATACTTGGAGATAAAGACAGGGCGATTGTATTGTTCCACGTATAGTGACTTGGATGTTGAGATCTCATATAAAATCTAGATCTAACGGACCTCCCACAGATGCTTGATTAAATCAAGTCCGTATACTTAATCTTCTCATTGCATCTGAATCACATTCAGATCAATGTCCAACACTTGGACTAAGATCAAGTTATTTCTCTACTAAGAGGAGTCACTAAAATCCAGACTTGTTTCATCACTCCCTCGGACTGGAACCATCATGGTTATACAATCGTTTATGATCACATCACCCTCAGGTATTCCCAATACCTGCACATACTGGAAGACCAATGATCAACCTGAAGATGAAGATCAGTTTTACATTGTCTTCTTCAGGGTTTGATCACCAAGTTTCTCAATCTTGGTCATTGGGATTTGGTATCGATCATATGATTTCCCAAAGCATATATTATACCTTCAAATTATTGTCATGCTTCTAAAGCACGACGACCATGCATGGAATTTGATCGGTCCCAATACCTCATGAGTGAGCTCATGTCTTCCGGTTCATAAGTGAACCTGTATGATCCCTTTGAGAGATCGTATTACTCATATGCCCTTATATGCACACCAGCTCGCCGGTGTATAGACCTTGGTTAGGTCATCAAACTAATGGTTTGCCAAATGTACATACTCAGACATATAGTAACACATATGTCTCTGGTCAGAGGATGTGTGCCTATGTCGTGGCAATACTCAACATAGGACTTAGGTTATCTCGATCTCGCTAAGTCAACCCATTGACTTAACTAATCTTACACCTCCGAATCACTATTCCCCTACTGAGGACCTGCATCAAGAGGCCGGTTAGATATCAGCCTATGTGAGAAAGGATTGCCATCTCCTACTCAGGCTGGAGATCATCTCTTAATAATCATTGGGTAAATTACAATTTGGGTCCTCATCTATGGGTCAGATCTCAGAATGGGTCTCGATCTTTAAATTGTAACGATTCGGGTCCCAGGACTATTTAGGAAATGGAAATTTTGGGGTTCATGACGAATATGCCCTTGTTGGGAAGAGAATGAGGGTTGAGTTCCATCTTTTAAACAAGGGCATACTTGTCATTATCCCCAAAAAGTTCCTTACATTAATGGTCCTGGGACCCGGATCGTTACAATTTGAAGATCGGGACCCATTCTGAGATCGGACCCATAGATGAGGACCCAAATTGTAATTTACTCATAATCATTTGATGGTGCTTGATGAGTCCTCTATCTAACTCATTAGATATTCATCCAAACATCAGCCTCTATGATTCATTTAATGAATCAACAACTATATGATTATCAAGACGGCCATGGTGCATAACCCTAATTGTACAGAGGGACCTTATAGTGCATTTATTCACTTAATTTCAGAAAGGGAGTGAAACAATCAATAACATTTATTGATAAAACATATTTATTACTATAACATTTATTGTAAGAATGGTTCGCCTCGGGCTCACATGGCTAACAATCTCCCACTAGCCCTCAGAACCATTCAGGAACAGTCCTTAAACCCATACTCATTACATGCTGGTCGAAAACCTTCTGCGTTAGAGGTTTGGTAAGAGGATCAGCAACATTGTCGGTAGAGGCTACTTTGGTGATGATGATATCACCACGCTTTTGAATCTCTCGAATGATGTGGTATTTCCTTTCCACGTGCTTGCTCTTTTGATGCCATCTGGGTTCCTTTTCTTGGGCAATGGCTCCCGTGTTATCGCAAAGTAACGGGATGGGAGTATTAGAGGAAATGACGCCAAGCTCCAAGATGAACTTGCGCAACCACACCGCCTCCTTTGCAGCATCTGATGCGGCAATGTACTCGGCTTCTATTGTTGAATCCGTCGTAGTTTCCTGCTTCTTGCTTTTCCAGCTCACAACACCACCATTTAATAGGAATACAAACCCTGATGTCAACTTTCGATCATCAATATCTGACTAGAAGTCTGAATCTGTATATCCCAATACTTGGAGATCACCATCTCCATAGGCCAAGATGTAATCTTGTGTCCGTCTTAGATATTTGAATATGTTCTTTATTGCATTCCAGTGTTGCTCTCCATAGCAGGATTGGTAACGGCTTACCACTCCCACTGCATGGCAGATGTCTGGCCTAGTACACATCATGGCATACATTAAGCTTCCTACAGCTGATGCATAGGGGCATCCAGCCATGGCCTTCTTTTCCTCAACACTTTGAGGAGTCATCCCTTTAGACAGATGGATACCATGTCTTAAGGGGAGGAATCCTTTCTTGGAACTATCCATACGGAATCGTTCAAGAATCTTCTTAATGTATCCATGTTGTGATAATCCTAATATCCACTTTTCTCGGTTTCTGAACAACTTCAGGCCTAAGATGTAATAGGCTTCTCCAAGATCTTTCATCTCGAAGGTATGAGATAGCCAAATCTTTACACTGGTCATCATTCCTGTATCATTCCCAATGATAAGGATATCATCTACGTAAAGTACGATGAACACAATGGCGCTCCCACTAAGCTTCTTGTACACACAAGGTTTATCAGGATTCTGCACAAAATCATAACTCTTTATGGTTTCGTCAAATCTGATGTTCCAGCTACGAGAAGCTTGTTTGAGCCCATAGATGGATTCCTTTAGCTTTCATACTTTACCGTCCTCAACTGTGAAGTCCTGGAGCTGCTCCATATAGATATACTCCTCGAGGTATCCATTGAGGAAAGCTGTCTTGACATCCATCTGCCAGATGTCGTAGTCAAGAGATGCAGCTATAGCTAGCAGTGTCCTGATGGACTTAAGCATAGCTACAGGAGAGAATGTCTAATTGTAGTCGATGCCTTCTCTCTGTGTGTAGCCCTTGGCTACGAGTCGTGCCTTGAAAGTCTCTACTTTCACATCATGTCCCTTTTTCTCTTGAAGGTCCATTTACACCCAATGGGTTTTACCCCTTTAGGTGGATCCTCTAGGGTCCATACACCATTCTTATGCATGGAGTTAATCTCTGACTTCATTGCCAGTATCCATCTATCCATGTCATGATCCGCGAGTGCTTCATCAAATGAAGTAGGATCATTGTCAGTCTCACTTGACACATGGAATCCATACCTTTCAGGTGGTGCAACCACCCTCGAACTCCTTCGAAGAGGTATGGGTGTTTCATCTTCATTTATCTTTTCAGTTTCTGGTTCAGGAATCTCAGAATCCTCAGAGGATCCGATGAGTTCCTCTACTTCATTTCTATCTTGACCTTTAAGGAAATCATCCTCCAGAAATTTCACATCTCTAGAGACAAAAACCTTTTGGGTCTCAGGGTCATAAAGTTGATATCCAATACCATCTTTAACATACCTAATGAAGTAGCACTCACAAGTGCGAGATTCTAGCTTACTTGCGTCCACATTCTTCGCATGGACCAAGAAACCCCAAACCCTCAAGTGATTAACACTAGGTTTGGTTCCATACCAGAGCTCATGAAGAGTCTTAGGCACAGATTTGCTAGGAATCTTATTCAGGATATATATTACAGTCTCTACTACATATCCCCAGAAACTAATAGGCAAACATGCTTTGCTCATCATTGAACAGACCATGTCCATGATGGTCCTGTTGCGTCTTTCAGCAACACCATTAAGTTGGGGAGTTCCAGGAGGAGTGAGATTGGAGACAATTCCATTCTCTTTAAGGTGTCCCTTGAATTCATCTGAGAGGTACTCGCCAGCTCGGTCAGATCAAATCCGTTTAATCTTCCTATCGGTTTGGTTCTCAACCAAAGCCTTAAACTCTTTGAACTTTTCAAAGGTTTCAGATTTATGATGCAGTAGGAAGATAAACTCGTATTGCGAATGGTCATCAATAAACTTCAAATAATATCGATATCTATTTCGAGTCGCGGTACTGCAGGGACCACATACATCAGTATGTATTAGGTCAAGAATAACTTCGCATCTCGTAACCTTGTTACAGAAAGGCATCCTGGTCATTTTACCTCAAATGCAATGTTCACAGGTAGGTAAAGATTGGACCTGTAGAAAATCTAAGGGTCCATCCTTTATCAATCTATTGATCCTATCAACAGATAAATGACCAAGCCTTTGATGCCAAATCATATTCGAATGATTTCCATTCTCCCTGGATCTTTTAGTGTTTTTACTAGTGGTAGTGACATTCATGACACATTCATTAATGCACAATTCATAGAGTCCACCAGAAGTCAAAACACCATTCGCAATAAATTTATTATATTGATTAATGACTAACTTATTGCAGAAAAGGAAGGAATATCCATGTCTAGCAAGCTTAGATACGGATATCAAATTCCTCCTGACTTCAGGTACATAAAGACAATCTTTAAGTACTAAGACTCGACCACTAGGTAACGATAGTCGGCAGGTCCCAATGGCGACTGCTGCAACACTTGCATCAAATCCCATTTGAATGACTATCTCCACTTGCTCCAGATTCCTGCATACATGAATAGAAGCACCGGAATCTACAACCCAACTTCCTTCTCGTCCAACGAGAAAGCTAGTTCCAATGATGAAAGTAGATTTCATACTTGTTGGGGCTTTACCTTTGTCAACTGACTTCAGGTACTCTGGGCAGTTATGCCGTCAATGCCTCAACTTCTTGTAGTGGTGACAGACATCGGTCTTTTTAGATGTCATTAGCATGGAAGCACTGGAAGATGAACCAACTCCTTGATTCTTCTTCTTTCTTTTCTGGGGCGGGCCCTTCTGAGAACCTTGCTTCCGATCGCGCTTTCCTTTTACTTGTGCAACCATTGCACTAGCAGAGGGGTCGTCCTTCTTCATTACATCTTCTGCAGACTTTAATGTAGCTAACAGTCCAGCATTACTGAAATCAACTTTGCTCATGTGATATGACATGACAAAGTTGTTGAAAGACTAAGGAAGTGACAGGAGAATAAAATCAGCCTGCATATCAGCATCCATCTCAGCTCCCAGGGTTTCCAGTTCAGAGAGGTACCCAAACACTTTGAGCACGTGTTCTCTAATAGAGGTCCCTTCCTGCATCTTGCAGCGAATAAGCTCTTTCATCATATTGTAACGATGTATGTGGTTGACGTCACCGAACATTTCCTTCAGATTCAGCATGATTTCTTGGCAGTGGTTCATTTCCACATGTAGTTTCTGAAGCACATTAGATAATGAGCCAAGGATATAACATCTTTCCAAGTTATGATTTTCATCATATTACTCATTAAAAGATTTATCTTCCCCGGTCAGAGGGTCTGCTATCTTGTCCTTGCTCAGCACATAAGAGATGCGCTCCGTAGATAGGACAAGATCCAAATTTCAGATCCAATCCGAATAATTTAGTCCGATCAACTGGTTGACCTCCAGGAGCTTGTTCAGTGGGTTCATGGACTTCATTTTCTAAAATTAAGAATGCACTATATTAAAATAAATAATTATATATCTAATTTTAAAACATTTGATTAAGGTATTTTAAATCAAATTTGTCTTGCTATGTCCATTATGAAAGATTATTCCCTAATCATCTTTCAAAGTAAGAGATATACCTATCGCTATATCTCAAGCAAGATCTGGGATCTCCTCTCTATCTTTATCAGATCCCAATAATATGAGAACCTGTGACTCGAATAAAAAGAAGCGGGAACACATTCCGCCTTGCAAGCCCAACTTGCATTTCCCAATTTGGTCTTTAACACCCGAGCCCACCAACCCTAAGATGATGTTGACCCGTTGCTAATTGAACCAACCATCAACATGCTTAATACTCGCTATACGCAATCTAATATCACCCCAATAATATGAGGACCCAATATTGGGGTCACTACATATACGGCTTTACTCTTTCAATAAGCAAAGAACCCGATCCAAATAATTGTATATAGGATCTGTCACTTCAGACAGGCGTCTCCTATATACAATTTTTGGCGACGAAATTCTTTGCCTTGACGGGAGACCATGGATGTCACTTATGTGATCCTCCACCTCTTATTCAAATTGAAATAATTAATTATCGTGAATCATATTCACATAATTAATTCTTACAAGGGAATATACACATCTATTCATAATAGAGTGTTTTAATAGGATATAATAAATTTAATCACAATAAATTAATTATTAATCCAATTTTCAATCAAAAAACTTTGAATTTTACTTGAATAGTAGGTATAATCTCAAAGTACGTATTATTTCGAATTTTAATAATTAGAAAAATACACTTTGATTTCTCTGGCATTATCGAGTCCCTACCCGCTATCATGGCCAGTACCGGCAAGAGTGGGACGGACCACATACATTGCAACCCGCTACCCCAATTTTCTCCGACTAGACACCACCTCAGGAAAGGATAATGCCAGATAGATCATCATGTACTTTGAGATGCTCATCGGTCTTTCAACCGAAATTATACCATATAATATACATCAAAACAATTTTGATTATATTATAAGGAGATTTGCTAAACAAATCCCCAATCTTGTTCAAGCAAGAGATTTTTGCATGTAAAAGTTGTCCTACAACTATTGTAGGATGACCTAGGGTTTTGTATGCAAACAATGTTTGTTGATGATTTCATATTAACCAATGATCAAGATCAACTATCTTATCATTATGGTTAGTGGGACATCATTCAAGGAATTGATTATCATCTTTAAACATTTCACAAATATTTATCAATAACTAATTTCAGAAAATTAACAATTAATTTTCATCAACATGTTTGAATGACTATCACAAGGTTCATGATCTAGTTTATCAATTTCTAGCAGTGACCCCTAATCACTAAAATTAACTTATCTTGATCAATTTAAATCCAAAATTCGCAAAATCAGTTTCCTAAGATTGCCAACTTGATTTAAAATAGAACCTAAGTGATATTTCATGCATTTCGAGGTATATCAAAACCGTAATTAACAAATTAATCACGTTCAGATTTGCTGTTCCCGCAACAGTGAATACATGCTTATTCAAAAGGCCATATCTTGAGCAAATTAAATCCAAATTTAGTAAACTCAGATCCTATGGTTTCCTTGTTTAATGGGAAATAAAATCCAAATGAATATTTCGTGTTTAAATAATTTAAACAGTGTCAAAAAAATCAATTAGACAGAGGTGCGAAAATTCAAATGCGATAAAATCTTTCGCGACCCTTTCAAACCCAAGTCGTCCTAGGTCTATTGATCATATCCAAAACCTTTTTCGACCGAAGGCTCTGATACTACTTGAAGGATATTGAGAATCCTCAAGTGCATCACAGAAACGTGATGATCGCATCTCATGCGATCGGGGCGACTAGTCGCACTAGTCGCAAGGCGCTGCGGAATTTAAAAATTTTAAATCATATGATGAAACCACATGATCACAAGAACAATTCTTGGATCGTTTAATCAAACCACAAAGTATTAGAAATACCTGTCAAAGCGTGGTTGCGATTACGAGATCTCTAAAGCAATAGATCCTCCTGGCTCAAGTCCGATCTACGAAGACAGCACTTGCGGGCGCAATGATGAGACGTGTGACTACCACAATCCTCAATTAAATTTTTAAGCCTCGAATCTCCTGATTTTGTCCAATGAAATCTGTCGTCTTCCTCTAGAGCAAGCAACCCCAAAGAAGATGGAGATCCTCGAGTAGTCGAAGGCGAAGGCGAGAAGCTCTCTCTCAAAGCACAAGATGGACGACCACCTTAGAGAGAGATGGTGAGAATGAGAGAGAGAGAGAGTAGAGTAGGCATGTACTCTATCTAACCGTGTATCCCAAAAGGGCTAGGGTTGCTCTCCTTATATATTAGTTTGGGATCCAATGGATCTCAACCATGGCATACATAGATCCAACGGCTATGATAACCCATGTGCCAATCAATGGCCATGATTGTTGTTGGTTAAAAACCAACAACATTAATTTATATCAAATTAAATATATGTTGCATTATTATCAACACAATTTAATTTAACATAAATTAATTATTAAGAGATAACAAGATAACAAAATAAAAGAGACAACAAACCACACTAAAAAATAGGGGGTGTCACCTATGACTAAGTCATAGGTGACGCCACCTCTTCTTGGTGGTGTTTTTGTCTCCTTTTTATTTTATCCTATTATTTCTTAATAAATTGCAATAACTTTTATTGCAATAATATCCACCAAATTAATTCCAAATTAATTTGTTAATATTTCAATCATGCCATTGAAAAATATGTGAACATATTCACATCCCAACCTAATTTGTAAATTACATTTCCAATTAATTAATTAATGTGAATCCAATTTACATTAATAATTAACAAATGCTATTTACAAAGTTTCTCTCTCTCTCTGATATATTATAAATCCCATTTATAATATACACAGATATTATGGATAGCACTATCCATGATCTGTTTTTCCTTGATAATTAAATCTCATTTAGTTATATTGGATAATCATTCTCACAATATGAATCTCATTCGTATTATACTTGATAATTAAATCTTATTCAATCGTCAAGAGCTTCTTGCTTGGATATAAAATTCATCACAGAAATTATTCCTAAGCTCCTTCAAGAATAAGGTGCCTTCTCCGTAGATACTTGGAGATAAGGATAGGGCGATTGTATTGTTCCACGTATAGTGACTTGGATGTTGAGATCTCATCTCAAATACAGATCTAACGGACATCCCACAAATGCTTGATTAAATCAAGTCCATATACTTAATCTTCTCATTGCATCTGAATCACATTCCGATCAATGTCCAACACTTGGACTAAGATCAAGTTACTTCTCTACTGAGAGGAGTCACTAAAATCCAGACATGTTTCATCACTCCCTCGGACTGGAAGCGTCAGGGTTATACAATCGTTTATGATCACATCACCCTTAGGTATTCCCAATACCTGCACATCCTGCATACTGGAAGACCAATGATCAACATGAAGATGAAGATCAATTTTACACCGTCTTCTTCAGGGTTTGATCACCAAGTTTCTCAATCTTGGTCATTAGGATTTGGTATCGATCATATGCTTTCCTAAAGCATATACATTCCTTAAAAATCTTATCATGCTTCTAAAGCACGACGACTATGCATGGAATTTGATCGGCCCCAATACCTCATGAGTGAGCTCATGTCTTCCAGTTCATAAGTGAACCTGCATGATCCCTTTGAGAGATCGTATTACTCATATGCCCTTATATGCACACCAGCTCGCCGGTGTATAGGCCTTGGTTAGGTCATCAACCTAATGGTCTGCTAAATGTACATACTCAGACATATAGTAACACATATGTCTCTGGTCAGAGGATGTGTGCCTATGCTGTGACAGTATTCAACATAGTACTTAGGTTATCCCGATCTCGCTAAATCAACCCATTGACTTAACTAATCTGACACCTCCTAATCACTATTCCCATGCAGAGGACCTGCATCTAGAGGTCGGTCAGATATCAGCCTATGTGAGAAAGGATTGCCATCTCCTACTCAGGCTGGAGATCATCTCTTAATAATCATTTGACGGTGCTTGATGAGTCCTCTATCTAACTCATTAGATATTCATCCAAACATCAACTTCTATGATTCATTTAATGAATCAACAGCTATATGATTATCAAGACGGCCATGGTACATAACCCTAATTGTACGGAGGGACCTTATAGTGCATTCATTCACTTAATTTCAGAAAGGGAGTGAAACAATCAATAACATTTATTGATAAAACATATTTATTACAATAACATTTATTGTAAGAATGGTTCGCCTCGGGCTCACATGGCTAACAGGGCTCCTGTTGTTGGGTCTGACCATACATCTTCATCATCAGTGATCACAAAATCGCACTCCTAGTGGACGTCTCGCTATGCATTTGTCATCTGCTCTGCATAGCTAGACTGCTCGGAACAGGATGGATCTCGCGCTTTGGTCTTGTCGATCGTTTCTATTTATACACTTTCACCCTCAACGCGAAAGTATATCTTCCGGCTATCATGATCGGACACCACCTTGGTTGTGGACAAGAATGGGCATCCTAGTGTGATGGGGGTATCTGTCATGGATTCAGGGATCTCCATGTCCAATACAACAAAGTCCATGGGGAATTTCAGGCCCTGAATTATGACGACCACGTCCTTCAACAACCCCTTCGACCTCTTAATAGACCTATCAACTAACTGAAGGACTGTCATGCTCTATCGAAGAGGGCCAAATGCGAATCATTCGAGTAAGACTGTCGGAAGAAGGTTGATGGAAGAACCGTTGTCTAATAGAGTCCGATCGAACCGTTGCTCATGAATATGGCATCTGACATATGGAGCTCCTGCATCTGGCCTCTTGGCTGGCAATCGGTTCTGGATGGAGAAGCATGTGGTACAAGTGAGCAAATGGGATCTCTACATTGCAATTCCTTCTCTTCCTGCAGATGGCGGTCTTCTCTCTTAAATTCTTATGGAAGAGAGAGATGTGCTCAAGTGCCTCCTGTAGAGTCAACTGGATCTGGAATCTGTCAATCATCTACTGGCTGAACTCTAGCTTGTGTCACTTTTTGGAATTTTCTATTTTATTCGCTAAGCGGAGTGCTTGAGGGAAGGGGATGGCTAGGCCCTCCTCAGATAGAGGGATAGGAATAGGCTCCTGTATAGGTGAAGGAGTGGAATCCATACCAATATCATTATGCAACACATATGGACTCGAAAAAGATGCAAGAACCTTTCCTTTATTCATGTTTTTGTTCTTTTCTATTTTTCTATTTTTTTGATTTTTCAGGAACTGTCCTGAGATACAACAGAAGGAAACACAACTAAAGTAGAAATGGTGGCATCACCCATGGAGTATGTCTTCCAGCATCAGCACCATGCTTTGGCTCAGCATCTGGAAGATTGGTGGCAACAGTACCACCGACTGCATCTGGAGATGCGACGGACTCAGTACCCTCAGTTGGATCATCCTCCTTGGTGGTGTCAGCACCACCGTCATCAACATCATGAGCGGCATCAGCGTCGTTATCCTCCTCGTCTGGCGCTCCTGGATCTCCATGTGGTCGTTGCTCAAACGAGGCACTACTGTCTGGCATCCTACCGCTCCTAAGTGTCACAAAATCAACATCAAATATATAGGAAGAAGTATCACCCAAGGAATTACTAGGAGTGGTAGTCTCTATGAACTGTACCTGCTCAGACTTCCTCTTCAGATTGTTTGGGTTCGGCTCAATCTGAGCGGGTATGGCAGCTTTTCCCTTGATGATATCCCTCATCTTCTGCTGGAACTCGTCCATTTCCCGCCAGAAGGATGCCTGCTGATCTGAAAGTAGGCAGGCGAGATCGTCAAGGGCTGGGTTCTCATAGACTGGTCCATGAGAATCGGACGTGTTGCTTCGCTGGAAATGAGGTTGACTCTGTTGGTACTGTGAGGGGGGGGGCTGAGAATACCACTAAAGGCTGATGTTGCTGCCTCCACTATGGTCCCTGATGGTAGGGATGAGGAACCTGCTAGTACTGCTGCTGGGAGTGATGGGGCCGCTGCTGCTACTGGCTGCTCTGACTGCCCTGATCTGAAGGTTGTTGCTGGGATGAGGTGCCTCTGGTAGACCATCTGAATCTGAGATGATCATGACAGATCCCGGGCTACTGCTCGTACCGGTCGTACCAAATCACGTTGACTTCTGTCAACAACTCCTGCTTCTATGGTGAAGGGGGAAGAACTGCTAGGGGCTGATCCGGGTAATATACCACCATCTGAGTGTCTTGAGGTGGTGGTGGCTGAGAATAGTGTTGTTGCGGTTGGACCGATTCTGCTTGAATATGGTGGACCTAGCAGTAGGAAAAAGGCTGGGTGAAGCTGTTGTTGCTAGGATCAGCCCGTGACTTGAGACAGGGCTGTGGAGCCGTCTGTGCCTCCTAGAGACACATGATCTGGGTCTTTAGGTCACTAAGCGTCTGTGCCAACTGATCTATTTGAGTGAGGCATGGCATTGCTTCTTCTCTATAATCTCGATGCGGTACAGCTTCTCGTTGATAATCCCCATGTCAGTAGTGGATGACTCGGCATGTGCTGCTGCTGCTGACGAAGTAGATGGACCTGCATCGACCCGTGCTATCCTATGATAGGACACAGCCTGTGGGAGGGGCTTCCCCTATGTGTAGACCCGAGTCTGGGATATCACCATGTAGTTCTCTGTCATCTCCTCGTAGATGGCCCAGACTTGGTCCACATCCTTGGCAAAATAGGACCCCCTACATGAGGCATTCACTAGCCCCTGCAGCTCCGATGTCAGCCCACAAAAAAAGCTCTGTACTAGGTTGGGCTTGGAAATCCCGTGATGCGGACACCGGTCGATGAGATCTCTAAATTGATCCCAAGCCTTGTGGAATTGCTCGTTCGGGATCATGGTGAAATTTTTGATCATAGCTCTAGCTGTGTTGGTTCGGCTAAGTGGATAATACTTGTTCAAGTACTCGGTCCGGAGCTGCTCCCAGGTGGTGATGTACCTCCCCAAATGTTTCAGCCAGTATGTTGCTCTGTCAACCAATGAGAAAGGGAAGGCGATCATCTTGATTGTGTCCTCATCCACAAATCTATCGTGGACAGTACTGTAGATCATCTTGAACTCCTGAAGATGAAGGTGCGGCTCCTCGGTGGCAAGCCCATGGAACTTGGGCAGAAGCTGAATGGTCTAGGGGCGAAGCTTAAAATCGCCTAGGATCTCTGAGAGTTGGATCCATCGGTGAGTGAGAATTGCACCATGGTTGTACAACTGTCTCATCGTGCATGGTGGTCTCTGCTCTAGCTGATCGTATGGGCGTCAGTCTCCTCCTCCAGCTGCGAGTATCTCTCCACTGGCTGGTCTTTGTGGCTCTCCTCTACCGACTCTCATCTCCGCAAGCTCTCATTGCACCTCTGTCATGAATGCCTCCTGGTCTCTGATCTGTCTCTGCATGGCCTCCAGGGAGGCTAGAAGTGTGTTGTTGATGGCGCCCTGATTAAGTACATACGTGGAACCCTAGGGTTTCTCATCGCTACGTCCCTCACTACTGGCCATCTCTTGGGTCTCTGCAAAGGCAAAAGACCCCAACTCAGGTGTCATCAAATATACATAAATCGGTGCTGGCCTCTGATCTAGCACCTCATGACTGGTAGAAGAAGGGTGGTCGAGGAGGAACAGGGTGGTAGCGAACTCAGATTCATAGAGCTGGTCAGGGCTCTCTGAAGCTACCCTAGATGAGTGGAAAGGAGTGTTAGAGAGCGGTGTTGTCAAAGGTATCTTAAGGGGCCTCCTTCCCACCATCTAGATGTGGGGATTATGACGATGAGATCTAGAATGCAAAAAGGATCAGAAATCAAATCCTCAATTCACCTACACAACACTGAGCTGATGACCGTAAAATCTTGATCGTTAATCTTGTCAAATTTATTTAGGTGATCAATCAATCTATCAGAGCGATTAAGCGAGCTATTGGGAACCTGATGCTCCCAGGTGACTGGCCTAATCCCATAGTTAGTTTTTCCCGGCCAATATGGGTGTGGATCGTTTACCATCTACCCGATCTTCCCAATCTGCTAAGGAAGTCCCGGACCGATTACCGGCTACCCGGTGAAATCCTCACTCGAGAACAACCAACTGCAAAACCGGTAGTCTGAAAGGAGTTCAGGTATGGCTCTAGCCTAGTGTGCAATTCACTCTCTCGCTGCAGATAAACCAACCAATGAGGGGTGACTCTCCCCAAACAAGAGATTTTATAATGAAGTGTATTTTAGGGTGCAATTTGCATTAGCGGTTTTGATTTTATTGGTTTTCACTTTTTATGTCTTTTCTAATAAAAATAACGTCTAACGAATTTATTGATCGAAAAAGCCGATGCGCGATCAAATACGATGATGCATGCAGCAATAGAAATGCGTACCTTATGATGCACGAAGAAATCGACCTTAAACGAGCAATTTCTAATGGTCCTGAAGAACAAATAGCTAACTAATTAGAGAGAGGCCTGAGTTCGGTCTCAGACATCGATTGGTGTCCGCCACAACAGATCCCGCCAGCACTGTATACGACCTCTAGCAGCGTGTGGCCTCTCAAATGATTAAGTTAACTTTTTCTCATTAATTATTAGCTAGGTCCAATTGCGATATATAGAAACAGGTAAGCAATTAAGTGTTGGGCCTTAGCTAGTTTTGTCACAATCACTAAAAATCCTACATCTAGGGGCTAAATCCATGAGAAACAAATAGAAAGTAAGGTCATGAAATCAAAAACTATGAAAAATCTGGTGAGGTCCCCCAAGCACATCGGTACTCGACAAAACAGACCCCGATAAGTACAAGTCCACACAAGTTAGTCCAAGTCAAAATATTACAATAATAGTCTGCTGAAAAATAAACCACCCTATTCTATCTGCTATAATTGTCTCCTCCTACTCTCCTTCCCCTCCTCCTGTACGGGTACTCCAACAAAAAGCCGAAGCATCCTCGGGCGATCCCTCGCACAAAAGTCGAAACAGAAAAGATGTTAGAAAATAGTTATATCAAATAGAGACAAGAAAAATAAGAAAGATAAAAATAACAAGAAAAAGAAATATGACTACTAAATCGTGCTCCCCGGCAACAGCACCATTTTGATGACCTGCCAAGGCAACTCGAGTTAAGTAAACAAATAATCAAGGTTCATTGCGACCCGAATCACCAAGTTCAATCAATCAAGAAGAAATCAAACCACTCAATCAAATCACACAATCAAGCACACAAAATGTAAGCGGTCTCGCTATTTATTTTTTACCTAGTATAGCAACTAGGGTCGAACACAAGAAGCATGGAAATGTATGAAGTAATTACATCTCAGAAACGGAAAGCATCTTTTTGGTGGTTTTTAGTTTTGCTAATTTTTTATTTTTAATAAAGAAAAAAAGATTCAACAAATAGGAAAACAAGGCAACACACAATGTCTTTTTGTATTTTTAATTAAGACTAAAAATGCTCAAAAAATTACACTAAAAATATTTTTGGATTTTTAGTGTTTTAAAATGTTTTGGTAATTTCTGGAGTTTTGCAAATGTTTTTATGATTTTATAAAAATCAAACAGTGAATAAATCTACAAACAGTGCACAACCATGATTAAATTGTAAATTAAAATTACTTAAAATGCCCTAAAATCCTAGGGGGAAATTTTATGAAAACCTATGAATAAAGAACTACAAAAAGAACTAAATGAGAATTTTTTGATTTTTCTTGAATTTTTTTATGATTTTTATAAGTTTTTAGGTCTTTTGAAATTTTTAGGGTTTTTACAATGAATTTTTATGTAAAAATGCTACATGAGGTAAAACACATCAATAAGAATTTTTGTAGAATTTTAAAGCAATTTTCAATTTTTTATGGATTTTCAAAAATAGATAAAACACTTTTTTAAGGGTTTTTTTTATTTTTCAAAAATAATAAATGCAAAGAGATTAATCCACAAAAATCACCCTAAATACAACACATCAACATGGGTCGAAGGTAATTTTTAGGATTACTTTACTATTTATTAAGTCCAAAATATAACATGCAATTCATCACAGTTTACATGGACCTAAATGTAGATATTTTAGGTTTATGGACCACTGTCATAACACGATTTAAAATCTCAAGGTCAATACTGCAAAAGTCCCAAATCAATCACGCGCATGCTCAAATCTGGACGCATACAGGCATAAATGCAAATAGAAAACCTTTCATTCATTCGATAACATCGTAAAAGTTCAGTCAATAATATGCAAATTTCCCAAACTCACGTGGGACAACACGTACAACAAACTGAAAGGGACTAAAATACAAATACTAAAAACCCAGGGTCCAAAATGTAAATGCTTTAAACTACAATATTTATTTGATGGACTAAAGGGAAATACTGAAACAAACAAGGACTGGAAGGAAATATACCCTTCGTATGTGCGTGTGAGGTACATGGGAACACGTGGAAGTCGTGAAGTTGGGCATTGGCGTATGACCCTGATCAACTGGCGGCTGCAGATCTGACGGTCCAGAGAATGTCAAGGATGTGCGGCCTGATGCGTCAAATCCAACGGCCAAAAAGATTGCAGCTGTCGACGGCTGAGATGGAATCTGGCAAGTGGAGGGTGATCCAACGGCTGGGAGGAGGTCTGCAAGAACTCCTCCTGGGAGAACTTCGACCAATCAGAGGAGGAGATCCACCAACCCGATGGGAGGTCTGGAGGGTCCAGCAGAGTCGAGAGAGGTTCCCGCGCTTGGCAGAGAGGTCTGATGATGATGGCGACGGTTGGATGAACGTGGCGGAGGAGAGTGACCTGGAGCAGCTCCGCTGGTGTGATAGGGGTTCAAAATGAGCTTCTCCATGCATTCTTGCACCTGCAAACGGATGGGTTGCTCAGAGACGGAACTCCGACAGTGTTTATTGAGCGCAAAGTAGGGGAAGCGAGGTAAATGGAGCATTGGGGTCTCCGACATAGGCGGAGGAAGGAGACCCGGCTTGATCCTGCTGTGATGAGCAGGATTCAAGGGGACAGACTACTTCAGGAGGTGGGCGATGAGACGTAGTGTTGATCTATGCGGATGGATGAGCTAGAAGGGGCTCCAGACGGGTGGTCGGAGCAAGGTAACCGGAGATATGCGAAATGGAACAATGGAGTGAACAAGGGAAATGCGAGGATAAAAGTTGTACCTGAAGGTTGGAACGTGTTCCTGAGCTTCAGGTGAAGGTGTACGTCGGATAGTGGCCTCGACCACGTTGCATCAGATGGGGAGGCTTCACGCGGTGGAGAGGTCTGGCCACGTCATGCTACGAGTCTCCAGGCGATACCCTAAGGGTCGAAAGCCGGTGCTCCGATGGTTGTATTTCAACGAAGAGGGATAAGGAAGAAATGCGGTGCGAGGGACGAGTTGTAGTGCTAGAAGGCGGGAGAAAAGATTTTATAGACAGCTCGGGGTCCAGAAAGATCGGCATGGAGCGCGGAACCCTAAGGAGATCCAGATCATCCTAGGGATCTGCGAGGATCACGTACATCCGAGGAATCACGGATCCAAGAATCGAGGTGAGTGGTGCTCGGAATCAGGCTGTGTAATTAGGAGAAAAGGCTTCGGTGAAGAGGTTTCGACCCGACCCGAGCTAGGAGGGGGCGTTGACTGGAGTTAACAAACTCTCCTGAACCAATCGAAAAATTCAAATTTATAAAATAATAGAAAATTCGATAGAAAAATAGCAAATGAATTTAAAAAATAAAGTGAATAAAATAAAAAATATTTATTATTTTTCAAACTATTTTTTATTATTTTTAATTATTTTTATGAAGAATACGTTAATGTATATACAATATATAATGTTATGTACAGGTATAATATACATATGTATTATGTACAAATATTTTTTTATTATTTTTACACAAATATACTTATTTTATATTTATTTATTTACAATATATTTTTAGGAGTATAAAATAAATTTTATTGTATTCTTATAATTTATTTAATAGTATATAATAAATAATGGAGGTAATAAGTACACATGTGTTTTGTACAATGAATGTGAGATTTTATTTTTATTTTTATTTAATTTTTCTGATTTTTATTTTATTTTATATTTTTTCCAAAAATATATACAAGGTAGTAAAAATAATGATTTAATTTTATTTTGTCAAAATGGGTATGTACAAATATAGGTAGTATGCTCAACACAAGGTGGACTCTATCTCTTTCTACTCATTTTATTTTGCGATCAGGTCAAGGCTTGACATTCTCTTGGGATTCAAGTCACTCTGTATTTATTCTAAATACATCATTCTTTTTCTTTTTCTTTATTCTTTTATTTTTGCACAAAGATGCATGCTAAATATGCAACATTAACACAGGCATGAAATTTGCTAAGATATTGTATTTACAAATATTTGCATGATATTTGCCAAGAATAATTGCTAAAATAAAAAAATAAAGAGTGATAATCAATGATTCAGCACCGTCCACCCTAGATATGGAAGGAGGCTCCACTCCTTTCTATATTATTCCTTATGAATTGATTTAATTTAATTTATATTTGTTGAATATTATTCAACATATTTATTTTTTTTAAAATTAAATAATTGTTTTTGTAATTTTTATGCAGCAAAATCATGACCAATGATTTCATAGGAGTGTATCTCCACCATCCAATTTATTACAAAACGGTTGGCCCTAGCTCTTTCTCTCATAACATCAACACACAAGTTGAAAGCAACAAATCTCTCTCTCTCTCCTTCTCATAAACATCCAAGATGTCCTCTCTCTCAACCCAAGTGGTTATCTCTTTGTGGTTGTTCAGAGCATCACCATCGGCGCACTATCATTGTGTTGCCGGATCGATTGCTTGTGAATCTCCACCATCTTTGATCTTTCATGCTCATGAGGAAGGCTACAGACTTCATAAGATGTAATCAGAAGGTTTTATATTCGGATCGTCGACTCAGGTTGTGGGAAGCATGTGTCTCATCCACACACCCGTAAGTGCATCCTCCGTTGATCGGACTTGAGACTGGAGGTCTCTGATGAAACTCGATTTCATCATCTTAATTCTCCATTTTTAACCCCCTTGCTTAAAAGTGTGTTAATAAAAACCAGATAATATCTTGTAATTATCAGAGTCTTGAATAAATTAAAAATCACAAAATTAAAATCCATGGTGTTCTTAGCCTTAAAAAAGCCCTCAAAAATATTTTGTGTCTACAAATAACCTCATCCCCGTCTTTGGTCAACATGAAATTTGTAGATCTCATCAAGATCTACAACATTCATGTTTTGAGTTTTCTCAAATTCGACCATTTGACCCTTCAAAAGTCATTTTTTAACTCTGAATAATCTGATTGGGCCACGTGCCCATTCTGGGTGAGCACGTGGCCCGTTCCCCTTTGCACTATCTGCCCATTTTCCTGCCCTCTGGATTTCTTCTTGATCCAACGATTCTGCTTTCTCCACGTGCTTCCTTATTCCCAGCCGTCTGATCTTCCCCATCTTTGATCCTAACCGCCCATTAGCTCCTCGTCCAAAACCTGTCACGTGGCACTCTGTGAGCCATTAGATCACACCCTTGCCCATCCATCTCAGTCGCTATCCCCGCAGCCATTTCTAGAACTCCGATTACAGTCTAGATGTGATCGGGGTTGACCGCTTCCGCCTGTCTGCGAGAGCGACACGTGGCGCCATACTCGACCTTTCGACCGCATCGCCTTGGACCTCATCCCTACCACCCGTTAGCGCTCGACTGACAGCCGTTGGATCTCACGATCCAACGGCCAGGGTATCGTCGTCAACCTCCCCCCCCCCCATCTCTCACATGTTCTCCACCTCGCAAACACACGTCGCCCTTCTTATTTTCTCCATCTCCTCTGGCTATCACCTCTCTTGCTAAGTACCTCACCACGTACTCCCATTTTCCCTCACCCTTGCGAGCCTTCACGCACTCCACGAAGCTCCTCCAGTCGCTCCATATCTCCCTCGCAACCCACGATCCTACTCGTCGGAACTGCCTCACTCCCACCTTCAAATACGTCGTCTCCTCCCTCGTTCACAGGCGTCCACCTTTACACGGGGAAGGGCCCAGCCCTCCTCCACCTCCTTGTGACAGGGGGAGGTGATGGGATCGAGCTAAGACGACCCACACCCCCAATGAGACCCGCCGCCGTCCATGGCTTCGTCGTGGCGCTCCCAGCCCGCTCAAGCTACTTCCATTGGCTGAGGAGGTTTAGCGATGACTCGGGGCTCGAATCGAGCCCCTGCCCAAGCCGATACGCTCCGCCCAACCTCAGGTAAGAACTCTTTGATCTCCCTTTGCATTTTTCTTTAATTTCCTTGATTTTATTAGCCTCCTACATACCATATCACACTCCATTGATCGCCCCTTAAGCTTCACCGCACTCCCGCCATCTTCGCTCACCCCTTAGACCACCGTCCTGATCTCCCGCAACCTTAGTTCACCTCCGACCCATCTCCTCTGCTTTCCACGACGGAGGAGCTTTGAGCTGCCACCTTCTTCGCCCAAATAAGCTATCCACTTTGCTCACCTTCACGAAACCCACGCTTCGGCTATTAGATTAATGTTGCAGGTACGCTCTCTTTCAATGGTTGGACGTCATCGCCTGAGCTTCTTTGCCAAGCTCGTCTCCGGCAGCCTTACGTCTCCAGCATCCTCCACACGGTCCTACTGAATCGCCGGGCTTCAAGGTTCCTATCAGGGTGGTCAATAGCAGCTTGGGACCTCCAACGGAGCAAGAGAAGAGCTGTGAAGTTCAGGCTCTTTCGTCGGAGCTCTGATCCCGCCGCCATCTAAAGATGAGGAAGAAGGCACATGCGCCGTTGGATTCTCCCTCCCAGAGTTCATCCATCGGCGCGGATGTAGCCACGTCTCTATTCTAGGAGCACACAACAGCCACCCGATCTCAAGGATCGGATGGCCTACGATCGGCCACGTGTCCATGCCAGAGCTGCCACGAGCCTTAGTCCCCGACCCTATAGGCTTGGATGTCCCGAACCGCACCGACCCTGCATCGAGCCTGAACCAGCTCCCAAGTCTGAGCCGAACCTAGCCGAAGCAGCCGAACCTCCCCCGAGCCTCAGATCGTCCCGAGCCTAGAGAGCACGTGCACAGCACGTGCCATTTGGGTAAATTGCAAGTAGGCCCCGTCGACTTCTTCTATTTGCAAACATGTCCTGACATCATGTTAAACCATGTGTGCAGTGGGTATTTTGCATTGATACCCTCGCGGGTTTTCATAATTGAAAATATACCCCTGTACGTGTGCGTCATTTACAGGGAAGATCCCGAACTTTTTCATATTTACATTTTAGTCCCCTCCCAGGGACCTATTTATAATTATCTTTCATATTTTCTTTCAATTATGCCCTTGTCTTTTTTATGCGTATCTTGAGTTTCGTTATTCCGTTTTAGTTGATTTCAGTGGCATTTTGAAGCTCTTCTCGTTCTCTTCCTTATGGCATGCTTTTATTTGAGATTTGACACTATGAATTGTAATGCATTATTTAATTGTCTAAGTGTCCGGATTTCCAAGTTGCTCATGCTTAATTGCTACTTGAATGAATAGTGCTTCAATATGTGTCACTGATTTGACTCGACTTTTTATGGCTCAAATACTTCTGATTCAGGGCTTGTTGATTTGCATCTCATCGCATCTATCTACATTAAAAGATTTAAAAAAATAATGCATGTTTTATATTTGTTTGTTGCATTGTCTTGTCTTTGTCCTTTAGCATTGTTTGACCTTTGTTCTTTAACTCAATGATGAATCCACATTTCATCATCTTTATTCTATCATTTTGGCCTCAAAAACCCTAGCAAATGCCTGTAAATAGCATTAAATACAGCATATTATCATTCATGCATATGCATGTAAATAGTGTATAAAATACTGTAATTAAAGCCAAAATTATAGAATAAATAAAAGAAAAGAAAAAGAATAAAATATTGAAAATAATTTATGATCCAAAACCCCGAGACCTAGGCATCTTGGTGAATAGGTCGACCAGGAATAAGGTAGGGGGAGATAAGGGCCAAATACAATGTATTTCATTCACTCTTTCTTTATTTTGGGACCTATTTTTGGTTCCACTTTTTATACATCAAATAAAGAAACTTTATACATGAAAGTTGTAGATAATTAAATAAATAAAATACAAATTGATTTCACTGAAAAATAATATACAGATAAAAAGTTATGGTCTGAATAAAAATTTAGAATCCCAACTTCCCAGACCCGTATCTCACAGATGAAAACTCCAAATGCAGCAAACTCACTTTAATTGTATATAGAATAAAATAATCTATTTAATGGCAGTGGTTTCGCATTTGGCGGAGCTACGGTTTGAAAGTTGAGTTTTGAACCCACATTGTATATCTGTACAGATTAAAATATTCAAATTATTATGTATTCATTATTTTTGTATTTTTATATTTTTATAAGTTTGTAAATATTACTTATAATATATATGTATATTAAAATCAGAATAAAAATACAAAAGAAACACACATAAATATACTTGTATATATCATATACATAGGTATTATACCTATAAATATACCTATACATTTTATAACTTTATTTTATTAAATATATATAATACATCAGAAAAATAAAATAAAAATATATTTATGTGTATAAAAGTATTTTATAATTTTATAAAAAAAAGAAACAAAATTAAATAAAGTAAAATTCCAAAATAAAAATAAAAGAATAAATTATATAGATATTATACCTATAAAGGGCATAAAAGTAAACTTGTAAAAATATACCACATAAAATTAATTAAAAATCAGAATAAAATTCTATATAAAATAATAAATATTTTTTATTTAATAACCTAAAGCCAAATAATTCATTTAATTTTTTAAATTTATTTTATAAGGGGTTTTTCCTGGTTGGTCCATGTGGACCAACCAGGTTGGTCTGACAGTTGACCTCCGGTCAACTGTCTGACCTCCCCCCCGTGGTGTGTCAGAAGCGAGTTTGACCCATGTTCTCAATTTTTTCGAGGACGCCTCGTATCTCATTTCACGAATTGTTCTTCACAACTTTTGTAGCCCATTTATCCATGAATCACGACTGGGTGATTCCTCGGGCTGTGGAGCATCGAAACATCCGCGACGCATCGTTCTATGTGTCATGTTCGTCAACCCTACTTAAGCGAAGTTTGAATTTAGATTCAAACTTGAACCGCATTCCATCCAGAATTTCTCCCCCTTTGGCTCTCGTTGGAAGCCTGAAAATGACAGCTTAAGGTCCCAACCTTCAAAGCGGAGGAACGTCAATCGTTCTGGGCGCATTCCTCATCTCTGGCGAGCCTCGCCGTTGAGGTTTCTCAACCTTGGGTCCTACCCCTTGAGGTATCCGCTTCCTTCTTTTTCTTGCTCCTTTTTATTTCCTGTCATCGTAGGCATCTTTCACATCCTAAATCACTAAGTCCCATCGATCAACGTGCCTTATCACCACCTTCGCCGGAGCGCTCCTCCGGCGACGATCACCATCTTCACCTTCTTCGCTCCCAGCTGTTTCCCCAACCCTCGAGGTAATTTGCCCTCGAGGGAGTAACTTTTTGGTGCAGGTCCGGTCACGTTCGCGCACGCTTGGAGACCTCTTTGGTTTTCGCTGGAGGGTCCTGGAGAGCCGCAACTCCTCCGACCTCGCTAGTGCGCACCAGACGTTCTCCGGCCCTTTGAAGACCGTCAGCCGCAAGAGCAGCCCGTCAGGAGTCTTTTGAGCCTCGCCGTACCGCCAGCCACCGTCGGGCGTGCAAGGGAGGAGAGCTAGAAGTTCGCCGAGCTCGGCGTTCATCCCAGTTCTTGCTCCTTTGTCCGTCACCGTCCGATCTACGAGGAACTCCAGGGCCTACAACTGCTGTTGGATCTAGGCCTCCCATCATCGTCCGATCGCTCGGCCGGATCTAATCGCAGCCGCACATCCACGAAGCGGTACCGTGCAAGGAGGTCACGCCACGTGTCCAAGTGAAGAGCCCCAGCCGTCGATCTCCTAAGCGAGGGAAATTTTGCAAGCATACCCCTCGCGCTTTTGTAATTTTGTTCTAGTCCATGAACTTTAAATGATAGTTTAAATATTTTGCAAAATTTACATTTAGGCCCTCGGACTTTAGGTATTTGCAACTAGGTCCTCTACCATGTTACCTCACGTGACCTATTCACGTGAGGCGCGGGCTTTTTGCAGCGAGGCCCTTGGCCCTTTGGTTATTTCATTTCAGTACCATATTTTATAGTTAAAGTGTTAAAATTTTGGTAATATTTGCATTTGAACCCCTCGGTTTTTTGTAAATTGTAGTTAGGTCCTTCCCAGTCGCGTGCAAGTCACGCGCCCTGGGGGACATTTTGCGCCTGTGCCCTCCCGGGTTTGAGTATTTGGGATTGGTCCATAGAACTAAATACTCAGTGTTAAAATTTTGTGGAAAATTGCATGTATGCCCCTGGATGATTGTGTATTTGCATATATACCCCTACCATGCTTAATTGTTTTTGCTTGCTTGATCCATTTAATTAAGGCATATTTTTAATTCGAAAAATTCCACAAAAATCACATTAAGCTTCTGTTGACTTGCACTTTCAAGCCATATTTTTAGTTTTCATTTTTGTTGCATTTTAGCATTTATTAAAAATCAAAATCATGCGTTTTATCTCCTGTCTAGATTAGAAAATACCAAAAAATATTAAAACGTCTTAAAAAATTCAAAAAAATTACCTATTGCGTATTTTAGTCTACTTTAGTGTCAGTCCAAAAACCACTAAAAAATTCAAAACCAAAACCTTAAAAATTAGAAAATACCCAAAAACTTCCAAAAAATCTAAAAAATTATAGAAAACTCCAAAAATTGCAAACTCAAGTTCTGTAGTTTCCTCTTTTTATTATCTTTATTTTAAAATTAGTTTGGAAAAATTTTGTGGCTGTTCGATATTTTTCATTCCTATTTTACCTTCAACCAGTAGCTTTTTCCATGTTTCCCTTTATTTTGCCTTTTAAAAATATCAAAAACATTTTGAAAAAATATCCAAAAATCACAAAAACAGTAAAAAATCATAAAAATACCAAAAAGATTTTATTTCTGAATTTTTGAGTATTTTTGCATATTTTTATAAATATTCTAGCACCTCTTTTATTATATTGTTTATAAATTCCAATATTAAAAAAGAAAAATATATATATAATAAAAAATAAAAAAATCAGAAAATTAAAAATCAAAATACAAAATTAAAAATTAAAATAAAAAAATATTAAAATTTAAAAACCCACAAAAATATTTGCATTGCATAGTGTAGACAACACCTTCACATTCACTCACACACACACACACCCCTGTTTAATCTACCCTGTCTTGCTCCCTGTGTTCGAACTCTCTACATACTTGCTCTATACACCATTTGTGTAGAGTTAAAAATAGATTTTAACTTCACATTTATTTCTTATTGCTTGATCTATAGTGTGGGTTAATTGTTGATTTTATACGAGAATTATTTGAGGGTCGTCGCAGCAACACTGCTGTCTCCGCCTTGTGTGAGACACTATTTTAGACCCTCTTGAATTTCGTGTAAATCAAATGGCGCCGTTGCCGGGGAGCAACAGCGAGTAGATCACTTTTTGTTTGATTGTGTTGGTTTGTTTACATTATTACCATTGCTTGTTTATCTCTCTTATTTTTTATAGATATTGTTGAGCTTTCTAACCATTTTCTTTTATCTTCTTGCAAGGGACCGCGGAGCGAGGCAGATCGCCTAGGGGATCCTGAGCAACCACGTGAAGCAGAGCCGGCTTTTCTTAAGCTAAGCCGGCAGGAGAGAGCAGGAGGAGTGAGAGAGTGATTAGATTAGTTTGCATTTTATTTTGTGAGAGAGTGATTATTAATTTGTAATAATACTAGGACTTGGACTTTCAAACACTTCGGGCCTAATTTCCAGGGTTTTGTTCACCCGGGGGCTCACCGCGGATTTCATCGCGTTTTCCGATTGTCTTTTCCGGTTTTGTTTTCCTTTTTCATTTCTTTTGTGGATTGAGCCCTTAGTTCTAGGAATTGCTTGATCGATTAGATTAGGTTCAAACACACTAATAACCTTTGCATGCACCCATAGATCATATTTGGACTTAGTCTAATTAAACAGTTAGTCATTAGTCTTCGATCCGCGCACTGCGAGCTCATCCCGCCAAACGCTTCTCCTAAACTCGATGTGTCAAGAGAAGGAGGGGTGAGCCTAGACCGGACTTTAGGATTGAAGGTTGGTGGTTGATTTGTGGTTCTTCACGTAGCAATTGCCTGCCTTAGGACGATTTCCGCATTGTATATCAGCATGTAGTTTAGGTTTATAAATTTCTGCTTTGCTTCCCGCATGGAGAGAGCTGGGATTCGATGTAAGTCTTCTTACTTTGCATCCATCATTTAGGCACAAAGGTGAAATTTCCATCTTGGTGCCGACTTGCATTGGCTTTTCCGACTCTATTCTCCCTCTGTTTTTGGACAAAGTAGGAAACAAAAAAATACAAAAATCATTAGGCGCTTGTTTGAATCTACTCAAAAGAAGCTATAACACCAAAAAAATTAAAAAAGGGACTGCTAAGAAAACTTTGACCTAAATAAAATCGGTAATTGGACTCATTGATTGGGGAGAGTAACACCCTCACTTGTTTTCAGGTTGCATGGGAAGGTCTCCTTCCAAGTGAGCAGAGTGCTTCGTAAGGATTAGAGCCCAAATCCCAGCTTGTGGCTGCCTTGTGTATCGTCTGGATTTCCGAAGGATTGGCGCTACTATCGTACGTAGGCGAGTAGGGCTTGGTCGTCATTGGTGACTCACTATTGTGTGAGCATCGACCTTGTCCGAAGTACCGAGCATAGGCCACGCCTTTACGGGTGTGTCTGTCTCACCGTCTGCGTTCGAGTAGGATCTTACACGCTCACAGGTGATTTCGTTGCGAGCGAGATCCGAAGTATCGGTTTCACCTATCGGCTTCCTCCCTCTTATTCTTTGGCTGAGTAGGGATCCAAGAAGGGTTACAAGGACCTTAAAAAGCACAAGCTACAGGTTACACAGGAGGAGGACAAGTACGGGAATACTTTTCCGGCAGTACTCTCTCTCCTTTAGGCGTAGCGCTCTAAGGACTCGTGATAAGATAAATTCCTGAATTCAAGCTAAAATTGACAAGATAAAAGCCGAACCTTCACGGCTTCATGTGTTGAGTTGGTGAACTCACCCTGTTTTGTGTTTGATTGCTAGTTAAATTTAGGTCAAGATCAAAAACACAGCACAATTGTGCGCAATTTTGCTTCTCATTTCTTCCTTCTTCTTCTGCATTCACCTTGCTCTTCCCAATAATCAAGATGATGGGATGAAGGTCTCTTAGGCTGACTCTGTCGGCACCGCTATCCAGCACTCCTCCTCATTCATCTAGGACGACCTCGGAGAGTCCGCTCTCCGAGCCTGAGTTCACTTCCACCCTGTTCCCCCTCGACCACCCTTCTCATTCCCCTTCCATCAGTCCAAGAGTCTCAGAATTTAGTGCATCGCAGAGCTCAGAACATTTGACGGCACCTGAGATGGGTTCTTTTGCTTTTTCAGAGAACACAGACATGGCTGACAGAGGAGAGCACCCAGATGACCATGATCACCCTCCTTTCTTATTTGATCAAGCGGCCATCAACAATTCCTTGCTAGCATCCCTGGAGACAATGCAGAGGCACATCCGCGATCAGGGAGTATTCGTGGGTGATCTCATGCGAGAGATAGCACATATGAGAGAAAACTGACCTGGGGGTGGTGGCGGTGGCGGTGGAGGTGACATTCCAGTAGTAGAGAACCAGGAGGAGATCCCAAAGCTGAGAGACCGCCACAGACTATCATGAGGGAATTGCACAATCCCGCAGCATCCCTCACTCATCGTTGGATCCGACTCCCTCCTATCCATAGAGATTTCGAGCTTCGACCCCACATAATTCAGCTTCTGCCCAAATTTCATGGGTTGCCGACCGAAGAGCCACACCTCCACCTCCAAGAATTTGAAATGATCTGCAGCACAATCCATGATAGGCTGAGGACTGAGGACACTATCAAGATGATCGCCTTCCCTTTCTCCTTGGTTGACAGAGCCGCATACTGGCTCAAACATTTGGGGCGATTCATCGACACTTGGGCAGATCTCTAGACTACGTATCTGAAGAAGTACTACCCTCTCGGCCAAACTAATGCAGCTAGAGTGATGATCAGCAACTTCGTCATGATCCCGAATGAATAATTCCATGAAGCCTGGGATCGATTCAGAGATTTCATCGACCGGTGTCCACACCATGACATATCTAAGCCCAATCTAGTGCAGAGTTTCTTTTGTGGGCTGACACCGGAGCTGCAGGGGCTCGTCAACGCCTCTTGCGGTGGGTCCTACTTTTCGAAGGGTGAAGACGATGTTTGGGCCATCTACGAAGGCATGGCAGAGAACTCAACCGTCATGGACCAAGCCCGTGTTTACACACAGCAGAAGCCCCCGAAAGGAGCGGGATCATTCCAGAGGATCGCCCGCATCGATGGCGGTCCTAACACTTCGTCGGCAGCCGCAGCCCAAGCAGAATCAGCCGCAGCCGACATGGGCATAATCAGTGAGAAACTAGATCGTCTCGAGATCCTCGAGAAAAAGCAGATGCAAGGCATGGCACAGATTGACCAGATTGCCAAGATGATGAGTGGTCTGAAGAAGCAGATTCTTTTCATCCAGGAGGCACAAACTTCTTCCCAGCAGCCTCCCAGGTCACGTGCTGATCCGAGCAGTAGCAACTCATCCCAACCCTCTACCTCGTACCGCCAGGTCAACCACATCCAGGTAGAGCCGGTCCCGTTGCTATAGTACTACCCAGCACAGCCGCCATCTCAGGACACTCAGATGGTGTTCTATCAGCCGGAACAGCCACTGGCAGTTCTTCCTCCATCCTCCTTAGAGCAGGAACCATTGATGGAAGTCAATGGGATTTGGTACGACCGGTACCCTCAACTCGGGATTCGTCGCGATCACCTCGGATTCCGTTGGGGCAACGGTGGCTCCTCATCTCAGCAGCAGAATCCAACTCAAGGACAGTAGAGCAAGCAGCAACCACAGCAGCAGCAGCAGCAGCCCTAGTATGCCCAGCAGCAATAGTACCAGTAAGGTCCTTGTCCCGCCCATCAGGGACAGCAGTGGAGGCAGCGTCAGCAGCCTCATCAGTCATATCCCCATCCTCTCCAATACCAGCAGTACCAGCAGCAGCAGCCTCATTTCCCGCAAGGGAACCCATCCGGTTCTCAGGCCCCAGCTTTTGAGAACCCAGCTTTAGACGATCTTGCCCGCTTGCTTTCCGAACAGCGAGCATCCTTCCGGTAGGAAATGGATGAGTTCCGGCAGGAGATGAGGGAGATCATCAAAGGCAAAGCCGCCATACCAGCTCAGATTGAACCTAATCCGAACAATCTGAAAAGGAAGTCTGAGCAGGTAGAGTTTATAGAGGATACCTCTCCTAGTTACTATTTGAGTGACATGTCTCTTTCTTTGTATGATGCTGATTTTGTGACTACTAGGAGCGGTAGGATGCCAGCCGGCGGTGCCTCTTCTGAGCGACAACCACATGCAGGATCAAGAGCGCCAGAGGAGCAGAGTAGCGGTGTTGATGCCGCTAATGATGATGTTGAAGAAGTGGTGCTGAGGCCACCAATGATGGAGATCCAGACGACGGTATTGAGGTCGTCGTGAGACCAGACACAGACGGTGGTGCTGATGCCACCATTTTGGATGAAGAGCCAGAGCGCGGTGTTAATGCCGCGAAGACAGGTGCCGGTGGTGGTAGTGAGGATACCGCATCTACTTTTGTAGAGCGTCCTTCTGTGATGTTACCACCTTTTGTATCTTTGGACTGTGGTAACAAGAAAAACAAAAATATGAATAAAGGAAAGGTTTCTGTTCAAATTGCGGATCCATATGTGTTAAATGATAATGATTGTATGGATTCTAATCCTTCACAGGCACAGGGACCTATTCCTAGTCCTCCATCTGAGGAGGCCCCTACCATCCCCTTCCCTGAGGCACTCCGCTGGGCGAAGGGGAATAAAAGAGAAAATCCTAAAAAAGATCAGCAGGTAGAGTTCAGCAATCAGATGATAGACATATTCCATATTCAGCTGACTCTACAAGAAGCACTTGAGCACATCCCCCTCTTCAAAAAGAACTCGAAAGAGAAGACTACTGTTCGCAGGAAGAGGAGGAATCACAGAGATCAGATACATGTGCTCACTCATTCTACTTGTTGCACTATTCAGAATAAACTGCCAACCAAGCGACCAGATGCTGGAGCTCCCTATGTCAGATGCGAGATTCAAGAGCAGCAGTTTGATCGTACTCTGTTAGACAGTGGCTCTTCAATTAACCTTCTTCCGGCAGCCTTACTCGACCGATTCGAGTTTGGTCCTCTTCTTAGGAGCAGGACAATCCTTCAGTTTGCTTATAGGTCGACTAAGAGGCTGAAGGGGTTATTGAAAGACGTGGTCGTTACCATTCAGGGCCTGAAATTCCCCGTGGACTTCGTTGTGTTGGACATGGAGATCCCTGAATCGGTAACCGATGCCCCCATCATACTCGGACGTCCATTCTTGGCCACAGCCAAGGCGGTGACCGATCATGATAGTGGGAAGGTGTGTTTTCGCGTAGAGGGCGAAACCATACAAAAAGAGACGATCGAAGAAACAAGAGCCAGAGAACTAGAATGCTCAGAGCAGTCCAGCGAAGCCGTGCAGATGATAGAGGACAAGCTAGACATCCACCAGGAGTGTGATTTTGTGATGACAGATGATAAATCCAACTGGACAGATCCTGTAGCACCGACCCTCGCCTTGCCTACAGATTCACTATATCTAAAGCTTATGGTAGTCGAGAGCCTGGAGAGAACACCCCTGGACGAGGATACACTTGAGGCTGACAGTGTTGGGACGAGTGGTGCTGATGATTTTCAATCTTGTTCATCTTCTTCTGATCCCTCAGATTCAGACATTGATTGGGATGATTTCGATGACTATTTGCCTTGTCTGATTCCTTCTGAGCCAACAGCCATGACAGAGTGCGAGCCAGTGCAGTTCATTGATGATTCAGCAGGCCGCCCTTCATCAGAGATTCATGCAGAGCGAGAGTTCTCACATGCAAACCTGGTAGCCTTCACGCAGACATATCAGAAGCCAGATCTGCCACCTCCCAGTTGTCCAGAACTGAAGCCTCTGCCGCAGTCGCTGAAGTATAGATTCCTTGCGGGTGAGCCAGATATGCACCCAGTCATTATCTCAGCTGGTTTGACTGGAGAGCAAGAATCTCGTCTGATGGAGGTTCTTGAAAGAAACCGCAAGGCGATAGGTTGGAGTATAGCTGATCTCCAGGGGATTAGTCCGGCTCTGTGCTCCCACCACATCTATCTTGAGGATAACGCTAGGTCGTCGCGTGAGTTCCAACGATGGCCGAACCCGAATCTTCGAGATGTGGTCATGAAAGAAATATCGAAGTGGTGGAGCACCGATTTTATCTACCCCATCTCCGACTCTAAATGGGTTAGTCCGTTACATGTGGTGCCCAAGAAGATGGGTATCACTATAGTTGTGAATGAGTCTGGAGAGGAGATCGCTACCCGAGTACCCACTTCTTGGAGGGTCTGTGTGGACTACAGACGACTGAATGAGGCCATCAAGAAGGATCATTTCCCGTTGCCATTCATTGATCAGATTATCGAGCGGCTAGCTGGGAAGAGTCATTATTGTTTCCTTGACGGGTACTCCGGATACAATCAAGTGGCCATTGTGCCCGAAGACCAGGAGAAAATGACATTCACCTGTCCGTTTGGGACTTATGTTTTCAGATGGATGCCCTTTGGTCTATGTAACGCTCCAGCGACATTCCAAAGGTGCATGTTGTCCATATTCTCGGACATGGTGGGTGATTGTTTAGAGGTCTTCATGGATGACTTCTCGGTCTATGGCGACGGGTTCGATGCTTGTCTTGACTGCCTAGACCGTGTGCTTCAGCGCTGCATTGAGGTCAATCTTGTCTTGTCTTGGGAGAAGAGTCACTTCATGGTGACTCAAGGGACGGTCCTTGGTCATATCGTCTCCAATAGGGGCATGGAGGTCGATCCGGCCAAGGTAGATATCATGAGAAAACTCAATCCACCGTCCAATTTGCGTCAATTGCGGTCTTTTCTGGGGCATGTTGATTTCTACTGACTGTTCATTCAGGACTTCAGTCATATTGCCCGACCGCTTACTGATTTGCTGACAAAAGACGCCGAGTTCATTGTCGATGATAAGTGTCTTGCGTCTTTTGAGACTCTCAAAGGTATGGTTGTTTCAGCTCCTGTCCTTCAGCCACCTGATTGGTCTCTCCCATTCGAGATCACGACGGATGCTTCAGATTTTGACGTTGGGGCTGTGCTCGGACAGAGGAGGGATGGTTTGTCATTTTCCATTCACTACGTCAGCCGGACTTTGGATGCCACTCAACGGAATTACACTGTGACTGAGAAGGAGATGCTGGCCATAGTCTTTGCTTTGGATAAGTACAGATCTTATATTCTCGGATCTAGAGTGACAGTTTACACCAATCACACTGCCATCCAGTACTTAATGGCCAAGAAGGATGCCAAAGCACGCCTTACCAGATGGATCCTTCTGCTCCAGGAATTTAATATTGAGATTAAGGATAATCCTGGAGTAAAGAATGTGGTGGCGGATCATCTCTTCAGATTGGAGAATCTTGAGGAATCTGAGCCCAGCGCACCTATCACAGAGGCGTTTCCAGATGAGGCGATCTTGGCTATCACCTCACTCCCGTGGTATGCCGACATTGTGAACTATCTTGTTGCCAAAACGGTCCCACAAGGTTGGCCCAGACAGAAACTCGAGACCTTCCTAGCGAAGGCCAAGTTTTACCATTGGGAGGATCCCGTCCTTTATCATGAAGGAGGGGACAATATCTGGAGGAGGTGCATTCCTCAAGAAGAGCATCATAGCGTCCTCACATACTACCACAAGCTTGATGCAGGAGTACATCATTCTGGAAAAAGGACAGCACAGAAGGTGCTTCAATCCGGCCTATGGTGGCCTACTCTCTTCAAGGATTCTGATGAGTTCGTGAAGAGATGTACTGACTGTCAGAAGATGGGAACCTGCGGATAGAGAGACATGATGCCCATGCAACCCATTCACTTTTGTGAGGTTTTTGATGCATGGGGGATTGATTTCATGGGCCCATTTCCTAAGAGTCAGGGATTCGAGCATATTTTGCTCGTTGTTGATTATGTCAGCCGATGGGTTGAGGCCATCCCCGCCCGAGCCACAGATGCTAAAACTGTATGCAAATTTTTGAGGAAAAATATCATTTCACGGTTCGGGGTACCTAGAGTCTTGATTTCAGACGGGGGGTCTCACTTCATCAATGACAAGGTTAGGGCCCTTGCAGACGAGTTCGGCATTGACCATCAGGTTGCCACACCGTATCACCCTCAGACTAATGGTGTTGCCGAAGTCTCGAACTGGGAGATAAAAACTATCTTGCAGAAGGTTGTTCGCCCAGACCGAAAGGATTGGTCGTAGCTTTTGGACTCGGTCTTGTGGGTCTATCGGACTTCTTTCAAGAATCCATTGGGGACATCTCCCTTTCGTCTCGTCTATGGCAATATGTGCCATTTGCCAGTGGAAATCAAGCATAAATACTTTTGGGCAGTCACTGAGTTACTTTTAGATCCTGAGAGTATAGGAGATCAGAGGAGAGCAGAGTTGGCAGCCCTGGAAGAACTGAGAGATACAGCCTTTTCTAGCAGCCTACAATACAAAGAAAAAGTGAAGACATGGCACGATTCCCATATCAGCCATAAACAGTTTGAGCCAGATCAGAGAGTATGGTTGTTTGATTCCAGGCTGAAATTATTCCCAGGGAAATTAGAGAGCAAGTGGAAAGGTCTGTATGTGGTCAGGAAGGTACATGACAATGGCAGCATCGACATATCTGAACTGTCATCTTCTTCTACCTTCCGTGTCAATGGTCAACGCCTGAAACTATATCTAGATCATGATACGCCGACCATTGACGTTGCCCCCATTCTTCTGGTATGAGATGTGTTCTTTGACTCATGTCATCTGCATCTCATACATGGTGATCACTTCCATCTTCCGCTGTACAGATCATCTGTCTATATCATGCTTCCATCTGTTAATCTATTTTCTTCTTTTCTTCTTTTCTTCTTTTCTTCTTTTCCTTTTCTATTTTCTTTATCTATCAAAAAGGTGCCACCCTTGTAGACAGTTTTCCATACTTAGAACGTACTTTGTCCTAAGTATAGGGGGGTTTGCACCCTGAGTTCTTTCAGTTTCATTTCGATCCTCTCCATTGTCTCCTCTTCTTGTCTATACTTAGGGATATTTTACCCTAAGTATAGGGGGAGACAATCTGAGTACGATCTATTCATTCCCACCCTTGACCCTCCCTACGTTGTGTACAGTCTGCTATACTTAGGATTCTTTGATCCTAAGTATAGGGGGGACGGTCAACTTCTTATTGGTTCATTCATTTATTCTTTAGAGTTGTTTATACTTAGTACGAGTTATGTCTTCATTTTTCTCTTCGATCTATGAGGACATAGCTCAAGCTAAGTATAGGGGGATCGTATATACTGCATATATACTTTAGCCATAACTCGTACTTTCGTATTTTCTTAATAGTATGGCTAATAATTCTTTAAAATTCATTAAAAACCTTAAAAAAAGGTATTTTGTTCCTCAAATTCTTTTTGTATATACTGATTAATAAATCAGGTGAAAATATTTTTTGCAAAATGTTTGAAAAATAGTTTGAAAATCTTTGTGAAAAACTATTGAAAACTATTTTAAAATTATTTTGTTACATGTTTTCAACCTGTGTAAAATGTGTGGTTTGTGAAAAATTTATTTCTTTGTGTGAAATAAAATGTTTGAAAAATGATTTGCAAATGGTTTGAAAAAAATGGTTGCAAAAATATTTTGAAAAATCTATCTATACTGTTTAAAAACCTTTGCAAAATGATTTTCAAATGTGTGTACATGTTTGCAAAAATGCTTGTAAAAATTATTTTGGACTATAGTTTTCAAAAGTTGTTTAAAAAACTTGTGTCAAATAAGTTTGAGGAATACATACATCTCACCAAAATCCATTATATATATACCTATAAAAATTGATCACTTACCCTTGTAAATTCTTAAAATCCACTTCTTGTATATATAAGAACCACTCTCGTGTAAATATTTTCACCTAGTTTTCGGCCAAAATTTTTTGTTTTCAAAAATCCCAAAAACATTTGCAAAATTAAAATCCAAAAACATTGAAAAATCTGTTTGGAAAATACAAAAAAATGCATCTGCATATGCATCATCATCTTTTCAAAAATCCATAAAAAGATCAAAATCTTCGAAAATTGCATCACAAAAATATTTTATGCATCGTATTTGCATAACATGAGCATTTTTCGGATTAAGTTTGATAGTTGAACAAGTCTAAGTAAAATCCGGAGATTGGAGCTTGATTGGACCTTAAAATCTACCTAATAACAGGAACCTTATAGGAACTGGGTTTGAAGTACTTCAGGTCTAGTTGACTTAATTCTTTGAGGATCACGGGACTTGGTTCAATGGATTCTTGACTGCCTAAGTAGAGTATTTCGGAGCACACACACGACTCTTGTTGATAATGACCAAACTTGGACACGTGCACCTTTCACATGGCTCAACTCAGTTGGAGTGGTGAGGGGATTGGATTTGCCGGTATGAGACGCACACAAGTGGAAACATTTGTCCTCCTCTAGGGAGGGAAGTGCACCCCAATCTGTCAAATGATTAGGAAGTCTAAAGACAGGAGGTTGTGGGTTGCGATAAAGCTTCAAAAGAGGGATAGTCTACTGGCTCAAGAGGAAAAACTCCTTATGTAAATGCTGTTGTATATAGTATTCAAAAAAAATGTTCAGGCATGTACAAAAATAAAAAGCCTGCAAAGTATGTGAATATGTTGTAAAGCCAATAAGCAAGCTTGAGTTCCAAAGTCAAAGATGTGAGCCTGCAGCTGGATGACTTGACTATACTGGTCTTGCATCCCAAGATAGGTAGCTACATTGGCTACCGTCCATTCTTCTCTTCACCCCCCTCTTGTGCAGGTTGCCACTTGAACTTAGAAGGGAATATCCCGCTCCTCGACGATGGAGTTATTGGATTGGGGAATCATTGGGTTGTCGTACTGGAGAAGTCAGTTTCTTTGCCATTCTAGTTGGGGAGAGCCACCATCACTTACACTGTACGAGTCAGATTCATAGTCGTAAGGGTTTGTGTATGAATTGAGATATTTCTGACCTGGCTATTGAGGAGACTTGAACAGAGTTTTGGAATTCTCAAGGACTGTTGGATTTCAAATTCGGTTCTCATTAAGGTTCCGCCCGCACTAAAATTCCAAAGGTCTGACTTAAGCTCCAAACTTTGATTTTGTGAAGACAAGTTTGATAATCAAACTAAATCCAAGTTCTTCTTTTTCTTTTCTTTCTTTTTCTTTTGCACTTATTGCATAAGTGTTTGCTAGGGACTAGCAAAGGTAAAGTATAGGGGGATGATGAATACACATTTCATCATCTTTATTCTATCATTTTGGCCTCAAAAAGCCTAGCAAATGCCTGTAAATAGCATTAAATACAGCATATTAGCATTCATGCATATGCATATAAATAGTGTATAAAATACTGTAATTAAAGTCAAAATTATAGAATAAATAAAAGAAAAGAAAAAGAATAAAATATTGAAAATATTTTATGACCCAAAACCCTGAGACCTAGGCATCTTGGTGAATAGGTCGACCAGGAATAAAGTAGGGGAGATAAGGGCCAAATACAATGTATTTCATTTATTCTTTATTTATTTTGGGACCTATTTTTGGTTCACCACTTTTTATACATCAAATAAAAAAACTTTGTACATAAAGTTGTAGATAATTAAATAAAGAAAAATACAAAATTGATTTCACTGAAAAATAATGTATAGATAAAAAGTTATGGTCTGAATAAAAATCCAGAATCCCAACTTCCCAGACCCGTATCTCACAGATGAAAACTCCAAATGCAGCAAACTCACCTTTAATTGTATATAGAATAAAATAAGCTATTTAATGACAGTGTTTCGCATTTGGCGGAGCTACGATTTGAAAGTTGAGTTTTGAACCCACATTGTATATCTGTACAGATTAAAATATTCAATTTATTATTTATTCATTATTTTTGTATTTTTATATTTTTATAATTTTGTAAATATTACTTATAATATATATGTATATTAAAATAAGAATAAAAATACAAAAGAAACACAAATAAAAATACTTGTATATATCATATACATAGGTATTATACCTATAAATATACCTATACATTTTATACCTTTATTTTATTAAATATATATAATACATCAGAAAAATAAAATAAAAATATATTTATGTGTATAAAAGCATTTTATAATTTTATAAAATAAGAAACAAAATTAAATAAAGTAAAATTCCAAAATAAAAATAAAAGAATAAATTATATAGATATTATACCTATAAAGGGCATAAAAGTAAACTTGTAAAAATATACCTCATAAAATTAATTAAAAATCAGAATAAAATTCTATATAAAATAATAAATATTTTTATTTAATAACCTAAAGCCAAATAATTCATTTAATATTTTTAATTGATTTTATAAGGGGTTTTTCCTGGTTAGTCTACGTGGACCAACCAGGTTGGTCTGATAGTTGACCTCCGGTCAACCGTCTGACCTCCCCCTTGTGGTGTGTCAGAAGCAAGTTTGACCCATGTTCTCGATTTTTTCGAGGACGCCTCGTATCTCATTTCACGAATTGTTCTTCACAACTTTTGTAGCCTATTTATCCATGAATCACGCCTGGGTGATTCCTCGGGCTGTGGAGCATCGAAACATCCGCGACACATCGTTCTATGTGCCCTGTTCGTCAACCCTACTTAAGCGAAGTTTGAATTTCGATTCAAACTTGAACCGCATTCCATCCAGAATTTCTCCCCCTTTGGCTCTCGTTGGAAGCCTAAAGGTGACAGCTTCAGGTCCCAACCTTCAAAGCGGAGGAACGTCAATCGTTCTGGGCGCGTTCCTCATCTCCGGCGAGCCTCACCGTTGAGGTTTCTCAACCTCGGGTCCTACCCCCTTGAGGTATCCACTTCCTTCTTTTTTTTGCTCCTTTTTATTTCCTGTCATCGTAGGCATCTTTCACATCCTAAATAACTAAGTCCCATCGATCAACGCCCCTTATCACCACCTTCGCCGGAGCGCTCCTTCGGCGACGATCACCATCTTCGCCTTCTTCGCTCCCAACTGTTTCCCCAATCCTCGAGGCAATTTGCCCTCGAGGGAGTAACTTTTTGTTGCAGGTCCGGTCACGTTCGCGCACGCCTGGAGACCTCTTTGGTGTTCGCCGGAGGGTCCTGGAGGGCCGCAACTCCTCCGACCTCGCTGGTGCGCACCAGACGTGATCCGACCCTTTGAAGATCGTCAGCCGCAAGAGCAGCCCGTCAGGAGTCTTTTGAACCTCGCCGTACCGCCAGCCACCGTCGGGCGTGCAAGGGAGGAGAGCTAGAAGTTTGCCGAGCTCGGCGTTCATCCCAGTTCTTGCTCCTTTGTCCGTCACCGTCCGATCTACGAGGAACTTCAGGGCCTACAGCTGCAGTTGGATCTAGGCCTCCCATCATCGTCCGATCGCTCGGCCGGATCTAATCGCAGCTGCACATCCACGAAGCGGTACCGTGCAAGGTCACGCCACGTGTCCATGTGAAGAGCCTCAGCCGTCGATCTCCTAAGCGAGGGAAATTTTGCAAGTATACCCCTTGCTCTTTTGTAATTTTGTTCTAGTCCATGAACTTTAAATGTTAGTTTAAATATTTTGCAAAATTTACATTTAGGCCCTCGGACTTTAGGTATTTGCAACTAGGTCCTCTGCCACGTCACCTCACGTGACCTGTTCACGTGAGGCGCAGGCGTTTTGCAGCGAGACCCTTGGCCCTTTGGTTATTTTGTTTCAGTACCATATTTTATAATTTAATTGTTGAAGATTTGGGAATATTTGCATTTGAACCCCTGGGTTTTTGTGAATTGTAGTTAGGTCCTTCCCAAGCGCGTGCAAGTCACGCGTCCTGGGGGACATTTGCGCATGTGCCCTCCCGGGTTTGAGTATTTGGGATTGGTCCATAGAAATAAATACTTAGTGTTAAAATTTTGTGGAAAATTGCATGTATGCCCCTGGATGATTATGTATTTGCATATATACCCCTACCATGCTTAATTGTTTTTGCTTGCTTGATCCATTTAATTAAGGCATCTTTTTAATTCAAAAATTCCACAAAAATCACATTAAGCTTATGTTAACTTGCACTTTCATGCCATATTTTTACTTTTCATTTTTGTTGCAATTTAGCAATTATTAAAAATCAAAATCATGTGTTTTATCTCCTGTCTAGCTTAGAAAGTACCTAAAAAATATTAGAACACCTTAAAAAATTCCAAAAAAATCACCTACTATGTATTTCAGTCTACTTTAGTGTCAGTCCAAAAACCACTAAAAAATTCAAAACCAAAACCTTAAAAATTAGAAAATACCCAAAAACTTCCAAAAAAATCTAAAAATTATAGAAAACTCCAAAAATTGCAAACTCAAGTTCTGTAGTTTCCTCATTTTATTATCTTTATTTTAAAATTAGTTTGGAAAAATTTTGTGGCTGTTCGATATTTTTCATTCCTATTTTACCTTCAGTCAGTAGCTTTTTCCCTGTTTCTTTTTATTTTACCTTTTAAAAATATCAAAAACATTTTGAAAAAAAATATCCAAAAATCACAAAATAGTAAAAAATCATAAAAATACCAAAAAGATTCTATTTCTGAATTGTTGAGCATTTTTGCATATTTTTATAAATATTCTAGCACCTCTTTTATTATATTGTTTATAAATTCCAATATTGAAAAGAAAAAAATATATATAATAAAAATAATTAAATCAGAAAATTAAAAATCAAAATACAAAAATTAAAAATTAAAATAAAAAATTTATTAAAAATTAAAAACCCACAAAATATTTGCATTGCATAGTGTAGACAACACCTTCACATTCACTCACACACACACCCCCTGTTTGATCTATCCTGTCTTGCTCCCTGTGTTCGAACTCTCTGCATACTTGCTCTATACACCATTTATGTAGAGTTAAAAATAAATGTTAACTTCACATTTATTTTTTATTGCTTGATCTATAGTGTGGGTTAATTGTTGATTTTATACGAGATTTATTTGAGGATCGTCGCAGCGACACTACTGTCTTCGCCTTGTGTGAGACACTATTTTAGATCCTCTTGAATTTCGTGTAAATCACTCAACACTTAATAAAAGATAAAATCTGGATAATCACGAGAGAGGCCCGTGTCCATGAGTTCAACCTTGGTTTCTTGCCAAGTAAAATAAAAATAAGACCATCTGATTTCCTTTCCAAATCCAACTTAGATGGTTTTTGATGAACCTAGTTCAGTCCGACTACAACGGTCTTAAGTGTTAATTTCACACTCTTAGAGGGCCGAGTTGGCGGTTTATCAAATGGCGTCGTTGCCGGGGACACGGCTCATTTTTTGTATTATTTGGACTTTTATTTATATAATTAAGTGTCTCTTTTTTGTTATAGGTCAAGTTATCAATTTGATTTGCATACAAAATTTTTCTTTTTTATTTGATCTCTAACCTTTGTTTCTATGGCACAACCCTTGATTATTCAAGGAGGCGAGGAGCTGGCGCTTTCTGCTGCGAGGAGCCGCAGAAGCACGCTTGGAGCAAATAAAAAAGAAAGAAAAAAATGTCGCGCGTTTTTATTTCAGTTCATATGCTTGTAATATTCGTCTTTTACAGTGGTCTTCGATCGAAGACTCGCGAGTGTAATCGAACGAATGTGGTTGTGTGGGGAACGTCCCCACTTGAGTGTCGACCTAGGACCAGGCACGCGGCTCTTCGAGCTTACTTTATTTTCCATTTTTTACGTGCTTGTTCGTAGGTAGGACACACTAACATATAGACGCACATAATCTCACCTCACTTAGCCAAATTTAATGGATATCCTTCCCCGCTAATAGAAGCATGATTAGGTGTGGCTTTTTGATCGACTTGCATACATGATTTTTGGTTTTTAAAACAGCTCAAGTTTTCATGTATTTTCGCCAAGTCACTGCATGATTTCTCGCTTAGCCTAGATCGTGGTTTTTATCGAATACATGTTTTTCTCGATTTCCCCTCCTAGCTTGATCACCTAGGTTCAAGGAAAATGGGAATGAATGGTAGATGATGATTGCTTGATTTATGTGCTCACTTTAATTTAGTGACAATCTTAAATAATAACTGGGACTTGTTAATTGCAAGTCAAACTAAAATGGAGTAAATAATTGTTTCGGGAGAGCAACACCCTCGTGCGCAGTCGAATCACTTAACATTTTTGTTTTCACGTAAAGGTAAAATGTTTTAATCGCCAATAAAACGACAAGATAATAAACCAACTTCGGTTGGTTCATGTGTGAGTTGGTGAAATTGAAGGATCTTGCTTGTTTGATTGAGCCATGTTTGCTCTGATACCCTCCTAGAGCCTTAGTTACTCCATTCATCTCGCATATTCATTCATCACTGTATATCCATCCTTCTTCATGCGTTTACTCGGGTCTCTCCCAACATCAAATTTCCATCTTTATACTTAGGCTAATCTCAAGCCTAAGTATAGGGGGGGACCCGAATCCCTGTGATTTTCTCTACTCATCTTTCATGCCTTTTACTTAGGTTATTTCTAACCTAAGTATAGGGGAGCCCCTCTTAGCTCCCGTATATTTCTCTATATTTTAAATGAACCTATGGACTTGTATCATCTAGTGTTCATGAGGACATAGCAAAGTTTAAGTATAGGGGGGTAGACTGTATATACAATATACTTACTTCAGCTATAATCTGAAAAATTTAAAACTTTTTGGCTAAAGTAAAATTCTTTAAACTAAGTGGACTCAAATGTTTTCACAGCTTTTTCTATATTATGTTACACTATTTTCATAAAAATATTTTCGAAAACGATTTGAAAAATGGATTTTCCTTGTTTTGAAAAATCTTTTGAAAGTGTTTTGAAAATTTTTTTTTGTGTGACATGGTTTTGAAAATTTTCTTTCTCTTTTCAAGGAAAGTTGAGTCTAACTTGTGTTCTAACCTTCTATTAAAATCAATAAAAATGAGAAAATTCCAAAAGTCCTTTAAGAGTCATCGGTGACTACTAAGCCCAAATAAGTAGCCACGTTCAGTGAGGGTTCGCCCTTAGCAGATTGGATGGTTTAGAGGACATCGCGTAAGGCCCCGTACTCAAGCAACGGGCTCCGGCATGTACTTACATCCATACTGGCTGAATGCAGATGCATCTACTTAATTGAGTTTAGGCAGTCCTAATATCTCTTGAAGACCAAAAAAAATAAAAAAATTGTGTTTTGTTTTTGAATGAAGAAGTTAAATTAATCCTCTACTTTCACACTTTCACCCAGGATCTGAAATATTCAAGAAAACTTGATTTTATGAGGACTTGAGATTTTTGGTTAACTGACCTTAACCATCAGGGTCTTAGACTTAATCATCCATATTCCCTTAGTTTTCTAGATATGCATGCTATATTTCATGCTTACTCTCAGACCATTAAGAATATGATCAGCACATCACATGCACGACTGCGGTTTCGATGAGATGAGTTGACTTTTCACTCGAGGGATTGGGATGAGGGATTTGAGTCTGGACTTGATCTAATGATGCTCGAGGATGGGATAAAATCTTTGGAGGCTTCATGAAACCTGGGTGTCAGCAACTTTAGCCAGTATGAGAACTTGGTTCTTATACTAATCTCTTAACATTGACCTAAGTGCCAGGGTGTGAATAAATAAAAAAATGTTAATCAGTGTGCACCAACTCTTGGTAAAAGCAGTGGAGCTAGCCAAAAATGCTACAAATCAATGAAATTTCAAAAAAAAATCTCTCATTCCACAAAGTTACATATCAAAAGAGCTTCCACCAAAGGCGAGCGCTCCCAAACATGTCAAAGTGTCCACTTGGACCACCGCTATTAGGACCAGGAGTCGGGCTTGCACCAAAAAAGGGCTCTGCATCGTAAATGCTACAAGTCTGGGTGTCGAAGGTACGATAGGTACTCCAAAAAAGACACACCCCAGTGTATTCCCAAGAAAACAAGTGCAGACGGCTCCAACTTCTCTTGACGGACGCACTGATCAACACCCAAAAAAAATTATGTTGCGGAATAAGGCACTAAGAGAGAATTCTTGTTCCAATGAGAGGGAGAGAAGAAATGACACAATCCCATGCCCTCTATTACTGGCCTTCCATCTACATTTTCTAAGTTTGACAACTAAAGAGACGGTGGACTGGATGCAAGATTTGATTTATTCCCTAGTGTTGAGGATTGGGTCCTTAGGAGATTTTCTCGGACCAAGACCTTAGGTGAAGTTTTGACTCTACTCTCGTGATCGCAGTCAACACTAAATGTCATATCCTTAGTGTATATGTACATCAGAGAGAGTCTGGATAATTAGAGGAATTGGGTGCCTCTTGATTAAGGCTGGGTTGAACTCTAGAATTTTGGATCTCTAAAGTTGAGTAGACTTGAACAAATTGGATCTTGTACTCACGTGCACAAGGGGGTTAATCCAGTTTATTCATTCTCTTTTATGCTCGGGGACGAGCATAGTTTAAGTATAGGGGGGGTGATGAAACTCGATTTCATCATCTTAATTCTCCATTTTTAACCCCCTTGCTTAAAAGTGTGTTAATAAAAACCAGATAATATATTGTAATTATCAGAGTCTTGAATAAATTAAAAATCACAAAAAATCACAAAATTAAAATCCATGGTGTTTTTAGCCTTAAAAACGCCCTCAAAAATATTTTGTCTCTTCAAATAACCTCATCTCCATATTTGGTCAACATGAAACTTGTAGATCTCATTGAGATCTACAACTTTCATGTATTGTTTTTTCTCATAATTCGACCATTTAACTCTTCAAAAGTCATTATTTTAACTCTGGATAATCTGATTGGGCCATGTGGCCCGTTCTGGGTGAGCCACGTGGCCCGTTCCCCTTTGCACTATCTGCCCGTTTTCCTGACCGTTGGATTTCTTCTTGATCCAACGGTTTTGCTTTCTCCATGTGCTCCCTTATTCCCAGTCGTCTGATCTTCCCCATCTCTGATCCTCACCGCCCGTTAGCGCCTCGTCCAAAACCCGCCACGTGGCACTCTGTGAGCCATTCAATCGCACCCTTGCCCATCCATCTCAGCCGCTATCCCCGCAGCCATTTCTAGCCCTCTGATTACAGTCTAGATGTGATCTGGGCCGACCGCTTCTGCCTGTCTACGAGAGTGACACGTGGCGCCATCCTCGACCTTTCGATCGCATCGCCTTGGACCTCATCCCTACCACTCGTTAGTGCTCGATTGATAGTCGTTGGATCTCACAATCCAACAGCCAGGGTATCGTCGTCAACCTCCGGCCCCCCATCTCTCACACGTTCTCCACCTCACAAGCACACGTCGCCCTTCTTATTTTCTCCATCTTCTCCAGCTATCTCCTCTCTCGCTAACCGCCTCATCACGTTCTCCCATCTTCCTGCACCCTCGCGAGCCTTCACGCACTCCACGAAGCTCCTCCAGTAGCTCCATATCTCCCTCGCAACACACGATCCTACTCGTCGGAACTTGCCGCACTCCCACCTTCACATACGTCGTCGCCTCCCTCATTCACAGGCGTCCACCTTTACGTGGGGAAGGGTCCAGCCCTCCTCCACCTCCCTGTGACAGGGGGAGGTTATGGGATCGAGCGAAGACGACCCCACACCACCGGTGAGACCCACCGCCCTCCATGGCGGCGTCGCGGCGCTCCCAGCCCGCTCGAGCTGCCTCTATTGGCTGAGGAGGTCCAGCGACGACCCGAGGCTCGAATCGAGCCCCAACCAAAGCCGATACGCTCCGCCCAACCTCAGGTAAGAACTCTCCGATCTCCCTTTGCATTTTTCTTTAATTTCCTTGATTTTTTAGCCTCCTACATACCATATCACACTCCATTGATTGCCCCTTAAATTTCATCGTACTCCCGCCATCTTCGCTCACCCCTTAGACCATCGTCCTGATCCCGCAGCCTTAGTTCACCTTCGACCCATCTCCTCCGCCTTCAACGGCGGAGGAGCTTTGAGCTGCCACCTTGTTCGCCCACAGAAGCTCTCCACTTCGCTCACCTTCAAGAAACCCATGCTCCGGCTATTAGATTAATGCTGCAGGTACGCTCTCTTTCAATGGTCGGATGTCATCGCCTGAGCTTCTTTGCCAAGCTCGTCTCTGGCAGCCTTACGTCTCCAGCATCCTCCACACGATCCTGTCAAATCGCCGAGCTTCAAAGTTCCTATCAGGGTGGTCAATAGCAGCTGGGGACCTCCACTGGAGAAAGAGAAGAGCGGTGGAGTTCGGGCTCCTTCGCCGGAGCTCTGATCCCACCGCCAGCTGAAGATGAGGAAGAAGGCACAGGCGTCGTTGGATTCTCCCTCCCGGAGTTCATCCATCGGCGCGGATGCATCCATGTCTCTATTCCAAGAGCGTACAGCAGCCACCCGATCTCAAGGATCGGATGGCCTACAATCGGCTACATGTCCACGCCAGAGCTACCACGAGCCTTAGTCCCCGACCCTATAGGCTTGGATGTCCCGAACCGCATCGACCCTGCATCAATCCTGAACCAGCTCCCAAGCCTGAGCCGAAGCAGCCGAACCTCCCCCGAGCCTCAGATCGTCCCGAGCCTAGAGAGCACGTGCACAGCATGTGCCATTTGGGTAAATTGCAAGGAGGCCCCGCTGACTTCTTCTATTTGCAGACATGTCTTGACATCACGTGCAAACCACGTGTGTAGTGGGGTCTTTTGCATTGATACCCTCACAGGTTTTCATAATTGCAAATATACCCATGTGTGTGTGGGTCATTTATAGGGAAGGTCCCGAACTTTTCATATTTACATTTTAGTCCCTCCCAGGGACCTGTTTGTAGTTATCTTTCATGTTTTCTTTCAATTATGCCCTTGTCTTCTTTCATGCATATCTTAAGTTTCGTAATTCCATTTCAGTTGATTTCAGTGGCATTTTGAAGCTCTTCCCGTTGTCTTCCTTATGGCATGCTTTTATTTGAGATTTGACACTATGAACTGTAATGCATTATTTTATTGTCTAAGTGTCCGGATTTCCATGTTGCTCATGCTTAATTGCTACTTGAATAAATAGTGCTTCGTTATTTGTCACTAATTTGACTCGGCTTTTTATGGCTTAAATACTTCTGATTCAGGGCTTGTTGATTTGCATTTCATCGCATCTATCTGCATTAAAAAGATTAAAAAAATAATGCATGTTTTATATGTGTTTGTTGCATTGTCTTGTCTTTATCCTTTAGCATTGTTTGACCTTTGTTCTTTAACTCAACACTTAATAAATAGATAAAAATATAGATAATCACGAGAGAGAGGCTCGTGTCCCTGAGTTCGACCTTGGTTTCTTGCCAAGTAAAATAAAAATAGGACCATCTGATTTCCTTTCCAAATCCAACTTAGATGGTTTTTGATGAACCTAGTTCAGACCGACTACAATGGTCTTAAGTGTTAATTTCACACTCTTAGAGGGATGAATTGGCGGTTTATCAAATGATCTACAAGTTTCATCTTGACCAAAAATAGAGATGAGGTCAACTGCGCCATCTGACTAGTCGCTGAATACGATATTTAATTCATGCACATTGTAGCACGTGTACTTAGCGAATCAGTCAAAACCGAGAGAAGATCTCCGTGAAGAGTGTCTCGACCTAATTTATATCTCGGGCAAGTCCGGGGTCGAACATAGGGGGCAAAGGAACAACTTTAGGATTTCCAAAAATTAAGAACTAAATTTTCAGTGCGTATTTTTTTTATATTTTTAATGCAAAATGAATGCCAAAAAACAAGATGCGAGTGAATAAAGACACTAAGAAAACACACAACAAGGCCAAATTAATTTTAATAGAAAATAAGTCCAATTTAACCAACTAATATTTTTCCTAAAATCCTAATCCAGTGATGAATGCAAGACACATTTTTTGTAATTTTATGGATTAAAATAAAACAACTAAAAATGCACACTTTTTATGGGTTTTTTCGTAATTTCTCAAACAAACAGTAAGCAAAAATCAAGAAAAATTTACTGAAATGAAAAATATTGAGAGCAAGCTACAGTAATATTTTTGGAATTTTTAAGACAATATGAAGTTTTTATAATTTTTTAGTGGAAAGAGAGTGACAAGGAGTAATTAATTCATAATAAATCCATAATTACAAATTAATCAGAGTGCGAATTATCTCAAAAAGATACTTAGACAAACAATCCAGGAGAGTTGAAATTTCGCAAAAAAGATGTATGTGGATTTAATTAAAAATGAAATACGAAAATCATTCTATGATTTATTTCAGGCACAAGACAACTCCACTTTGGATGAAATTTGGAAAGTATTTCAATCACATATCAAGGCATCATTCCCTTATTTTTATGAAATTTTTAGAGCAACCGTCTGTGAGATATAAATTTAAGAGCTCGGATTGGGTAAAATAAGCAATATTTCAATTAGGCAATTTTATTAATTACCTAAATATCAAAAAAAATATAAATAAATATTCACAATGTAGATAATAAGTTGCTCAATACAACGACATTTTTCATTGAATAAAAAGATGCAATACAGGTGTCCAAATTAATAGCCAAACATAGGGATGTCCTTACAAATTCAGAAAACTATATTTACAACAAAATATGTACAGGGACCTGTTTGCAATTACGAAAACATAAAATATATATAATGTAATATTTACATTAAAAAATTAGAAAGAAAGTACCCTTCTTCTTCTTCCTTGCAGGAGGTACACGGTGGAACCCAAAATAGGGATGGTCGGCAGCGGCGAGGCGGCACGGCGGAGGCGCGGCGGCCCGCGCTGAGGGGCGCGGTGAAGACGGAGAGGTGGCACGGCGGAGGCGCAGTGGCCTGCGCTGGGGGGCAGCGATAGAAGCTCCTACGGCTGGGGGACCTCAGCGTCGTTGGCCGGCTGGGGGGAAGCTTCCCCGCGCTGGAGGCAACGTGGCACGGCCCGCGGCCACGCGAGGGAACAACGAGGGGCTACAGCCAGCGCGGCTGGGGGGTACCGGTGGCGACGCTGCCCGTGGAGGAAGGGGGGAGCGGCGGGCGGCACGACCGATGCTGCTCCCATGTGCTTCTTTTTTTAATTAATTTTTTTTTATTTTTTTGCTGTAATAAAAAAACTTTTTCTATTTTATATTTTATTTTAAATTTTTTTAAAACATATAATGCACATGATGGAAATATACAAAAGAGGAAGAGCATGAGTTGGTGGTGAGAAAAAATGGTGTAATGAAAAATAAAGAAACAACATATTAGATAAAATAGAATAACAAGAGAATGATGAGGAATACTTACCTGAAACTTTACCGGATTGGCGGAGCAGCTACGCTGGACTCCTGTCGTCGCCTCGATCTGTTTGACGAAACAAAAATCGGAGAAGCTGAGCGAGCTCAATGGGGAACTCATGACGTGGCAATGGTGGTCGCCGCGATCTCGCCTGAAGGAGGTCGTCGCTTGAGGAAGATGCTTCACCACTGTCACCAATAAAACACTCCAAGCTCTCTCCTTTTTCTATTAGAATGGTGGATACGAAAAAATAGGGATGAATGGAAGAATAAAAAGAGAAGAAGAATGGGAGTTAGAGAGATGGTGGAAAGGTGGAGTTTGAATGGGAGGTTAAGAGAAATGGTGGAGTGGAATGGAGGTTGGATGAAGGCTTGGTGGTTAATGGAGAAAGGAAAGTTATTGTAGAGAATGTGAATTAAATAAAATAAAAGTAGGCTACTAAAAAGGGAGGATAAAATAAAGAGAGAAAAAGAGTGGGGTATTTACAAAATAAGACAAACACTATGTACAAAATTTTTTTGCTTTTCTAATTTTAATTTTTTTTTTATATTTTTAGTAAAAGATATTTACAACAGAAAATACAATAAAATAATAGAATTAAAATACAACACAGAATTGATTTTTTTGTATTTTTAATTAAGAATAATTAAATAATGGGAAAATAAAAAATATGTACCATATATACAATATACACCGAGGTCCCAAAACCCAACCTTTGCAAATGAGCTTCGATTTTAATGAAACCACTTCTGTTGGATACATAATTTTCTAACTTGAATTTTAAAAGTGAGTTTGGTGAATTCGGAGTTCATACGGAGCGGGAATTTGGCTTGGAAGTTGGACTTTACGGTTTTTTGTCTTTGGGATCTAGGAGCATTTATTTGAGGTGAAATTTATTTTGTATTTTTATATCATTGTTATGAACAAGTTAGAGAAAGAATTAGCCAAAAAGGAGTTGAAATAAAATTATAAAAAATCCATGAAGTTTTGGGCTATTTACAGGTGAAAAACTCCTTTAATTTACGGCTTTTTAGTGTTAATTTATTTTGTATAATCTAATACACAATTATTAATGTATTTTATTTACAAGAGTCATTTTGTTAATTTACTTATTTTATGTACATTTAATTGAGAATTTGCTCATGGATTTTGCTAAGATCAAGATATTGAGATGATGAATCGTGGATTCATCAGTCTCATCGTTTAGAAACGCGTGATCGCAAACACACTTCAAGAGATAATCCTATTATACATTTGTGATCTTGATGAAATGATATGAAAAAGGTTCTCATGTCATATGGTTTCATATTTATTGTAATTTTAAATTTTGTTACCCCTTGCAAATAGTACGACTAGTTGCTCTTGATCACATGTAATACGATCTTCATGCTTTCGTGATGTGCTAAGGTACAAATCCTAGCCTTCAGTCATAAACAAGTGAATTGAGCTTATTAATGATTCAAAACTGAAATCCTTAAAAATAGGATGGTTGGTGGAAGTAATGACCAGGAAGAAAGTAGGAGTTCAAATAAGAGGGTTTCAGTAAAAGAAACATCAATAATTGATTGGATAATCTATTTAAATGTATTTCAATTTGTAATTTGAATATTCATCTGAATTTAAATTGATTAAGTACCTAATGTAACTATGTTTCAATTGAGGCATCCATCTATATTGAGATATGATTAAACTCATAGAATTAATGTTTGGAAAAGTTCTTTATACTAGTTTTTCAATCATATCGAAGGTTGAGCCACCGTCGTTTCCTAGAATGTAATTATACTATGGGTGAATCTTGTAAATTTAGTGGTGGTTATTTCTTGCTTGCTTATAATGCATGTTTGATTTGCACACCATTTCTATTATGTGCTACAAATTGGTACTATACATCACATATGTTTGAAGTGGGGAAGAGATGGCGTCACACAATATGAAGATTGAAAAGTTCACAGGTAGGAAGGGCTTTAAGATTCGGTACATAAAGATGTGTACCTTTATTAACATGGAATATAAGCACCCTTATAGAATGACAGAGCAAAGTAACTCGAGCTCTCAGAGTTGTCAATGCAAGAAGAGAGACACTCGATAATCATTTTGTATTTGGAGGATTAGATATGTTAGTAATGTATTTTACGGTTCTTATTTTCTCATTGTAACCCCTCTAGGGATACTTATATATTTTCTTAGTTTTGAGCTCTCGAGGGTTTTGTCGTATATAAGGACCCCAGGACAACTTTAATAAGTAATGCTATCTTCCCATCCTCTCATTATTTTCCATATGGTATCAGAGCAACAGTCCTAGATCGATGTTCTGGCCTAATTCCTACTGCCACACTAGCCCTAACCTGCCACCAACTCTCATGCGCCGCTAGGAGGACCTCTCGCATGACTTGCACGCCGTAAGGAGGGCCTCCAATCTCCTTCTCACCGTAGTCAGGCAATCTACGGCCACCATCAATGCTGTCGGTGCCCTCTAGGGTACCTTGTACCCGCCGCCAAGGGCCGCCAGCTATCTTCTCAGCGCTGACAGCCACCTGCTACCTCCCTACGCACCACCGGTGGTCCCTAAGGCACTCCCTACTGTTTAACCCAAAAATCGGTGATCTTAAGTTCCACACAAGGCGGGAACTCAGTCGCTGAATCGACCACGCGAAATCCGGATTAAAACAACAATTAACCCACAACAGAAATCAAGCAATGAAAAGTGACGCGGAGTTAAAATTTATTATAACTCTACAACAAAGATGTGTATAGGTGCAACTATGTGTAGAGGTCGAACACGGGGAGCAGACAGGTAGAACGGGGCACGAATGCGCAAAATGTGTGTGTGTGATCAAGTGTCTAACTATGCTAATTTTTTGTGGGTTTTTAATTTTATTTTTTTATTTATTTTTTGGATTTTATATTTTTGTATTTTGATCTTTAATTTACTAATTTTATATTTTCTTTTTATATTTTATATTTTTTATATTTTCTTTTTCAATAATTAAGTATATATACAATATAAGAAAAGAGAATGATAAGGTATTTATAAAAATAAGTAAAATTCAGGAGATAAAATGTTTTGGTCTGATTTTTCTAGATTTTCCTAATTTTTTGGTATTTTTAAAGTCAAAAAATACTGAAATCAGTGGAGAAAATCATGTTCTGAAACTAAAATGGAGAAATAAAATGGAAAACAGTAGTAAAAATTCTCCAAATTAATTTTCACTTAAAGATAATGAAACAAATAAAATTCAGAGACAAAGTTTGTATTTTTGGGATTTTTGTAGAATTTTTAATATTTTTATAAAGGTTTTGGGATTTTGTGATTTTTATGAGTTTTCTTTTGTATTTTTTAATGATTTTTGGAATGAAGTTAAAACACACTAAAATATGCAAAATATATTTTTTGGGATTTTTCTGATGTGTTTTTATATTTTTTATGGATTTTATAATGCAAACAGTGCTGAAAATGAATGCTTTTTATTTTTAATAAATATTAAAATGCAAGAAAAATATAAAATGAAAATATGATGTTAAACTACTATGCAATAGAGACCTGTGATGATTTTTGGGGATTTTTTCAAGTTTAATAGATGCATGCAAAAAATGCTATAAACATAAGGAAACTACATACATGCAGGGGCATTTTTGTAATATAAGAAAAGTTCGAGGGCCTCTGTGCAAAATTTTCAGAAATTATAAACGGAAATAAAATAATTATGGACTAAATATTAATGGTCAAAATCCCCAGGCTAATTCTGCAAATTGACCAAGACGCGCGTGCCAAGCACGTGCGCCTGGCGGGGGCGAATATGCAATTATTAGAACATGAGAGGGCTATATTGCAAAAGTGCCAGAAAATTAACACGTTACAAACATATTCTAGTACTGATACGAAATATACTAAACAACAGTCCCTTGGGTGCAAAATAGCCAAGCGCACGTGCTCACGCACGTGCGTCTCGCTAGCAAGGGCGCGGGTGGGATTTTACCAAGTCCGAGGGGCCTAATGATAAAGTTTACAAAATTAATACTCTGTCGAGGAAAGATTGCGGAATAGTGAATAAATAACAAAATTTGCCGGGCGGACGTGCAATTTACCCATACAAAGGCGTCATCCAACGGCAGATAAGGCTCCACTAATGCTACGTGTCGCAGCGAGGGGCCGCGATACCCCTTCGCAGCCTGCGGCTGAGATTAGAAGATGGCTGACTGATCCGACGGCGGCTGGACTCAATCCATCGGACGGTGGCTGGATCTCGTGAAGAACTCCATCAAGATCGACGATGCGGAGGGCATCTGGAAGATCACAAGAAGAACACGGCCCTGCGCACCTTCGACCAGCTCGATCTCACTGCTCTGACCTCCAACCGCACGGCTGAGATGCTTGGTTGAACGATGAGGTGGCCCCGCGTCAGCTGGAGTAGTCAAACAGGTCCGGGGCTCAGCGGTGGAGCTCTGGAGCTTCAACGTGCCTGGAGCTTCTTCAAGGCAAAAAGACGAGGTGCGAAGACCTCCCTTGGGTCCTGCAAGAGCCAAAACGCGCAACAGCAAGAAGAGATGCAGAATCCAAGGTTTATTGGAGGGTGGGAGACGGGTACAGAGTTGATGGAGGTCGCCGGAGCCCACGAGCTCCGGCGAGGTGTTCGAGAAGGAGATCTTTGCCAAATAGGTGATTGACTACCAAAACAGTTTTACGACTTAAAAGCCAGACCTAAGGGCTAAGTAAACAGCAAGAAAATAACGGGAAAAACGACCTCAACGGTTGAAGAACCTGAGATGGACGGCAACTGTAGCGTGCCTCCCTCCCCTTCGTTCAGTCATGCACAGCACACGTAGGGCCGCCAAGGTGCGCGGGCGGCTGTGTTCTTCTTCTCCAACGAGCTCGAGGTACCCCCATGTGGTTAGGCGTGTGATAACAGGGGTAATCCATGAGGGTCACCATGAAAAATATAGAAGTGTTGTCGCTGAGGTGACCACTCATAGAAGACCGGTGTTAATCAGCAATTAACCCACAATCCAAAGAATACAACAATCAAGCTCAAAAATAAATGTGAATCAATCTTTATTTTACTCTACCATAAAATGTATAGTGACAAATATGTAGAGGTCGAACCACAGAGAGCAACACAAAATGCAATAGCCTACGTGTCAATCACAGTCATCCTTGTGTGGGTTTTATTATTATTATTATTATTATTTTTAAGATTTATATTATTTTTTTATTAAAATATAATAATTACGTATTATATATATATATTTATATAATACAAATATATTACATATATATACATAGAGGATAAGCATATAGCTTATAATACATGTAATATAACAAAATAAATATATATATATATATATATATATATTTTTCTTTTTTTTTATATTATGTTAAGATTAATAAGAATACATATTACTAATTATATATAATATATATATATATATTTTCTTTTTTTTTGGACATATAGATATATATACATAAAAGGGGTATTATAATATTCACAAAAATACTCAAAAATAGTCAAAAATTCAGGAGAAGGATCTTTTTGGAGTTTTCATGATTTTTTTACTGTTTTTATGATTTTTGGGTATTTTTGCAAACATTTTTAGTATTTTAAAATAGCGAAATAATAGCAAACAGTGGATTAGGTACTGGCCGTCACAAAAACAGAGATTAAAAATAGCTAACAGCCTCAAAAATTTTCCACCTTAATTTTCTAATAACAATAATAAAATATAGCATAAGTAGGGCCTGAGTTTATATTTTTCTGATTTTTCTTTGATTTTTTATATTTTTTTGAAGTTTTTGGATATTTTTGAATTTTTAAGGTTTTCTTTTTGACATTTTTAGGGATTTTTGGACTGACACTAATATAAGTCAAAATACACCATAGGAGATTTTTTTGGAATTTTTCGAGGCATTTTTATATTTTTTTGGGATTTTATAAGTTAGATAGGGAATAAAAGACATGTTTTTGATTTTTAATAAATGAAAAAATGCAACAAAATGCAAAATTGAAAATATGGCGTTCAAGCATGACCAAACAGGAGCTTAAGTCTATTTTTGCAAGATTTTTTGATTTAATATGAAGCATAAAATAAATAGACAAAGCCTTCAAAAATTAAATTGCCTGGAAGGGGTGTTTTTGCAAATAAAATAGTTGGCAGGGGCATACATGCAAAAATTACAACAAAAATACACTTTAACTCTTATTTTCAGGACCATTTAATAAATACAAGAACCCGGCAGGGTTTAGATGCAATTTTCACGCGCCTCACGTGGTTGCGGCACGTGAGGCGCGGAGGGACTAAAATGTAAATATGTAAACATCAGGGGGTCCACTGCAATTTTTTCAACTTATTTACAACTGAAACTTTTATTTTTGGGATTAAATACTAAATACAAAAAGTAAGGGGCTTGGTATGAAATTTACCCCTCATCAAAGCGTTTCATCCTGCGGCGCTGGAGGCGCCACTTATCCACGTGGCGGCCATCGGACGGCAGACATCGGTACGGCGATGAAGGGCCAGGATTAGAACCTCCTGGCTGATCTGGCGGTGGATGTGCATCTTCATCGAACGGTCGGCTTTCAATCTGGGCCGCCCCTCTCGATCCAACGGTGCGGAAGGCACTTGGAAGAACTGGGAAGAAGCTCGCCCCCGGCGAGCTTCGATCGAGTAGCTCGGGCTCCTCCGGGCACCTCCCGCGCATCTGAAGCTCTCTGATCGTAGCTGGGAGGCTTCCGCGTCGTCTGATGGTCCTTCGAAGGCTCCTGGAGGTCCGAGTCGATGGAGCGAGGTCGGAGAAGAAGAGGACCCCCAGGAACCTCTTCCTGGGTCAAAGCAAGCCCAGAAGGGCTCGATTCCTCGTTGTACCTGCACAGGAAGAACCGCGGGCGAGAGAGCTATCTCCTCGACCCGGGGTTATGAAGCTGTGATGCAAGATGGAGCTGGGCGGAGGGGCTCCGGCGAACGGCGGAGGTGGAGCCCTGATTCGCCAAGACCAAGGGTCCTGGGTTGATCTGATGGGTGCGATGGATGGAGAAAGCGTGGGGTTTCGAAATGGGGTGAACGGGGCGGTCGGATACGGTCAGGTCTACGGTGGACAAGTCGCCGGAGCGGAGCTCCGGCGAACTTCGATTTTTGATTTTTACGCTAGGGTGATTAACTAACCACTAATCTAACTACTGGAATGAAATGCTAACATTAAAAACTAACTAAAAACGCATTAAAAGGGCAGCTCTTATACCTGGGGGCCTCCAGGGAGCAGGGCGGACGCCGGAGCTCCGCCGCGACAAAATCCTCCTCTCTCCGGCCGATTCGAGGCACCAGCTCACTCCCCCTGTCACGAGGAATGTCCTAGGACTAGAATTAAGGCTTGAGATTGGATAAAAAGTGGCCAAATTCGAGGAAGGAAGCGGAGCTTTTTATTTATAAACATTGGCGAGTGGCCTTATTGACCGGCGATTATTGCATGATCTAGAGAGTATTAGGTTGATCTATGATTTCGGCGGGCATCATGGAAGATTAGGGACCAAATGTTGTGAAGGAAGCGTTGTCGATTGATGGATGGTGTGCCCGGGAAAAAGGCATGAAATCGGGGGAGTAGACTGTTCAGAGACGCCAGGCGAGGGATGGGACAGTTGACTTGGGAGTCAACGTTGGCCGGCGCCTCATTGGGCCACGTAAGCCGCTACGAGACAAAATAGCAAATCTGAAGGAAGATTGATTTATTTGACGTCCTAAATGATTTTATTAATTTTTCCTTAAAAAATAAAAAATGGGTATTATTTCATCTAGTATTTATTCATGATTTTTATTGAATTTTTCGAGGTGTTTTATTATAGTTTTATTTTAATAATGTGTATATGTATGTATTTACATGTATTTTTGGGTAATTTATTTTTAATTTATTTATTTTCTTTTATTATTTTCTTGGCTTTATTTTATAAATTTATAACTTATTTTTGTGAGTATAAATGTATTTTTATTTGATTTTTATGAGTTCATTTACATATTTAAATAAATAGGTATATATGTATGTAAGTATACTTATAGGTATTTTACCTGTATAGTATATACATTATATTTATTCGATTAATTTTATGTGTTTTCATTATGGATTTGTATTTTTTTAATAAGATATATATAATATATACATTATTACAAAAATATAAGAGAATTGAATAATTAAAGAATGTTTTCCTCTTTTATTTATGTACATCCTTCTCATAGGTATATTGCCTATATATCTTGTAGACTTATTATATTTTACAAATTCTTTTTGGTTTTCTTTTAATTTCAATATGTACATGTATTATATACATTATTTATAAAATTTTAAAAATATGAATTTATAAAAATAATGAATATTGAATAAAATGAATATTTTAATCAGTACTATATACAAGAAGGGCCAAAAACCTAACTTCCACAGATGGACTCCAAAAATTATGAAACCAATTTTATAAAATAGTTTATGAAATGCTATATACAATTAAAGGTGAGTTTGGGTGATTTGGAGTTTTTATTTGCAAGATATGGGTCTGTGAAGTTGAGATTTTGGCTTTTTATTATGTTCATAAAATATACACTGTGTATTATTTTTACACAAACTCAATTTTGTATTTTTATTTACATTATTATCTACAACTTTTATGAACAAAGTCTCTTTATTTGATGAATAAATAATTATGCATAAAATAGGTGTCAAAAATGCATAAATGGATGAATAAATAAATGAGGTATTTATTGTATATCGGCCCTTATCTCCCCCTACTTTATTCCTTGTCGACCAATTCCATGTTGGCCTTGGTCTCGGGGTTAGGGTCATAAAATATTTGTAATATTTTATTCCTTTTTCTTTCCTTCTCTTTATTCTATAATTTTGGCATTAAAAGCCTTATTTTATAGACAATTAATACAAATGAATAATGAATGCTATTATGTACAAATTGATGCTATTTACATGCATTTGCTGGGGTTTTTGAGGCCAAAATGATAGAATAAAGGTGATGAAATGAGATTCATCACCCCCCTATACTTGCCTTTGCTAGTCCCTAGCAAACACTTATGCAATAAGCGCAAAAAGAATAAAGAAAAGAAAAAGGAAAATGCAAGAAAGATAGAGTGAATTGGGGTGCTTTCAGTGCAATGCATGTCCTTACGAAATCTGAATTTGGAGCTCCTGTCAGACCTTGGGTGTGAAGGTGTGTGGAACCTAGTCGGGAACCAGCTCTAAAGTACAACAGCCTTTGGTAATCACAGAACTCGGTTCAACCTACCTCAATAGCCGGGTCAGAACTAGTCTACATCATACGCAAACTCTTATAACTATGAAGCTGACTTGTACGGTGTAAGTGATAGTGGCTCTCCCCAACTGAAATGATAAAGGAACTGACTTCTCCAGAATGACAACCTAATGATTCCCCAATCCAACAGCTCTTTCCTCGAGGAGCAGGGTATTCCCTTCTAAGTTCAAGTGGCAACCAGCTCAAGAGGAGGGGGTGAAGAGAAGAATGGACGGTAGCCAGTGTAGCTACCTATCCTGGGATGCAAGACCAGTGTAGTCAAGTCATCCAGCTGCAGGCTTACATGTTTATCTTTGGAGCTCAAGCTTGCTTATTGACTTTGTACATACTTTGCAGGCATTTTATTTTTTCTTACAGGCCTGACCATTTTTTTTCTTTTCAACATACTATTCACAGCAGCATTTACATAAGGAGTTTTTCCTCTTGAGCTAGTAGACTATCCCTCTTTTGAAGCTTTATCGCAACCCACAATCTCCTGTCTTTAGACCTCATTGCTATTGGATCCGGTTGGGGTGCACTTCCCTCCCTAGACGAGGACGAATGTTTCCACCCGTGTGTGTCTCAGACTGGCAAATCCAACCCCCTCACCACCCCAACTGAGTTGAGCCAAGTGAAAGGTGCAGGTGTCCAAGTTAGATCACGGTCGGCAAGAGTCATACGTGTGTCTCGAAAAGTTCTAGTTAGTCCACTGAGGTGACTTGAACCCAGCCCTGATTTCTCAAAGAATTAAATCTGTATAGACCTGAGGTACCTTAAACCTAGTTCCCATAAGGTTCTGGTGCAATTAGGTGCTGTAAGGTCTAACCGAGCTCCAATTTGAGACTTTCTTAGACTGATTCAATCATCAAGCTTCACTCAAAAAGAATATGAATGGTATTCTTATGCTATGCACAATGAATGATGCAATTTTTCACAAAAATTTGAAAGGATCAAGAAAAATGTTTTTACAAAAAGAATTTCTGCACATGAAGTACGAACTGAAAATATTCAACTAGTATGTACATTTTTTTACACGGGCTTGCTGCTTTATTTAGGAATTTTTAACAACTTTACAGGTGTGAATGAAATAGTTTATTTGGGTATGTACAGAAAGAATTGTATGTGTATTGTTTCTAATTTACTAATATCTGCAATGGTGTTTTTATTAGCTTTTTGAAATTAATTTTACAAACTATAGTACACGATAATTTTTGCAATCCTTTACACACATTTGAAAACTATTTTTGCAAAGATTTTTCACACTATATGTATATATATACAATTTTCACAATAAGTTTGACAATCATTTTTCAAAACATTTGCACATAGGTTTTTGAAATCCTTTCTTTCACACAAAGAAAAGTTTTGCAATCAACACAGTTTCACACATTTGAAATCATTTCACATCAAATTTTTCAAAACTGGTCACACTATTTTTCAAATCATACTGTATAGGTATCTGATTTATTAATCAGTAGATACAAAAGAAGAAAAAATGTATTTGACGTATGATATGGTTCTCGTTCTTATAAACTTTATTTGACTTATTCCTTATTTACAAACGAGAGATTTTTGTGCGGATTCCTCAGACTTACTCGAGAATCATTTTCACAAGGGTTTTTTAAAACTATAGTCCAAAATAATTTTTGCAACATGTTCACGCATTTGCAAATCCTTTTACAAATGTTTTACACAACATAGATAGATTTTTCAAAACACTTTTGACAATCAACTTTTCACAATCATTTGCACACTAATTTTCACAAAGTTTTTGCTTTCACTCAAAGAAAATAGGTTTTACACACAAACTAATTTTTCAATCGTTGAATACTTTTTCACGCTATTTTCAAACAACTTTCACAAGATTTTTCAAAGGAAAACGTTTCGTACGAAACACTTTTCTGACTTACTAGTCAGTATAATTACAATGAGCCTGAGGAACTCACAATCATCTTTCATTATCATAAAGCTACTTTTTACATTTTATTTTGTGTTGTAGTGATATTTTATTTTTCAGTATGAGTTATGGCTTTTAGTATATACATGGTATATACGACCCCCCTATACTTAGCTTGAGCTATGTCCTCATAGATCGAAAGGAAAAAGCAAAGACATAACTCGTACTGAGTATAGACAGATCTAAAGAATAAATATGAAAGAAATGAATGAATGAGAAGTTGACCGTCCCCCCTATACTTAGGATCAAAGAATCCTAAGTATAGCAGACTGTACAAAAAGCGGGGAGGGTCAAGGGTGGGAATATACTGATCGTACTCAGATTGTCTCCCCCTATACTTAGGGTAAGATACTCCGAAGTATAGAAGAGGAGACAATGGAGAAGATCGAACTGAAATCAAAAACTCTAGGTGCACATCCCCCTATACTTAGGACAAAGTACGTCCTAAGTATAGAAAACTGTCTACAAAGGCGGCACCTTTTAAATAGAAAAAGAAAAGAGAAAAGGAAAAGAAGAAAAGAAGAAAAGAAGAAAATCAGAGAAATAGTGGTTGGAGTACATCGTCTGAATCTTTTGGTGCTGCAGGTGCTGTGGAGATATCATCGTTGTGCACTAGTTGAATAGAGTCAACAATGGCCAAGAATGCATCAGGTTCCAAGTAAGGCTTCAGTAGTTGGCCATTGACGACGAAAGGCTGTGCGTCAGGGGACAATTCTGATATCGCGATGCTTCCGTTGTCACGCACTTCACATATTCGGAATGGCCCTGTCCACTTACTTTTTAATTTACCTGGGAATATCCGCAACTTTGCATCAAACAACCACACTTTCTGCCCCAACATCGAAGGTATTTCGTCTGATGTGCCGGTCATGCCAGCGTTTCACCTTCTCCTTGTACATCAAGGTGTTATCTTATGCGCAGTCTCGGAATTCCAAGAGCCTGTTCAGATCGTCTTTTCTCTTCTGACCACCTTTTCGTGAGTCCAAGTTACAATTACTAATTGCCCAAAGGGATTTGTGAATTAATTCCACGGGCAGATGGCATGGTTTTCCATATACAAGACGGTAGGGTGACATGCCCAAGGGAGACTTGTAGGCCGTACGGTAAGCCCAAAGAGCTGAGTCCAAGAGTTGAGACCAGTCTTTTCTGTTTGGCCTAACAAGTTTCTGCAATATGGTCTTGATTTCTCTATTGGATAACTCCGCCATGCCATTGGTCTGCGGATGATAAGGAGACGCGACACGGTGATCGATGTCGTACTCCTTCGTTAACTTCTTGACCTCTTTGTTGATGAAATGGCTACCCCCGTCGGATATGAGAATCTTTGGTATCCCAAACCGCGAAATGATGTTCTTCTTCAGAAACTGGCAAACGGTTTTGCTGTCGGTGGCTCGGGCGGGGATAGCTTCAACCCAACGACTCACGTAATCTACGGCAAGAAGGATGTGCTCAAAACCTTGACTGTTAGGGAAAGGTCCCATGAAGTCAATGCCCCATGCATCGAAAACATCTGCTATCTGAATGATTTTCAGAGGCATTGAGTCCTTGGCAGTGAGTGTCCCTTTCAGTCGCTGACAGTCAATACATCTTCTAACAAATTCTGCTGCATCCTTGAATAAAGCAGGCCACCAGAGGCCACACTGTAATACTTTTGATGTCGTACGATCTCCAGAGTGGTGCCCACCAGATTCGAGCGAATGACAATGCTCGAGGACACTAGATTGCTCCGTCTGAGGAATGCACCTGCGCCAAATACAATCTGCTCCTTCTCTGAATAGAAGGGGATCTTCCCACTGGTAAAAGCGGATGGTCGACATGAATTTGTTCTTTTGATTCTTCGTCCAATCCGAAGGTATTACCCCCGAGGCGAGGTAATTGACGATGTCAGCATACCAAGGGAGAGCATCCACGGGTAAGATAGCTTCGTCAGGGAAGGTTTCTGTGATAGGTGCATTGCTCAGTGGAGAGTCATGCTGCTCTATTCTGGAGAGGTGATCTGCTACCACGTTCTGAACTCCAGGTTTGTCTTTGATTTCCAGATCGAATTCCTGGAGGAGAAGGATCCAACGAATCAGTCTGGGCTTGGCATCCTTCTTCTGCTGTAGGTACCGAATAGCAGAGTGATCCGTGAAGATAGTGACCTTCGACCCCAACAAATAGGATCTGAACTTCTCTAAGGCGAAAACCACAGCCAGCAGTTCTTTCTCTGTCACTGTATAATTTCTTTGAGCTTCATCCAACGTTCTGTTGGCATAGTGAATGGCATAGGGCGCCTTGTCTTTCCTCTTCCCTAGAACAGCTCCGACTGCAAAATCTGACGCATCGGTCATTATTTCAAATGGAAGAGTCCAGTCGGGAGGCTGTAAAATTGGAGCCTGAGTGATAAGCTCCTTCAATTGGTTGAAAGCAAGGAGAACTGTCTGATCAACAATGAACTCTGTCTCCTTGCACAAAAGTTCTGTTAGAGGTCAGGCAATGCGGCTGAAATCCTTGATAAATCGTCTGTAAAATCCCACATGCCCCAGGAATGACCTCACATTCTTTACTGAATGAGGTGGTTGAAGGTTTGAAATGACATCCACCTTGGCTTGGTCGACTTCCATGCCACGTTTGGAAACGACATGACCCAGCACAATACCCTCTGTGACCATAAAGTGGCTCTTTTCCCATGAGAGCACTAAATTGACTTCCCGGCATTTCTGAAGCACTCTGTCCAGGTGCTCGAGGCAAGAATCGAAACTATCACCATAGACAGAGAAATCATCCATGAACACCTCGAGAAAACTGCCTACCATCTCGGCGAATACAGCTAGCATGCATCTTTGGAAGGTTGCAGGTGCATTGCATAATCCAAAGGGCATCCTCTTGAAGGCGTAGGTACCGAACGGGCAAGTGAAGGTAGTCTTCTCTTGATCCTCAGGGGCGATCGCCACTTGGTTGTACCCAGAGTACCCATCCAGGAAGCAGAAGAACTCCTTGCCTTCTAATCTTTCCAACACTTGGTCAATAAATGGCAAGGGAAAGTGGTCCTTCTTGGTTGCTGCATTAAGACAGCGGTAGTCAACACACACCCGCCAGGATGTCGGTACCCGAGTTGAAATTTCCTCTCCTTTTTCATTTGTGACCACAGTAAGCCCGGATTTCTTGGGAACTACATGCAGGGGGCTTACCCACTTTGAATCGGAGATGGGATAAATGAAGCCTGCATCACACCACTTTGTGATTTCTTTCATGACCACGTCCCGAAGGTTAGGGTTCAGCCTTCTCTGAAATTCGCGGGACGGCTTGGCATCGTCTTCTAGATAGATATGGTGTGAGCACAGAGCTAGATTTATCCCTCGGAGGTCTGATACGCTCCAACCAAGTGCCTTGCGGTTCTTTTCTAGAATCTCGAGAAGTCAAGATTCTTGATCCAGATTCAGCCTGCTGCTGATGATGACTGGATACATGTGTTCTTCACCCGTAAGGAAAGCATACTTCAGGCCTGCAGGAAGTGGCTTGAGTTCTGGTTTCAGTCTGTCCACTTTACCGGTCACTTCTGATACCATGCTGGTGGTGGGATGTACTTTGAGATTGTTACCATCCTCAACATCCTGTTGAGATCCCAGTGATGTACCGAACGGTTCTGTGGTAAGCTGATCATGTTCGGTCTGGAGTGAATGCTCAAGAAGATGCGCCTGCATCTGAGAATCTGTCTCCCACAAATCATTGAAGCTTATGATGACTGTGCTTTCCAAGTCCTCCTCAAGAGTGAGGATTTCTCGGGTCCATGGATCGTCCAGCGACAACTCTGAGTCGATGATTTCTGCAATCAAATCACAGTCTACTTCTGGTGCTGCTTGACTCTCATCAGTTGGCATTCTGCTCCTTGTTCATGTTGATCGTGATTTGCTGGGTGTTCGAGCTGAAAGTGATCTTTCCAGACCCGTAATCAACCACGGCACCTGAAGTGCGGAGAAATGGTCTGCCAAGGATGATAGGAGTCTGGAGCAGTGGTGCAGGAGAGTCCATATCAAGGACTACAAAGTCAGATGGGAATTTCATCTCCTGCACGGTAACTATCACGTCTTCCAACAAACCTCGAGGCCGCTTAACGGATCGGTCAGCGAACTGAAGGATCATTCGTGTCTGCTTGAGCGATCCCAGCCCGAATTCTTGCATTATGGACGAGGGCAGAAGGTTGATGGAAGAACCACTGTCAAGAAGAGTACGCTCGAAGACCTGATCAAAAATCACACAACTGATCAGAGGTGCTCCTGTATCTCGCTTTTTCTGGGGGAGGTTGGTGATAGCTGCAACTGTGGCCATGGATAGGACGTGTTTTTCTACCTCTCGGCGTCTGTTATCTTGCACTGGGCGACGCCTGTTAGTACATGCCTCTTTCAATCCTTTCTTCACAGCTGGCATGTATTCCACGGCCTTCAGCAATGGAATCTCAACAGTCAATTTATCCAAAATGTCCACGACACCTGGATCAGACAATGCAGTTTTTCTTTTTGCAATTTTTTTGGATTTTTGCATTGCATGCGGAAAAGGAATATTCACATTACTGGCAGGAAAATTAGAGTTCTTATTTACATCAAAATCATCGCCCATAGAATGTTGTACATCCGGACTACAAAAAGGAGTACAAGTTGGATCTAAATATGCTGGTGCTGCTGGGCGATCAAAAAGGGTAGCATTGGCTCCATCGGCTGGCACGGGATCGGCTGCTGCTGGCGGCTCCTCCAAAGCTGGTGCGGCTTCACTTATGCTACATGCTTCTTTTTGTTGTTTTTGTTTTTGCTGATTTTTTTGTGTTTTTAGCTGAGGCTGATGACATGGTACGACGGCTGGACTGGCTTCTCCTTCCTCTTCCTCCTCACCCGCCCCTGGAGCTGGTACGGCTGATGCGGAAGATGACGATCCACCTGTTTCTTTATTCACCCCATATCTGGTAGCAGGCGGAGGCAAGGCCCTACCGCTCCTGAGAGTGACAGCATTAGAATAAACAGTAATATCATTATCACACGCGGACTGGACATCACATTCTACCTGCTCCTTCTTCTTGAAATTGTTGGGGTTGGCTTCGACCTGCGCCGGAATGGTAGTGCGAGTGGCGGTCAGGTCATCAAGCTGCTTGGTCATCTCCATCAGCCCTTGGACAAGCTGGGCTAGACACTCCATGGTGGGATTAGCTGAGGGCACATCAGAAGATGCAGCGTGCAGACCACGCTGCTGTTGGTTAGATGGGTGGGGAGGCTGCTGGTGGTGTTGATGTGGTGGAGCAGGAAGTTGAAGTTGCTGGTAGGACGGAGGAGGATACTGCTGGTATGGTTGAGGCTGAGCAGCCGCGTATTGGTGATACGGGTGTGGATGGCGATACTGCGGCTGCTGCTGATACGGAAAGTTCTGCCTCCATTGGTGTGCGAACTGAGGAGGCTGCTGGTGTTGTTGGTGAGGTTGAGAGATTTGACCAAAACGACCACCATGAGGTTGGTGGTACTGCCGGTTGGCAAATTGCTGACCCTGGAGTTGTCCCTGAGGACGGGTCGGCTATGCATCATTCGTCCATACCCCGTTAACTTCTTGGATCAGGGGTGGTGGTGGGAAAACTGGATCAGGCATGGAAAGGAACTCTGGCTGATAAACGACCATCTGCTGTTGCGGCGGGCCCTGGTCGGGCGCCTGCACGTAGTACACGTGCTGGACTGCCGGTGGCTGCTGGCTCGGCTGAGGCTGATGCTACGGTTGCGGCTCATCTTTCCTCTCAGCGGGAGCGTCTGATGGTGTAGCCGACTGGACAGAGTTGATCGTACCGACCAACAGCTCGAGGTTCTTGTTGATCTGATCGAGCTTATCCAGGTTCTGGGTCCTCTTCTCGATCACATCGAGTTTCTCAAGGTCCTGTGATCGCTTCTCGATTATGTCGACCTTAGAGAGATGGCCCCCGATGATGCTGAGGTTGGAGCTCTCATCTCTCTCTGCTTCTTTTGATGCAGCCATGTGAACTTGTTTCTGGAGGATCTGGGGCTGCTTCTGGTATGCCTTGGATGAAGAGAGGGCGGCCTCTCCTTCGGCCATTTCTTCGAAAATTTGCCATACAACATCTTCATCCTTGTTGAAGTGGGAGCCCCCACATGCTGCGTCCACGAGCCTTTGACTTTCAATATTGAGTCCCCCAAAGAAATGCTGGACCAGGCTGGTCTTAGGGATCTCATGGTGGGGACACTTCTCCTGCAGATCAGTGAATCTCTCCCATGCCTCATGTACGAACTCATGTGCCCCTTGGGAGAAATTGCTAATACGGGCTCGCATCTGGTTGAGCCGACCGAGAGGGTAGTACTTGTGCAGGAAGGAAGATTTCAACTCCTCCTAGGTCGTCACGACCTTTCCCATGTGATTGACCCAATAAAGGGCCTTATCCTGTAGACTGAAGGGGAAAGCCGTCATCTTGACAATGTCCAGGGGGACATTCGGATAATGGGTGGTGCGGCAAATGCGGGAGAATTGCTGCAGGTGAATGTACGGCTCTTCATTGGTGTTGCCATGGAATGCAGGGAGAAGGGCTATGAATTGGGGCTTCAGCTCAAAGTGAGCATGTACCGGTGGAATGAGAATCCACTCGGTCATCTGGCTGTCTCCCGGATTGTATGTTTCTTTTAGTGTCGGTTTCGGCGGTGGTGGGAATTCAGGATCATCATTGGGGTCATCACCACCGTCTCCTCCTCCACCTCCTCCTCCCCTGCCTCCTCTGCCTCGGCCTCCTCCTCCGTCGTTACAGAGTATCATATCATTCAACATGTCCTGGAAAGCGGTCTGCGTAAGGTCCTGCTCAGTCAGCTACTGCTGGATAGCCTGGATAGATGCCAGCAACTGTGCATTGACTTGGTTCTGATCTGGCACCTGTCCCTCTGGTGTGGGTGGCTGCTGACCCTTGCCCTTTCCTCCTGGCGCCATGTCAGGGTCTGAGTCGGAAGAAATGAACTCCGGAGTAGTCTCCAGGGCTCGCACTGTCTTCTATCTGCATAATGAGATGGTCCGAATCAGATCACTTGCAATTAATGCTCAGCTGCCGTGATGAAGCTGGAATTCAGGTCAACCCCAGCATGTTGTGAATGGAAAACTGATGTAGACTGTAATCGACTCCTATTCACAACGATGATAGCGGGACAAAAGTGATCCCGGTTTATTGGGTGGCCAAGAGAAAGGTAGAAAACGAGGAGTCTGGAGATCGATCCGCAAAGTCCGGATCGAGTTCTCGGGAATTGCCTCGAAATTATTGGCGAGGTTGAGTCCATGGAATCGATGTAGGTGTCGGCATGGTCCCGACGAGACCATCCATGGATCAACTTCGCGGAGCGCAAGAGAATGTCGGATTTTGGAAGAATGATACGATGGTCAACGAGGAACAAAAGGAGTGTAAAACAGTAGAAAGGCTCGGTTGAGCGGGGTGGTCAAAGGAAGACATAACAAAATTTGCGCAAAAGCGCGGGACTTTGATCTTTGAACCTTAATCTAGATCCATTCAAACACAAGACAAAATCGGGTTCACCAACTCACGCCATGTGAAGCCGTGAAAGCTCGGCTATTTATTATCTTTTCATTTTTAGAGTTGTGATTTTCAGGCATATCTTATAACAAGTCCTTAGTACGCTACCCTATAGGAGAGAGAGTACTGCCGGAAGAGTATCCCGTACTTGTCCTCCTCCTGTGTAACCTGTAGTCTGTACTTTTTGGAGTCCTTGTAACCCTTCCTGGATCCCTACTCAGCCAAAGAAAAGAGAGAGGAAGCCGATAGGCGAAACCAATACTTCGGTTCTCGCTCGCAACGGAATCACCCGTGAGCGTGCAAGAACCTACTCGGACGCAGGACGATGAGACAGACACCCCCGTGAAGGCGTGGCCTATGCTCAATACTTCGGACAGGGTCGATGCTCTCACAACAGAGAGTCACCATTGGTGACCAAGTCCTACTCGCCTACGTACGATAGAAGCGCCAGCTCACTCCCCATGTCACGAGGAATGTCCTAGGACTAGAATTAAGGCTTGAGATTGGATAAAAAGTGGCCAAATTCGAGGAAGGAAGCGGAGCTTTTTATTTATAAACATTGGCAAGTGGCCTTATTGACCGGCGATTATTGCATGATCTAGAGAGTATTAGGTTGATCTATGATTTCGGCGGGCATCATGGAAGATTAGGGAACAAATCTTGTGAAGGAAGCGTTGTCGATTGATGGATGGTGTGCCCGGGAAAAAGGCACGAAATCGGGGGAGTAGACTGTTCAGAGACGCCAGGCGAGGGATGGGACAGTTGACTTGGGAGTCAACGTTGGCCGGCGCCTCATTGGGCCACGTAAGCCGCTACGAGACAAAATAGCAAATCTGAAGGAAGATTGATTTATTTGACGTCCTAAATGATTTTATTAATTTTTCCTTAAAAAATAAAAAATGGGTATTATTTCATCTAGTATTTAATCATGATTTTTATTGAATTTTTCGAGGTGTTTTATTATAGTTTTATTTTAATAATGTGTATATGTGTGTATTTACATGTATTTTTGGGTATTTTATTTTTAATTTATTTATTTTCTTTTATTATTTTCTTGGCTTTATTTTATAAATTTATAACTTATTTTTGTGAGTATAAATGTATTTTTATTTGATTTTTATGAGTTCATTTACATATTTAAATAAATAGGTATATATGTATGTAAGTATACTTATAGGTATTTTACCTGTATAGTATATACATTGTATTTATTCGATTAATTTTATGTGTTTTCATTATGGATTTGTATTTTTTTAATAAGATATATATAATATATACATTATTACAAAAATATAAGAGAATTGAATAATTAAAGAATGTTTTCCTCTTTTATTTATGTACATCCTTCTCATAGGTATATTGCCTATATATCTTGTAGATTTATTTTATTTTACAAATTCTTTTTGGTTTTCTTTTAATTTCAATATGTACATGTATTATATACATTATTTATAAAATTTTAAAAATATGAATTTATAAAAATAATGAATATTGAATAAAATGAATATTTTAATCAGTACTATATACAAGAAGGGCCAAAAACCTAACTTCCACAGATGGACTCCAAAAATTATGAAACCAATTTTATAAAATAGTTTATGAAATGCTATATACAATTAAAGGTGAGTTTGGGTGATTTGGAGTTTTTATTTGCAAGATATGGGTCTGTGAAGTTGAGATTTTGGCTTTTTATTATGTGCATAAAATGTACACTGTGTATTATTTTTACACAAACTCAATTTTGTATTTTTATTTACATTATTATCTACAACTTTTATGAACAAAGTCTCTTTATTTGATGAATAAATAATTATGCATAAAATAGGTGTCAAAAATGCATAAATGGATGAATAAATAAATGAGGTATTTATTGTATATCGGCCCTTATCTCCCCCTACTTTATTCCTTGTCGACCAATTCCATGCTGGCCTTGGTCTCGGGGTTAGGGTCATAAAATATTTGTAATATTTTATTCCTTTTTCTTTCCTTCTCTTTATTCTATAATTTTGGCATTAAAAGCCTTATTTTATAGACAATTAATACAAATGAATAATGAATGCTATTATGTACAAATTGATGCTATTTACATGCATTTGCTGGGGTTTTTGAGGCCAAAATGATAGAATAAAGGTGATGAAATGGAGATTCATCAGCGTGACCTGCTCAGTACCTGCGAGATTAAAGGGCTCGAGAGCGACATCTCGGCCGGCTCATTAGGTGCAGTGGTGGAGTTCACGGAAGGTGGTGGCTCGCTGGAGCAAGCTTCGGCGAGCGAGGTGCGGATGGTGACTGGCGATGTATAGGCGAAATGGAGATTAGGAACATGATCCTAAGGCTATGACCAGTAAATAAATGTAAGAAAAACAAAATAAAAACTACCTCGATTGGTTGAAAAACCAAGAGGAAGGGGTACCTCAGGGCCACGTGGCCGGAGATGGGCTGAAGTGTCGCTTTCCTTCGCCAACCACCTCTGCGAGGAGGCCGGAGAGGTCCTGTCACTACCTCAATCCAGGACCTGCAAGAAGAAGGGGCTTGGCTTGGGCAAAACGGGTTCAAGGAACAAGGGGAGGTTTGGGTGGCTTTTGAACGAGATGGCTGAATGGTCCCGAAGATCGAGGCGTATCAGGCGATACAGCGCTCCAATCCCCAAAGCAAGCATTGGGCGTGTATGCCCAATGTTCAAGGACAAAAAATCGTCAAGGAATCAATATCAAATGGTGAAAGCCTCGTCCTCGAAAAATCCGCGAAATGGCCAACAAATTGCAGTCTGACACAGGCTAGGAGGAAGGTCAGGCTGTTGACCTCGGTCAACGAGCCAGACCACCTGGTTGGTCCACGTGGACCAACCAGGAAAAACCTCCTGAAAAAGTTTTGTAATATTATTTAAAAATAGATAATAAATGAATTAATATTTAATTATTAAATAAAAAATGTTTAATATTTTATAAGGTATTTTATGGTGATTTTTAATTATTTTTAGGAAGTATATTTTCACAAGTTTACTTTTATACCCTTTATAGGTATAATATCTATATATTTTATTCTTTTAATTCTTTTGTGATTTTTATTTTATTATTTTTATTTATTATTTTATAAAATTATAAAATACTTTTATACACACAAATATATTTTTGTTTTATTTTTATGATGTGTTTTACATATTAAATAAAATAAAAGTATATTTTATATAGGTATAAGTATAGGTATGATACCTATGTATTAGGTATAAAAGTATTTTATTTTATGTTTTATTTAGGTTTTTCTTCTGATTTTAATATATAAACTTATTATAAGTAATATTTACAAAATTATAAAAATATAAAAATACAAAAATAATGAATAAATAATAAATTGAATATTTTAATCTGTACAGGTATACAATGGGGGTCCAAAACTCAACTTTCAAATCGTAGCTCCGCCAAATGCGAAACCACCGCCATTAAATAGCTTATTTTATTCTATATACAATTAAAGTGAGTTTACTGCATTTGGAGTTTTCAGTTGTGAGATACGGGTCTGGGAAGTTGGGATTTGATAAGGCTAAAAATCGGTTTCGCGGCTTTTTATTGATGAAAGTGGTCGATGTAGCAAAAAGCCGCGAAACAAATTCGATTCTTAAAACCTATCAAACAATTTCGGTTCTCCTTCGGAAAACCGTCACTAATATTTAACCAGGCAAGTGTTCCTGGGTCGAACTCAAGGAGGCAGAATAAATTCCTTAGATTTTTCTCTTTGTAATTTTATTTTTTAATTCTTCTCTAAGTTGTCAAGTCAAGAAGCCCCCTTTTTATTGGTTTTTATTTTTATTATTTTTATTTGACTTTATTATTTTCAATTTTTTATTTAATTTTGAAAAAGGGAGATTTTTCAAAAAGATTTATTTATTATATAATATGTGGATATTATATAGGTGATAGAAAACAAAACAAAACGAAGTGCGATTCGACAAAATCAAAACACGTCGAAAACATGTCAAAATCCCATGAAAACTTTATACTAAGTAGTTGGGGTAGTTGTGTAACTACCCTCAAGAAACCGTCAAAAAACAAAGTCACGCGAGGTCAAAATAGCCCCTACAGCCCAGGGGCATAAGCGCAAAAGAAATCTAATTAAAATGTTCTCAAAAAGGTCCTCAGGGATTGTTCTGAAAGAAAAAGTTACAAATGTTTACATTTAGGTCCCTGCGGACCGGAGCGGTACGCGGCGAAGCGCGGCGATGCAAGGCTGGGCTCGGCCTTGGAACCTTCTCCGACTCCTCCTCCTCCTCGCGGGCGTCTCCACGGCGCTGTCACCACCTCAGGTCGACCGGAGCGAGGTTTTGAAGATTGGGGGTCGGATTACCTGGAGCTGGGGCTCTGGGTAGTTGGAAAGTTGGTTATTAATGGCGGACCTTGGAGGCTTTATATAGGGCGATTACTTGGGCTCCAAGCCCAGGTATAGGGCTGGCGATGGAGGTGGTTGTTAGGAGAAGAGGATCGACGGCTTAGGTTGGCCAAAAGGTTCGAGAATGGCGCGGGAGAATTAGTTGAAGGTGGCCGGTTGTTGCAGAAGTCGGCAGACCTGATTCTTGGGGAAGAAGGCCCAGGTGCTGACAAGTGTCAGCACCTGGTTGGCCCAGAGTGTATAATTCTTTATAAATTAGATAATAAATATTAAATTACGTTATTTTAAATAAGTTTAAATACAAAAAGTGTAGATTAATTAATTCTCTAATTTATGCACTAATTACTTTTATAAATAATAAATATTATTTAAAATATAAATATTATATTAATAAATATGTATTTATAAATAGGTTTTAGATTTTTAATTTAATAAATAAATAAGTAAAAATTAATTTTATATTTTCTTAATTATTAGAATATTAAATAGGGTTTATACGAATTTTTATGAATTTTAATGAAGTAATTTATATATTTTAATAAATAAGGTTAGTATCTAAGTAGGTCATTTATACCTATATTTTGGGGGTTTTGATTTTATTAAAATAATAAATAGTCTCCAAAAATTATGAAATAATTTATGGTGAAACAACAAGATAATGAAATAATTTAAAAATTATAAAATTAATAAAATGATAAATAATGTGTGTTACATAAAATAAATAGCCCAGAAACCCCGTTGTCTTTTGGTCCCAAAACCGACTTTTTGCAAACGGACTCCGAATTCGATGAAACCACCTTTATTAATTAGAGAATATTATTTTATGAACTTTAAAGGTGAGTAGAGTGAAATTGGAGTTCGTATGAGGAAGTTTTGATGTTCGGAAGTTGAGATTTTGACAATTTGCAGGCTGGGTTTCTTGGCATATATACAGGGTAATATTTTTAACTTATTTTTATATTTTTATATACATTTTTAGAAATAATTAGGAGAAGAGTTTAGTGAAAAATATATTCATATGGATTAATTAAAATTCTGTGAAGTTTTGTATTTATTATATAAATAATGAAAGGTGTATATGTGTGTGTTAATTTATTTTTTTATGTTTTATTTCCTTATCTCCCCCTACTTTTTGGTTTGTCGACCAATCCATGCTGACTTGGTCTCGGGGGTTGAGCTATAAATATATCTTACAGCTATATTTATATTTTAAGTCATATTGTATATATATACATATATTCAATCTGCCTTTTTGTTTCTTTTCTTGTTGTTTATTTATTTACATGATTTTAGTGGTTAAAAGTGAATATTTACACATGAATGGTGATTTGTTAAAAGATGAGAATTAATGAATATTTACATGTATTTGTTAAGGGTCTTAAGACAAAATACGACAGAAAAGTTAATGAATCATGGATTCATCAGGATTCTAGATTTTTATTCAGACCATAACTTTTTATCTGTATACTATTTTCGAGTGAAATCAATTTTGTATATTTCTTTATTTAGTTATCTACAACTTTCATGTACAAAGTTTCTTTATCTGATGTATAAAAAGTGGAACCAAAAATAGGTCCCAAAATGAATAAAGAATGAATGAAATATGTATTGTATTTGGCCCTTATCTCCCCCTACTTTATTCCTGGTCGACCTATTCATCAAGATGCCTAGGTCTCGGGATTTCGGATCGTAAAATATTTACAATATTTTATTCTTTTTCTTTTCTTTTATTTATTCTATAATTTTGGCTTAAAATCAAAGTTTGGAGCTTAAGTCAGACCTTTGGAATTTTAGTGCGGGCGGAACCTTAATGAGAACCGAATTTGAAATTCAACAGCCTCTGAGAATCCTAAGACTCTGCCAAAGTCTCCTCAATAGCCAGGTCAGAAATATCTCAACTCATACGCAAACTCTTACGACTATGAATCTGACTCGTACAGTGTAAGTGATGGTGGCTCTCCCCAACTAGAATGGCAATGAAACTGACTTCTCCAGTACGACAACCCAATGATTCCCCAATCCAACAACTCCATCCTCGAGGAGCGGGGTATTCCCTTCTAAGTTCAAGTGGCAACCAGCTCAAGAGGAGGGGGTGAAGAGAAGAATGGATGGTAGCCAGTGTAGCTACTAATCCTGGGATGCAAGACCAGTGTAGTCAAGTCATCCAGCTGCAGGCTCACATATTTGACTTTGGAACTCAAGCTTGCTTATTGGCTTTACAACATTTGTACATACTTTGCAGGCTTTTTATTTTTGTACATGCCTGAACATTTTTTTTGAAATACTATTCACAGCAGCATTTACATAAGGAGTTTTTCCTCTTGAGCCAGTAGACTATCCCTCTTTTGAAGCTTTATCGCAACCCACATCCTCCTGTCTTTAGACTTCCTTATCACTGGACAGGTTGGGGTGCACTTCCCTCCCAAGAGGAGGACAAATGTTTCCACTTGTGTGCGTCTCATACCGGCAAATCCAATCCCCTCACCACTCCAACTGAGTTGAGCCATGTGAAAGGTGCAGGTGTCCAAGTTAGGTCATTATCAACAAGAGTCGTACGTGTGCTCCGAAATACTCTACTTAGGCAGTCAAGAATCCATTGAACCAAGTCCCGTGATCCTCAAAGAATTAAGTCAACTAGACCTGAAGTACCTAAAACCCAGTTCCTATAAGGTTCCTGTTATTAGGTAGATTTTAAGGTCCAATCAAGCTCCAATCTATGGATTTTACTTAGACTTGTTCAACTATCAAACTAAATCCGAAAAATGCTCATGCTATGCAAATGTAGAATGCAGAACATATTTTTGTGATGCAATTTTCAAAGATTTTAAACTTTTTATGGATTTTTGAAAAGATGATTATGATGCATATGCAGATGCATTTTTTTATATTTTTTAAAAAGATTTTTCAAATGTTTTTGGATTTTACTTTTGCGAATGTTTTTTGGGGTTTTTGAAAACAAAAAGTTTAGGCTAAAAACTAGGTGAAAAATGTGTACACAGGAGTGCTTCTTATATATACAAGAAGTGGATTTTAAGAATTTACAAGGGCAAGTGATCAATTTTATACGTATATATAGTGGATTTTTGGTGTGATGTAAATATTCCTCAAACTTATTTGACACCAGTTTTTTAAACAATTTTTTGAAAACTATAGTCCAAAATAATTTTTACAAACATTTTTGCAAACATGTACACACATTTGAAAATCATTTTGCAAAGATTTTCCAAACAGTATATATAGATTTTTCAATATTTTTTTGCAACCATTTTTCAAACCATTTGCAAATTATTTTTCAAACATTTTATTTCACACATAGAAAATAAATTTTGCAAACCACGCATTTTTACACAGGTTGAAAACATGTAACAAAATATTTTCAAAATAGATTTCAAAAGATTTTCACAAAGATTTTCAAACTATTTTTCAAATATTTTGCAAAAATTATTTTCACCTGATTTATTAATCAGTAAATACAGAAAGAATTTGAGGAACAAGACACCTTTTTATTAGGGATTTTAATGAATTTTAAAGAATGATTAGCCATATTATTAGGAAAATACGAAAGTACAAGTTATGGCTAAAGTATATAAATAGTATATACGACCCCCTATACTTAGCTTGAGCTATGTCCTCATAGATCGGAGAGAAAAGAGAAGACATAACTCGTATTAATTATAGGCAAATCTAAAGAATAAATGAATGAACCAATGAGAAGTTGACCGTCCCCCCTATACTTAGGATCAGATAATCCTAAGTATAACAGACTGTACATAACGTAGGGAGGGTCAAGGGTGGGAATGAATAGATCGTACTCGGATTGTCTCCCCCTATACTTAGGCTAAGATATCCCTAAGTACAGACAAGAAGAGGAGACAATGGAGAGGATCGAAAAGAATAGAATCAACTCGGGGTGCCAACCCCCCTATACTTAGGACAAAGTACGCCCTAAGTATGGAAATCTGTCTACAAGGGCGACACCTTTTTGATACAAAAAGAAGATAGAAAAAGAAAAGAAGAAAAGAAGAAAAAGGGAAGATGAGATGAAAATGGAGACGAGATCAGAGGATGTACACATCACTCCCCCTATACTTAGGGTAAAAGAAGCCCTAAGTATAGGCAACAACAGGAGTGATGACACGGACGAAGAAAGAACACTCGGCTCGTCCACCCCTCCTATACGTAGGACAAAGTGCGTCCTAAGCAAGACACACACGAGAATGGATGGACGAGCAATACGGGAGAGGTAGAGATGAACAAAGGTGAATGTACAACATAGGTGGATGTACATATGATCAAGAAGGCCGAAAGCTAACCTTCTTGCGAGACCGTTGAGGGATAGATCTAGTGTGATGCAAGTCAACATCGGGGTCCACAGTGGACGGAAGCCGATCAGGGTCGACACGGTGAAGGCCCTCAGTGGAGTCGAATCGGAAAGGGACAAACTGGTCAATGGAAGCAGTATGGCTAGGTTCGCCCTTGCTGGTCTTATGGTGTGAAGGCATAGACTGGTGAGTGGAAGAAGTACGGCTAGGTCCGGCCTTGGAAGTCTCGCAGATGTCAAAGTGGAATGGGACAAACTCATCATCCTCGGAAGAAGTGTAATCAGATTCGTCCTGCGAGGTCTCGTCCAGGTCAAAATCAAAAGGAACGAAGTCATCAGTGGAAGTATACGAACTCTGTTCGTCCTCAAGAATCTCACCCGGATCTTCTTCAACAAGAGGCCTGAATCTATCAAAATAAATGGCAGCATCATAACCGACCTCAATCATCTTTACTTGTGAGTGACCAGGAACGGACTTATCAGTGGAAGTAGCCAAATGAAGTCTGTCCTGTCTAGTCTTGGTATCTGCCCTCCGCTCAATTGGATCAATTACGTAAATGCTTTGGATTTCATCAACACACCGCCACACACCAGGAGGAGGAACTGTGAGGTCTATGCTTTCCGATTTCCTCCCCTTTCGGGGGGTTCGTCGGGTCTCATCAGTGGTCGCTAAGCAAACATCTCTATTAGCATCAGATCGGTCACAGGCCTCGGAGTCAGCTAGAATCGGTGAAGGTGCATCAGGTGAAGGTCTCTGGTCTACTATGGGTGCGGTGATCAACACTTCGCTCTCGTCAGCAGGACGGAAGCGAATCTCTCCTGATCCATAGTCAATAACGACCCTCGCAGAGGCAAGGAATGGTCGTCCCAGGATGATTGGAGACGGCTCCCCTGTGGAGGTCTCCATGGGCAACACGACAAAATCAACATGGTGGCTCGTGCCCTGAATAGAAATGACAGCGTTTTCAAGGATACCCTTCGGCCTCTTTATTGATCCATCAGCAAATTGTACGATCATCCTGGTCTTCTTGAGAGGCCCTAGGTGAAGAGATTGTACCAGCGAGAAGGGTAATATGCTAATAGACGCACCGCCGTCTAGGAGAGTGTGATCACATGTATAGTCAGAGATGGTGCAAGTGATGAATGGTGTAGCTGTGTTCTTCCTTTTGGGAATGGGACGGTGAGTGATGGCGTGGGCGGTGGCCATGGTCAGAATGTGACGCTCAGATCTGCTCCTCCGCTTTCTCTTCTTGGGAAGAGGGGCAAATAGATCAGTCATGGCCTGCTGAAGTGGGGCACGGATAATCTCATGAACAGTGGCCACTACTTTGGATTCAGATAGCATTTTTTTGAATTTTTGGACCTCCTCCATACAAGGGAGGAAGTCGGAATCAGCATATACACGAGGCATGCCGAGAGCAGTCTGTACAACGGCATCCTCGGGGTCAAAGGTGGGACAAGATGTGAATGGATGTGTGGTTAAGGGGTCTGGCAAGTGGACTCTCTCCTCACAATATGAATCAACCAAGTGTCTCCCGAACTCTTTTTGTATTTTTAAATTTTTTCCATTTTTTTTGTATTTTTGGTGATTGCAAGCTCCCATGATCACCGACAAGTAAATCTGTATCCCAGACGACAGGAGCATTAATCTGATTATTCCTCAAGATAGCAAGATTATCATTCATCAAATCAATGTGCACCCTCATCCGGTTCAAGATATCACTCACAGAGATCGAGGGAGGTGACTCCAACAGGTCAGACTCGGGTGGATGTGAAGGTGGAGGTGGATAATTTACAGATGGGGGTGAAGGTGGGTAGAAGTCCGAGGTCTGATACTGCGGCTGAGGTGGATATGTACAAAAATCAGGAAAAGTAGGAGGAGGATCCTCCTGATAAAAGGGATGTGGACCGACTGGAGTGAACGAAGGATCCGCAAAGTCCGGATAAAGATGCTCCAGGGGTCCATCTCGAAAACAAACAGAAAATGATCGGGAGAGCACGGTGGTCAAGTCAAGAGAGTGGAGAAGAAGGCGCAAATGCGCAGGGGTGATCTGGGACACACATAAAAACAATCACAATCAAAAATAAAAAGAATACAAACCCTCAATTCACCTACTCAACTCGGTAGAGACCGCAAAGAGCGGTCTTTTTATCTTGTCTATTTTAGAGTTAGGTGATAAGTCAAATATTTGCACAAACACTTAGGGGGCTGAATGTGGGATTTGGGCACTAACCTTAGTGTGTGCGCGAGTAAGTAAAAATGAAGACAATGAGGGGATTACTCGCCCCAATACAAGATTTTCTTTTTGGTGGATTTTAGGGCCAAGTAATATTAGCAGTCCCAATTTTATTGATTATAACTTTTTTTGGATTTTTAATGAAAAATGCACGTGCCTAACGAGGATTCAATTTTACTTAGCACCTAGGTTGGCAAAATCAGAGGGAGAGTCGGAAAAGTAATGCAAGCGGCAATCGATGATGAATGCTAAAGAGAAATGCTCACCTTGCCTCCAGCACTCTACATGCAAAGATATTCAGCAGAATTGAAACCTATCTATATGCAAATGCAAACCGATGAAATCGCTCTAAGTTTAGAAATTGCTATTATGGTGAAGAACCACAAGTTGACCACCAATCCTCAACCCTAGAGTTCGGTCTAGGCTCACCCCTCCTCCTCTCGACAAATCGAGTTCAAGAGAAGCGCTTAGCGGGATGAGCTCGCAGCGCGGCAGATCAAAGACAGTGAATCAACTGTTTAATGATTTGACTAAGTCCAAACGATACTATAGGCACATGCAAAGATATTAGGTGTTTGGCCTTAATCTATCGCAAGCAATACTAAAACTACGGGCTCAATCACATAAAAGAAATAAAATCGAAAAATCGGAAAACAAAGTAAAAAAATGCAAAGAAGAAGCCGTAAAAACCGCGGTGAGCCCCCAGGTGTACAAACACCTAGAAATTAGGCTCAAGAGTGTCCAATGTCCGGAGGTACCTGTATTATTACAACAAATAGAGTCTCTCTCTCTCACACAAATTACACAAGTGAATGCAATGAATAAATAGACTAGAACTGTCTTCAAAATCCTCTCCTAGTCCGCTTTCGTGCTAAGTCAAGTCGCCTCACGTGGGTGCGCAGGTGCTCCTGGAAGAGAGCTCCTCGCTTGATCCGCGTTCCTCGCAAGAAGTCAAACAAGAGAGGGGTTAGACAATTCAAACAAGAAATATCAAAAATAAGGAAACTACAACAAGCAGAAATGAAAGCCGCAAAAGTAGACAAATAATCACAACACAAAGCAAAAATGATCTACGCGTTGTTGCTCCCCGGCAACAGTGCCATTTATTTAACCCAAAAATCGGTGATCTTAAGTTCCACACAAGGCGGGAACTCAGTCGCTGAATCGACCACGTGAAATCCGGATTAAAACAACAATTAACCCACAACAGAAATCAAGCAATGAAAAGTGATGCGGAGTTAAAATTTATTATAACTCTACAACAAAGATGTGTATATGTGCAAGTATGTGTAGAGGTCGAACACAGGGAGCAGACAGGTAGAACGGGGCACAAATGCGCAAAATGTGTGTGTGTGATCAAGTGTCTAACTATGCTAATTTTTTTGTGGGTTTTTAATTTTATATTTTTTTTATTTATTTTTTGGATTTTATATTTTGTATTTTGATTTTTAATTTACTGATTTTATATTTTCTTTTTATATTTTATATTTTTTATATTTTCTTTTTTCAATAATTAAGTATATATACAATATAAGAAAAGAGAATGATAAGGTATTTATAAAAACAACTAAAAATAAGTAAAATTCAGGAGATAAAATGTTTTTGGTCTTATTATAATTTTATAATATTTTTGTGATTTTTCTAGGTTTTCCTAATTTTTTTGGTATTTTTAAAGTCAAAAAATACTGAAATGAGTGGAGAAAATAAAGTTTTGAAACTAAAATGGAGAAATAAAATGGAAAACAGTAGCAAAAATTCTCCAAATTAATTTTCACTTAAATATAATGAAACAAAGAAAATTCAGAGACAAAGATTGTATTTTTGGGGTTTTTGTAAAATTTATAATATTTTTATAAAGGTTTTCAGGGTTTTGTGATTTTTATGAGTTTTCTTTTGTATTTTTTAATGATTTTTGGACTGAAGTTAAAACAAACTAAAATATGCAAAATATATTTTTTGGGGATTTTTCTGATGTGCTTTTATTTTTTTATGGATTTTATAATGCAAACAGTGCTGAAAATGAGTGTTTTTATTCTTAATAAATATTAAAATGCGAAAAAAAATATAAAATGAAAATATGATGTTAAACTACTATGCAAGTGAGACCTATGATGATTTTTGGGGATTTTTTCAAGTTTAATAGATGCATGTAAAAAATGTTATAAACATAAGGAAACTACATACATGCAGGGGCATTTTTGTAATATAAGAAAAGTCCGAGGGCCTCTGCGCAAAATTTACAGAAATTATAAATAGCAATAAAAAAAATTATGGACTAAATATTAATGGTCAAAATCCCCAGGCTAATTCTGCAAATTGACCAAGACGCGCATGCCAAGCACGTGCGCCTGGCGGGGGCGAATATGCAATTATCAGAACATGAGAGGGATATATTGCAAAAGTGCCAGAAAATTAACACGTTACAAACATATTCTAGTACTGATACGAAATATACTAAACAACAGTCCCTTGGGCGCAAAATAGCCAAGCGCACGTGCTCACGCACGTGCGCCTCGCTGGCAAGGGCGCGAGTGGGATTTTACCAAGTCCGAGGGGCCTAATGATAAAGTTTACAAAATTAATACTCTGGCGAGGAAAGTTCACGGAATAGTGAAGAAATAACAAAATTTGTCGGGGCGGACGTGCAATTTACCCAAACAAAGGCGTCATCCAACGGCAGATAAGGCTCCACTAATGCTACGTGTCGCAGCGAGGGGCCGCGATACCCCTTCGTAGCATGCGGCTGAGATTAGAAGATGGCTGACGGATCCTACGGCGGCTGGACTCAATCTATCTCGTGAAGAACTCCATCAAGATCGACGGCGCGGAGGGCATCTGGAAGATCACAAGAAGAACACGGCCATGCGCACCTTCGACCAGCTCGATCTCACTCCTCCGACCTCCAACCGCGCGGCTGAGATGCTTGGTTGAACGAAGAGGTGGCCCCGCGTCAGCTGGAGGAGTCAAACGGGTCCGGGGCTCAACGATAGAGACCTGGAGCTTCAACGTGCCTGGAGCTTCTTCTAAGGCAAAAAGACGAGGTGCGGAGACCTCCCTTGGGTCCTGCAAGAGCCAAAAACGTGCAACAGCAAGAAGAGATGCAGAATCCAAGGTTTATTGGCGGGTGGGAGATGGGTACAGAGTTGATGGAGGTCGCCGGAGCCCACGAGCTCCGGCGAGGTGTTCGAGAAGGAGATCTATGCCAAATAGGTGATTGACTACCAAAACAGTTATACGACTTAAAAGCCAGACCTAAGGGCTAAGTAAACAGCAAGAAAATAACAGGAAAAACGACCCCAACGGTTGAAGAACCTAAGATGGACGGCAACTGTAGCGTGCCTCCCTCCCCTTCGTTTAGTCCTGCACAGCACGCGTAGGGCAGCCAAGGTGCGCGGGCGGCTGTGTTCTTCTTCTCCGACGAGCTCGAGGTACCCCCCAGGTGGTTAGGCGTGACCTGCTCAGTACCTGCGAGATTAAAGGGCTCGAGAGCGACGTCTCGGCCGGCTCATTAGGTGCAGTGGTGGAGTTCACGGAAGGTGGTGGCTCGCCGGAGAAAGCTCCGGTGAGGGAGGTGTGGATGGTGACTGGCGATGTATAGGCGAAATGGAGATTAGGAATGTGATCCTAAGGCTATGACCAGTAAAGAAATGCAAGAAAAACAAAATAAAAACTACCTCGATTGGTTGAAAAACCAAGAGGAAGGGGTACCTCACGGACGCATGGCCGGAGATGGGCTGGAGCGCTGCTTTCCTTCGCCAACCACCTCCGCGAGGAGGCTGGAGAGGTCCTGTCACTACCTCAATCCAGGACCTGCAAGAAGAAGGGGCTTGGCTTGGGCAAAACGGGTTCAAGGAACAAGGGGAGGTTTGGGTGGCTTTTGAACGAGATGGTTGAATGGTCCCGAAGATCGAGGCGGATCAGGCGATACAGCTCTCCAATCCCCGAAGCAAGCATTGGGCGTGTATGCCCAATGTTCGAGGACAAAAAATCGTCAAGGAATCGATATCAAATGGTGAAAGCCCCGTCCTCGAAAAATCCATGAAACGGCCAACAAATTGCAGTCTGACACGGGCTAGGAGGAAGGTCAGGCTGTTGACCTCGGTCAACGAGCCAGACCACCTGGTTGGTCCACGTGGACCAACCAGGAAAAACCTCCTGAAAAAGTTTTGTAAAATTATTTAAAAATAGATAATAATTGAATTAATATTTAACTATTAAATAAAAAATGTTTAATATTTTATAAGGTATTTTATGGTGATTTTTAATTATTTTTAGGAAGTATATTTTTACAAGTTTACTTTTATACCCTTTATAGGTATAATATCTATATATTTTATTCTTTTATTTTTATTTTATGATTTTAATTTTATTATTTTTATTTATTATTTTATGAAATTATAAAATACTTTTATACACACAAATATATTTTTGTTTTATTTTTCTGATGTGTTTTACATATTAAATAAAATAAAAGTATAATTTATATAGGTATAAGTATAGGTATGATACCTATGTATTAGGTATACAAGTATTTTATTTTATGTTTTATTTAGGTTTTTTTCTGATTTTAATTTACAAACTTATTATAAGTCATATTTACAAAATTATAAAAATATAAAAATACAAAAATAATGAATAAATAGTAAATTGAATATTTTAATCTGTACAGATATACAATGGGGTCCAAAACTCAACTTTCAAACCGTAGCTCCGTCAAATGCGAAACCACTGCCATTAAATAGCTTATTTTATTCTATATACAATTGAGTTTGCTGCATTTGGAGTTTTCAGTTGTGAGATACGGGTCTGGGAAGTTGGGATTCTGGATTTTTATTCAGACCATAACTTTTTATCGGTATACTATTTTCGAGTGAAATCAATTTTGTATTTTTTTATTTAATTATCTACAACTTTCATGTACAAAGTTTCTTTATCTGATGTATAAAAAGTGGAACCAAAAATAGGTCCCAAAATGAATAAAGAATGAATGAAATATGTATTGTATTTGGCCCTTATCTCCCCCTACTTTATTCCTGGTCGACCTATTCATCAAGATGCCTAGGTCTCGGGGTTTCGGGTCATAAAATATTTAAAATATTTTATTCTTTTTCTTTTCTTTTATTTATTCTATAATTTTGGCTTGAATTACAGTAACTTATACACTATTTACATGCACATGCATGGATGCTAAAATGCTGGATTTAATGGTATTTACACGTATTTACTAGGGTTTTTGAGGCCAAAATCATAGAATAAAGATGATGAAATGTGGATTCATCACCTACACACCACCAATGGTCCCTAAGACACCCTAGGTTCGCTGCCAAGGGCCCCATGCCACCTCTCAGCATCACCAGGTCACATACGGCCTCCCTAAGCGCAACCACTACTCTCTGAAAGCACCCTAGGCATGTCGCCAGCCCTTGTAAGACAACCATCAGCAACTACGGAGGCCTTCAGATAACCTCCTACAACCACTAGTGGGCCTCTCAACCTTCTACGAGTCTTCTACGGTCGTTGCATATCAACTTGATGCCTGATTAGGTCACTTTGATGCTCGAATAAAAAACTAATGCTTTCTATGTCACTTTTTCTTGACCTTTGCGGTCACCATGGCATCCACAGAGCCCACAAGCCCATGTACCCAATTTCTTATGTGATGGTATAGGGCACTTCTATCGAACTGAAAGGCTCTGAGAACTATGTACTCTAGTTTCGCTCATTCAAGATGTTCATTGGTGGTCAGTGAAAGAACTATGTTCTTACCAAGGAGCAACCCAAGGAGACGGGAAAGGACTACGACACATGGTATGTGGACAATTGTTAGGTCATTACTTGGTATACTAACAACATCAATCCAAATATTGCATTGAATCTTCTCTATAAGGAAACAACGAAGGCAATGTGGGAGAGTCTTCAGCATACCTTCTCCCAAAAGACTACAAAAGTCCATGCTTTCAGATATATACACATGGATTTGGTCTGTTATTCTAGGAGATTCTAACCTTGTTGAGTATTATAGACTTCTCACGAGCCTGTTGAAGGATCTCCTTATTTTTCAACTTCTTGTTGTGACAAGTAGATAGGAGTTCGTGCAGAGAGGCAGGTGTATCTCTTTCTATCCAGATTACATCCATAATACAAGCATGTGAAAGGCTAATTTCTAACCGTTGACGTGCTGCCCACCCTTGAGACCATCTTTAGTCGCCTTTAGGAACTTGATTCTTCTACGGAGCGTCCTCCTACTACTCCATCTGTGGAGACTACAACTCATTATGCATAATTCGGGAATACAGGATGACCAACTACCAAGGAGGACGCGGTCGTGACTTTGGTCGTGGTCGCAAGTTTAGACGTGGACGTGAGTTTGGTCGCAGGTATGGAGGTGATCCTACTACTGCTCTCTATCCTTCATTCATACATTGTGGACACTGAAATCATTCATCTGAGCGTTGCTAGGCAAAGTTTGGCATGCAGTCTAATGCTAACAGTACCTATGAGATAGCTCTATACAAGGCTCCATATGATACTACTGAGGTCTCACATGATCAGCCTTCTGGTGACAATCTGACACCCTTTACGGTGTATGAATATGCTCGTCTAGCCAATGACAGTAGTACTTCTGCTCCTACTGCTAGTTTGGCTACTACCTCAAATATAATTGTCAATTCTGCCTCTGCATCCATCCATGCTTGGATTATTGATTCTAGAACATCGACTCATCTGACAGGAGAAGGCAACCTTCTCATCTTCTCACAACCATCTTCCTCTGTGAAGATTGTTCAGGTTGCTAATGGGGCACATTCACATGTCACTGCCATAGGCACTATGGGGTTTTCTTCTAAACTCCTGCTTTTCCTCTTAGTCTTTTATCTGTATAAAAGCTTGCACTGAGCTTAACTGTAGAGTTATTTTTAATGAGTTCTGTTGCTATTTCAAGACATCTGGATGAGACATATTATTAATAGGGACATGAGAAGAATGACTTATATTACTTTGATATCCCATCCGATTCTAGTTTTGCTAGCATTGCATCAATCTTTGAAGATCCTCTTCTCTAGCACCTTCGCTTCAGTCATCCGTCTGCCAAAGCCATGTCTTTGATGTTCCCTAAACTTTCTACAAACCTTTTTAGTATGAGGTGTGTCAATTCAGGAAACATCATCGAGCATCCTTTCCTTCTCGTATTGAGCCACGTCATGAAGTACCTTTCTCTTTAGTCCATTGTGATTTTTGGGGGCCATGTCTGGTCCGTACTCTGAGTGGACATAAGTATTTTGTCATTTTTGTTGATTATTACAGTTGATCATCTTGGGTCTATTTGTTAAAGGAGCGTTCGGAGATTAATAATGTTAAGAATTTCTTCCACTATGTCAAGAATTTTTCTCCACTGGTGTTCAAGTTTTTGATTCTGATAATACCTTGGGATTCATCCAACATTATTTAACAAACTTCTTTGCATCCGAGGGCACAATTCATCAAATCTCATGTCTGTATACCTCCCAGCAAAATGTGGTAGCAGAAAGGAAACTCAAACATCTTCTTAACATTGCTTGCTTCCTTCTGACCAAGATGAATGTTCCTAAAACCTATTAGGGTGGTGTTGTTCTTACTGTCATCCATCTTATCAACATAGTCCCCTCTACTTTACTACAAGGCTCTCCATTATTCTTTTTGTTATACCCAACTGACTCACCATTTCCTCTACATCTAAAAATCTTTGGATGTGTGTCTTGTATTCATATTTTTCACACTACCGACAAACTATCTCCTCGTGTAATTAAATGTGTTTTCCTTGATTATTCTTGTACTAAAAAATACTACATGTGTTATGATCCTACTGGGCATCATTATTATTTCTATGCAGATATAACCTTTTTTTAGCAAACCAGCTTCTTCACTCAGTCTATTATAGATATTCCGATGGATCTCCCTACTCCGTCTGTTGTCTATAAGAGCAAGTTAATGTCTACACCACCAAATGTTCCTTTACCTATCCCTTTGTTCCAGGATGATACGCATTCTTCAAGTGCACCCTCTACTATTGTCCCGGATGATCCTCAGGAGCTTCCCATTGCTCTTCATAGAACTAAGAGGCGATGCACTTTTCATCCCATGTCTAATTTCACTTTTACGACTAGTTTATCATCCACCGATAGAAGATATGCAGATGCTCTCATGATTATTTCCATTCTGAGAGACCACCACAGTGCATTGTAGGATTCTGGGTGGCGACAGGCCATGAATGAGGAGATGGATGCTCTTACTTCAAGAGGGACATGGGATATTGTAAAGTGTCCCAATGGGACTAGATTTGTGGCTTGCAAATGGGTCTTCATAATCAAGCATTCGCCAAATGGGTCCATTGACAGATTAAAAGCTCGTCTCATGGCTAAAGGTTTTACATAGACATATGGAGTTGATTGCTTCGAGACATTCTCACTTGTTGCATAGATGAGCCTTATAAGGACTATTCTTTCAGTGGCAGCAAACAAGGCATGTTCTATCTTTCAACTAGATGTCAAAAAGGCATTCCTATGTAGTGATCTCGAGGAGCATGTGTACATGATGAAGCCTCCTAGTTACGAAGTCGAGGGAGAATGTGTATGGCGACTTCGCAAGGCAATCAATGGGCCGAAGCATAGCCCAAGGGCATGTTTTGACAGACTTACTACAGAAATCAACACTCTTGTCTTCTAGAGAACAAGCTCTAACTACTCTGTTTATCAGATGACGACCAACTAGTGTTGTCATACTTGTCATTTATGTGGATGACATGGATTTTATAGGTGATGATGATAACGGGGTACTAGAGACCAAGACCTTTCTTCAGAAGGTGTTCGTCACCAAGGACCTTAGTCCATTACGATATTTCTTGGGCATAGAAAGTACTACACACTACAAAGGGACTTCATCTCTCACAGAGGAAGTACTGTATGGACATCCTTACTAATTTAGATTATTGGATGCAATCTCTCTGGTATTCCTACAGATCCGAAGAAATGCTCCACATCCTTTAATCTTGTCTTCAAAGATATTACGTGATACATAAGCTTGGTTGGCAAACTCCTTTACCTCACTGTCACAGACCAGATATTTCATACTTAGTAAGTAGAGATAGCCAACACATGGAGCAACCTTGCTACAGTTATTGACTGGTTGTCCTCCAGATCCTACGATATTTGAAGGAATCCCTAGGGCGTGGCCTCTTTTATTGGGCAAATGGCTACACTGATGTTATTGCCTATGCTGATGCTGATTATGAAAGTTCACCTGAGGATCACCTCTCCATCATAGAAATATGCTATGATGGTTGGAGGAAACCTTGTGACTTGGAGGAGCAAGAAACATACCGTTGTATCTAAATCCAGTGCAAAAGTAGAGTACAGGGCGATGGCTCGGGCTACCTCTGAGAACATGTGGCTATTGACATTCATGCCCGAACTTAGTATTATTGTCACTATTCCTATTCCACTATATTGTGACAAATCCGCTACATATGTTGCCACAAATCATGTGTACCATGAGCGAACCAAGCATATAGAAATTGACTGCCTTTTTTGTTCGTGACGTTGTATGGGTTGGCAAGATTACTACTCCTCACATTACAACATATCTTCAACTTGCAGTATCTTCATGAAGGCTTTACCCAAGAAGCGCCTCTCATGGATATCTTCCAAGTTGGGCATGATTGACAGTTATGCTCTAACTTGAGGGAGAGTATTAGTAATGTATTTTATAGTTCTTATTTTCTCATTCTAACCTCTATAGGGATACTTATGTATTTTTCCAGCTTTAAGCTCTCTAGGGTTTCGTCCTATATAAGGACCCCTAGACCTCTTGAATAAGTAATGCTATTCGTTCATCCGCTCATCGTTTCCCACAAGATCATTGTCGAGATTGGCGACGAGAAGATTGCTGCAAGTTTGTGATTGAGACTAGACAGTTTATAAATGACGAAGTCTCTTATCAACAAAATGTTGTTGAAGCAAGGTTCATTCTCGTTCCGTATGTAGAAGGTACCACTATGAAAGAAAACCTAAATCATCTGATTTTTTTGAAGAGTAGGAAACACGCACAAGTTCCTGCTCAAAGATTTTGAACTCTAATATTCTAAATCATCTAATGTGAAGTGTAAATTTGAGATGAGTGTTTGACTTATAAATTTGAGATGAGTGTGCGTGTGAATTTTAAATTTGAGATGTATGTGGGTGTGGATGTACGCTCGCGTGCGTATGTGGGTTAGGATGTTGTTTTTTTATTGATTTAGTTGTTGTTGTCAACTACGAAGAAAAGATTTAACATGGAAGAACTCCAATCCAGCCTCCATACTCGTGAACGTCATCACATGACTTTTACGAACCATGAGGACACCAAGGTTGTGAGGTTGATAATAACACTTAAGAAGAGTTATGATATCAAATAGAAGTATTATCTATTTTATCTACATGGAGCAACTGGTCCTTTTAAAGCGAGAGCCACTGCTTCTACCACGTGTAAAGTGAGAGCCGCTGCTTCTACCACGTGTAAACTTTAGTTGGGCATCCCTGTTAATACGAAGTCTGCTAGGACGCATTTGCATTTGTGTAAGTAATCAATGTTATTTACGTTAAAAATCCTTTAATAAAATTTTACTATGGTGAATTCCAGAAATACGGGAAGATGCTACTTCGGTACTGCCCATTAAATGTTATTCTATATCAAATATCAAATATCAACTATGTGCTGCTGATATGTACTATTAACCCCAAATCAGATTCCCTTGAATAGATTTCTGTGCATGATTACGTTAAAAGAAGAAAAGATGTCACTGAAACACATCTTATGAACAATATGGCAAGAGAAATAGTTTTGCAGACACACACAGAGGTTAAACTCATAATAGTATTAAGTCATTTTCTTTTCTGTTGTTATTTCTAGTCTGCTACAGAAAACCTACTGCAGAGCCGGCAAAGCTTTGGCAGCAAAATTGGCATACAAAAGAATTCAAACTGACATAATTTATCTCATAATTCCACAATCCTAACCAATATGGAAGCTTCAAAGCTTCCATGACCCCGGTAAAAATTGGTAAAAAAATCGGTAATTAAACAGCGGCAGCTACAGCCGCCTCTGGTGCAGGTATTTGGAAGCCAGGCATGTCAAATGAGGTAGCGAACTTCTCTACTTCATCCTTCAGGTCGGCAATCTCCTTGTTGCCCTCGAGGCCCTTGTTGAAGTCCTTTAGGAGCTTCCCATGCTTCTCCTGAATGCTCAGTGCAATGGTCACAGCACGGTGCAGGAACTCTGCGATTTTCTCGAAGTCCTTCTCTACCAATCCTCTCGATGTCATGGCAGGAGCACCTGATATAACAGGGTTAAAGATCATCAGTTAGGGATCAGTTGAAGGTTAAAATGCTGATGTTAGATAAGGACTAATCATTTTCTGTGCCAAAAATCCCAATATATGAGGATATTTTGAACAGGCAGAACTATATTGCATAAATGTAGAGGTTTCGGGAAAATGTAGTAGGGAGGGATATGTGCAGCAATCGGGATGTTTCCAGAATGAATTGAATTTTTTTCCTAGCATTAGGCATTCTGTCCATCATTGCTCCCAGATATAAATACTCTAGGAGATAATAATAAGAATGTGTAATTACGAAAATAGTGTCCCCTGTATGTTCCCGACTAATCTGTATTGATAGATGAGGAAGACAAATATAAAAATAAGAAAACATGAGCAGAAAACTATATCGACAAAAGGCACCATAACCAATACGCTGGTAAAAAGAAATTATATCGAACCAATCCTGATGTGAATTCGACAGGTCGCCTCGTATTCCCTTTTTTATTACCAAGTCGTATCGCAAAATCGATAACATAAGATGTTCCTTTACTTCATCCTTACATTTTGAAATGTTTGCAAACACAGGTACAAAAGACGAACCAATTTTTTTAGATGAACGAAGACCGGTCTGATCAAGAGAAACGACAGACTCTAAACTAAATTGTGTTATGACTTGTCCAAATTTAACAATAGCAAGAAAAATCAGTTACCTATCCGGACACCGCCAGGAGCCAACGCACTACTGTCCCCAAAAACAGCATTTTGTTCAAGGTGATGTTGCATAAATCACAAAGCTTCTCAACTTTGTTGCCTGCACGGTTAAATGTTAATTGTTAGAATCATAAAAAAAAAATACTTGAGGATAAATGTTAACAATCACTTGAGCAATATAAGTCTAACGGCATAAAAAATATCAATTACCGGTCAGACCAGAGAGGGCGGAGATCCCAGAGAACAAGGTGGTTTTCAGTTCCCACCTGTTACAATCTTGTAACCCTTGTTCATCAGGTAGTTGGCCAAGGGCAGCAGCATTAGCCCTGATCTGCTTGGCATAGGCTTTGAATCCAGGTGACGATGCCTGTTCAGGGCCACAGCCAAAGCAGCAATTTGGTGGTTGTGAGGTCCCCCTTGGAGAGATGGAAAGACTGCAAAGTTGATCTTGTCTTCATAATCATAAGCGGCATCCTCAGGTTGCCCCTTCTTGGGAGGCTTTGGGCCCCTTCCTGTATAAATATCATACCAGACCTTGGACCCCTGAGACTCTTGTGGGTTGTGGTCGTAACTATATCGCAATATTCAAAGGGATCTGCAGCTTCCTGTTTTAACAATTGAACAAGTAAGATGCATGATAGTTGTACAAACAATACATCTGCCCTAGGGAAATGTGGGATCACATTTACCTTCCTATAAATGCTATATTATGAAAACCTTAGCTCATAAATACTCATTGGCAGCCCTTTAAGGTACAATCAATATTGTTAAAAAATGAAAATCAAAAGGCGTACAACAATCTCTAGAAATCCCCCCACAGCTACTCTAAATCTACATGACCAAAATTTACTGCAGACAACTTGAATCAACACGCGACCATCAATCTTCTAATCCTAGGTCAATATCAAGAGTCAAGACCATATTTGAATTGTAATCTATGTACATCTAATCATTCTTTGTACATACACATGTTTAATTGAACAAAAAATGACAAACATAATAATACCCAAACTATTAATTTCTTGGAAAACAATAAGCCCTATCGACATTCTTATAATAACAAGTCATCAAGCACCAGAGCAACTTCCACTACATCACTCCACATTCAAACAGATAATATCCATAGAAAATTCAACAATTCAAAAGATAATACCTGAGCAGCCACAAGACCACTGATATGCGCCATATCACAGAGCAGCAATGCACCGCACTTATCCGCAATCGCCCGAAACCTTGCATATCCCCAGTCCCTCGGATACGCACTGCCGCCACATATGATATCTTTGGGCGGAAATCCAATGCCTTCTTCCTCCAATTTATCATAATCAATATTACCCTGTCTCAGGGCTCACCTTGTACGGCAGGCTCTCGAAGTATATAGAAGTTGCCGATATCTTCTTGCCTCCAGATGTGTAGTACCTAGAGACACCAACCAATCAAACATGAATGTGGTTTCAAAAAAATCAAACATGAACATATTTAGTTTAAATTTACATATGGGTAATGGATGTGGTTAGGACATGGAATTTTTTAAGCCAAAGGTGACCACTGGAGGTTACTAGACATCCAACTAAGCATGGTTTAAAAATATTGCAATATATCGCTGATATATAGGTATCGACGAGAAGGTATTGATATCCACATACAATATCCTTTTCCAGGATATCGACCGATATCTTGTGAGATATCAGCAAGATATCGTCATATCAAGACATGTCGCTCAAAAACAACAAATTTGACCGCAAAATTTCTCAGATATCGATCGATATCGCTGATATTATGCCAATATATATGTATATCAATGTTATTACTCATGAAAGATTGGTTTCACTACTTATCTAGCTACTCTAGTATTAAAACACATGATGGTTTATATATTTTGTTTCAGGTCGGGCACACTGCACCCCAACTCGCAGAGGGAGCGCACCTGCTCCCCCAAGACCCTGACCCCGGAGACTCGCTAACCAGGCAGCAAGACCCCCATCTGGTAAAGTATGTGCAAAAGGGAGGGTGCATACGACAGTTATTCAACTTGGGGGTGTCCAACCAATTTTAAATCATCTTCTTTCTATTAAAAATATTATTACAAATTATGTTCTATAAAAAGTATATGTTATTATGCTCTTTATTTATTTGATTTTTCGATATAGCTCAACATTTTGTTTATGCATAACATGTGATGAAATATAAACATAATTTATTAAATGCATGTCCTTTATGTATCTAAGTTGTTTAAATTTCATCATTTCTTTTCTAATGCATCTCAGCAGCCAGCAATCAACTGTCAGAATTGACAGCCAGCGATATGTGCGATATAATGTGTATTGGTGTGCTAAATACACCTCATTCTTGCATAAAATGTGTATTCATATGTTGTTTATTGTTTTAATAACTATGATGATCTTAATTCATGAAAAAATAATTTTTACATCATTTCCAAGATTTCCACCGATATCATCAAAATATCCCCAATATATCCTTTCCGGGCAGATCGATATGATTCTATATCGATATTTCGAACCTTGCAACTAAGTTAATTCCAAAGAAAGAAAATATTAACATTAAGAAGTTCCAATCTTTCATCCATGAGCTTCGATAATAAGACAACATTTGTGTCACATTTTCAACATAATACCTAACTGATCTAAAGACCATCTCATTTGATTTCTCTGAGCACGCAACCCCGATTACATTATTCCATTCTTCTCTAAAAATATGTGCTCGAAGGATATTGATATAGATAAAAATGTATTAGATTGATTACATATGTTATAATATCTAAACTTATATCTTATATTAATACTTATTTTAAATGTGTGATTATGTAATGTAAAGAAAAATAGTTGCATGTGTATTATCAAAACATCAGTTATGATTCCTTTTATCAGTTATGATTTAAATTTATATTTAAAAATAAGAATAAAAATATGAATATGAATGTTTGCAGTAAGTATCCATTTGTGACATTTATTACGCTTGAATTAACCTAATATCTTGCAACCTGGAAGTTTATAGCCACGATTATTGCAGCTGCGGATCAAATTTAGTTTTTTTGGCTAAATCACCTAATTAGGATACCAGCTACAAACACACGATTGGATCAATATAACGAACACATTTACTACCATATGTTTTGTGACCGATCATTTTGTGGCAGGCATCTAATAACAAATTGATGGAATATGCACAAGTGATTGGACGCGGATATATCCTTATAAAGCGATTGCATACCCGTGAGTGAGGTGCCCGCCGGACGGCAAGTCGGAGCCCCATGATCCGATCGTGGGGGTTGAGGAGTGCGGTATAGGCGGCGAAGTTGGCGGGGCTGCCGGAGTAGGTTGGACGTTGACGCCCCAACTGGGCGGGGTCGAGGCGTAGAGGCTGAGTGCTCGGTCGCGGCAGAGGTTCTCGATCTGGTCGATGAACTCGTTGCCACCGTAGTAGCGGTTGCCAGGCATCCCTTCGGAGTACTTGTTGGTGAGGGCGCTGCCGAGGGCCTGCATGACGGCGAGGAGGTGAAGTTCTCGGAGGCGATGAGCTCGATGCCCAGAGGACTGGCGGCGCTTCTCGAGTTCGACGAGGCGGTGGATGTCGGGATCGGCGGAAGGGAGAGGAGTGAGGCCCCATGAGGCGACGGGCTCCATGGCGGAGAAGGCGAGGTGGAGGGGGCGGTGGTTGTGGTAGTGGAGGGGGGAGGAGGGGAGGAGAAGGGGAGGAGGGGATATGTAGTGGTGGCGGTGGGATAAGGGGAGGGAGACGTGGAGGTGGTGGTGGAGGGGAGGGCCATGCGGGGGAGGCGGCGGAGGAGGGCAAGAGTGGAGAAAAATAGTGGAGGGAAGAGGGGGGAGTGTGAGGGTTTGTGTCTATATTTGGGATGTGGGACTCGGGAGTGCGGGTGATCGATTTGGGACCACCGGTTCCTTTTGGGTTGTATTTGGAGTAGGATTGCAAGAAAATTCTCGAGTTCGATATTCGTTCAGGTTCGGTTTGTTAAAAGTTCGATTCAGATTCGGTTCGGAAATAAACAAATCGAACCTGAATACAAGTTTAGGCTCGATTAAATAAATGAACCGAACCTAAAAATCATAGGTTCGCTCAGGTTGGATTCGTTAAAAGCTCGATAAACATGCATATATACATATTTACATATCTGTATCCGTAGAAGTGGATCTTATTTTGAGATAAGTCGATTTTATCTCAGGATAAGTGAATTTTGTTTAGAGATAACTGGATATTTACGGGATAAGTAGGTTTTATCTCGATATAAATTATCCAAAAATAAATAGTTACATCGTGTTTACAACATCCATCATCTATGTATCAGTACTTTCCCTTCTTTATCTTCAAATCAACAGAACAAGTATTAACCTTACTTGTCGAATATCTCCATATTATTCTTATTTATTATCCCCATCGGAACAGATGTAAAAATATATTATAATTGTACTTTTTTCAAAGAGTTGAATCCATATTGATCTATTTTTTTCAAAAGATGAAGATGAGTTAGGTAAAGAAAAAACTAAATGAATATTTATTCTAATTGTAAACACACACACACACACACACACACATATATATATATTTCCATTTCTCTTATTTTCACTCCCTCTAAATTCTTAAGTTCGATATTCGCTTAGGTTCGATTCGTTTAAAAAGAGGTTCGATTGGATTCGACTCGGAAATAAACGAATCGAACCTGAACACAAGTTTATGTTCGATTAAATAAACGAACCGAACTTAAAAAATATAGGTTCGCTCAGGTTCGGTCCGTTTACACCCCTAATTTGAAGTAATGAACAAAAAAAAGAGAATCTGAGCAGTGAATTAATAAATCGAATAAAAGTTCTAGAAAAACAAACAGGGTCTCTTGTTCCAGATGTGCTAGAAAAAAGAATCGGATTATACAATGATATGAAAATGATGAAGGATATTTGCCTAAAAAATACGATCCTTTTTTAAGCGGGCTATATCGCGGAAAAATAAAAAAATTCTATTCACGTTCAATGATAAAAGGATTTATTACATTGCAATTTTATTTTGACCTTGCTCTTCTTTTTAAAATGGATCATTTACTTGTACTTAAATAAATGGCATCAATTCTAGCAAAACATCACACTTTTATGCAGCCTTTTGCAAATGAAAACACCGCAATGCATTTGTATTCAAATTCCTATGCTCTTCGACCTTACGTCGTAGAGCTTATTGTTCCTTTCTTATCTTTTTCGAGAAAATAGTTCGATGTCATTCATCAAAATCAAACCAATGAAATACACGTGCAGGTTGTTGGTTCCACATAATTCTAGGAATACTGTGTGTCGAAATATTCAAGAAAGTGGATAGGTGTATCTTTGTAAGAGAATAAAAAGGAAGTAAATCAAAATCACCAAAGAGATAACGGGACAACTCAGTAGCCGTGCAAAAAAGGTCTGTTGTTGTCCTTGCAATCAGGTACTTTTCCTTTCGAATGAATCTGCCAAGATCTTTAATAAGGGACATTTCCATCCATTGAAGGATTATCCATTGTGACGAGACATGGTAGATAACTGGCATTATATAATAAGTTAAAATGTTAGGATCCGGATTGGTATATGGAGATAAAAGATTTTGCAAAATTCATTTAACATGAAACCAAAGAAAATTATGTGTTTATTTGAGCATCTCCCTTGTTTGCAACTTGGTTCTTGATAAGTTTTTTCAAATCTCTCCTCCCAAATAGAACACCAAGTCGGTGTTACCTTTACTTTTATTTGCCACTTCCTTTTATGTAACATATCTTGTGTTTCATATCTGTTTTAAAAAGATATCAAATGACGAATAACACCCTTGAGTGAAAGGCTGGAAACCTAATATTTGTCCTTTACATTGAAAGATCAGGTAGGTGTTCTTGTTCATCTATTATATTTGCACCTTTCCCTCTCTTATAGGAAAAATCAATATACACTCCTTTGAGGATAGCTTAATGCTTGCTAACATGTTATTTTTATCGACCACAACCTTTAACTTACCTATTTTTGAGCTCGATAGCCAGAGGTTTAAGGCTTTTAGTTTTTCCAATGTGTATTTTCAAGTGACCATTTGTATGAATGAAAGGCCAAATGTCAGGGAACTTGTCTTTCGAACTAAGTTGACCATTAATTGCAACAAGGCTTTTTATCCTAAAATGAGCTTCTTAGAACATGCCTCTGTTAACGTCCCTGAACCCTTTTTCAATACACGCCAACTGTCATACATTAAAGTTGCACTTAGTTTGGGACACTTTTAGTGGGATCAGTTTACCCTCATAATAGATTATTTGTTATTGTAAAGTATGTTATGGTTGAACATTCCAATGTCGATATTGTCACAACGTCATTTAATTTCGGTTTGAATTTTTTTACTAGATCTTAGTTTTGGAGTTTTCATCCGCAATAGACGAACAGTGATTCGTAGGTCACGATGATTGAACACTAACTGGGATGACAAGCAGGTAGGGTGGAGGCATATAAATACCCCCTGCCACTTCATTATCTAAAACTTTCATTTTCATACACCACCCTCCAGGGTTAGGGTTGAGAGATCGATAAAAGGGGAAACGGGGAAAAGCGCTAATGAAATGCTACGAGAAGGAAGACGATGTGCTCATTTCCTTGACAGCTTCAGGTAGGAGGTACGTAGATCCAACTTGAGCTAGGTTTTCAAATTCCTTTCAAGTTTCTTTCATGTTTGATATTAATATTAGCATATAGGGGAGAAATCTGAGCATAATTGTTCTTGGGTGCGGGTGGTTATACCGTCAATGAAGATGCTTCACTCACCCACATCATGAGACTAGTTGATTTTTCATTATATGTTAATAGTATTGTTATATGATGTAAAACCCCGCTTAATGCCTTACTTGGATGCAAGCAGATGGGTCACCGGTGAACGTAAGATTCACCCACCCATGATGCGGGGTGTAGTGGTTCTTCATCATTTTGTTTTTATTCTTCACTCCAAGTCTTCTTTTTTGTTTTCATTCGAATATCATTTTATGAGATGAAACTCTATCAATATTTTCTTTGGAATATCACCTGATATAAGGGGAAAATTTGATCAAATTTTCGTCAAAATATCACTTAAGGGGAAACTCTATCGAAATTTAAGAGATTGTGTTCTTAGTGTTCTGTGTGGTTTTCGCATTCTTCATTCGTTCTTTGCGCTCTTCATTTGTTCTTTGTGTTCTTGATTGGAGAATGGATTTCAAGTGTTTCAAGAGTCATTAATCATTCCATTTGATCACGAACAGAAGTAGGTTGCGGCACACACTAAAGTTAACACATTAGGTAACGAGATATTGTCTTTTAATGTAAGATTTTCATAATAAATCAAAGAAATTTCTTGATTTTATGTTCCTTTGTTATAAGAACGTAGGCATGCTTATTTTGAAAATTTAGAGATGATACAGTCATGATTCATAGCTAAACATTTGATAAATTGAATCAGTGTAGTAATGCATACATATAAATACTATGGTTCATGCAAGTATGAAAAGATTGGTCTTTTGGAGATATATTATACAAAAGTAAAGATAAGTATTTGTATATGTATATTTGTAGTTAATTCGGGATAAGAAAGAAAGATAGAGATTTGTGCATAGAATCATATCATGTGAAATTGATATAATTTAAATTGGACCCCATGACGTATCGTGTCCTACAATAAGAATGACTTGGAGTAGACATTATAGGTCGAGCATGTGACTTGTAGGTTTGTCAGTATAAATCAGTATGACAGACAATCCTAGGTGGTACATTATTAGAGATGAAAGCGGTCGAATACGGATACGAATACATGTGTTATCATATCCTTATCCTTTGGAAAATTCGGATACAAATATGATTATCACACGAATGTATAAAGTGGAAAATCATATCCTCAAAATACGAATACGAATGCAAAACGGATATTGACAATTCAGATATGAATATTTGTTTAATGAATACGAATTAATTCACAAATGTTACACCTCTTCTAATTTAGTGAAACACTATAAGATTTTAGATTCATGACGAACTACAATAACAAGCGAGATTATACTTCAGCCAATTTTTACATCGCCTTGCAGCTTGAGAATCTAAAATACCTAAAGATAACAATATTGCATAATATTCTATTATGGCACGATATGGCCAATTTAACATATATGTGTATATATATATATATATATCAAACTTGGCTTGGCATGGCCACTTAAAAAATAATTTAGCTTGACATGGCCAAAAAAATCTTGTTGAGTAAAATTACAAAAAGATCCCGCTGAACCTATACACAATGATTTCAATGTCATACCCGAAATTTAAAAAGAAACAATGTGGGTACCTGAATTTTCAATTTTGTCTCAATGTGATCCATGGATATTGAAATTTTAAGGTTAAAATGATGAAATAATCAACTAAATTTCTATGGTGAAGGAACACATTGAGACAAATTTTAAAAGTTCGGGTACCACATCCGTTACTTTTTAAAGTTCATGTATGACATTGAAATCAAGTGTATAGTCCAAGGACTTTTTTTTGTAATTTACTGTAAAATCTATTTTAACTTGACATGGACAATAAAATTTAATTTGGCTCGACATGGCCTTTTATGTTCTAATTAAGATTTGACTCGACATGGCCATTATAAGAATATACCTCATGTATTTTTTTTGGCAGAAAAAGCCACATCAGCTTGCGTATATCATGTAACCTACAAATAACAAATCCATCCAATACATGACTATATTTTATTTAATAAGTTGTTAACAGTATGGTTTAAATATTTAGTATACCATAAAGCTAAAGAATTTTGATTCAAGATATAAATGTCCACTAGAATTCAAATTCAAAGAGCAATTGTTCGAATAATGAAAACATATTCTCCATGAAACTTGATTGCCATTATTTACAACAAAAAAGAGCCCTCTACGATTTCTCAGGTGCAGTCTTCATATCATAATCTGTAGAAAAATAAGTAAATGACATATGTTAGAAAAATGATATATTAAATTGTCATTAAATGAAACCAATATCTAAATTATATCTACCATATCACAAGTCATCTTCCATGAAATCCACATCACATCCATCCACTTTATTGTAGTCATTGATTGGTACTAAGTATCAAAAATATTTGTTAAATTACTTTAGTGGGTAATGTATACTACTTAATACATATAAGGAAAGGGATTTTTACCTGACAGACCCTATATCTTTCTAAATGACCTCTACGACCTTTGAAACATCGATATTCCTCCCTTGACCCCGTAACTTGCTCCGTCTTACCCTATAGACCATGTCATTAATTTGAGAGTTTTTGAGTTAACTAGCTTGGTTTAAGTTGAGTTAATCTAACTCTAGCAAATCCAATGGCAGGTTTTCTTCCACTCTCCCTCCTTTCTTCTTCTCTTCCCTCCTTCCTCTTCCACTCTCTCTCTCAATAACTTGAATTTATTTAACCTTACTTTATCATGAATATTCTCTCCTCTCTGTACACTGTACTCCTTTGATCTACTCCTCTCCTCCTTTCTTTTCTCACGGTGCTCCTCCATATCTCCTCACTGCAGTTCCCTCCCTTATCACCCCTCAACAATTCTTCCTTAATTGTCGACCGCATCAGCGAGGCATATTTTGGGTGCCGCCACCCATCGCCAAGCACCTCCAGGCGAAACCATCATCGTCATCAGGCAAAGCTCCAGAGGCACGCCTCACTCGAGGACGCATGACCAAGCCATGGATTCGTGCCCTACCGCAGTGATGGTAGCGGCATCTCCTTTCTACTATCTGCGAGAATGCAGGGGGCTTGACTGGACGATGGCCGGTGGTGGCTCCGACGTGATGGGGCGGGAGGTGGCGGATGTGGCTGAACCAACAACAGGGCTCCTGGTAGCGCCCCTCACCTAGAGGATGATGGTGACGCGAAGGGCGGTGCCTCTGGAAGCTTTTGCATGATGAAGGAAAAAGGACAGAAATTTGATCCTTCTTTGCTGAAGACCCTCCATACCATGTCTACTTGGATACCACTTCTGGGTAGGCTTGAACCGGCATCTGGTGCACGTGCAAGCATACCTAGGAAGGAATATTGGCCAGAAGAGACTGAAAGCTGGGTCGAGCCGCCAGGCGCCCCTGAGCCAGCTGGCAAGTCTGCGGGGAAGCCCTCGTATGGGAAGATCTAGGAAGCAGAAGAAGAGGTCGAAGGTACAATGCTAGGGAGGGCCTGGGTGGAGGGCGGAGAGGGAGAAGGGCGGGAGGCGGAAGGGGGGGAGGGCGAGAGGGGTCGGAAATGGAGATAAGGAGTAGGGAGAGGGAGAATGGCATTGAATGTAAATTTGATAAATAAAATGGGTAAATGTTAAAGAACATAATGGAATCCGGTTAATTTAAACGGGTAAATGGATGGGGGTTAACCACAAGGTATGTAGGTAGGGGGTAGCAAGTTTACGGGGTCGAGGAAGGAATATCGATGTTTCAAAGGTCGGAGAGTTCATTTAAAAAGATTATAGGGTATGCTGGGTAAAAATCCCTATATAAAATCTTACCTGAAGAGATGCGTACATATGAGGATGGAGTTTCAGTACTTCATTTATAACAGTTGGATCATCTGAAGTGTCGATTAAATCTATTTTCATAACATCATGTGAGTTATACTTTGATATTTAAATATATTAAATTGAGAACATTATAACCTACTTTTACCCTTGAATTCAGCTTTCAACCGATCTTGACTACATATTAGTGCCTCACCCATAGCTGGATGCAATCAACTACGACATGCATCAACTACGCGACCGCCAGTACTGAAAGCATATTCAGATGCAACCGTGGACACTGGAACTCCTAAGATATCCTTGGGCCATTTTCCCAAGAATGGGAAAATCTTCTGATATTTTTTTGCCACCATCTCAAAATATCAAATTTACTTTTCACATGTATTCTTCCATCTCACATATTTCTCTTCCAAATACTCGTCTAACTCTGATTTCAACGGTTGAGCATCTTCATCATCCATAAATGAGCAAATCTACTCCTTTTCTTCTCTGGGGATGAGTAGAAGTTGGTACGGAAAATGGTGTAGGCTTTGAAGTTTCGATAGAAGTAGGGATGAAAACTGGATGCCAATATATTCGCATCCGTTCGTATTTGCATTCGTTAAATGGAGGATATGGATGCTATTTTTTTATATATGGCGAATATGAATACGAATGCGAATATTGAAATCCAACATCCGACGAATATGAATATGAATACGAATTCTACAACCTTAATTTAACAAATACGAATACGAATATTTTAAGTTTAAAGGACACGAATGTGAATGTTCATTTTTAAATTTGCTTAGTTAAATGAAAATTATATGACATGACCCTTCCTTATTCCTTTCCCCTACTCCAGTACGTAACCCATTCCAATACGTAAAAATTATAGGGAGTAAATCGAAGTTTCTCCCCAATACCAATTTCCCACCCCTTCTCCAGTACGTAACCTATTCCACTTTTGAGTTTCGACTTTCGAGTCTTCGATTCGGTCCTTCCCTTCCCCAATTAAAAACCCTAACTTCGAGCACACCACCAATCGATTGCTCTACTTCGATCGGTGATCCCTCCTCCCGCCAACACGCTCACACTCGGTCTCGCATGGGTTGCTCCCTCTCGTCGACGTTCAGTTGCTCCCCTCTTGTCGTTGATCAGTAATCGATTGCTTTGATAAAATCGCTCCTCTCCGTCGGCGCGCCCACACTCAATCTTGCATTTGTTGCTCCCCCCCATTATCATTCAGTTGCTCCCCTCCCGTCATCGATTAGTTGCTCCATTGTTGTCCCACAGTTGTTGTCTTGCTGAGTTTTTTTGTTGATCATCATGGATTTACGGTGCCAAGTTTAAGAGGTAAGGAAGCAACAAATTGCTGCATTTATTCCATATACAGTAACCGTTGAGTTTGTCATTCGTTATTTAGCATCCACTGTCATTTGTGAAGAGCAAGTGTGGTTGTGTGTGTCCATTTGGACATGTGGCTAAGAGAGTCCAAGAGTAGATGAAGTTTGGTTTAGGTTGGTTGGATCCAAACAAAGGTCCAACCCTACTTACATAACGTAAACCCTATTTTTTTTAGAAAATGATTCTAGGGTCTATCTTCCATTGATAACAAAAAGAAACAGAGCGATAGGAGATTTGTTACAATATCATGATCATCCACTCATATCAATACTCACGCAGATGCGAGCAATAAAAGCAACATTGTGTCTAGTGAGAGCGATTCACGAAGGAGCTACTCAACTGATGCTTGAGACTAGCCCTGAGATTCACGCCACCCAAAAAAAAACACCTCCTGGCCTCCCAAAACCAAAAACCAATTGTTTCTAGTAGCTCTTACTATATTAGTTCTCACACTTTTGCTCACTTGTCTTTGCGCCCCTTTTCATGTTATTGTCCGCTTCTTTCCCTCAATTTTGTAAGTGCTAAATTTTATGTAGCTGTCTTCATATTTCAATCAACGATAGGTTTTTACCTAAACGTGGCACACAGATTAGTGATGTTTCCAAAAAAATTCTCCTCTGCGATACGAATGTTCTGAAAGGCCTCTTTACAATGAGCCTTCCAATTTGATCACCAAATTGATGCCGTCAAAAATATCATCGTCCAATCATCATAGTAGGAACCCGTTGACGAGATTGAGCATAAAAAGTCATTGAATTGATCATTGATGTATTTAATCCAGAGCGCAAGAAGATGTTTTGAGTAACTATTGATGTCACGCAAAAACGACCACTCGGATAAAGGTGCTAATCGGTCGTTGCGACCCAAGCAGTCAAATGCGATCAATCAAGAAAAAGTAGACCACCAAGATAGATAAAATCGATCTAAAATGCGATAGCGGTCTTGCTATTAGATTAACCTGGTATAGCGACCAGGGTCGAACACAAGGAGCACGGGTTGGCCTCTCGGCCTACGAAGTAGTCAAAAAGAGATAAAAGAAAATAAAAGAAATATTTTTCGTGGTTTTTGAATATTTTATATTTTTTAGATTTTTAATGAATTAAGAAAATAGTAAAGGCTAAAGAACTACACACTCCAACAATTTATTAAAAGCACTAAAAATCAATCAAAAATTCAAACAAAAATATTTTTATATGTTTTATAATTTTTAGTGTTTTTGATGAATTTTTGAGAATTTTCTGATGTTTATTTAATTTTCTAAAAATCAAAAAGTAGCTAAAACAGTAGGTACTGTCCAGCCGAGCTAAAAGAGCCTAGATAAAATATCTAAAAGCCCCAAATTAGCTGGGAGGTAATTTTCCTGTAAAGAGAATAAAACAAGGAAAATTTAGGCACCTATTTTATTGTTTTTGGATTTTTAATTGATTTACTAGAATTTTTAGAAGATTTTGAGTGTTTTTTAATTTTTAGTGGTTTTCAGTAATGAAAAATAGCCAAAATTGGCTAGAAAATCAAAGACAACAAAATAGACAGTAGACTATTTTTTTGTAATTTTTAGACACTATTTAATATTTTTTTGTGATTTTTAGACAGTGAAGAAAATAGAGGGTTTTGAATTTTTTAAAAATATCAAACGAAAACAAAAATGTCCTCAAAAATCCTCGAAGATTTTACACTATGGTAGGAGCCATGTATCCAATTTTTGTTGGATTTGGAGGTGATTTGCTATTTTATCCAAAAATAAAGAAGGGGCACAGTGCATAGGGACCAAAGTGCAAATACCCAAGAGTCTGGGGGGTCTGGTGCAATTAACCCAGCAAAACACGTGCTACGCGCGTGTCTAGGGCACTCAGGGACCCATATGTAAGAAAAATAAGTTCCAAGGGCTTATTGGTAACAGGTACCAAAAGTCCAGGGACCTATTCGCAAAATACCCAAAAAATCACGCACATGTTCAAATGTTATACGCACAGGGGTATAAAAGCAAATAGTTAAAAACTTTCATTCATTAATGAACAACCAGAACTGCAGGGCCTAGATTGCAAATAAACCAGGAAATCACGTGTCGATGCACGTGTCATACAACGCACAGGGGCATATCCGCAAATAACTGTAAGTACCAGGGTCTCTATGCAATTATACCAAAAACTAAACAACTAAACGAACTAATTACAGGACTAAATGCTAAACGAAACAAACAGAAGGGCCTAAGGGTAGTTTACCCTTTATTAATGAAGCGGGTGGATGGAGGCCACGTGGAGCATCTGACGGTGACGAACGACGGGCGCTCCAGATCTCTCCTCCTCAGATCTGACGGTGAATGCTGCTCCTGAGATGGACGGCAACGATGAAGACTGGAGCTGGAGGATTGATCGAACGGCGGCTGAAGGTTGAGGAAGAACAGGTGGCCGGCGAACTTCGTCGGCCCGGTGCGAGTGCTCCTGACCTCCTCGCGGGGCGCTGGTGATCGGAAAAGGTCTGGCGTGGGCCTCCGCGTCGGATGGGGGTCTCCGATGACCCAGCCAAGCTCTGGGGAGCTCCAGCGAGGTCAGCGGAGCTGCGCCTCCTGGCCTGATGTCGAAGGACCTCAGATGGCCTTCATTCAACCTGCAAAGCAATCCAGAAGACTCGCGGGTCGAGGGCAAACTGCCTCGACCCGGTTAGGGGGGGTGACGATGAACGATGGGGCGCTGTGGGTGAGCTCCGGCGAAGGGGGGACGGTGGAGCTCGAATCCCAGCTCCTGTGCGAGCTGGGTTGGATGGGGAGATGGAGAAGGTGCGCGGGAAGGAGGCGAGGGCGATGGTGCAGCCCAATGATCGATTGGGGGTCGGTCGTGGACGGAATCGGAGAAACGCGGCAGAGCGGCGATTTGGGCGTAAATGAAAATCGAAGGAAAAGAAAGGCCTACAAGGTTACCTGGGTGGACGAGGAGACTGGGGAGGAGCTAAGGAAGCTCTGGGTCTTCGCCTCGAGGAGCGTCTCCCTCCGAGGCTCGAGCTCCAGCTGGTGGCGGAGCAACGGCGGCGAAGCTCGCCGGATCGATGGAATCCGGTCCCTCTCCTCGCTTCAACAGCACGGGCAGTGAGATGTCACTCTCACGCACACACCGGAGCTCACAGAAGGTGGAATCGAATACCCAAAGATAGAGAATTAGGGTGGCGGAGCTCGGCTTATGTATGGGTGCAGGTCCGGGAAAGATGGCTCGGGTCCGGCTCCATGGAGCACGGACCCCTAGGATCTATGTCGGGCGAGATTCCCGGATACCTGGGGAGTGATTAGGACCCTGGGTTAGGCTAAATGGTGATCGGGTATGGCGGTAATAAATGGAGGAAATCGGGTTCTCGAACCAAACCCGCGGGAGGTGGTCCACAGGGGGGAGTTGACCGAGCGGTCAACAATCCCCGTGGACCAATGAGAAGAGGCCATTTGGAAATGATTTGTAAAATCATTTAAAAATAGTAAATGGCCGATTTATTAAAAGTCAAAACATAAAATATTTTTGTTTTAATTTTTTCTATTTTTTAGTGATTTTTAATTAATTTTTCAAAATAAAAATAGGGTATGTACATAGTAGGTTCATATATAGGTATATATACAATATATAAGATTTTAATTTTTGATTTTTAATTGTTATTTTTATATAATTTTATTCTCATTTTATATTTTATTTATTTTCATTATAAAATAAGGAATAAAAAGAGATTTTTATTTTATTTTAATTATTTATATACATAGGTGAAATAAATAAATATATACATTCATATACATGGTATATTTACAATATATTTTTGTGTTTTTAATTTTGTTATTTTTTTTTGTTTTAATTTTAATTGTTTTTATTTTATTTATTTACACTATATAATATAGGATATTTACAAGAATTTTAGAAATTAATTTTATTTATTTATAAGGCTAAATAAATATAGATGTGGTTCTATGTACATGATGACTATACAAGAGGTGTTTTTGTTTTCTTTTTAATTTTTAAAATTTTCTTTTGATTTTATATTTATAAATATATACAAATATTTACAAGCCTATTTTTGTGAGGAAAATACTTTTATTTTATTTACATAAATATTTACACACATGAGCCCCTATCTCCCTCTACTTTGGCTTTTATGCGGTCAGGCCCATGCGGAGCCCTCCCTTGGGTTAGGTTGCTCAATATTTATTCTAAATATTTCCCTCTTTTTCTTTTTAATCTTTATTCTTTTATTTTTGCACAAAAACATGCTAATTATAGGTTTTTACACAATGCATGCTTTTGGTAATTATTTGTATTTACACATATCTACATGCATTTGCAAAGGTTTTTGTAGCTAAAATATAAGAATAAAGAGTGATGAATGAGTATTCATCACCCCCCTATACTTAACTTTGCTAGTCCCTTAGCAAACACTTATTTGAAAAAGAAGTGAAAAGGAAATAAAAAAAAGAAAAAGAGAATGTACATGGATCAAGGCTGATTATTAAACTTGCCTTCATTAAATTAAGGTATGGAGCTCGATTAGATCTTTGGATTATTAATGTGTCGGAACCTTATTTGGACTTAAGTCTAAAACTCAACAGCCTCTAAGTTCCACCAATCTATAACCAAGACTCCTCAATGCTCCAGATCAGAACAAGTCATCAATCACAAACCCTGAAGACCACGAATCTTTTCTTGTCCTGTGAATGTGAAGTCTAAGCTCTCCACCTCAGAAATGGCAACTTGACAACCCTCCCCAACAAGGTAACTCTATGACCTCAATCTGGCCACTCTTTCCTCGAGGAGCGGGGTATTCCCTTCTAAGTTCAGGTTCAACTGGCTCAAGAAGAGGAGGAAGAAGAGAATGGGTCAAGGCCAGTGTAGCCAAGTACCCTTGGGAGCTTGACCAGTGTAGCCAAGTCTCCCTGCTGCAAGCTACATCAGGTGGATCATGAAACCAAGCTTTGCTTATTGCACTCTATATACATACTCCGGTGGGATTATCATTTTCTCTCAGACCCACCACTTTTTTGGAGTTATTTTCTTTTTGCACATTTTTTTTCAAGTGCATCTATACAACATATACATGTACAACATATATACAAGGAGTTTTTCCTCTTGAGCCAGTAGACTATCCCTCTTTTGAAGCTTTATCGCAACCCACAACTCCCGTCGTTAGACCTCATGGCAACCAGACCAAGTTGAGACGCACTTCCTTCACTAAAAGAAGAAGAGAGGTTCCGCCTAGAAGTACTACCCTCATATGCTACCCCAAGTCAAGGAAGACTGCCTCCTCACCATCTCATCCGTAGAGAGCTCGGTGCATAGTGCTGGTGTCCAAGTAAAGCCATAATCTATATGAGTCATGTGTTGTTGTTAAGTGCTCTACTTAGGCTCATTGAGATGACATGTGATCATAGCCTAGTGGACTCAAAGAATTAAGTCACCATGGACCTGAAAAGCCTTAAACCTAAGCCCTATAAGGTTCCTCTTAGAAGTTAGGTGAATTAAGATCTTAATCAAGCTCCATTCCTCAATTTGATTCCAGGCTAGTTTAAATGTCAACTATCATCCAGAAAAACTATATACATATGTACAAAAGATGCTATTTATACAAATTTTACAAACATGCAAAATTTTTGAAAAATGTTTTGAAATCATGTATGGATGATGCATGAAGTGCAAGTTCTGCAAAAAGATATTTACACAAATTTACACAAGATTTTTGCAAACTTTTGATTTTCAAAACATTTTGGAAAAATTTTGTACTATATACATAATTTTGATAAGAAAATATTTACACAAACTTTATACAAAAGATTTTTGAAATCATTTTTACAAAAATAATTTGTACACTAGCTATTTACGTGCAAATAAAAGAAGTTTATGTACATGAAAAATTTTTAATTTTTGTGAATTTTAGCCATTTTATTTATTAACACACTCACACAAAGTACGAGTTATGGCTAAAGTATATATGAAATATATACACACCCCCCTATACTTAGCTCGAACGATGTCCTCAGAGTCAAGAGCGATGAAGAAGACATAACTCGTGCTAGGTATAGGGAAGTGAAAAGAAAGGATATATACAAAGACGAATGAGTGAATTAGAATAGTCAAGAGGGTCTCGGGTCTTCCCCCTATACTTAGGATCAAGTAATCCTAAGTATAGCAGGCTGTATACTAAGGGAAAAACCGAGTGGAGAATGTACAGGGTCTACCCCCCCATACTTAGGGTGAAATATCCCTAAGTATAGGCAGTAAAAACAGGGGTAGACAGAAACAAAAGAAATACCCAAAGGTCCCACATCCGCCCTATACTTAGGGTAAAGTGCACCCTAAGTATAGCATAATCACAGTATGAAGAAAGGGATGTGGGACTAAAGAATGTAATGATATGGACATCTGGATCTATACAAGGCGGAAGATCAGTGAAACCCAGGCGTGAGATGCATTATATGTGAGTCAATGACCACATCTCACGCAAAATGAATAGGGGCAAGATCAGCGACCCGCGGCTCATGATCTAGAAATGGTTTGAGCCGCTGGCCGTTCACTCGAAAGGTACTCTCAGAAGACAACTCGGATATATCAATGTTGCCGTTGTCGTGTACCTTTCTGACCAAGTAGGGTCCCTTCCATTTGCTCTGTAGCTTCCCTGGAAACAAACGAAGCCTCGCATCAAACAACCATACTCTCTGTCCTATCTCAAAATGCTTGTGGCTGATATGAGAATCATGCCACTCCTTCACTCTCTCCTTATACTGTAGGCTGTTTGAGAAAGCTGTATCTCTAAGTTCCTCCAGGGCGGCTAACTCTGCCCTCCTCTGGTCTCCCATACCATCTGGATCCATAAGAATATCTGTAACTGCCCAAAGTGACTTGTGCCTCAGCTCAACATGTAAGTGGCACGACTTGCCATATACGAGGCGAAAGGGAGATGTGCCCAATGGAGTCTTGAAAGACGTCCTATATGCCCACAAGACCGAGTCCAACAGCTGTGACCAATCCTTTCGGTCAGGGCGGACGACTTTCTGCAATATAGTCTTGATCTCCCTATTCGACACCTCGACTAGACCATTCGTCTGTGGATGGTAAGGTGTGGCAACACGATGGTCTATACCGAACTCGCTAGCAAGGGCCTTCACCTGGTCGTTGATGAAATGAGACCCCCCATCAGAAATCAGAACTCGTGGAACCCCGAACCGCGTGATGATGTGCTTCCTCAAAAATCTGCAAACTGTCCTCGCATCAGCGGCTCGGGCGGGGATAGCCTCAACCCAACGACTAACATAATCCACGGCCAACAGAATGTACTCAAATCCCTGACTCTTAGGGAATGGACCCATGAAATCGATGCCCCATGCGTCAAAAACCTCACAGAAGTGAATGGGCTGCATCGGCATCATATCACGCTGTCCACAAGTGCCCATCCTCTGACAGTCAGTACACCTCTATGCGAACTCATCAAAGTCCTTGAAGAGGGTAGGCCACCACAAGCCGGATTGGAGCACTTTCTGTGTCGTTCTCCTCCCATAATGGTGTCCTCCTGCCTCAAGCTTGTGGCAGTAAGTGAGGACGCTATGGTGTTCCTCCTGAGGAATACACCGACGCCAGACGCTATCCCCTCCTTCGTGGTAAAGGATGGGATCCTCCTAGTGGTAGGACTTGGCCTTCGCAAGGAAGGTCTCAAGCCTCTGCCTGGGCCAATCTTGTGGGACTTTCCCAGCAACGAGAAAGTTCACAATATCGGCATACCACGGGAGTGAGGCGATAGCAAGGATCGCCTCATCTGGGAAGGTATCTCGAATGGGATCAATCTGCTCAGACTCCTCAGGCTGCTCTAAACGGGAGAGATGATCCGCCACCACATTCTTGACTCCTGGCTTGTCCTTGATCTCAATGTCAAATTTCTGGAGTAGAAGGATCCATCTAGTAAGTCTGGCCTTGGCATCCTTCTTTGCCATGAGGTACCTGATGGCGGTGTGATCTGTGTACAAAGTCACTCTAGATCCAATGATATAAGATCGAAACTTATCTAGGGCGAACACTACGGCTAGCATCTCCTTCTCTGTGACCGTGTAATTCCGCTGGGCGGAATCCAATGTGCGGCTAGCGTAGTGGATAGCAAATGGAACTCCATCCCTCCTCTGTCCCAGCACTGCCCCTACGGCAAAATCGGAGGCATCCGTCATGATCTCGAATGGGAGAGACCAATCAGGCGGCTGGAGGACAGGAGCCTCAATCACACACTGCTGGAGAGTCGCAAAGGACGAAAGACACTTGTCATCGACAAGGAACTCAGTGTCTTTCGTCAAGAGGTCAGTCAACGGCCGGGCAATCCTGCTGAAATCCTGAATAAATCTCCTATAAAATCCAACGTGCCCCAGGAATGACCGTAGCTGCCTCAAATTGGACGGCGGTGCGAGTTTTCTGATGACATCCACCCTGGCCGGATCAACCTCCATGCCCCTGTTGGAGATGATGTGGCCAAGCACCGCCCCATGAGTCACCATGAAGTGACTCTTCTCCCAAGATAGAACCAAATGGTACTCAATACATCGCTGGAGTACTCGGTCTAGGCAGTCAAGACAGGAGTCGAATCCGTCGTCGTAGACCGAGAAATCATCCATGAAGACCTCCAAACACTCCCCTACCATGTCCGAAAAGATCGACAGCATGCACCTCTGAAAAGTCGCAGGGGCGTTGCATAGCCCAAATGGCATGCGTCGAAAGGCATATGTACCAAAGGGACAGGTAAAGGTGGTCTTCTCCTGATCCTCAGGAGCGATGGCCACCTGGTTGTAGCTCGAGTACCCATCCGGGAAGCAATAATGGCTCTTCCCTGCCAGTCTCTCAATGATCTGGTCAATAAAAGGCAGGGGGAAATGGTCCTTCTTGGTGGCCTGGTTGAGTCTACTGTAGTCAACACAGACCCTCCAAGAGGTGGGTACTCGTGTAGCAATCTCCTCTCCCGACTCACTGATCACAGTCGTGATGCCCGTCTTCTTGGGCACCACATGCAAGGGGCTGACCCACTTGGAGTCGGAAATGGGATAAATGAAATCTGCACTCCACCACTTTGATATTTCCTTCATCACAACCTCTCTCAGGTTGGTGTTCAGTCGCCGCTGGAACTCACGCGACGGCTTCGCCCCCTCCTTGAGATAAATATGGTGGGAGCACACTGATGGACTAATCCCATGGAGATCTGCTACGCTCCATCCGATTGCCTTGCGGTTCTTTTCAAGAACCCCCATCAAACGTGATTCTTGCTCTCCAGTCAGATCGGCGGAGATGATGACTGGGTACATCTCAGGTTCGCCCGCAAGGAACCGATACTTCAGCGAAGTAGGGAGCGGCTTCAGCTCTGGACAGCTGGGTGCTGGCAAATCTGGCCTCGGAAGAAGGTGCGTGAATGCTGCTAAGTCTGCCAAATCTGCCTGGGAGAAAGAATACGAGCTCTCGCAAACCAGATCTGGAGGAGGCTGCTCAACTGTGCTGTCTCTTATCTGCCATGCCTCTACCTCCTCCTCATCTGTAGGCTCAGGTGGACTCAGGTCTGGCATCTGATCATCACAATCTGCCCAATCAGACTCTGAATCCGAGGGATCTGCATCAAACAAGGTGGCATCAGTACCACCGTCACACAAGGTGGCCTCAGTACCACCATCACTAACAGCCGTGTCGCGGTCGAGAACCGGCTCTGCTGCCTCTGTAGTATCCTGGACCAGGGCTGTGCTCTCCAAGTTCTCCTCTGCTGTCATCTCTGCATCAGTGGTGTCTGGAAATGAGAGGATGGCCTGTGCTGAAGGGTCTTCCCATGCTGCCTCATCATCTGTGATCAGAAAATCACAGTCCTGGTGGATGTCTAGCCCGGCCTCTGTCAGCTGCTCTGTATCTGTACTAGTCTCTGAGCATGCTCTCTCTCTGGATCTGTAGTCCTCGACCGTCTCTATTTGTATACTCTCGCCCTCGACGTGAAAGTATACCTTCCCGCTATCATGATCAGTCACTGCCTTGGATGTGGCCAAGAACGGACGACCGAGGATGATGGGGGTATCGGCCACTGAGTCAGGGATCTCCATGTCCAACACTACGAAGTCCACGGGGAATTTCAGGCCCTGAACAGTGACAATAACATCTCGCAACAACCCCTTCGGCCTCTTGACAGATCGATCAGTAAACTGAAGGACTGTCCTGCTCTGTCGAAGAGTGCCCAACTCGAAGCGGTCGAGAAGGGCTGCTGGAAGGAGGTTGATAGACGATCCGCTATCCAATAGAGTCCGGTCGAACCTCTGCTCACTAATCTGACATCTGACATACGGGGCTCCTGAATCTGGCCTTTTGGCCGGCAAACGGTTCTGGATCGCGAAGCACGTGGCTTTCGTCATCACATGTATCTCTGAATGATGGTTCCTCCTCCTCCTCCTGACTGTGGTCCTATCTCTCAAAGAACGCTGAAGAAGGGGGATGTGCTGCAAAGCCTCCTGAAGGGTCAGCTGTATGTGAAATCTGTCGATCATGCTCTGGCTGAACTCCTCCTGCTCTCTCTTTTTTGGGTCTTTTTCTCTTTTCTTCCCCTTCCCCATCTGAAGGGCTCTAGGGAAGGGGATCACAGGGTCCTTCGCAGATGAAGGACTAGGAAAAGGCCTAGACAGCTCGACGGACGGATCCGCACATACATCAATCACCACAGTGGGACCAGAAGAAACTAAACCTTTTCCTTTATTAACAACAGTGTTCTGAGGTACATCAACAGAAGGAAAAACAACATCTCTATCAAAACGAAAACCGGTGGCCTCAGTACCACCTCGGGCTGGCTCTGCTACTGGACGTCTCGCGGCCTCAGTACCGCGGGCTGGCTCGGCAACTCTGGTGGCATCAGCACCACCTCCTCGAACTGGTGAAGCGGCAGCCTCAGTACCGCCGGCGGAATCAGCATCCTTGGTGGCATCAGTACCACCATCATCATCATCGTGTGCGGCCTCAGTACCGCTCTCCTCCTCCTCATCTGGCGCCGTGGGTGGATCCTCGAGTCGTCGCTCAGATGAGGCGCCGCCTGCTGGTGCTCTACCGCTCCTAAGTGTAACAAAATCAGCATCAAATAGATCCGAAGACATATCATCAAATGGATCACTAGGAGTGGCATGATCAGTGGAAACTACCTGCTCAGATTTCCGCTTCAGGCTGTTCGGATTCGGCTCTATATGTGCAGGGATGGCGGCCTTCCCTCTCATCAGGTCCCGCATCTCCTTGCGGAACTCGTCCATCTCCCGTCTAAAGGTAGCCTGTTGATCCGTGAGGAGGCGGGCTATGTCGTCCAAGGCTGGGCTCTCATGGGAGCCCGACGGTAGCCTCTCTGGTGATGAGGCTGCTGGAACTGGTGCTGCTGGTGCTGAGAGGGGTAGGAGGAAGGATGCTGCTGCTGCTGTGGCTGGTGAGCCTGCTGCTCACGTCTCCAAGATTGTCCCTGCTGCTGATAGGGACGAGGAACGAAGGACGACTGCTGGTGTGGCTGGTGGGCTGGGGGCTGCTGCTGCTGGTGATCCCTCTGCTGGCCATACTACCCTCCCTGACCGGATGACTGCTGCTGGGGCTGGATACCTCTACTCCCCCACCTGAATCCGGGAAGGTCTCGTCGGATCCCCGGCAATGACGCCATTCTGATGTCACGCAAAAACGACCACTCGGATAACGGTGCTAATCGGTCGTGGCGACCCAAGCAGTCAAATGCGATCAATCAAGAAAAAGTAGACCACCAAGATAGATAAAATCGATCTAAAATGCGATAGCGGTCTCACTATTAGATTAACCTGGTATAGCGACCAGGGTCGAACACAAGGAGCACGGGTTAGCCTCTCGGCCTACGAAGTAGTCAAAAAGAGATAAAAGAAAATAAAAGAAATATTTTTGGTGGTTTTTGAATATTTTATATTTTTTTAGATTTTTAATGAATTAAGAAAATAGTAAAGGCTAAAGAACTACACACTCCAACAATTTATTAAAAGCACTAAAAATCAATCAAAAATTCAAACAAAAATATTTTTATGTGTTTTATAATTTTTAGTGTTTTTGGTGAATTTTTGAGAATTTTCTGATGTTTATTTAATTTTCTAAAAATCAAAAAGTAGCTAAAACAGTAGGTACTGTCCAGCCGAGCTAAAAGAGCCTAGATAAAATATCTAAAAGCTCCAAATTAGCTGGGAGGTAATTTTCCTATAAAGAGAATAAAACAAGGAAAATTTAGGCACCTATTTTATTGTTTTTGGATTTTTAATTGATTTACTAGAAATTTTAGAAGATTTTGAGTGTTTTTTAATTTTTAGTGGTTTTCAGTAATGAAAAATAGCCAAAATTGGCTAGAAAATCAAACACAACAAAATAGACAGTAGACTATTTTTTTGTAATTTTTAGACACTATTTAATATTTTTTTGTGATTTTTAAAATTAGACAGTGAAGAAAATAGAGGGTTTTGAATTTTTTAAAAATATCAAACGAAAACAAAAATGTCCTCAAAAATCCTCCAAAAATTTACACTATGGCAGGAGCCATGTGTCCAATTTTCGTTGGATTTGGAGGTGATTTGCTATTTTATCCAAAAATAAAGAAGGGGCAAAGTGCACAGGGACCAAAGTGCAAATACCCAAGAGTCTGGGGGGTCTGGTGCAATTAACCCAGCGAAACACGTGCTACGCGCGTGTCTGGGGCACTCAGGGACCCATATGTAAGAAAAATAAGTTCCAAGGGCTTATTGGTAACATGTACCAAAAGTCCAGGGACCTATTCGCAAAATACCCAAAAAATCACGCACATGTTCAAATGTTATACGCACATGGGTATAAATGCAAATAGTTGAAAACTTTCATTCATTAATGAACAACCAGAAGTGCAGGGCCTAGATTGCAAATAAACCAGGAAATCACGTGTCGATGCACGTGTCATACAACACACAGGGGCATATCCGCAAATAACTGTGAGTACCATGGTCTCTATGCAATTATACCAAAAACTAAACAACTAAACGAACTAATTACAGGACTAAATGCTAAACGAAACAAACAGAAGGGCCTAAGGGTAGTTTACCCTTTATTAATAAAGTGGGTGGATGGAGGCTACATGGAGCATCTGACGGTGACGAACGACGGGCGCTCCAGATCTCTCCTCCTCAGATCTGACGGTGAATGCTGCTCCTGAGATGGACGGCCCCGATGAAGACTGGAGCTGGAGGATTGATCGAACGGCGGCTGAAGGTCGAGGAAGAACAGGTGGCCGGCGAACTTCGTCGGCCCGGTGCGAGCGCTCCTGACCTCCTCGCGGGGCGCTGGTGATCGGAAAAGGTCTGGTGTGGGCCTCCGCGTCGGATGGGGGTCTCCGATGACCCAGCCAAGCTCTGGGGAGCTCCGGCGAGGTCAGCGGAGCTGCGCCTCCTGGCCTGATGTCGAAGGACTTCAGATGGCCTTCATTCAACCTGCAAAGCAATCCAGAAGACTCGCGGGTCTAGGGCAAACTGCCTCGACCCGGTTAGGGGGGTGACGATGAACGATGGGGCGCTGTGGGCGAGCTCCGGCGAAGGGGGGACGGTGGAGCTCGAATCCCAGCTCCTGTGCGAGCTGGGTTGGATGGGGAGATGGAGAAGGTGCGCGGGAAGGAGGCGAGGGCGATGGTGCAGCCCGATGATCGATTGGGGGTCGGTCGTGGACGGAATCGGAGAAACACGGCGGAGCGGCGATTTGGGCGTAAATGAAAATCGAAGGAAAAGAAAGGCCTACAAGGTTACCTGGGTGGACGAGGAGACTGGGGAGGAGCTAAGGAAGCTCTGGGTCTTCGCCTCGAGGAGCGTCTCCCTCCGAGGCTCGAGCTCCAGCTGGTGGCGGAGCAACGGCGACGAAGCTCGCCGGATCGATGGAATCCGGTCCCTCTCCTCGCTTCAACAGCACGGGCAGTGAGCTGTCACTCTCACGCACACACCGGAGCTCACAGAAGGTGGAATCGAATACCCAAAGATAGAGAATTAGGGTGGCGGAGCTCGGCTTATGTATGGGTGCAGGTCCGGGAAAGATGGCCCGGGTCCGGCTCCATGGAGCACGGATCCCTAGGATCTATGTCGGGCGAGATTCCTGGATACCTGGGGAGTGATTAGGACCCTGGGTTAGGCTAAGTGGTGATCGGATCTGGCGGTAATAAATGGAGGAAATCGGGTTCTCGAACCAGACCCGCGGGAGGTGGTCAACAGGGGGGAGTTGACCGCGCGATCAATAATCCCCGTGGACCAATGAGAAGAGGCCATTTGGAAATGATTTGTAAAATCATTTAAAAATAGTAAATGGCCGATTTATTAAAAAGTCAAAACATAAAATATTTTTGTTTTAATTTTTTCTATTTTTAGTGATTTTTAATTAATTTTTCAAAATAAAAATAGGGTATGTACATAGTAGGTTCATATATAGGTATATATACAATATATAAGATTTTAATTTTTGATTTTTAATTGTTATTTTTATATAATTTTATTCTCATTTTATATTTTATTTATTTTCATTATAAAATAAGAAATAAAAAGATATTTTTATTTTATTTTAATTATTTATATACATAGGTGAAATAAATAAATATATACATTCATATACATGGTATATTTACAATATATTTTTGTGTTTTTAATTTTGTTATTTTTATTTTGTTTTAATTTTAATTGTTTTTATTTTATTTATTTACACTATATAATATAGGATATTTACAAGAATTTTAGAAATTAATTTTATTTATTTATAAGGCTAAATAAATATAGATGTGGTTCTATGTACATGATGACTATACAAGAGGTGTTTTTGTTTTCTTTTTAATTTTTTAATTTTTCTTTTGATTTTATATTTATAAATATATACAAATATTTACAAGCCTATTTTTGTGAGGAAAATACTTTCATTTTATTTACATAAATATTTACACACATGAGCCCCTATCTCCCTCTACTTTGGCTTTTATGCGGTCAGGCCCATGCTGAGCCCTCCCTTGGGTTAGGTTGCTCAATATTTATTCTAAATATTTCCCTCTTTTTCTTTTTAATCTTTATTCTTTATTTTTGCACAAAAACATGCTAATTATAGGTTTTTACACAATGCATGCTTTTGGTAATTATTTGTATTTACACATATCTACATGCATTTGCAAAGGTTTTTGTAGCTAAAATATAAGAATAAAGAGTGATGAATGAGTATTCATCACCCCCCTATACTTAACTTTGCTAGTCCCTTAGCAAACACTTATTTGAAAAAGAAGTGAAAAAGAAATAAAGAAAAAGAAAAAGAGAATGTACATGGATCAAGGCTGATTATTAAACTTGCCTTCATTAAATTAAGGTATGGAGCTCGATTAGATCTTTGGATTATTAATGTGTCGGAACCTTATTTGGACTTAAGTCTAAAACTCAACAGCCTCTAAGTTCCACCAATCTATAACCAAGACTCCTCAATGCTCCAGATCAGAACAAGTCATCAATCACAAACCCTGAAGACCATGAATCTTTTCCTGTCATGTGAATGTGAAGTCTAAGCTCTCCACCTCAGAAATGGCAACTTGACAACCCTCCCCAACAAGGTAACTCTATGACCTCAATCTGGCCACTCTTTCCTAGAGGAGCGGGGTATTCCCTTCTAAGTTCAAGTTCAACCGGCTCAAGAAGAGGAGGAAGAAGAGAATGGGTCAAGGCCAGTGTAGCCAAGTACCCTTGGGAGCTTGACCAGTGTAGCCAAGTCTCCCTGCTGCAAGCTACGTCAGGTGGATCATGAAACCAAGCTTTGCTTATTGCACTCTATATACATACTCCGGTGGGATTATCAGTTTCTCTCAGACCCACCACTTTTTTGGAGTTATTTTCTTTTTGCACAGTTTTTTTTCAAGTGCATCTATACAATTTATACATGTACAACATATATACAAGGAGTTTTTCCTCTTGAGCCAGTAGACTATCCCTCTTTTGAAGCTTTATCGCAACCCACAACTCCCGTCGTTAGACCTCATGGCAACCAGACCAAGTTGAGACGCACTTCCTTCACTAAAAGAAGAAGAGAGGTTCCGCCTAGAAGTACTACCCTCATATGCTACCCCAAGTCAAGGAAGACTGCCTCCTCACCATCTCATCCGTAGAGAGCTCGGTGCATAGTGCTGGTGTCCAAGTAAAGCCATAATCTATATGAGTCATGTGTTGTTGTTAAGTGCTCTACTTAGGCTCATTGAGATGACATGTGATCATAGCCTAGTGGACTCAAAGAATTAAGTCACCATGGACCTGAAAAGCCTTAAACCTAAGCCTTATAAGGTTCCTCTTAGAAGTTAGGTGAATTAAGATCTTAATCAAGCTCCATTCCTCAATTTGATTCCAGGCTAGTTTAAATGTCAACTATCATCCAGAAAAACTATATACATATGTACAAAAGATGCTATTTACACAAATTTTACAAACATGCAAAATTTTTGAAAAATGTTTTGAAATCATGTATGGATGATGCATGAAGTGCAAGTTCTGCAAAAAGATATTTACACAAATTTACACAAGATTTTTGCAAACTTTTGGTTTTCAAAACATTTTGGAAAAATTTTGTACTATATACATAATTTTGATAAGAAAATATTTACACAAACTTTATACAAAAGATTTTTGAAATCATTTTTACAAAAATAATTTGTACACTAGCTATTTACGTGCAAATAAAAGAAGTTTATGTACATGAAAAATTTTTAATTTTTGTGAATTTTAGCCATTTTATTTATTAACACACTCACACAAAGTACGAGTTATGGCTAAAGTATATATGAAATATATACACCCCCCCCCTATACTTAGCTCGAACGATGTCCTCAGAGTCAAAAGCGATGAAGAAGACATAACTCGTGCTAGGTATAGGGAAGTGAAAAGAAAGGCTATATACAAAGACGAATGAGTGAAATAGAAAAGTAAAGAGGGTCTCGGGTCTTCCCCCTATACTTAGGATCAAGTAATCCTAAGTCTAGCAGGCTGTATACTAAGGGAAAAACCGAGTGGAGAATGTACAGGGTCTACCCCCCCTATACTTAGGGTGAAATATCCCCAAGTATAGGCAGTAAAAACCGGGGTAGACAGAAACAAAAGAAATACCCAATGGTCCCACATCCCCCCTATACTTAGGGTAAAGTGCACCCTAAGTATAGCATAATCACAGTATGAAGAAAGGGATGTGGGACTAAAGAATGTAATGATATGGACATCTGGATCTATACAAGGCGGAAGATCAGTGAAACCCAGGCGTGAGATGCATTAGATGTGAGTCAAAGACCACATCTCACGCAAAATGAATAGGGGCAAGATCAGCGACCCGCGGCTCATGATCTAGAAATGGTTTGAGCCACTGGCCGTTCACTCGAAAGGTACTCTCAGAAGACAACTCGGATATATCAATGCTACCGTTGTCGTGTACCTTTCTGACCAAGTAGGGTCCCTTCCATTTGCTCTGTAGCTTCCCTGGAAACAAACGAAGCCTCGCATCAAACAACCATACTCTCTGTCCAATCTCAAAATGCTTGTGGCTGATATGAGAATCATGCCACTCCTTCACTCTCTCCTTATACAGTAGGTTGTTTAAGAAAGATGTATCTCTAAGTTCCTCCAGGGCGGCTAACTCTGCCCTCCTCTGGTCTCCCATACCATCTGGATCCATAAGAATGTCTGTAACTGCCCAAAGTGACTTGTGCCTCAGCTCAACCGGTAAGTGGCACGGCTTGCCATATACGAGGCGAAAGGGAGATGTGCCCAATGGAGTCTTGAAAGACGTCCTATATGCCCACAAAACCGAGTCCAAAAGCTGTGACCAATCCTTTCGGTCAGGGCGGACGACTTTCTGCAATATAGTCTTGATCTCCCTATTCGACACCTCGTCTAGACCATTCGTCTGTGGATGGTAAGGTGTGGCAACACGATGGTCTATACCGAACTCGCTAGCAAGGGCCTTCACCTGGTCGTTGATGAAATGAGACCCCCCATCAGAAATCAGAACTTGTGGAACCCCGAACCACGTGATGATGTGCTTCCTCAAAAATCTGCAATCTGTCCTCGCATCAGCGGCTCGGGCGGGGATAGCCTCAACCCAACGACTAACATAATCCACGGCCAACAGAATGTACTCAAATCCCTGACTCTTAGGGAATGGACCCATGGATGCCCCATGCGTCAAAAACCTCACAGAAGTGAATGGGCTGCATCGGCATCATATCACGATGTCCACAAGTGCCCATCCTCTGACAATCAGTATACCTCTTCGCGAACTCATCAAAGTCCTTGAAGAGGGTAGGCCACCACAAGCCGGATTGGAGCACTTTCTGTGCCGTTCTCCTCCCAGAATGGTGTCCTCCTGCCTCAAGCTTGTGGCAGTAAGTGAGGACGCTATGGTGTTCCTCCTGAGGAATACACCGACGCCAGACGCTATCCCCTCCTTTGTGGTAAAGGATGGGATCCTCCCAGTGGTAGGACTTGGCCTTCGCAAGGAAGGTCTCAAGCCTCTGCCTGGGCCAAACTTGTGGGACTTTCCCAGCAACGAGAAAGTTCACAATATCGGCATACCACGGGAGTGAGGCGATAGCAAGGATCGCCTCATCTGGGAAGGTATCTCGAATGGGATCAATCTGCTCAGACTCCTCAGGCTGCTCTAAACGGGAGAGATGATCCGCCACCACATTCTTGACTCCAGGCTTGTCCTTGATCTCAATGTCAAATTCCTGGAGTAGAAGGATCCATCTAGTAAGTCTGGCCTTGGCATCCTTCTTTGCCATGAGGTACCTGATGGCGGTGTGATCTGTGTACAAAGTCACTCTATATCCAATGATATAAGATTGAAACTTATCTAGGGAGAACACTACGGCTAGCATCTCCTTCTCTGTGACCGTGTAATTCCGCTGGGCGGAATCCAATGTGCGGCTAGCGTAGTGGATAGCAAATGGAACTCCATCCCTCCTCTGTCCCAGCACTGCCCCTACGGCAAAATCGGAGGCATCCATCATGATCTCGAATGGGAGAGACCAATCAGGCGGCTGGAGGACATGAGCCTCAATCACACACTGCTGGAGAGTTACAAAGGACGAAAGACACTTGTCATCGACAAGGAACTCGGTGTCTTTCGTCAAGATGTCAGTCAACGGCCGGGCAATCCTGCTGAAATCCTGAATAAATCTCCTATAAAATCCAACGTGCCCCAGGAATGACCGTAGCTGCCTCAAATTGGATGGCGGTGCGAGTTTTCTGATGACATCCACCTTGGCCGGATCAACCTCCATGCCCCTGTTGGAGATGATGTGGCCAAGCACCGTCCCTTGAGTCACCATGAAGTGACTCTTCTCCCAAGATAGAACCAAATGGTACTCAATACATCGCTGGAGTACTCGGTCTAGGCAGTCAAGACATGAGTCGAATCCGTCGCCGTAGACCGAGAAATCATCCATGAAGACCTCCAAACACTCCCCTACCATGTCCGAAAAGATCGACAACATGCACCTCTGAAAAGTCGCAGGGGCGTTGCATAGCCCAAATGGCATGCGTCGAAAGGCATATGTACCAAAGGGACAGGTAAAGGTGGTCTTCTCCTGATCCTCAGGAGCGATGGCCACCTGGTTGTAGCCCGAGTACCCATCCAGGAAGCAATAATGGCTCTTCCCTGCCAGTCTCTCAATGATCTGGTCAATAAAAGGTAGGGGGAAATGGTCCTTCTTGGTGGCCTGGTTGAGTCTCCTGTAGTCAACACAGACCCTCCTAGAGGTGGGTACTCGTGTAGCAATCTCCTCTCCCGACTCACTGATCACAGTCGTGATGCCCGTCTTCTTGGGCACCACATGCAAGGGGCTGACCCACTTGGAGTCGGAAATGGGATAAATGAAATCTGCACTCCACCACTTTGATATTTCCTTCATCACAACCTCTCTCAGGTTGGTGTTCAGTCGCCGCTGGAACTCACGCGACGGCTTCGCCCCCTCCTCGAGATAAATATGGTGGGAGCACACTGATGGACTAATCCCATGGAGATCTGCTACGCTCCATCCGATTGCCTTGCGGTTCTTTTCAAGAACCCCCATCAAACGGGATTCTTGCTCTCTAGTCAGATCGGCGGAGATGATGACTGGGTACATCTCAGGTTCGCCCGCAAGGAACCGATACTTCAGCAAAGTAGGGAGCGGCTTCAGCTCTGGACAGCTGGGTGCTGGCAAATCTGGCCTCGGAAGAAGGTGCGTGAATGCTGCTAAGTCTGCCAAATCTGCCTGGGAGAAAGAATACGAGCTCTCGCAAACCGGATCTGGAGGAGGCTGCTCAACTGTGCTGTCTCTGATCTGCTCTGCCTCTACCTCCTCCTCATCTGTAGGCTCAGGTGGACTCAGGTCTGGCATCTGATCATCACAATCTTCCCAATCAGACTCTGAATCCGAGGGATCTGCATCAAACAAGGTGGCATCAGTACCACCGTCACACAAGGTGGCCTCAGTACCACCATCACTAACAGCCGTGTCGCGGTCGAGAACCGGCTCTGCTGCCTCTGTAGTATCCTGGACCAGGGCTGTGCTCTCCAAGCTCTCCTCTGTTGTCATCTCTGCATCAGTGGTGTCTGGAAATGAGAGGATGGTCTGTGCTGAAGGGTCTGCCCATGCTGCCTCATCATCTGTGATCACAAAATCACAGTCCTGGTGGATGTCTAGCCCGGCCTCTGTCAGCTGCTCTGTATCTGTACTAGTCTCTGAGCATGCTCTCTCTCTGGCTCTGTAGTCCTCGACCGTCTCTATTTGTATACTCTTGCCCTCGACGCGAAAGTATACCTTCCCGCTATCATGATCAGTCACTGCCTTGGCTGTGGCCAAGAAGGGACAATCGAGGATGATGGGGGTATCGGCCACTGAGTCAGGGATCTCCATGTCCAACACTACGAAGTCCAAGGGGAATTTCAGGCCCTGAACAGTGACAATAACATCTCGCAACAACCCCTTCGACCTCTTGACAGATCGATCAGCAAACTGAAGGACTGTCCTGCTCTGTCGAAGAGTGCCCAACTCGAAGCGGTCGAGAAGGGCTGCCGGAAGGAGGTTGATAGACGATCCGCTATCCAATAGAGTCCGGTCGAACCTCTGCTCACTAATATGACATCTGACATATGGGGCTCCTGAATCTGGCCTTTTTGCCGGCAGATGGTTCTGGATCGCGAAGCACGTGGCTTTCGTCAGCACATGTATCTCTGAATGATGGTTCCTCCTCCTCCTCCTGACTGTGGTCCTATCTCTCAAAGAACGCTGAAGAAGGGGGATGTGCTGCAAAGCCTCCTGAAGGGTCAGCTGTATGTGAAATCTGTCGATCATGCTCTGGCTGAACTCCTCCTGCTCTCTCTTTTTTGGGTCTTTTTCTCTTTTCTTCCCCTTCCCCATCTGAAGGGCTCTAGGGAAGGGGATCACAGGGTCGTTCGCAGATGAAGGACTAGGAAAAGGCCTAGACGGATCGACGGCCGGATCCGCACATACATCAATTACCACAGTGGGACCAGAAGAAACTAAACCTTTTCCTTTATTCACAACAGTGTTCTGAGGTACATCAACAGAAGGAAAAACAACATCTCTATCAAAACGAACACCGGTGGCCTCAGTACCACCTCGGGCTGGCTCTGCTACTGGACGTCTCGCGGCCTCAGTACCGCGGGCTGGCTCGGCAACTCTGGTGGCATCAGCACCACCTCCTCGAACTGGTGAAGCGGCGACCTCAGTACTGCCGGCGGAATCAGCATCCTTGGTGGCATCAGTACCACCATCATCATCGTGCGCGGCCTCAGTACCGCTCTCCTCCTCCTCATCTGGCGCCCTGGGTGGATCCTCAAGTCGTCGCTCAGATGAGGCACCGCCTGCTGGTGCTCTACCGCTCCTAAGTGTAACAAAATCAGCATCAAATAGATCCGAAGACATATCATCAAATGGATCACTAGGAGTGGCATGCTCAGTAGAAACTACCTGCTCACATTTCCGCTTCAGGCTGTTCGGATTCGGCTCTATCTGTGTAGGGATGGCAGCCTTCCCTCTCACCAGGTCCCGCATCTCCTGGCGGAACTCGTCCATCTCCCGTCTAAAGGTAGCCTGTTGATCCGTGAGGAGGCGGGCTATGTCGTCCAAGGCTGGGCTCTCATGGGAGCCCGACGGGTAGCCTCTCTGGTGATGAGGCTGCTGGAACTGGTGCTCCTGGTGCTGAGAGGGGTAGGAGGAAGGATGCTGCTGCTGCTGTGGCTGGTGAGCCTGCTGCTCACGTCTCCAAGACTGTCCCTGCTGCTGATAGGGACGAGGAACGAAGGACGACTGCTGGTATGGCTGGTAGGCTGGGGGCTGCTGCTGCTGGTGATCCCTCTGTTGGCCATACTGCCCTCCCTGACCGGATGACTGCTGCTGGGGCTGGGTACCTCCACTCCCCCACCTGAATCCGGGATGGTCTCGTCGGATCCCCGGCAATGGCGCCATTCTGATGTCACGCAAAAACGACCACTCGGATAAAGGTACTAATCGGTCGTTGCGACCCAAGCAGTCAAATGCGATCAATCAAGAAAAAGTAGACCACCAAGATAGATAAAATCGATCTAAAATGCGATAGCGGTCTCGCTATTAGATTAACCTGGTATAGCGACCAGGGTCGAACACAAGGAGCACGGGTTGGCCTCTCGGCCTACGAAGTAGTCAAAAAGAGATAAAAGAAAATAAAAGAAATATTTTTGGTGGTTTTTGAATATTTTATATTTTTTTAGATTTTTAATGAATTAAGAAAATAGTAAAGGCTAAAGAATTACACACTCCAACAATTTATTAAAAGCACTAAAAATCAATCAAAAATTCAAACAAAATTTTTTTTATGTGTTTTATAATTTTTAGTGTTTTTGATGAATTTTTGAGAATTTTCTGATGTTTATTTAATTTTCTAAAAATCAAAAAGTAGCTAAAACAGTAGGTACTGTCCAGCCGAGCTAAAAGAGCCTAGATAAAATATCTAAAAGCCCCAAATTAGCTGGGAGGTAATTTTCCTGTAAAGAGAATAAAACAAGGAAAATTTAGGCACCTATTTTATTGTTTTTGGATTTTTAATTGATTTACTAGAATTTTTAGACGATTTTGAGTGTATTTTAATTTTTAGTGGTTTTCAGTAATGAAAAATAGCCAAAATTGGCTAGAAAATCAAACACAAAAAATAGACAGTAGACTATTTTTTTGTAATTTTTAGACACTATTTAATATTTTTTGTGATTTTTAAAATTAGACAGTGAAGAAAATAGAGGGTTTTGAATTTTTTAAAAATATCGAACGAAAACAAAAATGTCCTAAAAAATCCTCGAAAATTTTGCACTATGGCAGGAGCCATGTGTCCAATTTTCGTTGGATTTGGAGGTGAGCTATTTTATCCAAAAATAAAGAAGGGGCACAGTGCACAGGGACCAAAGTGCAAATACCCAAGAGTCTGGGGGGTCTGGTGCAATTAACCCAGCGAAACACGTGCTACGCGCGTGTCTGGGGCACTCAGGGACCCATATGTAAGAAAACTAAGTTCTAAGGGCTTATTGGTAACAGGTACCAAAAGTCCAGGGACCTATTGCAAATACCCAAAAAATCACGCACATGTTCAAATGTTATACACACAGGGGTATAAATGCAAATAGTTGAAAACTTTCATTCATTAATGAACAACCAGAACTGCAGGGCCTAGATTGCAAATAAACCAGGAAATCACGTGTCGATGCACGTGTCATACAACGCACATGGGCATATCCGCAAATAACTGTAAGTACCAGGGTCTCTATGCAATTATACCAAAAACTAAACAACTAAACGAACTAATTACAGGACTAAATGCTAAACGAAACAAACAGAATGACCTAAGGGTAGTTTACCCTTTATTAATGAAGCGGGTGGATGGAGGCCACGTGGAGCATCTGACGGTGACGAACGATGGACGCTCCAGATCTCTCCTCCTCAGATCTGACGGTGAATGCTGCTCCTGAGATGGACGGCCCCGATGAAGACTGGAGCTGGAGGATTGATCGAACGGCGGCTGAAGGTCGAGGAAGAACAGGTGGCCGGCGAACTTCGCCGGCCCGGTGCGAGCGCTCCTGACCTCCTCGCGGGGCGCTGGTGATCGGAAAAGGTCTAGCGTGGGCCTCCACGTCGGATGGGGGTCTCCGATGACCCAGCCAAGCTCTGGGGAGCTCCGGCGAGGTCAGCGGAGCTGCGCCTCCTGGCCTGATGTCGAAGGACCTCAGATGGCCTTCATTCAACCTGCAAAGCAATCCAGAAGACTCGCGGGTCGAGGGCAAACTGCCTCGACCCGGTTAGGGGGGTGACGATGAACGATGGGGCGCTGTGGGCGAGCTCCGGCGAAGGGGGGACGGTGGAGCTCGAATCCCAGCTCCTGTGCGAGCTGGGTTGGATGGGGAGATGGAGAAGGTGCGCGGGAAGGAGGCGAGGGCGATGGTGCAGCCCGATGATCGATTGGGGGTCGGTCGTGGACGGAATCGGAGAAACGCGGCGGAGCGGCAATTTGGGCGTAAATGAAAATCGAAGGAAAAGAAAGGCCTACAAGGTTACCTGGGTGGACGAGGAGACTGGGGAGGAGCTAAGGAAGCTCTGGGTCTTCGCCTCGAGGAGCGTCTCCCTCCGAGGCTCGAGCTCCAGCTAGTGGCGGAGCAACGGCGGCGAAGCTCGCCGGATCGATGGAATCCGGTCCCTCTCCTCGCTTCAACAGCACGGGCAGTGAGCTGTCACTCTCACGCACACACCGGAGCTCACAGAAGGTGGAATCGAATACCCAAAGATAGAGAATTAGGGTGGCGGAGCTCGGCTTATGTATGGGTGCAGATCCGGGAAAGATGGCTCGGGTCCAGCTCCATGGAGCATGGATCCCTAGGATCTATGTCGGGCGAGATTCCCAGATACCTGGGGAGTGATTAGGACCCTGGGTTAGGCTAAATGGTGATCGGGTCTGGCAGTAATAAATGGAGGAAATCGGGTTCTTGAACCAGACCCGCGGGAGGTGGTCCACAGGGGGGAGTTGACCGAGCGGTCAACAATCCCCGTGGACCAATGAGAAGAGGCCATTTGGAAATGATTTATAAAATCATTTAAAAATAGTAAATGGCCGATTTATTAAAAAGTCAAAACATAAAATATTTTTGTTTTAATTTTTTCTATTTTTTAGTGATTTTTAATTAATTTTTCAAAATAAAAATAGGGTATGTACATAGTAGGTTCATATATAGGTATATATACAATATATAAGATTTTAATTTTTGATTTTTAATTGTTATTTTTATATAATTTTATTCTCATTTTATATTTTATTTATTTTCATTATAAAATAGGGAATAAAAAGAGATTTTTATTTTATTTTAATTATTTATATACATAGGTGAAATACATAAATATATACATTCATATACATGGTATATTTACAATATATTTTTGTGTTTTTAATTTTGTTATTTTTATTTTGTTTTAATTTTAATTGTTTTTACTTTATTTATTTACACTATATAATATAGGATATTTACAAGAATTTTAGAAATTAATTTTATTTATTTATAAGGCTAAATAAATATAGATGTGGTTCTATGTACATGATGACTATACAAGAGGTGTTTTTGTTTTCTTTTTAATTTTTAAATTTTTCTTTTGATTTTATATTTATAAATATATACAAATATTTACAAGCCTATTTTGTGAGGAAAATACTTTTATTTTATTTACATAAATATTTACACACATGAGCCCCTATCTCCCTCTACTTTGGCTTTTATGCGGTCAGGCCCATGCTGAGCCCTCCCTTGGGTTAGGTTGCTCAATATTTATTCTAAATATTTCCCTCTTTTTCTTTTTAATATTTATTCTTTTATTTTTGCACAAAAACATGCTAATTATAGGTTTTTACACAATGCATGCTTTTGGTAATTATTTGTATTTACACATATCTACATGCATTTGCAAAGGTTTTTGTAGCTAAAATATAAGAATAAAGAGTGGTGAATGAGTATTCATCAACTATGCACTCCTCAAACAGATGGAGATAGTTCTCGCATTATTTGAAGCATAAATGACACCTATTTATAGTTATTATATTGATTTTGTATAACAAATCCTGTGTAAGGAGTTTTTGATGAGCCAACAACCACAAAAAATAAGTTACTCTCAGGTCGAATAATTTAGACCAAAACATGTAGTGGAATGTCGATCTTATATCTCCATCTATCAGCAATCAGTATAGAGTCCTGTTTAAATCCCATTTGGCCTAAATTTTGAAGTTTGGAAGAGACATTTATCGCCAGAAGTTACCGCTAATTTGTTTTAGATTTGATCGATAATTTGTTTCCATTTATTCATAATGTACATCATCTCAACTGATAGTCTATTTGATAATTGTTTAAACTGATTATTGTTTGCTTTCCATGATGATAGAGCTGAGCTTACTGGGACCTTTTTGTTCCTCGAATTTGCCCTGCATTACGGGTAAGCAAACATGAAAGGTTTGTTTTCACTGATTGGGTCCTTTTAAAAAGAAGTTATTTCCCCATTTTATATCATTTTGAGATAACATGTAACAACATTCGGACCCCTTTCAGGTGAGCCTTTCACAATGGTGATTGGTTAGAGGTAAGCCTTGGGTCCAGTGTAATTGGTCCCCCTCGGTACGAACATACCCCCAGCAATTTTGAAATCCACGATTTTTTGTGTTATATAATCTCTATAAGTGATTTGGTAAGGAGCGTTATCAAATGTTTGTAACTCCAGGATATTCCACCCGTCGTTGATTTTGGTCTCATTACTTTTTTTCATGCCACCTTAGCCCTAGTTGTATTGTCTGGGTTTCCATTCCATAGGAAATTTCATCTAATGTTGTCAATTTTTCTCAAGAACGCCCCTGGCATTTTTTAGCATGAGAGCATATGGGTGCTGAGTGGTGTTAGTGCTGAATTTAATAGACGGACTCTAGATGATAATGGAAGTAATTTAGCCTTCCAACCTTGGAGTTTTGGTAAAATCTCTCTATGATATGTGTCAAGTCCTTTTTCAGTCTTTATGTGGATAGTGGAAAACCTAAATAATTCATCGGGTATTTTCCATGCGGCCATCCTAAGATAATTTTTTCTTCTTTAATTTCAGAATCAGTGAGATTTATTCCCATGAGTTCTGCTTTATCCCTATTTACGTCCAAGACATATAATTTACTAAATACTTTTATTATGGTACATACATTTTTTAGTGAATCATGGTCATATTCAAGGAAAATTAACAAGTCATCTGCAAATTGGATGTTTGTTACCTTAGACTTGATTCCCGACCTAAAAAAGCCTTTTGCATTTACAAGAGTCAGCTAATTTTGAAAGCACTGCATTAAAGAGTAACACAGAGTGGAAGAAAAGGAAAGGAGAAACATGGTCACCCTATCTCACTCCCCTCCTCGGTTGCAAGAAACCAATCGAAGAGCCATTCAATTTGAAGATCTTAGTAGTATCTAATAATGCTCTGATCCAATCGATGAAAATATCCGGGGCTCTAGAGGCATTCAAACAAGGGAGGAACTAGTATACATCATGGGGGGCCATGGCCCCGCCATGATTATTATACGTCACTTATACAATGTATTAAGTTTTTAATACAGCCCCTCCTTACCTGTATTGTAATTAATGTTGTTAGAAAATTGTTGTAGAATCATTAAATGGTCAAGTGGTAGAGTGGTAAGGTTGTTATTTTGGACACCAAGGTTCGAATCTTATCTCCATCAATTTTACTTTCTTTTATATTCTTTATCCAATCACTTCAAAAGTATTAAAATAATTTGATATAAAATTGCATCAAGTCAAGTGGGGGAACTAGTATACATTATGCCCCCAATGATTATTATACGTCACTTATACAATGTATTAAGTGTTTAATATGACTCCTCCTTAACTGTATTATAATTAATGTTATTAGAGAAATGGTGTTGAATCATTAAATGGTTAAGTAGTAGAGTGGTAAGGTTATCATTTTGAAGACCATGGTTCGAATCTTATCTTCATCAATTTTACTTTCTTTTATAAGATTTATCCAATCACTTCTAAAGTATTAAATAATTTGATATAAAAATGTATTCGAGTTTATTTATCTCTCCCATTATTACTCTTTATAAATAAAATAAATTTTATTGTTTCCTTTTAACCATGAACTTTTTTGTTTCAAAATTTCACTTGATAATTTAGGCTTTTTAGGATGGATTCGGAGAGGCTTAAATTAGTATATTTATCCAATTTAAAAATTTTCACGGAAAATACCAATCTATTTGAAATTCTAACATTAATAATAGATTTAAATTCTACGTTTATCAAGATTAAAAGAGGTTCATTTTAAAAATATTAATTTTATTTAAAGATATCGTTCAAAAACACATAGATTTTTCTATTTTTGAGCATAGATAATAATTGTATACTCGACCCCTCCTTCGTGAAATTCCTGGTTCTGCCCCTGCCTTGAAAGCACCCAAGATAAAATGTCATCTCAGCATATCGAAGGCTTTTCGGAAATCAATTTTGAGGATTAAGGCTTTCGTATCTGTTCTCTTCCAAATGTCTATAATAGGCATCTTTTGCTGATCTATCACGTATGAAGGCACATTGAGTAGGTGGTATATTTTCTTGAATGCTTGATCTCCACCTATTTGCAATAACTTTAGAGATGATTCTAAGAGGAAGATTTATAAGACTTATCGGTTTGTAGTTTCCGATCTCATTTGTAACTCCATTCTTGTAAATAAGGGAGACAAGCGCGTTATTTATATGTCATGAATCTCAATAAAGTTTTCATATTGCATCCATGACATCAAATCCATAAATTCTAACTTAATTATTGACCACAACTTGCGGATAAAATCAATGTTTAAGCCATCTGGTCCGGGAGCCTTGTAGAGTTTGAACCCCATAATCGTATCCTCAATTTCAACCATAGTGAAGGAAGCCAATAGAGCATCAGTATAGGTAGTGGGTGCAATCAAATTTTCTGAATATATACAATATTATGTGAGCCCTTAGGGTCTCCCATAAGGTCTTGGTAAAAGGGAAATTATTACCCTACTTAGATCTTCAAAATCTCTACCACCTTACCTCTATCATCCCTTAGTTTCACAATCTCTTTTTTGAGCGATTTTTCGAGGCTATGAATTTCATCAATTTTGTATTCTCGAATCCCTCCTTGAGATATTTTTATTTTTGCTCTCTGTTTCCAAAATGTGGTATCTTCAATTCGTAGGGATTCCAATGAATGATTGAGTTTTTTAATGTCTCAGACATCTCCACATTGGGTTCCTTGATCTCTGTCTCTAAGGATTTTATTCTATTTTCTAAGAAGGAGATCTCTTTGGTTATATCCTACATGTTTTCCTACTTCCAAGTCTTTATCAGTGGTTTTAATATCTTGATTTTTGCAGACCATCTGTGGAATGGGTTTTCCGAGTTTTGGTCTGTGGACCAGGATCTATTCACACTCAATAAAGTATGGCTTGTCCAACCAAATGTTCTCCATTCTGAAAATTTGATTCTTCATTCTGATTTTTTCACATGATAGGAGGAGAGGATTGCGATTTGAAAATGTCTTGGGTAATGTTTTAAATCACGATGAAAGTATTGTCTTAGTGAAATATTTGCCAAGATCCTATCCAATTAGGCCCAAGATCCACAATCCCTAGACTCCGATCAAGTGAAGTGATCTGAGTCCAATGAGATTGAAATCCCCTAGTATGATGGTGGGAACTTCCTCGAATACCAAATTATTTAGTTCAGTTAGAAAGGAAAGTTTCTCATTATCCTCAGGAGGTTTATAGATATTAAAATTATGAAATCCTAATTTCCAAACAGCAAGTAAAAATAAAGTTTTGTGTATTAGGCTCCATCTGTCTTGGCTCGAAGCCTAAGTTTATTATGATCCCAACCTGACCATAGCCCCCAAGATAGTGCCAAGAAAAGTCCTCCCACTCATTTAACCAATTTCTTAAAGGCAAATTTCTTAGTCTGGATTCTTGCAAGAATCAGATATTTAGTTTGCCAACCGTCATCAAGTTTTTTTAGTAGGTCCCATTTATGATTCCCTCTTTCCCACCCTCTGATATTCCACGTAATCATATTTAATTACATGTTTAGAAGATTTGATAAGGAAGTCCTACCCACAAAAGCCAACGAAATCTTAACAATTATTTATAATATCTATTCCAACTTCTAAGTTATCAAATTAAAAAAAATCAAGTAAACTTTTAGTTCTTAACATCAAATTTGGAGATACGAGATTTAAAAGCTTATGCAAAGGGGAGTTTGAATGTGTTGTACCTTTTTTCTTGACATTTTCCGATGTTAAAGATATCTAGCGATCAGTGCCCTCCTCAACAATTGATTCTTTCCATTCCTTGAGAATGAAAGCTGGTTGTTTTGATGCTCCCTTAATATCGCATGGGGATGATGGAAGGCTTTGTGGGTGTCTCAAAATAGACGGACCAATGATCTTTCCCAGACTTTCTATAAGATAGATAGCTTGGTTTAGTTTAGCCTTATCTGGGTTTGTATACCGATCTTCCTCAGTGTGAAGGGATCGAACAATGAAATGTTAAGGTTAACTTTCTTTCAGGAGGCAGCTGGGAAGATATCAAAGAACGGATTGTTTAGCTCAACCAAAAGATTTTTTTGTTGTTTTCTCTAAATCATTTGAATGGTATGCTATTCATTTTTTCCTCAATTTTGTAGCCAACCACCGGCTTATAAAGAGTGTTATTTTCAACCAGAGGTGTATCATAATGCAGAAATTTGATGGTTCTATCATCTTCATGTAACTGAAAGGTTACCTCGAAAATCCCATCAACAGTTGTGACCTCGACTGCCCTCGGGATGTTTTTAACATCCGAGATGTCAATCAGGGGCTTGATGGGAGAGGCTTTCTTGCAATCATTGTCCATTTCTGTGCACTCAAAATCAATCAGCTTGTTGAATTGCTTTACCATACTAGCAGTTATATAAGGGTGCATGTGATGTAACGGTAATCCCAGAGCCAAAAACCAATATGTTGAGATCTCCTTGACCTTCTTCGCACCAAATGAGGGTGGTCATTTATAGAACCGGATCCATGTATCATTAACTGCCTGGATGGACGAGTGGGTCAATGCCTCAAAAGTTCTAAGCGAGTCTGGTAAAGATTAATTGGAAATCCGAAATCTTCCACAGACATTGCAAAGCTCCTATTCCTACTTTGATTCCAAGATTTCTCTTAGCCTTTTTGCAATGTTGTTATCTCTTTCGAGAATTCAATAATTAAGACATCATGTAATTTCATTCTCATAGCTCGGGCTTCCTCACAGATTTCTGATTTCTAGAAAGGTAGGGTGGTCTTACCATGGATATCAAGTTTCTGATGTTGGGCGTGCATGGAAGGCCTTCGATTTTCTATCTCAACCACTTCTTTACAGGAATCCACAACCCCTTATATTTGAGCAAAAAAATTAGCTCCAAAGGGTTTGAGGTTGCGCTAAGATCTTTCCGCTCACCCGAGGGCAGATACGATCTCCTCTGCTTGTAAGCACGTGGAGCAGCCATGATATCATAAGGATTTCCGTTGGTTATTTCAAAGGGGTAGCGAAGATAGCATGAAGCAATCTTATGTCCCTCCTTTAAACAGTATGTATTGGGAACAGATTTCCCGTATAAATTGAATTGCAGAAAAATAACCAAAATCGATAGGCAGATCCTGCACGATATATATCAACTACGAGAAAGTATCTCAACCACACAAAAAAATCAACCACAGATGCACGGAAAATTTTTAACGTGAAAAACCCTCAATGTGATGGGAAAAACCACGAGGTTGATTGCAATCCAAAACCAATCACTATAATCGAAGTAATCTCCCGTGAGGGGCTTACAAAAGGCCGGCCCTCAATACGGTGCTACAAATCACCAAACAATGAAGAATAGTAAAGAGGAGAAATATCACCAAACGGATAAATCCATCGTCAAACTGTATGGAGGAATGCTGGAGAAGAACTGCGCCAAAGGTTACTCCTTCCAAACTTCGAGGCAACCACGAACTTTCTTTTTCTCCCTCTCTCTCTCTCTTATTTCTTTCTTGTGCTAGAAAAGCTTGTGTTGGGATGATCCTGGTATGCACCACATACCCTCTATTTATACTCCATGGAGATGAGCAAATAAGAAAACCTGTACTCCTACTTTCAATAGGATTAGGAAAAGATAACTCCTAATCCTAAAAAGTAGTTGATCTCCTTCTCCAATCAATAATTGATTTTCCTTTTCCAAATAGGACTATCAATGTCCTATAAATATGGAATAGATTCCCACAAGGAGGGAAACCCATCCAACAAATCTCCCCCTCATCGACGATATGGGAACTGCTCCAAACCTGCGAGGGAATAACATCTCTCGAACTTTCCAAGCGGCAAAGTCTTTGTCATCGTATCAGCACCATTGTCATTTGTGCGAATCTTATCGAGTACAAGCTACTTCAATTCTAACACATCACATATCCAATGATATCTGAACATCGATATGATTCGATCTTGCATGGAATGTAGAGTTCTTGTCAAGGTGAATAGCACTCTAACTGTCATAGTAAAGCACACACTTGTCTTGATGAAAATCAAGTTCCCGCATGAACTTCTTCATCCACAGCAATTCTTGCACGCCTCTGTAACTGTAATGAACTCTGCCTCTGTAGTAGATAAAGCAATAAACTTCTGGAGACAAGACTGCCAATAAACTGCGCCACCTGCAAAGGACATCATGTAGCCAGATATAGATCTTCTCCCATCAATGTCACCCGCCATATTTGAATCTGTGTATCCAAAAAGAATAGGCTTCTCTGCTCCAAAGCAAAAAGAGTAACTGTTAGTACCTCAAAGATATCTCAAGATCCATTTAACTCTTCCTAATGGTGTTTTCCTGGATTTGAGATGAACCTACTAACAACTCCAACTGCATGAACAATATCTGGCCTCGTACAAATCATAGCATACATGAGACTACCTGTTGCTGATGCATACGGAATTCTTTCCATATCTTTATTCTCTGCATTGCTCTGTGGGCTATCTTTGAAACTTAACTTGAAATGCGCTCCAAGAGGAGTGCTAGCTGGCTTCGCTTTCTCCATACAAAATCTTTGAAGTACCTTCTCAATGTACTTCTCTTGTGAAAGTTGAAGTTTCCTTACTCCCCTGTCTCGAGTGATCTTCATGCCCAGTATCTGACTTGCGTGCCCCAAGTCCTTCATAGCAAAGGACTTGCTCAACTCTTTCTTCAAGTAAGAGTTTCTCTTTCTATTGTTGTCTACAATCAGAATGTCGTCTACATAAAGCAACAATATAATGAAATCATCACTTGAGAATTTCTTCACGAACACACAATGGTCTGAAGTAATCTTGAAGTAACCATGGTCCCCATGAATGAGTCAAACTTCTTGTACCACTGCCTGGGGGATTGCTTCAAGCCATATATACTCTTCTTTAGTCTGCAAACATAGTCTTCCTTGCCTTTGACCGTAAAGCCCTCTGGGTGCAACATATATATTTCCTCCTCAAGGTCACCATAGAGGAAAGCTGTCTTCACATCCATCTGTTCAACCTCCAAATCAAGACTAGCTGCAAAGCTGAGAACTACCCTGATAGAAGACATCTTCACCACAGGAGAAAAGATCTCCTCAAATTCAACTCCTTTCCTTTGGTTAAAACCTTTCACAACCAACCTAGCTTTGTACCTTGGGTTTGTAGAGTATTCATCATGTTTCACTCTATAAACCCAATTGTTTCTCAATGCCCGCTTGCCTTTGGATAACTTGACAAGCTCAAAGGTATGATTGTTATGAAGGGACTTCATTTCCTCTTTCATAGCTTCTACAATTTCTCCTTGTTTGCATCTTGCAAGGCTTCTTCATAGTATTCAGGCTCGTTGTTGTCTGTCAACAAAATGTACTCATGTGCATAATACCTGGTGGAGGGTCGCCTCTCCCTCATGGGTCTCTGCGGTGGGAGAGCCTCGGAAGAAGAAGAGCTCTCATCATCTTGCCCACCATGATCACTATCATCATCTGCATCATAATCATCAGGAGTGGTAACCTATGGTACATCCTCCTCATGTCCTGCATCTGATGTCTTCTCATATGCATCATCCGGCACCACATGTGGGCCCTCTGCAAAGGGACTGATAGCTGCCCGAAGGAGAGTCCTTAGCGGCCTTCTTGATGTCTTCAATTGTTTGATCTTCAGAGAAGATCACATCTTTACTCCTCACTGGCTTCTTATCAACTGGATCATACAACCTGTAGCCAAACTCATCTTGTCCATATCCCAAGAAGATGCATTGCTTTGTCTTTGCGTCCAACTTAGACCTCTAATCCTTGGGAACATGCACAAATGCGCGACATCCAAAGACCCACAAATAGTTGTATGAGACATTCTTTCCATGCCAAATCCTGTTAGGAACATCAGCATCCAAGGGTACATGTGGAGATAGATTAATAACATGAACAATAGTATAAAGTGCTTCACACCAGAAAGAGTTAGGCAACTTAGCTTCAGAAAGAAGATATCTGACTCTCTCCGTCAAGGTCATGTTCATTCTTTCTGCAATGCCATTCAACGGCGACGTCTTGGGTGGAGTCTTCTGGTGCCTGGTACCATGAGACCTGCAATACTCATCAAACAGTCCAATATACTCACCACCATTATCACTGTGGATGCACTTCAGCTTCTTTCCAGATTATCGCTCTACTAATACATGGAAGTCCTTGAAAACACCAAGGACTTGGTCCTTCCTCTTTAAGGCGCATACCCAAACTTTTTTGAAGAAATCATCAATGAATGTAACAAAATAAAGTGCACCACCAAGAGAATTTACTTTCAACGAACCACAAACATCTGTGTGAACAAGCTCTAATGATTGCATCTTCCTAGAAGGTGGATGGCTCTTGAAGGAGACTCTCGTCTGCTTCCCAGCCAAACAGTGTGTGCATCTCTCCAACTTCTCTTTCTTGACAACAATCAGCATATTCTTCCTCATTAAACACTGCAGCCCTTTCTCGCTCATGTTCCCCAATCGTCGATGCCATAGCTTAATGGATTTTGCATCTCCAGTCACATGTGCAACATCACGGGAGATGGATGCATTCATGATGTAAGATTGTTGCTATACTTCTTGTCACGAGCAACAACTAAGGATCCTCGAGTAAGCTTCCATTGACTGCTACCAAAAGTGTTAAGGTATCCCTTATCATCAAGCTTGCCTGCAGAGATGAGATTTAGGTGCATATATGGTGCATGCCTCACATCTTTGAGTGTCAACACAACTCCATTGGCATTCTTCAATGCAATATTGCCAATGCCAACAATATGGGACAAAGAACTATTCCCCATCTTCAATGTACCAAAATCACCAGCTGTATATGAAGAAAAAAATTCTCTCTGAGATGTGACATGTAGAGCAGATTCGCTATCAACAAGTCAAGAAGTACCATCCCGTGCGACATTTACCATCTCTTCATCATAGACAATGAGGAGCTCATGTTGTGCAGATGCAACAACTTGTTCATTCTTTTTCTCTTGCTTGTCGCCACCATTCTTGTTATCTCTCTTGAACTGGAAGCAACTTCCTGATGTGCCCTTTCTTCTTGCAATAGTGGCACTTCATATTTTGATATATGGATCTGGACTTGCTTATGGCATTATCTCTACCTTTATCAGTCTTGGTATGAGACTCTGTGACAAGAACCTCTGAATGTGAAGAGCTTCCTTGGGGTTTTCTTCGCAACTCCTCATTAAGAATGCCAGACTTGACTGTCTCCAAAGAAACGACTCCATTGACTGCAGAGTTCGTAAGTGAGACTCGAAAAGTCTCCCATGAATCTGGTAGAGTAGCAAGCAGTAGCAGTCCCAACATCTCATCTTCAAATTTTATCTCCATGCTCATCAACTGGCTAGAAATTCCTTGGAACTCATTCATAAAATCTAGTACAGAGCTGCCTTCCTTGAACCTCAAATTCACTAGTCTCTTAAGAAGAAACAGTTTGTTACTTCCCGTCTTGGAGGCGTAAAGATTTTCCAACTTCAACCACAAGTTTCTAGCGTGACTTTCATCTTGGATATGGTTGTAGACATTCTCATCAACAAACTATATGATGAAGCCACAAACCTGCTCGTGTTCAAATTCTCATTCCTCATCTGTTTTGGCTTCGGGCTTCCACGTGGAGAACATCGGAAGGTGCATAACCTTCACATGTAAAAGACCATTCATCTTGTTCTTTCACAAATTGTAATTAGTTCCATTAAGACTAATCATCCTACTCGAACCAAACTCCATCTTGTAATCCACCATTGAACCTTACTCTGATACCACTTATTGGGAATAGATTCCTCGTATAAATTGAATTGCGGAAAAATAACCAAATTGATAGGCGGATCCTGCACGATATATCAACTACGAGAAAGTATCTCAACCACACAAAAAAATCAACCGCAGATGCACGGAGAATTTTTAACGTGGAAAACCCTCAATGTGAGGGGAAAAACCACGGGGTTGATCGAAGTAATATCCCGTGAGGGACTTATAAAAGGCTGGCCTTCAATACGGTGCTACAAATCATCAAACAATGGAGAATAGTAAAGAGGATAAATATCACCAAACGAATAAATCCGTCGCCAAACTGTAGGGAAGAATGTTGGAGAAGAACTGCTCCAAAGGTTACTCCCTCCAAACTTCGCGGAAACCACGGACCTTTTTTTCTCCCTCTCTCTATTATTTCTTTCTTGTGCTAGAAGAGCTTGTATTGGGATAATCATTGTATGCACCCCATACCCTATATTTATACTCCATGGAGATGAACAACTAAGGAAACCTGGACTCCTACTTCCAATAGGATTAGGAAAAGATAACTTGTAATCTTAGAAGGTAATTGATCTCCTTCTCCAATCAATAATTGATTTTCCTTTTCCAAGTAGGACTACCAATGTCCTATAAATATGGAATAGGTTCCCACCAGGAGGGTAACCCATCGAACAATATAGACATCAAGAATGAGTTCATTTCTTTCTCTTCTCTTTCAAGCATGTTCTCTCCTTTGACCACATTTTTTGGGACTCATTTTTTAATGAAGAATGAGTTCCATTGGGTCCCATATAGTCTTCATGTCTCATTGTCGGTAGGTAATTAACCAAATTAAGTACTCTTTGATTTTGTTTTCCCTTGATGAATAGGAAAAGTAAGATTTTGATTCTCTTGTATACTTCCCTTCCCTATCAACATGCCAGATCAAGGCTTCCTCTCCCTTTATCCTCTACTCACTCAGATTTTCAACTGCTGATCCTTCATGTTACGAGAGTTTTGATTTCCATGTGTATCATCCTTCTTTGCATCTGATTTTCCCAAGCAGCAAACTCCAGCTTGACCTAATGGTGTTTAGTCTATTTACCTTCCTTGTCGTGATGGATGAACTGGGAGTCTTTGACATTGCTATCATTTTCTTGTTTTCCCCTTGTATGGAACTTTCCTCTCTGGCCAATCCAGAACCATGATTTCTTTTTTTAGGTAGAAAGCAGACGGTTTGACAAATTTCATTCTCTCGATATGTTTTTGCAGTGGGTGTTCCTTTCCTGATTTTTCCTCGTTTGATTTCAAACGTATCTTCAGTCGCTTCTTGAAACCTCGACACCTCATTATGGGGGGAGAGAAACACAGAAAAGTGAATTTTTCAACGATTCTATTTTCAGGTTTCCTGTTTGTTCAAGCAGTTCTTGAAGAGCAGAGATTTGATCCAACGGAAGAGGGAACGAGAGGCTGTAATTCCCATGAACCACGAACTTGAGGGAACAAGAGGCTTAAATGCCCAAGGGGAGGTTGAAAGCATTACCTCATCGTCGAAGGTCTCCACATAACATAAACCCTAACACACACTTTACATGCAAGCCCCAAATGTTGACCTGTTATTCCAGCAAGACAACACATAAAAGCTCTCAACTACTCTTATTGGAGAGGGAATGTTGGGGATAGGAGGATAGCCATTGTTTGTTATACATCTGTTTATGTCTCATGCAAGGAGTCAGATCCTCTGTAGTGATTTCCCCTACTGTAACATAGGGGGTCCGTCAGATGCGAGATGGACGGCCTTGATAGGGGGTTGGGGATAGTGAGCCCCCAATCAGGACCGTCATCATGCATCCGATGGACCTTCTGCGTTACTGCAGGGGTAAAGGACAACATGCGATCCTCTCTACTCGCAAAAGTGGTGATGAATTCAATTAACAAAGACAAACAATTATTCATTAAGAAAGAAAAACACCAATAATCCACAACACAAGAACCTAAGAAGTTCGACAATATGTCTACTCCACCTTTTCATACATAACCCTTTTTATATTCGTGTGAATATATGTTGGAGTACAATGAGAGGATGACTCAAGAGACTGTTGTTGACCGACCAAGCGACAGAGGTAAAGGTACAGAAATAGGTCGTTGCGACCTCGATCGCTCAACTAAGTCAATCAAGAAAAATATCAGACCACTCGAAACAAATAAAATCAATCAAGCATTAAAATAGCGGTCTAGCTATGAGTTTAACCTGGTATAGCACCCAGGGTCGAACTCGAGGAGCACGGGTTGGCCAAAGGCCTACGAAGTAGTAAAAATGAAATAAAATAAAGAAAAGATATTTTTAGTGATTTTTAATGATTTTTATATTTTTTTTGGATTTTTAATATGTGGAGAAAATAAAAGAAAACAAAAACAACCACACTTAAGCAATTTATTTAATGCATCAAAAATCAAGCAAAACTTCAAACAAAAATATTTTTATGTTTTTAATGTTTTTTAGTGTTTTTGGTTAATTTTTGATAATTTTCTGATGTATATTTTATTTTCTAAAAATCAAACAGTAGCAAAGAAACAAGGTACTGTCCAGCCAAGCCTAAAGTCCTTAGATAAAATATCTAAGAACCTCAAAAGGGCCTGGAGGTATTTTTCCTGTAAACTAGGTAAAACAAGGAAAATTTGAGTACCAAAATTATTATTTTTGGATTTTTAGATTATTTACTATAATTTTTATGGGTTTTTAGGTGTTTTTAAGTTTTTATGGTTTTTAAGCAATGAAAAATAGCCAAAATTGGCTAGAAAATAAAGGAATACAAAATAAACAGAACCTAATTTTTATAGAATTTTTAGATGGGTTTTTATATTTTTATGGGGTTTTTAAAACTAGACAGTGGCTAAAATAAGGGTTTTTGAATTTTTTAAAAATAACAAATAAACTCAAAAATGTCCTCAAAAATTCTCAAAAATCCTACAACATGCAGGAGCCATGTGTCAAATTTTCATCGAATTTGGAGGTGATTTTATATTTTATTCAAAAATCAAAAGAGGGCACTGTGCACAAGGACGGAAGTGCAAATACCCTAAGTTCTGGGCGTCCAGGTGCAAAATACCCAGCAACGCACGCGCGCGGCGCGTGCCTGGGGGCACTCAGGGACCTCTTTGTAAAGAAAATAAGGTCCGGGGACTACTTGGTAACACGTACCAAAAGTCCAGGGACCTCAGATGCATTGCAAATAACCCAAACATACACGTGACGAAGCACGTGGCTCACACAGACAGGGGCATATAAGCAAATAAACTAAAGTATGAGGTCCAATGTGCAAATAACCCAACGTAAATAAAGTACGCAAAATATTTACAGGACTAACACTAAATGCGTAAAAGGAAAGGGGGCCTAAGACAAATTACCCCTTATTTAACGTCGACGGGCGGATGATTGACGCGTGGCTGATCTGACGGTTCTGGACGACGGCGCCTTTAACCCTTCGAACGATGGCCGAATCGACGTCTGAGGGAGAGGCACGTGGCAGATCTGACGGCCACGGGTGGCTGGTGCCTCTCTCTCTCTCTGCTCTGACGGTCAAGATCAACCCTCTGGATGATCGGACGGTGACGGCGGCTCCATGGATGGATGGTCACGATGAAAACTGGCGCGCCGAGGTTGATCTGACGGTTGGCGAGGATCCTGGAAGAACAAGCCGCCGGCGACTTTCGCCGGCCTTCTGAGCATGAGGTGGTCCTCGTCTACCGCTCCTGGAGATCGGAGAAGCTCCGCAATGAAGCTCCGCAGCTGATGGTGGTCTCCGATGGCCCAGCCGAGCCCTGGAGGGCTCCAGCAAGGTCGGCGGAGGAGAGCTCCTGGCCTGGAAGACTCGAGCCTTCAGATGGGCTCGCACTGACCTGCAAATGGAACCAGGAGATTCACGGGTCGAGGGAAAAGTGCCTCGACCCGGTTAGGCGGCGTGGAGGTGGTCTGTGCGTCAGAGCGGATGAATCCCAGCGAAGCGACGGCGAGGGGATTCGAATCCCAGCTCCTGTGCGAGCTGGGTTGAACGGAGGGGCGGAGAAGGTGCGCGGAGGGAAGTCGGAGGTGAATATGGGTTCCGATGATCGAACGGACGCGGGAGGTGGTCGGAATCGATGGAACACGGCGGCGGAGCGATTTGGGGCAAAATGAAAATTAGACTAAATAAGGAAGCTAAGGGATTACCTAGGCGGTCGAGGAGACTATGTTGGAGCTGGGGGAGCTCCTGGTCGTGGCCTCAAGGGTTGTCTCGGCCCGAGGCTCGAGCTCCTGCTCTGGGCGGAGCACGACGGTGCTAAGTCGCCAGATCAGTGGAAACCGGCCCTCTCCTCGCTGCGACGGCACCTGGAGCGAGCTGTCACTCACGCTCGGGCACTGGAGCTCACTGGGGGTGGAGCGGATTAGCCAAAGATGCAGAATGAGGAGGCGGAGCTTGGTATTTAAGTGGCTCGGGGTCCGAAAAGATGAGCTCGGGTAGGGTCACGGTGGCGCGCGGACCCCGAGATTGACGCCCGGCGAGGGTGTCGGATGTGGGAGGTGACAAACGGAGCCGGGTTTTGGGTGTTAGGCAATCGGGTCGAGCGGGTATAAAATGGAGAAATCGGGTTGGCCGCTCGAACCCGTGGGAAGTGGTCCTGGGGGGGCCAGTTGACCGGGCGGTCAACATCCCCAGGACCCAATGAGGATGGGCCACGTGGCCAGATTTTGAAACTCAAATTCAAGGTAGCTAGGGCCCGATTTTGTAAAAACCCAAAACATGAAATATTTTTATTTTATTTTTTTTCTATTTTTTTGGTGATTTTTAATTAATTTTTGGAAATAAAAATAAGGTATTTACAATATGTAGCTATATAGGTATATGTACATTAGGTAGATTTTTGATTTTTGATTTTTAATTATTATTTATATACAATTTTATCCTTATTTTATATTTTATTTATTTATAGAATAAAATAATGAATAAAAGGGTGTTTTTATTTTATGTTTATTATTTATTTACATAGGTAAAATAAATAGATATATACATCTATATACATGACATATGTACAATATATTTTTGTAATTTTAAATTTTGTTATTTTTATTTGATTTTTGTTTTGAATCTTTTTATTTTATTTATTTACAATATATAATATAGGATATTTACAAGAAGTTTTGAAAATAAATAAATTTATTTACAAGGCTAAATAAATAAAGGGGTATGGTCTATGTACATGGTGAAAGGATATTTTTGTTCTTTTTATTTTCACATTTTTATTTTGTTTTTAATATTTTCTAAATATATACAAATATGTACAAGCATATTTTTGGGTGAGGAAAATATAATTTTATTTATGTACAAATATTTACACATGAGCCCCTATCTCCCTCTACTTTGGCTTTTATGCGGTCAGGCCCATGCTGAGCCCTCCCTTGGGTTAGGTTGCTCAATATTTATTCTAAATATTTCCCTCTTTTTCTTTTTCATCTTTATTCTTTTATTTTTGCACAAAAACATGCTAATTATAGGTTTTTACACAATGCATGCTTTTGCTAATTATTCCTATTTACACATATCTACATGCATTTGCATAGGTTTTTGTATCTAAAATATAAGAATAAAGAGTGATGAATGGGTATTCATCACCCCCCTATACTTAACTTTGCTAGTCCCTTAGCAAACACTTATTTGAAAAAGAAGTGAAAAAGAAAGAAAGAAAAAGAAAAAGAGGATGTACATGGATCAAGGTTGATTATTAAACTTGCCTTCATTAAATTGAGGTATGGAGCTCAATCAGATCTTTGGATTATTACTGTGTCGGAACCTTATTTAGACTTAAGCTTAAAACCTAACAGCCTCTAAGTTCCACCAATCTATAACCAAGACTCCTCAATGCTCCAGATCAGAACAAGTCATCAATCACAAACCCTGAAGACCATGAATCTTTTCTTGTCCTGTGGATGTGAAGTCTAAGCTCTCCACCTCAGAAATGGCAACTTGACAACCCTCCCCAACAAGGTGACTCTATGACCTCAATCTGGCCACTCTTTCCTCGAGGAGCGGGGTATTCCCTTCTAAGTTCAAGTACAACCGGCTCAAGAAGAGGGGGAAGAAGAGAATGGGTCAAGGCCAGTGTAGCCAAGTACCCTTGGGAGCTTGACCAGTGTAGCCAAGTCTCCCTGCTGCAAGCTACAACAAGTGGATCATGAAACCAAGCTTTGCTTATTGCACTTTTATACATACTCCGGTGGGATTATCATTTTCTCCCAGCCGGATTGGAGCACTTTCTGTGCCGTTCTCCTCCCAGAATGATGTCCTCCTGCCTCAAGCTTGTGGCAGTAAGTGAGGACGCTATGGTGTTCCTCCCGAGGAATACACCGATGCCAGACGCTATCCCCTCCTTCGTGGTAAAGGATGGGATCCTCCCAATGGTAGGACTTGGCCTTCGCAAGGAAGGTCTCAAGTCTCTGTCTGGGCCAATCTTGTGGGACTTTCCCAACAACGAGAAAGTTCACAATATCGGCGTACCATGGAAGTGAGGCGATAGCAAGGATCGCCTCATCTGGGAAGGTATCTCTAATAGGGTCAATCTGCTCAGAATCCTCAGGCTGCTCTAGTCGGGAGAGATGATCCGCCACCACATTCTTGACTTCAGGCTTATCCTTGATCCCAATGTCGAACTCCTGGAGTAGAAGGATCCATCTAGTCAGTCTGGCCTTGGCATCCTTCTTTGCCATGAGGTACCTGATGGCGGTGTGATCTGTAAACAAAGTCACTCTAGATCCGATGATATACGATCTGAACTTATCAAGGGCAAACACTACTGCTCGCATCTCCTTCTCTGTGACTGTATAATTCCGCTGGGCAGAATCCAATGTGCGGCTAGCATAGTGTATGGCAAATGGAACTCCATCCCTCCTCTGTCCCAGCACTGCCCCTACGGCAAAATCGGAGGCATCCGTCATGATCTCGAATGAGAGAGACCAATCAGGCGGCTAGAGGACAGGAGCCTCAATAACGCACTGCTGGAGAGTAGCAAACGACGAAAGACACTTGTCATCGACAAGGAACTCGGTGTCTTTCGTGAAGAGGTCAGTCAACGGCCGGGCAATCCTGCTGAAATCATGAATAAATCTCCTATAAAATCCAACGTGCCCCAGAAATGACCGTAGCTGCCTCAGATTGGACGGCGGTGCGAGTTTCCTAATGACATCAACCTTGGCCGGATCAACCTCCATGCCCCTGTTGGAGATGATGTGGCCAAGCACCGTCCCTTGAGTCACCATAAAGTGACTCTTCTCCCAAGATAGCACCAAGTGATACTCAATACATCGCTGGAGTACTCGATCTAGGCAGTCAAGACAAGAATCAAATCCGTCGCCGTAGATCGAGAAATCATCCATGAAGACCTCCAAACACTCCCCTACCATGTCCGAGAAGATCGATAGCATGCACCTCTGAAAAGTCGCAGGGGCATTGCATAGCCCAAATGGCATGCGTCGAAAAGCATATGTGCCGAAGGGACAGGTAAAGGTGGTCTTCTCCTGATCCTCAGGAGCGATGGCCACTTGGTTGTAGCCCGAGTACCCATCCAGGAAGCAATAATGGCTCTTCCCTGCCAGTCTCTCAATGATCTGGTCAATAAAAGGCAGGGGGAAATGGTCCTTCTTGGTGGCTTGGTTGAGTCTCCTGTAGTCAACACAAACCCTCCAAGAGGTGGGTACTCGTGTAGCGATCTCCTCTCCCGACTCACTGATCACAGTCGTGATGCCCGTCTTCTTGGGCACCACATGCAAGGGGCTGACCCACTTGGAGTCGGAAATGGAATAAATAAAATCTGCACTCCACCATTTCGATATTTCCTTCATCACGACCTCTCTCAGGTTGGGGTTTAGACGCCGCTGGAACTCACGCGATGGCTTCGCCCCTTCCTCGAGATAGATATGGTGGGAGCACACTGATGGACTAATCCCATGGAGATCTGCTACGCTCCATCCGATCGCCTTGCGGTTCTTTTCAAGAACCCCCATCAAACGGGATTCCTGCTCTCCAGTCAACTCGGCGGAGATGATGACTGGGTACATCTCTGGCTCGCCCGCAAGGAATCGATACTTCAGCGAAGTAGGGAGCGGCTTCAGCTCTGGAATGCTGGGTGTCGGCAAATCTGGCTGCGGAAGAAACTGAGTGAAAGCTGCAAGGTCGGCCAAATCTGCCTGGGAGAGTGAAAGCGTACTCTCGCAAACTGGATCGGGAGAAGGCGGCTCATCTGCACTGTCTCTGGTCTGCTCTGCATCTACCTCCTCCTCATCTGTAGGCTCAGGTGGAATCAGGTCTGGCATCTGATCATCACAATCGGCCCAATCAGACTCTGACTCCGAGGGATCTGTATCAACCGCGGTGGCATCAGTAGCACCGGAAAACATGGTGGCCTCAGCACCACCATCACTAAACATCGTGCTGCGATCAAGGACCGGCTCTGCTGCCTCAATGGTATCCTGAACCAGGTCTGTGCTCTCCAGACTCTCCTCTGCTGTCGTCTCTGCATCAGCTGTGTCTGAAAGTGAGAGGGTGGTCTGTGTCTCAAGGTCTGCCCAAGCTGCCTCATCATCTGTGATCACAAAATCACAGTCCTGGTGGATGTCTGGCTCTGCGTCTGTCAGCTGCTCTGTATCTGTAGTAGCCTCTGAGCGTGCTCTATCTCTAGCTCTGTAGTACTCGACCGTCTCTATTTGTATACTCTCGCCATCGACGCGAAAGTACACCTTCCCGCTATCATGATCAGTCACCGCCTTGGCTGTGGCCAAGAACGGACGACCAAGGATGATGGGGGTATCGGTCACTGACTCAGGGATCTCCATGTCCAACACTACGAAGTCCACAGGGAATTTCAGGCCCTGAATCGTGACAATAACGTCTCGTAATAACCCCTTCGGCCTCTTGACAGATCGATCAGCGAACTGAAGGACTGTCCTGCTCTGTCGAAGAGTGCCCAACTCGAAGTGGTCGAGAAGGGCTGCCGGAAGAAGGTTGATCGACGATCCGCTATCTAGAAGAGTACGGTCGAACCTCTGTTCACTGATTTGGCATCTGACATACGGGGCCCCTGAATCTGGCCTCTTGGCTGGCAGGCGGTTCTGGATCGCAAAACACGTGGCTTTCGTCAGCACATGTATCTCTGAAGTGTGGTTCCTCCTCCTCCTCCTGACTGTAGTCCTCTCTCTCAAAGATCGCTGGAGAAGGGGGATGTGCTGCAAAGCCTCCTGGAGGGTCAGCTGGATATGGAATCGATCAATCATGCTCTGGCTGAACTCCTCAAGCTCTCTCTTTTTTGGATCATTTTTCTTCCCCTTCCCCATCTGAAGGGCTCTAGGGAAGGGGATCACTGGGTCCTTCTCAGATGAAGGACTAGGAAAAGGTCTAAGCGGTTCAAGGACCGGATCCACACATACATCATGCACCACAGTGGGACCAGAAGAAAGTAAACCTTTTCCTTTATTCACAATAGAGTTTTGAGATACAAGAATACGAGGAAAGACAACATCTCTATCTGTACAAACACCGGTGGCCTCAGTACCACCACGGGCTGGCTCTGCTGCTGCTGCTGGTAGACGTCTCGCGGCATCAGTACCGCGGGCTGGCTCGGCTGAACGGGTGGCATCAGTACCACCTCCTAGATCTGGTGAAGCGGCGGCCTCAGTACCGCCGGTGGGATCAGCATCCTTGGTGGCCTCAGTGCCACCGTCATCGTATGGAGCGGCCTCAGTACCGCTCTCCTCCTCCTGTGGCGCCTCTGGGATGTCCTCGTGGTGAAGCTCAGATGAGGCGCCGCCGCCTGCTGGGGTCCTACCGCTCCTAAGTGTGACAAAATCAGCATCAAATAGATCCGAAGATGTATCATCAAATGGGTCACTAGAAGTGGCTAACTCAGTATGTACTACCTGCTCATATTTCCTCTTGAGGTTGTTCGGATTCGGCTCTATCTGGGCTGGTATGGCGGCCTTCCCTCTCGCCAGGTCCCGCATCTCCTGGCGGAACTCGTCCATCTCCCGTCGGAATGTGGCCTGCTGGTCCGTGAGGAGGCGGGCGATGTCATCCAAAGCGGGGCTCTCGTGGGAGCCCGACGGGTAGCCTCTCTGTGGGTGAGGCTGCTGGAACTGCTGCTGCTGGTGCTGGTAAGAGGGGTATGATGGAGGGTGCTGCTGCTGGTATCCCGGGTGAGCCTGCTGCTCACGTCTCCACGACTGTCCCTGCTGCTGATAGGGACGCGGACCGAAGGATGACTGGTGCTGCTGATATGCTGGGGGCTGCTGCTGCGGCTGGTGGTGATCTCTCTGCTGGGAGTACTGCCCTCCCTGTCCTGACGGCTGCTGCTGGGGCTGGGTACCACCACTCCCCCACCTGAATCCGGGATGGTCTCGTCGGATCCCAGGCTGGGGACGGTCATACCAAATCCCGTTGACATCCATCAACGGCTCGGCATCGTAGGGGGCTGGCGGGAGTACTGCCAGAGGCTGGTCCGGCTGGTAGACCACCATCTGCATCTCTGGAGATGGTGGGGACTGGTAGGTGGGCTGCGGCTGCTGGTACCGCTCCGCCTGTACAAGATGGACCTGTCTAGGCTGCACGTGGGTGCTGGAGCGCTGGGACGAGCTGCTGCTGCTGCCGGCGTCGCCTCGCGACTGAAGACGGGGCTGAGAAGCCGTCTGTGCCTCCTGGAGACACATGAGCTGTGTCTTCATGTCGCTCAGAACCTGTGCCATCTGCTCCATCTGCGTGATACTCTGGCACTGCTTCTTCTCGATCAGCTCCATGCGGTCCAGCTTCTCGCTGATAATGCCCATGTCCGCAGCTGACGACTCTGCCTGTGCTGCTGCGGCTGCGGACAAACTGGATGGACCTGCATCTACCCGTGCTATCCTCTGGTACTGCACGGGTCCTGGCTGATGTGGCTGGGTCTTCTGAGTATACAACCTGGTCTGAGACATCACCATATAGTTCTCAGCCATCTCCTCGAAGATGGACCAGACCTGGTCGTGGTCCTTGGCGAAGTAGGACCCGCCGTAAGAAGCATTCACCAGACACTGTAGCTCTGGTGTCAACCCGCTGAAAAAGCTCTGCACGAGGTTCGGCTTCGTGATGTCGTGGTGCGGGCATCTGTCCAGGAGCTCTCGGAACCTCTCCCATGCCTCGTGAAACTGCTCGTTGGGGAACATGGAGAAGTTGCTGATCAGGGCCCTCGCTGCATTCGTCCGCCCGAGTGGATAGTACTTGTTCAAGTACTCGGTGCGGAGCTGCTCCCAGGTATAAACAAACCTCCCAAGGTCCTTCAGCCAGGTGGCTGCTCTATCTGCCAGTGAAAACGGGAAGGCTATCATCCGGATCGTGTCCTGGTCCACATGCCGGTCGTGGACAGTGCTGCAAATCATCAGAAACTCCTGGAGGTGGAGGTGGGGCTCCTCAGTGGCGAGTCCGTGAAAACGAGGGAGCATCTGCAGGGTGTTCGGGGGGAACTTGAAGTCCCCCACGATAGCAGGTACCACCACCCAATGGTGCATCAGTGTAGATCCGGGGTTGTGCAACTCCCGCATCGGTCTAGGTGGTCCTCCTCCCGCGGCTGCTGCCGCTGCGGCGGTGGCCGCGGCTGCTGCGGCGGCTGCTGCTGCGGCTCGTGCCTCTGCATCAGGTCCGTCCTCAGGCTCGCTCTGCTCATCTCGCTCTGCTCTGAGCCTCTCCAACTCTCGCCTCATCTCTATCATAAATGCCCCCTGATCGCGTAACTGCTGCTGGACTGTCTCGAGTGATGCGATCAAGGTGGAGTTGATCGCTCCCTGATCCATAACAACGTGCTCTGTGCGGGAACGATCCTCAGAACTGCCGGCCATGGCGACGTCTGCAAAACCAAACGAGCCCAACTCAGGTGCTGTCAAATGTATCAATCTCTCCTCGGGCTCTGTCTCTCAGGTAGATCAGAAAGGGGGTCAAGGGGGAACAGGGTGGAGTCGTACTCGGGCTCGGAAAGCGGATCTGAGCTCTCGCGAGCCAACCTAGATGAGGAGGTAGACGCGCCCGAAAGCGGTGCAACCTGAGGATGCCTAAGAGACCGTCTGCCCATCATCTTGATCTGGCGAGTAAGGCGGATGAGATCTGGAAAAATTACGATCAGAAAACAAACCCCCGGTTCACCAATGCAACGCGAGCTGAAGACCGTGAAAGTTCGGTCAAATTATCTTGTCGATTTTATTTTGGTGAACACACAGAATATCAGCGCGCTTACGTGACCTGTTGGGATATCCGATGCTAACCCAACCGACTGGCTCGCACGGAAGAGTCGGTAATCAGTCGGGACTAGCAACGGGGGGCTCTACCTAGGGTGCGGGTTACTCTCTCGCGCATCCAAACCAAACAATGAGGGGGTTGCTCTCCCCAAGACAAAGTTTTTAGGGTGAGCGGTTTTTAAGATCAATAAGATTAGCAGTCCCAATTTTATGGTTTCACTTTTTTAATCTTTTTCAAAGCAAACAAAAGGCCTAACGAATTTTTCGGTTCTCCTGGTTATTAAGTCCAAAACAGGGGGGAGAAGACGAAAAAGCCGATGCACGATAAATCAATGATGCATGCAAAGTCAGAAATGCGTACCTGCCTCCAGCACTCTACATGCAATATGATCCACGCATAAAAGTAAAGACAGAAATAAAACTAACCTAAATGATGCAGGCGGGAAAAGCCGAGTCCTAGACGAGCAACTTCTAGCGAAGAACCGTCTAACCGGTCACCGACCTCCAAGCCAAAGAGTCCGGTCTTGGCCCGTCCCTCCTCTGTCCGACAAATCGGGGGTAGGAGTAAGCGCTTTACAGGACGGGCTGCGGCACGTAGGCTACGGAGGCAAATGAATCGGTTATTTTTATTATTTATTTTTAAGTAGGTCCAATTATCGATCTATGGGAACAGATATGCAATTAAGTGTGTGGATCCTACTAATTACGGCACATTCACCAGAAAATCCTAAGTCTAGGGGCTTGAGCAAAAACCGCGAAAAACCGGAAAAGACAGAAATAAAAGAAAAAGAAAACCGCGAAAAAGCCGTGAAAAACCGTGAAGGTCCTAAAGGGTCCCCCGAGCACACCGGTGCTCGGCGAAACAGACCCGCTACGGTCAAGTCACAAGTGTCCAAGTCCTGTCCCTGTATTATTACAATAATAATATAAATGAAATGAAAACCTAAGCTAACCTCACCCACTCAACTCTCTCCCTCTCCCTCTCTCCTGCGGCTTCGTAGAGAAAGAAGCCGCCTCCAAGTTCCTCGGCTGCACCGGATGCTCGAAAGTCGCCTCCGCGGTCCTTGGGCCCTCGCAAGAAGAAGAGATGAGTGGTCAGACCAGCAAAAATAATCAAATAATAAGGAAAAAGAAATGAAAATAAAGGTGAGGGTATATATGCAAAAATAGAAAATAAAATAAACACACAAAATAAAACAAAAATAAAAATAAAAGAAAATGAAAAATAAATCAAAATAAAACAAAAAGAAAATAGAAACAAAAGCCGCGAAAAGCCGCGAGCTCCGAAGAGCCGCGAAAAGCCGTGAAAACAAAACGAAAATAAAAACAAAAAGAACTACTAAGCCGTGCTCCCCGGCAACGGCGCCATTCTGTTGACCGACCAAGCGACAGAGGTAAAGGTACAGAAATAGGTCATTGCGACCTCGATCGCTCAGCTAAGTCAATCAAGAAAAATATTAGACCACTCGAAACAAATAAAATCAATCAAGCACTAAAATAGCGGTCTAGCTATGAGTTTAACCTGGTATAGCACCCAGGGTCGAACTCGAAGAGCATGGGTTGGCCAAAGGCCTACGAAGTAGTAAAAATGAAATAAAATAAAGAAAAGATATTTTTAGTGATTTTTAATGATTTTTATATTTTTTTTGGATTTTTAATATGTGGAGAAAATAAAAGAAAACAAAGACAACCACACTTAAACAATTTATTTAATGCATCAAAAATCAAGCAAAACTTCAAACAAAAATATTTTTATGTTTTTAATGTTTTTTAGTGTTTTTGGTTAATTTTTGATAATTTTCTGATGTATATTTTATTTTCTAAAAATCAAACAGTAGCAAAGAAACAAGGTACTGTCCAGCCAAGCCTAAAGTCCTTAGATAAAATATCTAAGAACTCAAAAGGGCCTGGAGGTATTTTCCCTGTAAACTAGGTAAAACAAGGAAAATTTGAGTACCAAAATTATTATTTTTGGATTTTTAGATTATTTACTATAATTTTTATGGGTTTTTAGGTGTTTTAAAGTTTTTATGGTTTTTAAGCAATGAAAAATAGCCAAAATTGGCTAGAAAATAAAGGAACACAAAATAAACAGAACCTAATTTTTATAGAATTTTTAGATGGGTTTTTATATTTTTTTGGGGTTTTTAAAACTAGACAGTGGCTAAAATAAGGGTTTTTGAATTTTTTAAAAATAACAAATAAACTCAAAAATGTCCTCAAAAATTCTCAAAAATCCTACAACATGGCAGGAGCCATGTGTCAAATTTTCATCGAATTTGGAGGTGATTTGATATTTTATTCAAAAATCAAAAGAGGGCACTGTGCACAAGGACTGAAGTGCAAATACCCTAAGTTCTGGGGGTCCAGGTGCAAAATACCCAGCAACGCACGCGCGCGGCGCGTGCCTGGGGCACTCAGGGACCTCTTTGTAAAGAAAATAAGGTCCGGGGACTACTTGGTAACACGTACCAAAAGTCCAGGGACCTCAGATGCAATTTACCCTAAAATAAGCGCACATGCGCAATTAAAACATTCACAGGGGCATGGATGCAAATACGTACACAAAAGATTTCATTCATTTCTAAACATCCAGAACTACAGGGAATATATTGCAAATAACCCAAACATACACGTGACGAAGCACGTGGCTCACACAGACAGGGGCATATAAGCAAATAAACTAAAGTATGAGGTCCAATGTGCAAATAACCCAACGTAAATAAAGTACGCAAAATATTTACAGGACTAACACTAAATGCGTAAAAGGAAAGGGGGCCTAAGACAAATTACCCCTTATTTAACGTCGACGGGCGGATGATTGACGCGTGGCTGATCTGACGGTTCTGGACGACGACGCCTTTAACCCTTCGAACGATGGCCGAATCGACGTCTGAGGGAGAGGCACGTGGCAGATCTGACGGCCACGGGTGGTTGGTGCCTCTCTCTCTCTCTTCTCTGACGGTCAAGATCAACCCTCTGGATGATCGGACGGTGACGGCGGCTCCATGGATGGATGGTTACGATGAAAACTGGCGCGCCGAGGTTGATCTGACGGTTGGCGAGGATCCTGGAAGAACAAGTCGCCGGCGACTTTCGCCGGCCTTCTGAGCACGCGGTGGTCCTCGTCTGCCGCTCCTGGAGATCGGAGAAGCTCCGCAATGAAGCTCCGCAGCTGATGGTGGTCTCCGATGGCCCAGCCGAGCCCTGGAGGGCTCCGGCAAGGTCGGCGGAGGAGAGCTCTTGGCCTGGAAGACTCAAGCCTTCAGATGGGCTCGCACTGACCTGCAAATGGAACCAGGAGATTCGCGGGTCGAGGGCAAAGTGCCTCGACCCGGTTAGGCGGCGTGGAGGTGGTCTGTGCGTCGGAGCGGATGAATCCCGGCGAAGCGACGGCGAGGGGATTCGAATCCCAGCTCCTGTGCGAGCTGGGTTGAACGGAGGGGCGGAGAAGGTGCGCGGAGGGAAGTCGGAGGTGAATATGGGTTCCGATGATCGAACGGACGCGGGAGGTGGTCGGAATCGATGGAACACGGCGGCGGAGCGATTTGGGGCAAAATGAAAATTAGACTAAATAAGGAAGCTAAGGGATTACCTAGGCGGTCGAGGAGACTATGCTGGAGCTGGGGGAGCTCCTGGTCGTGGCCTCAAGGGTTGTCTCGGCCCGAGGCTCGAGCTCCTGCTCTGGGCGGAGCACGGCGGTGCTAAGTCGCCGGATCAGTGGAAACCGGCCCCTCTCCTCGCTGCGACGGCACCTGGAGCGAGCTGTCACTCACGCTCGGGCACTGGAGCTCACTGGGGGTGGAGCGGATTAGCCAAAGATGCAGAATGAGGAGGCGGAGCTTGGTATTTAAGTGGCTCGGGGTCCGAAAAGATGAGCTCGGGTAGGGTCACGGTGGCGCGCGGACCCCGAGATTGACGCCCGGCGAGGGTGTCGGATGTGGGAGGTGACAAACGGAGCCGGGGTTTGGGTGTTAGGCAATCGGGTCGAGCCGGTGTAAAATGGAGAAATCGGGTTGGCCGCTCGAACCTGTGGGAAGTGGTCCTGGGGGGGCCAGTTGACCGGGCGGTCAACATCCCCAGGACCCAATGAGGATGGGCCACGTGGCCAGATTTTGAAACTCAAATTCAAGGTAGCTAGGGCTCGATTTTGTAAAAACCCAAAACATGAAATATTTTTATTTTATTTTTTTTCTATTTTTTTGGTGATTTTTAATTAATTTTTGGAAATAAAAATAAGGTATTTACAATATGTAGCTATATAGGTATATGTACATTAGGTAGATTTTTGATTTTTTATTTTTAATTATTATTTATATACAATTTTATCCTTATTTTATATTTTATTTATTTATAGAATAAAATAAGGAATAAAAGGGTGTTTTTATTTTATGTTTATTATTTATTTACATAGGTAAAATAAATAGATATATACATCTATATACATGACATATGTATAATATATTTTTGTAATTTTAAATTTTGTTATTTTTATTTGATTTTTGTTTTGATTCTTTTTATTTTATTTATTTACAATATATAATATAGGATATTTACAAGAAGTTTTGAAAATAAATACATTTATTTACAAGGTTAAATAAATAAAGGGGTATGGTCTATGTACATGATGAAAGGATATTTTTGTTCTTTTTGATTTTCACATTTTTATTTTGTTTTTAATATTTTCTAAATATATACAAATATGTACAAGCATATTTTTGGGTGAGGAAAATATAATTTTATTTATGTACAAATATTTACACATGAGCCCCTATCTCCCTCTACTTTGGCTTTTATGCGGTCAGGCCCATGCTGAGCCCTCCCTTGGGTTAGGTTGCTCAATATTTATTCTAAATATTTCCCTCTTTTTCTTTTTCATCTTTATTCTTTTATTTTTGCACAAAAACATGCTAATTATAGGTTTTTACACAATGCATGCTTTTGCTAATTATTCCTATTTACACATATCTACATGCATTTGCATAGGTTTTTGTAGCTAAAATATAAGAATAAAGAGTGATGAATGGGTATTCATCACATGTTTACACCGTGAGGTTTAGACGGAGACAAGAGAGCACGGGAAGGGGTTAGGCCTCCCCAATTCTTCAAAAACATCTCAGTGGCTTAAATCGTATAAAATAATAGCATCTTATACATAATAGACCTTCCTAATTTTTGAAATATTCTCACTTCAAACATGAATCAACCTATATATAAGATAGTATTATTATACCCATTACACTTTAGAATGAAGAGAGTAATTGTGACGTTGGGCTCCCCAACGACCTGTTCTGACGAAGGATGCGGGGTAATCTTTTGACTGCCTCTCTTAACTTCATGGATTTGGATATCCAATAATAATCATAATAAGTACATACATTTATCATTTAAAACATAAAGAAGAAAGAATAATATTTTATCAATGGCCATAATATTGTTATTTACATGTAAAATTCCACAATCTTTTGATTAAATGGTATTCTCCTGGCATGGTATAAGGCATTTATCTCCCTGACTTTGCTGATGACGCTTTGAATTTACCCTGAATCAGAGATATTATATTAAGGTCTTCATTCTATCATTCTCTATGAGCCAAATAAATATCTCCATTGATGATTCTAGAAGTAGCGAGCATTTCCTTGTATAAATAGATATAATAGGTAATTGGAATTGAAAATCATGGCAGATTTGCTATAGTTCACCTTTGGTTCCGAATAATTACAATAGTAATCAAGGAGCCTACCTAGTGCTCTAACTTCATGGGGGAGAAGATTTCCTTGCTATGTTAGGTCTACAAAGTATAAAGAAACTAAAGAAGACAGAAACTTCAAAGTCTTGTGCTTCATCTACATGCATGCTATGTTAACTTACATAACCTTTAAACCTACAATCTGATTGGGAAATAAAGTCGTATAAGAGATGAGCTAAAATGACCCAGTAATTGAGAATGCCATAAACTACATGTAACAACATATATATGAAAAAAAGAAAGCAAATATTCTAGTAGTTTCATAGATAATTATATATATGGAAGCATCATGTTATATATAATAATTTGAAAGTGTCTCAAACTGAGCAAGAAGAGTAGATATCAATTGGATAAACAAATATTTTAGCAGGTTATGTAGTACAATTTAAAAGTTTGTATGCATAGGCAACAATTAATTGACTAAATGAGAAGCAACCATTATCTTCCTTGCTGATAATTTGATTCAAGCCTATTCTTACAAGATATGGGAATTTGTCATCAGCATATATATTATCAACATGATGCTCACATTTCGAAACAAGAGTTGATTATAATAACCAAGTTCCACACTCATACAGCGTAAGAAAAGATGGCCTACTCAAAGTGTGATGGGATTGGCAAGGCATAGTGGCAACATCAACTCTAAATTATGTGGCATGTAGTACACAACCTAAAAAAATTAAGATAAACCTGCATCAGGCTCTGTACTGTGATGAATACCCATTCATCGCTCTTTATTCTTTTATTTTAGCTACAAAACCTTTGCCAAACACATGTAGATATATGTAAATATCAATAATTATCAAAAAGCATGCATTGTGTAAAAACAAATAATTAGCATGTTTTTGTGCATAAATAAAAGAATAAAGAAACAAAAGAAAAAGAGGGAGATATTTAGAATAAATATTGAGCGACCTAATCCCAAGGGAGGGCTCAGCATGGGTCTGACCGCATAAAAACCTACGTAGAGGGAGATAAGGAAGCTCATGTGTGTAAATATACCAGTATATAAATATAAATATTTTCCTCTAAAAAAATGGGTTTGTATTTATTTGTAAATATTAAATTAAAATAAAAATGGGAAAATAAAAAAGAAAATAAAAATGCCTTCACCCTTGTATATTCACCATGTACATGAAACCACTTCCCTATTTATTTTATCCCTATAAATAAATAAATAAAAATCCCATAAAAATTGTACATATTGTATATTACATAATGTAAATAAATAAAATGAAACCATAAAAATAAAAATAAAATAAAAAGGAATAAAAATAAAATCAATTTCCTACATTGTATATATACCATATATGTATATAAATAAAAGTAATTATTTTACCCTTGTACATAAATAATAAAAATAAAATAAAAATATCATGATATTCCAAATTCTATCCTATAAATAAATAAAATATAAAATTGGAATAAAAATGTACAAAAACAAATAATTAAAAATCAAAAATAAAAAATATATAGTGTATATACATATATATATAATACTATATTGTAAATACTTTTTTTTATTTCAAAAAATTAAATAAAAATCACAAAAAAATAGTTTATAAATAAATAAACATTTTTTATATTTTAACTTTTTAATAATTCGGTCATTTACTATTTTATCTTTAATTTCCAATTCTTTATTACGTGGCCGCATCCCATTGGTCCACGGGGGATGTTGACCACCCGGTCAACTCCCCCCCTGGACCACAGACCCGCAGATCATGTGCGCCCGACCCGATTTCTCCAATTATTCGCCACTTGATCCGACCACCAAACCTCAAAACCCCGGGCTCCATTTGACCGTTGTTCATCCCTGATCCACGCCAGAGGTGGGTTATGGGGATCCGTGCTCCGAATTCCATACCCGACCATCTTCTAGCCGGACCCCTAGGAATATAAAGTCTCACTTCCGGCAGCCATTTCCCGCATCTTTGGACCTCCCCCTCGACGCCAAGGAGCTCCTCCACCTTGCCTGAGTGACAGCCGTGCGAGAGGGAGTGGAAGCGAGGCTCGAGACGTTGGGAATACTCTGATCTGACAGCTATCGCCGCCGTGCACCGCCGCGAGCGCGCTCAGCCTCGGGATCGAGGCCATGACCCCCGGAGCTCCCTGAGCTCCAGCACAGTCGGATGCCTTCACCAGGTAGGTAGTTTAGCCAGTAGGATAGCGTAGATTTTAGTTTTTAGCTTACTGTTCTTGTAGCTCCGCCGCTGTCACCAGCCACCTCCGACCGACCATCTACCACCCCGACTACGCCACCACCTTCGCCAGACTTCTCCGTACCTTCTTCACCCATCCATCCCTCCTGTCTCGCCCCAGAGCAAGTCTTTCGCCTTCCTCCGCCGCCGCTTCACCGGAGGGCGCCATCCCACGCACCCACTTGCCCATTTCACCCCTAACTTGGTCAAGGCAATTTGCCCTCGACCAAGGAGCTGTTCTGTGTGTTTTGCAGGTCGAGAGGGACCCATCTGAGGGTCCGAGCTTTCAGGCGCAGCAGCTCCAGGCCACCGCCGTCGTGGGGCCATTCTGGTGGTCGTCGGCGTCATCGGAGACCAGCAGCAGCTGCGGGAAGTCACGGGGGAGCCATTCCGCTCTTTAGCAGCAGCAGAGGAGGTTCACCACGCGCGTATCGGGCCGACGAAGTTCGCCGACCACCTGTTCTTCCTGGACCCTTAGCCATCGTCCGATCAACACCTCAGCCCAGTTCAGATCTTGACCGTTCATTCATGCCAGCTCTCTACCGTCGGATCTAGCAGAGGTCTGATCTGGACCGTCCGTTGCAGAGGAGAGGTGCCCTTGATTCCAGACCGTTCGATCTCCACGTGCCCTCTCCAGGGTCGTTGATTCAGCGAGGGTTTACCCACAGAGCATTCCAGTCGTCAGATCAACCATGTGGGCACACCTCAGCCGTTCGATCTGAGCCGAGGTCCTTCGTTGGTGCGCCGCGCATCCTCCACCGACCGATCAGACACATGGCGACCATCCCAGCCCTCGGATAAATAATAGGGGTAATTGTTCTTAGGCCAATTTGTTTATTGCTTTTATTAGATAGTCCTGTAAATATTTTATATCGTTCTTTTTTATTTTGGTCATTTTGCACATTGGACCTTCTGGTTTTGGTTATTTGCTATCTAGTTCCTGTGAATGAGGCCCACGTGCTTCGACACGCGAGGGCTTGGAGTTTTTGCATTATTTTCCCTATAGTCCTGGCTTGTTATTGTTTATATTTTTATAAATAGGAATTACAAAAATAGCCCTCCATGTCTGGACCACGTGCATCACACGTGATTGAATGGATTTTTTGCGCTTTTGGTCCTAAGGTTTTCTGCCGTGTTATGGATTGATCCCTGGACTATGTTTTCTTGCAGTCCTTGTGCACTGTTTGGTTGTTTTTTATTTTAATAAAATAGCAAAATTAATCCAAATCGAGTGAAAATTGGAAACGTGGCTCCTACCACTGTGTAAAATTTTCCCTAATTTTTGGATACATTTCTGAGCATTTTTAGTATTTTTAAAAATTCAACAACCCTTAATTTTGTCTCTGTCCAGATTGAAAATTCACAAAAAATATTAATACCTTTTTAAAATTACAAAAAAATTAGGTTTTGTGTGTTTTTGTATGCTTGATTTTTTGGCCTATTTTGGTTATTTTTTGATTTATAAAAATTAAAAAATTGAAAACCTTGAAAAACTTAGAAAAATTCTAATAAATCATAGAAAATCTCAAAAATAATAAACCTTTTTCCTGATTTTCTTCTTTGCTTTTACTTACAGAAAAAATACCTCCAGGCCTTGATCAGACCATTTGATATTTTTAAATGGTTTGTGAAGCCTGATTGGACAGTTTTCATTTGTTTTTGTCTTATTTCATTTTTAGAAAATTCTATAAAAATCAGAAAATTATCTAAAATTCACCAAAAACAGTAAAAAATATATAAATTCAAAAAATATTTTTGTTTGATTTTTTGGACCATTTTAGAGTAATTAAATAATTGTTGAAAGTTGCTTCTTTTCATTATTTTATTGTCTTCTTTATAATTAAAAATCCAAAAAAAATATAAAAATATTAAAAATCCACCAAAAATAATTTATTTTTATTTTTATTTGATTTGAGACTACTTCGTAGGCGGCAAGGCCATCTCGTGCTCCTCGAGTTCGACCCTGGGTGCTATACGAGGTTAATATCATAGCGAGACCGCTACTTGATTTTTATCGTGTTTTTTTCTTTATTTGGTGGCCTGATCTTTTTCTTGTTGAGCTCTGAGTCCCGAGTGACTGAGGTCACAATGACCGTAGTGATTCATACTTTACCTTAGTTGCTCGGGCGGCTCATCAGAATGGCACCGTTGCCGGGGAGCACGGCTTAGTAGTCAGTTTCTTTTTCTTTTTATTTTGTTTTTATTTTCGTAGCTTTCCGCGGCTTTTTCGTAGTTCGCGGCTTTTCACGACTTTTTATTTTTCATTTATTTTTGTTTTATTTTCTTTTTATTTCTTTTCTTTTATTGTTGTTTTGTTTTGTTTGTTTTTGTTTGTTTATTTTTATTTTCATTTTTGCATATATACCCTGTTTTCTTTTTCTTATTTTATTGGTTTTATTTTTATTTGGTCTGTGACACTCTTCTTTTTCTTGCGAGGCCCGAGGACCGAGGTGGCGACTTTCGAAGAGCCGGTGCAACCGCGACTTTCGGAGGCGGCTCCCTTCTGCACGGAGCCGCAAGAGAGCGCGAGGAAGCAACGGAGTGTGGGAGTAGATTAGAGTAGATTAGGTTTATTTTTAGCATCATTTGAATTATTGTAATAATACAGGGACAACAGGACACTCAGCCAGACTTAGACTCTCGGGGTCTGTTTCGCCGAGCACCGGTGTGCTCGGGGGACCCCTCGGTTTTCACGCGGCTTTTTCACGGTTTTGATTTCTTTTCTGCTTATTCGGTTTCTCGCGGATTTTCGAACCCCTAGCCATAGGATTTTCTGCTTGACTGTGACGTAATAAATAGGATCCAAACACCCTAATATATCTGCCTATACCTATAGAGCGGTAATTGGACCAATAATAAAAAGATTAATAAAATAGTCGATACACTACCTTCGAGCCTACGTGCCGCAGCCCACCCTGCCAAGCGCTGCTCCTGAACTCGATTTGTCGAGAAGAGGAGGGGTGGATCGATACCGGACTCTTGGATTGGAGGCCGGTGGTCGACTAGACGTTCTTTCGAGTAGAACTACTGCTTAGGGCTCGGTCTTCCGCATGCACCATTTAGGTAGTTTTATTTCAGTCTTTAAATTCTGCGCGGATTATTTTGCATGTAGACTGCTGGAGTCAGGTACACATCTCTTACTCTGCATGCATCATTGATTTTCTCGCGCATCGGCTTTTTCGACTTCTCCCCCCATTTTTGGACTTAATAACCAGGAGAACCTAAAAATTCGTTAGGCGATTTCTTTTTATTTGAAAAATACCTAAAAAGAAAAACAATAAAATCGGGACTGCTAATCACACTTGATCTAAAAGACACCTCACTGAAAATTTGTCTTGGGGAGAGCAACCCCCTCCTTGTTTGGTTTGGATGAGCGAGAGAGTGACCCGCACCTTAGGCTAGAGCCATATCCGATATTTTCTCAACTGATTACCGGCTTTCTATACGGGACAGTCGGTTGAGAAATATTTGGATTCCTATTCAGCTCACGTAATCGCTCTGATAGACTGAATGATCACCTATAATAAAATTGACAAGATAATTGACCAATCCCTTTCGGTCTTCAGCTCGCGTGTGTAGGTGAATTGGGGGTTTTCTTTTTCATCTTGTGTGATTCCTGATCCCTTCTGCTTTCCCCCTTCTTCTCTATCCATCTGTCTTCCACCCACCCCCCTTCAGTCTTCTTCTTCTCCTTCACCCCTGGATGATGGATCCCCCTCACTTCGAGCCGACTCTTATGACTCTTTCTTCACCATTTGACCATCAATCTAGTCCACCTTCGAGGGAGGTCGGATCTCCGACTAACCTCTCACTCCCTCCCATCCCATTCATTCCTCTGGGCATGCTGCACTAGATGTCCGTGGAGATCAGATCGAGCAGATGCGAGACCCCGACGATACCGTTGCTGAGTTGAGAGTGCACTCCGTTCATGATCAGAGAGAGCAGTGGAGATCACCAGATAGATCCTATCCCAGATTGATGGAGGAGCAGATAGCACAGGGAGCTCAGTCAGCTTCTACACTACGTCCATTCGTCTTGGATTTGGATTACATTCAGCGACTGTCGACATTTTCAAGGGAGGCGCACGAGGAGCCTTATTTTCACCTGTCCGCATTCGAGGAGTTTTGCAGAGCACAGAGATATTCCGATATCACTGCAGAGGAGCTGATGAGGAGGACCTTCCCATTCACACTTCATGACAGAGCCATGAGATGGCACCGACGATTGGGGAGGACATTCGATACGTGGGGAGAGCTACGCCGAGAGTTCTTACAGAGATACTTCCCCCCTCGTAGAGCATAGTTTATGCGGTCTTTGATCACCGAGTTTTCAGTTGACCCCCAGGAGCCACTACATGAGGCATGACCGAGGTTTCTTGACCTCTTGAGGAGATTTCCAGACCACGGACTTCCACTGACAGACCTGATCGATCTCCATGCGAGGGATGATCGCGGAGCAGATAGCACTGGTGATTACCACATGTGGCGGTTCACACCGTAGTTCTGACATTCACTTACGGGATACCATCTCGAGGCTACTATCACAGAGACCATCTTCGCGAGATGCCCTCGTCAGGACAACACGTGAGGATGGTGCAGTACCAGTGCGGTGTGTCGCATTACATGATGATCCAGTTTCTACACACTAGCCAGAGGACTTGGATCATGCAGTACCACAGAGTACAGATGAGATGACTGTTATAGCAGAGGTTCGGACCCAGAGTCTTCTCAAGTTCCCGTTGGTTTTCCAACTGGAGTTTGAGTCAGCCCTAGAGTTTCCAGTCGACGAGTCTTGGATATCAGGTCTTCTGATACTCCAGGAACCGGAGGAGCCCCTGCTACTACATCCATTGAGTCAACCACTTCAGTTTCCAGTCCCAGAGGACTCAGCTTCTTTTCTGCAGAGATACTTCTCGGAGACCGACAGATTTCATGACTCAGCCCAGCAGCTACAGTTCGATATGGGACACCACTTTGAGAGTACAAACTGAAGGATACAGAGAAATCCTCAAGCGCATCACGGAAGCGTGAGCGTCGTATCGGATACGACGAAGAACGACTAGTCGTACTAGTTGTTCGGTGCAGCGGGATTTAAAATTTTTTTATTCGATGAAACCACATGATCCAAGAACGATTCTCGGATCGTTTCATCTATAACCACAACAAGTATAATGCAATGCCTCTTGAAGCGTGGTTGATCGAGTCTATAAGAGAAGAGACCTCCTGTCTCAAGTCCGATCGTCGGAGAGATTGCTTGCGAGCGCGGGGATGAACCGCGGTGTCCTTGCAATCCAAGAAGTTGATCCAAGCACGGTTGCTCCTGATCTCATCACACGAGATCGAACGTCTCCTTCGTGGGTGAAGCACTCGAAGTAGACGAAGAACCGCAGAGCGTCGAAGCGGCAGCACGAGGGCGCGGGCGACGACGATTCTCTCCACCAAGGTGGACGGCCACCAAGAAGAAGGGGGAGAGAGGGCTGTCGAGTATGGAGAAAAAGAGAGAGAGAGAAGAGTGCTACAATAGCATGTAAAGAGAGAGCCAAGTATGCCTCTCTATTTATAGGATTTTGGGATCCATGGATCTCAATCCATGTGACATAAAAAATCAATGGTTGAGATTGATTTATGTCAATCCAATGGTCAAGATTATTGTTGGTAAAAACCAACAACTTGTGATTTAATTTGATAAAAATATATTTGATAAATCAAATAAATATTAATACCATATTAAATCAATCAAATAAGGAGAGAGGAATCAAGAGAGATCAACCTTCCTCTTTGGAAGGGGGGGACGACCACCAATTTCACAAGGAAATTGGTGCCGCCCCTCCTTTCCAAAAGGGAGGGCAATCTCATGGTAATCCATGAGATTGCACATCTCCTTGATTTTCTCTCTACTTATTTTCCAACAACAATTTGTTGGTATTTTAATTCACCAAAATAATTCTCAATTAATTTTGGGAATATTGCAATCTTGACATTGGAATATTGTGAATCATATTCACAACCCAAAACAAAATGTAATTTACATTTTCAATTAATTAGACAATGTGTATCCAATACACATTAATAATCAATCTACTAATATAAATTATATTTAACTCTCTCTAATATATTATAAATCACATTTATAACATATTATGAATAATTGGATATTACTATCCACATTATTCTTATCCATAATAATTAAATCACATTTAATTATATTGGATAATTTCTCATACATCATGATAATTAAATCACATTTAATTATCAACTTCTCTTTGCTTAGATCTTATGGAATTGCTCTTAAACCATTTAAGAACAATGCTATTTCTCCTCAGATACTTGGAGATAAGGATAGGACGATTGTATTGTTCCACGTATAGTGACTTGGATATTGAGATCACATCTCAAATCCAGATCCCATGGACCTCTCATAGATGCTTGATTAAATCAAGACCGTAAACCTAATCTTCTCATTGCATCTGAATCTCATTCAGATCAATGTCCAGTATATGGACTAAGATTATGTCACTTCTCTAATGAGAGGAGTCACTAAAATCCAGACCTGTTTCATCACTCCCTCGGAATGGAAGAGTCATGGTTATACAATCGTTTATGATCAAATCACCCTTCAGGTATTCCCAATACCTGCACATCCTGCATACTGGAAGACTCATGATCATCATGAAGATAAAGAACTGTCATCTTCATAGTCTGATCATTAAGTTTCTCAATCTTGGTCCTTGGGATATGGTACAGATCATATGCTTTCACAAAGCATATATCTTACCTTCAAATTCATATCATGCTTCTAAAGCATGATGACCATGCATGGAATTTGGTCAATCCCAATACCTCATGAGTGGGCTCATGTCTTCCGGTTCACAAGTGAACCTGTATGATCCCTTTGAGAGATCGTATTACTCATATGCCCTTACATACACCAGCTCGCCGGTGTATAGACCTTGATTAGGTCATCAACCTATTGGTCTGCCAAATGTACATACTCAGACATATAGCAATACATCTGTCTCTGGTCAGAGGATGTTTGCCTGTGATGTGACAGCATTCATCATAGGTCTTTGGTTTATCTCGATCCCGTTAGGTCAACTCATTGACTCAACTAATCTGATACCTCCGAATCAATATTCCTATGCAGAGGACCTGCATCAAGAGGTCGATCAGATATCAGTCTATTGAGATGGGATTGCCATCTCCCACTCAGACTGGAGATCACTACTTGTCAATCATTAATGATGCTTGATGAGTCCTCTATCTAACTCCTTAGATATTCATCCAAGCATCAACCTCTATGATTCACTTAATGAGTCAACAACTATATGATTATCAAGTTGGCCATGGTACATAACCCTTATTGTACAGAGGGACCTTATAGTGCATTCATTCATTCAATATCAGAAAGGGAGTGAAACAAAATCAATAACTTTTATTGATAAATCATTTATTACAATAACATTTATTGTAGGAATGATTCGCCTCGGGCTCACATTGCTAACACAAACACACATAGTCCCATATTCGAGCCTTTTGTCCTCCACTCTGACGAGACAGACATACTTGCTGAGGACCAGTTGGCAGCCAGCATTGCCGCAGAGCGAGGATCAGCCGCAGACACTTTGCCAGTCTCCGCGGTGTTGACCAGTACCTTCTCCTGCTTCCAGATTGCCAAGAGCCACATTCTCGATGATGATGCAGCCTTGTGCACCGAGTGGATACTTGACAGCAGCGCAGATTCTCTTCTAGATACTGATCCTTTACTTTTCACCTCTAATCTTGCATTTCTCTCCAAGGGTTATCTGCGGGAGAATGCCGCACTCAATGAGTACTCGGTTTCACCTTCTGAGAGTGTTTCCGATCTGGCGGAGCACGAAACCGAGTTTTCTGATCCTTCTGATTCTGAGTTATCTCACCTCGACGACCCTCGCGAGAATGAGCCCAACCTGCAGATATTCGATGATCTACCTGATCTGCTTCTATTTCATGCATCGGATATCTATCTTCTTAGAGAGTCTCCTGATCTTGATTGCCCACACCTGTTTGAGACACTGATCGACGTGGAGGATTCCATGACTGATCCATCCTTCTCCACGTTTGATTTCTTCGGCTCGACACTTTCACTCCACTCTGATCCAGAGCCGATGATTTTTTTTGTGTTACCGGATCCCGATCACTTACTTCCATATCCCTGGCCGGTAGCAGACACCCGCCTGATTGCATACCTGGGTGTCATTATTTACACTTTTGAGTTCATCGCTGTTCTAATACCGAGACTGTGACGACAGTACGACATTCGCCTTACTGATGTCGTCCTGAACCTTGACACTGCTTTATCCTAGCCTTTGCGCCCAGCTAGGGGCGTAAAAAATAGCGCTTGTTGAGAGGCATCTCAACATTGTACTCTTTTGTATATACGTGTTTTGTCTTAGTTTGATCTTTCTTTCTTCCGTTCTTGTTTTCACCCCAGGTCTCGCTTAGGATTATCTTTGCTATACTTAGGATATTCCTCATCCTAAGTATAGGGGGGTGGAAACACCGGGTTGTTCGTCCGTTCTGTTTCATCACTTCTGTTGTTGCCTATACTTAAGGATTCTTCACCTTAAGTATAAGGGGAGTGATGTCCCCTCCTTCTTGTATATATTCGCGATATTCTTCGTGTCTTGCTACCCCTGTTTTTGCTGCCTATACTTAGGGATATTTTACCCTAAGTATAGGGGGGGTAGACCCTGTACATTCTTCACTCGATTTCCCCTTTGTGTACAACCTGCTATACTTAGGATTATTTGATCCTAAGTATAGGGGGAGAAGCTGAGATCCTCATGATTTCTATTCTTTCATTCGTCTTTGTATATAGCCTTCCTTTTCACTTCCCTATACTAAGCACGAGTTATGTCTTCTTCATCGCTCTTGACTCTGAGGACATCGTTCGAGCTAAGTATAGGGGGTGTGTATATATTTCATATATACTTTCGCCATAACTCGTACTTTGTGTGAGTGTGTAAGTAAATAAAAATGGTTAAAAACTCAAAAATCCATAAAAATTAAAAAATTTTCCCTGTAAATAATCATTCTTTTATTTGCACATACATAGCTATTGTACAAATTATTTTTGTAAAAATGTTTTCAAAAACTTTTTGTGTAAAGATTGTGTAAATATGTGCATATCAAAATTATGTATATAGTACAAAATTTTTCCAAAATGTTTTGAAAATCAAAAGTTTGCAAAAACCTTGTGTAAATTTGTGTAAATATTTTTGCAGAACTTGCATTCATGCATACATCCAAAAATCAAAACATTTTTCAAAAATTTTGCATTTGTGTAAATATTGTGTAAATAGCATCATTGTATATATGTATATAGTTTTTCCTGGATTATAGTTGACTTTTAAACTAGCCTGGAATTAAATTGGGAAATGGAGCTTGATTAAGATCTTAATCCATCTAATTATAAGAGGAACCTTATAGGGCTTAGGGTTAAGGCTTTTCAGGTCCATGGTGACTTAATTCTTTGAGTCCACTAGGCTATGATCACATGTCATCTCAATGAGGCTAAGTAGAGCACTTAACAACACACACATGACTCATATAGATAATGGCTTGACTTGGACCCGCACTTTACACCGAGCTCTCTACGGATGAGGTGGTGAGGAGGCAGTCTTCCTTGACTTGGGGTAGCATATGAGGGTAGTACTTCTAGGCGAAACCTCTCTTCTTCTTTTAGTGAAGGAACTGCGTCTCAACTTGGTCTGGTTGCCATGAGGTCTAACGACAGGAGTTGTGGGTTGCAATAATGCTTCAAAATAGGGATAGTCTACTAGATCAAGAGGAAAAACTCCTTATGTATATATGTTGCACATGTATATGTTGTATAGATGCACTTGAAAAAAATGCAAAAAGAAAATAACTCCAAAAAAGTGGTGGGTCTGAGAGAAAATGATAATCCCACCGGAGTATGTATATAATGCAATAAGAAAAGCTTGAGATTCATGTCCCATCTTATGTAGCTTGCAGCAGGGAGACTTGGCTACACTGGTTGAGCTCCCAAGGATACATGGCTACACTGGCCATGGTCCATTCTCTTCTTTCCCCTCTTCTTGAGCCGGTTGAACTTGAACTTAGAAGGGAATACCCCGCTCCTCGAGGAAAGAGTGGCCAGACTAGGGTCATAGAGTTACCTTGTTGGGGAGGGTTGTCAAGTTACTGCTTCTGAGGTGGAGAGCTATACCTCACTTACACAGTACAAGGAAAGACTCATAATCTTCAGGGTTTGTGTATGTGGACTTGTTCTGGTCTGGATTGTTGAGGAGTCTTGATTATAGATTAGTGGATCTTAGAGGCTGTTGAGTTTTAAACCTAAGTCTAAATAAGGCTGCGACACATTAATAATCCAAAGATCTGATCGAGCTCCATAATTCAATTTAATGAAGGCAAGTTTAATAATCAACCTTGATCCGTGCATTTTCTCCTCTTTTTCTTTTTCTTTTTCACTTCTTTTTCAAATAAGTGTTTGCTAAGGGACTAGCAAAGTTAAGTATAGGGGGGTGATGAATACCCATTCATCACTCTTTATTCTTTTATTTTAGCTACAAAACCTTTGCCAAACACATGTAGATATATGTAAATATCAATAATTATAAAAAAGCATGCATTGTGTAAAAACAAATAATTAGCATGTTTTTGTACATAAATAAAAGAATAAAGAAACAAAAGAAAAAGAGGGAGATATTTAGAATAAATATTGAGCGACCTAATCCCAAGGGAGGGCTCAGCATGGGCCTGACCACATAAAAACCCAAGTAGAGGGAGATGAGGAAGCTCATGTGTGTAAATATACCTGCATATAAATATAAATACTTTCCTCTAAATAAAAATGGGTTTGTATTTATTTGTATATATTTTTAAATATTAAATTAAAATAAAAATGGGAAAATTAAAAAGAAAATAAAAATGCCTTCACCCTTGTATATTCACCATGTACATGAAACCACTTCCCTATTTATTTTATCCCTAACAATAAATAAATAAAAATCCCATAAAAATTGTACATATTCTATATTGCATAATGTAAATAAATAAAATGAAAACCACAAAAATAAAAATAAAATAAAAAGGAATAAAAATAAAATCAATTTCCTACATTGTATATATACCATATATGTATATAAATAAAAGTAATTATTTTACCCTTGTACATAAATAATAAAAATAAAATAAAAATATCATAATATTCCAAATTTTATCCTATAAATAAATAAAATATAAAATTGGAATAAAAATGTACAAAAATAAATAATTAAAAATCAAAAATAAAAAATATATAGTGTATATACCTATATATAATACTATATTGTAAATGCTTATTTTTTTTCAAAAAATTAAATAAAAATCACTAAAATATAGTTTATAAATAAATAAACATTTTTCATATTTTAACTTTTTCCTAATTCGACCATTTACTATTTTATCTTTAATTTCCAATTCTTTATTACGTGGCCGCATCCCATTGGTCCACGGGGGATGTTGACCCCCCGGTCAACTCCCCCCTGGACCACAGACCCGCGGATCATGTGCGCCCGACCCGATTTCTCCAATTATTTGCCACTTGAACCGACCACCAAACCTCAAAACCCCTGGCTCCATTTGACCGTTGTTCATCCCTGATCCACGCCCGGGGTGGGTTATAGGGATCCGTGCTCCGAATTCCATGCCCGACCATCTTCTAGCCGGACCCCTAAGAATATAAAGTCTCCCTTTCGGCAGCCATTTCCCGCATCTTTGGACCTCCCCCTTGACACCAAGGAGCTCCTCCACCTTGCCAGAGTGACAGTCGTGCGAGAGGGAGTGGAAGCGAGGCTCGAGACGTTGGGAATCCTCCGATCCGGCAGCTATCGCCGCCGTGCGCCACCGCGAGCGTGCTCAGCCTCGGGACTTGACGATCCCTCGAGGCCATGACCCCCGGAGCTCCCCGAGCTCCAGCACAGTTGGATGCCTTCACCAGGTAGGTAGTTTAGCCAGTAGGATAGCGTATATTTTAGTTTTTAGCTTATTGTTCTTGTAGCTCCGCCGCTGTCGCCAGCCACCTCCGACTGACCATCTGCCACCCCGACTACGCCACCACCTTCGCCAGACTTCTCCACACCTTCTTCACCCATCCATCCCTCCTGTCTCGCCCCGGAGCAGGTCTTTCGCCTTCCTCCGCCGCTGCTTCACCGGAGGGCGCCATCCCACGCACCCACTTGCCCATTTCACCCCTAACTTGGTCGAGGCAATTTGCCCTCGACCAAGGAGCTGTTCTGTGTGTTTTGAAGGTCGAGAGGGACCCATCTGAGGGTCCGAGCTTTCAGGCGCAGCAGCTCCAGGCCACCGCCGTCGTGGGGCCATTCTGGTGGTCGTCGGTGTCATCGGAGACCAGCAGCAACTGCGGGAAGTCACGACGGAGCCATTCCTCTCTTTAGCAGCAGCAGAGGAGGTCCACCACGTGCGTATCGGGCCGACGAAGTTCGCCGGTGACCTGTTTATCCTGGACCCTCAGCCACCGTCCGATCAACACCTTAGCCCAGTTCAGATCTTGACCGTTCGTTCACGCCAGCTCTCTACCGTCAGATCTAGCAGAGGTCTGATCGGGACCGTCCGTTGCAGAGGAGAGGTGCCCTTGATTCCAAACCGTTCGATCTCCACATGCCCTCTCCAGAGCTGTTGATTCAGCGAGGGTTTACCCACAGAGCATTCCAGCCGTCAGATCAGCCACGTGGGCACACCTCAACCGTTCGATCCGAGCCGAGTTCCTTCGTTGGTGCGCCGCGCATCCTCCACTGACCGATCAGACATGTGGCGACCATCCCAACCCTCGGATAAATAATAGGGGTAATTGTTCCTAGGCCCCTTTGTTTATTGCTTTTATTAGATAGTCCTGTAAATATTTTATATCGTTCTTTTTATTTTGGTCATTTTGCACATTGGACCTTCTGGTTTTGGTTATTTGCTATCTAGTCCCTGTGAATGAGGCCCACATGCTTCGACACGTGAGGGCTTGGAGTTTTTGCATTATTTTCCCTGTAGTCCTGGCTTGTTATTGTTTACATTTTTATAAATCGGAATTACAAAAATAGCCCTCCATGTCTGGATCACGCGCATCACACGTGATTGACTGGATTTTTTGCGTTTTTGGTCCAAAGGTTTTTTGCCGTGTTATGGATTGATCCCTGGACTATGTTTTCTTGCAGATAGGTCCTTGTGCACTGTTTGGTTGTTTTTGATTTTAATAAAATAGCAAAATTAATCCAAATCGATGAAAATTGGACACGTGGCTCCTGCCACTGTGTAAAATTTTCCCTAATTTTTGGGTACATTTCTGAGCAATTTTAGTATTTTTAAAAATTCAAAAACCCTTAATTTTGTCTCTGTCCAGATTGAAAATTCATAAAAAAATTAAAACCTTTTTAAAAATTACAAAGAAATTAGGTTTTCTGTGTTTTTGTGTGCTTGATTTTCTGGCCAATTTTGGTCATTTTTAGATTTATAAAAATTATAAAAATTGAAAACCTTGAAAAACTTAGAAAAATTTTAATAAATCATAGAAAATCTCAAAAATAATAAACCTTTTTCTTGATTTTTCTTCTTTACTTCTACTTTACAGAAAAAATACCTCCAGACCTTAATCAGACCATTTGATATTTTTAAATGGTTTGTGAATCCTGATTGGACAGCTTTCATTTGTTTTTGTCTTATTTCATTTTTAGAAAATTCTATAAAAATCAGAAAATTATCAAAAATTCACCAAAAACAGTAAAAAATATAAAAATTCTAAAAATATTTTTGTTTAATTTTTTGGACCATTTTAGAGTAATTAAATAATTGTTGAAAGTTGCTTCTTATATTATTTTATTTTTTTTATAATTAAAAATCCAAAAAAAATATAAAAATATTAAACATCCACCAAAAGTAATTTGTTTTTATTTTTATTTGATTTGAGACTACTTTGTAGGCCGCAAGGCCATCTCGTGCTCCTCGAGTTCGACCCTGGGTGCTATACCAGGTTAATATCATAGCGAGACCACTACTTGATTTTTATCGTGTCTTTATCTTTATTTGGTGGTCTGATCTTTTTCTTGTTGAGCTCTGAGTACCGAGTGACTGAGGTCACAACGACCGCAGTGATTCATACTTTACCTTATTGCTCGGGCGACTCATCATACTGCGTACCAAAACATACCATCTACAACGGAGGAAGCTCAAAAAATCAGAGGGTGGCCACTCACCAAAGCGCAATGGGAAGCCTTCCACTAAAATACAACCGAATTACAAAGGTGCATGGCCCTCTTTATTTTGTTATCACATTCCATGATATGTTTTCCTCTACATTATCCAATTAAGATATCACAAAATCAAATAGATTTACAATTCACTTAAGATCCAGGTGTCCTCAATGGTTTAGATTAGATACATGATTTACATCACCACAGAATAGATCTCAATCCGTGCAATCATCACATAAACTCAAGAGATATATTAAAATTCATTGATCAAGCTAATCACAAATGATCTATTAGATATGCCCAGCCACAAATCAGTTGAAAACTCATTACATCAAGTTCTTCCTTCAATCATGCGCAACCATTGGATTGTTTCCATAATTTACTCTTAGTACGATCTCACTACAAAAAAAATCGCAATTGGCATGCACAACCTCGCGTCCCCTGGGCGAGCACATGTGCTCGGACGGCTCTGGGCGAGCACTGGAAGACCACATGTGCTCGCCCACGTGGGTCGCCGGTTTGAATACTGAGGAGAAGTCGTATGGCGCGTGATTGCCAATTTGGGCGAGCACTTGCATTGCACATGTGCTCGCCCACTTGTGCTCTCCCCACTTGAATTTTTATGTGCGGATAATAGGAGCGCCTGTAAAATATTGAGCGAGCACATGCGGATGGATGGGCGAGCACGTAAGTGTGCTCACCCAGGTCTGTAAACAGAGCATCGGTGCCCCTTTCTTCCTCATTCTCACGCGCATCCCTCCTCTAAATCTCTCCTCCGGCAACCCACCAATCTTCCTCTCCACCGTCGGCGCCCACCATTTACGTGTTTCGAGTAGATACACATCTACCCTTCAGTATAATACTTCATCCTCTCTCGTTTTTTAAAATTTCATTAAACATTTGTCTTGTTTTGATAGTTTTAGGTTTTAATTTTTTGGTTTTCTTGATAGATATAGGTATACGACGTATGTATTTGAATATTTTTTACATGCTTAGGATAAGAGTGGATCACTATATTCTTGTTAATTTGAATGTAGTTGTATCATTTACATATAGAATTTTATGCGCTGTAGGTGTTCGATAAAATGACTCAACCAACATTATGTTTAGACTTTGTAAAATATAAATGATAGAAGGTCCATTACAACATCTACACTTGTTAGTATAGTTAATTTTTTAATAATGATTAAAATTACGATATAGGAATATCATGCCATGATGTTGTATATTTGTGTTTAAATAATTAACATTAGGTATAACGTTTGAATAACATTAGATATAACTTGTGAATAATATTAGTTAGTCAATTTGATATAGTGTGGATATGAGATATGATAAACATCCTTAATATTAGTTGGATAATTTCAAATATTTTGGATATGATATATGATATAAATCGAAACATTTCTTCTGTGATATTTTATTATCACATTAAATTCTAGTTAATGTGATCAAGTATATCACATTAACTTATAGTTAGGTTGATGATAAGTTTAAAATACTAGCCATTAATTATTATAAAATCGCACAAAATCATTCACACACAGTGCATCTCTCCACACAGGGTGGTGTGTGGCCCTACACAATGGGAGGCGTTGCAACACATTGGAGGATTTGATCACCTCTAACTGTGTTATATTTTTTTATTATTTCACAGCACTATTGAACTCACTTTGGGATGTTTATCCCAGACCAATGGTCATAGATTTTAATGTTTGCAGGTTTAAAATTCAATTTTTTTGCAGGTACCCATCTAATATTATTGAGCCAATCCACTCTATTAGGCACTACATTAGGATCATACTTATCCATATCCCCATCGTTATCCAACCAAATTTACGTAATTGTCCGGCTAACATAAATGAATAAATATTTTAAGATTATTTTATAGTCCCATTTGTAGCACGTACAAATGTATGACGTAAAGTGATCTTAAAGTATTACATTTATGTTAGCTTTCCTTAGTTCGGAGATCCCGAAATAAGGGGATCCGTAAGGATTCAAGCTTACTAAAAGGTGATCGTTGTAACAAGCTCTTTATTTCTGATGGAAATTCGGTTCATAACCCATTCCTCTTCGGTATACCAAATCAATCATAGTTTACTATCAAAATAATCACTACTATGATTATTTTGAAAGTTTATTACGATTGATTTATGCGGTATACAGGAGAGGTGCAGGGTTATGTTGTTGAATTTTAGTCATAAATAAACAAGCTTGTGACAACGACCATCTTTTAGTAAGTTTGAATCCTTATGGACGGGCTCAAGTGATAACATGCTTAAGATACTTCTCTTCTCATCTTTTATCTCAATAATAGGTTAGGTTTAGGTATTCCTCACATATTTTCCTGGATTTGACATTATAAATTGTTTCATTCAGGTTGATCAATATGACTAATAGAGAGTGCATGTACAACCGTGTAGTAGATGAACGTGTAGCAGATACCTTTCAAAGAGGTGTTCATGAATTTATATAATTTGCTTACGCACAAGGTTCCCGTGTCGTGGATTCAGAAGGAACTATCTTGTGTCCATGTCAAAAATGACATTTAATGAGGAAGAGATACAAGGATGAAACTCAGTTACATCTTTATAAATTTGGTTTCATGGAAGGATATCAGATTTGGTGGCCACATGGTGAGGATTACGAGGACATGATGAATGATAAGGGAGAAGCGGAGAATAGTAATCCTTTTGTAGATATGGTTATGGATGTTGCGGGTCCAAATTTTAATTCTACTTTTTTAGATGATGAGGAACCATATGGAGAGTCCGCAAAATTCTACGAGCTGTTGAAAAAAGCAGAAGAGCCATTGTGGTTGGATTGCAAGACATATTCAAAACTCTCTACAGTTTCGAATCTTCTATCGATGAAGATGGAGTATAATATGACCGATTATAAATTTGATGCAATGCTTAAGATGATCAAGAAAATATTATCAGAAGATGTACAATTACCTGATAATTATTACAAAACGAAAAAGATGTTGCGGAAGATGGATTTAGAGGAAGTTAAAATAGACTCTTGCATAAATCATCATATTTTATATTACGGAGAACACCAACATTTACAACGGTGTCCTAATTGTAACGAGTCAAGATATCAGGAAGCTAGTAATAGTGGGAGAAAAATCTCAAAAAAGATTTTATATTATTTCCCGTTGACTCCGAGATTGAAACAACTATATTATTACAAACAAACGACGAAGCATATGACATGGCACGCGGAACATAAAGTCGATGAGTACATGGAGCATCCATCCGAGTCTGATTGTTGGAAAGTATTGATGTCAGATTTTCCTACATTTTACGAAGAAAAGAGGAATTGTGTTATAAGTTTATGTACAGACGGGTTTAATCCTCATGGAAGAAGTATAGATTACTTTTGCTGGCCAGTAATGACAACACCATATAATCTACCCCCATGGTTATGTAATTACCGATAGTTTATATTTCTTTCGCTGTTGGTAACAGGTCCTACACATCCAGGAAAATACATCGACGTTTATTTACGTCCTCTTATAGATGAGTTGAAAATATTATGGGTCGATGGAGTTGATACATATGGTGCAAATAAAAGCCAAAAATTTAACATGAAAGTAGCTCTGCTTTGGACGATAAATGACTTCCCGGTATATGGAATGTTATCTGGATGGAATACGCATGGACGTAGAAGTTGTCCATATTGTATGGAGAGTACTAAATCATTCCAGCTTCAACACGGTCAGAAACCATATTTTTTATTGTCACAGATGTTTTATTCCAAACAATCATCCATATTGAAGACAGAAGCAACCATTTAAAAAGAATACAATTGATCTTTCAGATCCCCTACCATTCAAGACAAGCGATACGATATTATCAAGCTTGGAAGAATTGGAGAAATCAGCCTTAGAGAATGAAGATAAAACAAAAAATGTTCTTGGTTTTGGTGACAGTCATAATTGGATTAAAAATAGTATATTTTGGGAATTACCATATTAGAGGAAGTTACTGATATGACACAACTTAGATGTTATGCATATAGAGAAAAATGTATTTAATAACATCTTCCATACTGTTATGAATGTAACTGGTCGATCAAAAGATACAATAAAGTCTCATCGTGATTTACAAATCATATGCAATTGACCAGAGTTGCATATAAAGGAACATGATAATGGAAGGGTTGAACTTCCTAAAGCGAAGTATACCTTAGACAGAAATCAAGTTAAGCTTGTCTGTAAATGGACAAATAAATTGAAGTTTATAGACGGATATGCATCAAATTTTTCTAATTTGATCTATTTAAAGAAGTTTTCATTTAAGGGAATAAAAAGTCGTGACTGTTATGTTTTCATGTAAAGATTGCTACCGATAGTGTTTAGAGGATTGTTACCAAAAAAATGTTGTCGATGTTCTTTCAGATGTCAACAGATTTTTTCAGGTTCTATGCTCGTCACGCATACACCGCATAGAGATGGATTATCTTCATAAAAATATTCCTGTGATTATGTGTAACTTGAAGAAGATATTTCCACCGTCATTTTTTTATTCAATGGAGCATCTAATGATTCATATTCCATACGAAGCAAAAGTAGGAGGGCCGGTAAATATCGTTGGATGTATTAGGATGTATTCATTTGAAAGGTATTTACAAATATTATAATATTCTTACATTCTTTACTATTTGAATAAAATATTAACCTATTTCCATATAGATTTATGTTCTTTCTTAAAAGAAAGGTCCGAAACAAAAGTAAAGTTGAAGGATCAATAAGTTCGCAATATATATATGAGGAAGTCGTAACATTCTGCGCTAGGTATATTCCAGAAGATGTGGAGATAATCCACAACATATTTAGGAAGAATGAGACAATTTACTCGGAGGAAGAACCTTATATCAGTATATTTCGTTAATCCACTCAGCTCATAGGAAAGGCAACTGAACGTTTCTTATCGAAATAGGTGAAGGATGCTGTAGAGTTATACGTATTAGACAATTGTGAGGAAATAACACCATATGTTCAGTAAGTATTTTTATTATTTTATGTATATATGCAAATTCAATTTCAAGTTATTATGATGTTTCTTTTACTAATTTTAGGGAATTTAGGAAGAAAATTATCGAGGAAAATCCTATTTATTCAGATGACGGAGTTCTGAGCATCTATAGGAATCAATTTCCAGCTTGGTTTAAAGATCGCTCAAAATAGTTGGACGGTGGTGATTTTTATTCTCATATTTTAAAATATTTTGGAGAAGGACATGTTTATAAAGTCCGATCTTGCAACTCTTACTGCAGCAATGGTTATCGTTTTCATACCTTCAATCCGGTAAATATTTAACAACTCAGAATCATGTAGTGATGGTTTGTAGATCTTGTTATGAGGAGGATCATATGAATTATTATGGAATTTAAAGGAGATACTAGAAGTGGAATATAGTATTCCGGGCTTGAATAAAGTAGTTTTCTTCTTGTGTGATTGGTATGAACCCAATGGAGGTGTAGTACTGGGAGAAATAATATTGTCGACATGATATCAAGAAAATTTATACGCAGATTTGAACCATTCGTTTTAGCTTCTCAAGCAGATCAAGTATATTAGCTCCCACAAGTGTCAAAGAAGAGAAAGAGCGTTGAAACTTTAACTATTGTGAAGATAAATTATTGAGGCTATATTTCTAATGATTACACTCATCATGAAGACGACATAGATGAAGTATTCACACCGACACATGAACGAATAAACTTAACATAATAAGTCTCAATCATCGAATCGATTCGATTGGCTAATAATGAGGTGTTATGTGGTGACCTTCAAGATGATACCAACTTCACAAACGATGATTCAAAAAACTCAGAAAATGAAGAAAACGAAGAAATATCCTTTAATCCTACCGAAATAAATGATGAAGATTAGCTGTAAGTTTTATTACACTATTATAATCGAATTAGCTAAAATCTTTAGTAATACCTATTTAATTAACTATTACATCATCATTACAGTTATGATAGGTTTTGGACGTGGCGGGGCTCATTGATCACATCGATCCAATCGTCCATCTTCCTCAGATACACCTTCGTCCAGTAGGCAGCCCACCCCGGATGTTGTTTTAGATTCACAATCCGACGAGGTCCGGCAGGTCATAGTCTACTACGAGTCTCTTGGTTATCCTCCTCTACCCTTTTATGTAGGCAGCTATGGAGAGCTATCTACCTCATCCGCTCCTACTGGATTCCCAGTCCCAGTCCCCATACCTGTACGGACATCGATGGGTTCTGATTCTCCTTCTTCTGAACGTCCGAGCACCTCTGTGCCTTTACCTACTGCAACTAGACAGAGTTCAGCGTCCTATCCTTTGTTGGAGATTACGACGGATGGGAGGTAATATTTTAATAAATGTTGTCATTTTAGTTTTACCAAATATTTGTAAATTGTATCATGTTTACAAAATTTACCAAATGCAGGGATTTTTTGAATAGCAACAGGGTGGCAAAAGAGATAACCACCATAATCAAGACACACTTAATTTGCATGCAATTTAGATGGTGTCGCATCCCTGCTACAGAACATGAGAGACTGTTTGACATATTTCTGGTTAGAAAAATTTCTAAGAAGTGATATAGAAATTTTTTGTCAAGTTTTCTTCTAATATTTTGTTGTAATTTTCAGAGTAGGTATCGCCTTATTTCGGGTCTGGGGAAGGAGGCTTATCGTCGAGCCTTTATTCGTTTGGTGGAGAAGAGAATGGGCGATACATTTTTCAAGGTAAGGAGAAACTCGCATGCGAAGACGTGATGCGAGGAGATGAATTTTGAGGAGATGAAGAGGTTCCCGCCAGCATGGTGTACAGAGGATAAGTATTGTATTTCTTAAATAATTTATAATATACTTTTTAAAGTAATTAATATTCATAACATATTCCTTGCAAATGGGCGGGTTTCTGTGATGCATTCGTTGCGGATGCAGAGTTTAGAAGGAGATCCACAGCGGGAAGGACAAACCACCAAAAACAAAGGATTAAATCGACAAGTGGCTCTAAAAGCCACAATCAGATTAGAGCGGAGATAGTATTACAATATAAAATTTAATTTTTAAATCTACTTTAATATAATGCAATATTGTTATTACATCTTAAAAATATTTTTCAGGCAGTTAGATTGGAAAGAGAACCCTCTTTTTAGGAGTGGTGGTCGAGGTCTCACATGAGTGGGAAAGAAGGAGAGTCGCAATGATCCACTCCTAGAGCAGGAGAATTGTTGGTAATCAATTTATTTACAATTGAAATATATATTATAACTCATTTTTTATATTTTATTTTGTATTGCAGGATCGTTATTTGGTAGTATCTGCAGAAAAATGGGGGTGGTGATCCAACTCGAGAGCAATCACCATTTGATAAAACAATCTGGAAGCATGTATACATAAATATTAACTTAATATATTCATTTTTATATATAATTTCATATTAAACAATGAAAATCTTATAAGATGTTGGAGGAGAGGGACATTGTGGCGAACAGGAAGCAGACACTTGGTGGTCTTCCTCCATACTATGTGGATGACCATCGTCATTCCTATTCTGCATACTCCCAGCCGTCGTACTCACAACCACATTCGTCCCAATCATCATTGCCAATGGAGTCGCAGATGGTGATGATGGTGGAGCAGGTGACGAAGCTCCGAGAAGGTTTCACGGCGTACATGTAAGTATTTTACTTAGACTAAGTAATAATTTTATATTTCTATATCTACAAAATGCAAGTAACAGGTATATATCTTCCATATATAATATAGGTCACAAGGGCATGCATCTCAATCTGAGGAGATTGAATCGGATGACGAAGAGGAGGAGAATGACCCTGAAGAAGAGGCACGCATGTATGCTAGGTTCAAAGAGAAGGAGAAGGAAAAAAAGAAATCAAAGTAGGGTTTAATATCTAAAATTTTTAGATCAAAGAAGAAGTGAATTGTTGTTGCTATTGGCTTGTGTTGTTGTTTAACTTTTTGCACGTCTTTTAATTTATATGAACTTTGATAGTATAATTTGTTGTAATTTTACTTATCGTTGTTGCTTCAAACATATAAATTTGTTGTATTTAGATGTTTAATTTGAATGTTTGTTTCTAAGTTCATGTATATTGTGTGAGTTCGACTTGTCAATGTTAGTTAATTTAGTTGACAAACGGGTATACTATAGATACGCTTAGTGAGCTCTGATAAGCACCTGCAGTGGTTTATTGGTAGGCTATACAGGTTCGACGGGGCGTCAAAACCCCGCCGAACCTGTATAATTTTTTTCTGCACATCAGGTTGGACGAGCACATGTGCTCGCAAGGGGCTTCGTAAATGATCGTCCTTTCTTATTAGGGGCGATCATTTCGGCGAGCACATATGTGCACGCCAACAAGCGGGCGAGGACATAGCGTCCCAATGTGCTCGCCCACCTGCCGGGGCGACTCTCGTATCGACGACCACGCCGTAAACGAGCACATGTGCTCGTCCAGTAATCGGGCGTGCACATGACGTGCACATTACGAGCCATCACGTGCACGCTAATCCCGTCTTTTTTTGTAGTGTCTTGTGCGTTATTAATCATCATAGGTAGATGTCATTCAACACTCGTTGATGATTAACTATACGAATCCTTACCAAAATATGACTGATAGATCAAGGTATCCTATAATATATCTAATTAAAACCTACCTTTGAGGATATATTCATGTTATACACTTAGCAAGGTCTCGCACTATATTACACATCTTAATTATTCCTATCATATTGCCTTGATACATCAAATCCATCAATTATTTTTCCACCTTATTCTGATTGGTCCTCATATTTATAAATCTTAATGCATATCATCGCTTCTTTGCGCGTTGTCTACAATTGACATAAGTCAAGGCGATGACTATCTTTTTTTTCCAATTATGCACCATAATTTTTCCCATTTGCAATTATACGTAAAACTAAGCATAAAGAGTATTTCAAAACATAATTTCTTTCTCAAATCGCATAGAAATCACAACTCTGATCAAATTATTAGCCATTAATAATTCACAGGTGTACTCGTATTTACCTCTTGTGTCAGAGTACATTGCATATCAATTGAAGCTTTTCTTGATGTCACGTAAAAGAGTAATGTTTAATAGATAGTCAAATGCATATCAACAATCAATATCAATCATTAGGTATTGGAATTAAATCTGATTCAAAACACTTGATTTTCATTAACACATATCTCATAATGAGATAATGCTTGGAAATGGTTGGACTCAGAAGATAATTTCTACATTAATCGTCGGTGCACTAGAAAGTGGAATTTACTAAAATTAATAGAAATCATGTTCATATCCAATATAAAACTAATGTGTAATATGTGATCAAACCATTGACAATAAGATAAAAACTATCGGCAATCGTATAAACATTGAAGCTGTTTTCTATTTATTTCGTAATATCTTACAATATCTTGCACCAATGATTAACCAATCTCAATTAAATATCGTGATAACAAATTTATTTTTACTATTTTATTTTTCAAGTTTCATTTTTATTTGTGAATGCATTGACACAATCCAACATCTAACAAATGAAATTATCAAGACTATTTGGACTAATTTCAAAGCCAACATTCAGATAAAAGTGAGAAAAACAATTTTGCAGCAACAATCGAGGTACGAAATATCACGATATATTGGCGATATATACTTCTTTTCTGATCCTTCCTTCGTAAAAGTGTGTCAATATGGACGATATTTCGGTGATATATCACCGATATATCGTTGAAATATAGTATCCACATCTCGATATTGTGTCGATATCGGCATTTCCTACCTCGGCAACAATTACATCATTTGAAACTTTGAGGTGGCTGAATCATGAAAACTTATCAGCCATACAGTCTCTCTTTACATATTCAAACATGCATGCACATTTAGTGAGTTAGTAGAGAAATCGCTAACTAAGCCTACAAAGAGGAAGGTTAAGGAAAATACAAACACTGTACATTCTGAAATATTGGTCGCTGCATGCAATCGGGATTTTTTTGCTGTAGTGCAACATGTATCGTAGAAGCCGTCCGATGGAGGTCAGATACAGCGGAGGATCGATTCCCTGCGGCATGTGCCAGGTTAGAGAAAATACAAACGGCCAACGACCCTAGCTAGCCACGGCAGTTGTGAAACTGCAGGTATTACCATTATCGACTGAAAGATTGCCAGCAGCGAGTTCACTTCAGCGCCGGCGGTTTTAGTGTCCGCACCAGCGGTTTACCATTACAATTGCTGCTGTAATGAGGACTACCTGTCTCCATCCTCTTCCTCGGAGGTCTCAGATCCTTCGAAATACAACATTTATAGACTTAGGACCCGTTCGGTAGGAGAATAAGCAGGAATAAGGATGAGGAATAAAGAGAATAATGGTCAATTCTCCGTTCTGCAGGAGAATAAGGTGAAATAAAGATAGGTAAGGTGGGATAAATATAGGAATAAGAGTGAAATAAGATGAAATAATGGGGGAATAGTCGTACCACGGGGAAGCGTGTTGGGGGCTTATTCCCCTTATTCCATTCCACCTTATACCCCAAACGAACAGGGCCTTAGGAACCATAACATTGCTATGCATGATTTTTTGAATCATCTGAAGGAGCTCCACTGCTTCACTTGCCAAGAACCCAAATGTATCAAAGCCAAAGGGGATGAATACATGTTGATTGTCAATGCAGGCATTCTCATGCTTAGCCACTTTACCTAAGGCAGCTTTTTGTGCAGCGAATCCTGCAACAAAATCACTCTTTATCGGACCCACCAATGGAGAAACTCCAGTCAAATCAACACATGCATGTTTTCCTCCAGCCCACCCAAATATTAAAACATCTGCTGGTCTAAGTGTCGATCTCCCCTCTTGTGGATCAGTTAAAAAATTCACCGGTGCTTCTTTTTTTGAAGCAACCCCCGCATGTCTGAGTACATCAAAAAGAACATCCCTGACAAGATCATGTCTATATTTAAAACCTGGAAGTTCACGACAAAGAACGACATGCTCCCCAAAAGCATCTAAGCAGGATTTGTAGCATACAGGACATGCCTCATCTGGTGAGAATAGAGGAATAATGAGACGGTACTTGAGCATTTGACGTTTTCTTTTCATATGTAACAGGCATCATGTTATTGTTACTCTGTCATCGGTTCCCAGAAAAATACGTGATTAAGAAAAAAGACGAAAAGCATCTGCATGCAAAAGTATCATGGGAAGTTTTCTCATTCCATTTGGAAAGATCCATGATTTAAGAAAGAGGAGACGTGGAGAATTGAAATGCCATTCTAACTGCATATTTACGTACTGCCAGCAAAAATGTTGCAGGAGAACTTTTCAATCTACAATACTGAAAACAAAACATGCATGATTTTCATTTATATTCTCGTATTTTTAATAATTAAAATATCTAATCCTTTATAGAATTTATCTGTATCGAAGAAAAAAAAATCTGAATAATTTCTGTTATTCAAACAGCATATCAAGGCAACCAAAAATAGAGATCTTCGCAAGCAAATATGGTTTATTTTATATGCCCAAGCACAGAATTATGGAAATCCAAATAAGCTTCAGAAAGAGGTTCTTAATCTGATAGTAAGGGGGACATTCGGTTCGGGGATAAAAAGGAATAATGATGGGGAATAAGGAGAATAAAGAATTATTTTCTATTCGATTGGAAAGATATGGAATAAGGAGAATAAGATAAAATAAGGCTAGCCGTACTCTTTGGAATAAGGAAGGGAATAAGGATGGAATAAGGTGAAATAATGGAATGTGGATGGAAATAACCACACTCTTGAAAACCACATCGGATGGAAAATTGACCCCTTATTCCAGTACTTATTCTCCAAACCTACGTGGCCTAACTAGGAGAAGGCAACAAGTTAACATACCATTTTCTCCTTTGGTGACAATACTTTATTTACGACCATTTTCTGTCAAAAATATCTCTTACATGTCGTTGACACAAAACATTGTTTCTATAACATGAGCCCATCCACTGTGTGTTCTTGTATATATGGAAAAGCATGAGGACCTTGATCGGTAATCCTGCATTTAGTTGTAACGCATCACCACATGCATATCACTAACTCGAGATCAATGATTATCTTTTCCGGTAAATATTTTGAGACATTATATTGTTTTCCATAAATCAAATTTTCACATCATGTAAGGCACAATAATATTTTCCATGACTCCTGTTTTACATGAATCATCTAGTTAGGGACATTAATCTATCCCTAACATCTTAAGTGAAATAAGACATAATATATGTCATTATTTTACCATCAATTACTAGCCCATTGACATGAAATCTATTGTGAGATTAGAGATATAAATTAACACGTGTTAACATCACATCAATGAAGATGGCTAAGCAAGGAGGTTTGCTCCGGGTTAGGAAACTACAGAGATAACATAGAAGAATGCTTCCTTCATCAGAACAAGTATGAAATAATCACAAAAAGAATCTATACCAAAAGAGGGAAAGGAAGAAGGACAGTGTTATCTTAGCACATAGATGCACTAAAAAAATCGAGCTATAGTGTCGGTTTTTTTCAAAATCCTTCACTGAATTAGTCGTTGTTAAATATATAATAACGATATTATTCGTTGCGAAATGAGTTTTCATACTCAAAATTAGCGATGAATATCATATCTATCGTTATATCATTAGCAATGATCCACATAGCGACGATTATCCATTGCTAATTTTCGAAATATCAACTAATCGTCGTTATTTTTTTAGTTCAAAATTTATCGATGATTAATTAGAAGTTTGAAAAATAACAACGGATGAGCGTCGCTATGTGGACCGTTGCTTATGATATGATGACATATGTGATATTCATCGCTAATTTCGAGTATTAAAAATCATTTCACAATGAATAATATCGTCGTTATGTATTTAACAACAACTAATTTAGTGACGTAATTTGAAAAAACTGCCACTATAGCTCAATTTTGTATTTTGTTGTAGTGATGCCTCTGTGTGTAATTTTTCGATAACCCACTCCTTCCCTCACCGTTTAGAGCACTAGTACCACTTATATGTTTTTGAAATTTTTATTAAGATTAAGATGAAGTAGAATCATTTGATATAAATAAAATATTAAATAATTTCATTATGATTAATTGGGTATAATAAGTAAGACTAGTATTATTAATAATCCTCTGAAACTTAAGATAGTTCTCGACCATGCACAAATATAATTCGGACGAATATATGATGTATCATATATGTCATATATGTGTGGTTTAAACAACATAGATCATGATTTGGGTGAGAGAATGCTATGAACATCAAAAACCCACTCCAAATTAAGATGCCTCCAAACTCAAAATCGAGAAGATATTCGTGTTCCATACTTTCCTCACGAGAATGATGCCAACAACGCTCTTGGATGATCTTTGACGAGTTCTCGATAGCCAAGATGATGGCTTGGAGGTGGAAAATGATGGGAAGAAGAAAAAGATGGGTTAGGGTACGCATTTGTTGTCCATATGATCTAATTAGAAGGGGCTTGGATGGCTACATTTCCGTAACACACACCCAAATTTTAGGGTTGGACACCTTCTCTAAAACAGTCATATATCCCTCCTCCGAAGTAGAAATTCGAAAAGTATCCGATGTATTGGAAAGCTAACAATGAGATGCTTCCAATGAGTCATGTAGTGCATATGTTTGATCAAGTAGGATTTTGAGTTTAGTCGGATCTCCGAGTCGAAAAGTTGAGGTCTTACAATAGTTACACTCAACTGGATATCAAAATAGGGATGCAAACACTAAGATAATAGTAGAAATATGGTGCTACTACATCATTCTACAATTTAAGGTAATAATTCACATGTAGAAAGAGACATTGACAGATATAAAATTTATAACTAGATCCTTAAACAATATATATAAGTAAAATGGATATCTACCAAATACATATTATATTAGAGATACTTTATAGATTAGCTCAAATATATATGGAACATATTTATTTCATAGGAAATTCAAATACGATAAAAAGTATATACAATTTTGTTACAGATATGTTGGACATGCGAGCCCACGATGAACCACTATGCGATAAATGTTATTGCAAATATCATTACATGATCTGAAATGAAGAATAACTAACTTGCATAATAGGTCCCTTAGTACAATTAGGGTTATGTACCATAGCCATTTTATTGATCATATAGTCGTTGATTCAATTGTGGAATCATATAGGTTGGTGCTTGGATGAATATCTAAAGAGTTAGATTGAGGACTCATCAATCATCGTCAAATGATTATTAAGAGACGATCTCCAGCCTGAGTAGGAGATGGCAATCCTTTCTCTTTTGGTTGATATCTGACCAATCTCTTGATGCAGGTCATCTGCATATCAATAAAGATTCGGAGGTGTCATATTAGTTAGGTCAAATAAGTTGACTTAACGAGATCAAGAAAACCAAGTCCTATGTCGTATGTTGTCACAATATAGGCATGCATCCTCTGATCGGAGACAGATGTGTTACTATATGTCTGAGTATGTACATTTGATAGACCGATAGGTTTATAATCTAATCAAGTTCTATACATCGGTGTGCTAGTGTGCATAACGATCTCTCAAAGGGATCATACAAGTTCATTACTTAACTGGAAGACATGAGCTCACTCATGAGATATTGGGATCAAATTCCCTGCAAAGTCGTCTCGCTTTGGAAGCTTGACTGAATTTGTAGTTTTGATATATACTTTTGGAAATTGTATGATCAATACCTAGGTATGATCTATACTTTTGGAAAGTATGTGATCGATATCAACTCCCAATAAACAAATGAGAAACTTAATGATAACACCCTGAAGGAGACAATCAAATTGATCTGAAACTTTGGATTTATTTTAGGTCTTCCGGTATGCAAGATGTACATGTATTAGGAATACTCGAGGTGATGTGATCATAATGATTGTATAACTATGACGCTTCCATTCCGAGGGAGTGATGAAATATGTCTGGATTTTAGTGACTCCTCTAACTAGAGAAGTAATCTAATCTTGGTGCAAATATTAGACAGTGATTTGAATGCGATTCAGATGCAATGAGAAGATTAGATTTACGGTTTTAATTTAATCAAATATCTATGGGAGGTCTCCTAGATCTGGATTTGAGACATGATCTCAATATCCAAGTTACTATACATGGAACGTACAATCGTCATATCCTTATCTCCAGGTATCCGCAGAGAAAGTGCATTGTTCTTGAAAGAGTTCAAGAATAATTCTATTATTGATCATGTATCTGAGCACTGAGAAAATTTGATAATTAAATATGACTTAGTTATTATAAATAATATGAATATGATTCATATTATTTGGACACATGAGAAGAGTCATCTTGGATAACTAAATATGATTTAATCATCAAAAACCGATTAATGTGGATATCACGATCCATAATGATCATGGATATTATAAATTCGATTTATAATATGTTGGAGAGATTTAATTATAAATAGAATTACAAATTATATGTTGTTGTGAATTGGATTCACAATAAATAGATAATTGTAAATCTGATTTATATCTTATATTGGATATATAAATATGATTTATATTTATCAATGGTATGATTGGTGTTTTCACAAATATAATGTAGAATTATTTTTGTGAAGATAAATGCAATAATGATTACTGTATTTTAATATATATATATAATAATTATATTAAGGAATGCAAAATCACAAACAAAGGTGGCCGTCCACTTAGACTAATTCCAAGGGGGACGACCACCTTTTTTGGGTGGTGGTTGCCATTATTATCTATTTATTATAATTGAAATTAAAATGAATTAATTTGTATCTTGATAAAAGGATAAAATTAATTTATTTTAGTTAAAATAGTTGTTGCAAATCTATAGCAATAAATCATGATCATTGATTAATAACATCTTAATCTAAACCGTTGGATTAAAAGGGCACATGGATTGAGATCCATGTACATCCAACTAGTATAAAAGGAAGGGTAGCCCTTGCCTTATTAGACTACGTCATTCTAATGGAAACAACTCTCTCCCTCTCTCTCATAGCCATCCCCCTTTCTCTCTCTATCAATATTATGGTTGCCACATAATGACTTAGAGAAGCTCGTAGTCATCGCGGCGCTGTTGTGCTGCCAGATTGACTACTCGTGGATATCCATCTTCTTCGGTGCACTTGGCTCGTGAAGAAGACGTCGGATTTTGTGAGATGAAATCAGGAGGCTCACCGCTTGGCTCTTCAACTTGGATTGCGAGGATCACACATCTCATCAACGTGCTCGCAAGCATCTCCTCCATTGGATCGGACTTGAGACATGAGGTCTCTTCGTTTAGAGACTCGATCGCAACCACTCTTCAAGAGGTAACACTAATACCATCTGTGGTTTAGATTAAACGATTCGAGAAGTGTTCTTGGATCATGTGGTTTCATCGCATTTAATTTTTTTATATTCCATTGCCCCGAACAACTAGTATGACTAGTCACTCCCGATCGCATTGGATGCGATCTTCATACGTCCATGATGCGCTTAAGGATCTTTCCATATCTTTAAAGTGGTATCAGAGGCATAGGTCAAAGGTTTCAGATATGATACATAAACCTAAGATGACATGGATATTTTTTATTATGCGAATTTTCATAGCATTTTGTTCCCACAACTATATTTTAGTGTGATTTTTTCATCCCATTTAAGTACCTTAAAATATAATTTTATTACTTGAATTATGTTCCTTATCTTGTTAACAAACTGTAGGACTTGATTTTGATTGATTTGGAATCTGTTTGTTCAAGTTATGATCGTTTTATTAGACATGTGTCCACTGCTATGGGAATGGTGTTTTAATATGTAATCAAGAGATAATCACGATTTTAAAATGCCTATATATATGTGTTTATCACTTGTATTCTTTTGCAAATCAAATCGGGAAACTAAGAAAATTTAATTTACATGATTTGGAGCTCATGTTCTTAAGATTTGTTAGTTTTAGTAAACATGTGTCACTGCTAGAAACTTAATAAATTTGAACAAGAATCTTGTGGTTGTCATTCCATTAATTTATGTAAATTAATGGTTAATCTTCTAAAATAATTATTTGTTAAATATTTGTGAAATATTCAATAATGATAATTATTATTTTTTGAATGACCATAACCAACATGATAAGATAATTGATCTTGATCGATTTGGTTATAATGAACTTTCCAACAAACATTTATACTTGAATATGATTGAGAATTTGATTAGTAAATCTCCTTATGATATTAATCAAAATGATTTTTATGAATATTATATGGTATACCTTCGGTTGAAAAACCAAATATCATTTCAAATATTCGCATTATCCTGACCTGAGGCAGATATGGTGTCTAGTTGGGGATCATTGGGGTAGCAGGTTGCTCCGTGAGCAGTCTATCCCACATCATGTTCGTACTGGCCATGACAACGGGTAAGAAAAGGATAATTCTTGAAATGATCGTGAGATATTTTTCTAATTATTAAAATTTGAATAATACATATTTTGAGATTATACCATCCTTCAAGTAATAATCAAGATTGTTTGTTGGTTGTTTGAATTGGATTGATAACTGATGTAATATGATTAAATTAATTAAATCCAATTAAACTCTCTATTATGAATAGTGTAGTATTTCCCTTGGAAGAATTAATTATCTGAATAGGATTCATAATAATTATTAGAATTTGAATATGATACGGATGATCACATAAGTGACATCTATGATCTCACGTCAAGGCAAAGGGTTCCATCACCATGGATTGTATGTAGGAGGTGCTTGTCCGAAGTGACAGATCTTTCATACAAGCGCACATAGATCGGGCTCTTTGCTTATCGGAAGAGTAAGGTCGTATGCGTAGTGACCTCAATATCGGGTCCTCATATTATTGGAGTGATATTGGACTGCACATAGTAAGTGTTATTCCTGTTGACAGTTGATTCAATTAACAATGGGTCAATATCACCTTAGGGGTGGTGGGCCCGGGTGTTAAAGATCGGATTAGGAGATGCAAATTGGACTTACAAGGTGGAATGAGTTCCTGCTTCTTTTTATCTGAGTTACATGTTCTCATATTATTGGGATGCAAGAAAAATAAGAAAGGAGATCCCAGATCTTGCTTGAGATATAATGGTAAGTATATGTCTTACATTAAAAGTGAATAAGGGAATGAACTTTCAGTGTTGACAAGGCATGATAACTTTGATATAAAAAATCTTAAATCAAAGTAAATTATGTATTTATACAAAAATTTCTTATTTCAGATAACCTACATTAAATCCATTCAAAATTATACTCATTAATAACCATTAGAATATCATGGATTGGATCCATGATCAAGATATTGTACTTGCAATTGGACATATAATGTATGTGGTTACAATGTGTAAGTTTCCTCATAATGATGAGAAATGATAATTAAATAGAGAATAGGACAACAACTTAAGGTTTGTGTGTCTCTATATTCTTTATCTCTCATCGAATGTGCTTTGGAAGTATCATGTCGATGATTATCGTAATTATTGAAAATCCTTATAAAATGTAAGAAGATGTTTTCACACACATATGTGATCTCTACATTTAATCATGAATGACATGGTTCACTGCATTATGCAGAATGGTTGCTCGATAAGAGATGATGTACTCAAAATGTTTGAGTACCTTCCTGAACCAAATGTCTTTAAGATCTAAAAAGGATGTGGATACGATGAGTGTCATCATTCCACTGTCTGTACTCAAGTCATTCATAAAGTTTCATAACATTCATATTATCTGAATTAAATGAAGCACGTATACATGTTAAGATACTCTTATATTGAAATCTTTTGAGTTTAACATAAGAGATCATTTATCTTAAGAAATGGTTGTTTATAAGTGAGGGGAGCACCATGGAAGGATGGGTCTGACTCAAGTATGAAGGAAAGTTAAAGAGTTGGTTGTACTGCTATGGTTTCCACACATATGACATTCAAAGAGTTGGATTAATGTCAATACTGCAACAAGCCGATGTATAGATAATATGACTATCTAGACTATCTAAGATCCTTAGGGAAGGACTCTAATATTGCATCGAAATAATCTAAATATAATTATTGAAAATGACTTGCTTATTAGATAAGATCAAAGTCTGATAATTGTATCTCACTCTTCTGATAACACTTGTAATTAGTTGCATATATTTTAGAAGACTGGAAAAATTTGATCTTAAGGTTTAATAGTCATCCACATTGATATTGATGCAATTGTTGCAACAATCTCTATTGGATAGGTAGCCTTCATATTATCATAGGGAGAGCTCTTAGTATTAGAGAATGTCTTGATGATCTAGATATTAGATTACATTCATTGCTTTTTTCTAAATTTATTGGAACATACTTTCTAGATTGTACCTATCATAAAGATTTGTGATGGTTATATTTTAGATGGTGATCTAACATCTACATATCTCTAATAAATTAGAAAATTAATGAATGGTTCATTAACATTTTTGATACTGAAAATTAAGTCTTAAAAGATCAATAGGATAAAGATCATAACAATAATCTGGTATCAAGCCTTGGACATATGTATATTGATAATATCAATAGACTAGTAAGAGATAAAAGTTTATATTGTCTGAAATTTCAAATCTTACATACTTGTGAATATTGTATTAAAAGTAAAATGTCCAATACATCCTTTCTCTGAGAATGGTGTAAGATGCCAAGGTATTCAAGATCTCATACATAGTGATGTATGTGGATCATCTGTATCATAATAAACATTATGATATGTGATATCGATTGGTGGTTTTTAAGAAATTTCTTCCCTTCACCTCAGAAAGCTTTGAAATATTCAAAGATTTCACAATTTTGGTTTAGAACCAAAGTTTGAAGGAAAATGAAATGAATTTCATCTAATCTAGGTAGTCAGTACCTATTAGATGAATTCATGGAATACCTTATGGAGATAGGAATATCATTCTTATCTCACTCCTCCTAATACACCTAAACTCAATAGAGTTGTAGGGAGATGCAATTAAATCATGTGTGCCATGGTTTGATCGATGATGAATATTAGCATAATTACATCTTAGTTTCCATATGTGTGTGTGTATATATATGTATGTAGTAGAGATTACATTATATATAATAAATAAGGTTCCATGCAAATCTAAACCTGAAAACCCTCATAGGCTATGGTTTAGAACCTAGCCTAGTGTTGGACACTTGAGGATTTAGGGTTGCTTGGTTCATGACTTTGTCATGGATGCAAGTAAGCTGGAATACCTGAAGTGCTACTCCATTAGGAATATAAGATGGTATTGGATACCTACTTTATGACCTTAAGATTCTTAAAAGATTTCATTTCTAAGGATATGATTCTTAGAGGATGACTTTCTCAAGAATCAAGACGAAAATGAAGTAAAAGAACTCATTGAATCTTGAGAAGATAATGAGGCTACTGAAATCAAAAACTAAAAAGGATAATTAAAGGTGAAACACTCATACCTCTTTAAATGAGTTTGAGTATGAATTCCATGTGTCAGATAAGTCTGATAATGATTTGACTTCATATGATGAAGCTTCCGAAGATCATGGCTTGGAGAGATGGATGTTAGCAATAAATTCTAAACTTCATATAAAAGTGTTATATATGGACCCTCGAGGATCCACCTATAGGGGTCAAACCCATTGATGAATCTACGTTTCATCATCTTTATTCTATCATTTTGGCCTTAAAAACCCTAGTAAATGCGTGTAAATACTGTTAATTCGGGCATCTTAGCATTCATGCATCACTGTGTAAGTATTGTACAAAATGCGGTTTTTAATGCCAAATTTATAGAATAAAGAAAAGAAAAGAAAAAGAATAAAATTTTGTAAATATTTTATGACCCGAAACCCCGAGACCTAAGCATCTCGATGACTAGGTCGACAAGGAATAAAGTAGGGGGAGATAAGGGCCGAAATACAATAGAAATACCTTTGTTTTTATTCATTCTTTATTCATTTTGGGACCTATTTTTGGTTCCACTTTTTATACTTCAAATAAATGAACTTTTTACATGAAAGTTGTAGATCATTAAATAAAGAAAAATACAAAATTGATTTCACTCAAAAATAATACACAGATAAAAAGTTATGATCTGCATAAAAATCCAGAATCCCAACTTCCCAGACATGTATCTCCCTAATAAAAGTCGAAATGCCTCAAACTCACCTTTAATTGTATATAATTTAAAATAAGCTATTTAATGGCGGTGGTTTCACGTTTGGCGGAGCTACGGTTTGAAAGTTGAGTTTTGGACCCCTAATGTATACTTATACAGATTAAAATATTCATTTTATTATTTATTCATTATTTTTACCATTTTATATTTTTATAATTTTGTAAATATTATTTATAATAAATATGTATATTAAAATCAAAATAAAAGTACAGAATAAATACAAAATAAAAATACTTGTATATAATATACATAGGTATAATACCTATAACTATACCTATATTATTAATACTTCTATTTTATTAAATATCCAAAACACTTCATAAAAATAAAAAAATATATTTAAGTGTATAAAAGTATCCTATAAATTTATAAAATAATAAACATAAATAAATAAATTAAATTCCCAAAATAAAAATAAAATATTAAAATATATAGATAATATACCTATAAAGGGTATAAAAGGAAACATGTAATTATTAATCTCAAAAAAATAAATAAAATTTATAATAAAATAATTTAGAAAATTATGAATATTTTTTATTTAATAACCTAAAAATAATAAAATCGTTTACTATTTTAAAATGATTTTTACAATATTATTTCCATGCTTTTTCCTGGTTGGTCCACGTGGACCAACCAGGCAGGCTGGAGAGTTGACCTCAGGTCAACTCTCTGACCCAGCGCCTGCCTTGTGTCAGACTGTGGTTTTTGGCCTATTTTGCGATTTTTTCGAGGCATATCGTTGCATCCTTTCATGACTCTTCCTTCATGACTTTTGTGGCCCAACTATCCATGATATACGCCCTTGGTTCTCTTGGGCCAGGCGTCAACGATTCGACGAGATACGCCTCGTTATTTGGAGCTGGTCGGCCAGGCAGTCAAACCTTTAAATATTTCCCCCGACCTTCCTCTCTCCTTTGACCACTCTTCCTCCATCATTCACCGATCCTTAGGGAGTCCATCGAGTTCCTGGTGACAACAGCGACTCAAGGAACCCGTTCGCGTGAAGTTTGGCGTTGAATCGAGGTATATCCAGTCCCCTTGTCGGAGCTCCGCCGTGAGCTCGCTCCGTCGTCTCTGGTGAGCCTTCCTCCCTTCTTTTTCCATTTTCTTATAGCTTAAGGTTAGCTTAGGTTAGGTCTATAACAGTTTATCGTCCCAATTAGTATCTTGCCATGAATCCACTCTCGATTCCACGGTGGAGCTCCGCTCCGCCTCCGATTTCCGGCCACCTCCGTCATCCACAACCTACGCTTTCACCTCCATCTTCTTCCTCATCGCTCCGTCGCTCCGTTCCACCCCTCCATCCACCTCGATCTTGCTCAGATCGAACCACCCGAGCTCCCATCTCTGCCGTACGTCGGAGCTCGTTGTTCGACCTATATTCCACTTCCAATTCTTCATCTGAGGACACCAGTAGCTCCGGCCTTGCTTTTGTGCGACTAACCCTGCAGGTCAGAGCCAAAGAGAAGGCTCTATCGAGCCTCGACATTCCAGGGAGCCGCAACCCAAGTCACCTCTGCCGTCCTGACGTTTTATGCCACCTAAGGCTTGCCTGAGACCCTCATTCGACGCGAAAGGGCCCCAGGATCATTTTGCCCTCGATCCTAGGGTCGGAGGACTGCAGAGTCGGCTGCCATCCTCGATCGAACCAACCTCCTAGCGGTGTTCTTCCACCAACCTCCGCGACCGTCCGATCAAGCCGGAGCTCCAGACGAAGCAACCACCCTTGGATTTAGACCCTCCATCACCGTTGATCCATTTCTGATAATCTAATCTCGACCGTTGGAGGTGAAGCGACATCAACACACCAGGCGTCGACACGTGTCCAAGTGAAGCACCAACGTCCGTCGGATCGGCCTGTGGGGGTAATTTTGCAACCATACCCCTGCACGATTTTGTATTGCCATTTTAGAACCTAAACATTCATTTGCAGCTTTAAATGTTTTGTAATATTTAGGAATTAGCCCCTGAACTTCCCTTTATTACATTCAGGTCCTCCACCACGTCACCTCACGTGCCTATGCGCGTGAGGTGAGGGGCATTTTGCAGAGGACCCCTCACGGGTCTTGTTATTGTTGTTTAGTACATTAAGTTGTTATTGCAGTTAAATAGTTCTGGAAATTTTGCATAATTGCCCCTGAATATTTTGTATATTGCGTTTTGGTCCTTGCCTGGCACGTGTAAGTCACGTGGGTGTGGCATTTTTGTAGGGGGAGCCTCTCGGGTTTTTGACATTTGTATTAAGTCCAGTAAAGTTTTTAATTCAGTTATATTTTGTTTAGAAATTGCGCAGAGGTCCCTGAGTTTCTTGCTAATTACATTTATACCCCTTGCCTGTGTGTAGTTTCCATTTGTTGTATCTATTTATTGCATGCATCTATATAACTCCAAAAATCACCAAAAAAATTACCATATATTCCTGTTACATAGCAGATTCACGTCTTATTTTTATTTTGCATTTTTATTGCATTTTAATATTTATTAAAAATAAAAAACACACATTTTTAGCACTGCTTGCATTAGAAAATCCATAAAAAATATAAAAACATCTCAGAAAATTCTCCCAAAAATATATTTTGCAAATTTTAGTGTCTTTTAATTTTAGACAAAAAATCATTAAAAAATATAAAACAAAACTCCTAAAAATTAGAAAACTCTAAAAATCTTCATAAAAATCTTAAAAATTCAACAAAGTCCTAAAAATATGTATTCTGTTTCTAAATTTTCCACATTTTATTATCTTGAATTCAAAATTAATTTGGAGAATTTTTATTACTGTTCTCTATTTTATATCTCCATTTTAATTTCGGCCAGCCCTTTTATTCATTATTTTTAGTATTTTTGGCTTTAAAAGTACCAAAAAAATTAGGAAAACCTGGAAAAATCACAAAAACACTATAAAATTATAAAAAAGCACAAAAACACCTTATTTCCCTAATTTTGAGTATTTTTACCTATTTTTATCTCTCTCTTATATTTAGTGTATATATATATATTCCTTATATCTATTATATTTTTATTTAAAGAAAAAATATAAAAAAGTATAAAATATAAAAAGAGAAATATAAAATCAGAAAATTAAAAATCAAAATATAAAAATATAAAATTAAAAATTAAATAAAAAAATACAAAATCAAAAACCCACAAAAAATTCATATTGGCTAAGTAGTTTACTATACATAGGACTTGACTTTTTGTCTGCTTACTTTACTCCGTGCTTCCTGTGTTCGACCCCTACTTACTTGCCACTGTTCATTTTTAGTAGGGTATAATAAATTTTAATCCTTGCTCCTGATTGCTTGATTGATTGTGTTGGTTAATTATTGACGAACGTGAAGGCCTGAGTAGTCGCCCCAGCGATAGTGAGTCTGATCTGTCAGACCATTATTTAACGGCTCTCGCATTCCCGTTTTTCACCCATTAGGTGTAAATGGTTCTTCAAGAGAGAGAGGAACCCGATGAGAAGGTAGAGACATTCAAAGCACGGCTCGTATCCACAAGATACCCACGAAGAAAAGACATCACTTGCAATGAGACTTGTCTTCAGTGACCTTTCTTAAACCCATTAGAACATTGCTAATTAAAAGCTACACAACTTGACTATGACATCTGCACGATGGAAGTCAAGATTGCATTCCTCTATGAGTTCCTCTCTGAGGATATTCATATGAAGTAGCTTCAGGGCTTCGTAGTTGAGGAATGCAAAGTGTGTAAAAGAACTCGTCGATGGACTCAAATAAGCTTCTAGTAGACAGAACATCAGATTTAATGAAATTTATAAAGGTTGTGATTTCATACAAAATCTTGATGAACCATGTAAAGTTTAGTGGGAGTGTCATTGTGTTCATCATGCTATAAATCTAGATAGTATCCTAATTACTTGGAATGATATAAGGATGATAATAAGTGTTTTTTATAATTTGGTTGTTCCATGCCTTGAGATGAAAGATATCAAAAATACCTCTTAGATCTTAGTTCTGAAGTTTTTCATAAACAAAGAGAAGAGAGCATTGGAACCGTCACATTAGTTCTACACCTTGGGCATGTTCCAATTTTGGGAAAACCCCAAGGAAGGTTTCTTCCTTTAGGATATGGTACTAACCTATCTGAAGGGATAATACCTTAAAAAGTTGAGAAAGTAAATGCTAGAACTACTTGCCCTTGTGCATCAGTTACGAGAAGCCGAGTGTATGCTAGACGTGTACAAAAGTAAGATGTCTACCATGCAGTGGGAGTAGTAAACTATTACAATTCTACTATGCAGATAAAATACTTAATTACAGTAATAAAAAACAATATCTTCAAAGAGGACAAGACTTTTGAGATGATGATCTCAAAGTCGTATCTTCAAGAACTTAAGACTTATATATAATGATCTAAAAGATCTTAAGTGCATATGCCTTATAAGACTTAAGACCGGGTCTTAGTCTTATGAGATAGAGATATTTGAGAATAAGGATATTCTGATAAGGATAATAGAAATAACATACTGGTTGTAATGATTATTGAATTATAGTGTTAAAGACACAAATTGCTTTAACAATATTGAGTATTGGTTGCATAAGATGCAACATTCGCATTGGATTTAAGCAATGTTACTAGGAGATATACAAGTGTCGTAGAAGGACTTGGCATAGTCTCTCGGGAACAGAGTGAATAGTCAGCTTACATAGCTATTTTTCTAAATAGCTAATGATTAGAACATGAGTGTGGGTTTTAAGATTTTCCCATTAATGGCTCTTTGGACTAGTAAGAGATTGTTGGACATGCGAGCCCACGATGAGTCATTATGCAATACATGTTATTACACATATCATTCCCTGATCTGAAATGAAGAATAACTAATTTGCATAATAGGTCACTTAGTGTGATGCCCCACCCTCCGGCTACCAAAACCGAAAGATGGGAGCGTCAGACCTACGGTCTGATTATGTCCATGATCTATGATACTCAGCAAATCATCTTGTGCACATTAGATTAACATTTGAAATACAATAACAATAGGAGAATAATATGAAATGGAAAATAAAATGCGCCATCCATTCTCAATGATAATGATCATCAAGTCCATGTCCATATAAAAGATACATCATGAAATCTTAAATTTTGTAAAAAAAGCTCTCCACATATCTCACTACAATGTCTCTCAATAATAACATAAAATGATGCAGAAGTAAATAAGTTACTCTAAATAGGATGCACCCTGTTTAGTGCAAGTATGATAGGAAGTTCTGATCTCCTCAAAAGACCGCCACTGTGGCGGCTGCTGCTCAGGTACACCTGTTGGGTTCACAAGAGGGTAACGTTATGAGCAATTGCCCAGTAACGAGACAAACACTATAATGACTAATGTAGGGGTAAGAAAAGAATGTATACTCAACTTTATTTAATGTCACATGCATCTATTGAAAAAAAATTAGAAAGAACACCAAGTCATTCTAATTCACATTGGATCACATAATAATTTACTTTTTTTTTATATAATAATCATTTAAGTACAACCACCATAATCTTGATATTTCTACAAGTTGATTAGAGTCCACAACGATATACAATTCTCGACACCCGATCAATAATCATTTCTCGTATTATTTTAGCACATGCAAGTACGCGACTCGTGGGGCCTTCGCTACGCGGGAACTTGATATTCATCTTCATAAACCCTCAAGAACCTGTGTTCAACTAGAACATGAAAAAGATCATAAGCCCAATTTCTCCAACTTCAAACCACATCCCGTAACACCTCTAATAATAATAATAATAATAATAATAATATTCGAAGTAAAATTTGATGCGGCCATATCAAATTTTTATCCGAATCTTAAAATTATGTATAAGTGAGAAATCAAGAATGCCAACTGCGCCACCTGCCTACTCCGTCGAGCGACTCTGAATACTACCGGGCTGCTAGGTGCAACGCGTCACCCCAACTCATCCGTTGGGGTCACGACCTTCAAGACATCTCCCCGAGGCCTAAGGATGCATGCCCAATCCCTTAAGGCATTTAACTCCAACTACTCGATCACCCTAGAAACTCACGGGACAATAATTACTAAGCAATATACCCAACGTTAGCGAGTCAACAGAAAACTAAAATATTTGGCATAGTTGTACGGAATCATAGAGAAACCATTCTGAATTCTCATTGTTGCCGTGTTTCTTTTTACACTTGAAGCATCGTCATTGGAGTTATCCATGATGTAAATAATATGTGGTATATATGCATGATATTTCAAATTAATAATACGAACAAAGGATCTTGGATTAAATAAGCATGGCTAAACCCACCCCAATCAGTGATTATAATAATGTATGATAGAATATACTTTCTCACTATCATTAAGAACTGAAACATCCTAATATGATTGGAGCGTAACATTTTAATTATATTTGCGATTCAAACCAAATCCTACTATCTTTCTTGTGATTCAACCAGGAAATCCTTGGACCAATTTTATCCGCACAAAATGCATATCTCTTGTTTCAACATTTTAGTATCTACTGTGCATAAAATTAACATGTCGAAATTACATAAACAATTGGCTACAGATAGATGGTCGATGGGCACAACTAAAAGCCTTCGTCTTAATGGTCTATCTGTATATTTATTTTTATAAAATTTTCAATCGATAGTAAATGGACAAATAATGATTACTAGCTTTTATGAGATTTATTTGAAGAGCATGTGAATCCTAATTACAACCTTTTCGACAAAAAATGCAAGTACGTGAACATCTACGGACAGAATGCATAGGATTATAAAAACATCTTACCAACCATTAAAAATCATGGTGCACGTTATTATCCAATTAAGGAGAACATTATTAACAATTCAATGAATATCCTAAAATTTGCATGGACGATTTTGTAATGGACAGTATTGTAATCCAAATAAGGAGTAATGGATGGTTTCATAACAATCAATAATTTGCATGGTCTTGACCATTTCTTTTTAGAGGGGAATACGTAAAGCCACAATGATATTTGTATATATCCTAAATTTTTGAGATTAAAAACATGTATATCCTGATTGATAGAACCCTTAAAAAAAGTTAACCCAGTAGTGAAATAAGACATGTACGTATGTTATCACAGGGCCGTTTACAATGATTTACGTAACCAGAAAAATACAATTAATAAATAACATCCATTGTATATGTATCCGAGATGAAATAAGTGATAGAAACCTGTATAACAAAATAGATTTGGCAAATGCTACAAGATTACAGTCTCTCCATTTCTCTTGTTCAAGAGGAAATAAGCCAAATTTGAAAATGATATCCATTCTACAACTAAGTGAGGATAACCATAATAATCATGTGAAACCAATAGCAAGAGGAGAGTATTTATCATTACTAATATATGAAGCATGTCATAAGAATAACTAAAGCTCTAAACATGTTCAAGCATATGGGTACAAAAGTCGTATGAAACCAACAACAAGAGGAAGGTATAACATCGTTACCTCCGAGGATGTTCCCTCGGGATCTCCTCTCACATGGAAATGATATTTCCGTCTCTCGATTGTAGCGCGAATGCGTGTACGAAGGTGACCTCGAGCTTTCCTACGTGACAGTGGCCGCGGATCTTCGATCGAAGCTCCTTCTCCGACGTCGACGACGGTCCTCCGGCTACCAATCCGACCAAGGTGGTGGTGCTCCAATGAGAGGGAAGTATAGTGGTGGCTAGGGCTTTGGGAGAGTAGCCTATCACCTTCTATTTATAGAGGGAGAGGTGAAAATGGGTGCAATTTCGGATCTAGCTCGGATCCATATATGGGTCCCAACTATTATACTTAAAACATCGATAACTTGAGCTAGGGATGTCAGAATTGGGTGTTCTTGGACTCGTTGGAAAGATATCGACGAGATCTACATAATGACATGATTTTTTGGATGTCAAAAATACTTCAAATTTTAGGAAAAAGAACATACGGAGTTTCACATTATAAAAATCTTAAAGGAAGTCTCGTCCTCGAGATGTAGGATGTAACATATAAGTTTCGAATGTGGTGTAGATTCAAATATAAAAATCTTAAAGAGAACGAAACCCATAAAAATCTTAAAGAGGACTGAAATAGGGTCTCGTGAACATACCTTCAAAAAGATAGGGGTATTTCTGTCGCATATCTGCCTCAGGCTCCCATGTGGCCTCCTCAACATTCTGACTTTGCTACAATACCTTGACCAAAGGAATGTCTTTCTGTCGTAACCTCTTGACTGTCCGGTCTAAAATCTGCACGGGTGCCTCAGGAAAAGACAAATTAGGTTCAACCGTGAGGTCCTCATAGCTAATCACATGTCGAGGGTATCGAATATACTTCAGGAGGTTTGATACATGAAATACATCATGCACGCCTGCCAAGTGAGGGGGGAGTGCTATTCGGTATGCTACCTTCCCAATACGAGATAAAATCTCAAAAGGGCCAACGAACCGTGGTGCCAACTTGTCCTTGACACCAAATATTTGAATACCTCTCATTGGAGATACTTTTAAGAATACAAAGTCTCCGGCATAAAATTCAAGATCATGACGTCTCTGATCAACATAGCTCTTCTGGCGGCTTTGTGCAGTCAATAATTTCTTTCTAGCCATCTCTACAACCCTTATTATATCCTCGATTATCTGAGTAGAATAAATCTCTTTGTCACCCACTTCCTGCCAACACAAGGGAGTGGTGCATCTCCACCCATACAATACCTCAAAAGGTGCCATACCAATACTAGCATGGTAGTTGTTGTTATAAGTGAACTTCACCAAAGGAAGATGGTCCTTCCAACATCCTAGCCACTCAATGGCACATGCTCTGAGTTGGTCTTCAAGGGTATGAATTGTCCTCTCTGATTACCCATCAATCTGCGGATGATAGGCTGAACTAAGATATAGTTCGGTTTTTAGGGCCTTCATGAATTCTCCCCAATAATGCGATGTAAAATGAGAGTCTCTATCAGATACAACCTCCTTGGGAATCCCATGCAAGCGAATAACATGCTGAATATATAACTTGGCCAGATCTACCGGAGTGCATGTCATGTTCACGGGAATGAAATGTGCGGACTTGGTCAACCAGTCCACAATAACCCAAATAACATCATATCCACCAACCGTACGAGGTAAGGATGTCACGAAATCCATAGAGATACTTTTTCGTTTCCACAACGGAATAGGAAGTGACTGCAACAAGCCAGGAGGATGCTTGTGCTCTTCCTCCACCAATTGACAAGTAAGAAAACGACTGACATGTTCTGCAACATCTCTCTTCATCCCTTCCCACCAGAAGTGTTGACGGAGGTCTCTATACATCTTGGTACTTCCTGGATGGATAGATAATCTAGAATAGTGAGCCTCATCTAGGATGTCTCTCCTTAACTCATCATCATCAAGGACATAGACACGGTCTCCCTTCCATAAGATGGACTCACAAACTGTGAATCCATCAAACGCCTCCTTCAGACATCGATGGAATAAGTCTTGTAGTTTCTGATCTGTCTGCTGACTGTGCACAATCTTGTCCCATAATCCATTGTACTTAGCAGGTACAATTACGACATCTGCAGTACTATTAAAGGAGTGCCACTCACTAAGTGCTGTGAGCATATCCCAAGTATGTAGCCATGCTGCGGTGCCCTCGGTATGTGCTCTTCTACTTAAAGCATCAGCTACTACATTTCCCTTACCCGGATGATAAAGGATCGTGCAGTCGTAATCTTTCAACAGTTCCATCCATTGTCTTTGCCTCATATTCAACTCCCGCTGGTCAAGATATATTTGAGACTCTTGTGATCTGTAAAAATCTCAAATGTGACCCCATATAAGTAGTGACGCCATATCTTCAATGCGAAGACTATAGTTGCCAACTCCAAATCATGAGTAGGGTAGTTCCGTTCATGGTTCTTTAGTTGTCGCGATGCATATGGAACAACATGACCATGCTGCATCAACATTGCTCCTAAACCCTCCTTTGATGCATCAGTATACATCGTAAAATCTAAAGTGCTCGAAAGAAGGGTGAGAATCGGGGTGCTGGTCAGTCTCTCTTTCAACGTACGAAAGCTCAGCTCACACTTGTCGCTCCAAATGAAAGGAACATCTTTCTGTATCAGACGAGTAAGTGGTAGAGCTAGCTGCGAGAAGCCTCTAACAAAACGTCTATAGTAGCCGGCAAGGTCTAAGAAACTGCGTATCTCGGTAACTGTCTTGGGCTGATCCTAAGACATTACTGCCTCTATCTTGGCTGGATCAAATGCCACACCTGCTTCCGAAATTACATGACCTAGGAAAGCTACTTCGGTAAGCCAAAATTCACACTTGTTGTATTTTGCTTACAACTTGTGTTCTCTGAGTGTCTCAAGAATAGTACTAAGATGCTGCTCATGCTCATGCTCATCACGTGAGTAGACCAAGATATCATCAATGAACACCACCACAAAACGATCTAAGTATTGATGAAAAATTCTATTCATCATGTCCATGAACGCAACAAGTGCGTTCGTGAGTCCAAACATCATGACCACAAACTCATAGTGGCCGTATCTGGTACGAAAAGCAGATTTAAGCACATCTGTGTCCTTAATTCTCAATTGATGATAACCCGATTGTAGGTCAATCTTTGAGAATACCGCTGCACCTTGCAATTGATCAAAAAGATCATCTATTCGTGGAAGTGGTAATGGTTCTTTACCGTCCTTTTATTCAATTGCCGGTAGTCGCTGCATAAACGCATAGACCCATCCTTCTTCTTTACGAAGAGGACCGGTGCTCCCCAAGGTGATGTACTGGGACGGATAAATCCTTTTCCAATAACTCCTGTAGTTGTACTTTGAGCTCCCTGAGTTGGCCGGTGCCATTCGGTATGGAGGTATAGAGATTGGTTGCGTGTTAGGTATCAAAGTAATCTCAAACTCGATCTCCCTCTCTGGCGGCAGTCTAGGTAATTCCTCTGGAAATACATCAGGAAAATTTTGTACAATTTTGACATCTTCAATCATACGATCTTTGGTAGATAACTCCACAACATAGGCAAGAAAACCTATGCAACCCTGATCGAGCAAGTGTTGGGCCTTCAATGCCGATACATACAAGACCTCACTATCTGGGGTACGTCCATGAAACTGAAAGGTAGGTATGCATGGATACGGAACACTACCGTCTTCTCGAAGCAATCAAGGCATGCGTGATGTTGCTCGAGCCAATCCATACCTAAGATGACATCAAAATCTTCTAACTAAATGAGTAAAAGATATGCAGACATTAGGTGCCCGCCAATCTGCACTGCTACCTTCTCCATCGCTTGTCGCACTATGAATAATTGGCCCCCTGGGCCCTTGATGTAGTAAGGAGATGAAACACAGACTGGTTCTTTATCTAACTTGGATATTAAGCAATGTGCTAGAAAAGAGTGCGTAGCTCCCGAATCAAACAAGGCATGTAAGGATATACTATGCACTGAAATCATACCTCGCACTACAGCTCCTAAGGCGTGGGCCTGCTCCTGTGTGATTGCATTCAACTGTCCCTGAGGCTGTGGTGGGGCGTTAGAACCTGCAGCACTGAAGGTTGGTCGTGGTGGAGGATGTTGAAAACCTCGACCTCCACGACGGGAAGCTGATTCATGTGACTGTGCAGATGAGAAAGTTGGTCGTATACCTGGTGGGTGGCTACCTGAGCTACTGACAAGTAAAGGACACTTGGCCTTGAAATGGCCTGGCTGTTGGTAGTGGAAACACCTACGATCTCCTGGCTGAGAGAAGGAGCCTCCCGAGATAAGGCTAGCACCTCCCGTCTTGCGACTCTACGAGTATGTCGAAGAGCGGAAGGAAGTAGTACCGCGACTCGCCAAGCCCTACCCCAAAGTAGGTGTAGGGGCAAATATGCTAATGGTAGGAGTAGTAGCCACTGGGTGGAAACGACGCTCTCTACGAGCTCTATAGAAATCTCGGCGAGTAGATCTCCCGGACTGATGTGGTTGGGAGTGTGATGGACTCCCCTGAAGCCGACTCTGAGTAGCCTCTATCTTGGTAGCTTTAGCAGCTACCTCCTTAATGGAAGTGAAATCCAATGCAGATAGCTGGTGTTGCACATCGTCACACAGTCCCCGGATAAATTTCTGTAAATTCTCCTCAGGAAAAGCAGTAGTCACTAGCGAGTGGCGGGAGAGTTCAGTGTAGCGATTGAGGTATTCTTGGGCCATCATTGACCCCTGCTTCAGCTCAGCAAACAACCTCCTTTGATCCTCAACCCAGTGGTCTGGGTAGAACTGGCTACGGAACTCGTCAAGAAATATTTCCCATGTTATCGGATCCTCCAGATGTTCCTTGGTGGCGTACCACCAACATTCAGCATAACCTGCTAGTGAAAATTCCACGAATGTAAGCCAATACTCTTCAGGAGCATGGATCATCCGTAAGACCTTAGATACGTGATCCATCCATAGTTCAACATCATCTGGTATGCCTTTACCGAAGAATTGGGGCACCTTAGACCTCTGGTAGGCGACATAAGTCGTCTGATATTTCTGTAATGCCTCTAAATCCTCCGACCCTTCAGGGTCCAAAGACACTGAAGGATGAACACTGCCCTCTTCCTCACGAGAAGGTTGATAAGAGGAATCTTCCTGCTGAAGTAGCCTCTGTTCCAATGCCTCCTGACGTTGTTGTATACCCTGCACGGCTTGAACTAATAAGGCCAGCTGTTGTGCAACATCAGGGTCAACACGAGGTGGCATGATTCCCTGCGAGAATCATTATATTATAATTTCTTTTTCCATGATTAGAGAGATAATGGACACATTAAGAATGACTTGAATTATTCTCCTTGAACTAATGACAAGGTCAAAAGGCTTATCATTGTATTTATAATTCAAATCCCACTGATAATCTAATATGCAAAAGAGAGAATGGAATATCGGGCTCTGATACCATCTGTGATGCCCCGCCCCTCCGGCTACCGAAACCGACAAGATGGGAGCGTCGGACCTACGATCCGATTACACCCATGATCTATGATACTCAGCAAACCATCTTGTGCACACTAGATTAACATTTGAAATACAATAACAATAGGAGAATAATATGTGGAAAATAAAATGCGCCATCCATTCTCATTGATAATGATCATCAAGTCCATGTCCATAGAAGAGATACATCATGAAATCTTAAATTTTGTAGAAAAAGCTCTCCACATATCTCACTATAATGTCTCTCAATAATAACATAAAATGATGCGGAAGTAAATAAGTTATTCTAAATAGGACGCACCCTGTCTGGTGCAAGTATGACGTAGGAAGTTCTGATCTCCTCAAAAGACCGCTACTGTGGCGGCTGCTGCTCAGGTACACCTGTTGGGTTCACACGAGGGTAACGTTATGAGCAATTGCCCAGTAACGAGACAAACACTATAATGACTAATGTAGGGGTAAGAAAAGAATGTATACTCAACTTTATTTAATGGCACATGCATCCACTGAAAAAAATTAGAAAGAACACCAAGTCATTCTAATTCACATTGGATCACATAATAATTTTCATTTTTCTTTTTTATATATAATAATCATTTAAGTACAACCACCATAATCTTGGTATTTCTACAAGTTGATTAGAGTTCACAACGATATACAATTCCCGACACCCGATCAATAATCATTTCTCGTATTATTTTAGCATATACAAGTACGCGACTCGCAGGCCTCCGTTATGCGGGAACTTGATATTCATCTTGATAAATCCTCAAGAACCTATGTTCAACTAGAGCATGAAAAAGATCATAGGCCTAATTTCTCCAACTTCAAACTACATCCCGGAACACCTCTCACAATAATAATATTCAAGGTAAAATTCGATGCTGTCACATCAAATTTTAATCCGAATCTTAAAATTATGTATAAGTGAGATAACAAGAATGCCAACCGTGCCACCTGCCTACTCCGTCGAGCGACTCCGGATACTACCGGGCTGCTAGGTGCAACGCGTCACCCAACTCATCCATTAGGGTCGTGACCTTCAAGACATCTCCCCGGGGCCTAAGGGTGCATGCCCAATCCCTTAAGGCATCTAACTCCAACTACTCGATCACCCTAGAAACTCACGGGACAATAATTACTAAGCAATATACCTAACGTTAGCGAGTCAACAGAAACCTAAAATATTTGGCATAGTTGTACGGAATCATAGAGAAACCATTCTGAATTGAATTCTCATTGTTGCCATGTTTCTTTTTATACGTGAAGCATCGTCATTGGAGTTATCCATGATGTAAATAATATGTGGTATATGTGCATGATATTTCAAATTAATAATACGAACAAAGGATCTTGGATTAAATAAGCATGGCTAAATCCACCCCAATCAGTGATTATAATATTGTATGATAAAATATACTTTCTCACTATCATTAAGAACTGAAACACCCTAATATGAATGGAGCGTAACATTTTAATTATATTTACGATTCAAACCAAATCCTACTATCTTTCTTGTGATTCAACCATGAAATCCTTGGACCAATTTTATCCGCACAAAATGCATATCTCTTGTTTCAACATTTTAATATTTACTGTGCATAAAATTAACATGTCGAAATTACATAAACAATTGGCTACAGATAGATGGTCCATGGGCACAACTGAAAGCCTTCGTCTTAATGGTCTATATGTATATTTATTTTTATAAAATGTTCAATAGATAGTAAATGGACAAATAATGATTACTATCTTTTATTAGATTTATTTGAAGAGCATGTGAATCCTAATTACAACCTTTTCGACAAAAAAATGCAAGTACGTGAACATCTACAGACAGAATGCAAATATCCTAAAATTTGCATGTACGGTTTTGTAATGGAGGGTTTTGTAATCCAATTAAGGAGTAATGGATGGTTTCATAACAATCAACAATTTGCATGATCTTGAACATTTCTTTTTAGAGGGGAATACGTAAAGCCACAATGATATTTGCATATCCTAAAATTTTGAGATTAAAAACATGTATACCCTGATTGATAGAACCCTTAAAAAAGTTAACCCAGTAGTGAAATAAGACATGTACGTATGTTATCACAGGGCCTTTAACAGTGATTTACGTAACCAGAACAATACAATTATAACATCCATTGTATATGTATCTAAGATGGAATGTGTGATAGGAACCTGTATAACAAAATAGATATGGTAAATGCTACAAGATTACACAGTTTCTCCATTTCTGTTGTTCAAGAGGAAATAAGTCAAATTTGAAAATGATATCCATTCTATAACTAAGTGAGGATAACCATAATAATCATGTGAAACCAACAACAAGAGGAGAGTATTTATCACTACTAATATATGAAGCACGTCATAAGAATAACTAAAGCTCTAAACATGTTCAATCATATGGGTACAAAAGTTGTATGAAACCAACAACAAGAGGAAGGTATAACATCGTTACCTCCGAGGATGTTCCCTCGGGATCTCCTCTCACATGGAAAAGATATTTCCGTCTCTCGATTGTAGCGCGAATGTGTGTACGAAGGTGACCTCGAGCTTTCCTACGTGATGGTGGTCGCGGATCTTCGATCGGAGCTCCTTCTCCGACGTCGACGACGGTCCTCCGCCGACCAATCCGGCCAAGGTGGTGGTGCTCCATTGAGAGGGAAGTATGATGGTGGCTAGGGCTTTGGGAGAGTAGCCTATCACCTTCTATTTATAGAGGGAGCGGTGAAAATGGGTGCAATTTCGGATCTGGCTCGGATCCATATATGGGTCCCAACTATTATACTTAAAACATCGATAACTTGAGCTAGGGATGCCAGAAATTGGTGTTCTGGGTTCGTTGAAAAGATATCGATGAGATCTATGTAATAATGTGATTACTTGATTTTTTTGGATGTCAAAAATACTCCAGATTTTAGGAAAAAGAAAATACGGAGTTTCACTCTTAGTATAATTAGGGTTATGTACCATGACCATCTTATTGATCATACAGTTGTTGATTCAATTGTTGAATCATAGAGGCTGGTGCTTGGATGGATATCTAAAGAGTTATATTGAGGACTCACCAAGCACCATCAAATGATTATTAAGAGATGATCCCCTGCCCAAGTAGGAGATGGCAATCCTTTCTCTTTCGGATGATATCTGACCGACCTCTTGATGCAGGTCCTCTGCATAGGAATAGAGATTCAGAGGTCTCAGATAAGTTAGGTCAAAGAAGTTTACTTAACGAGATCGAGATAACCAAGTCTTATGTTGTATGCTGTCACAATATAGGCATGCATGCTTTGGCTGGAGACATATGTATTACTACAAGTCTGAGTATGTACATTTGGTAGACCGATAGGTTGATGGTCTAATCAAGGTATATACACCAGCGTGCTGGTGTACATACAGTGGCATATGAGTAATATGATCTCTCAAAGGAATCGTACCGATTTATTACTGAATCGGACGGCATGAGCTCACTCATGAGATATTACGATCAAATTTCGTGCATGGTCGTCTTGTTTTTGAATATTGACTGAATTTGTAGGTTTTATATATACTTTTGGAAAGTGTATGATCAATACCTAGGTATGATATATGCTTTTGGAAAGTATATGATTGATACCAACTCGTAATAGTCAAATGAGAAACTTAATGATAAAACCCTGAAGGAGACAATCTAAACTGATCTGAAACTTCGGGTTTATTTTAGGTCTTCAGTATGCAAGATGTACGGGTATTAGGAATACTCGAGAGTGATGTGATCATAAATGATTGTATAACCATGATGCATCCATTCTTAGGGAGTGATGAAAAAGTCTGGATTTTAGTGGCTCCTTTCATTAGGGAAGTAACCCAAACTTGGTCCAAATGTTGGACAGTGATCTGAATGTGATTCAGATGAAGTGAGAAGATTAGATTTACAATTTTAATTTAATCAAACATCAATGGGAGGTCCTCGAGATCTAGATTTGAGACATGATCTCAATATCTAAATCACCATACGTAGAACGTATAATTGTCATGCCTTTATCTCCAAGTATCCGTGGAGAAAGCACATTGTTCTTGAAAGAGTTCAAGAATAGTTCCATTATTGATAATGTATAGAGTCATCTTGGATAATTAAATGTGATTTAATTATCAAATATATGATTAATGTGGATATCACTATCCATAGTAATCATGGATATTATTAATATGATTTATAATATGTTGAAGAGATATAATTGTAAATAGAATTACAAATTATATAGTGTTGTGATGGATCCATAATAAACAATTAATTGTAAATATGATTTACAAATTATGTTTGATATATGAATATGATTCAAATTTATCAATGGCATGATTGATGTTTTCACAAATTTAATTTGGAATTATTTTTATGAAGATAAATGCAATAATGGTTGTTGCATTTTAATATATATATATATATATATATATAATAAATATATATTAAGGAAGGTAAAACCACCAACAAAGGTGGTTGTCCACTTTGACTAATTCAAAGGGGGGATGGACACCCTTTTTTTATGGTGGTTGCCTCCCCATATTATCTATTTATTATAATTGAAATTAAAATAAATTATTTTGTATCTTGACAAAGGGATAAAATTATTCTATTTTAATTAAATTAGTTGTTGCAAATATGTAGCAACAAATCATGGTCATTGATTAATAACCTCTTAGTGTAAATCGTTGGATTAAGAGGGCACATGAATTGAGATCCATGTGCATCCAACTAGTATAAAAGGAAGGGTAGCCCTTCCCTTTTAGACTACATCATTCCAAGAGCAACAAGTCTCTCCCTCTCTCTCATAGTCGTCCTCCCTTCTCTCTATCAATATTGTGACCGCCTACATATTGACTTAGGGAAACTCTTAGTCATCATGACGCCATTGTGTTGTCGAATTGGCTACTCGTGGATCTCCATCTTCTTCGGTGCACTTGGCTTGTGAAGAAGACGTCAGATTTCGTGAGACGAAATCAGGAGGCTCATCGCTTGGCTTTTCAACTTGGATTGCGAGGAGCACACATTTCATCAGCACACTCGCAAGCGTCTCCAGTGTTGGATCGGACTTGAGACAAGAGGTCTCTTCGTTTAAAGACTTGGTCGTAACCACACTTCAAGAGGTAACTGTAATACTCCTTTATAGTTTAGATGAAACAATCTGAGAAGTGTTCTTGGATCATGTTATTTTATCACATTTATTTTTTTAAAAAAAATCCGCTACTCTGAGCAACTAGTATGACTAGTCACTCCCGATCGCATTGGATGCGATCTTCATGCTTCCATGATGCGCTTAAGGATCTTTCTATATTATTAAAGATATATAATTACAAGTAAATTTGCAATTTTATATCAAAATGAAAGCACAAACATGGATATGGATATCTTCATATATATGAATGGCATCCTTATCCGTATTAATATTTTAAAAAAAGATACAAATATCAAAACATGTATAAATCAGATGCATGTAATAGCAGATCAAATACTGATATATCTTTATTTGCTTGATTCCATACTACTAAAATATTGTATAATGAGTTTTCTTCTTATATTTTTGATTTATAATGTTTGTTTATAATAAAATCCTAACCGGATGAACTGCATATAATGTTGTTCATAATCACATTTTTGCTAAGAATGTTTATTTGATGTTCTATTGTAAATCATGTCCATATATTAAAAATTATATGGTTATCGTTTAAGCATGTGAATACACTAATTAAAATTTTGATCCCAAGCAATATCTATTCACATATCGGTGTGTTTTTATCTAAAATGTGCATGCAAGCTTTCTTTTTTACATAAACACTTTTGTAAATTGTGTACTAATAAATATATTTATCAGATACTTCATTCTACAAAAATGCCTTTTTGTCTTGTAGATTGTTATGTAAATAGACAAATCTAGCTTTTCTAAATAGAAAATTACATTTTATTGCAATTAAGCTTTTATTTTAATTACATTGTCTCTTAAGTACAATCTTTCCTACTTAACTCTCCTATTCAAACTTGTCAATGAACAATCCCTCGAGCCACATCATTGTTAGTTCACTAGCAGAACTTTTCAGTCATTATCTTAAGCTCACCATCGAAACATCAATCCTCTCCCTTGCACCTTTGCAAGTGCACGGCAACCTTCTCCTTCGACGCCTTGTTAAATACCCAAGCCCATTGTTTGACCCCTCGTTCCTCCATCTCAATATTGTGAGCTTGTCGCTTGAGCTTTTCCATAATGTGAACTTAGCATCCAGTTGTTCTCATCCACCACAAACATAACGATCTCTTATGTTGTAAGTTAATCACGAGCGAGGTTCTCTTATGTTGTAGATTTTAGACATTCAATATGATTGTAGTTCTAAGATTTTTTTTAAAAAGAGCATAGATATAAGAAAACTCATTTTTATTTAAAACTGTAGGCATTTCTAGTGTAAACCTCATCGAATCCAGGTACCCGTTTACAATACATTTGTGGTATTATATTTACAAAAGATCGCAAAAGTTACATGAAAATATGAGGAAATTTCCACGTTTCTTCCATGACATTCACAATTCAAGTAACAACCACAGAACCTACAATAGAATGTGCCACCAAATTTCCATCCATTAATTTTCATATATATATATAAACAATATATACAAAAGACACTAATAGTTCATACATTTATCCCAAAAATATAAAAAAGAGAAAGTTTTATATCATAAAATGAAATAAAATAGTGACAAAAGTAACTGTACCATCTAGAATAGGAGCGGATATCTGGAATCATCAACCACTACTGCAGTGCAGGCTTCTTGTTTGCCACACATGAAAGGAACAAGAGATGTTAGCTAGCACTGGTACATCCCTAAAACTTATTAAAACTAGCAGGCATTTAAGGTGGATGCAAAAGAAACAAGTAGTAAGGCATAAACAACTAAAAATTAACAACTACTTACTATGAAAAAGATATTTCAAGCTACACTGAGGGAATGTCCCAAATTTTACTCATTACCTTTTATATGTTATATTCTTATATAGTACTTAATGACTTATATGTAATTATATTAATCTTTTGTTATTTATAGATCTTAAATATGGATTTTGATAATGGGGAAGATGAGGTTTTTAACTAATTATTGACTTTATATAAATTCTCAAGTTTAGTATATAGTCTGTGGTCTTGATCTGTGTATGACCTCACACTATGACTCTAAGGCGTGAAGAGTGCCTTATGGTTGGGGTACCTCCGTAGGCATGCGATGTGGTATAGTGTAATCCTATCTAAGTTCCTAACATGTCCACTAACTTAGCATATATTCATGGTTAATCCAAAGATCCGATGATTTGCTGACGATTGATGGTTGATAATGATTAATGATTCTATGCTAGGTTTGATTGAAGTCAACTCAAATCAATACCACCTTAACTTATCTCAACTCTTAGTCAAATTCTATTGTAACCCTAGATGGTTCAGATGTAGCCATAGATGATTCAGGTTTAGCATCGTCAAGCCTCTTGTTGGAAAGTAACCAAAACTCAAGTTGTGTGGACGTTCTCTAAGAGACTCTTATGTCTCACCCTCTAATTGGAAGTGCGGTCCAATAGAGGGATATGTATACTCCAAAATTACGCCACTAAGATGGGTGAGAGAGACTCTCTGAAAAATTCACTCTGAAAATTTACCTGACTAGTACGAGCAGACGAGCTCGTGCGAAAAACTAAAACCGAGTATCCCCCGAATGGGTATCCTAAAATAGAGGGTCATCAGATCTGGTCAAAAGTCAGGATCCCAATGAGGCATAAAAACACTACGAGCTCATGTAAAAAGCGTAAAAAGACTGGGATCCTAGTGTTGAACTCGATTTTGCGGAGGTCGTGTCGATTCACAAGGCGAATCAACAGTCGCTGAGTTAACCTTACGCGAAATCTGATATTTTAACCCACAACAAGAATCAAATAATGAAAAGCGGTGCGGAGTTAAAATTTATTATTACTCTACAACAAAGATGTGTATAGGTGCAAGTATGTGCAGAGGTCGAACACAGGGAGCAGACAACTAGAACGGGGCACTAATGCACAAAATGTGAATGTGATGATTTGCCTATATATGCTATCTTTTTGTGGGTTTTTAATTTTATAATTGTTTTAATTTAATTTTTGATTTCATACTTTTTTATTTTGATTTTTAATTTTCTTATTTTATATTTTCTTTTTATATTTTATATTTTTTTATATTTTCTTTTTTTCTTTTGATTTATAAAATAGAATACATACAAAGTAGAAAAGAGAGGGATAAATTATTTATAAAAATAGGTAAAAATAAGTAAAATTCAGGAAATAAAATATTTTCGTGCTTTTTATATTTTTCTACTATTTGTGTTATTTTTCTAGATTTTTCAAATTTTTTGGTATTTTTAAAGTCGAAAACACTGAAAATAGTGGATAAAATAAAAGGCTAAAATTAAAATGGAGAAATAAAATAGTAAACAGTAACAAAAACTCTCCAAATTAATTTTAAGTTATTGATAATAAAATTAATAAAATTTAGAAATAGAAGTTATATTTTTTAGGGTTTTCTATGACTTTTTAATATTTTTATGAAGATTTTTAGAGTTTTATATTTTTATGGGTTTTCTTTTGTATTTTTTATGATCTTTGGATTGAAGTTAAAAGACACTAAAAGACACAAAATCTACTTTTTTGGGAATTTTTTTAAATTGTTTTTATTTTTTTTAAGTAATTTCTAATGTAAATAGTGGAGAAAATGCATTTTTTAAATTTTTATAAATAATAAAATGCAATAAAAATGCAAAATAAAAATATTGCGTGAAACTACAATGCAACAGAAACTTAGGGTAATTTTTATGGATTTTTCTAGATATTTAGAGATGCATGAAATAAATAGATTTAACAAAAAGAAAATGGATTCCTGGCAACTGTATTTATGGAAATATGCCAAAGTCCATGGGTTAATTCGCAATTTTTCCACAACATTTATAACTCTATAAAATGTTTATAGACTAAATAGATAGCTAGAAGCCCAAGGGTGTTACTGCAAAAAGCCCTGGAACACGTGCCTGCGCACGTGACTGTCAAGGACCAAATTGTAATTTCTACAAAACCAAAGGCTGAAACTCAAAATTACCCAAAAGTTTTATAACGTTACATCAATGTTTTGGGACTTATTAAAAATACAAGGAAACATAGGCCCTTTCCTGCAAAATGGCCAGGCGCACGTGCTCGCGCACGTGCGACTCGCTCGCAAGGGTGTGATCGCAATTATCGAAAGGATGGGAACTATAATGCAAAATGTTCAAGGCTTATACAACGACGAGGACATATTTGATATTAATATTAAAAGACAAAATTACTCGAGGTGATTTTAGCAAAATACCCAAAGCACTGTGCGATCCAACGGCGGTCCATCATTCACTAACGCCACGTGTCACAATCTCCTGCAATGATGTCGGTTCGCACCGACGGTTGAGATTAGACGCTCCCAGCAGATCCGATGGTGGTGAGCAGGGATGATTCGACGGATACTGCGCGCCGCCAAGAACAGCTGCAGATCCGACGGTCCTGGCCGGTGGAGGAAGAACGGTAGAGGAACTCGCCGTCGACGAGTTTGGATTGGGCGTAACTCCGTTCTCCGACGACCTTCTTTGTTTCAAACAGCTCGAAAAGGCTCCTGGGAGGCTCCTCCAGAGGTTGGCATCTTCAAAATGGTTGGGGAGCAGCCGTAGCGCCACCGCGGCATGAACGACCTGGAGCTGCTCCAAGAAGCTCGGCTTCGACAAAAACGACCCCAGATGGGGTCCTTCAGCACCTGGGACCTGCAAAGGAAACACGCGACAACAATAGGGGGTCCCCAGGGCAAAGGCAGGTGGAATGGTGATGGTTTTGGTGAAAACGAGATGTTCGCCGGAGCTCAAGAACTCCGATGAGGTGTTCGAGGGCGGAATTGAGGCTAAGTAATTGATTAATCAACAAGAGAAATGCATGAAATAATGGGTAGAACTACTGGCTACCTAAATAGCACTAAAACAAACATAAAGGAGAACAAAAAGCGACCTTGATTGGTTGGGCAAAACTAGAGATGGACCTCACGACCATGCGCCGGAGATGGAGGTGGAACGGCCTCCGCGCCGCTTCGCCGCGCCTCCTAACGGCGAGGAGAGGTTGCAGTCACCTCCTCGATCCTCAGCACACGAGCAGGAACGGGCAAGAAAAGTTCAAAGTGGAAGGAGGTGACGGGGGGTGGTTTTGAACAAGTTGCACAGGCGGCTCAAAGAACGAGGCGAATTGCTCGAATCGAAGATCCACAGTGCGAGGAGAACCTAGGGCGTGTAAGTTCGTTCCACGAGGAACAACAATTCTGAAGACGTCGATACGAGAAGGTGAAAGGAATCACCTCAAAAAATTGTGAAAATGGGACAAAACCACATCTGACAAGGCACAGGCAGTGGATGAGAGAGTTGACCTGCTGGTCAACTCTCCAGCCCTCCTGGTTGGTCCACGTGGACCAACCATGAAAGCTTGGAAAAATGCTTTGTTAATTCATTTTAAAATAATAAAAGATTTTATTATTTTTAGATTATTAAAAAAATATTTATTATTTTATAAATTATTTTATTATGATTTTTAATCATTTTTATGAGGTATAAAATTACAAATTACCTTTTTAGGCTTATATACAGGTATATTCATATATATATTTTATTATTTTAATTTTTGTTTTATGTATTTAATTTTATTCATTTTGTTTATTATTTTATAAATTTATAACTTATTTTTATAAACTTAAATCTATTTTTATTTTATTTTTCTGATATATTTTATACACTTAAATAAATAGATGTATATTCTTTATAGGTATATTTATTGGTATTATACCTATGTGTTGTATACATGTGTTTTATTTTTGTATTTTCTTGAGGTTTTTATTCTGATTTTAATGCACATAAATATTATAAATAATATTTACAAAATTATAAAAATATAAAAATATAAAAATATGAGAATAATGAATAAATAATAAAATGAATATTTTAATCTATACAAGTATACAATAGGGGTCCAAAATTCAACTTTCAAACCATAGCTCCACAAAATGCGAAACCACCTCCATTAAATAGTTTATTCAAAATTATATACAATAAAGGTGATTTTGATGTGTTTCGAGTATTTATTTGCGAGATATAGGTCTGGGAAGTTGAGATTCGGGAATCTTATTCAGATCATAACTTTTTATCTGTATATTATTTTTGAGTGAAATAAATTTTGCATTTTTCTTTATTTAATTATCTACAACTTTTATGTATAAAGTTTCTTTATTTGAGGTGTAAAAAGTGGAACCAAAAATAGGTCCTAAAATGAATAAAGAATGAATAAAATCAAAGGTATTTTTATTGTATCTGGCCCTTATCTCCCCCTACTTTATTCCTTGTCGATCTATTCATCTAGATGCCTAGGTCTTAGGGTTTCGGGTCATAAAATATTTGCAATATTTTATTCCTTTTCTTTTCTTTATTCTATAATTTTGGCTTTAAAAACTGTATTTTATACACTATTTACACACATATGCATGGATGATAAAATGCCTAAATTAACAGTATTTACATGCATTTACTAGGGTTTTTGAGGCCAAAATGATAGAATAAAGATGATGAAATGTAGATTCATCACCTAGACCCACACACTAGATGACCGCTACCCTAACTAGGCTTCCTATCTCCCGCCCGGTTGAGGGTCACCACGCCATCGCACGGCCATGTGTAAGGATCACCATGCCCAACACAAATATTTAGTGTCACTGATTCATAACCATATGGATGCTCTTAACTATAACTTCAATTCATATTATCTAGTTGATGATCCACGAATTCAACCATTTAATAGTGTGGAATTAACACTTCTAATGTCATTGTAGTCAGGCTACATTGGGTTCATCAAAAAACCGCTAATGAATTTGTCAATTAAATCAAAGCGGTCGAATTTATTTTACTTGGACAAGATCAAGGTCGAACTCAAGGAAACGAGCCTCTTAAGTACATAATTAGACTCCTAATATTCAGGTTAAGTTGTCGAATTAAACACTAATAGACCAATACACACAAAGACATAATGCAGACATATGGAGACTCTTTTTGTTTGATTTTTATCATGCAATGAGATGCATATCTAAAATTATGAAAATATGACCTGATCAAATAGAATCAATGAGCAATTAATAAGTGATTAATTTCAGAAAAAGTTTACAAGGCAAACTTCAGTGACAAGTTAGTTAATGCCATAAAAATCATTAAGCAAGTGATACCATGTAATTCGAATTAATCACCTGGATGCTAAGTGTCAAAGCATGAAATAATCCATGCCATCAAAAAGAAATGAAAGAAGCTTCGCAATGCAACTGAAATCAATTGAAACAGAGGTCGGATGCTCAAGATATGCACAAAAAAGTACAGGGGCATAAATGCAAAGGAAACATGAAGATAACTAGAGAAAACACTACAACAGGTCCCTAAAAGGACCTAAATGCAAATAAAATAAGCCGTAAGGTCTTCCCTGTAATTTACCTCCATACGTGGGGACTAAATTACAATTATTAAAACATAGAGGGGCTTGAATGCAATTAGCCTAGGTGCGTGTGCTTTTCATGTGATAATTGGACTTGTTGCGATTTGAGAAATTAGTGGAACCCCTCTGCAATTTTCCCAGCCATCACGAGACCTGGGCATGTGAAGCTAGGCCCGGTGGTCGGTGCAGGCTCAGAGGTGGCTCGGGAGTGGTTCGGGCTACGTGTCGACTGAACTCTAGCTTGGCTAGGGTGCCCCGAGCCTGGAGGCTCGAAGAGGTGGCTCAGGGCGGCGATGTGGCTTCGCTTAGACCATCCGATCATAGACATCGGACAGCAACTGAACATGCTCGAGGGAGTCGATGTGGCTGGATGGGGGCCGTTGTATGAGCATCGGGAGGGTGCCATCCAACGACACATGTACGCTTTGGGAGGTTCCAACTCCGTCGAAGACCGATGGTGATTTTGGATCGCCAGCAGACTCGTGCGGGCTTCATCGCCATCCTCAGTGCTTGATGATGATCCAGGAAGATTCCTGGAAGGACGACGACCAAGCTTGGAGCATGAGCAAGGCTCAGGACTGTCTGGAGGTGTGCGTCGATGTCCCTACGCCGAAGGCGGGGCTTGGGAAGTCCCGTCCGACGAAGTTCCTGCCATCAAGCATACAGTACCTGCAATGTTAGTCGTGTGTGTGTGGGTGTGCAGTGAGTGAAGCAGGGTTCCTTGCGAGCAAAGGAGGGGAGAAACCGGAGCTCCGTCTCCGGGGATGCAAAGAGGAGGTAGTGCGGCAGTGATCAGGTGCTGGAGAAGAGGAGACAGTGAGTGGGATATGTGGCGAAGATGGTCATGGATAGGAGAAGTTAAGTGGATGGTAAATGGAGGGAATGATGACTAGGGTCGCCTAATTAATTGGAAGAAAATAGAAGAAAAAACAAAGAAAGATTGAGAGAGGTTACCTGGAGATTTAGCGGGTGCTGGGCATGGGCTTGAGCTCCTTGAAGCAGCTCGGGTCTTCGCTGTACTCCCACAGCCAAGGGGAGCAGCTCAATGGTGCTCTAGGGCACCAGGACATGGCCTACCGTGGCCATGGGTCTTCACGGGGCCGGCGGCCATCATCGCGTCCCAATTCGTCTCCTCTCTGTCATAGATGGACGGAGGGATGCTGGGCCGTGGCCCACGTACAGGTGGGCGGGCATGAAGGTGGGCGGCGATGGAGTATTTCAATGGGGATGGTTCAGCTGAAGGTAGTGGAGGTCGTGGGTTTCGGGTGGATTGTGGAGCGAGAGAGAGGGAGACGTGGGGAGTTGTGCTTCTCGCGAGGGTTATGGAGGATGGGTCTTAGGCAGAGGATGGTCAACGAGTGGTGGGAGGTGATGAGGAGATGGGAGAAATGGAAAGGGCGCGGTGGTTTGACGAGGTGGAGAACAAGGGAGAGAAGGGGGGCTGGAGGAAGGAGACGAAGTCTTGACCATTGGATCTTATGACCCAACAGCTGAGAGGAAGATGCGAGGGAGCAGCCTTGATCACATGATCAGGCCACATCCAAGGGTCATGTGTGAAGCGCATGGTGCCATTGGATCTAGTGATCCAATGGTCGATGAGAGAGCGAAGAAGAATGCTCCAGATGGAATATGGAGCTGCGATCAAGGGATGCGGATGCAGCGAGATCCAATGGTTGTGATGGAGACACGTAGGTGGAGATCGGAGGGTTGGAAGCACGACGCGTACTGAGGACATGGAAGATCTAGAAGGAGATCAGACGGTGGAGAATGAAGTAGAAACTAACGACTGAGATTAAAGTGCTTTGGAGGGGAGATCGAGCGACGTTGGAGGGTGATACGTGGCATAAGGGGAAGCGGGCAGAAGTGGACATACGAGATGCGATTTAAAGGGCGGTCGAAGGGTTGAAGATGATGCTGGAGTGGGTGGCGTGGATTGAAGCTCTAGAAGGGCAACGAACGACAGGAGATGGAGGCACGTGTCTGGGCAGCAGGCCACATGGCTCAACCAGAAGGAGTCACATGGCCCAATCAGGTTATTCAGAAAAAAAACTTGAAAAAGAAGAAGAAAAAGATTGAATTTGGAAAAACTCAAAGCATGAAAGTTGTAGATCTTGATGAGATCTACAGGTTTCATGTTGACCAAAAATGCAAAAAAGGTCAAACAAAGGAGAAATATTTTTATGAGCATTTTTAAAGGTATAAAGCACTACGATTTTTGCTTTTATCATTTTTTTAATTTTATTTTAAGGCTCAGATATATACAACAATTAATCTGGTTTTTATTGATTTCGATTTAAGCAAGGGGGTTAATATGTGAAAGTTAACATGATGAAACCAAGGTTCATCATCCCCTTAAACTTAAACTATGCTCGTCCTCGAGCATCTTGATCATGAAAAAGTTGGATTTAACCCTTGATTGTGTGTGTATACAAGATCTGATTTGTTCACGAACCCCCGATTTTAAAGACCCAAAATTTCAAAGCTGAACCATGCTCTAATCAAGAGGTATCCAATTTCTCTAGTTTATCAGACTCTCTCTCTCTCTCTGAACACTGATATGGCGACCGAGCGATACAGGTTAGGGAATCAGATAATTAATGGGTCGTTGGGACCCGAATCACAAGGCCAATGCTCTATCAAGAAAAAGTAGAAACCACTCAATCAAACAGATAAATCAATCAAACCACAGAAATATGTCAGCGGTCTCCGCTATTTATTTTAACATGGTATAGCATCCAGGTTCGAACACAAGGAGCACGAGAAATCTTACGAAGTAGTCAATTTTCTAGAAATAAAATGCATGTTTTTATTGATTTTAAATTTTGCATTTTTTAGAATTTTTAATTAAGGGAGAAAAACTAGCTAATAAGGAAACTATGCACATAAGCAAAACTTTTTAATTTTTATTCAGAACTAAAATGCTCAAAAATTAGGAATAAAAATGTTTTTGGCTTTTTCAAATATTAAAGTATTTTTGGTAATTTTGTAGGGTTTTCTGATGTTTTTACAATCTTGTAAAAGTAAAACAAAGCCTAAAAGTCCAAACAATGCATACACATGACAATATTGCCAATTAAAAATGCTTAAAGTGCACTAATGTCCTGGGGAGAAATTTTATGAGAAAGAAATAAAAAGAGCTATAAACTGGAACTGAAATTGTATTTTTTTATTTTTTAGAAATTTTTTACGATTTTTAAAGAGTTTTAAAACAAAAATGGTACGTAGGTAAAGCACACAAAAATACACAATAGGAAATTTTTATAGAATTTTTAAAGGGAGTTTTCGAATTTTTATGTATTTTCTAAGATAGACAGAACACTTTTGAAGGGTTTTTTATTTGTAGAAAATATTACACAATACTAAATTAATCCACAAAAATTACCATAAATATTACTTGTTAGCATGAGCTAATAATAATTTTTATAGAATTTTTGGTGTCAATTTGGTATTTATTCAATTAGAAATAAGACAGACAGTTCACAGGGACCTTGTTATAATTATAATAAAGTTCACAGGCCAAATGATAACATAGATGAAAAACTTAGGGCCAAAACTGCAAAATAGCTAGAGAATAAATGCACATGCTCATTAAATCACGTACAGGGGCATACATGCAAATATCAGAAAGTTGCCATTCAAATCATAACATATATAAAATCCAAGACAGAACATGCAAATACACCAAACAAGCACGTGAGACAGCACGTGAGTTTACACACAGAGGACTAAAGTGCAAATACTAAATGTAACAAGGGTCCATTTGCAAAATATCCAAACTATTTTAAACTACGACAACTATTTGCAGGACTAAATAATAAAAGCAAAACAAAGAGGGGCCTAATAACAATTTACCCCTTATTAAGCGCAATCCAACGGCCGATGGCTATCCACTAACGAATGGACGGTCAAGTTGGGTGGATACCCCTTCAATGATGGAGGGTTGACGATGGATCCTCAGATGGATCTGACGGTCGAGTGACTCCCGATGATGGATGGCTGCGATTAGATCTACGAGGATGCCTGATCGAACGACGAATAAGATGCCTGGATGAAAGGGGAAGAACTCGCTTCTGATGAGTTTCAATCAGCTATGGCGCGTGGTTCCGACATCTTCACGAGCTGCTAGAGTATGTGAAATGATGGCAATGGTGTTCTGCAGCTATTGAATAGCTCAGAAGGGCCCAGGACCAAAGAGAGGGTCCTGGGAGGCATGGACGACCTGGAGTTGTTCAACCGTTCTCCTTTGTCCTTGAGACAAGGTCTGGTCACGCGCCAACCCTGCAAGAGAAAGGTTTTGCTCGGAGATGATGCTCCGGCCAAGGTTAGAGCACATGGGTATCAGAAACAGAGGTGGAGGGTGAATGGGACATGTATAGCACAAGATGAGGGAATCGACCTGTAGGGGACCCCAACCTGATGGTTGGAGTCACGGGAAGGATGTGGAGCGCGTGAAGAACTGGAGGTTGGTCGGAGCGAGGCGATGGCGTCGCAACAAGGTGGAAACATGGGATGGTCGGAGTACGACATGTCAGATGAAAGATCGATTCGAATGTGAAATGTAAGGTTTAATGGGTACCTGTGGATGAAGGAAGAACGCCTGGGAGTGCGGATGATGGTCCATGGGGGTCTTGGGCTCGATTACCGGCGCAGTCAGTGGCTTAGCTCCTCACGGTGGAGCTGAGAGGTTTCCTCGTCGGACCTGGGTCTGTCACGCTCAAAAAGGTGCCTTGCCCTCTCTCTCGCTCATTATCACTCTGGAAAAAGATGGACTGGTACGCAGGAGGTGGTGACGTAGCCAGCGATGGAGGAAAAGGACAAGGGGGTGCTGGATATATAGGTGACCAGGTCCGAGAAGAAGGTGGCGAGGCCCGCGAACCGAGGCACGAATCCTAGAGATTGGTGTCCAGCGTGGATTAGGGAACCATACCTTCTAATCGAAGCAAAGGTTCGGGGGTAGAGGTATGTTTGTAAATATTTTGCAAAACTTTTATTCTTTCTTGCATTCAAACATTTTCAAAAAATTTGCATATTTTGAAAATTTGCATCAAAAGAGTTTTGAACATATTTTCTTATATTTTCTTCTGAACCACAGTTGACATTTAAAGTAGTCTGGAATTAAATTAGAAAATGGATCTTGGTTAAGGCCTTAATCCACCTAATTCTTAGAGGAACCTTATAAGATTTGGGGCTAAGAATTTTCAGGTCCATTAGGGACTTAATTCTTTGAGTCCATTAGGCTATGTTTACATGTCATCTTGATGAGCCTAAGTAGAACACTTAACAACGTACGTATGACTCTCATAGACAATGGCTTTACTTGGACCAACACCTTACACATAGCTCCACACGGATGACGTGATGAGGATGAAGTTTTCTTTGATTTGGAGTAGCATACGACGGTAGTACTTCTAGGCGGAACCTCTCATCTTCCTTTAGGGAGGGATGTGCATCTCGACTTGGTCTAGAAGCATTGAGGTCTAAAGATAGGAGTTGTGCGTTGCAATAATGCTTCAAAAGAGGGATAGTCTACCGGCTCAAGAAGAAAAAATCCTCGTGTATATGCTGCACCATGTAGATATGTTGTACATATACACATAAAAAAGGTGCAAAATCAAGAAAACTTCAAAAAAGTGGACAATCCTGATTGAAAATAAAATGCATGTCAGAGTATATATAGTCAAAAGAAGCAACGCTTATGCATTACACCTTCTCATCTCATGAAGCTTGCAGCGAGAGACTTAGCTACACTGGTTAGGCTCCCAGGGATACGTGGCTACACTGGCCACGGTCCATTCTCTTCTTTCCACCTTTTTTTGAGCCGGTTGCACTTGAACTTAGAAGGGAATACCCCGCTTCTAGAGGAAAGAGCTGCTAGACTGAGGAATTAGAGTTACCTTATTGAGGGAGGCTGTTTCTTTGTCATTTCTGAGGTGGGGAGATACATATCACTTACACAGTACAAGGAAAGATACATGGTCATTAGAGTTTACAAATGTAGACTTGTTCTGATCTGGATTATTGAGGAGTCTTGACCATTGAATGGTGGAACTTAGAGGATGTTGAGTCTTAAACCTATATCCCAATAATGTTCCGACAAACTAATAATCCAAAGGTCTGACTGAGCTCCATACTTCAATTTAATGAAGATAAGTTTAATAATCAATATTGATTTTCCTTCCTTTTCTTTTCTTCTCTTTTCACTTCTTTTTCAAATAAGTGTTTATTAAGGGACTAACAAAGGTAAAGTATGGGGGGGGGGTGATGAATCCATGATTCTCACTCTTTATTCTTTTATTTTAGCTATTTATCTTAGCAAAGCAGCATGTAAATACCTGTAAATATAACAACATAGCATTCAACATGCATATGCTAATATTGCATAATTAGCATGTTTTTGTGCAAAAATAAAAGAATAACGGAAAAGAAAAAGGAAGGAGGTATTTAGAATAAATATAGAGTGACCCGAACCCCATGAGAAGGTCAAGCCTTGACCTGATCACAAAATAAAAGAAATAGAGAGAGATAGGGTCTACCTTGTGTTGTACATATTACCTATGTATATAAATAATTATTTTTGACAAAATTCAATTGAATTAAATTATTTACTCCCTTGTTTATACTCCTAATAATAATATAAAAATAAAATAAAAATCATTAAATAAAAAATATAATCTTCCTCTCATTTGTACAAAACATATGTATATACCTCACATTCACTATTTATTATATACTTGTAAATAATTTGTAACAATATAATAAAATTTTTTTGTATCCCTAAAAATATGTTAAAGATAAATAAAATATAAAATTAGGGTATTTATGTAAAAATAACAAAATAAAAATATTTGTACATAATACATATGTATATTATTAACACTATATACTGTATATACATTAATTTATTTTTCTAAAAATAATTAAAAATTAAAGAAAATTCTTTGAAAAAAATAAACATTTTTCATTTTATTCATTTTTAATTTAAATTGATTTATTATTTTTAATCTAATTTTCTTTATTTTTCTTCTCTATTTTGTCTTAGCGACTTTTGTCTTTTTTCTAGGTTGGCTCTGATTGGGCCAGCGGAGATTCGTTGACCTCGGTCAATTGGTCCCCGTCAGCCCCCTTATCGCTAAATTGTGTTTTGCACTGATTTCTCCCATTTTAGCAACCCGAGGGTAGTTAGGTTTCTCTTTTGACCAGATATTCTTGGTTGTAAACATTTATTTATATTTTATCATATTGAATTCATTGTTCATATTCATTGTATCTCATTTATTTTGCATGCTCATATTTTATAATTGTGTTTCTTACACATTCTTTCTTTCCTTTTTCTTGCGAGGGCCCGCAGAGTGAAGGAGGTGATCCTAGGAGAGCCGAAGCACCTAAGCGAAGCAGAGGCGACTTGATTCATCTCGAAGCTGCAGGAGAGCGTGAGATGAGGAGAAGAAGATTTAAAGGAGACCAAAAAAATTATTTTAGACTTTGTTTTATTTATTTCTAGCATTTGAACTCTTGTAAAAAGACATTCATTTGTTGCGGGGTCTGTTTTGCTAAATGTTGACGCACTTGGGGGACCTCACCGGTTTTGTCTTTATTGCCTTATGTTTCTTTGTTTCACGAGGATTTCGTGAGCTACCTATTGATTACTTCAATTCATTTGCTTAAGCCACGTAATTAATAAGGTCCAAAAACCCTAATAATTTTTTGGGTTTACTTGCATCAGATAGGTTAGTTTATTTTTCTGTATATTTTAATAATCTAAAAAAATTACATGTAGACTATTTGTTATTGTTAGATTTTTGTAAGAACCAATTAAAACCTTAAAAATTAATCAAAAAAACAAAAAGTCATACTTTAATTGGTTCTTACCCATTAATAGAAGCTATTTTTAGGACGATTCACTTGCATCATATAGGTTAGTTTATTTTTCTTTATTTAAATTCTACGGGGATCATTTTGCAGGTAGAGTGTAGGCGACAAGTTATACATCTCTAACCCTTGCATGCATCATTATATTTAATCGTGCATTGGCATTTCCGATCTCCTTCCTTGTTTTTACTCACATAACTTAAATAGGTAATTGGATACTTGATTGGTGATTTATTGAAAACATTCCAACCAAGTGACGACTGCCTAAAATTGGGGCTGCTAAAGAAAACTCAATCCTAAAATAACGTAAGAAAAATCATTGTCTTGGGGCGAGTAATCCCCTCATTGTATTCATTTTAAATTGCTCGCATACACACTAAGGTTAGTTCTTTAATCCCATAAGCCAACATAAGTATTTGTACAATTTTTGTGATTCTCACCTAACTCTATAAAAGATAAGATTAAGAGACCATCCTTTCACGGTCTTCACCGAGTTGAGTAGGTGAATAGAGGGGTGTGTTTTGCTTTGTGTATATTGTTTGTGATTGCTTGTGTGCATACTACATCCATCTATGCATTTGCGCCTTCTTTTCACATCTTTTGACTTGACCATCTTGCTCTCCTGATCAATTTCTCGTGTTTCGGAGATTGCTGACTGGAGTGTTTTTTATCCGACCTTCACAGTTCCCTCTTACCCTCTAGTCGGTCCATCTCCCTTTCTCTAGGAGGACATTCCTCATGATTTTTGTATATATCCTCCTAACCCATTATTTCAGGAATCAGAGTTTGATTTTCACCCACCCTCATTCCACTCACTTGATCTTGGGATTTTGGAGTCACCTTTCATGATGTCCGCACTTGAGACCCTAAACCAGATGATGGAGCATATGAATTCGAGGATTAGCAACCTATTTAACATAAATAAGAGATAGAATGCTGCTCCACTATTTTAGGATATGGATTCATTTGAGGATAATCATGAGAACTCGCAATCACCCAAAATACAAAAAAGTGAGAAAATTTTAAAAATCCAAAAAGATTTTGGGAGACACATCGTTGATTCATTTTGTGAGGAGAGGACACCCCTGCCAGACCATTTTCCCACATAGTCATTCACCACATGTCCCACCTTTGACCCTGAGGATGCCACAATACAGACTTCTCTTGGCAATCCTCATGTATATGCTGATTCCGATCTCTTCCTTTGTATAGAGGAGGTCCAAAACTTCAAAAAAATATTGATTGGACCTGAAGTGGTGTCCACCCTTCATAAGATCATTAAAGCCAAACTTCAGCAGGCCATGACTCATTTTTCTGCTCCTCAACACAAGAACAGAAAGTTGAGGAGCAGATCTGAGCGTCACATCTTGACCTGGCCACTGCCCACGCCATATCTCACCGTCTACATTCTATGAAAGGGAACACTACCACACCTCTTGTGAGTTGCTCCATCTCTAACTATTCTTGTGATAACAATCTCCTTAACGGTAGTGCTTCAATAAATATAATACCCTTCTCTATGGTACAGTCTCTTCATCTTGGACCTCTCAAGAAAACCAGGATGATAGTTCAATTTGCTGATGGATCTATCAAGAGGCCGAAGGGTATTCTAGAAAATGATGTTGTTCTTATTTAGGGCATGAACTTCACTTCTGATTTTGTCGTATTGCCCATGGAGACCTCCATCCCTATGGAGAAACCTCCCATCATCCTGGGATGACCTTTCCTTACCTCTAAGAGAGCCGTTATTGATTATGGATCAGGAGAATTCGCTTCTATTTTGATGTAGTGAGCGATGTGTTGATCACTACACCCATTATTAACCAGAGACCTGCATCCCATGAGAGTGTGCACATTAGCCAACCCCAAGGACTTTGACATTGATGATAATATAAGAGATTTTTGCTATATGTTGGATGATACTGAGATCCAAGAATTCCTCTTCAAGGAGGAAGACTCGGAAAGCATAGGCCTTGGAGTTCCCCCTGTTGGTATGTGGTGATGCATTGATGACATCCATGAGATTTACACAATAGACACCCTAGAGCAGAAGGCATACTCTGAGACTAGACAAGGCGGACATGATTTGACTATTTTCATTGATGAGTTTGTTCCTATTCACCTTGATTTAGATGAGACTGATAAGACCAAATTTGATTTGATTGCTTTTATAAAGGAATTCGGGCCTTTTGATGAAGATGGTGATCCAGTAGAGGCTCGCCAAGCTGGAATTGATCTTACTTTTTCTGATAATGAGTTCGAGCCTTTTTACTCTAATATTTGCGAGACTTCCCAGGCAAGACCCACTGGCCGGTTCATGCCTGAACACTCTGAGACCGTTGAGGTTACATTCATGGTTGATCCTGATTAGTTTATTTATAGTGTTGACCCCAATATCGACCTACACCTTGTTAGATCCATTCCTCAGCGATCTCGCAAGAAGGTCCGCTTTCGACCTTCTTGACCTTGGTACATCCACTCCTCTTGTATATTCACTTTCGTTTACCTCCTTACATCCACTATATCGCTCATCCACACCATTTCGTGTGTGCCTAACTTAGAAGGTACTTTGTCCTAAGTATGGGGGGCTGGACGAGCCGAGTGCTGTTCATATTCGTCATGTTCATACTCTTGTTATTGCTTATACTTAGGGTATCCTAAGTATAGGGGGAGTGATGTTGTTCATATCATCTCTTTTGTGTTTTTATTCTTCTGATCTCTCGATTGTCCCCCAACTTGTTGATATTTTATGCTTAGGGCTATTCTACCCTAAGTATTGGGGGAAAGTCGAGTTGTTGAGTCCGTACATTCTCTTCATCGGTTTTTCCTTTTGTGCAGTCTTCTATACTTAGGATTACTTGATCCTAAGTATAGGGGGATCACCGATTTCTATTCTTTTCATTGAGTCATTGTAGCACAGGAGTCTTTTCACTTTTCTATACTTAGCACAAGTTATGTCTTCCTTTATCGCTCTCTGATCACTATGAGGACATAGTTCGAGCTAAGTATAGGGGGATGTCATATATGTTATATATATACTTTAGACATAACTCGTACTTTTAGATATGATTATTTTTGGGATATGTATATAAATTCGTGAAATCCACATGTATATATAGACTTTGGTCACCTTTTATTAAAAAAGAAAAAAAAAACAACAGAAAAACAAAAACAAAAAACAAAAATAAAAAAATAAAATACTAAATAAAAACAAAAAAGCAAAAAAAACAAAATAAAAAACAGAAAAACAACAAAACAAAAAAACTAAATAAAGGAGAATCCATGTATATACTTGTATATACTTTACTAACATTTTCCCCTTAAAAATCCCTAAAACTACAAAATAAAAAGTCCATAAAAATTTACATAATTAAAATTTCAAAAAATCTCTTTTTACATGTGCATCATTTTTTCTTTCCAAAAATCCATAAAAGTTCAAAATTACGTAATTTTTTCAAAAAAATGTTTTTTTGTATATATTTCTTGCATTTGCATGTGCATTTTTCATGATAGCATTGACATTTAAACTAAGTCTGGATTAAAATTGAAGAATAGAACTTAGTTGGACCTTATTTTAGAGGAACCTTAAAAGAACTGGAGTTAACACTTTTTCATGTCCTAGAGACTTAATTCTGAGTCCATAAGACTATTTTCATATGTCGTCTTGATTAGTCTAAGTAGACAACACACGCATGATTCTTTTAGACCGTGGCTAATCTTGGACAGGCACTCTACACATAGCTCATCATGGAGGAGGTAGTGAGGAGGCAGAATCTTTTGGCTTGGAGTAGCATACGAGGGTAGTACATCTAGGAGGAACCTCTCGTCTTCCTTTAGGGAGGGTATTGCATCTCAACCTGATCTAGTAGCATTGAGGTCTAAAGACAGGATGCTGTGGGGTTGAAATAATGCTTCAAAAAAGGGATAATCTACTAACTTAAGAGGAAAAACTACTTATGTACATGTTACACCTTGTATTTATTTTCAAAAAAAAGAAAGAAAGAGAAAAAATGCAGAATCTCCAAAAGTGGACAAGCCTAATTGAAAAGTAAAATGCATGTTGGAGTGTATATACAAGTTAAAAGAAAAAGAAAAAGAAAAAAGAGCTTCAAAGTCAAATTTTTGTAAGCTTGCAGCTACATGAATTGGCTACACCGGTCATGCATCCAAGGATAGGTAGCTACACCGATTACCATCCATTCTTTTCTCCATCTCCTATTCTTGAGCTGGTTGTACTTGAACTTAGAAGGGAATATCCCAGCTCCTCTTGGAAAGAGCTGCTAGACCGGGGGACTAGAGTTACCTTGTTGAGAGAGGTTGTTTCTTTGCTACTTTTGAGATGGGGAGCTATATTTCACATACACAGTACAAGTAAATATTCATAGTCCTAAGAATTTGTGTATGTAGACTTGTTCTGACCTGACTGTTTAGGAGACCTGGATAGGGGTCTTGTGGAACTTGAAGGCGGTTAGGTTTTAAATCCATTTCCAATTAAGTTTCCACCGCACTAATATTCAAAAGGTCTGACAGAGCTCCATACTACAATTTTATGAAGATAAGTTTAATACTCAATATTGTCCTAATTTTTTATTTTTCCTATCTTTTTCCTTTTATTCACTTATTCTTTCAAACAAGTGTTTGCTAAGGGACTAGCAATGGTAAAGCACATGGGGATGATGAATCTGTATTTCATCATCTTTATTCATTTATTTTAGCTTAAAATCGCTTATTAAACAAATGTATATAATACTAACTCCAAATTCTATCTAACATGCATTTGTGTGTAAATATCGTACATATATTGTTATTTTAATTTAAAATAAATAACTAAAGAAATAAAGGAAAAATAAATAAAATAAAAAGGTTTGTATATATGTAATACATTCAGGCTGACCCGAACCTCGAGAGAAGGTCAAGACTTGACCTGATCGACCAGGAACAAAGTAGGAAGAGATAGGATCCTTAATCAGAAAATCTAAAAAAAATGTTTTGTAAATATTTTTTGTGTATATTTATATAAAACTTGCATTATTTTATTTTTACATAAATTTACCTCAAATTAAATAATTTCCAAAATAAAAGTTGTAAATAAAAATGTTTTCTAAATAATAAAAATAATTGTAAAATAAAATCATGTACAGAAAAAAAGTAACCACATCTGAAAAAGCCATAAAGATTGAAATATCAATTCCAGCTCCATATGAACTCAAATTGAATAAAACTTACTTTCATTGTATTTTAAATTAAATTATCTTTAATATGGATGTGGATTCATAATTTTTGGAGTTACGATTTGAAAGATAGTTTTCTAGGGTGGTTTGTGCAATTTTACCATTTCTTTATCATATATATTTTTATACATATTGTATTTGTAAATAATTATAAATACTTTATAATTATTTAAATTTAAAATTTTTAAAAAATTAAAAAATTTCCTTATTTAATTATGTATATAATGTTCCATATGAATATAGTATATGTATATAGTTAATTCCCTTAAATAACCCTCACAAAAAAATAAATAATTAATAGTAATTATTAAAATTAAGAAAGTGATGAAAATAAATAAATAAATAAATTATGTAAATAATTTTATTAACTCCACCACTAACTTCTTTTCTATCTTTATCTCATTTCAAAGTTTCCTTATCTTTATCTCCATTCAAATTTTTGAAATTCAATTTCAATTCTTTTCTTATAAATATGGCTCTTCCTCCCTCATTTTAATTGGATCTGAGCCTCTGGTGACAGTGAGTCGGCCCTTGTCGAGGCCATCACAATATTTTCCACTCCCACGGTGAGATCCATTTTCTCTTGTTTTTAATCTAGGTTAACCGTATTTTTTGTTTTTTTAATTTCGTTGTCATTTTATATTTCTAGATCTTAGTTAATCATTTTTTAGTCACCCATCACGATTTGATCCACCTTCGATTTTGATTTCATCTCATATTATTGATCTCTCCATGTTTAAGTTCGACCTCACGCAAGCATTCAACTTCGATCACGCACGGTGACCGGAGACATGGATCTATCTTCCACCTCATCGGATCCATCATCCACTCACATTTCCATATTTAATTTTATACCGAGCCATTGTGCTCGCATAGTTTTTTTTTATATTTTTTATTTGTTGGAATAAAAAAAATAATTTAAAAAATAGTTGTTGCCCTTTCGAAAAAAATTTGAAAAATATAGTTTATGTGTTTACACAAAAAAAAAAGAAAAAAAAAACGGCAGGCGCCACCCTTCCACCCGCATGTGGCGCCCGCTGCTCCTCCACCGGTCGCCAGCCACCAAGCTGTGGCCGAGCCAACGTCTTCCCATGTCCTGCCTAGCCACCTCCTGGAGGCCATTTTTGCCGCCGGATGAACCGACCCCCCCCTCCCCCCCGACGCACGTGGAGGAAGCTCCTTCCCTCTAGCCGAACTCCACCGCACAATCTCCTTCAGCCACCGACGTCGTGCGAAGGAGATTGGAGGCGTGTGTCACCCCACGCGAAGGATCACCGTTTAGTTCCGCTCCCTCATCTTGACTGGAGCCTCGCCATCTACCTAAAGACCTTGCCACATGAAGCCCTGCCACCTCGCCGTGAGCTTGCAGCCTCTTCGAGCAAGGCACCCCCGCTGCCGCTCTTCCACCGTGAGCCCAGCACCTCCATCGTCTGCACGTTGTCGTCGTGAACTTGAAACCTCTTCGAGCAACCATCTCCCTGCGCTTGCTGCCATCTTGCAAGAATGCCACTCCCTCCGTCACCTAATGACGTACGCCTCTGACATCTCATGCGAAGTAGCAGCCGACGACCTCCACATAGCCAACTCCACTGAAGCTCGCCGCCCGTTGATTTGGAGGCGAAGAACGAATGGGCGACATCCATATTTCCCCTTACCTTGCATGGCATGGAAATGAAGAACATACAGAAGACCCCCTGCGTGCCCTAAAAAATTATTTTTTGGGTAAATTACATAGAAGCTCTGCGGAATTTATCATAATTGCAAAGATGCCCCTACCAGGAACATCACATGCTCGGCACACTTTTCAGTAGATAAATTGCAAAATTCTTCTTGCTGATTATTTATGTTATTTGTTTAATGCAAAAATAATAACTATTTACATTTCAGTCCATGTTTTCCAGACTCCTATTTGCATGCTTTTCCCATTGAATAAATATGTTTAGAGACCAATAAATTCTGCAAAAATTTTGTTATATTCCTGATGTGTGTCTCTTTCTAGCTAAAACTTTTATTGCTTTTTATCATCATTTAATAATATTATAAAATCAAAAACATTGCATCTTTCCCTATTTGAACTTTGAAAAATCATACAATTCAAATATTAAATAAAAAATTTCAAAAAAAAAATAGATTAGTTTTCTTTCAGTGTATTTTATTTTATGTGCAAATTTCGCCTATTAGTTTTTTTAGAACCCAAAAAAGTGTAAAATGCTAAAAATAATTAAATAAAATCACAGAAAATTATAGAAACATCCAAAAATAGCGATTTCAATTCATGTTTGTAGATAAATTTCTTTAGTTTTTAGGAAAAATAATTTTCATAATTTTAGCATTTATTTAGTATTTTTAAATTGAAAAATAATCATATTTTCTCACTCTTTGCATTTTCCCCAATTATTATCCATTTTAAAATCCTAAAAATCTAGCAATCTCTGAAAAATTACAAAAATAGTAAAAATTCATCAAAAATAAAAAAAAGATTTTATTCGAATATTTTCTAGTATTTTTATCATATTTCAAAAATATAAAAAATGCCTCTCTTTTGTGTATAAATTGTTTTGAAATTATATTTTTGAAAATAAAAAATTTGCAATATTTAAAATCACTAAAATTAAAAATCAAAAAATAAAAATAAAGAAACTAAAAAAATTAAAAAATAAATAAAAAGATAAAAAATTTCACAAAACCAAGATAGTTAGCATTTGAGTTTCCATTTTTCCTTTAATTGATTTTTCGATTATCAGAATAACCCTAGGGAATTGTAGCCTCCCTAAGTTCGATCTTGTTGCTATACAGGTTAATTAAATAGCAAAAAATTTTATTGCTATATTTTTTTGTAATTATTGGGTTGAGAAGAAAAATAAATAATTTTTTTATTGATACTAGATTGGGTTGCAACGACTTCTTCATAATTCAATTAAATAAAAACCCATGAAAAGTGTAAGTAATAACTAGCTGAAAGTGGATGCAACTGGCCATAGAATTTGGGCCAGTCTTTAGAAGAATTTCCAGAACCTAACAACCTGATTAAGAACGTAAGATTGGAATTATCACCAGTCTAAAACCGAACAGATAAACGACCGAACTTTCACAGCCTTCACTGTACAAGTTGGTGAATTTTGGGGTTTTCATTGTTTATTGAATTTCAAAGGCAGTGCACTTGCACACATAGATTGAGGTTTCACAAATCATCTTCACCATTCTTTTCGAAGATGTCAGAATTTCACCATTCAAACCTAAACTCCATGGGTCGCACTTACACGATCAAATCCCAACCATCTTCGTCTTTGTTTTCATATATGGAGAATCCTCCCTTTAAGTCGGTTCTTCCCCAACCATCATACACTCCACCCTCATTCCACCACACTCATTCGATTTAATATTCATGACATGAACCGCTTGTAGAACCAAATGAGTATCATGAAGAAACAATGGAGCAAGTGAATTTGCAGATCAACACGAGCTTAATCGAATTTTATAGAGAAATATAATTTCCGATTATGATTAAGAATTCACTATCGAAACCATCCCCTACTCGGGATGGCTCTCTCCCCATATACAATCTATTTTCCTTTGACAAGGCCCATGAGAGACAGAGTCATGAAATATGACTCATGACCAAACCACCATCACTGAGAATGACTGTTCCTTGGCTCAGGAATACATGCCAGAGTCATGGCATGTTGAGTACAGTCAATCATCTTCGAGTCATGAGAAGATGGTGGAAGGCATAGCTCAAATTAATTAGAGAGCTGATGCTTTGACAGAACAACTTGGTAATGCCATCCGAATAATAAAGGACATAGTGAGAATTAAAGAAATGAGAACCACACAAGCGAACCTGAGACATCTAATGTGCAAAATTTTCAAACACATACACCACAAGCACCACAATCATCTAACCAATCCATTGACCCTTCTATTGGCTCCATTAAAAATACCAAAAAAATAAAGAAAAAATAGAAAATTCAAAAAATGTACAACATTGATATGGAAGCATTTTGTAAAAATATAATCTTAGAACTTTCATTAATCAGGTCCATAGATTATATGTTGGACCTTCAGATATTTGTAAAGAGTTGATTATCACCCTAGAAGACGGGAAGAAAGAGATCTAGAACCTATTCCATTTAATTACTATGACCATTTCAATGGTGATGACAAGGGAAAGCAAAAGTCGTAAAGTCAAATAATTGTCTAAGGTTGCATGTGAAATTGAGAACACATATTTATCCCAAGTTCGGATTGACGAGGACTCAACCTTGAACATCCTCCCGAAATCCGTGTTTAACAGACTTGAACTTGGACTGCTCAAAAATACTAGAGTAATCATTTATGTTCCTGATCGATCCACAAAAAGATCGAGAGGGACCATTTCTATTGCCATGATATTCTATGGTGTCAGACATAGAGTGAACTTCACTATCCTGGGCATTGAGCACCAAGGAGAGTTGTCTGAGTCACTCATCATTCTGAGAAAGTCATTCTTAGCCTCTGTTAAGGCAATCATCGATTGTGAGACTCAAGACATTAAATTTCCGAACCATAGCCTTAATGATCAAACTCCTTAGGACACACTTGACCTTGAGATAACCGAACATGAAACAGACAGTGGTGATCAGAAGACTACCACTTCACATGATATCACCTCTCCTCATGAAACACATACAAAAACCCTAGGAGAGACACCAAAGAAACTAACTGTTGAATTGAACTCTGAGTCTCACCACAACTTTACGAAGAACCACCAAGACACTACTCCTATGATAAACCCATATACATGAGCTTATAAGGAATCAGGACATATTTATTATGATTATCATGATTATTTGAGTTTTCAAATTTTTGATGGACTGTAATTAATGAAATACTTGAACCACTCAAAGATCTGACTCAGAGAATCTATTAGGTCACCAAAACTTCAGAATTTCAAAAGGTGTCATCTACTACCAAACGAGACACATCCGGTTCACCACACCAAGACATAGTTATTTCGGATTACCGTGATCATTAATGTCAATTTGCACAAGCAAAGCCGACTTGGAGCGCCACAAACACACGATACGAGAGACGTCCACTGACTAGGGAAGAATATTACAATGATTATTCATCTGGTGAGGATCCAATTGTCCGCACCTCACCTCCTAGACCGACAATAAAAGAGACAACCAGGACCAGATTGACCCATCCCGATAAAATGGTTGCTCCGTCTTCTAGTCAGTTATTTGATATGCAGAAGAAGAGCACTGATCCCTTGGGGCAATCCCCCGAACACCTAAAGCCATATCATTATCATCTTCCTCTTAATGCTTCAGATTCTAGAAAACCGAGTAAGTGAGTTACCTTCAACATACCTGGGAAGAAATTTTCTGAGAATTCCTCGTCAGGTCCGGATGAGGAGCGCAGTTCAGATGCTATAGAGACTTATCAACGCAAGCAGTCATATGCCAACTCACATTGGACTCTCCCCACCCCTCACTATTATTCTTCTAGGGTCGACTCCCATGGTCCCATTCGATAAACCAGAACAATTTTTTATGACCAGACTAATACTTGTTCATCAGTGTGTTCATCTAAGGACGAACTGATTGATCCTAAGACTGAGCAAACTTTGAGAAAGCAACTTAAGAATAGGAATAGTTGGAGTGCCTACACCTTTTAGTATTATTCTTCTGAGGACAACTCCGACGATGGTTGGGAAACTCCTACTTCATATCTTTCCATCATTATTCCCTTCCACCACATGCTTTCAAAAAGATCGGTCATAAAACTCCTTGATCATCAACCATCCTCCCTCCCGCCCCCACTAGTTACCATGTACATCTTCTTCCTAAACCTAGGCCAAGGCCTAAGTATATGGGGGACCTATGCCATCAGTATTTACTAATCATTCTATTCCTCACTAATCTGTACTCCCTGTTTTATTTTCTTTTTTTCACTTTCTTGTGCTTAGCCCGAGCTATGGCTTCTTTGTGCTTTTTCCGCTCTGGAGACATAATACTCGCTAAGTATAGGGGGTGTGTATACTTTGTATATATATTTTACCCATAGCCCATACTGTTGTGTAAGTCTATATTTTATTTACGGGATGGGTGGCATTCTTACAAAAAAATTCTTCAAGCTAACACTATTGTTTTGATAATTGGACTTTTTTCGAAAAAAAATAAAATAAAAGGTGTTCGCATTTCATGCTCTGCACTTCATCCAGCACTACAAGCATCCGCATTGGTGAAAAGCCCTTGGGTTCTGAACCGAGTTATGAGCAGAAATCGAAAGTGGTCTTGACTTGACCTTAATCCACCAAATTTTCATAGGAACTTCACCGAGAAATAGGATTTTAGAAGCTTAAGGTCTTAGACTTAATTCTTGAAGATCCTCATGATAATGAGCAGAATTTAACTCTTAGTGTCTTGCCTGGTTGACTCATTCTGGGTATGACTTCTGAACAAGGACTTAATTTCTACTCGCGCACTATGCACTTAGCTCAACTCAAACGGGGTGTTGGAATATTGTGTGAGTCTCTTTTTTGGTAGCGAGGACATCTAAAGACTGGAGTACGGGTTGAAATAAAGCTTTGGATGAGGGATGGACAGCTGGCACAATTTTTCTATGACCTCAAAACATGTGCGGAAAGAAAGATTCTATATCTGTTGGTGTACAAAAAAAGATCCATGCATAGCAACCAAAAATCCATAACAAAAAGAAGCCAAATACCACATAAATATTTGACCAAAAAGGTCCAAGCTTCAGACAACCTGCGGATCTCGGTGACTTGGCTAAACCAGTCAGCTTCCCAAGGAGTTGTGACTACACTGGTCACCCTCCAGTTATTTTCCCCCTTCTTCTAAAAATTTCTACCCCCTTCGATTGTCAACATAACACGAATAAACTCAAAAGGAAATACCTGACTCCTCGAGGATGAGTTATTGGAGAGGTGGTTTATATGGTAGTCCAACATTCTTGATGGGAAGAGCTAACACCCTTCACACACATGAGACGATTATTCAATGTTCATTAGGTATGCTTTGGGAGGAGGATTGATCTAAGATGACTTCTGTGCTGAAACTGTTCCAATGATGTGTAGAATATGGAGGTTGTTGATTTTAAAACCCTAATTCTAATAGGAGTTGCACCAAACTATTAATTAAAAGGTTGGGTCTAGCTCCATTTTGACATTTTGCTCATGATCTTGGTATGGAACCTAAAATCATTTCACTTTTGCGATTCATTCTTAGTTTGTCGAGGACGAGCAAAGTTTTAGTATATCGGATTATGAATCCATGATTCATCATTCTATTTAGCTGAAAATAGAGACTCGCCCTGAGAATTTAGGATCATTTACATCTTAACTTCATAAAATTAAATTTCTTGCAATCATAATAAATTTGCACAAATTATTATGCATTCATAATTATTTCACTTTTTCAACCAACTTCATGCAATTTAAATCAATCCATGCTAACTCCAATTGACATAAAACCAACTCCATTGTGTACATATCACTAAGCTTAATCCATGAAAAATCCTAAAAAAAATGCTAAAATTTACATATTTAAAATAAACCCAAACCCTAGTTTTGGGACAGATGGACTAAGATGTGCATATCTCTCTCATATAGTGCATGATTTCACTCTACTCATTTTTTAAGTAATATACATCCAAATACCTTCAAACAGGACTAATTTCATAAAATTTGGAGCTCATTTGTGAAAGTTGGATTTTGGGCCTCTTTTGTGCATTATACCTTTTCGTTTATTTTGACCTATCATTTCATATGCATATTTCACTCATTTTAATTACTTTCTTTTCATTTCTTTAATTTATTGAATATTTTAATAAATTATATAAAAATCAAAACCCAAAATATCATAAAAGCAAAGAAAAAGACCAATTTTGACTTGAGCTTATTCACCTAATCCACATGTGCATAATTAATTTCCTAATTTATTTCGACATTAACTCAACCCATTAAAATCCAAAAAAAATCATTTGAGTCCATTGCATTATTTCATAACATGTTTGATTTTTGTATGCATTTATCTATCATCAGAAAATCAAATAAAAATTCAAAAGCTAAAAATTGATATTTTAGGAACATAAATATCACCAAATAATTCATATCTTGCAGACCACATTTCATTTGCATATGAATCCTTCATGAGCATTGTAGATCATAATTAGTTGCACATTTTTTGTGTTGAGCACTTTTGCATATGAATCCATTTACCATTTTAAATTAATTTATTTCTACATTTTCATTCTTGGTCAACATCTCTAGTCAACTCCCTGCCACATAGCATCACTCCATTGGGAAACGAGGCTCCTGGCCACTCGCCCTCATTCTCTATTCTCTCATCACGTTCCTAGCACATGACTTCCTCTCCTCCCTCCTCACGTGCTTTGCGCGTGCCGTTTTCTTCCAACATTGTTGTGTCGCCATTTGCCGCTACCTCGCAACCAACACACCCTCTTGGAAACCCGCAACCTCCATCACCGTCCTATCCTATCTCTGGCATTCTCACTCTATCACCCAACCCCACCCCAGGTTATCTCTCAATCCCTAATGACAACCAACCACCCAAACCCATTCTCCTCCATCATCTTATCCTAGTGTTCTGACCTTGCCAATAACCTCCGGTTGTTTCCATATCACATGCAGACCATTCCCGATGCCTTATCCCATCTCTTCCTCTCCTATTTAAGTGCCATCACCGTCGACCTTTGAAGCATATACATATCTATATCATAGAGAGAGAGAGAGAGCTTAAGTCAGAGGTGGTGGCAACCCTCCAACCTAGCGAAGACCATCCTCCAGGTACGATCGATCTAAGCTTCGAGGCTTCACCGGCCTCTTGAGGCAAACATCGGAGTTGAAGCCTTCATCTTCCTCAAACCCAAGAGATCCAGGTATCTTCTTCTTCCATGTTCTTTCAATACAAAATTATAAAAATGTAAAATTATAAAATAATAAAGAATAAATAAAATGAATATTTTATTCAAGTATATTGTACAATAGGGGATCGAAATCTAACTTTCGCACCTTAACTTCAAAAAATATGAAACCACCTTCATTAAATAGCTTATTAAAAGTTATATACAATTAAGGGTGATTTCAATACATTTTGAGTTTTTAATAGAGAGATATGGGTCTGAGAAGTTAGGATTTCAGAATCTTATTCAGAGTATACATTTTACACTGTATATTATGTTTGCATGATATCAAATTTATATTTTTCCATATATTATTATCTACAACTTTCATGTACAAAGTTTATTTATTTGAGGTATAAAAAGTAAACAAGATTGGACCAACTCCTATGGTCTCTAGGAACTTGATTCAAAGCTCGGATCTAGGGTTAGAAGGCGGGAGAGGGATCGAATCTGAGATTTAGACGGAGGTGATATTTTATACAGGTGGTGGAGCGAGGTCCAAGCACTTGGGAGTAGCAACTATTTAGTGGCCCATTGGCCAAGGAATCACACGTGCATAAATCAACAAGGAATGAAGTACAAAAGTGTAGAAAGAATCAAACCAAGTCGATACTCGAATCAACTTGGAAAAAAGGGAGAAGATGCGGTCAAACATAGGTGTGTCAGATACTAGGATGAGAGGCAGACATTTGACAAGAGTCAATTGGTGCATCAACCTAGTTGGTCCACGTGGACCAACAAGGAAAAATCATCCTGAAAATTATTTAAAAAATCAAAATTAATTTATAAATGACTTTAATAGTTTTAAGTTATAAAACAAAAAATGTTTATTATTTTCCTTATTATCTTATTATGATTTTTATTTATTTTTTCAAGGTGTTTAATTACAAGTTAATTTTTAGGGTTTCTTTATAGGTATATTACCTATGTTTTAGTTCCTTTATTTTTTTATTTTATATTTTTGATTTTATTATTTTATTTCCTATTTTATATATTTATAACATATTTTTATACACTTATATATATTTTTATTATATTTTTTATGATATTCTATATACACTTAAATAAAAAGGTATATAAAATATATAGGTATAAGTATATGTATTTCATTTATGTATTTAGTATACATATTTTATTTTAATAATGTATTTGTTGTTTTATTTAGGTTTTGATATGTACATATATTATATATAATTTTTTACAAAATTAAAAAAATACAAAATTATAAAATAATAAAGAATAAATAAAATGAATATTTTATACAGGTATATTTTACAATAGGGGACCAAACCTAACTTTCACACCGTAACTTTAAAAAATATGAAAATACCTTCATTAAATAGCTTATTAAAAGTTATATACAATTAAGGCTGATTTTGATACATTTTTTAGTTTTATTTGAGAGATATGGGTCTGGGAAGTTGGGATTTTGGAATCTTATTCAGAGTATAACTTTTATACTGCATATTATTTTTACATGAAATTAATTTTATATTTTTCTATATATTATTATCTAGAACTTTCATGTAATAAGGTTTCTTTATTTGAGGTATAAAAGGTAAAAAATAAAATAGGTCCCAAAAATGGATAAATAATGAATTATAAATGGGATTTTTATTGTATTATTATCCATTATCTCCCTCTACTTTATTCCTTGTCGACCTAGTCATCAAGATGCATAGGTCTTGGGGTTTAGGGTCATAAAATACCTTTGGTATTTTATTATTTTCCTTTTGTTTTCTTTATTCTATAATTTTGGCATTAAAAACAATATTTTATACATTATTTATGCAATAAAGAATGAATGTTAATTTGTACAATTTTAATCAATGGTATTTACATGCATTAGCTAGGGCTTTTAAGGCCAAAATGATAGAATAAAGGTGATGAAATGGAGATTCATCACCCCCCTTATACATGCCTTTGCTAGTCCCTAACAAACACTTATGCAGTAAGTGTAGAAAATGAAAAAATAAAGAAAAGAAAAAGAAAGAAAGTGGATTAAATTTAATTCTCAAACTTGTTTTCACAAAATCAAAGTTTGGAGCTCAAGTTGGACCTTTGGAATTTTAGTTCGGTCAAAACCTTATTGGGAAACAGATTTGAAACACAACGGCCTTCGAGAATCCCAACACTCTGCATGAGTTTCCTCAATAGCCAGGTTAGAATATTTCAACTCATACGCAAACCCTTATGACTATGAATCTCACTTGTACAATGTATGTGATGGTGGCTCCCCTCAACTGAAATGACAAAGAGACTAACTTCTCCGGCATGACAACCTAGTGATTCCCCAATCCGGCAACTCTTTCCTCGGGTAGGGGGGTATTCCCTTGTAAGTTCAAGTGGCAATCAGCTCAAGAGGAGGGGGTGAAGAGAAGAATGGATGGTAGCCATTGTAGCTACCTATCCTAGGATACGTGTCTAGTGTAGTCAAGTCATCCGGCTGCAGGCTCACAAGATATGACTTTGAAGCTCAATCTTGATTATTGACTATACAAATATGTACACTCTGGAAGGCATTTTATTTTTAATCAGGCCTGTCCACTTTTTTGGAGATTTTTCTTTTTGCTTTGTTTAAAATACTATACTCAACAGCATTTACATAAGGAGTTTTTCCTCTTGAGCCAGTAGACTATCCCTCTTTTGAAGCATTATTATAACCCACACTCTCCTGTCTTACGATGTCTCTGCTACTGGATGGGTTGGGGTGCACTTCCTTCCCTAGACGAGGACAAATGTTTACACTTATGTACGTCTCATATCGGCAAATCCAATCCCCTCACCACTTCAACTGAGTTGAGCCTAGTGAAGGGTGCAGGTGTCCAAGTTAGGTCATTATCAACAAGAGTTGTGTGTGTGTTCCAAAATACTCTACTCAGGCACTCAAGAAGACATTGAACCAAGTCTTACGATTCTCAAAGAATTAAGTCAACTAGACCTGAAGTACCTCAATTCCAGTTCCTATAAGGTTCCTCTGATTAGGTATTTTACGTAGGCTCGTTCAATTACCAAACTCAATTCAAAAAATGCGAATGCTATGCAAGTTATGTGTAATGCAGAAAATGTTTTTGTGATGCAATTTTCAAAGTTTTGAACTTTTTATAGATTTTTTGAAAAAGTTTTTGCAACTGTTTTTAGGATTTTTGGTTTTGCAAATGATTTTGTGATATTTGAAAACAAAAGATTTTGGCTTAGAAAATAGTACAAATATTAACACGGGGATGCCTCTTATAGTTTGCAAGAGTTTATTTTTAAGAATCAAGAGATATTTGATTATTTTATAGATATGTATATATAGTTAGTAAAGAGTTTTTGTGTGATGTATATATTCCTCAAACTTGATTGAAAATCCTTTTATAAACGATTTTGAAAACTTTGTCCAAAATTATTTTCACAAGTAATTTTTACAAACATTTGAAAATCATTTTGCAAAGATGTTTCAAAAAATATATATATTTCACAATATTTTTGCAACCATTTTCCAAACTGTTTGCAAATCGGTTTCCAAAACAAATCTATTTCACACAAAGAAAAGGAATTTTTACAAACAAAATATTTTACATAGGTTGAAAATATTTAATAAAATATTTTACAAATAGTTTTCAAAATATTTTTCTGAAAGATTTTCATACTATTTTTCAAATGTTTTGCAAACAATATTTTTACTTGATTTAATAATTAGCATTTACAAAAAGAATTTGAGAAATAATAAACATCCTTTTATTATTGATTTTATGAATTGTATAAGTATATATATAGTGTTTTATACAATGTTTTAGCCATATTTATTATTAAAAATACGAAAGTATGAGTTATGGCTAAAGTACAGAAGCGACATATACGACCACTGATTACTTAGCATGAGCTATGTCCTCATAGATGAAAAACGGTAAAGCGAGAGCCGCTAATTAGTGGTCTGACAAATCAGACTCACTGTCGCTGATGCGACTACTCAAGCCTCCTCGTTCGTCAATAATTAACCCACACAATCAATCAAGCAATCAATAGCAAGGATTAAAATTTATTTTACCCTACTAGGAAATGTACAATGGCAAGCAAGTAGGGGTCGAACACAGGAAACAACGGTGTAGAGTATAGACAAGAGTCAAAACCTAGGTCTAATAACCCACTTAGCCAATCTAATTTTTTGTGGGTTTTAATTTTTTTAATTTTTTATTTAATTTTTAATTAATTTTTATTTTTGAATTTGATTTTTAATTTTTCTAATTTTTATAATTTTATATTTTATATTTTTTTCAATATTGGAATATAAAAACAATGTAATAAAAGAGAAGATAAAATATTTATAAAAATGTGCAAAAATAACCAAAAATACAGAAATAAAATCTTTTTGGTATTTTTATAATTTTTTACTATTTTTGTGATTTTTGGGTATTTTTCAAACTATTTTTGGTATTTTTAAACACTAAAATAAACCAAAATAGTGAAAAGGCTACTGGCTGGGGTAAAATGGGAATTAAAAATACCAAACAGCCACAAAATTTTTCCAAACTAATTTTAAAATAAAGACAATAAAATATGGAAGAAACAGGAACTAAGTTTATATTTTTCTGAGTTTTCTATGATTTTATAGATTTTTTTTGAAGTTTTTAAGTATTTTTGAATTTTTAAGGTTTTTCTATTGAGATTTTTAGGGAATTTTGGATTGACACTAGAATAGGTTAAAATACACAGTAGGGAATTTTTTTGGAAATTTTTAAGCTATTTTAAATTTTTTGGGTATTTTCTAAGCTAGACAGTACATAAAAAACATGTTTTTGATTTTTAATAAATATTAAAATGCGACAAAAATGAAAAATAAAAATATGGCGTGCAATGACAAGTTGACAGGACCTTAATTCTGTTTTTTGAGAATTTTTGGAATTAAAATGATGCGTGAAATAAATAGATCAAGCACACAAAAAGCCTAAGCCTGGCAGGGGTATATATGCAATTATAGAACATACAGGGGCCTAGGTGCAAATTTCACCAAACGACATGCGCAAGGCACGTGTTCTATCATTCACAGGGGTATATTTGCAAATAAAAAAACCGGCAGGGCAATCATGCAATTTTCCCAAAAACATATTTAATTAGCTATGCACAGGGGTATAACTACAAATACCTAAAAGTTCGGGAAAAAAATGCAAAAGTCCCAGAAGTCACGCGCCCCAGTCACGTGAGGTGACGTGGCGTGGACCAAAGTGCAAATATAAAAAGTGCGAGGACCTAAGTGTAATTATTACAAAAGTTTTTAAACTGCAGGAGAAAGTTTTAAGACTAAAAAGTAAATACAAAAGCACGTGGGTTGAAAATGCAAAATACCCACGGGGATTGATCGTGCGGCCGAGGAGATTTCACTTGACACGTGGCGGCTTTAGGACGCGTGATGACGCTTCGACTGGGACGGCTGGGATTAGATCTTGGTGGTGCGATCGGACGGTGGAGAGCGGCCAAGATCCAACGGTTGGTGTGGCGCCTGGAGGGTGCTCCTGATCCGACGGCGGGGAGAGGGTCACGAAGAACACCTCCCCCGGCGAGGTTTGGCTGACTATTGCGGCCTACACACGGCCGCTCCGGCCCTAGGATCAAGGGCAAAACGATCCTGGGGCCTTTCCGCGTCTGATGGTGGTCTCAGGCGAGGCTGTGACGGCATGGGGAGCTCGGACGACGGAGGTGGCCTGGGGTGCTGTTCCTGGAGCTTTCGAGGGTCGAAGGAGCCTTCTCCTTGGCTCGAACCTGCGGCGTTAGATGCACAAAATCCAGACGAACAAAAAGGGTGGATCTGATGGCTCAATGGAGGCGGAAAGTGGCTCGGGCGACGAGCTCCGACGAGCGGCGGAGATGGGAGCTCGAGTGACTCGATCCGGGCGAGATCGAGGTGAATGGATGGGTGGAGCGTGATGACGAAGCGAAGGGGAAGAAGATGGAGGTGACAGGTGGTCGGATGGAAGCGTGGAGCGACCGGAAACGATGGGCGGAGCTCAGCTCCACCGTGGGCGTCGATCTAGGAATCACGGCGATTATCGAAACGAAATGCAAGACTACTATAGACCTAACCTAATCTAAGCTAAGGCTACAAGAAAATGGAAAGAAAAGGGGGAGAAGCTCAGCAGAGACGACGGGCTGGAAGGCACGGCGGAGCTCCGGCAAGGGATGGATCGCTTCGATTCTACACCAGATGACTCGAACCCCGGGTCGATTCGACTCCTACTGTCGCTAGGAGCACTAGGAGGTATGGGTTTTCGGGTGAAAATGGCGAAAGAAGGATCAAGTTTGAATCGAAGTTGGGGGGTCTTCTTTTGTAGGGTTGACGGGCGGCGTGGAAGACGAGGGCCAAACACCTCGGTCAGTGATCCACAGCCCAAGGAATCACTTGGGCGTGAATCACCATTGACCGAGGAAGAGATTCGATGAAGAAGCCATCACTAAATGGTGATCGAGGCAACCTCGAAAAAAGGATGAAATCAGGGTCAACACCACTTCTGACAACGTTCAGGTGTTGGGCAGGGAGTTGACCCAGGTCAACTCTCCGCCCTCCTGGTTGGTCCACGTGGACCAACCAGGAATAAACCTGAGAAAAATATTTCTAAAATCAAAATAAAATAGTAAACTATTTTATTTATTTATGGTTACAAAATAAAAAAGCTTATAATTTTATAAATTATTTTATGGTAATTTTTATTTATTTTTATTAGGTATATTTTCACAAGTTGTCTTCTTAACCCTATATAGGTACATATACCTATGTATTTTATTAATTTATTTTATTTTGTGTATTTTAATTTTATTATTTTAATTTATTATTTTCTAAAATTATAGAATACTTTTATATACACAAATATATTTTTATTTTATTTTTCTGATGTGTTTTGTATGTTAAATAAATTATAAGTATGTATTGTATAGGTTTGTATATAGGTATAATACCTTTGTATTTTATATGTATTTATTTTTATTTTCAGTTTTATTTGGGTTTTTATTCCTATTTTAATGTTCATCATTATTATGAATAATGTTCTCAAAATTATAAAAATATAAAAATACAAAAATAATGATTAAAGAATAAATTGAATATTTTAAGCTGTACAGGTATACAATGTGGGTCCAAAACTCAACTTTTAAACCGTAGCTCTGCCAAATGCCACCGCCATTAAATAGATTATTTTATTCTATATACAATTAAAGACGAGTTTGCTGCATTTGGAGTTTTCATTTGTGAGATACAGATCTGGGAAGTTGGGATTCTGGATTTTTATTCAGACCATAACTTTTTATCTGTTTATTATTTTTGAGTGAAATCAATTTTGTATTTTTCTATATTTAATTATATACAACTTTCATGTTCAAAGTTTATTTATTTGAGATATAAAAAGTGGAATCAAAAATAGGAACCAAAATGAATAAAGAATGAATAGAATAATATAGGTATTTGACCCTTATCCCCCCCTACTTTATTCCTTGTCGACCTATTCATCAAGATGCCTAGGTCTCAGGGTTTCGGGTCATAAAATATTTACAATATTTTATTCTTTTTCTTTTTTTTCTTTATTCTATAATTTTGGCTTTAATTACAGTACTTTATACACTAATGGGATGCACATGCATGAATGCTAAGATGCTAAATTTACTGCTATTTACAGGCATTTGCTAGGGTTTTTGGTGCCAAAATGATAGAATAAAGATGATGAAATGTGGATTCATCAATAGATCAGAGAGAAAAAGAGAAGACATAACTTATACTGAGTATTGAAGATTCTAACGAATAATGAATGAAGGAATTAATGAATCAATGAGAATTCGACCGTTCCCCCTATACTTAGGATCAAATAATCCTAAGTATAGGAGATTGTACACAAGGCTGGGATGGTCAAGGGTGGGAATGAACAAATCATACTCGGACTGTCTCCCCCTATACTTAGGGTAAAATATCCCCAAGTATAGACAAGAAGAGGAGATAGTGGAGGAGATCAAAGAATGAATGAACTCCAAGTGCACACCCCCTATACTAAGGACAAAGTATGTCCTAAGTATAGAATACTAACAAAAAGGGGTGACATCTTTTCGATAGAAAAAGAAAAATGAAAATGAAAAGAAGAAAAGAAAAAAAAGACAATTGAAGATAGAATAAGAGATTTGAACAACTAGGGGTGAACACCCCCACATACTTAGGACAAAGTACGTCCTAAGTGTAGCCACGATGAAGGGGAGGACACCTTTTCAGGAGAAAAAGAAACTAAAAAATGAAAAGAAGAAAAGAATAAAAGAAGAAAAGTCATTCAAAAATATTGTGATTTGATTTAGCTTTGATTGTAGCTATGGAAGTATTTGGCTCATCATTATAAATCACTTGGATTGAGTCAACGACAGATAGAAATGTGCCATGTTCAAGATACGATTTCCGAAGCTATCTGTTTACCACAAATAGTTGTGCATCAGTTGACAAACCAGATATCATCACGCTTCTGTTGTCATGCACATGGGTTACTATTAACAAACCTGTCCATTTTCTCTTCAGATTGCCTGGAAAGATCTTCAATTTTGCATCGAACAACCACACCTTCTGACTCGACTCGAAGGACTTTCAGTGGATATGATAGTCATGCCACTTTTTTACCTTTTCCTTGTACATCAAGTTGTTGTCATACTCATAATCTCTGAATTCCAATAATATGTTCAGATACACTATTCGGTTATTCCCAGCTTTCTCAGAGTCCAAGTTGCAGATGTTAATGTCCCATAAAGATTTGTTAATCAGCTCAACGGGCAGATGACATTGCTTGCCATATACAAGATGGTAGGGGGACATTCTAATGGATACTTGTACGTGCAACTATAAGCCCAAAGAACTGAATCAAGTAGATGAGACCAGTTCTTGTGATCTGGACACACTGTTTGAACATTGAGCTAAACCATTAGACTATGTGTGGTATGGTGAAGCAATAAGATGTTCTATACAGAATTCTTGAGTTAACTTTTTCAACTCTCTGTTGATGAAATGGCTACCCCTATGTGATATTAGAATCTTAGGAATCCCAAATTGTTCCATGATGTTATCCTGTAAGAATAAACAGACAGTCTGACTGTCAGTGGTTCGGGCAGGAATAACCTCCACCTAGCAACTCACATAGTCGACAACAAGCAGAATATATTTGTAGCCCTGCTTGTTATGAAAGAAGCCCATAAGTCGATGCCCCAAGCATCGAAGACATCTGATATCTGAATGAACTTTAGAGGAATCATATCTCTCATTTTTATGGTGTTGCACATCTTCTCTTAGTCATTGCAATGCTTGATGTAATATTCTACATCCTTGAATAATGTAGGCCACCAAAGGCCACACTGAAGAACTTTTGATGTCGTTTATCATGACAAAGTGGAAGGATGCTCGGAATTTCCTCCTGAGGAATACACCTCCTCCAGATGAAACATGTCCCCTCACGTAATAGATATGGATCCTCCCACTGGTAAAAATGGATTTTAGACAAAATTTTGTCTACTTCCAGCTTCAACCAATCTTATGGAGTTCTCTTGGACACAAGATAGTTCACAACATTAGCATACCAGGGGAGCGAGGTGATTGACAAAATCACCTCATCTAGAAAGGTTTTTATGATTGATTGTAAGGTCGACTCTGGAGATTCAAGCTCCGAGAGTCTGGACAAGTGGTCGACCATCTGATTCTTAACTCCAGGTTTATCTCAAATTTCAAGGTCAAATTCTTGGAGGAGAAGGATCCACTGGATGAGACGTAGTTTGGCATCCTTTTTCTGATGTAAATACCGATTGGTTGAGTGATCTGTATATATGATTACCTTAGACCCGAGGAGAAGGGATCCGAACTTTTCCAAGGCAAAAACTACCCCTAGCATCTCCTTCTTAGTGATTGTGTATTTCCTTTGAGCATCATCAAGTGTTCGGCCACTGTAGTGAATAGTAAATGGGACATTGTCTTTGCTCTGTCCGAGCACATCACTAATGGGATAATATGACGTATCTGTCATTATCTCAAAAGGTTGCGTCCAAATCGACAGCTGCAGAACATGGGCCTGAGTGATAAGTTCTTTCAATTTATAGAAGTCAAGGAGCACATGGTCATCAAAAAATAAATCATTCTCCTTACCTAGTAGCTTTATCAACGGTCTGGCCAACTTACTGTATTCTTTGATAAATCATCGGTAGAAAACTGATGTGGCCCAAGAATTACCTGAATTGCTTGATAGTGATAGGCGGCTCAAGTTTGGAAATCACCTCCACCTTGGCTGGGTCAACTTTCATGCCACTTTTAGATACAACATGACCCGACACAATTCCTTTAGTCACCATGAAGTTGCTCTTCTCCCACGAAAGCACTTGTTTTACTTCGTAGCACCTCCATAATACTCGGTCTAAGTAATCGAGGCATTGATCAAATTTATCCCCGTAGACTGAAAAATCGTCCATGAAAACCTCAAGAAAATTTCCCACCATGTCGGTGAAAACTGCAAGCATACACCTCTAAAATGTGGCTGGAGCATTGCATAGCCTGAACGACATCCTTTTGAAGGCATATGTACCAAATGGACAGGTGAACGTGGTTTTCTCTTGATCTTCAAGAGCGATAGCAACTTGATTGTACCCTGAATACCCAACCAAGAAGCAAAAGTATTCTTTTGCTTCAAGTCTCTCGAGAACCAGGTCAATGAAGGGCAAAGGAAAATGGTCCTTCTTGGTAGAGAGATTGAGTCTTCTGTAATCCGTGCACGCTCCCCAAGAAGTGGGTACTCTGATCACGATCTCCTCTCCTTTGTCATTCTTTACGATGGTGATCCATGATTTCTTCGACACTACATGCAGAGGTCTCACCCATTTGCTTTCGGAGATGGGATATATGAATCTTGCATCGCACCATTTCTAAATTTCTTTCATAACAACCTCTCAAAGGTTAGTATTTAGCCTTCTTTGAAATTTGCGAGAGGGTTTACTATTTTCCTCAAGGAAAATGCGATGCGATCAAAGGGAAGGATTGATCCCATGGAGATCCGAAGTTTTCCAACCAATAGCCTCTCGGTTTCGTTCAAGAACCTCCATCAGACGAGATTCTTGGTCTTCGATCATATGGAAACTGATGATGACTGGGTACATATTAGGTTCTCACGCAAAGAAGGTATACTTCATATTGAAGGGGAATGTTTTCTGCTGTAGCGGAGTGGGAGCTACTTCGGTGGTGACTTCGGCTATCATAACCGGCGGTGGTTCTTTCATCTGTTCGATGTCCACCATGCTTTATTCAGCCTCTTTATTCAAAAATTCATAGATGTTTTCAATAATATGCTCTTCATTGCAAAAATCCTTAGTGATCTTCTCTTGGTCTTGAGGACACATGATCTCCACACAAACATCATCAATCAATTCAACAAGAATTTCATCATGATTGAAAGGTGAAATTCGACTGTGATATCCTTTCCTTCCTCGGGGTAGAGGAATTCATGGATCTCATTATCATCGATAAATATGTTGGTATCTTGATTTTCAGCTAGAAAGTCGTTTCTTCGGAATGGTAGATCACATGCACACCCGCTGTAGATATTCCCTATATAGGCTTTGCATTGGACATGGTCTCTATCTTGACTTTGCGATCACTGGAGATTAACATAATTTCTCTAGTGACGTAATTCACTACTGCATTGGTTGTTTGCAGGAATAGCCGTCCGAGGATGATGGGGGAGAGGAGCAGAGGTGTGGAGACGTCCATATCTAGTACAAAAAATCGATAGGGAACTGCATCCCATGAACAGTGACGATCGCGTTCTCCAACATGCCCTTGGCCGTTTGACGGATTTATCTGTGAATTGTAGAATCATCTTTGTAGGTTTGAGCGGTCTTAACTCAAATTTCGTGTGCAGGGAAGCTGTCATTAAATTGATAGAAGACATGCTGTCGAGCAAAGTGCGTTCAAACTCTTGGTCAAACATCTGATAGAGAACGAGTGGTGCTCCTTTATCTGGCCTTTTGTTAGGGAGATTGATGATGACATGGACTGTGGCCATTGTATGGATATGCTTTTCGAACTTTCCACTTTTACTCTTTGCATTGAGAGGATGAGGACGACACTTGGTTGTACATGCATCTTTTAGTCCTTTCTTTACCGCATCCATGTACTCAAGAGCTTTCATCAAAGGCATATTCAAAACCAAACATTGAATAATTTCTACAATAGAAGGATCGGGCAAAACTTTTTTCAAAATTTTAATTTTTTTATGTTTTTTCATTACTTCTGGAAAAGAAATATTTACAGAGTCCGAAACTGTTTCATTCAAAGTTTTTTCCATATCATTGTTTACATGTAGATGTCAAAAATATGTAAAATCATCTACCAGTTGTATACCAAAAAATGCAGATTCGGCTTCGTGTGTTGGCTTTGGATCCTATGCATGTGCAAGATTCTTCAAGACCGGTGGGAGTTTTGCGGTATGTGCAGGCGTCTCCAATGTTAGCTGTTCTCCACCGGATTCTCTATTGTCCTTTTGTATTTTTGCATTTTCTTCATTTTTTGTGATTTTTCCGCAGATGGTGCTCCCTCGAAAATGTTGTTTGGCCCTCGTGATGGTTGGACTGACAACTCATTGTCAAATGCAATATGCTTTCCCTTTGTGGTTGCTGATGGTTGCAGTGCTCTATCGCTTCTGAGAGTAACAACGTTAGGTATAATCAAATCATTTCTACCTGAATCACGCAGATCACTGCATACTATCTGCTCCTTGCATTAGAAATTATTCAGATTAGCTTCAATCTGTGCTGCTATGACAGTTTTGCAGTCATCAAATCATCAATATTTTGGGTTATCTCAGCCATGTTCTTTACTAGTTGTTCTAAGAACGCGAGGGTCGGGTTCATTGGCACATCCTCAGAAGAGTTGCCTAAGTGGAGCCTTTGATTCTGATAGTGTGGAGAAGGTTGTTGTTTGTAACACTGAGAAAAATGGTGAGGAGAAGGGAGAGAAGAGTATTGTCAGTATTACTGAGAGGGATAAAAAATTTGATATGGTGCAGCTAGCTGTTGCTGAGGAAAGCCCTGATGACGGTAGCCAGACTGTTATTGTTGATACCCTTGCCTCCAAGTGTTCTCATATTACGGAAGCTGCTGATTTTGGGGTGGGTGGGGTTGGAAGTTCCTCCCTCCCTGTTACTGCTAGTGGTGAGGCCATTTGGTCGAGTTCTAACCCTAAGAATGTCCCTGAGGATGGGTCAGCTATTGTTCATGCTCCCATACACCACTTATCTCTTCGATTTGTGGCAGAGGTGGACGAAATTGCTCCGGTTAGACAGACACCATCTAGGGTTGATAAACAACCATCCGAGTCTGGGACTATGAGGCTTGCTCGGAACCTGCACGTAGTATACATGCTGGACAGGTTGGGGATACGCGAGACTCAGTTGAGGAGGCTATATCGGTGCTGGCTCCTTCTGCTCATCGGGGGTCTCGACAGTGGCAGACACAGAGTTGCAAGCATTGGCATTCAAAGCTCGAACGAGCTGCTCCAGCTGTTGGGAAATCAAGTCGCGTGACTGATGAAGGTCATGCAACACGACCTGTAGTAGACTGTGACTTCATTGTAGAGATAGGAGATACACCACTCTCTTTGAACGACCCATGAGCACATGGAAATCCTCTTTCTTGAGGAGGACCTGGAAAGCACAGTCGATGCAAGCTCTGAGGATACTTGGGAGACAGAGTCCAAATTATCTTTAAAATGGTAATGGTTTCATAATTCTTGGAGTTATGCCTGAAAAGATGAATTTTTGAGGTGGTTTTTACAATTTGACCATTTATTTATAGTATTAATTTTTTATTTTTGTACATATTATATTTTTAATAATTTTAAATATTGTTCATAGTAATTTTAAGTAAAAAATATTAAAATTATTTTTTAATATTATTCCTTATATTTACATGTGTATAATGTACCTTATGTATATACGATATATATATGTAATTAATCACTTTATATAAAAAACCACTAGAAAATAATATCTTACATTAATTAATTAAATAATCTAATTTCAAAAATCTAATTTAATTAATTTATTTAAATTAATTTGAAAACATGCTTTTTTTATATAATTTTAATATATGCCTTAAATAGCAACCATTGAGGTGGCTAATTAGTTCTTCATATTAATTATTTTTAACTTTTTTTAATTCTAAATTTCATTTTTAAATTATTAATTAATTAATTAATCAAATTTATTTATTTAAACAACTTCCTTTATGTACAGATCTTCCTTTTTATTTCTTCTTCTTATTATTGGGTCTCATCTCCTTCATTATTCCTTGATCAATCTTTCGTGAGAGGAGGCTGATCTCCAAGAGTCTTCTTGTTGTAGAAAGGTACCCAGATTCCGAGCCATCCGGTGACATCGAGTCGGTCCTCGTCGAGGCCATTACGACATTATCCGCTACTACGGTGAGATCCGTTTTATTTCTCATTTTTCATCTAGGATAATTGTAGTGTAATTTTCAATTTTAATTTATTGTCAATTTCAAATTTTAGTTTCACAGTCATTTTTATTTATATCGTAACAGTAGTCAATCGTTTTTAATCAACCATTACGATTTGATCCACCCTCAATTTCGGTTTCATAATCAACCTCTCGATATACACATTCATGTTCTATCTCACAGATCTATCATCTTCGGTCGCGTACAGTGGCCGAAGACTCGGTTCCAATCCATCACCTATGACGGAACCCTTTGCCCACAAATTCTTGTTTTATTTTTTTGACCAAGTCATCATGCTCGAGTTAGGTTTTTGTATTTAATTTTAATGTAGGTACAAAGATTTCAAAAAATACAAAAATAAACAAAAATAAAAAATATCAATTGTTGTTGATTTACAAAAAAAATTGAGCAGCGGCTGCAGCCCTCCTGCGCCTGAAGCATCGTTACCGCCTGAGCAGAAACACCGCCACCACCGCAGTAGCGCCAAGTATGTGCGCATCGCCATGCAACCACCATGACTTCAATAGTCGCTCCACCGATCTGTAGCCACCCTCGATGTGCCACCTGCGCAAGAGCACTGACCGTCCCCGCTCGCCGCCCTCCTCTAAGCAGAGCGCCCTCCAGCCGTCGACTCTATCGCGGCATCTGCTCGCATCAGCCACTATCGTTGCCAAGAGCCATCATTATCCTTCACGCTATCCCCGCTTGCTGCAACACTTCCGCCATGACCCCCGTGCCAACTTCATCCCCCACACGAAGAAGTTCGACCGTCTGCCACCTCATGCGAGCAGCCAGTCGCGTCGCCTTTGTGCAGCTCTTCCGCTCGAAGCCATCGGTCCGCCACCACCTGTGCTGCCTACCACCAAGCTTCGACCACCGATCTCTTACCTTGTGCATGAAGGAAGAAGGGTAGTGGCCCTTTACTCGCATGCACGTCGCTTTGCCGTCCAGCTGTCATGCTTGGAGGAGAAGAGGGAGGGACGTCACCTCCTTCTGTCATGAGCAGAAAGAAAGAACATGAACAACCAATTCAAGCCCTAATTTAGAAAAATCATATTCAAGCCCACCGACTTTCTAATAATTGCAAAAAGGACCACCGCCTCCAGTGCATGCACAACCTGGGTAATTTGCATTTTCTTCCTGCATATTTTTTCTATTAATTTTTTTGTGCAAAAACTTTAAATATCTACATTTCAGTCCCTATATTCCAGACATTTATTTTGCATGTTCTTTTCAACGAAATTAATATTTTTATTGCTTAATTAATTCTGGAAAATTCATGTTATTCCCCTATTGTTTATCTCTTCATTGCATAAATTTTACATTGCATTTTATTTTTTTTATTATTATTAAAAAATCAAAACATTACCTTTTCACCGTTTGTAATTGAAAATTCATAAAAATCAAATACTGCGTTAAAAATTCTAAAAAAATAGATTAGCTTCCTTCATCTTTATTTAATTTTCTATCAAATTTTCGTGCATTAAATATTTTTAAAACTCAAAAAACTGTAAAATATAAAAAATCTTAGAAAAAGCATAAAAATTTTAGAAAAAATCCAAAAATTACAATTTTACTTCCTATTTGTAGATATGTTCTTATAGTTTTCAAGAAAAGTAAATTCATTAATTTTTTATTTTATTTAATATTTTTAAATTACAAAATAGTCTTATACATTCACTGTTTAATTTTTCTCCTATTTTTATTCTTTTTAAAAAATCATAAAAATTCAAATAATCATCCTAAAATCATGAAAAGATAAACATATAGTAAATTGTAAAAAGATTGTATTTGGATATTTTAGTATTTTTGATATATTTGAAAAATAAAAAAAAGCATTTCTTTCATAAATAAATTTGCCTTAAAAAATATTTATTTTGAAAATTAAAAATTGGCAAAATTAAAAATCATTAAAAATTTGAAAATCAGAAAAATATAAAAATTATTAGAAAAATAAAAATAAAAAAATAATTCAAAAAATACAAGCATTGTGTACATTAAGATTCCTTTTTCTTTTCATTGATTTGTTAATTATTAGAATAACCCTCGTGAATTATAGCCTCCTTGAGTTCGATCCTATTGCTATACAAGTAAAATAAATATCAAGACTCTCTTGTTATATTTTCGTAATTACTTCACCTTTAGAAAAATAAAAATTTTTTGTTGAGGGATTCTTTGGGTTGCAATGACACATCACATTTATTTTCATTAATAACCCCCTGAGGAATTCTCTGAACAACACCCTCCTTCGACCATCTCCTCAAAAAGGTCCCAGACGACATCCTCATCGTTATTGAAATGTGAGCCACCATAAGCGGCATCAACGAGCCTCTAGCTTTCCAGTGTTAATCCACCAAAGAAATGTTATACACGACTGGTCTTTAGAATATCGTGGTGGGGACACTTTTTCAATAAGTCCTTGAATCTCCACCATGCTTCACTCATCTCATGGGGCTACTAACATAAGTAAGAGATGCGGGCACACATCTAGTTCAGGTGATCGAGAAGGTAGAATTTATGGAGAAATGCTAACTTCAACTCTTCCCAGGTCGTCACTACCTTTTCTAGATGGTAGACCCAATACAGGGCCTTGTCTTGGAGGCTGAAAGGAAAGGCAGTCATCTTGATCACCCCTAGAGGAATGTTGGGGTAATGAGTAGTGGCACAGATGCGACCAAACTTTTGTAGGTGGATGTATCATTCCTCTATAGTATTCCTATGGAATGTAGGGAGAAAGGATAGAAGCTACGGCTTCATCTCCATGTGGGCATCAATTTGTGGAATTTGGATCCACTCTGTGATGCAGCCTGCTCCAGGATTATAAGTTTCCTTCAGGGTTGGCTTCTGTGGAAGTGGTCTTGCTCATCTTCTCTCGTATTGGGGTCTACCCACTAAAAAGTCATCTCCTGCACATCCTTGGTTAAACTCACTCTCACTGTTCATCTCATCCTCTCTTCTTCCCTCTCTCATCGGTCCTCCTCCTCAAGTCATTCAACATATCTAGGAAGGTAGATTTGGCTAGAGCCTGATTGGTCAGCTACTGTTGAATGGCATGTATAGGAGCGAGAAGCTGACTGTTGACTTCATTCTGTGTGGTGTACTACCCTTTCCCCTGATCGACTTCTTCTTCTGGCTGGTGCAACTATCCCTTTTCTCTTCCATCCGCCATTTCAAATTCTACTTGTATTTCTAGATTGAAATCGGGTTCTTGGTCTACACATGGAAGCATACCTCGATTAGTCTGAATTATAGCACCAGATGTAAAGAAATGTTCTTTGTTCAAATCAACATAGGACTTTGTTAAGGATGGTGATGTACAAGGAGTAAAATCAATGGACATCAAAAATAGGCAGAGTCCGGGACAATAAAAATCATGTATTATTGGAGACGATGGGGAGTCTAGAGATCAGTTCGTAGAGTTAGAACCAAGTTCTTGAAAATCACCCCGAATTATTGGAGAAGACAAGCATATTGATTCGATGTAGGTATCGATGGAGTCTCGACTAAGCCATCCATGCATCGTCATCTCGAGGAGTAAGAGGAAGATCGATGTAGATGAAGGATATGGAGGTCAACGAGAAACAAAAGGAGTGTAAAATAGTAAAATGGCTCAAGGTGAGCAAGGGTCAAAAAGGAAGAAAGTAAAATGGCCCAAATGCGCAATATGTTTTATCTTAACCTTAATAGAGCTAATCAACCAAACACAAATCAATGGATTCACCAACTCTACCTGTGAAGCCTTGAAGGTTCGACAGTTATCTTTGTAAATTTTAGATTTGATTTTCAGGCAATTTATCCTTGAAGGGGCCCTAAGGGCGCTACGCCCATAGGAGCAAGAGTACTGCCGGAAAAGTATCTCGTACTTGTCCTCCTCCTTTGTAGATTGTAGTTTGCACTTTTTAAGGTCCTTGTAACCCTTCTTGGATCCCTACTCAGCCAAACAAATAGAGGGAGGAAGCCGATAAGAGAAACCATTACTTCGGATTGCTCGCAATGGAATTACCCGTGAGCGTGCTAGGACCTACTCAGATGCAAGAAGATGAGAGAGACACCCCCGTGAAGGCGTGGACTAAGCTCAATACTTTGAAAGGTGACGCTCTACACAATAGAGAACATCATCGTTGACCAAGCCTCTACTCGTCTACATGAGATAAAAGCGACAATGCTTCGGAAATCCAGGCGATACACAAGGCAGCCATAGACTGGGTTTTGGGCTCTATTCCGTATGATAATGCTCTCTCTTAGGGAATGAGACCTTCCAATGCAACCTAAAAACAAATGAGAACTTTGCTCACTCAAGGCAATGAGTCCAATTAATCAATTTTATTTAGGTCAATTATTTTTAGAAGTCCTTTTTTTAATAATTTTTTTGTGTTATCACTTGCTTTGAGTAGATTCAATACAAGCGCCTAACATTTTCGGTATTTTTTTATTCCTCCAAAAATAGAGGGAGATAGCATAAAAGCAATGCAAGGTGACACTAAGATTGAAATCTCACCTTACTTCCTAAATGATGAATGCTCAGTTAGAAGACTTATTGTGCTTCCCATCTCTCTCCATGCGGGATGCAAAACAGGAATTTTTAAACCTATACTATATGTCGATATGCACACAGAAGTCGTTCCTAGTACACAATTGCTACACATGAAGAACCAAATGCTAAATACTCAGAATGAAACATAAGTTCGGTCTTCGATTTCGATCGGAGCCTGCCACAACGGGTCCTGTCAGCGCTATATACGACCTCTCTTGGCACGCGGTTTTAAAGCAGGGTATTCAACAATTAATTATTCTAACTCCAAACGCGAAAGCTATAGGTGCGTGCAAAATAATTAAGTGTTTGGCCTTAGGTTACACAATCAAGCAAGCCTAGGACTAAGGGCTCATTCCACAAAACAAATAAAAATAAAGCAGAAAGCACAAATCACGGGAAATAAATAAAATAAGGTGATGGAAAGTACGGAAAATGCGGTGATCCCCAAGTGAACAAACACTTGGAAATCAGGCCCGAGTGTCCAAATCTAATGTACATGTATTATTACAAATTATTAATTCAAAAATAAGAGTCTCTTAGAGCATGCCGTCACTCAGACTCGAACCGAGATGCTCTAGCACTGCTTCCTAAGAGCAACGTATCTACCGATTTCACCATGGCGGCTTGATTAAAATAATAATAGCTCGTAGAGCTTGAATTGTCCAAATTTAAGGCAATATGGTTTCGAAAATAAAAATATTAGAATAGATTCTCTTTTTCAATGAAAAAGAAATAGAATTTGATATGTATGACAATTTCATTACTAAGTCCAAATAATTTATCGAAATAATATTTCGATAACTTGGTACCATTAAATGGGATAATATTATTTATAGTATACTGGTACATAATTTACGATAAGATCGATTTATTATGAAACTGATTAAATATTGGCCTAATAAATACATAAAAAATAGAAATTAAGGAAGAAAATAGAACTCTAAGACAAGGGAAGAAAATCTAATGATTCCATTATTTTTATTTATATATATTTATTTACACACACACACACACACACATATATATATATATTAAATATGATGCATGATGAAATTTAACTAATTATTTGAACCAATTCTTTTTTTAATATATATATTTTATAAGTTTTTTTATAATAGTTTCATTTTTATAATTTTGTATATTCTATTTATATTCTTATATTCATTTTATATTTCCTATATATAATTTTATAGAATTGGATTTGTAGTTTTATTTTATTATTTTTTTATTATTTTAATAAAAATACTAAAAAAGTGAGAAAATTTTGTTTGTGTAAAAGCATAATATGTCGACACTATTATAATAGAATCGAAATGTAAGTGGAATTCTGTTGAATTCATTTTTAAGCATGAACTCAATACTTCTATTGTTTATTGTTGGATCCATAATTAATCCTATGGGTCTTTGCGATTGATGGATTATTTTAGATCCTATCCTATGGTTTCAGATCATAAGCCAAGGGAAGAGAGTACCATGAACCCATCCTGTATATTATCTTTTTTGTTCCATGTTGTAATAAATAAAAACTTCTTGTTTTATTCAATTTAATGAGAAAATTTGTACTCTAGGAGAGAAATCTTTCCTTATTTCCTTATATTTATAATAAATATATTGAGGAAAAGATTCTATCAACCAAATAATTAAATAAAATATATATATTAAAATTGAAATGAAGTATGACTGCTTTACCAATAGTTGAAACTCAATCCGGAAACGTTTCAGCTTATATTCCTACTAATGTTATTTCCATTACAGACGGACAAATATTCCTATCTGCCGATCTATTCAACATTGGAATACGGCCTACTATTAATGTGGGTACTTCTGTCTCCAGAGTAGGATCCGCCGCTCAAACTAAAGCCATGAAACAAGTAGCTGGCAAATTAAAATTGGAATTAGCTCAATTCGCGGAGTTAGAAGCCTTTGCACAATTCTCTTCTGATCTTGACAAAGCTACTCAGAACACTTAATGAGCAATTCAATAAAAGGTCTCGGATCTAATCGCCTCTTTGTTGGACAGCCGGCGCGAAATATGAAGTATTCTGGTGATCCTCACGATCCGAGTCCGAGCTGTTGGAATTGGAATAGGTTCGGCAACAGATCACGAAATCTTGGCCTTCTTCTCTATCTAATGAATGAGGAGTCTGTTTTGAAATCGTCCGCCCTGCACCCACCCCCCGAGTATATGATTCCTGTTGAATCATACAAAGGTAGATTGATAGAAACCTCCGCGAAAATGCCCACCCGTAACCCAGCGGATAAAGTACATTACATAGCCCGTTTTAGGGATTAGCGACTTGCCCATTCAGTGACTTTGGCACTGGACGTTCTCAAAATAGGTACTATTGGGTCGGGTGAATTAGAGAGTAGACAGACGTCTGTTGGCATTCCAGTCTTCCTTCCCCTTTCAGGGTCTATCTGAATGAAAATCCATTATCTCTTGGTCGTGAATATCTGAATAGGTCGAACTGGCCCCCGTAGATATCTTTGCTTTGGAACAAAACAATTAGAATTAGGCTTGGTCAACTGGAATGTGTATTATCCATATGGGGGATCCTCAATTGTCTCTCTCTCACGAAAATAAAATGCCTAAGCTACTGTCCTCTCTCTCTAGATCCTCCTGCTCTCTCCTGTTGGCTAGGTCAGAATAGTCGGCTCCTCATCCCTAAGGCTGCGTAGGACCACCAAGGCGATCCTCCTCTGTCTGTGGTCCCTTGTAAGAAGACAAAAGAAAAGATGTTAGAAAACTCAAAAGTGGATAATCAAATAAAGGGAAATAATTTCAAAAATGGCTAGGAAAAATAAAGAGACATAACACTCTACAAGTTGATGCTCACCGATAACAGCACCATTTCAAAAGTGAAAAAATCGGAGTATCTAAAATGAACTAGCAAATCAGCTTCACTTGTCGTTGAGGTGACTACTCAAATTTCTTAACTATTTCAACAATTAACCCACACAATGAATAAAGGAACACAATAGTATGAATCAAAATTTATTATATCCTACTAAAGATGTATAGTGATAAGCAAGTAGGGGTCGAACACAGGAAACAATGGTGTAGAGCAATGTGAGCTAAAAAGAAATTCAGGCACAATATGTCTATCAAATGCTTAGCCAAAATATGGTTTAGTCGATTTTTAATTTTATATATTTTTATTTTATATTGGTTTTATCATTTTTTATTTTGTTTTTAATTTTATATTTTTATATTTTCTTTTTATATTTTAGATTTTTATATTCTTTTTCTTTTAAATGAGTGATATAGAATATAATAGCCTATGTATATAATAATAGATAATATAAATGTAAATATAACTAATAACAACTCAAAATTACAGAAAGAAGTATTTTTAGGTTTTAAATATTTTTTTGCAGTTATTGTAATTTCTAGTGAATTTTGCTAAATTTTATAGTTTTTTGAAGTAAAACATATCCCATATCAGGGATTCAATAAATATATGAAAGAAATGAAGATTAAAAATAAAAAATAAAATCCAAAAATTTTCCAAATCAATTTTAATTTATAAATAATAATATAATGAAAATAATAAAATAGAGATCACTATTTTTGGAACATTTACGAATTTTATAGATTTTTATAAAGGATTTTGGTGTTTCTCAATTTTTAATAGATTTTCCTTTCTATTTTTATGGATTTTTGTTCTAAAAGCTCAAAATACTTAAATAAACAAAATATATTTTTGGGGAATTTTTTAAAAGTTTTTGTAATTTTTGGTATTTTATACTTTAAACAGGGGATATTTATTCTCTAAATGATTTTTATAAAAAATTATAAAAGTCATAAATTGCAAAATAAAAAATATGGCATGCAACTAGAAGCAATCAGGAACCTACACGTATTTTTAATGATTTTGGAGCACAATAGCAATATTTAATAAATGGAGCAAATGCACAAAAATAAATGGTCTAGCAGGGGAATAAATGTAAATAAAATAAAGCACAAGTCCTAAGATGCAAAATATTCAAAATTTACAACAACAAATGAAAGTTTACGGACCAAATACAAATAAAAAGAACTGCAAGGGCTTGCCTACAAAATAGCCATGCTCACATGTATGGACACGTGAGCTTCGCTAGCAAGGACTGAAATGCAATTACAATAAACTCTAGGGGCCTAATTGCAAAAGTTCCGGAATATTTAAAGCATTACATAAATATTACAAAACTAAATAATAAAACGACAAAGGTGCATGGTTAGGTCTGTAATTACCCCACTAATGGGCACGATCCAATGGTGATGCTTCGTCTACTTGACACGTGGTCGCCCCACAATTGCCGATGACGGTTCGCCGATGAGCGGCTCAGATTAGATCCCCAAGAGGGACCGGACAGGTTATGTGCAGAGCATACAATGGCTACTGTACCACTTGGAGCTCGGGGACGATCGAACGACTGTGAGGGCACCTGGAGGAACAGGGAAGAACATTCGTCCAAGCGATCTTTGATTCGATATATCTGGGGCCTCCAACCTCTTTCCTTACTGCAAAGTACCCCAAAAGAATCTTGGAAGGATCCTTTATCGGCTGGAAGGCACAAAATGCCTCGGTGATGGCCAAAGGTCACCCGCGAGGTTGAAGAAGATCCAAAGCCTCAGGAACCTCCAACGGGCATCAAAATAGCCTCCTATAGGTCCTTGGTCTTCAATCCTGCACATGGTTAGTCTAGACAAAAAATACGACGCTCTGGAGAGCATCATAAGTGAGAATGGGAGAAGGAAGGCATCGGGCATAGCTCTCCGACATAAGGCGGAGGGTGGAGAGCGGGTTCACGGATTTGTGCTAGATCTGGGTGAATGGAGATGTGTCGGGAGATAAGAAAATGAAGGCTGAGAGATGATTGTGAAGGATAGGGTGGAGCAGGGCAAGAGTGGTTGGTATGCAGTGGCAGAGCTAGAGCTCTAGCGAGGGTTAAATATGGAAAACACGATGAAGCATCTGGATTCAAACACAACTTGTGTCAACCCTATACTAATGCTAACTTAAGGATTACAGAGAACGAAAGAAATAGGAGCTTACCAGTGTGAAGCGCCCCTAGCGGAGCACGCCGGTGAGCAACGTATCTGGCCTCGATTCAACGCTGAATTCCATGCCACAAGATTGGACCAATCTTACTGTCACCGGGAACTTGATTCAAAGCTCGGATCTAGGGTTAGGAGGCGGAAGAAGGATTAAATCTGAGATTTGGACGGAGGTGATATTTTATACAGGTGGTGGAGCGACATCCAAGAACTAGGGAATAGAAGCGATTCAGTGGCCCATTGGCTAAGGAATCACACCCGCATGAATCACTAAGGAACAAAGTTCAAAAAATCAGAAGGAATAGAACCAAGTCGATGCTCGGATTGACTTGGAAAAAATGGAGAATATGCGGTCAAACGTACGTGTGTCAGATCCTAGGATGAGAGACGTGCAGTTGACAAGAGTCAATTGCGTCTCAACCCAGTTGGTCCACATGGACCAACTAGGAAAAAACATCCTAAAAATCATTAATAAAATAAAAATTAATCAATTAATTAATGATTTTATTTATTTTAAGTTATAAAAATGTTTATTAATTTAATTATTATTTTATTGTGAATTTTCTTTTTTGAGGTGTTTAATTACAAGTTAATTTTAGGGTTTCTTTATAGGTATATTTACCTATGTTTTAGTTCTTTATTTTTTTATTTTGTATTTTTGATTTATTATTTTATTTTCTTGCTTTATTTATTTTTTACTTGTTTTTATACACTTAAATATATTTTCATTATATTTTTATCATATTCTATATACACTTAGATAAATAGGTATATAAAATATTTAGGTATAAGTATAGGTATTTCATCTATGTATTTAGTATACATATTTTATTTTCATAATGTATGTGTGTTTTATTTTGGTTTTAATATGTACATATATTATAAATAATATTTACAAAATTATAAAATGTAAAGTTATAAACATAATAAAGAATAAATAAAATGAATATTTTATTTGAGTATGATGTACAATAGGGGACCAAAAACTAACTTTCACACCATAATTTCAAAAATTATGAAACCACCTTCATAAAATAGATTATTAAAAGTTATATACAATTAAGGTGATTTTGATATATTTTGAGTTTTTATTTGAGAGATATGGGTCTGACAATTTGGGATTTTAGAATATTATTTAAAGTATAACTTTTATGCTGTATATTATTTTTGCATGAAATCATTCTTATTTTTATATATATATCATTATCCACAACTTTCATGTATAAGGTTTTTTATTTGAGTAATAAGAAGTAGAAAATAAAATGGGTCCCAAGAATGAATAAATAATGAATTAATAAATGGGATTTGTATTGTATTATTAGCCCTTATCTCCCCCTACTTTATTCCCCATCGACCTAATCATCAAGTCCTAGGACTCGAGGTTTAGGGTCATAAAATACATTTGGCTTATTCTATTTCTTTTCTTTTCTTTATTCTGTAATTTTGGCATTAAAAACATTATTTTATATAGTATTTATGCAACAAGGAATGAATGTTAATTTGTACAAATTAATGGTATTTAAATGCATTAGCTAGGGTTTTTAAGGACAAAATGATAGAACAATGGTGATGAAATGGAGATTCATCAATTTACAACATAAAGAAGAAATGAGAAGGAGGATATCTAGAAGAGGGTAGCAACTGTAGAGGTTGTTGTGCTTCTACCACCTTCGCTCGCAGGTTCAACAGTGACTATGTGGCCCAACACTCAGGGATGGTGAGAGAGAAGTGGAGAAGGAGGATGGAGAGGAGTGTAGGTGGATATGAATCTAGAGAGGGAGGGTTAGGGTTAGGGCATGGAGGAGAATAGGTTGGGTGAAGGAGTAAAGAAGGAAGCGAGGTTGCTGTAGTGGAGAAGGGAATGGAACCCAATAAACTTACGACCCGTACCTATATAATATACATCGAAGAGCATATAAAAATTAAATAGAGATATCGAGTCTAGTTAGCAAGTTGAACATGACCCAACGAGAGTTCGACTCGAATAACCCTAACGAGTCACATACTCGAGCTCCAACTCGTTAGGTTTTTAAGCCAAGCTCACGAGCACTTATTGAGATGAGCCCGAGTTGAGCTCAACGATCTTGAGTTTTTCTGACAGCCCTACCTCCGACACATAATGTGGAGGACTCAAAGACATGCACCCCCTCTAATTAGCAATTAAATAAGCGGAAAATGAGCACATGTTATTGACTTCTACTATTTTCTTTATTGCAGTTAGAACCTTCACATTGAGCTCTATTTTGGTCCCTATGTTTTATCATCTTTGCAAAAACTAAATGGAACTTTGATCATCACTTATTTCTACAAATTGAGACTTTGTTTGGATTTAACAGGTGTTTGGTTGATTTTATAAAAATCTTTAATTGTAAATCATCGATATTTTATCCATTTAGCTTCTGAAATTAATTTAAAATCAATATTACCTTATAAAATAGTGAAAATTGCCATGTGTGTGTATAATTGTGCTTCACTTAGTTCTCTAAAATATTTTAAAAATACTATGTTCGTTACTCTAAATAAATTGTAGTATTGGAGTATTTTATTTTCAGTTAAATTCACAAATAATTTACCAAGATTTAAATTTGTCTAGATTCCTCATCTTAAGTCATACTTGGAATAATTTTGTTCTTTATTTGATTTGAACTTGTGAATTTACTAAAAATTATTTACCAAAAATTACTTTATTCTCATTAGAAATCGTTAAAAAAAGAAAAATATTGGATATTAGTTTCAAAAATAATACGGTAGGTGCATTTTTCATATTTCCACATTCTAATATTATTTCATGATTTCTGCACTCTGTTTGTTTGAAAAATTGAACAAACTCCTATAAATCATTTATTTTTCTTGCATGAATATATAAGCCTTAAAAGTACAAAAGTGCATTCCACATAGTTTTTTATATTCTCTACTTAAGAAAATTCACGTTAAATGAAATATTTATTCTAAATACTTTTTAGGTATTTAGGGTATCAACCACTTTGCATTTAACCTAAGTTTTGTGTTTTATTTTTATTTCACAAAAAACCATTTTAAAAAAATCCTAAAAATTATCTTAGGATATTTTATTTTATTTTAGGACACCAAAATATTTTTATCCTATTTTTCCAAATGGAGCTTTGAGCTTTATGGTATTTATTTTTGTCCTATTTTTCCACTTTGCAAAAAGACCTTATGGTATTTATTTGAGATAGGTTTGAAACACCAAACTTTGCTTTTCCATCAATTGTATCATTTCACATCGTATCTTGATTTTGTATTTACATTGTGTATTTCTATCTTATTACATTAAAAAATATCAATAAATAATCTTTATCGAAAACTGAGTCACTTAGTTGTTTTAAATTGAACCGAAATCGCATTATTTGCTTTCTAGTGTTGTTCCTAGGGTTTTCTCACGCTAAATAAACAAATTGTATGCATTCACTTAAGAGTTTGATTTTATGTGTTTTGATTGTTTTCTTGATCTCGAACTACGTCATAATTCTCATATCTTAACTAGGGCAAATATCGGCTTTTCAAGAATGAATAGACATCATTAAGATCGTGGGTATATGGAGCAACAATTCGATTAACATTCTAAAAAAAGTGTGTTTTATGTTAAAGACACATAAGGCGGACACCGAGAAGCATGATTTCCTTTACTATCAATGTTTGTTGTGTACTAGTATAAATTATTTAATGATGGTTGATGTGTACTAGTATAAATTATTTAATGATGGTTGATGTGTACTAGTATAAATTATTTAATGATGCCAGAGACAAATACCCAAATGCTTAAGCTCGAGTTGTTAAGTAATAATCCCCCCTTTTATAATGCACTATCACACTTCGTGAGTATCCTACGTAAGACTATGTTGGGGTGTTACAACATCTTTCTCTTATATTCACAACATCCTCGATGACACCATCAGTTATTCCCAATAATAGTGGTGGTTGCACCCTCGGATAGCTTTTTTCTAATATATCGTTATAGGGGTGGTTACACCTTTTACGTAGCTCTTTCCATTATCAAAGGAAAATTGGATCTCATTTGTATTGACACGGTCTTAGTTCATCGGACCATTATCAAGGAAAAATGCCCCTAAGAACTTGACAGGTTCACACCCAATCGGTCCCATTGATAACCACCCAAAATGTTTAGGTCCAAATTATCCAATAGTAATCTGTTAGTCTTATAACCGACTATGATACATTATCAATTAGTGATCAGTTACTCCCTCCCGCCCCCATCAGTTCCCTAGTACATCTTCTTCCTATACCTAGGCCAATGCCTAAGAATAGGGTGACCAATGCCATCTGTGTTTACTCGTCATTCTATTCCTCGCTAATATGTACTCCCTGTTTTATTATCTTTTTTTCACTTTCTTGCGCTTAGCCCGAGCTATGGCTTCTTTGCGCATTTGTGCTCTGAGGACATAACACTCGTTAAGTATAAGGGATGTGTATACTTTGCATATATATTTTACTCATAACTCGTACTGTTGCGTAACTCTATATTTTATTTACGCGGTGGATGACATTCTTACCAAAAAATTCTTGAAACTGTCGCTATATTTTTTTTAAAAAAATTGGATTTTTACAAAATAAATAAATAAATGACAAAAAATGAAATAAAATGTGTTTGCATTTCATGCATATGCAATTTATCCAGCACTACATGCATCTGCATTGGTGAAACGCCCTTGGGTTCTGAATCGAGTTGTGAGAAGAAATCGAGAGTGGTCTTGACTTGGCCTTAATCTACCTAATTTTCATAGGAACTTCACCGAGAAATAGGATTTTAGAAGTTTCGGGTCTTTGACTTAATTCTTCAGGCTCTACATGATAATGAGCAGACATTAACTCTTAGTGTCTAACTCGGTTGCCTCATTCTGGGTATGACTTCTGAATAGGGAATTAATTTTTACTCGCACCCTATGCACACAGTTCAACTTAGACGGGGTGTTGGAAGACTGTATGAGTCTCTTTTATGGTAGTGTGGACATCTAAAGATTGGAGACGGGTTGAAATAAAGCTTTGGATGAGGGATAGACGGTTGGCACAAATTTTCAAGGACTTCAAAATGTGTGTGGAAAGAAAGATTTTATATGGTACAACAAAAGATCCATACAGAGCAACCAAAAATCCATACCAAAAAGAAGCCAACTACCGAATAAATATTTGACCAAAAAGCTCGAAGCTTCAGATAGCCTGCATATCTTAGTGGAGACTTGGCTAAACCAGCCGGCTTTACAAGGAGTTGTGACTACACTGGTTACCCTCCAGTTCTTTTCCCCCTTCTTCAAAAAAATTCTACCCCCTTCGATTGTGAACATAGCATGACTGAACTCAGAGGAAATACTTGAGTCCCCGAGGAAGAGTTATTGTAGAGGAGGTTTGCATGGTAGTCCAACATTCTTGAGGGAAGAGCTAACACCCTTCACATAGATAAGATGATTATTCAATGTTCATTGGATATGCTATGGTAGGAGGATTGATCTAAGATGACTTCTGTGTTGAAACTGTTACACTGATGTGTAGAACTTGGAGGTTGTTGATTTTAAAATCCTAATTCTCACATGATTTGTACCAAACTATCAATGCAAAGGTCAGGTCTAGCTCCATTTTGACCTTTTGCTCATGATCTCGGTTGGAACCTAAAATCATTCCACTTTTGCACTTCATTCTTAGTTTCTCGGGGACGATATAGGGGGATGATGAGTCCATGATTCATCATTCTAATAAGCTGAAAATAGAGACTTTGTCTTGAGAATTTAGGATCATTTACATCTTAACTTCATAAAATTAACTTTCATGCACTCCTATTTAATTTACACAAATTATCATGCACTCATAATTATATTCACTTTTTCACCTAACTTCATGCATTTTAAATTAATCCATGATAACTCCAATTGACATAAAACCAACTCCATTGTGTACATATCACTAACCTCAATCCATGAATAATACTAAAAAATGCTAAATTTTACATATGCAAAATAAACCCCAACCCTAGTTTTAGGACAGATGGATAAAACACGCATATGTCTCTCATACAGTGCATGATTTCACTCTACTCACTTTTAATGTAATATATATTTAAATACCTTCAAACAAGACTAATTTCATAAAACTCAGAGTTCATTTGTGGAAGTTGGGTTTTGGGCCTCTTTTACGCATTGTACCTTTTTGTTGATTTTGACATATCATTCATATGCATATTTCACTCATTCCAATTACTTTCTTTTTCATTTCTTTAATTTATTGATTATTTTAGTAACTTTTATAAAAAAAAATCAAAACCCAAAAAATCAGAAAAGCAAAGAAAAAGACCAATTCTGAATTGAGCTTATTCACCTAATCCACTTGTACATAATTAACTTCCTAATTTATTTTTACATTAACTCAACCCATGAAAAACCAAAAAAAATATTATTTGAGTCCATTGCATTATTTCATAGCATGTTTGATTTTTGCATGCATTTATCTATCATCAGAAAATCAAATAAAAATTCCAAAGCTAAAAATTGATATTTTAAGAACATAAAATATCACAAAATAATTCATATCTTGCCTGCCACATTTCATTAACATATGAATACTTCATGAGTATTGTAGATCATAATTAGTGATGACACGCCTGAACACTCGGGTATAAGGTACTAAATAGGTCGTTGCGACCCAAACGATCAAGCGTGTACAATCAAGAAAAATGAACCACTCAATAAAGATAAAATCGATCAAAATACGAAGTAGCGGTCCTGCTATTGGATTAACATGGTATAGCACCCAGGGTCAAACTCAAGGAGCACGGATTGGCCTTTCGGCCTACGAAGTAGTAAAAAGAAAGAAAATGAAACAAGAAATTATTTTTTAGTGGTTTTGAATTTATTTTATATTTTTTTTGGATTTTAAGTGATTAAGAAATTAGGAAAAACAAAGTAAAGCACACTTCAACAATTTATTTAAAGCACTAAAAATAAACCAAAAATCCAAACAAAAATATTTTTATGTGTTTTATAATTTTTAATGTTTTTGGTGAATTTTTGATAATTTTCTGATATTTATTTAATTTTCTAAAAATCAAACAGTAGCTGAAATAAAGGGTACCGTCCAGCCGAGCCAAAAAGCCCTAGATAAAATATCTAAGAGCCCCAAAATGACTGGGAGGTAATTTTCCTGCAAAGAAGACAAAATGAGGAAAATTGAGGCACCAATTTTATTGTTTTTGGATTTTTAATTTATTTACTAGAATTTTTATAGGTTTTTGAGTGTTTTTAAGTTTTTAGTGATTTTCAGTAATGAAAAATAGCCAAAATTGGCTAGAAAATCAAACACAACAAAACACACAACAACCAATTTTTTGTAATTTTTAGACACTATTTAATATTTTTTTGTGATTTTTAAAGTTAGATAGTGAAGAAAATGAAGGTTTTTGAATTTTTAAAAATAGCAAACACTAATGAAAATACCTCCAAAATTTATAGAAAATTTTACATCATGGAAGGAGCCATGTATCCAATTTTCATTAAATTTGGAGGTGTTTTGCTATTTTATTCAAAAATAAAAAGAAGTAACAGTGCACAGGGACCTATCTGCAATTAAAACAATGTTCTGGGTCCCTGGAACAACAACCTTGGAAAGTATAGGGATAGGAGTGCAAATTACCCTCCAGGCCACGCACGATACACGTGACTCAGGCTTGGAGGGACCTGATTAAAATTCCTATTAATAAAAATAAGAAACGTAACAGGGCAAAAAGGCACGGGCAAAAATGCAAATACACCAAATAACCACGTGTCGATGCACGTGTCCACAACTGGCAGGGGTATAAATGCAATTCAAATAAACATAGAGGTCCACAGTGCACTTTTTACAAAAATAAAAGAACTACACTAAGCATTTACAGGATTAAAAACTAAATGCATAAAGTAAAGGGGCCTAAGGACAATTTTACCCCTTATTTAATGTCGAAGGCTGGATGTGTGCCACGTTGACGATCTGACGATGGAGAGAAGCTGGCGCTCAAACTCTAAAATGCAGGCCTGATCGGACGGTCAAGGGCCCTCCACGTGGAGATCGAACGGTCACAGTGCTCTAGAGGCCAAGCCCTTGGTGTATCGACGAAGGAGGAGAGGGCACGTGGCAGATCCGATGGACGAGGCGTGCTGGTGCCTCTTCCTCCGAGCGGATGGTCAAGATCTGTCCTCGAAATGATCGGACGGTGATGCCACGCCTAGGATGAATGGCTCAGATGACAACTGGGGCGCTGGGGACGATCGGACGGTGGACGAGGCTGCTGGAAGAACTGGCTGCCGGCGAGCTTCGCCGGCCCTCTGCGTGTACGGTAGACCTCGTCCGGTGCTCCGAAGATGCTAGAAAGCTTCGCCGTGAAGCTCCGCACCCGATGCACTGCTCCGATGAAGGCGAGGAGCTCCAGAGAGCTCCAGCGACGTGGACGAACTGGAGCTGCTGTGCTCAGAAGTCTCGACCTCCAGATGAGGTCGATTGGCCTTGATACCTGCACAGGAAAGAAGCTGGGTCGAGGGCAAACTGCCTCGACCCGTCAGAGCGGGCGGAAGGTGAAAGGTGAGGCGCTGTGGAGGCTCTCCGGCGAGCGGCGGAGGGTGAGAGCCGAAACCCTGCTCCGGGGCGAGATAGGAGGAATGGCTGGGTGGAGAAGGTGGAGAGGGGTCAGGCGAAGGTGGTGGCGTAGTCGTATGGCTCAGTGGATGGACGGAGACGGAAGGTGGAGGCGGCGGAGCTATTATACTGAAATCAGAAAAACCTAAAGCTACGCTAATCTACGGCCTAAAGAAGTTACTTGGCGAATGTAGTCGACTGGGCTGGAGCTCAAGAAGCTCCGGGGTCATTGCCTGCAAGGGGGCGTCGTCTCCCCGAGGCTGGGCGCGCTCGCGGCGGCGCACGGCGGAGTTAACCACCGGATCAGTGGCTCCCGGCTTCCCGGGCCTCTCTGCAACTCCCAAGACCACGGCTGTCACTCAGGGACTCCGGAGGAGGTCACAGGCACCGAGGGGAAGATCCAAAGATGGAAGAATTAGGTCGTCGGAGACGACATTAAATATGGTGCGGGGTCCGAGAAGATGATGGTCGGGCGAGTAGCGCGGAGCTCGGATCCTCCAAACCCACCCCGGGCGAGGGTCCTGAATATGCAGTGATCAATCGGAGCCCGGGGTTTGGGTCAATGGCGGTCGGGTCAGGCGGGTAGAAATTGGAGAAGACGGGTCGGTCGCCAGATCCGCAAAAGGGAAGGGTCCGCGGGGGAAGTTGACCGGGGTCAACAAACCCCCGTGGACCAATCAGGAGCCGCCAAGCATTGATTTTTTATTTATTTATTTTGAGCTAGAAAATGCTCGAATTAATAAAAACTTAAAACATGAAAAATATTTATTTTATTTTTCTCTATTTTTTTGTGATTTTTAATTAATTTTTAGAAATAAAAATAAAGTACTTACACTATATAGCTATATATAGGTATTTGTACACTATAGGGTTTTTGATTTTGATTTTTAAATTATTATTTTTATACACTTTTATTCCCATTTTATATTTTATTTATTTACATTATGAAATAAGTAATAAAAAGATATTTTTATTTTATTTTTATTACTTATTTACATAGGTAAAATAAATACATATATACATCTATATACATGGTATATTTACAATGTATTTTTGTATTTTTAATTTTGCTATTTTTATTTTGTTTTGTTTTTATTTATTTATATTATAAAACATAGAATATTTACAAAAAGTTTGAAAATTAATTTTATTTATTTACAAGGTTAAATAAATACATAGAAGTGGTTTATGTACATGATGAAAGGGGTATTTTAATTCTTTTTGATTTTTAACTTTTTCTTTTATTTTTATATTTTATAAATATATACAAGTATTTACAAGCATATTTTTGGTGAGGAAAATATTTTTTTTATTTTATTTACATAAATATTTACACATGAGCCCCTATCTCCCTCTACTTTGGCTTTTATTCCGTCAGGCCCATGCTGAGCCCTCCCTTGGGTTAGGTTGCTCAATATTTATTCTAAATATTTCCCTCTTTTTCTTTTTACTCTTTATTCTTTTATTTTTGCACAAAAACATGCTAATTATAGGTTTTTACACAATGCATGCTTTTGGTAATTATTCCTATTTACACATATCTACATGTATTTGCAAAGGTTTTTGTAGCTAAAATATAAGAATAAAGAGTGATGAATGAGTATTCATCACCCCCCTATACTTAACTTTGCTAGTCCCTTAGCAAACACTTATTTGAAAAAGAAGTGAAAAAGAAAGAAAGAAAAAGAAAAAGAGGATGTACATGGATCAAGGTTGATTATTAAACTTGCCTTCATTAAATTGGGGTATGGAGCTCGATCAGATCTTTGGATTATTAATGTGTCGGAACCTTATTTAGACTTAAGCTTAAAACTCAACAGCCTCCAAGTTCCACTAATCTATAACCAAGACTCCTCAATGCTCCAGATCAGAACAAGTCATCAATCACAAACCCTGAAGACCATGAATCTTTTCTTGTCCTGTGAAAGTGAGGTCTAAGCTCTCCACCTCAGAAATGGCAACTTGACAACCCTCCCCAACAAGGTAACTCTATGACCTCAATCTGGCCACTCTTTCCTCGAGGAGCGGGGTATTCCCTTCTAAGTTCAAGTTCAACCGGCTCAAGAAGAGGAGGAAGAAGAGAATGGGTCAAGGCCAGTGTAGCCAAGTACCCTTGGGAGCTTGACCAGTGTAGCCAAGTCTCCCTGCTGCAAGCTACAACAGGTGGATCATGAAACTCAAGCTTTGCTTATTGCACTCTATATACATACTCCGATGGGATTATTATTTTCTATCAGACCCACCACTTTTTTGGAGTTCTTTTCTTTTTGCACATTTTTTTTCAAGTGCATCTGTACAACATATACATGTGCAGCATATATACAAGGAGTTTTTCCTCTTGAGCCAGTAGACTATCCCTCTTTTGAAGCTTTATTGCAACCCACAACTCCCGTCGTTAGACCTCATGGCAACCAGACCGAGTTGAGACGCACTTCCTTCACTAAAAGAAGAAGAGAGGTTCCGCCTAGAAGTACTACCCTCATATGCTACCCCAAGTCAAGGAAGACTGCCTCCTCACCACCTCATCCGTAGAGAGCTCGGTGCATAGTGCTGGTGTCCAAGTAAAGCCATTGTCTATATGAGTCATGTGTTGTTGTTAAGTGCTCTACTTAGGCTCATTGAGATGACATGTGATCATAGCCTAGTGGACTCAAAGAATTAAGTCACCATGGACCTGAAAAGCCTTAAACCTAAGCCCTATAAGGTTCCTCTTAGAAGTTAGGTGGATTAAGATCTTAATCAAGCTCCATTTCTCAATTTGATTCCAGGCTAGTTTAAATGTCAACTATCATCCAGAAAAACTATATACATATGTACAAAAAGATGCTTATTTACACAAATTTTACAAACATGCAAAATTTTTGAAAAATGTTTTGAAATCATGAATGGATGATGCATGAAGTGCAAGTTTTGCAAAAAGATATTTACACACATTTACACAAAATTTTTGCAAACTTTTGATTTTCAAAACATTTTGGAAAAATTTTGTACTATATACATAATTTTGATACAAAAATATTTACACAAGCTTTACACAAAAGGTTTTTGAAATCATTTTTACAAAAATAATTTGTACACTAGCTATTTATGTGCAAATAAAAGAAGTTTATGTACATGAAAATTTTTTAATTTTTTGTGATTTTTAGCCATTTATTTATTAACACACTCACACAAAGTACGAGTTATGGCTAAAGTATATATGAAATATATACACCCCCCCTATACTTAGCTCGAACGATGTCCTCAGAGTCAAGAGCGATGAAGAAGACATAACTCGTGCTAGGTATAGGGAAGTGAAAAGGAAGGCTATATACAAAGAGGAATGAATGAAACAGAAAAGTCAAGAGGGTCTTGGGTCTTCCCCCTATACTTAGGATTAAATAATCCTAAGTATATCAGGCTGTACACTAAGGGAAAACCGAGTGGAGAATGTACAGGGTCTACCCCCCCTATACTTAGGGTGAAATGTCCCTAAGTATAGGCAACAAAACAGGGGTAGCAAGAAATGAAGAAAATCACGAATATGTACAAGAAGGAGGAGACATCACTCCCCCTATACTTAAGGAGAAGAACCTTAAGTATAGGCAACAACAGAAGTGATGAAACAGAACGAAGAACAACCCGGTGTTTTCACCCCTCTATACTTAGGATGAGCAATATCCTAAGTATAGCAAAGATAATCCTAAGCGAAACCTGGGGTGAAAACAAGAACGGAAGAAAGAAAGATCAAAATAAGACGAAACACGTATATACAAAAGAATACAATGTTGAGGTGCCTCTCAACAAGCGCTAGATTTTACGCCCCTAGCTGGGCGCAAAGGCTAGGATAATGCAGTATCAAGGTTCAGGACGGCATCGGTAAGTCGAATGCCGTACTGTCGCCGCAGTCTCGGTGTGAGAACAGCAACGAACTCAACAGTGTAAACACAGACACCCAGGTATGCAATCAAGCGGGTGTCTGCTACCGGCCAGTGATATGAAAAGAAGTGATCGGGATCCGGTAGCAGAAAAGAAATCATCGGCTCTGGGTCAGACTTGAGTGAGAGTATAGAGCCGAAGAAATCAAACGTGGAGAAGGATGGATCAGTAATAGAATCCTCCACGTCAATCAGTGTCTCAAGCAGGTGTGGACAATCAAGATCAGGAGACTCTTTACGCAGACGGATATTCGATGTATGAAATAGAATCATATCATGCAAATCATCGAATATCTCCAGAATGGGCTCATCCTCGCGAGGGTCGTCGAGGTGAGAAGACTCAGAATCAGAATGATCTAAGGACTCGGTTTCGTGTTCCGCCAGATCGGAAACACTCTCAGAAAGTGAAACCGGGTACTCATCGAGTGCGGCATCCTCCCGCAGATAACCCTCGGGGAGAGATGCAAGATCAGAAGTGACAGGAAGAGGATCAGGATATAGATGGGCATCTGCGCTGCTATCAAGTATCCACTCGGTGCACCAGTCTGCATCATCATCGGAAGTGCAGCTCTCGGCAATCTGGAAACAGGAGACGGTACTAGTCAATACCGCGGAAGCCGGCAAAATGTCTGTGGCTGATCCTCACTCTGTGGCTATGCTGGCGGTCAGCTGGTCCTCAGGAAATGTATCTATCTCAACAAAGTGGAGGACAAAAGGCTCGAAGACTGGACTCTCTGTGTCTTTACTCTCAAAGTGGTGTCCCTCCTCAAGCTGTGGCTGCTGGGCTGAGTCCTGGTGACTCTCTGCATCCAAGAAGTGTCTCTGGAGGAAGAAAACTGACTCCTCCGGGACTGGAAACTGAAGTAGCTGAGTCAATGGCTGCAAAAGCTGGGGCTCCTCCGCCTCCTGGAGTATCAGAAGATCTGATATCCAAGACTCGTCTACTGGGAACTCTGGGACTGACTCGAACTCCAACTGGAAGGCCAACGGGAACTCAAGTAGACTCTGGGTCCGAACCTCTGCTATCGCGGTCATCTCCTCTGTCAATGGTGCTGCATCATCCAAATCCTCGGGCTGGTGTGTAGAAGCTGACTCACCATGTAAAGTGACACACCGCACTGGTACTGCATCATCCACATGTGCTGTTCCGACTATAGCATCTCGCGAAGAAGATCTCTGTGAAAGTACCCTCGAGATGGTATCCAAGAAGTGAATGTCGGAACTGCGGTGTGAACCGCCACATGTGGTAATCACCAGTGCAAGCTGCTCTGCGGTCATCCCCCGCATGGAGATTTCTATCAAGTCTGTAAGTGGAAGTCCGTGCTCAGGGAATCTCCTCAAGAGGTCAAGAAACCTCGGCCATGCCTCATGCAATGGCTCCAGGGGGTCAACTGAAAAGTCCATGATCAAAGACCGCATGAAATCTGCTCTACGCGGAGGGAAGTATCTCTGCAAGAACTCTCGGCGTAGCTTTCCCCACGTCTCGAATGTCCTCCCCAAACGTCGGTGCCATCTCATGGCTCTGTCGTGAAGCGTGAATGGGAAGGTCCTGCTCATCAGCTCCTCTGCAGTGACGTCTGAATATCTTTGTGCTCTACAAAACTCCTCGAAAGCGGACAGGTGAAGATACGGCTCCTCGTGCGCCTCTCCTGAAAACGTCGGCAGTCGCTGAATGTAATCCAAATCCAGGATGAATGGACCTAGTGTAGAAGCTGACTGAGCTCCATGTGCTATCTGCTCCTCCATTCTTCTAGAATAGGATATGTCTGCTGATCTCCACTGCTCTCTCTGGTCCCCAATGGAGTGCGCTCTCAACTCAGCAACAGCATCGTCCGGGTCCCGCATCTGATCTGGCTGGTATCCTCGGACGTCTAGCACATCATGCCCAGGGTGATGAGATGAAAGAGAGGGAGGGAGCGGGAGGTTGGTCGGAGATCCGACCTCCCTAGAAGGTGGACTGGAGTGATGGTCAGAAGACGGAGAAGAAGCCGTAAGAGTCGGCTCGTAGTGAGGGGAATCCATCATCCAGGGATAAAGAAGAAGAAGAAAAGAGAAATGAAGGGAGGTGAGGGAGGGAGATGAGAAAGGATCGAAGGGATCTGGCAATCAAACAAGATGAACAAGCAAACCCCCAATTCACCTACGCACATAGAGCTGAAGACCGAAGGGATTGGTCAGTTTTCTTGTCAATTTTATTTTAGGTGATCATCCAGTCTATCAGAGCAATTACGTGAGGTCAATAGGTATCCAAATCTTTCTCAACCGACTGTCCCGTACTGAAAGCCGGTAATCAGTCAAGAAAAGATCGGAGGCTCTATCCTAATGTGCGGATCACTCTCTCGCTCATCCAAACCAGACAAGGAGGGGGTTACTCTCCCCAAGACAGATTTTCAGTGAAGTGTCTTTTAGGTCAAGTATGATTAGCAGTCTCGATTTTATTGTTTTTGCCTTTTATAGGTATTTTTTCAAATAAAAACAAACGCCTAACGAATTTTTCGGTTCTCCTGATTATTTAAATACAAAACAAGGGGGAGAAGACGAAAAAGCTGATGCACGATAAATCAATGATGCATGCAAAGTCAGAAAGGCGTACCTGTCTCCAGCACTCTACATGTAATATGATCCGCGCATAAATGTAAAGATAGAAAATAAACTACCCTAGATGATGCAGCGATCAAGACCGAGTCCTAGATCAGCAATTTCTACTCGCAGAACCGTCTAATCGGTCACCGACCTCCAAGCCAAAGAGTCCGGTCTTGGCCCACCCCTCCTCTGCCCGACAAATTGGGGGTAGGAGAAAGCGCTTTACAGGGTGAGCTGCGGCACGCATGCTACGAAGGAGATGAGTCGATTATTTTTATTAATTGATTATTACTAGATCCAATTAGCGCTCTATAGGAACGGGCAAATAATTAAGTGTGGGGACCCTACTAATTATGGCACAAGCAAGTGAAATTCCTAAGTCTAGGGGCTCGATCAAAAACCGCGTAAACACCGGAAAAGGCAGTAAGAAAAGAAAAAGAAAACCGCGTTAAAAACCGCGAAAAACTCCTAAGGGTCCCCCGAGCACACCGGTGCTCGGCGAAACAGACCCTCTAAGTCAAAAGTCCACAAATGTCCAGTCTCTGAGAGTCCCTATATTATTACAATAATAATGAAATAAAAAGAAAAATCCTCTCCCACTCAACTCTCTCTCACTCTCTCCTGCGGCTCCGTAAAGAAAAGAGCCGCCTCCGAATCCCGCGGTTGCGTCGGCTTCTCGAAATCGGCCGCCTCGGTCCTCGGGCCCTCGCAAGAAAGAGAAGAATGGTCAGACCAAAATAATCAAATAATTATAAAAAGAAAAATAAATGAAACTAAAAATGAGGGTATATATGCAAAAATACAAAATAAAATAAACACTCAAAATAAAACAAAAATAAAAATAAAAGAAAAAGAAAAACAAACAAAATCAAACAAAAATAAAAATAAAAACAAAAGCCACGAAAAAGCCGCGAGCTCTGAAAGAGCCGTGAAAAGCCGCGAAAATAAAAATGAAAATCAAAGGAAAACTACTAAGCCGTGCTCCCCGGCAATGGCGCCATTCTGATGACACGCCTGAACACTCGGGTATAAGGTACTAAATAGATCGTTGCGACCCAAACGATCAAGCGTGTACAATCAAGAAAAATGAACCACTCAATAAAGATAAAATCGATCAAAATACGAAGTAGCGGTCCTGCTATTGGATTAACCTGGTATAGCACCCAGGGTCGAACTCAAGGAGCACGGATTGGCCTTTCGGCCTACGAAGTAGTAAAAAGAAAGAAAATGAAACAAGAAAATATTTTTTAGTGGTTTTGAATTTATTTTATATTTTTTTTGGATTTTTATGTGATTAAGAAATTAGGAAAAACAAAGTAAAGCACACTTCAACAATTTATTTAAAGCACTAAAAATCAACCAAAAATGCAAATAAAAATATTTTTATGTGTTTTTTATTTTTAATGTTTTTGATGAATTTTTGATAATTTTCTGATATTTATTTAATTTCCTAAAAATCAAACAGTAGCTGAAATAAAGGGTACTATCCAGCCGAGCCAAAAAGCCCTAGATAAAATATCTAAGAGACCCAAAATGACTGGGAGGTAATTTTCCTGCAAAGAAGACAAAATGAGGAAAATTTAGGCACCAATTTTATTGTTTTTGGATTTTTAATTTATTTACTAGATTTTTTATAGGTTTTTGAGTGTTTTTAAGTTTTTAGTGATTTTCAGTAATGAAAAATAGCCAAAATTGGCTAGAAAATCAAACACAACAAAACACACAACAGACAATTTTTTTGTAATTTTTAGACACTATTTAATATTTTTTTGTGATTTTTAAAGTTAGACAGTGAAGAAAATGAAGTTTGTTGAATTTTTAAAAATAGCAAACAATAATGAAAATACCTCCAAAATTTATAGAAAATTTTACATCATGGCAGGAGCCATGTGTCCAATTTTCATTAAATTTGGAGGTGTTTTGCTATTTTATTCAAAAATAAAAAGAAGCAACAGTGCACAGGGACCTATCTGCAATTAAAACAAAGTTCTGGGTCCCTGGAACAACAACCCTGGAAAGTATAGGGATAGGAGTGCAAATTACCCTCCGGGCCACGCACGATTCACGTGACTCACGCCTGGAGGGACCTGATTGCAATTCCTATTAATAAAAATAAGAAACGTAACAGGGCAAAAAGGCAGGGGCCAAAAATGAAAATACACCAAATAACCACGTGTCGATGCACGTGTCCACAACTGGCAGGGGTATAAATGCAATTCAAATAAACATAGAGGTCCACAGTGCAATTTTTACAAAAATAAAGAACTACACTAAGCATTTACAGGATTAAAAACTAAATGCATAAAGTAAAGGGGCCTAAGGACAATTTACCCCTTATTTAATGTCGAAGGCTGGATGTGCGCCACGTTGACGATCTGACGGTGGAGAGAAGCGGGCGCTCAAACTCTGGAATGCAGGCCTGATCGGACGGTCAAGGGCCCTCCACGTGGAGATCGAACGGTCACAGTGCTCTGGAGGCCAAGCCCTAGGTGTATCGACGGAGGAGGAGAGGGCACGTGGCAGATCCGATGGACGTGGCGTGCTGGTGCCTCTTCCTCCGAGCGGATGGTCAAGATCTGTCCTCGAAATGATCGGACGGTGATGCCACGCCTAGGATGAATGGCTCAGATGACAACTGGGGCGCTGGGGATGATCGGACGGTGGACGAGGCTGCTGGAAGAACTGGCTGCCGGCGAGCTTCGCCGGCCCTCTGTGTGTACGGTAGACCTCGTCCGGTGCTCCGGAGATGCTAGAAAGCTTCACCGTGAAGCTCCGCACCCGATGCACAGCTCCGATGAAGGTGAGGAGCTCCAGAGAGCTCCGGCGACGTGGACGAACTGGAGCTGCTGTGCTCAGATGTCTCGACCTCCAGATGAGGTCGATTGGCCTTGATACCTGCACAGGAAAGAAGCTGGGTCGAGGGCAAACTGCCTCGACCCGTCAGAGCGGGCGGAAGGTGAAAGGTGAGGCGCTGTGGAGGCTCTCTGGCGGGCGGCGGAGGGTGAGAGCCGAAACCCTGCTCCAGGGCGAGACATGAGGAATGGCTGGGTGGAGAAGGTGGAGAGGGGTCAGGCGAAGGTGGTGGCGTAGTCGGATGGCTCAGTGGATGGACGGAGACGGAAGGTGGAGGCGGCGGAGCTATTCTACTGAAATCAGAAAAACCTAAAGCTACGCTAATCTACGGCCTAAATAAGTTACCTGGCGAATGTAGTCGACTGGGCTGGTGCTCAAGAAGCTCCGAGGTCATTGCCTGCTAGGGGGCGTCGTCTCCCCGAGGCTGGGCGCGCTCGCGGTGGCGCACGGCGGAGTTAACCACCGGATCAGTGGCTCCCGGCTTCCCGGGCCTCTCTGCAACTCCCAAGACCACGGCTGTCACTCAGGGACTCCAGAGGAGGTCACAGGCAACGAGGGGAAGATCCAAAGATGGAAGAATTAGGTCGCCGGAGACGACATTAAATATGGTGCGGGGTCCGAGAAGATGATGGTCGGGCGAGTAGCGCGGAGCTCGGATCCTCCAAACCCACCCCGGGCGAGGGTCCTGGATATGCAGTGATCAATCGGAGCCCGGGGTTTGGGTCAATGGCGGTCGGGTCAGGCGGGTAGAAATTGGAGAAGACGGGTCGGTCGCCAGATCCGCAAAAGGGAAGGGTCCGCGGGGGAAGTTGACCGGGGTCAACAAACCCCCGTGGACCAATCAGGAGCCGCCAAGCATTGATTTTTTATTTATTTGTTTTGAGCTAGAAAATGCTCGAATTAACAAAAACTTAAAACATGAAAAATATTTATTTTATTTTTCTCTATTTTTTGTGATTTTTAATTAATTTTTAGAAATAAAAATAAAGTACTTACACTATATAGCTATATATAGGTATTTGTACACTATAGGGTTTTTTATTTTGATTTTTAAATTATTATTTTTATACACTTTTAATCCCATTTTATATTTTATTTATTTACATTATGAAATAAGGAATAAAAAGATATTTTTATTTTATTTTTATTATTTATTTACATAGGTAAACTAAATACATATATACATCTATATACATGGTATATTTACAATGTATTTTTGTATTTTTAATTTTGCTATTTTTATTTTGTTTTGTTTTTATTTATTTATATTATAAAACATAGAATATTTATAAAAAGTTTGAAAATTAATTTTATTTATTTACAAGGTTAAATAAATACATAGAAGTGGTTTATGTACATGATGAAAGGGGTATTTTAATTCTTTTTGATTTTTAACTTTTTCTTTTGTTTTTATATTTTATAAATATATACAAGTATTTACAAGCATATTTTTGGTGAGGAAAATATTTTTTTATTTTATTTACATAAATATTTACACATGAGCCCCTATCTCCCTCTACTTTGGCTTTTATGCGGTCAGGCCCATGCTGAGCCCTCCCTTGGGTTAGGTTGCTCAATATTTATTCTAAATATTTCCCTCTTTTTCTTTTTACTCTTTATTCTTTTATTTTTGCACAAAAACATGCTAATTATAGGTTTTTACACAATGCATGCTTTTGGTAATTATTCCTATTTACACATATCTACATGTATTTGCAAAGGTTTTTGTAGCTAAAATATAAGAATAAAGAATGATGAATGAGTATTCATCAATTAGTTGCACATTTTTTTGTTGAGAACTTTTGCATCCGAATCCATTTACCATTTTAAATGTATTTATTTCTGCATTTACATTCTTGGTCAACATCTTTGGTAATCTCCCTGCCACGTAGCATCATACCGTTGGGCCATGAGGCTCTTGGTCACTCGCCCTCATTCTCTTTTCTCTCATCAAATGCCTAGCACATGACTTCTTCTCTTCCTCCCTCCTCACGAACTTTACGCGTGTTGTTTTCTTCCTTTGTTGTTGTGTCGTTGTTTGTCGCTAGCTCGCAACCAACTCACCCTTTTGGAAACCCAAAACCTCCATCACCGTCCTATCCTATCCCTATCATTCTCACTCTATCTCCCAACACCACCCCAGGTTGTCTTTGTCTATCCCTAATGACAACCAACCACTTAAACACAATCTCATCCATTATCTTATCCCATCGCGCTGACCTTGTCAACAACCTCCAGTCATCTCCATATCGCATTCAAACCATTCACGATACCTTACCCGGTCTCTTTCTATCCTATTTAAGTGTCGTCACCATCAACCTTCGAAGCATCCGCCATATACATATCATAGAGAGAGAGAGAGAGAGAAAGAGAGCTCATGGTGGAGGTGGTGACAACCCTCCAACCTCGGCGAAGACCATCCTCCAAGTACGATCGATTGAAGCTTCGAGGCTTCACCTGTTGGACATGCGAGCCCACGACAATCCATTATACAATAAATGTTATTGCGAATTTCATTCCCAGATCTGAAATGAAGAATAAATAATTTGCAAAATAGGTCCCTTAGTACAATTCGGGTAATGTACCATGGTCATCTTAATAATCATACAACTGTTGATTCAATTATTGAATCATAGAGGTTGGTGCTTGGATGAATATCTAAAGAGTTAGATTGAGGACTCATCGAGCACTGTCAAATGATTATTAAGAGATGGTCTCCATCTTGAGTAGGAAATGGCAATCCTTTCTCACATAGGCTGATATCTGACCAACCTCTTGATGCAGGTCCTCTGCATAGGAATAGAGATTCAGAGGTGTCTGATTAGTTAGGTCAAAGAGTTGACTTAACGAGATCGAGATAACCAAAGTCCTATGTCGTATGCTGTCATGATATAGGCACGCATCCTCTGACGGAGATAGATGTGTTACTATATGTCTGAGTATGTACATTTGGCAGACCAATAGGTTGATGACCTAATCAAGGTCTATACACCAATGCGCTGGTGTACATATAAGGGCATATGAATAATACGATCTCTCAAAGGGATCATACATGTTCAATACTGAACCGGAAGACTTGAGCTCACTCATGAGATATTGGGAAGAATCAAATTCCGTGTACGATCGTCTCGCTTTGGAAGCTTGACTGAATTTATAGGTTTGATATATACTTTTGGAAAGTATATGATCAACAACTAGGTATGATATATGCTTTTGGAAAGTATATGATCGATACCAACTCCCAATAGTCAAATGAGAAACTTTATGATAAATCCCTGAAGTAGACAGTGTAAAATTGATCTTATACTTTGGGATTCTTCTGGGTCTTTCACTATGCAGGATGTACATGTATTGGGAATACCTGAAGGTGATGTGATCATAAACGGTTGTGTAACCAAGACGCTTCCATTCCTAGGGAGTGATGAAACAGGTCTAAATTTTAGTGACTCCTCTCAGTAGAGAAGTAATCTGATCTTAGTCCAAATGTTGGACAATGATCTGAATGTGATTCATATACAATGAGAAGATTAGATTTGCGGTCTTGATTTAATCAAGCATCTATGGGAGGCCCGAGATCTGGATTTGAGATGTGATCTCAATATCCAAGTCACTATACACGGAACAATACAATCGCCCTGTCCTTATCTCCAAGTATTCGCAGAGAAAGCGCATTATCCTTGAAAGAGTTCAGGATAATTTCATTGTTGATATAAGTATCCGAGCATTGATAAAATAGATAATTAAATGTGATTTAATTATCATGAATAATATGAATTTGATTCATATTATATGGAGAGTTATCTAAGATAATAGAATGTGATTTGATTATCAAAGATGTGAATAATATGAATGTGATTCATATTATTTGGGCATATGAGAATAGCGATCCAAGATGATTAAATGTGATTTAAATACCATGGATTATTCACAATTTTCCAATGGCAAGATTGCAATATTCACAAAATAATTATGAATTATTTGTTGAATAATTTACAACAAGTGTTGTTGTAAATCTTGGATATTTCTATGGAATAATGTAATCTCATGAGATCTCATGAGATTACATGAGATTGCCACCAAATCCCATATTTTGGAAGGAGGCAATTTCATTCCATAATCTCCATGATTGATTGATTTAATTTTAGATTAAATCATATTGATTTATCAATATATATTTAATCTAAATTAAATTAATTGTTGTTGGTTTTTACCAACACAAATCTTAGCCATTAAAAGAAATACAAATCAATGAGAACCATTGGATTTGTGTTGCCCATGGATTGAGATCCATGGATCTCAAAATATTATAAATAGAAGACACCCCTTGCTCTTCACATGCTAACGAGAACATAAGTCTCCCTCTCTCTTTCTCTCTCTATACGCCCTCTCTTCTTCTCTGATGTGGCTGTCCACCATGGATGCCCTAGAGAGGTTCTCCATCGCCGCAGCGTCGACGTTATGATGCTTGATCGTTTGCTCGTGGATCTCCGTCTCCTTTGGTGTGTCTCGCTCGTGAAGAAGATATCGGATCTTGTATGTCGAGATAAGGAGATCCACCGCTTGGATCATCAACATGGATTGTGGGAAGCACGTGTTTCATCAACACGCTCGCAAGCGTCTCCTCCATCGGATCGGACTTGAGACAGGAGGTCTCTTCGTTTAGAGACTCGATCACAACCATGCTTCAAGAGGTAATCCTATTACTTGTTTGTAGTTTAGATTAAATGATCCGAGAAGTGTTCTTGGATCATGTGTTTTCGTCACATGAAAATTTTTTAATTTCCACTGCCTCGAGCGACTAGTCACTCACGATCGTATAAGATGCGATCCTCACGCTTTCGTGATGCTATTAAGGATCTCCCCATATCCTTCAAGTAGTATCAGAGGTTTCGGATACGATCCATAAACCTAGGACGACTTGGGTTCGTTAAGGTTGCGAAAGTTTTTTGTCACATTTTATTTTCGCACATCTTTTTAGTGAATAAATTCGACCTTATTTAAAATGTTTAAACACGAATTAATAACTTGAATTTTATTCTCCATTAAATAAGAAAATCATAGGATCTGAGTTTACGTAATTTGGATTCCGTTTGCTCGAGATATGGTCGTTTTAATGAACATGTATTCACTGTTGCGGGAACTACGAATCTTAACGTGATTAATGAGTTATTTACTGTTTTGATCCGCCTAAAAATGCGTGAAATATTACTTAGGTTCTGTCATAAATCAAATTAGCAATCTTTGAAAACTGATTTTGTCTAATTTTGATTTGAATTGATTGAGATATGTTAATGTTAGTAAGTAGGGGTCACTGTTGAAATTACATTCCTAATCAAGAACATGTGATTGTCAATTAGTGAAATTAATTGTTAATTTCCTGATATAATTATGGAAAATATTTGAGAAATATTTAATGATGAATATTTTCTTAATTGACTTGGCCTCAACCAATAAGTTGATTAGATTTGATCTATATCATGTTTGGAAACACAATCAACAAACAACTTGCTTGAATATGACTGGGAATTTGTCTAGCAAATTTCCTTATAACCAAAAATATTTTTATTATTATAATACGGTATAATTTCAGTTGAAGAACCGATGATCATCTCAAGTACACATTGATCTATTTGGCATTATCCTTTCCTAAGGTGGATATGGTGTCTAGTCGGGGAGCATTGGGGTAGCGGGTTGCACCGGTTGCGGTCCGTCCCACTCCTGCCAGTACTGGCCATGACAACGGGTAGGGACTCAATAATGCCGGAGAAATCATGGTATATTTTTCTAATTATTAAAATTCAAATTAATACGTACTTTGAGATAATACCATATATATTCAAGTAAAACCAATCAAGTTTGTTGATTGAATTGGATTGATAATTGATTTAATGAGATTGAATTAATTATATCCAATTAAAACACTCTATTATGAATATATGTGTATATTTTCCTAGGAAGAATTAATTATATGAATGTGATTCATGATAATTAATTAAAATTTGAATATGAGGTGGAGGATCACACAAGTGACATCCATGGTCTCCCGTCAAGATGAAGGGTTCCGTCGCCATATATTGTATGTAGGAGATGCTTGTCTGAAGTGATAGCTCCTGCATACAATCAATTTGGATCGGGCTCTTCACTTCTCGAAAGAGTAAGGACGTATGCATAGTGACCCCAATATCGGATCCTCATATTATTGGGGCGATATTGGATTGCGCATAGCGAGTTGTATTCCTGTTGACGGTTGGTTCAATTAATAACGGGTCAACATCACCTTAGGGGTGGTGGGCCCGGGTGTTAAAGACCGAATTGGGAGATGCAAGTTGGACTTTCAATGCGGAATATGTTCCCGCTTCTTTTTATCGGAGTTACAGGTTCCCATATTATTGGGGTGTAACAAAGATAAGGAAGGAGATCCCATATCTTGCTTGAAATATGATGGTAAGTATATCTCTTACATTGAAAGTGATTAAGGGAATGAACTTTCAATGTTGACAAGGCAAGATAACTTTGATATAAAAATTCCTAAATCAAAGTAAAATGTGTATATATATATTTATGCAAATTTCTTATTTCAGATAGTCCTTCATTAAACCCACTCAATGTTATACTCAATAATAACTAGTAAATTATCATGGATTGGATCCATGATCAAGATATTATACTTGCAGTTGGACACACAGTATATTTGGTTGCAATGTGCAGGTCTTCCTCATATTAATGAGGAATGACAATTAAATAGACAATAGAACTACAATCCTAGGGTTTATATGTTTCTACAGTCTTGATCTCTCATCGAATGTACTTTGGAAGTGACATGTCGATGATGATCGTAATTGTCAAATAATTATTATAAAATCTAAGAAGATATTTTGGCATGCATATGTGCTCTCGACATTTAATCATGAAGGACATGGTTCTCTGCATCATGCAGAATGGTAGCTCTATAAGAGATGTTGTATTCAAATTGTTTTAATACCTACTTGAACCAATGTTTTAAGAGTTTAGATAGATGTAGATACGATGAGTGTCATCATTCTACTATCTATACTCTAGTCATTCACGAAGCTTCAGAATATTCACATTGTATGAATTGAATGAAGCATGTATAAATGTTGAAATACTCTTATATTGTGATTTCGACATAAGAGATCCTTTGTCTTGAGCAATGGTTGCTTATAGATAAAGGGAGTGCAGTTTAAGCATGGATTGGACCCAAGAAAGAAGGAAGGTCAACGAGTTGACTATACTTTTGTGACGTCCATATGACATCCAAATAGTTGGATGAATGCCAATACTGCAATAAGCTGATTTATTGATATTGTGACTATCTTGTCTATCTAGGATCCTTAGAGAAGGATCCAGATGGTGCATCAGTATAATCTACATCTACATATAATCATTGAAATTGACTTTCTTATTTGATAAGATCAATGTCTAATAATTGTATCTTATTATTCTAATAACATTTGCAATTGGTTGCATATGTATTAGAAGACTATAAAATTTGATTTTAAGGTTTAATAGTCATCCACATGGATATTGATGCAATTGTTGCAACTATATGTATTGGATAGATGGACTTGTTATTTTCAGTGGTAGAGCCCTTAATCTTAGAGAATGTCTCTATGACCTAGATATTAGAATATACTCATTGTTTATTTCTAAATGTTGAAAATAAACATGAATTCTGTAATAGATCTATCATAAAGAGTTATGATGGATTTATTTCAGATAGTAATCTAAAATCTTGTGGACTCTACTAAATTAAAAAATTAATTAATGGTCCATTAACATTTCTAATACTGAAATTAAACCTTAAAAGATCAATAGGAGAATGAAGATCATTTGATAATGATCTGGCATCAAGCCTTGGACATTTGTCTGTTAATGTGATCCATAGACTAGTGAGAGATGAAACTTTAGTTTGTCTAAATGTTCAAATCTTACATACTTATGAATATTGTATTTAAAAAGTAAAAATGTCCAATACACCATTCCTTGGAATGGTGTAAGATGTCAAGGTTTTCAAGATCTCATGCATATTGATGTTTGTTAATCATTTGTATCATTATAAACATTGATGATATATGATATCATTCAGTGATTATTTTTGATATGAGATTTCTTCCCTTCACATTAGAAAGCTTTGAAATGTTCGAAGATTTCAGAATTTTGATTTAGAACCAAAGTTTGAAGGAAGATTAAATGAAATTGATCTAACCTAGGTATCTTGTACCTATTAGATGAATTCAAAGGAATACCTTATAGAGTTATGAATATCATTCCTATCTCAATCCTCCTAATGCACCTAAACTCAAGAGAGTTGTAGGGAGATACAATTGATCATGTGTGACATGATTTGATCAATGATTAATGTTAGCATAATTATCTCTTAGTTTCCTGGTATATATATGCGGTAGAGACTACATTATATATCCTAACAAGGTTCCATGCTAGTAAGCTAGAATCTTGCACCAGAGAGTGCTACTTCATTAGGAAAATAGAGGATGGTATTGGATACCTACTTTATGACCTTGAGATTCTTAAAGGATCTCATCTATGAGAATGTGATTATTAGATGATGAGACTCTTAAGAATCAAGATGAAAATGAAGTGAAGGGACTCATTTAATCTTGAGAAGATAATGATACTCCTGAAATCGGAAACTAAATAAACAATTGAAGATGAAACATTAATACCTGTTCAAATAAGTTTGAAGATGGATTCCATGTGTCAGTTGAATCTGACAATGACATGACTTCATGTGATGAAGCTTCTGAAGATCATAGCATTGAAAGATGGATGTTAGCAATAAAGTCTAAAGTAGACTTCATATACAAGTGTTGTATATGGACCCTCGAGGATCCACTTATATGGGTAAGACCCATTAAGGTGTAAATGGATCTTCAAGAGAAAGAGGAAACCTGATGAAAAGGTAGATACCTTCAAAGCACGGTTCGTGGCCATGAGCTACACACCGAAGAGAAGACATCTTTTGCGATGAGACTTGCTCTCTAGTGACCTTGTTTTAACCCATCAGAATATTGCTAACCATAGCTACACAACTTGACTATGACATCTTCATAATGTGAGTCAAGATTGCATTCCTCTATGAATACCTCTCTGAGGATATTCACATGAAGTATCCCCAGGGCTTCATGGTTGAGGAAAGAAAGGTGTACCAGCTAGAGAACTCCATCTATGGACTCAAATAAGCTTCTTGTAGTTGGAATATTGGATTTGATGAAATCATAAATGTTATGGTTTCAGATAGAATCTTGATAAACCATGTGAAGCTTAGTGGGAGTGCCATTGTGTTCATCGTGCTAAATGTATACATCCTAATCATTAGTATTACAATCTGGTTGTTCCATACCTCGAGATATGATCTCAAGGATACCTCCTAGATCTTAGTTAGTTGTTTAGAACGAATGAAAAGAGGGTATTGGGACTATCACATTAGTATTACACCTTGGATATAATCCATTTTTTGGAAAATTCTAAGAAAGGCTTCCATCCCTTAAGACACGGTACTGACCTTTCTAAAGGGATAGCACCTCAAAGAGTTGAGGATGTGAATGCTAAGACTGCTAGCCCTTGGGCATCAGCTTCGAGAAGCCGGGTGTATGATAGATGTGTACAAAAGCCAGATGTCTGCCATGCAGTGGGAGTAGTACACTATTACTAATCCTACTACGATGATAAAACACTTGATTGCAGTAATAACAATATCTTCATAGATGACAAGACTTTTGAGATAGTGATCTCAAAGAAATTAAGACTTAATAGTTAGTAATCTAAAAGGTCTTAACTACGAATACATTAGGAGATAGAGATCTCCAGGAATAAGGGTATTCTATTAAGGATAATAGAAATTGCATACTGGTTATAATCATTATTGAGGTGTAGTGTCAAGGACACTATGACTGATATGATTGAGTATTGGTTGCATGAGATGCAACATTCGCATTGGATGCGAGCACTGTCACTAGGAGATATGCAAGTGCCATAAAAGGACTTGGCATAGTCTCTTGGGAACAGAGTGACTGATCAGATTACCTAGCTATTTTCTAAATAGCCTATGATTGTCACATGAGTGTGGGTTTAAATGATTAGCCCACTAATTGATCTTTGGGCTAGTGGGTGATTGTTGGACATGCGAGCCCACGGCGAACCATTATGCGATAAATGTTATTGCGAATTTCATTCCCTGAACTGAAATGAAGAATAAATAATTTGCATAATAGGTCCCTTAGTACAATTAGGGTTATGTACCATGTCCATCTTAATAATCATACAGTTGTTGCTTCAATTATTGAATCATAGAGGCTGGTGCTTGGATGAATATCCAAAGAGTTAGATTGAGGACTAATCTAGCACCGTCAAATGATTATTAAGAGATGATCTCCAACCTGAGTAGGAAATGGTAATCCTTTCTCACATAGGCTGATATCTGACCGACCTCTTGATGCAGGTCCTCTACATAGGAATAGAGATTTGGAGGCGTCTTATTAGTTAGGTCAAAGAGTTGCCTTAACGAGATCGAGATAAGAAAAGTCCTATGTCATATGCTGTCATGATATAGGCGCGCATCCTCTGACCGGAGATAGATGTATTACTATATATCTGAGTATGTACATTTGGCAGACCAATAGGATGATGACCTAATCAAAGTATATACATCGGCACGCTGGTGTGCATATAAGGGCATATGAGTAATACGATCTCTCAAAGGGATCATACATGTTCAATATTAAATCAGAAGACATGAGCTCACTCATGAGATATTGGGAAGAATCAAATTCCGTGCACGGTCGTCTCGCTTTGGAAGCTTGACTGAATTTGTAGGTTTGATATATACTTTTGGAAAGTATATGATCAACAACTAGGTATGATATACGCTTTTGAAAAGTATATGATTGATACCAACTCCCAATAGTCAAATTAGAAACTTAATGATAAATCCCTGAAGTAGACAGTGTAAACTTGATCTTATACTTCGGGATTATTCTGGGTCTTCTAGTATGCAGGATGTACATGTATTGGGAATACTTGAGGGTGATGTGATCATAAACGGTTGTGTAACCATGATGCTTCCATTCCTAGGGAGTGATGAAATGGGTCTGGATTTTAGTGACTCCTCTCAGTAGAGAAGTAATCTGATCTTAGTGCAAATGTTGGACATTGATCTGAATGTGATTCATATACAATGAGAATATTAGATTTGCGGTCTTGATTTAATCAAGCATCTATGGGAGGCCCGGGATCTGGATTTGAGATGTGATCTCAATATCCAAGTCACTATACATAGAACAATACAATCGCCCTGTCCTTATCTCCAAGTATTCGCGGAGAAAGCACATTATCCTTGAAAGAGTTCAGGATAATTTAATTGTTGATATAAGTATCCGAGCATTGATAAAATAGATAATTAAATGTGATTTAATTATCATAAATATATGAATCTGATTCATATTATATAGAGAGTTATCTAAGATAATTGAATGTGATTTGATTATCAAAGATGTGAATAATATGAATGTGATTCATATTATTTGGGCACATGATAATAGAGATCCAAGATGATTAAATGTGATTTAAATATCATGGATATGAATAATGTGGATAGCACTATCCATATTAATTATATATATTATAAATATGATTTATAATATATAAGAGAGAGCAATTTGTAATTTACATTTGTTAATTAAATGTTAATGTGAATTGGATTCACATTGGACAATTAATTAAAAATGTAATTCACATTTTATATTAGGTTGTGAATGCGATTCATAATTTTTCAATGGCAATATTGTAATATTCACAAAATAATTGTGAATTATTGTTGTTGAATAATTTACAACAAGTGTTGTTGTAAATCTTGGAGAGTTCTATGGAATAATGTAATCTCATGAGATCTCATGAGATTACATGAGATTGCCACCAAATCCCATATTATGGAAGGAGGCAATCTTCACTCCATAATCTCCATGATTGATTGATTTAATTTTAGATTAAATCATATTGATTTATCAATATATATTTAATATAAATTAATTTAATTGTTGTTGGTTTTTACCAACATAAATCTTAGCCATTAAAAGAAACACAAATCAATGAGAGCCATTGGATTTGTGTTGCCCATGGGTTGAGATCCATGGATCCCAAAATATTATAAATAGAAGGGCACCCCTTGCTCCTTCGGTGTGCCTCGCTCGTGAAGAAGACGCCGGATCTCGTGTGTCGAGATCAGGAGATCCGCCGCTTGGATCATCAACATGGATTGCGAGAAGTACGTGTTTCATCAACATGCTCGCAAGCGTCTCCTCCGTCGGATCGGACTTGAGACAGGAGGTCTCTTCGTTTAGAGACTTGATCGCAACCACGCTTCAAGAGGTAATCCTATTACTTGTTTGTGGTTTAGATGAAATGATTCGAGAAGTGTTTTTGGATCATGTGGTTCGTCATATGAAAATTTTTTAATTTCCGCTGCCTCGAGAAACTAGTACGACTAGTCGCTTACGATCGCATACGATGCGATCCTCACTCTTCCGTGATGTGCTTAAGGATCCCATATCCTTCATCACCGGCCTCTTGAGGCAAAGATCGGAGTTGAAGCCTTCATATTCCTCCAACCTAAGTGATCCAGGTATCTTCTTCGTCCACGTTCTTTCCTTCTTCTTTGTGTTCGTCCTTCTTCTTTCCCATGCATTTCCCTCAGCTATCCTTCTATTCCTACCATACTCACATCTCCTCCCCCTCAAGTCAATCGTAATACACCATGCTCAAAATCCTCCACACGCCACGTATCATCTTCCGCCTAGCCCTTCACCTCCACTCGACTTCATCGCCGACCACTATCATCCACTTTGCATGCATCTTCCACATCATACCTCCATCGATCGTCGAGCCTCAACCGCCCGCGTGCCACCTCGCATCCGGAAGCCCATCCTCCACTGCACTATCTCCAGTCGAGGACCTTCGACGTACTTTGACCCATGATATCGCTTTCACATTCACCATCTCAGTCGATCTTCCATCTGCCTCACTCGCCTTAGATGCCACAACCTCGACCACTTTACGAGACCCGCCTCAGCTCCCATTGCTCAGGTTGTGAGCGTCACCTTCACCGCCCTCCTTTAATCCTCACAGCCAGATGCCCTTGACCTACAGTTGCCATAGGATCAAGTCTCATGCCTTGGTCCATCGCCTCTCATCCAGCCACGTTGCCACCCTCCGAGGCTACTTCCAAGCATTTATGTTTGGCTGACAGGAAGCTGTATGCGCTCGCCATGTGGAGGTCCGCCCCGAACCATTAGCCGAACATCCCCCACACGTGCCCCTCACATGCGCAGGTGGGTGAATTGTAGTGACACCCCCATTCTTCCTGTAATTTCAAAGAAGGTCCATGTCGATAAAACGCATATGCGCCTCACGTGATATCTAAACCAAGTACATCAACACCCCCAGAGCTTCCAAAAATAACATCTGTACTACTGTCTTGGATAATTTATAGAAGAGCCCAAATGGATTCATAAAATTGCAGATCAGTATTTATGAAGGGTATAAATGCAAAACTTTTATCATTTTATTCACAAATAAGTCCTTGAACTTCTATTTCTCATAACTTGAGCATTTGTTATCAGATTTTTATGTTCTTGGTGTCGTTTTAAAGCTTATTTTCTTTTCTATCATATTAAACTTTGAGATTCGATTAATGAGACATTATTTGACAATAATTATTTGGGGATCCATTTTGTTAGTCTTGAGCACCTTTATTCTTTGGTATTGATTCTCGATAAATTGTGCATTTAATTAGGGGGTTTAATTTGAGAAACTAATCAGAGCTTATTAATTGCGATAATAATTGGAGGGTGTGCTAATTTGATTGGTTGCTTCTTAGATCTTTTTGCTTCATATCTGCTCACTTCACATTATCATTTTGCATCATATCATTACATCATTTAAAATCAATAAAAAATCGCATTTCTCTCAAATTACAAAGCCTTGATTTATTTTTCTGTATTAAAATTACTTTGAGAAACTCGAGCATCACATTTCCTCTTTGAATTAATATTATCTTCTTAATTAAAAACACATAAAAAGTGAAAAAAACACCAAAATAAAGCACTCTTCTTTCCTTTGAAATACTAATTTCTTAGATTATTTAATTATTAATCTTAGATCCTTATATTACCTCCATGAGTTCGACTTTGAAACTTAACCAAGTAAAACAAATTAGTTCGATCACATCAAGACTTGATTTTCCATATCATTCCATGGTGTGAACATCATTTCTTGGTGAATCGCTGAATTGCCCGACTACAACAACTACAGGATTTTTTTCGTTAATTCCACAAAATTAATGTAGGTGTTTTAGCGCTCGTCAGTAGACCTACCTTAGCATTTTGTTATATTTAATGAGGGAGTTTTTCTTTTTAAAGAAATTAAGTTGTTATATCCATGACTTAGACATTCACATTTCACGAGGTATAGTGCTCGGTTGATTATTCACCTGGAGGCCTCGTTGTGTTTTTCGCATTTCTTTTTCTTTTTTTCACGAGTTTTGAGTTTTTTCAACTTTCTTTTTATTTGTTTTGTGTGATTGAGCCCTAGGTTAGGAATATCTTGCTTGATAGATTAAGGTCCAAAGCCCTAATCAAATTGCATGTACATATATTCTCATGCTTGGATCTAGTCAAATTAAATAGTTGGTTATTTAGTTTTGAAACCACACATTTTGAGAGATTCCATACAACGCTTGCAGGACCCATTGTGGTGAACACCAAGGAATCCCCAAGGCTGGACTTTTGGTCTCTTCTCTAGATACTCAACATCTATTTCTTCACAATAATAGTAGCTTCTGTTCTAGGGCTCTTTCATCGGCTTGCATTGCATATAGAGTAGGTTTCAATTCTGCTTAGCATCATACATGAAGAGATTTGGAGGCAAGGTGAGCATTTCTATCTGAGCATACATCATTGATTTACGCTTGCATTACTTTTACGACTCTCTCTATTTTATTTTGAACACTTAGGATACTAAAAGAATCGATACCTCATTAGGATTCATGCATTTTATTAAAAATTTAAAAAAAAGTGATAACCAGTAAAATTGGGACTCCTAATTATACTCGACCATAAAATCAAAAAGAAAAATCATTGTCTTGGAGAGAGTAACCCCCTCATTGAATTCGTATTTTATACTTGGTGTGTACACATTAAGGATATGTGCCCCAATCCCAGGCCTACCTGCGAGCTTGTAGAACTTTTTGAAATTCACCTAACTCTAAAATTGACAAGATAAAAAACCCAAACCTTCATGGTCATCATTGTATTATGTGGTGAACTCAGGGGTTTGTTTGTTAATATTTGTGTTTATTTGTGTGCATACTCGATCTACAATGCGCGTTCGCGCCTTTTTCTTACATATCTTGATTTGACCCTCGTGCTCTCCCGATCCTCGTCTTTTGTTTCAGAGATGCTAAAATGAGCTAACAAATCAGATTCACTTGTCGTTGAGGCGACTACTTAAATTTCATGGCAATTTCAACAATTAACCTACACAATGAATATATCAAGCATATTACTATGAATCAAAATTTATTATACCCTACTAAATATGTATAGTGACAAGGAAGTAGGGGCCAAACATATGAATCAAAGGTGTAGAGCAATGTGAGCCAAAAAGAAATTCAAGCACAATATGCCTATCAAATGCTTAGCCAAAATATGGTTTAATGGGATTTTTATTTTATATATTTTTTATTTTGTTTTGTTTTATCCTTTTTTATATTGTTTTTAACTTTATATTGTCCTTTTTTCTTTCATATTTTTAGATTTTTATATTTTTTCTTTAAAATAAGTAATATAGAATATAATAGGCTATGTATATAACAAAAGATAACATAAACATAAATATAACTAAAAATAACTCAAATTATGGAATTAAGTATTTTTAGGTTTTAAATATTTTTTACTATTTTTGTGATTTTTAGAGAATTTTGCTAATTTTTATAGATGTTTAAAGTCAAAAAATATTCCAAATCAGGGATATAATAAATATCTGAAATTGAAATAAAGATTAAACACAACAAATAATACCTAAAATTTTCTAAATCAATTTTAATTCATAAATAATAACATAAAGATAATTATAAAATAGAAAACACTCTTTTTGGAACTTTTAGAATTTTATAGATTTTTATAAAGGATTTTTGTGTTTTACAATTTTTAAGTATTTTCTTTTTCTATTTTTATGGATTTTTGGTTTGAAATCTCAAAACACTTAAAAACACAATACATTTTTTAGGAATTTTCAAAAAGGTTTATATTTTTATGGTATTTTATACTACAAACAAGGGATATTGTTCTCTAAATGATTTTTAGAAAATATTAAAAACCTAATTTGCAAAATAAAAAAATATGAGGTGGAACTAGAAACAATCAAGAACCTACACGTATTTTTTTTTGTGATTTTTGGAGCAAAATATCTATGTTTAATTAATGGAGCAAATGCAAAAAATTTATGGCCTAGATGGGGTATAAATGTAAATAAAATAAAGCACGGGTCCTAATATGCAAAATATCCAAAAATTACAAAAGCGGATTAAGATTATGGACCAAATACAAATAATAAGAACTGCAAGGGTTTGCCTGCAAAATAGCCAAGCTCACGTGTATGGATACGTGAGCTTCACTAACAAGGACTCAAATGCAATTATAATAAACTCTAGGGTCCTAATTGCGAAATTTCCAGAGAATTTAATGCGTTACAAAATTATCACAAAACTTAATAATAAAACGATAAAAGTGTGGGATTAGCTCTGCATTACCCACTAATGGGCACGATCGGACGGTTGTAAGGGAACATGGACGAACAAGGAGGAATGTTCGTCTAGGAGAGCTTCGATTCGATATATCTGGGTCCTCTAATCTCCTTCCTCACTACAAAGTATCATAGAAGGTTGCTGGAAGGATCCTCTATCAACAGGAGGGCACAAGACGCCTCGACGATGGTCGGAGGTCGCCCACGAGTTCGAAGAAGCTCCAGAGCTTCAGGAACCTCCGACAGGCATCAAAATAGCATCTTGCAGGTCCTTGGTCTTCAATCCTACACAGGGTTAATCGAGATAAAAAATACGACTCTTTGGAGAACGTCAGAAGCAGGTATGGGCGAAGGAAGGCGTCGGGCGGAGCTCTCTAGCGTAAGATAGAGGGTGGAAAACGGTTCCACGTATCTATGCAAGATCTGGGTGAATTGAGATGTGTCAGGCAATAAGCAGACGAAGGGGAATATGAAGATGGTGAAGGATAGGGCGGAGCGATCTGGAGTGGTCGGTATGCGGTGGCAAAACTAGAGCTCCAACGAGGGCAAAATGTGGAAAACACGATGAAGCATCCAGATTCAAAAACAACTTGTGTCAACCCTAGATTAATGCTAACCTAAGGATTATAGAGAACGAAAGAAATAGGAGCTTACTACTACAAAGCACCCCAAGAGGAGCAGCGGAGGACAACGAGAATCAGATCTGGCCTTGATACGAGATTGGACCAACTCATATTGACACCAGAAACTTGATTCAAATCTCAGACATAGGGTTAGGAGGTGGAAGAAGGATCAAAATTGAGATTTGGACGGAGGTGATAATTTATACAAGTGGTGGAGCGAGGTCCAAGAACTAGGGAGTAGCAGCAATTTAGTGGCCCATTGGCCAAGGAATTACACGCACATGAATCAACAAGGAACGAAGTTCAACAGTGCAGAAGGAATTGAACCAAGTCGATGCTCGGATCGACTTGGAAAAAAAGGGAGAAAATGCGATCAAACATGGGTGTGTCAGATCCTAGGACGAGAGGCAGACAATTGAACAAAGTCAATTGGCGCCTCAACCTAGTTGGTCCACGTGGACCAACCAGGAAAAATAATCCTGAAAATTATTTATAAAATCAAAATTCTTAATATTTTATACACTATGTATTATGATTTTTATTTATTTTTTTGAGGTGTTTAATTACAAGTTATTTTTAAGGTTTCTTTATAGGTATACTTACCTATGTTTTAGTTCTTTTATTTTTTTAATTTGTATTTTGTATTTTATTTTTTTTATAATTTTATATATTTATACCTTATTTTTATACACTTATATATATATTTTTATTATATTTTTTGTGATATTTTATATACACTATAATAAATAGGTATATAAAATATGTAGGTATAAGTGTAGGTATTTCATCTATGTATTTAGTATACATATTTTATTTTAAGACTTTATTTGTAGTTTTATTTTAGTTTTAATATGTACATGTATTATAAATAGTTTTTACCAAATTATAAAAATATAAAATAATAAAGAATAAATAAAATGAATATTTTATTCGGGTATATTGTACAATAGGGGACCAAAACCTAACTTTCACACCATAAATTCAAAAAATATGAAACCACCTTCATTAAATAGCTTATTAAAAGTTATATAAAAATAAGGGTGATTTTGATACATTTTGAACTTTTTTTGAGAGATATGGGTTGAGGAAGTTGGGATTTAGGAATTTTAACAGAGTATAGCTTTTACACTTTATATTATTTTCACATGAAATCAATTTTATATTTTTCTATATATTATTATGTACAATTTCGTGTATAAAGTTTCTTTATTTGAGGTATAAAAAGTAAACAAGATTGGACCAACTCCAGCTATCACCAGGAACTTGATTCAAAGCTTGGATCTATGGTTAGGAGGCGGAAGAGGGATCAAATCTGAGATTTGGACAGAGATGATATTTTATACATGTGGTGGAGCGAGGTCCAAGAACTAGGGAGTAGCAGCGATTCAGTGGCCCATTGGCCAAGGAATCACATGCATGCGAATCAACAAGGAAAGAAGTTCAAAAGTATGGAAGGAATCGAATGAAGTCGATGCTCGGATCGACTTGGAAAAAAGGGAGAAGATGTAGGTGTGTCATATCCTAGGATGAGAGGCGGACAATTGATCAGTCAATTGGCGCCTTAACCTAGTTGGTCCATATGGACCAAATGGGAAAAGTCTTACTGAAATTTATTTCTAAAATCAAAATTAATTAATAAATGATTTTTTTAATTTAAAGTTATAAAGTAAAATTTTTTTATTATTTTATGTATTATTTTATTATGATTTTTATTTTTTTCAAGGCGCTCAATTACAAGTTAATTTTTAGTGTTTCTTTATAGATATATTGACCTATGTTTTAGCTCCTTTATTTTTTATTTTTGATTTTATTATTTTATTTTCTTATTTTATATGTTTATAACTTATTTTATACACTTATATATTTTATTACGTTATTTATGATATTCTATATACACTTAAAAAAATATATAAAATATATAGGTATATGTATAGGTATTCATCTACGTATTTAGTATACATATTTTATTTTAATACTTTATTTGTGGTTTTTTGGTTTTAATATATATATATTTTAAATATATTTACAAATATATAAAAATATAAAATAATAAAATAATAAAGAATAAATAAAATGAATATTTCATTTGGGTATATTGTACAATAGGGGATCAAAAACTATGTTTCACTCCTTAACTTCAAAAAATATGAAACCACCTTAATTAAATAGCTTATTAAAAGTATACAATTAAGATGTGATTTTGATACATTTTGAACTTTTTTTGAGAGATATGGGTCTGAGAAGTTGGGATTTTTGAATCTTATTCAGAGTATAACTTTTAAACTGTTTTTTGCAAGAACTCAATTTTATATTTTTCTATATATTGTTATCTACAACTTTCATGTACAAAGTTTCTTTATTTGAGGTATAAAAAGTAAACGAGATTGGACCAAGTCCTGTTGTCACCAGGAACTTGATTCAAATCTCGGATCTATGGTTAGGAGGAGGAAAAGGGATCCAATCTGAGATTTGGATAGAGGTCATATTTTATACAGGTGGTGGAGCGAGGTCTAAGAATTAGGGAGTAGCAACGATTCAATGGCCCATTGTCCAAGGAATCACATGCATGTGAATTAACAAGGAACGAAGTTCAAAAGTGCGGAAGGAATCGAACCAAGTCGATGCTCGGATCAACATGGAAAAAAGGGAGAAGATGCGGTCAAACATAGGTGTGTCAGATCCTAAGACGAGAGGCAGAAAATTGACCACAGTCAGTTATTGCCTCAACCTAGTTGGTCCACGTGGACCATCTAGGAAAAATCGTCCTAAAGTTATTTATAAAATCAAAATTAATTAATAAAAAAAATTATTTATTTTAAGTAATAAAAGAAAAAATTCTGTATTATTTTATTATGATTTTTATTTATTTTTTTGAGGTGTTTAATTACAAGTTTCTTTTTACGGTTTCTTTATAGGTTTATTTACCTATTTTTTGTTCCTTTATTTTTTTATTTTTTCATTTTATTATGTTATTTTATATTTTTATAACTTATTTTTATACACTTATATGTATTTTTATTAAACTTTTTATGATATTATATATACGCTTAAAAAGATAGGTATATAAAACATATAGGTATAAATATAGGTATTTCACCTTTGTATTTAGTATTCATATTTTATTTTAATAATTTCTTTATGGTTTTGTTTTGTTTTTAATATGTACATATATTTTAAATAATATTTACAAAATTATAAAATTATAAAGAATAAATAAAATGAATATTTTATTCAGGTATATTGTACAATAGGGGACCAAAACCGAACTTTCACACCTTAACTTCAAAAAGTATGAAACCACCTTCATTAAATATCTTATTAAAATACATATAATTAAGGGTAATTTTGATACATTTTGAGTTTATATTTGAGAGATATGGGTCTGGAAAGTTGGGATTTCGGAATCTTATTCAGAGTATAACTTTCACAATGTATATTATTTTTGCATGAAATCAATTTTATTTTTGTCTATATATTATTATTATCTACAACTTTCAGGTACAAAGTTTCTTTATTTGAGGTGTAAAAAGTAAAAATAAAATGGATCCTAAAATGAATAAATAAATGAATTTATTGTATTATTGGCCCTTATTTCCCCCTACTTTATTCATTGTCGTCCTAGACATCAAGATACCTAGGTCTTGGGGTTTAGGGTCATAAAATACCTTTTGCATTTTATTATTTTTCTTTTGTTTTCTTCATTCTATTATTTTGATATTAAAAATGGTATTTTATATAATATTTATGCAACAAAAAATGAATGTTAATTTGTATAAATTAATGGTATTTACATGCATTAGCTAGGTTTTTTAAGGCCAAAATGATAGAATAAAGGTGATGAAATGGAGATTCATCACCCCCCTTATACTTGCCTTTGCTAGTCCCTAGCATACACTTATGCAATAAATGCAGGAAATGAATAACAAAGAATATAAAAAGAAAGAAAGTCAATTAAATTTAATTCTCAAACTTTCCTTCACAAAATCAAAGTTTGGAGCTTAAGACGGACCTTTGGAATTTTAGTGCAGTCAGAACCTTATTTGGAAACATATTTGGAACACAACAACCTTCGATAATCCCAACACTCTACACAAGTCTCCTCGATAGCCAGGTCAGAATATTTCAATGCATACGCAAACCCTTATGACTATGAATCTCACTTGTATAATGTATGTGATTGAGGCTCCCCTCAACTGAAATCACAAAGAGACTGACTTCTCCAGCATGACAACCAAATGATTCCTCAATCCGGCAACTCTTTCCTCGATGAGTGGGGTATTACCTTCTAAGTTCAAGTGGCAACCGGCTCAAGAGGAGGGGGTGAAGAGAAGAATGGACGGTAGCCAGTGTAGCTACCTATCCTAGGATGCATGACAAGTGTAGTCAAGTCGTCCAGCTGCAGGCTCACAAGATATGACTTTGAAGCTTAAGCTTGCTTATTGACTATACATATATGTACAGTCTAGCATGCATTTTATTTTTAATCAGGCCTGTCCACTTTTTTGGAGTTTTTGCTTTTTGCTTTCTTTTGAAATACTATACAAAACTGCATTTACATAAGGAGTTTTTCCTCTTGAGCCAGTAGACTATCCCTCTTTTAAATCATTATTGCAACCCACACTCTCCTGTCTTTATACATCTTTGCTACTGGACGGGTTGGGGTGCACTTCCCTCTCTAGACGAGGACAAATGTTTCCACTTGTATGCGTCTCATACCCGCAAATCCAATCCCCTCATCACTTCAACTGAGTTGAGCCTAGTGAAGGGTGCAGCTTTCCAAGTTAGGTCATTATCAACAAGAGTTGTGTGTGTGCTATGAAATACTCTACTTAGGCAGTCAAGAATACATTGAACCGAGTCTCACGATTCTTAAAGAATTAAGTCAACTAGACCTGAAGTACCTCAATTCCAGTTCCTATAAGGTTCCTATGATTAGGTAGATTTAAGTTCCAACCAAGATCCAATCTTCGGATTTAACTTAGACTCGTTCAATTACCAAACTCAATTCAAAAAATGCAAATGCTATGCAAAAGCTATGTACAATGCAAAAAATATTTTTGTGATGCAATTTTCAAAGTTTTGAACTTTTTATAGATTTTTTTGAAAAAAATTTTGCAAATGTTTTTAGGATTTTTAGTTTTGCAAATGTTTTGTGATTTTTGAAACAAACTATTTTGGCTCAGAAAATATGTACAAATATTTACACGGGGATGCCTATTATAATTTACAACAGTTGATTTTTAAGAATTTACAAGAGATATGTGATTATTTTATAGATATGTATATATAGTTAGTAAAGAGTTTCTATGTGATGTATATATTCCCCAAACTTATTTGAAAATCCTTTTACAAATGATTTTGAAAACTATAGTCCAAAATAATTTTCAAAAGTAATTTTTACAAACATTTCAAAATCATTTTGCAAAGGTTTTTCAAACAGTATATATATATTTCACAATATTTTAGCAACCATTTTCAAAACCGTTTGCAAATCAGTTTTCAAAACATTTCTATTTCACACAAAGAAAAGAAATTTTTACAATCAAAATATTTTACATAGGTTGAAAATATTTGACAAAATATTTTCCAAATAGTTTTCAAAAGATTTTCCAACTATTTTTCAAACATTTTGCAAAAAATATTTTTACTTGATTTATTAATCAGTATATACAAAAAGAATTTGAGGAATAATAAACATCTTTTTATTAAGTGATTTTATGAATTGTATAAGTATATATATATATTGTTTTATACATTGTTTTAGCCATATTTATTATTAAAAATACGAAAGTACGAGTTATGGCTAAATTATATAACGCAGTATATACGACCACCCTATACTTAGCTTGAGCTATGTCCTCAGAGATCAAAGAGAAAAAGAGAAGACATAACTCGTACTGAGTATTGAAGAGTCTGAAGAATAAAGAATGATGGAATGAATGAATCAATGAGAATTTGGTCGTTCCCCTATACTTAGGATCAAATAGTCCAAAGTATAAGAGATTGTACACAAGGTAGGGAGGGTCAAGTGTGGGAATGAACAGATCGTACTCGGACTGTCTCCCCCTATACTTAGGGTAAAATATCCCTAAGTACAGATAAGAAGAGGAGACAATAGAGGAGATCAAAGAATGAAAGAACTCGGGGTGCGCACCCCTATACTTAAGACAAGGTATATCCTAAGTATAGAACACTGATAAAAAGGGGCGACACCTTTTCGATAGAAAAAGAAAAATGAAAATGAAAAGAAGAAATGAAGAAATGAAGAAATGATAGTTGAAGATAGAATAAGAGCTTTGAACAACTATGGGTGAACATCACCCTATACTTAGGACAAAGTACGTCCTATGTGTAGCCATGATGAAGGGGATGCCACCTTTTCGAGAGAAAAAGAAACTAGAGAATGAAAAGAAGAAAAGAAGAAAAGTCATTCAAAAATGTTGTGATTTGCAGCTATGGAAGTATTCAGCTCATCATCATAAATCACTTGGATTGAGTCAACGACAGATAGAAATGTGTCAAGTTTTAAGATACTATTTTAGAAGATGTACGTTTACCACAAATGGTTGTGCATCAACTGATAAACTAGATATCATCACGCTTTCATTGTCACACACATGCCTTACTATAAACAGACCTATCCATTTTCTCTTCAGCTTGCCTGGAAAGATCTTCAATTTTGCATCGAACAACCACATCTTCTAACCTGACTTAAAGGACTTGTGGCGGATATGCTTGTCGTGCCACTTTTTGACATTCTCCTTGTACATAAAGTTATAGTCATACTCTTAATTCTCTGAATCCAATAATCTAATCAGATCCACTTTTCGGTTCTTCCCAGCTTTCTCAGAGTCCATGTTGCAGATGTTAATGGCCCATAAAGATTTGTGAATCAGCTCAACGGGCAGATGACATGGCTTGCCATAGACAAGGTGATAGGGGGACATTCCTAATGGAGACTTGTACATGGTTCTGTAAGTCCAAAGAACTGAATCAAATAGCTAAGACCAGTTCTTGCGATCCAGACGCACAAACTTTTGTTGAATTTTCTTTATCTCCTTGTTTGAACGTTCAGCTAAGCCATTGGACTGTGAGTGGTATGGTGAAGTGACACGATGTTCTATACAGAATTTTTGACTTAACTTCTTCACCTATCTATTGATGAAATGGCTAACCCTATCTGATATTAGAATCTTAAGAATCCCAAACGGTGCCATGATGTTATCACTTATGAATCAACAGAAAGTCCAACTGTCAACGGTTCGGGCGGGAATAGCCTCCACCCAGTAACTCACAGTTGACAAAAAGCAGAATATATTGGTAGCCTGGTTGTTCTAAAATGGGCCCATAAAGTCGATGCCCCAAGCGTCGAAGACGTTTGATATCTGAATGAACTTCAGAGGCATCATATCTCTCATTCCTATGGTGTCGCCCATCCTCTGGCAGTCAGTGTAATGCTTCACGAAATCTTCTACATCCTTGAATAATGTAGGCCACCATAGGACACTCTGAAGAACTTTTATTGTCATTTTCCTACCTAAAAGGGGTCCTCCAGATTCTTTATCATGACAAAGTGGAAGGACGCTCGGAAGTTCCTCCTGAGGAATACACCTCCTCCATATGCAATCTGCCCCCTCACAGAAAAGATATGGATCCTCCCATGAGTAAAAATGGATTTTAGACAAAAAATTGTCTACTTCTAGCTTCGGCCAATCTTATGGGGTTCTCTTGGACATAAGATAGTTCACAACATCAGCATACCAGAGGAGCGAGGTGACTGGCAAAATTGCCTCATCTAGAAAGATTTCTGTGATTGGTTGTAAGTTCGACTTAGAGATTCAGGTTGCGGGAGTCTAGACAAGTGGTCGGCCACCACATTCTTAACTCCAGGTTTATCTCGAATTTTGAGGTCAAATTCCTAGAGGAGAAGGATCCATGAGATGAGGTGAGGTTTCACATCCTTCTTCTGTTGTAAATACCATATGGCAGAGTGATATGTATATATGATGACCTTAGACTCGAGGTGATGTGATCTGAACTTTTCCAAGGCTAAACTACCGCCAACAGCTACTTCTCAATGACTATGTAATTCCTTTGAGCCTTATCGAGGGTTTGTCTAGTGTACTGAATAACAAATGGGACATTGTCTTTCCTCTGTCCGAGCACATCACCGATGGCATAATCTGATGCATCTGTCATTATCTTGAAAGGTTGTGTCCAAATCGATGGCTGCAGAATAGGGGCCTGAGTGATAAGTTCTTTCAATTTATGTAAGGCAAGGAGAACATGGTCATCAACAATTAAATCATTCTCCTTACCTAGTAGCTCTGTCAACGGTCTGGCAACATACTGAAATCTTTGATAAACTGTCGGTAGAAACCGATGTGGCCCAAGAATGACCCGACTTGCTTGATAATGGTAGGTGGATCTAGTTTGGAAATCACCTTCACCTTGGCTAGGTCAACCTCCATGCCACGTTTTGATACAACATGACCCAGCACAATTCCTTCAGTCACCATGAAGTTGCTCTTCTCCCATGAGAGCACTAGATTTACTTCGCTTAACTCCATAAGACCCGGTCCAAGTAATCAAGGCATTGATCAAAGGAGTCCCCGTAGACTGAAAAATCGTCCATGAAGACCTCAAGAAAATTTCCTACCATGTCGATGAAAACTGCAAGCATACATCTCTAAAATGTGGTTGGGGCATTACATAGCCTGAACGACATCTGTATGAAGGTGTATGTACCAAATGGACAGGTGAACGTGGTTTACTCTTGATCATCAGGAGCGATATCAACTTGATTGTACCCAGAATTCCCATCCAAGAAGCAGAAGTATTCTTTCGCTGCCAATCTCTCGAGAATCTGGTCAATTAAAGGCAAAGGAAAATGGTTATTCTTGGTAGCGAGATTGAGTCTTCTGTAATCCATGCACACTCCCCATGTAGTGGGTACTCTGTGCACGATCTCCTCTCCTTTGTCATTCTTTACAATGGTGATCCCTGATTTCGTCGACACTACATGCAAAGGGCTCACTCATTTGCTAACGGAGACGGGATATATGAATCTCACTTCGTACCGTTTCTGAATTTCTTTCATGACAATCTTCTGAAGGTTCATATTTAGCCTTCTTTGAAATTCGTGAGAGGTTTACTATCTTCCTCAAAGAAAATGCGATGCGAACAAATGGAAGGATTGATCCCATGGATATCCAAAGTTTTCCAACCAATAGCCTTGCGGTTTCATTCAAGAACCTCCATCAGACGAGATTCTTGGTCTTCGGTCATATGACCATTAACGATGTCCAGGTACATGTTAGGTTCACACCCAAGGAAGGCGTAATTTATATTGGAAGGCAATAGTTTTAGCTCTGGCGGAGTGGGAGCTACTTCGGTGGTGACTTCGGCTATCATAACCGGCGGTGGTTCTTTCATATGTTCGGTGTCCACCATGCTTTATTCAGCCTCTTTATTTAAAAATTCATAGAAGTTTTCAATAATATCCTCTTCATTTCAAAAATCCTTAATGATCTGCTCTTGGTTTTGAGGGCACATGATCTCCACAGAAACCTCGTGAAGCAATTCAGTAAGAATCTCATCATGATCGACAAGGGGAAATTTGGCTGCGATTTCCATTCCTTTCTCAGTATAGAGGAATTCAAGGATCTCATTATCATTGATAAATAGGTTGGTATCTTGAATTTCAACTGGGAAATCGTTGTCTTTGGAATGGTCAATCACCTTCACACCTGCTGCAGATGTTTCCTCTGTAGGATTTGCATAGGACATGGTCTCTATCTTGACTTTGCTATCACTTGAGCTGAAAGTAATCTCTCTAGGGATGTAATTCACTACTGCATTGGCTATTCGCAGGAACGTTCGTCCAAGGATGATTGGGGTAAGGAATAGAGGTGCGGAGAGGTCCATATCTAGCACAACAAAATCGATAGGGAACTGCATACCCTTAACATAGGTCACTTGAAGGATTTTTCTGTGAATTGCAGAATCATCTTTGTAGGTTGGAGCGGTCCTAACTCGAATTCCGTGAGAAGTGAAGCTGTCATTAATTTACATAAGACCCACTGTCAAGCAAAGTATGTTTAAACTCTTGGTCAAACATCTGATAGCGAACGTGTGATGCTCCTTTATTTGGCTTTTTGTCCGGGAGATTGTTGATGGCATTGACTGTGGCCAATGTAAGGATATGCTTTTCGGACTTGCCACTTTTACTCCTTGCATTGTGAGGATGAGGTCGGTGCCTTGTTGTAGATGCATCTTTTAGTCCTTTCTTTATAGTATGCATGTACTCAAGAGCTTTCATCAAAGGCATATTCAAGACCAAAATTTGAATAATTTCTACAATAGAAGATCTGACAATGAATTTTTCAAATTTTTCATTTTTTATATTTTTTCATTACTTCTGGAAAAGGAATATTTACAAAATTAGAAATTGTATTATTCAATGTCTTTTCCATATAATCGTTTATAGGTAGATGAAAATAATGTGTAAAATCATCTACCAATTGTGGACCAAAAAATGTAGACTCAGCTTCGTTTGCTTGCTTTGGATCCTCTACAGGTGCAAGAATCTTCAAGATTGGTGCAGGTTCTGCGGTATGTCCAGGCGTCTTGAATGTTAGTTGTTCTCCATCGAATTCGCTATTATCTTTTTGTATTTTTGCATTTTCTTCATTTTTTTGTGATTTTTCCGCAGATGGTGCTCCTTAAAAAATGATGCTTGGCCCTCATGTTGGTTGGACTGATGACTCCCCGCCAAATGCAATATGCTTTCCCTTCTCTGTTGTCAATGGCTGCAGTTCTCTACCGCTCCTGAGAGTAATAGTGTTAGATATAAACAAATCATTTCTACCTGAATCGGGCAGATTGCTGCACACTACCTGCTCCTTGCATCGAAAATTGTTCGGATTAGCTTCGACCCGGGCTGGTATAACAGTTTTGGCAGCCATTAGATCGTCAATCTTTTGGTTCATCTTAGCCATGTTCTTCACTAGTTGTTCTAAGCACACCAGGGATGGGTTCACCAGCACAGTCTCAGAAGATTCACCCAATTGGGGCCTCTAATTCTGATAGTGTGGGGGAGGTAGCTGCCGGTAACCCTGAGAAAAATGGTTAGGAGAACGGAGAGAAGAGTATTGTGAGTAATGCTGAGAGGGGGTAAAAATTTTGATATGGTGCAAATGGCTGGTGCTGAGGAAAGCCCTGATGACGGTAGCGAGACTGTTGTTGTTGATACCCTTGCCTCCAGGTGTTCCCATATTGCAGAGGCTACTAGCTTTGGGGTGGTAGGGTTGGAAGTTCCTCCCTCCCTGTCGCTATTGGTGGTGAGACTGGTTGGTCAAGTTCTAACCCAAAGAGTGTCCCTGAAGACGGGTCATCTATTGTTCATGCTCCCACACACCATTTATCTCTTGGATCTGTGGCAGAGGTGGAGGAAATTGCTCCAGGTAGACTGGCGACATCTCGGGTTGATAAACAACCATCTGGGTCTGGGACTACGAGGGTTGCTCCGGAACCTGCACATAGTATATGTGTTGGATAGGTTGGGGTTGCAGGAGACTCAACTGAGGAGGCTATATTGGTGATGGTTCCTTCTGCTCGGCGAGGGTGTCGGCAGTGGCATACAGAGAGTTGCAAGCATTGGCATTCAAAGCTTGAACGAGTTGCTCCAGCTGCTAGGAAATCAAGTCGAGTTTTCTTAACCCTGGGTCCTCTTCTCAACGATCGAAAGTTTCTCGATGTCTTGTGACCTCTTCTCAATGATATCCACCTTGGACATATGGCTCCCAATGTTGCTAAGGTTGGAGCTCTCATCCCTGTCTTCGGCGTGAGTTAGTCATGTTCACGAGCTTGTGATTGGTGGCAGGCATCTTCATATAGGCACATGATGAGGATTAAGCAGCCTCTATGATGAATATGCATTTCATCATCTTTATTCATTTATTTTAGCTTAAAATCCCTTTTAAAATACATATATGTTACTAAGTCCATGTTCTTACTAACCTACATCTGTGTGTACATATTGTACATATATTACTATTTTAACCTAAATAAACAAATAAATAAAAGGAAAATAAAGAAATAAAAAGACTGTATATATGCAATAGATACAGGCTGACACGAACCCCGAGAGAAGGTCAAGACTTAACCTGATCGGCCAGGAATAAAGTAGGGGGAGATAGGGTCTTTAATTAAGAAATAAAAAATGTGTTTTATAAATACTTTTCATTTTTTTATTCAATGCATATTTGTATAAAACTTAAATTATTTTATTTATCCATAAATTGACCTCAAATTAAATAATTTTCCTAAATAATAAAATTACTTGTAAAATAAAATAATGTACAGAATCAAAATAAAAACACTTGGAAGAGGCTGTAAAGCAATAATTGAAAGAGCAATTTTGGCTTCATATAAACTCAAATTGAATCAATCTCAAGTCCATTTTATTCTAAATTAAATTATCTTCAGAATGTAGTGGTATATTTGTAATAATTATAAATATTATTCACAATAATTTAAAGTAAATAAAAAAATATTAAAAGAAATTTTAAAATTATTTCCTTATTTGTACATGTGTATAATGTACCTTATGTATATATGATATGTATGTAATTAACCACCTTATATAAAAACCACCAAAAATAATATCTAACATGAATTAACTAAATTAATATAATTTCAAAAATCTAATTTAATGTATTTATTTAAATTCATTTGAAAACATGCCTTTTGTATACAATTTGAATATATGCCTTAAATAGCCACCATTAAGGTGGCTAATTAATTCTTCATATTAATTAATTTATTTATTTATTTAATTCCGAATTTCATTTTTAATTAATTAAATAATTATATTTATTTATTTATTTAAACAACCACTAAATACCTTCCTTTTTATACATATCTTCCTTTTTGTTTTCTTCTTCTTTTTAATGGGTCTCATTTCCTTCATTATTCCTTGATCAATCTTTGGTGAGAGGAGCCTAATCTCCAAGAGTCGTCTCGTTGTAGAAAGGTGCCCAGCTTCCAAGCCATCCGGTGACAACGAGTCGGTCCTCGTCGAGGCCATCATGACATTATCAGCTCCCACGGTGAGATCCGCTTTGTTTCTCATTTTTCATCTAGGTTAATCGTAGTGTAATTTTTTAATTTTAATTTTGCTGTCAATTTCCTATTTTAATTTCACAGACATTTTTATTTATCTCATAATCGTAGTTAATTGTTTTTAATCGATCATCGTGATTCATCCACCCTCGATTTTGATTTCATAATCATCCTCTCGATCTACACGTTCACGTTCTATCTCACAGATCTATCATCTCCGACCGTGTACGGTGGCCGGAAACTCAATTCCAATCCATTACCTACGACGGAACCCCTTCGTGCACTAATTCTTTTTTTGACCAAGCTGTCGTGCTCGTATCAGGTTTTTGTATTCGCTTTTATTGCTGGTACAAAGATTTCAAAAAATACAAAAAAATAAAATAAAAATATCAAATGCTGCTGATTTAGAAAAAAAATTAAGCAGTGGTCGCAACCCTCCTGCGCCTGAGGCACCGCCGCTACCTGAGAAGAAATGCCGCCACCACCATGGTAGCGCCAGCTGCATGTGCACCATGCGACCATCGCGACTTCAACAGATGATCCACAGATCTGCAACCACCTTCGATGCACCACCTGCGCAAGAGCACTGATCGTCTCTGCTCGTCGCCCTTCTATGATTAGAGCACTCTCTAGACGTCAACTCCACCACAACATCTGCTCACATCAGCCACTATCGTCGCTGCCCAGAGCCGTTATTCTCCTCCGCGCTAACCCCACACACCACAGCACTTCCACCACGACCCCCATGCTGACTTCTGCCCTTGTGTGAAAAAGTTCGACTAGCCGCCACCTCGCGTGAGCAGCTAGTCGTGTCGCTCCCGTGCACGTATCTCTTTCGATCGAAGCCATCGATCCGCCACCACCTACGTCGCCTATAACCAAGCACCGACTACCGATCTCCTGCCTTGTGCGTGAAGAAAGAATATGTGACATCCCTTCACTCTCGTTCCAGCCGCTCTACCATCTAGTTGTCGTGCTTGGAGGAGAGGCGAGAGGGTCACACCCCCTTCTACCTTGAGCAAAAATAAAGAACAGGAACCGCCAATTCAATCCCTAATTTCAGAAAACCTACATTCAAGCCCACCGAGTTTCTAATAATTGCAGAAAGAACCACTGCCTCCAGAGCAAGTCACCTGTCTCGCATTTTCCGCCTGCATATTATTTTTGTTAACTTTTTATGCAAAAACTTTAAATATTTACATTTCAGTCCTTGTATTTCTCACATTTACTTTGCTTGTTCTTTTCATTGAAATAAATATTTTTATTGCTCAATAAATTCTGGAAAATTCATGTTATACTCATGTTGTTTAGCTCTTCATTAAATAAATTTTGCATTCCATTTTATTTTTATTTGCTATTATTAAAAAATAGAAAAACATTGCATTTTTCACTGTTTGTAATTGAAAATTCATAAAAAAATTCAAATGTTACGTTAAAAATTCTAAAAAAATTAGGTTAGCTTTCTTTCTATTTATCTAATTTTCTATCCAATATTGGTGCATTAAATCTTTTCAAAAATCAAAAAATTAAAAATATCAAAAATCTTAGAAAAAGCATAAAAATTGTAGAATAATCCAAAAATTACAATTTTATTTCCTATTTGTATATGATTTCTTTTAGTTTTCAGTAAAAATAAATTCAGTAATTTTTTATTTTTTTGCTATTTTTAAATTACAAAATAGTCCAATATATTCACTATTTATTTTTTCTCCTATTTTTATTCTTTAAAAAAAAATTAAAAATGTGAAAAATCATCCCAAAATAACTAAAAATAGTAAAAATATAGTAAAACACAAAAAAAATTATTTGGACATTTTTAAGCATTTCTAATATATTTGAAAAATACAAAAAGTTGCATTTCTTTGTGTATAAATTTGCTTTGAAAAACTTATTATTTTGAAAATAAAAAATTACAAAATTAAAAATCATTAAAATTTTAAAAATGTGAAAATCTAAAAGTTATAAAAAAAATAAAATGAAAATGAAAAAAACAAGCATATTGTACATTGAGATTCCTTTTTATTTTCATTGATTTGTCAATTATCATAATAATCCTCGGATTTATAGCCTCTCCGAGTTCGATCATATTGCTATATAGGTAAAATAAATCACAAAATTCTCTTGCTATATTTTTGAAATTATTTCAACTTGAGAAAAAGAAATTTTTATTGTTGAGGTATTCTTTGGGTTGCAACGACACATTGCATTTATTTTCATAAAGAAACCCCCGTGAAATTCTCTAAACAACACTCTCCTTCAGCAATGTCCTCAAAAATGTCCCAGATGACATCCACATCCTTATTGAAATACGAGCCACCATAAGCGGCATCAATGAGCCTCTAGCTTTCTAGTGTCAATCCAGCAAAGAAATGTTGTACGAGACTGGTCATTGGAATCTCGCGGCGGGGACACTTTTCCTGCAAGTCCTTGAATCTCTCTCAAGATTTATGTATCGTATCGTGGGGCTACTGACAGACGCTGGAGATGCGCATCTGGTTCAGGCGACCGAGATGGTAGAATTTATGGAGAAGTGCTGACTTCAACTCCTCCTAGGTCATCACTACCTTTCGTAGATGATCGATCCAATACAGGGCCTTGTCTTGGAGGCTAAGAGGAAAGGCAGTCATCTTGATCACCCCTAGAGGAATGTTGGGGTAATAGCGATGGCACAGATGCGACCAAAATTTTGCAAGTGAATGTACAGTTCCTCTCTAGCATTCTCATGGAATGTAGGGAGCAAGTATAGAAACTACAGCTTCATCTCCAAGTGGGCATGAATTTGTTGAATTTGGATCCACTCTGTGTTACAGCCCGCTCATGGATTGTATGTTTCCTTCAGGGTTGGCTTCGATGGTGGTGTTCCTGCTCCTCTTCTCTCGTATTAGAGTCCATCCACTGAAAAGTCATCTCCTGCACATCCTTGGTTAAACTCACTCTCACTGTTCATCTCATCCTCTCTTCTGCCCTCTCTCTCATCGGTCCTCCTCCTCAAGTCATTCAACATATCTGGGAAGGCAGATTAGGATAGAGCCTGATTGGTCAGCTACTGTTGAATGGCATGTATAGGAGTGAGAAGCTAACTGTTGACTTCATTTTGTGTGGTGTACTGCCCGTCCCCCTGATTGGCTTCTTCTTCTGGCCGGGGCAGTTGTACCTTTCCTCTTCCAATGGCCATTTCAAATTCTTCTTGTATTTCTAGCTCGAGATCAGGTTCTTGGTCTGCACATGGAAGAATACCTCGATCAGTCTGAATTGTAGCACTAGATGTAGAGAAATGTTTTGTGTTCAAGTCAACACAGAACTTTGTTAAGGATGACGATGTATAAGGAGTGAATTCAATGTCCATCCAAAACTGGTAGAGTTCGGGACAAGAGTGATCCTGTATTCTTGGAGACGACGGGGTGTCTGGAGATCAGTTCGCAGAGTCAAAACTAGGTTCTCCGGAATCACCCGGAATAATTGGAGAAGACGAGCATATGGAGTCGATGTGGGCATTGACGGTTTCTTAACTAAGCCGTCCATGTATCATCATCTCGAAGAGCAAGAGGAGATCGATGTGGATGAAGGATATGGAGGTCAACGAGAAACAAATCCTCCTTTGTAGCATGTAGTCTACATTTTGTAGCCTAAGGTCTCAACTAAATCCTCCTTAATAGCTTGTAGTCTGTACTTTTTAAGGTCCACATAATCCTTCCTGGATACCTACTCATCCAAATAAATAGAAGAAGGAAGCCGATAAGCGAAACCACTACTTCAGATCTTGCTCGCAACAGAATCACTCGTGAGCGTGCTAGGACCTACTCAGATGCAAGAAGATGAGACAGACACCCATGTGAAGGCGTTGTCTGAGCTCAATACTTTGGACAAGGCCGATGCTCTACGCAATAGAGAACATCATCGTTGACAAATCCCTACTCGTCTACGTACGATAGAATCGCCAATACTTCAGAAATCTAGGCAATATACAAGGCATCCACAGACTGGGTTTTGGGCTCTACTCCTTATGATAACGTTCTCCCTCAGGGAAGGAGACCTTCCAATGCAACCTGAAAACAGATGAGGGCTTTGCTCACTCAAGGAAATGAGTCCAATTAATCGATTTTATTTAGGTCAAGAATTTTTAGTTATCCCTTTTTTAATAATTTTTTTGTGTTATCACTTTCTTTGAGTAGATTCAATACAAGCGCCTATCGTTTTTGTATTTTCTTTGATTCCTATATTATCAAAAACAGAGGAAGATTGCAGAAAAGCAATGCAAGGTGACACTAAGATGGAAATCTCACCTTAGCACCTAAATGATGAATGCTCAGTTAGAAGACATGCAGTGCTTCCCATATCTCTCCATGAGGGATGCAAACAAGGAATTTTTAAACCTATACTATATGTCGATAGGAACAAAGAAGTCGTCCCTAGCAGGCAATTACTACACGTAAAGAACCAAATGCTAAATACTCAGAGTGAAACCTAAGTTCGGTTATCGATGTCGATCGGTGCCCGCCACAACATGTCCAGCCAGCACTATATACGACCTCTCTCAGCACACGGTTTCAAGGCTGAATATTAAACAACTGATTATTCTATGTCCAAACGTGAAATCTATAGGTGCATGCAAAATAATTAGGTGTTTGGCCTTAGGTTACATGATCATGCAAGCCTGACGACTAAGGGCTCATTCCATGAAACAAATAAAAATAAGGCAGCAAGCATGAATCATGAGAAACAAATAAAATAAGACAATGGAAAACACAGAAAACGAGATGAGCCCCCAAGTGAAAAACACTTGGAAATTGGACCCGAGTGTCCAAGACTAATGTACGTGTTCTATTACAAAATAATAATTCGAAAATAAGAGTTTCTCTCACATAAAAATAGAATGCCTAAGCTAATGTCCTCTCTCTCTAGAGCCTCCTACTCTCTCTTGCTGGCTAGGTCAAAATAGTCGGCTCCTCATTCCTAAGGTTGTGTAGGATCACCTAGGCGATCCTCTTCGATCTGTGGTCCCTCGCAAGAGGATAAAAGAAAAGATGTCAGACAATTCAAAAGTGTATAATTAAATAAAGGGAAATAATTTCAAAAATGGATAGGCAAATAAATAGACAAGACACTCTACATGTTGATGCTCACCGATAATGGTGCCATTAGAAAAGGGGAAAAATCGAAGTCGCTAAAATGAATTGACAAATCAGCTTCGCTTGTCGTTGAGGTGACTAGTCAAATTTCTCAGCCTTTTCAAAAATTAACCCACACAATGAATAAAGGAAGAACAATAGTGTGAATCAAACTTTATTATACCCTACTAAAAATGTATAATGACAAGGAAGTAGGGGTCGGGCATGGGAAACAAAGGTGTAGATTAATGTGAGCTAAAAAGAAATTCAAGCATAATATGCCTATCAAATGCTTATCCAAAATATGATTTAGTGGGTTTTTAATTTAATATATTTTTTTATTTTGGTTTTATCTTTATGTATTTTGTTTTAAATTTTATATTTTTATATTTTCTTTTTTTATAATTTTAGATTTTTCTTTATCTTTTAAATGAGTAATATAGAATATAATAAGTTATGTATATAATAATAGATAATATTAATGTAAATATAACTGAAAATAACTCAAAGCTATAGAATTAAGTATTTATAGGTTTTAAATATTTTTTATTTTTTTTGTAATTTTTCAGTGAATTGTGCTAAATTTTATATATTTTAAAACTAAACATTATCACAAATCAGGGATTCAATAAATCTCTGAAATTGAAATGAAGATTAAAAATAGCAAATAATACCTAAAATTTTCTAAAATAATTTTAATTAATTAATAATAACATAAAGAAAATTTTAAAATAGAGATCACTATTTTTAAAACATTTAGGAGTTTTATAGATTTTTTAAAGGATTTTGGTGTTTTCAATTTCTAAGAGTTTTCTTTTCCTTTTTTATGGATTTTTTGTTCTGAAAGCTTAAAATACTGAAATACACAAAATCTATTTTTTAAGAATTTTTCAAAATATTTTTGTATTTTTTGGTATTTTATAGTGCAAACAGGGGATATTTATGCTCTAAATGATTTTTAGAAAATATTCAAAAGTCCTAAATTACAAAATAAAAAATGTAGTGTGGAACTAGAAGCAATGGGAACCTAGTTTATTGATTTTTTGAGAATAATAGCTATATTTAATAAATGGAGCAAATGCAAAAAAATTAATGGCCTAGTAGGGGAATAGATGTAAATAAAAGAAAGCACATGTCTAAAGATGCAAAATATCCAAAACGTTACAGCAACAGATGAAAGTCTACGAACCAAATACAAATAACAAGAACTACAAGGGCATGCATGCAAAATAGCAAAGCTCACATTTATGGACATGTGAGCTTCACTGACAAGGACTCAAATGCAATTACAATAAACTCTAGGGGCCTAATTGCAAAAGTTGCAGAATATTTAAATCGTTACAAAATATTACAAAATAGAATAATAAAACGACAAAAGTGCAGGGTTAGGTCTGTAATTAGCCCACTAATAGGCACAATCCGATGGCTACGCTTCACCCACTTGACATGTGATAGCCCCATAGTTGCCGATGACGGTTCGTCGACGAGTGGCTCAGATTAGATCCCCAAGAGGGATCGGATGGGTCATGTGTGGTGCATCTAACGGCTACTATACCACCTAGAGCTCGGGGACGATCGGACGGCTGTGAGGGCACCTAGATGAACAGAGAAGAACATTCGTTGATGCGAGCTTCGATTCGATATATCCGGAGCCTCCAATCTCCTTCTTCATTGCAAAGTATCCCAAAAGGTTCCTGGAAGGATCCTCTATCGATTGGAGGGCACAAAACACCTTGGCGATGGCCAGAGGTCACCGACAAGGTTGAAGAATCTCCAGAGCTTCAGGTACCTCTTGCATGCATCAAAATAGCCTCATGCAGGTCCTTGATCTTCAATCCCACAAATGGTTAGTCGAGATAAAAAATACGATGCTTTGGAGAGATGAGAAGCGGGAATGGGAGAAGGAAGGCGTCGGGTTGAGCTCTCCAGCGTAAGGCGGAGGGTGGAGAGCTAGTCTACGGATCTATGCAAGATCCGAGTGAATGAATATGCATCAGGCGATAAGTAGAAGAAGGGGAAGATGATGACGGTGAAGGATAGGGCGGAGCGGGTGTGGAGTGGTCGGTATGCGGTGGCAGAGCTAGAGCTCATGAGAGGGTGAAATGTGGAAAACATGATGAAGCATCCAGATTCAAACACAACCTGCATCAACCGTGGACTAATGTTAAACTAAGGATTACAGAGAATAAAAGAAGTAGGAGATTACTGGTGCAAAGCACCCCAAGCGTGGCTGCAGTGAAGCATGGCGGTGAGCAACGTATCTAGCCTCGATTCAAGGATGATCTCCATGCCAGAAGATTGGACAAACTCCTGTTGTCACCAGGAACTTGATTCAAAACTCGGATCTATGGTTAGGAGGCAGAAGAGGGATTAAATCTGAGATTTGTACGGAGGTGATATTTCATACTGGTAGTGAAGCGAGATACAAGAACTAGGGAGTAGCAGTGATTCAGTGGCCCATTAGCCAAGGAATCACATGTACGTGAATCCCCAAGGGACGAAGTTCAAAAGTGCATAAGGAATCAAACCAAGTCGATGCTCGGATCAACTTGGAAAAAAGGGAGAAGATGTGGATCCTTGGATGAGAGGCAGACAATTGACAAGAGTCAATTGGCATCTCAACCTGGTTGGTCCACGTGGACCAACCAGAAAAAATCATCCTAAAAATTATTTATAAAATTGAAATTAATTAATAAATGATTTTATTAATTTAAAGTTCTAAAATGCTTATTATTTTCTATATTATTTTATTATGATTTTTATTTATTTTTTGAGGTGTTTAATTGTAAGTTAATTTTTAGAGTTTCTTTATAGGTATATTTACCTATTTTTAGATCTTTTATTTTTATTTTTTATTTTATTATTTTATATCTATACATATCTTAATTTTTTACACTTAAATATTTTTTATTATATTATTATGATATTCTAAATACACTTAAATAAATAGGTATATAAAATATATATGTATAAGTATAGGTATTTCATCTATGCATTGAGTATACATATTTTATTTTAATAATTTATTTGTACTTTTATTTTGATTTTAAGATGTACATATATTATAAATAATATTTGCAAAATTATAAAAAAATAAATTATAAAAATAATAAAGAATAAATAAAAGGAATATTTTATTCAAGTATACTGTACAATAGGTGACCAAAACCAAACTTTCACACCTTAACTTCAAAAAATATTAAATCACCTTTAGTAAATAGCTCACTAAAAGTTATATACAATTAAGGTGATTTTTATACATTTTGAGTTTTTGATTGAGAAATATGGGTCTGGGAAGTTGGGATTTTGGAATATTATATGATTATAACTTTTACACTGTATATTATTTTTGCATGAAATCAATTTTATTTTTTTCTATATATTATTATCCACAACTTCCATGTACAAAGTTTCTTTATTGTGGTATAAAAAGTAGAAAAATAAAATGGGTCCCAAGAATGAATAAATAATGAATTAATAAATGTAATTTTTATTGTATAATTGGCCCTTATCTCCCCCCACTTTATTCTTCGTAGACCTAGTCATCAAGATGACTAGATCTCGCGGTTTTGGGTCATAAAATACCTTTGGCATTTTATTCTTTTTCTCAGGGTTTAGGGTCATAAAATTATTCTTTTTCTTTTCTTTTCTTTATTCTATAATTTTTGCATTAAAACGGTATTTTATATAGTATTTATACAACAAAGAATGAATGTTAATTTGTACAAATTAATGGTATTTACATGCATTAGCTTGGGTTTTAAGGCCAAAATGATATAATAAAGGTGATGAAATGGAGATTCAACAATTTGACAACATAGAGAAGAAATGAGAAGGAGGATATCTAGAAGAGGGTAGCAACTGTAGAGGATGTTGTGCGTCTATCACCTTCCCTCGCAGCTTTAATAGTGACTATGTGGCCCACAAGTCAAGGATGGTGAGAGAGAAGTGGAGAAGGAGTTTGGAGATGAGTGTAGGTAGAAATGAATCTAGAGAAGGAGGGTTAGGGTTAGGGCATGGAGGAGAATAGGTTGGGTGAATGAGTAAAGATGGAAGTGAGGTTGTTGTAGTAAAGAAGGGAAAAGGAACCCAATAGAAATACGACCCGTAACAATTTAATATACATTGGAGAACATATAAAAATTAAATCGAGTTATCCAGTCGAATTAGCAAGTTTAACATGACCCAACTCGAGCTCGACTCGACAACCTAACAAGTCACATACTCGAGCTCCGACTCGTTAAGTTTTTGAGCCAGGCTCACGAGAGCTTATTGAGATGAGCCTGAATTGAGCTCATCGAGCTTGAGTTTCTCTGACAACCCTACCTCCGACACATAATGTGGAGGACTCAAAGATATGCACCCCCTAATTGGCAATTAAATAAGCGCAAAATAAGCACATGTTGTTGATTTTCTATTATTTTCTTTATTGCAATTAGAACCTTCACAATGAGCTCTATTTTGGTCCCCATGTTTTATCATCTTTGCAAAAACTAAATGGAACTTTGATCATCACTTATTTTGACAAATTGAGCCTTTGTTTGGATTTAACAGATGTTTGGTTAATTTTATAAAAAAAAATCTTTCATTGTAAATCATTGATATTTTATCCATTTAGCTTCTGAAATTAATTTAAAATCAATATTTGCTTAAAAAATTGGGAAAATCGCCAAGTGTATGTATAATTGTGCTTCATTTTGTGCTCTAAAATATTTTAAAGAGACTATGTTCATTACTCTAAATAAATTGTTTAGTGATTGGAGTATTTGATTTACAGTTAAATTAACAAATAATTTTGCTAAGATTTAAACTTGTCTTGATTCCTCATCTTAAGTTACACTTGGAATAATTTTGGTCTTGATTTAATTTGAACTTATGCATTTATTAAAATTTATTTACCAAAAATCACTTTATTCTCATTATAAATCGCTAAAAAAGCAAAGTATTGGTTATTAGTTTCAAAAATAATATAGTAGGTGCATTTTTCATATTTCCACATTCTAATATTGTTTCCATGATTTTTGCACTCTGTCTGTTTGAAAAATTGAACAAACCACTAAAAATCATTTATTTTTCGTGCATGAATATATAAGTCTTAAAAGTACAAAAGTGCATCCCACATAGTTTTTTATATTCATATACTTACGAAAATTCACGTTAAGTGAAATACCTATTCTAAATACTTTTTAGGTATTTATGGTATTGGTCACTTTGCATTTAACCTAACTTTTGTATTTCATTTTTATTTCACAAAAAATCATTTTAAAAAATCCTAAAAAATATCTTAGGATGTTTTATTTTATTTTAGAACATCAAAATATTTTTGTCCTATTTTCCACATGGAGCTTTGAGCCTACAAAAGATCGTTTTCAAAAAGACCTTATGGTATTTATTGGGATAGGTTTGAAACACCATACTTTGCATTTCCATCATTTGTATCATTTCACATCGTATCTTGATTTTGCATTTACATTTTGTATTTCTATCTTATTGCATTAGAAAATATCAAAAAATAATCTTTATCAAAAACCGAGTCACTTAGTTGTTTTAAATTGAGCTGAAGTCACATTATTAGCTTTCTAGTGTCATTCCTAGGGTTTGCTCATGCTAAATAAACAAATTGTCTACATTCACTTAAGAGTTTGATTTTGTATGTTTTGATTGTTTTCTTGATCTCGAACTACATCGTAATTCTCAGATCTTAACTAGGGTGAATAGCGGTTTTTCAAGGATGAATAGACAACGTTAAGATCATGGGTATATGGAGCAACAATTCGATTAACATTCTTAAAAAAAGTGTGTTTTATGCAAAAGACACATAAGGCGGACACCGAGAAGCATGATAGACTTCATTTACAATATATAAATGTTCCTTTACTATCAATGTTTGATGTGTACTAGTATAAACTAGTGCATGCCCGTGCTTTGTACGGGTTGAAAAGTCATATTGAGGATTACATATAAAATGATCAAATTTAAAGGATCGCACTGATATTATTAATACAGTTGTTACATATAGTTTTATTTATAAAATGGTAATGTAATCACACAAATAAATTGATTTTATTTTTTTCCTTGTTATGTATATAATATTCATAATTATTCGATGCAAAAATGGTCTTTAATTGTTTGCATTCATAACAAATGTCATATTTGTTGTTAACGATACATATTCTGACGATTATTGCCTAAAGATGTTTATGGGAACAATTGCTTCACGGATTCATTCCTAATCGAAGGGCTTCATCTTACGATACTATAGTTCTTTGTCTTGTGGTAAGGCAATATGTGATGGGTATCTTTAAGCATAGATTGCATATACATGTTCTCTATTGCTTTAGTTGCAAAAGATCGTGGGATTTGATGGTGTGGATAGTGTGATTGTTGAAGACGATTGTTGCTCATCTCCTGGAATCATAGCTTTTGAGAGGATGGTAATTTGAATAGTGGATTCAGCTTTTATTGGAAGATCCATTGCCCAAGATTGGGACTTTTAGTACTCAGGATCCTACAATGCAAGCCACAATCGAGGTTTCACGTAAGTGGTAATAGCTTCAATCCCTTTTCCAAATCATCATCATCTCGATCATCATCACCATAACATCTTCTCCTTTTAGATGTCCACGACATGACATATTGCCGAGAAAATCATATGTTTAGTGGACATCGAACTAATCTTGATAATCTAAAAGAAAGAGAGGGGGAAACCCGATTTGATTATATGAGGAAGATATAAAGCAGTATAATAACAATAAATATATTGGATATAACACATGAAATTATGTACTATACTTAGATTACATAAGATGGTTGGATTGCTTCCAAACAAATTGAGATGATTGCGAGGAGGGAGCCGATACGTTGTTGAATGCACCGATGCAACAAGTAGAGTTTGTAGAGATTAAATTGGTAATTGTTACAAGTAAACAATGGTTCGTATCCACAGAATTTGCATAAAATGTTTCATTAAAGTTGTGCACATTAATCATGTTTGCAACTAGGTATCTAGTAGGATTGTTTTTTTGCCCGCAAGGGAAGGCACCATGCCAAGTGCTCTCATTGGGGACGGATCGACTGCATTCGTATCGGCACTAATTCATATTGTGGGATGTAAGGAGGAAGCAATTGGCTCGTAACCTGTCCCACAAAGGAAAATGTTGAATGTCCATATCTGTAGAACTCTTATATCAGTGAGTTTAAGCTGAAATAAAGTTATTTGTAATTTTAATTCTAACAGAAAACTTTCCTATCAATTCATGATTTTTGATCAGGAAAAGATTGAAATATAACCTATTTATTTTCCCAGTTGTGTTTGGATGATGTCCATAGGTTCGAACCATTTTGACTGTAGTTGGAGCACTAACATTGTCATGAAGTATAGGATTGGTTTTCATCTCCAATTGTAGCTTTCTGATGATTGCATTATAATAAAAAATAGGAATTTGGTAAAATCATGTATCAGATTATATGTTGTAAGAAGTTAGTTCAAGTAAACCGTTCGCTGACTTCCTCTGGGTATAAAGCGAGCGAGAGGTTACCCCTGCTCACATTATACTACAACAAAAATGCAAGTCGAGCTCATTCATATAATGCAATCAAATTTCTAGTGGATCAAAATCTTAGTCATAAAGGATAGGTACCTACAGGTAAAGTTCGCTTTTCTTCACCAAAAGTTGCACAAAACAAGAAAAATTATTTATCAATGTATTTTATGAATCCATGATTCTCACTCTTTATTCTTTTATTTTTGCTCTTCTTCTTGGCAAAACACCCTATAAATACCTGTAAATATAATAACTTAGCATTTAGCATGGCATTGTTAATATTGCATATTTAGCATGTATTTTGCAAATATAAAAGAATAAAGGAAAAAGAAAAAGAATGATGTATTTAGAATAAATACATAGTGACCCAAACTCCAAGAGAATGTGAAGACTTAACCTGATCACAAAAGTAAAATAAGTAGAGAGAGACAGGTCTAACTATGTATTGTACATATCCTTTATCCTTGTACATATTATTTATTTATTTATTTATAAAACCAGATTATTTTATTCTTTTACACCATTTAATATAGCTTTAATAATATTCAAAAAAATAAAATAAAAATCAGGAAAAATAAAAATAAAAATAAAAGCAGTCAACCTTCGTACACCATGTACATATTGCATTCACAATTTATTTCACACCTTAAATAATTTGTAAAAATAAAATAAAAATTATTTTATACTCCTAAAATCAGTTTGGAAATAAAAAATAAAACTAAATTATTTTTGTAAGAATAATAAAATAAAAATACTTATACATAATACATAGGTATAATATACATGTATATAATATTATATACTGTATATACATTATTTTATTTTTCATAAAAATAATTAAAAATCATAGAAAATAGTTTCTAAAATAATAAATATTTTTTATGCACTTTTTAATCTAAATTCATTTACTATTTTTAGTACTATTTTCTTTGAATTTTGTAAATCCTATTTTCTGATTGGTCCAGTTGGGATTGTTGACCCCGGTCAACGTCCCCCTAGCCGAGTCGGGTCGCACGTGCTACACTGGAGCACTTTCTCTGCTTTTTGGAACCCGACTCTGTGTTCCATTTGATCCCATTCCTGCGCCTGAGTGAAGCCTGAACTCCCATGATCCTCGTGAATCCTTACGCACAGCCAGATCTGCCTAGGGTTTCGAGCTCTTCGTCAATCTTTCCATACCCTTGGCCATGCCTATAAAATGCCTCTTCCTCCTCCTGTATGCGACAGCTCGTCCCTCACACAGACCCCTAGACACCTTCCATGTAGTGACATCCATAGGAGGAGTGCTTTAGGATCATCCGTAGGTGCTTGGAGGCTCGTAGATCCCTTCGTGGTCGGACAACCGCCGCGAGTAGCCTCTTATCCAGCTGTAGCTTGGTTGAGGCCAGGACCCCGCCATCACATTTGCCTGGAGCTCAGGAACCCATCTGGATCTCCAGGTATTTATCCTCCCTGTTGTAGTTCCTTGTTCGTTCAATCTTCTCCATTTAGCATTGTCGCAGTCACCTTTACTCCGCCCAGTTTGTCGGAGCCTTGCCACCCACTCCTATCCATTCCGTTCAGACCCTCGACACACCCCGCATCTTCCCACACAACTTGTTCACACTGGGTCTCGACCATCTGGTCGAGATTAGGTCGGGTCTCCTTCCCATGCATTCGCCGGAGACCCAAAACCCCATCCTTCGTCGCTTCTTTCATCTCTAGCTGTAATAACCAGGACCGGAGCATAGCCCCGAGTCCCCTCTATCCTTTGCAGGCTCATACACACGCAAGAAGGCCACTTAGGACCCCCAGCTACTCAGGCGGATCTACTCTAGGGGCCCCTCCACCGTCACACACATCTAGCCATCGCCACCTCCATCCGACCATTCCATCTGATGCGGAGTAGCTCCACGACACATTCTGACCTCCCCAATCCTTCATCAGAGCATAGGATCCCCTCCGATGCTCGGTTGAAGTTAGCCAAGGTCTTGTTCTTACAGACCCGTTCTTCGCCGTTGGATTAGCCCGCTCCTGCCAGTATCTATTTGAGCCACCAGACAGTGGCAGCTTTGGGACCGTTAGATGTGACGCATCTGAGGCACACGTTCAAGACAAATCCAGAGCCGTCATATCTGTAGCAGAGGTCGATCAGAACTGTACGCCAATGCGCTCCTCCGTGTGCCACACGTGTCCCTGCCTGGGGTATATTTCATTTTTAGCCTTGCATGTTTCTATTTTTAGCTTTAGTCCATTAAATAAAAGTTGTAGTTAAAATTATTTACAGTTTGGACCTCATATTATTGATATTTGCACTTTAGTCCTCCCGAGTCTGTGGCACATGTATGCTCACGTGAATTATTAGGTATTTTGCATTTCCTGCTCTAAACTTTGATGTTGTTCATCAATGAAAGTTAAGTTTTTAGAAATTGCATCCATGCCCCTGTGAGTCTGAACTACGTATTATTTGTGTGAATGACTAGATTTTTTGCACCCAGACATTTATTGCATGTTATCTTTTGGTCCAGAAACTTAAAGTAATTGCAAATAGCTCCCTGCAAATTATGATTAACTACTTGCTTTGTTTTGGACTTAATAAGTACTAAATTAATTCGAAAAATTACATCAAAATTATTGTTGGTTCCTATTAGTGTGTAACATTTACTGTAATTTTTTTGGGTTAGTTTATTAACATTTTCTATTTTTATAAGTTCAAAACCCTTAAAAATGTCCCTGTTTACCCTATAAAAATCCTAAAAATTCGATAAATGCTTTAAAAATTCCATAATAATTATTATATGTGACTTTTATTTTGTTTTAATTACTACATTAATTTCGTTTGAAATTTCCTCATAAAAACCCTAAAAATTAGAAAACAACTGAAATCTTATAAAAATCATATAAAATTAAAGAAAAATCCAAAAATTGCAGTTTTATTTCTCTTTGTATTTTTTAACTCCTATTTTATCATAAAATTACTAATAAGGATTTAGGGTATATTAAATATTTTTAATTTACAATTTAGTCCTGACTGTGTATTGTTTTGAGTTTTGGGCATTATTTTATTTTTATAAAATTTTAAAGACATTTATAAAATCTAGAAAAATTACTAAAAATACTTTAAAAATTAGAAAACCCAAAAATATTTTTACCTTAATTTCCTGACTATTTTTGGTTATTCATAAGAATCCAAAAATATCATTGTGTTTATTTTCTATTATTCTCGTTCTTGTGTGTTTTATTAAAATTTAAAAAATATATAAAAAATAAAAACCACTCAAAATTGTCTTACTTTGGGAAATTTGACTACTTTGTACTTCTCTCGTGCTCCTTGCGTTTGACCCTGGTGGCTATACCAAGTAAATAAAAATAGTGAGCCACTTACATTTCTTAATTGCTTGATTTTTCATTGAGTGGTTTTATTTTTCTTGATTAATTAAGCCCATTGATTGGGGTCGCAACGACCTTTGTTTTACTTAACCCTAGTCAGTTGGTCGTTGATCAGAATGGTGTCGTTGTCGGGAAGCACGACTTAGTAGTCCTATTCCATTTTTTGCTCATTTTGTTTTTCTATTTGTTATAATTGTTTCTGACATCTTTTTGTTTTACTTTTCGTGTGAGGAACCGCCCGAGGGACGCTTCGGCTTTCTGTTGGAGGAACCCGTATCTGAGGAGGAGCAGCAGCGAAGGAGGATTTAGTTATATTAGATAGATTAGTTTCATTTTCTGTAAAAACATTTTATTATTGTAATAATTGTAGACTCTAAGACTCTCTTTGGACTTAGACGCTTCAGGGTATGTTTTGCCGAGTGCCGGTGTACTCTGGGAACCTCACCATGGCTTTTCGTGGTTTTGTTTTATCGCATTTTATTTCTTTTTGATTCTCGAGGTTTTACCCCCTAGACTTAGGAATTTCTATTGATTGTGATGTAATTAGTTATGGCCCACACCTAATTGATTATCTGTTCCTATAGATAGTAATTGGACCTAGCTAAAATAAAATTTAAAAAGTTAACTTATTGGGATTAGGGACCATGTGTTGAGAGAGGCCATATACAGTGCTGGTAGGACCCATTTTGGTGGGCATCGATCATCATCGAAGATCGGACTCTGGTTTCTCTTCCCGATAGTTAGCTACTTGTGCTTCACGATTAATAGAAATTGCTCGTCTAAGGTCGATTTCTTCGTGCATCATATAGGTAGTTTACTTTCTATCTTTACTTTTATGTTCGGATCACCCTGCATGTAGAGTGCTGGAGTCAGGTACGCATTTCTATCTCTTCATGCATCATTGTGTTTGATCGCGGATCGGCTTTTTCGACTGCCTCCCCCTATTTTATTAGACTCAAAATAACCAAGGAAATCAAAAAATTCTTTAGGCGTTGTCTTATTTCAGAAAAATATCTAAAATGTGAAAACAAAACAAAATTGGGATTGCTAATGCAATATTGACCCTAAAATTGACTTCATTTAAAAAAATCTTGTTTTGGGGAGAGTCCCCCCTCATTTGTTGATTTATCTATAGCGAGAGAGTGACCCACACACTAGGATAGAGCCATGCCCAAACTCCTTTCAAACCACTGGTCTTGTAGCTAGTTGTTCTCCAGTGAGGATTTCACCAGGTAGCCGGTAATCGGTCCGGGACTTCCTTAGTAGATTGGGCAGATCGGGTAGTCGGTAAACGGTCCGCACCCATACTGGCTGGGAAAAACTAGTTGCAAGATTCAGGCTAGTCTCCTAGGAGAAAGTGGTTCCCAACAGCTCGCTTAATCGCTCTCATAGATTAATTTGTTATCTTAATAAAATTGGACAAGCTTAATGACCGATCTTTCATGATCATCAGCTTGAATGCTAAGTAGGTGAAAAAGGGGGCTGAATTCACATCTTATTTACATTCCATATCCAATCTTTAAATCCCCAAATCACGATGATGGGAAAGAGGTCCATTAGGTTGCCTTTGATAACACCTCTTTCGAGCACTCCTCTCCATTCATCTAGGGCAGATTCAGAGATCCAGACTAGTCTCTGAACCTGAGTTCACTACCACCTTGTTCCCCCTAGACCACTCTCCTACCATTCCTGAGGTAGCAGAGTAGAGGCTAGCACAGTTATATGTTCACTTGACAGCACCTGAGTTGGGGTATTTTGGCTTTTGCAGAGACCCGAGAGATGACCAGCAATGAGGGATGCACCGATGAGCAACCTCGGGGATCAGCATGTGTACTTGACCATGCCACCATCAACAACACACTATTAGCCTCCTTGGAGAACATGCAGCGACATATCAAAGACTAGGGAGCATTTATGGTCGAGGTGCGATGAGAGATGACGCAGATGCGAGAAGGCATAGCAGAGCCGCAGAGACCAGCCGGTGGAGAGATACTAGCAGCTGGAGGAGGAGACGAACGCCCGGATGACCAGTAGGAGCCAACCAGATTGACACGAACGATGAGGCAGTTGCATAACCCTGGTGCAACCCTCACTCACTTTTGGATTCAGCTTCGGGAGATCCTGGTCGACTTCGAGCTTCGCCCCCAGACCATCCATCTATTGCCCAAGTTCCATGTGCTAGCCACCAAGGAGCCGCACCTCCATCTATAGGAGTTTGAGATGATCTGCAACACGGTACATGATAGATTTGTGGACGAGGACATGATCAAGAAGATCACCTTCCATTATCCATAATTGACAGAGAAGCCTACTAGCTGAAGCATTTGGGGAGGTATGTCACTACCTGGGAGCATCTTCGGACTAAGTACTTGAACATGTACTATCAACTCGGCCAGACCAATGCAGTGCCATCTATCATCAACAACTTCACGATGATCCCAAACGAGCAGTTTCACGAGGCTTGAGATCGATTTTGAGAGCTCATCGACCGGTGTCCACATCACTAGATATCCAAGCCCAACCTTGTTCAAAGCTTCTTTTGTGGGCTGACACCAGAGTTACAAGGGCTAGTAAATGTCTCATGTGGAGGGTACTATTTTTCCAAGGATGAGTACCAAGTCTGGGCCATCTATGAGGAGATGGAAGAAAACTACATGGTTATGGCCCACACTAGGGTCTATACTCAGGGGAAGCTCCTCCCACAAGCGATCTCATATCAGAGGATTTCATGCGTCAATGTTGGTCCTTCTACTTCGTTAGCAGCAGCATAGGCCGAGTCCTCAGCCACTGACATGGGCATCATCAGTGAGAAGCTGGACTGCATCGAGATCATTGAGAAGAAGCAGTTCCAAGGCCGGACCCAGATTGATCAGTTGGTACAGGCACTAAGTGACCTGAAGACCCAGATCATGTATCTCCAAGAGGCACAGACGGCTCCACAGCCCCGTCTCAGGTCACAAGTTGATCCCAAGGTAACTACACCCAGCCATTTGCCACGTGTCGATAGGTCCACCACATTCAGGCAGAGCCAGTACAACAGCTACAACACTACAAGCAGCCACTATCTCCGGACACTCGGATGGTGGTCTACTAGTTGGATCAGCCCCGTGCAGTTCTTCCCCCTCCACCCCTTGAGCAGGAGCCATTGATGGAAGTCAACGAGATTTGGCACGATCGGTACCTGCATCAACCTGGGATCCATCTTGATCACCTAGATTTCTGATGGTCTACCGGAGGCACCTCATCTCAACAGCAACTTTCAGCACAAGTCGGACAGAGTAGCCAACAACAGAAGCAACCCCATCACTTCCAACAGTAGGGTCCTCGTCCCTACCATCAGGGATAGCAGTGGAGGCAGCTACAACAGCCTCAACAATACTCCTAGGCTCCTCCTCACTACCAGCAGCAGTCTCAGCCTCATTTCCAGCTAGGCAACCCGTCTGGTTCTCATGCACCTGTGTATGAGAATCCAACCCTTGACAACCTCACCTGCCTACTTTCTGACAAGCAGGCATCCTTCCGGCATGATATGGACAAGTTTCGGCAGGAGATGAGGGAGATTATCAAGGGCAAGGCTGCCATACCAGCTCAGATCGAACCTAACCCAAACAATCGAAAGAGGAAATCTGAGCCGATACTGTTTACAGAGACCATCACTCCGAGTAATACTTTGGGTGATATTTCTTCCTATGTATTTGATGATGATTTTGTGGCACTTAAGAGTGGTAGGATGCCAGCCGACGACACCTCGTCTAAGCAACGAACATTTGGAGATTCTGGAGCGCCATACGAGAAAGGAAGCGGTGCTGACGCCGCTCATGATGATGATGACGGTCGTGCTGAAGCCACCAAGGATGTTGTTCTGGCCGACGGTACTGAGCCTTCGTGATTCCAGATGCAGACAGTGGTGTTTAGGCCACCTTATTGAGAGATGCTCGGCCAGAGAGTGGTGCTAATACTGCTAGTACATATGTTGTAGGTGGTGTTGATGACACTAGTTTTCCTTCACTTGTGTTACCTCCTTCTGTATCTCAGGAGAGAAAATTAAAAAAAATAAAAAATGGAAAAGAGCAAAATTATGAATAAAGAAAAGGTTTTTGTATCCCCTACGAGTCCATATGTATTGCATGATGATATTGGTATGGATTCTACTCTTCTACATGTATAGGAGCTTATTCATGACCCTCATCTGTATGGAGAGGGTCCAGCCATCCCCTTCCCTCAAGCACTCCACTTAGGGAAGGGGAATAAAATAGAAAATCTTAAAAAGAAATACCATCTAGAGTTCAGCCAGCAGATAATTGATTGATTTCATATACAGTTGACTCTACAGGAGGCACTAGAGCATTTCCCCCTCTTCCAGAAGAATTTGAGAGAGAAGACTACCATCCACAGAAAGAGAAGGAACCACAATGCAGAGATCCATGTGCTTACCCGTGCCACTTACTCCCCATTCAGAACCGATTTCCAGCCACGAGACCTGATGCAGGATCTCCATATGTAAGATGCCATATCCATGAGCAGCGGTTCAATATTACCCTATTAGACAGTGGGTCTTCTATTAACCTTCTTCTGGCTGCATTAATCGACCGATTCGAGTTTGGCCCTCTTCGGCAGAGCATGATAGTCCTTCAGTTTACTGATGGATATGTAAAGAGGTCGGAGGGGTTATTGAAGGACGTGGTCATCATAATTCAGGGCCTGAAATTCCTCGTGGACTTTGTTGTATTGGAAATGGAGATCCTTCACTCAGTAACAGATACCCCCATCATCCTAGTACGCCCATTCTTGGCCACATCCAGGCAGTATCCAATCATGATAGCGAGAAGGTATAATTTTGCATTGAGGGTGAAAGTGTACAAATAGAGGCAATCGAGGAGACCAGACTGAGAGATTCAGCCTTCTCCGAACAGTCGAGTGATTCAGAGAAGATGACAGATGTAGAGCGAGACGTCCACCAGGAGTGCGACTTTGTGATCATAAATGATGAAGCAGTTTGGTCAGACCTCGTATCACGATCTCTTGTCACGCCATCAAATAGTGCAGACTTATAGATTGTGGCACACAAAAGTTTGGATAGCACACTCTTGGCACCGGACACATTTGAGGCTGATGATCGTGGTCAGGATAGCGAAGCAGGGTACATTTCATGTTCTTCTGATTCATATCCCATGGATTCAGGCATTGATTGGGATGACTTTAAGGATTATTTGCCTTGACTGATTCCTTCATAGCCGACAGCTATGGCGGAGAGTGAGCCAGTACAGATGATAGATACACCAGCAGGGCCGCCTTCGCCAGATTTTCACATGCAACGAGAGTTCTCCCATGTAGATCTGGTAGCCTTCACTCAGACATTTCAGAAGCCAGATTTTCCAGGTCCTAGTTGTCTAGAACTGAAGACCTTATCGTAGTTGATTAAGTACAGATTCGTTGTGGGTATGCCCGAAATGTTCCCAGTCATTATCTCAGTGGATTTGACTGGAGATCAAGAATATAGTTTGATGGAGGTTCTTGAAAGAAATCGCAATACGATTGGATGGAGCATAGCTGATCTCCAGGGGATAAGTCTGGCCTTGTTCTCCCACCACATCTATGTCGAAGAGGACGCCAAGCCATCGCGTGAGTTCCAGCAACGACTGAACCAAAATCTGTGAGATGTGGTCATGAAGTAAATATCAAAGTGGTGGAGCGTCGATTTTATCTACCCCATCTCCGACTCCAAGTGGGTTATTCCATTACATGTGGTACCCAAGAAGACAGGTATCACTACAATTGTGAGCTAGTGAGTCTGGAGAGGAGATAGCTATCTTATTACCCACTTGTTGGAGGGTTTGTGTGGACTACAGACGATTGAAACAGGACACCAAGAAGGATCATTTCTCGCTACCATTTATTGATCAGATTATTGAGAGGATAGCTGGTAAGAGTCATTACTGTTTCCTTAACATGTACTCTGGATAAAATCAGGTGGCCATAGCGCTCGAAGAATAGGAGAAAATGGCATTCACCTGTCTGTTTGGGACGATGCTTTTAGACGGATGCCCTTTGGTTTATGTGATGCTCTGGCTACATTCCAAAGGTGTATGCTTTCCATCTTCTCGGACATGGTGGGTGATTGTTTGGAGGTATTCATGGATGACTTTTTGGTCTATGGCGATGTGTTCGATGCTTGTCTTGGCTGCCTAGATTGTGTACTTCAGTGCTATATAGTGGTCCATCTTATATTATCTTTGGAGAAGAGTCACTTCATGGTGACTCAGGGGACGGTGCTTGGCCATATCATCTCCAATAGGGGCATGGAGTTTGATCCGGCCAAGGTGTGTATCATTAAGAAACTCAATCCACCATCCAATTTGCGACAGTTGTTGTATTTTTTGGGGAATGTCGGTTTCTACCGATAATTCATTCAACATTTCGGTCGTATTGCCCGACTGCTCTCTGATCTGCTGATGAAAGACACCGAGTTCATTGCATATGATAAGTGTCTAGCATCATTTGAGACTCTCAAGGGATTAGTTGTTGAGGCTCCTATCCTCCAGTCACCCGATTGGTCTCTCCCATTCGAGATCATGATGGATTCTTCTATTTTTCCTGTAGGGGTTGTGTTAGGACAGAGGAGCAATGGATTGCCTTATCCCATACACTACGCTAGCCGTACTTTATATGCTGCTCAGCGGAACTACACTGTGACTGAGAAGAAGAAGCTAGGCGCAGCCTTTGCTTTGGACAAGGTTCAGATCTTATATTATTTGATCCCGAGTAACTATATTTACATATCACATAGCCATCCGATATCTCATGGAAAAGAAGGATGCCAAAGCTAGATTGACCAGATGGATCCTTCTACTCCAGGAGTTGACATAGAGATTAAGGATAAGCCTGAAGTCAAGAATGTGGTGGCGGATCACCTCTCTCGTTTAGAGAACCTTGAGGATTCCGATCATATTGCACCTATTATTGAGACCTTCCAAGATGAGGCGATCCTTTCTATCTCCTCGCTTCCATGGTACGTCAACATTGTGAACTATCTTGTCACTAAGAAAGTTCCACAAGGTTGGCCCATGCAACGACTTGAGACCTTCCTAGCGAAAGCCAAGTTGTACCATTCTGAGGATCCCATCCTTTATCATGAAGGAGGGGATAGTGTCTGACGTCGGTGCATTCCTCAGGAGGAGAACCACATCGTCCTCACATACTGCCACAAGCTTGAGGCATGAGGACATCATTCTGGGAGGAGGACAACACAGAAAGTGCTCCAAAACCAGCCTATGGTGGCCTAACCTCTTCAAGGATTCTGATGAATTCATGAAGATATGTACTGACTATCAAAGGATGGGCACTTGTGGACAACGTGATATGATGTCAATGCAGTCCATTCACTTCTGTGAGGTTTTTGACGCATGGGGTATCGATTTCATGGGTCCATTCCCTAAGAGTCAGGGATTGGAGTACATTCTGTTTGTTGTGGATTACGTAAGTCGTTGGATTGCGGCCATCCCTGCCCAAATGGCAGATGCTAAGATCGTATGCAGATTTTTGAGGAAAAATATCATTTTATGGTTTGGGGTTCCTAGAGTTTTGATATCTGACTGGGGACTCATTTTATCAACAATAAGGTAAGCGCCCTTGCTAACAAGTTCAACATTGACCATCGAGTTGCCACTCCATATCACCCTCAAACTAATGGTCTTTCTAAAGTTTTGAAGAGGGAGATCAAGATGATATTGCAGAAGGTTGTCTGCCCAGACCAAAAGGATTGGTCATAGCTTTTGGACTCGATCTTGTAAACCTATAGGACCTCCTTCAAGACACATTTGGGCACATCTTCCTTTCATCTCATTTATGGCAATCCATGCCATTTACCTATGGAGATCATGCACAAGTCACTATGGGTAGTCACTGAGTTATTATTGGATCCCAAGAGGTATAGGAGATCAGAGGAAATCATAGTTGGCAGCCCTGGAGGAATTGAGAGATACAACCTTTTCGAGTAGCCTACAATATAAGGAGAGAGTGAAGATATGACATGATTCTCATATCAGCCATAAATAGTTTGAGCCAAACCAACGAGTATGGCTATTTTATGCTAGGTTGAGATAGTTTCTAGGGAAACTACAAAGCAAATGTAAGGGACCGTACTTGGTCCGAAAGGTGTGCGACAATGTAAGCATTGATATATCTGAGTTGTCATCTAAATCCACCTTTCGAGTTAACAGTCAGCGCCTGAAGCCATATCTTGATCATGATCTGTTGATAGTTGACATTGCCCGTATTCATTTTGCATGAGATGTGATCATTAACTCACATCGTTTGCATCTTATGCCTGATTTTCACTTCTCTTTCGCAACTGTATAGATCCAGTTGTCCATATCATTCATTCTTTTTGTCTAATACCCCATAGTCATCCTATGATTTTGCCATATTGAGGGTGTGCTTTACCCTAAGTATAGGGCGGGTATCATACTTGTGATTAGTTATTTTTGAGTTCATTACTTCTATTTTGCTGCCTATACTTAGGGATATTTTACCCTAAGTATAGGGGAGGTAAACCTTGTACATCCTAACCATCGGTTTTCCCCTTGTGTACAAACTTCAATACTTAGGATCACTCGATCCTAAATATAGGGGGATCACCGACCTCTACTCATTACATTCTTTTATTCGTCATTGTAGCATAGCATTCTTTTCACTTCCCAATACTCAGAACGAGTTACGTCTTCCTTTCATCGCTCTTTGATCTCTCTAAGGACATTGTTCAAGCTATGTATAGGGGTGTCATATACATTGTATATATACTATAGCCATAACTCATACTATGTGTGAGTGTGTTAATAAAATAAAATGGCTAAAATTCAAAAAACTAAAAAACAAATTTTTTTTAAAAAAAATGTACATGTTTGTTTGCAAATAACTTTTGTAAAAACTATTTTTGTACAAATGTTTATAAAAATATTTTGATTGTAAAGTCTTTGTAAATACTTTTGCATCAAAGTTATGTATATAGTATAAAATTTTTAAAATGTTTGGAAAATAAAAGTTTGCAAAAAAATTGCTTGTAAATGTTTGTAAACATTTTGCAAAACTTTCCCTCCTTCCTTGCATTCAAAAAATTTCATGAAAATTTGCATATTTTGAAAAATGCACAAAAAAGAGTTTTGGTACATATTTGCTCGTATATTCTTCTGAATCATAGTTGACATTTAAACTATTCTGGAATTAAATAGATAAATAGAGCTTGGTTAAGACCTTAATCAACCTAACTTCAGAGGAACCTTATAGGATTTGGGGTTAAGACTCTTCAGGTCCATAGTGACTTAATTCTTTGAGTCCACTAGGCTATATTCACATGTCATCTTGATGAGCCTAAGTAGAACACTTAACAATGCACGCATGACTCTCAGAGACAATGGCTTGACTTGGATACGCACATTAAACGTAGCTCAACACGGATGAGGTGGTGAGGAGGCAGAATTCCTTGGCTTGGGGTAGCATACGAGGGTAGTACTTCTAGGCGGAACCTCACGTCTTCCTCTAGGGAGGGATGTGCACCTCAACCTGGTCTAGTAGCATTGAGGTCTAAAGACAAGAGTTTGTGGGTTGCAATAATGCTTCAAAAGAGGGATAGTCTATGATGAACCTCAGTTTCATCATCTTTATTTTCCATAATTAACCCCCTTGCTTAAAGTTTTGTCAATAAAACCCTGTTAATGTCCTATAATTAACAGAGTCCTAAATAAATTAAAAACCAAAAAAAATGACAAAGCAAAAATTCGTGGTATTTTTAGACTTAAAAATACCCTCAAAAGTATATCGGGCCCTTGTTTGATTTCATTTCCAGTTTTGGTCAACATGAAACTTGTAGATCTCGTCAAAATCTACAACTTTCATGTTTTGAGTTTTCTCAAATTCGGCCATAATAACCTCCAAAAAATCAAAAATATCAACCGAATAATCTGATTGAGCCACGTGGCCCAATCTGGGGGCGCCACGTGGCCCGCCTCCCTTGTCTCCTCCGCCGCCATCCTCAACCGTTGGATCTCTCATTGGATCCAACGGCCCAGCTTTATCCACATCCGCCTCTTCTTCTTGGTCATCAGATCATCCCTGACCCTGATCCGCACCGTTCGTTCCCGCCTTCTTCTGCTGACGCCACGTGTCATCTCCCCCGCCATTAGATCCGGGATTGAAGGGGCGATCTCAACCGCACAAACCCGCGGCGCTCTTCGGCCCTTCGATCACGCCATCTTTTGATCACCATCGCCTGTTCGCGCCGCTTTACTAGCACGACACGTGGCCAAACCATCTGCCATCGATCGCTCCGTCCCTCGATCTCATCATAGCCATCTCTTCGCGCTTAGCCCTCCACCGTTGGATCTCCAGATCCAACGGCCATGCATCATCGTCTACCTCCGATAGCCCTTCTCTCTCCCACGATCCAGCGCACGCCCTACTCTCCCCCTTCCTATTATTCCACCCACTCCGACCATCATCTCGATTCTCCAACCGTCCCACGGTCTTCGCCACTCAACCAGCTCCCTCGCGCACTACTCCAATACCCACTACTTCCTTCCAGTCGTCCCACAGCTGCCCTCAAACCCACGTCGCCCACCACCACTTCCGCCGAGCTTCCCCTTCAAATACACCGGTCCTACGCCCAATCGCCGGCATCCACCTTTACGCGGGGCACGGCCCAGCCCTCCGCCACCTCCCTGTGACAGGGGGAGGTGGCTGGATTGAGCGACGACGACCGTCGCCCCCGGTGAGATCCATCGTCGACCATGGCGATGTAGCGGCGCCTCCAGGCCCGCTCGAGCTGCATCGACTAGCTGCCGATGTCCAGCGAAGACCCGGGCGTCCATCTGATGCCCAGCCCAAGCTCCGCTCCGCCACTATCGCCGGTAAGCTTCTTCTCCTTCCTCTGCATTTTTTTCCTTAATTTCCTTAGATTTTCTAGGTCGCTTAAGCCCCTTTCCTGCTCCGATGATCACCCAGTTAGCTCCGCCACACTTCCCCCTTCGCCGCGCATAGCTCCGTTCACCTCTTCCCTTCTTCATATCCTCAGCCACCTTCGACCCACCTCCTCCGCCCTCACGGCGGAGGAGCTTCGAGCTCACCACTCTCTTCACCCGTATGAGCTCCCACTCACTCACTCACGCACCCTTAAGCTTCGGCTATATGCTACGAACCTTGCAGGTCTCTATTCGCTCAATGATCGGAGTTCGGCCGGAGCCGATTTCATCGATTTAGTCGTCATCAGCCAAGCGTCGACGAGTGACTCCAGATGCATCTGGACCTTCTCCGAGTCACCTGCTTCTCCGACGATCCTTCTTTGAGCTCGGGGGAGATCTACTGTGATCGAGAGTGAGCGGAGGAGGAGGAGCTCCTTCGCCGGAGCTCCAAAGTCGCCGCCAGCTGAGGCTCGAGAACGAAGCACAGTGGCCGTTGGATGGTCCAACCCCAACGACCGTCCAACGACCATGATGAAGCCACGTCGACGTCTTCCTTCGACGTTGGATCTTTTCGATCCAAAGGACCGCGATGCAGCCACGTGTCAGATCCATAGCTTCATCCGAGCCTGCCATCCGGACCTACAGGCTTGGCTGCTTCCGAGCCTCCACGAGCCTGCACTGAGCCTCGGACCATCCGAGCCTACGCCGAAGCGCCTCCGAACCTCTGCCGAGCCCGAGCCGACTTCCGAGCCTGGATGGCGCGTGCCTGGCGCGTGCCTTCTGGGCAATTTGCAGAGGAGCCCTCCGAATTTCTTCAATTTGCAGAAAGGTCCCTGCGTGTGTGGTTAATTTACAGGGAAGGCCTCCGAACTTATTTTATTTTCATTTTAGTCCTTCTCAGGGACCTTTTTGTAGTTATCATTTCATGTTTTCTTGCACTTATGCCCTTGTCTTTCTTTATGCATATCTTGAGCATCATGTTTCCGTTTCAGTTGATTTCAGTCTCATTTGAAAGCTTGTTTGATGTACTTGTTAATGGCATATTAAGTTTCGTATTTTGGACACTTGAATTTTTATGTATCATTTTATTTGCCATGTGTCCCTTAGTAGTAACTTATGCCTTGTTAACATTATCGATCGAGCTTGACATTTTAAGCAAATCTGAAATTGACTCATATTTAATTTTGCTCATCATTATTAACCTAGGGCATATTTCCACAACATTTTCATTGCATTTCATGTCATTTATTTGCATGATAAAAATTGATAAAAAATGCATGTTTATTTTAATGCATTGTCTTGTTGTGTCTCTGCATGATTTGACATATATATACCTCTAACTCTACGCTTAATTAAATAGGCTTAAATCCGATTAATACGAGAGAGGCTCGTGTCCCTGAGTTCGACCTTGGTTTCTTGCCAAGTAAAATATAAATTACGATCATCTCATTTTGATTTATTATTGCATATCTTTAAATGAGTTGATCTTTTGATGACCAAAATCGGCCCGACTGCATCGACATGTTTAGGTGCTAATTCCGCACTCTTAAAGGGCCGATTTTGCGGCTCGTCAAATGGCGTCGTTGCCGGGGGCACGGCTCATTTCTTATATTTTTTGGATTTTTGTTTGTTTAATTTGGTGTTCCTTTTTATAGGTCAAATAATCACATATTTTGCATATAAAATTTTTCTTTCTTATTTGATATCTAACTATTGTTTCTGTGGCAGGGCCCTTGATGGATCAAGGAGGCGAGGAGCAGGACGTTCCCCGCTGCGAGGAGCCGCAGGAGCTTGCTTGGAGCAAATAAGGAAGAAGAGAAAAAATGTCTCGCATTTTTTTTGTGTTGCATTTTATTTTTATAATAATTCGTCTTTTACATCGGTCTTCGATCGAAGACTCGCGTGTGTAATCGAACGATCATGGTTGTGTGGGGATCGTCCCCACTTGAGTGTCAACCTAGGACTAGGCACGCGGCTCTCCGAGCTCATTTTTATTTTTTTTCCATATTTGTACGTGCTTAATCGTAGGTAGGACACACTAATTTCTATACGCACATAATCTCGCATCACTTAGCTAAAATTAATGAAGATTAATCCCCGCTAATAGATGCATGATTAGGTGCGTTTTTATTCGACTTGCATACATTGATTTTGGTTTTGAAAACGGCCCCAGTTTTTCACTTGTTTTTGTCAAATCACTGCATGATTTATCGTTTAGCCTAGATCGCGTTTTTTTTCATCGAATACATGTTTTTCTCGGCTTTCATTTCCTAGATCGATCACCTAGGATTAATGGAAAACGGAATGAACAGTAGATGATGATTTTCTGATTGATGTGCTAACCATAATTCAGTGATAATTCTAAATAAAATTGGGACTGTTAATTGCAAGTCAACCAAAAATGGAGTAAAATTTGGTTTTGGGAGAGCAACACCCTCGCATACGCCTTGATTTTCATTTCACATTTTTTTCGCGTAAATATCTAAGGCTTTATCACCAATAAAACTGACAAGATAATAAACCAACTTCGGTTGATTTCATGTGTGAGTTGGTGAAACTAAGGGTTTTTGCTTGCTTGAATTGAGCCATGTTTGCTTCACAACCCTAAAACCTTAGTCACTCCATTTCATCTCCAAAGATTCAATCGCTCACTTGTAAATACCATTCCTCTTCTTCGTTCACCTTGGGTCCCTTCCAGCATCAATTTCCATCTTTATACTTAGGCTAATCTCAGCCTAAGTATAGGGGGGACCCAAGTCCCCGTGATTTTTCTCTACTCTTCTTTTCTTGCCTTTATACTTAGGTTATTTCTAACCTAAGTATAGGGGGAGCCCCTCTTAGCTCCCGTATATTCCTATATACTTAAATGGACCTATGTACTTGTAACATCTAGTGCTATGAGGACATAGCGAAGTTTAAGTATAGGGGGGTATACCGTATATACCGTATATTTACTTTAGCTATAATCTGAAAAATTTGAAAAATATAAAACTTTTTGGCTAAGGTAAAAATCGTTGGACTAAGAGAACTCAAATGATTTCGCGGCTTTTTGATATTATGTTACGCTACTTTTATAAAAATATTTTCGAAAATGATTTCTGAAAATGTTTTGAAAACTTTTTTATTTTGTGTGACATGGTTTTTAAAAAATCGCCATCTCTTTTCAAGGAAAGTTGAGTCTAACATGTGTTTTAACTTTATTAAAATCCATAAAAATCAGAAAAATCCTAAAAATCCTTTAAGAGTCATTGGTGACTACTAAACCCAATTAAGTCAGCCGCATTCAGTGAGGGTTCGCCCTTAGCAGATTGGATGGTTTAGAGGACATCGCGCAAGGCCCCGTCCTCAAGCAACGGGCTTCGGCCTGTACTTACATCCATACTGGCTGAATTGCGGATGCTCAATTGAGCTTAGGAAGTTCTAATATCTCTTGAAGTTTCAAAAAAAATGTGTGTGTCTTGAATGAAGAAGTTGGATTAGTCCTCTACACTTACACTTTCACCCAGGATCTGAATTAGTCAAGGAGACTCAGCTTTTTGAGGTCTTTGAGATTCTAGGTTAACCAGCCTTAGCCATCAGGGTCTTAGACTCAATCATCCACATTCCCCTAGGTTTCTAGATTTGCATGCTATATTCCATGCTTAGTCTCAGACATAAAAAATATGATCAGCACATCACATGCACGACTGCGGTTTTCGATGAGATGAGTTGATTTTTCACCTGAGGGATTGGGATGAGGAAGTCGAGTTTGGATTTGATCTAATGATGCTCGAGGATGGGATAAAATCTTTGAGGCTTCATGAAACCTGAGTGTCAGCATTATTAGCCAGTATGAGAACTTGATTCTTATACTAATCTCTTGACATTGACCTAAGTGCCAGGGTGTGAAATAAATAAAAATTGTTGATCAGTGTGCGCCAACTCTTGGTAAAAGCAGTGGAGCTAGCCACAAATTATACAAGTCAATGAATTTCAAAGAAAAGCTCTCATTCCACCAAGTCAAATATCAAAGAGCTTCCACCAAAGGCGAGCGCTCCCAAACTTTTCAAAGTGTCCACTTGGACCACCGCTATTAGGACCAGGAGTCGAGCTTGCACCAAAAAAGGGCTCTGCATCGTAAATGCTACAAGTCTGGGTGTAGAAGGTACGATAGGTACTCAAAAGAGACACACCCCGGTGTACTCCCAGGAAAACAAGTGCAGATGGCTCCAACTTCTCTTGACGGACGTACTGATCAACACCAAAAAAATATGTTGCGTAAAAAGGCACTAGAGAGAATCCTTGTTCCAATGAGAGGGAGAGAAGAATTGACACAATCCCATGCCCTCCATTTCTGGCCTGCCATCTACATTTTCTAAGTCTGACAACTAAAGAGACGGTAGACTGAATGCAAGATTTGATTTATTCCCTAGTGCTGAGGATTGGGTCCTTAGGAGATTTTCTCAGATCAAGATTTTGAGTGACGAATTGACTCTACTCTCAGAATTGCAGTCAACACTAAACTTCATATCCTTTACTTTATATGTACATCAGAGAGAGTCTAGAGAAGTAGAGGAATTGGAAGCCTCTTGATTAAGGCTGGGTTGAACTCTAGAATTTTGGATCTCTAAAGTCGAGACGACTTGATCAGATTGGATCCTGTATTCACATGCACAAGGGGGTTAATCCAACTTAGTCATTCTTTTTGATGCTCGAGGACGAGCATAGTTTAAGTATAGGGGGGTGATGAACCTCAGTTTCATCATCTTTATTTTCCATAATTAACCTCCTTGCTTAAAGTTTTGTCAATAAAACCTTGTTAATGTCCTATAATTAACAGAGTCCTAAATAAATTAAAAACCACAAAAAATGACAAAGCAAAAATTCGTTGTATTTTTAGACTTAAAAATACCCTCAAAAGTATTTCGGGCCCTTGTTTGATTTCATTTCCAGTTTTGGTCAACATGAAACTTATAGATCTCGTCAAAATCTACAACTTTCAATTTTTGAGTTTTCTCAAATTCAGCCATAATAACCTCCAAAAAATCAAAAATATCATCCGAATAATCTGATTGGGCCACGTGGCCCAATCTGGGGGCGCCACGTGGCCCGCCTCCCTTGTCTCCTCCGCCGCCATCCTCAACCGTTGGATCTCTCATTGGATCCAACGGCCCAGCTTTATCCACATCCGCCTCTTCTTCTTGGCCATCAGATCATCCCTGACCCTGATCCGCACCGTTCGTTCCCGCCTTCTTCTGCTGACGCCACGTGTCATCTCCCCCGCCATTAGATCAGGGATTGAAGGGGCGATCTCAACAGCACAAACCCACGGCGCTCTTCGGCCCTTCGATCACGCCATCTTTTGATCACCACCGCCTGTTCACGCCGCTTTTCTAGCACGACACGTGGCCAAACCATCTGCCATCGATCGCTCCGTCCCCCGATCTCATCATAGCCGTCTCTTCGCGCTTAGCCCTCCACCGTTGGATCTCCAGATCCAACGGCCATGCATCGTCGTCTACCTCCGATAGCCCTTCTCTCTCCCACGATCCAGCGCACGCCCTTCTCTCCCCCTTCCTATTATTCCACCCACTCCGACCATCATCTCAATTCTCCAACCGTCCCACAGTCTTCGCCACTCAACCAGCTCCCTCGCGCACTACTCCAATACCCACTACTTCCTTCCAGTCGCCCCACAGCTGCCCTCAAACCCACGTCGCCCACCACCACTTCCGCCGAGCTTCCCCTTCAAATACACCGGTCCCACGCCCAATCGCCGGCATCCACCTTTACGCGGGGCATGGCCCAGCCCTCCGCCACCTCCCTGTGACAGGGGGAGGTGGCTGGATTGAGCGACGACGACCGTCGCCCCCGGTGAGATCCATCGCAGACCATGGCGATGTAGCGGCGCCTCCAGGCCCGCTCGAGCTGCATCGACTAGCTACCGATGTCCAGCGAAGACCCGGGCGTCCTTCTGATGCCCAGCCCAAGCTTCGCTCTGCCACTATCGCCGGTAAGATTCTTCTCCTTCCTCTGCATTTTTTTCCTTAATTTCCTTAGATTTTCTAGGTCGCTTAAGCCCCTTTCCCGCTCCAATGATCACCCAGTTAGCTCCTCCACACTTCCCCCTTCGCCGCGCATAGCTCCGTTCACCTCTTCCCTTCTTCATATCCTCAGCCACCTTCGACCCACCTCCTCCGCCCTCACGGCGGAGGAGCTTCGAGCTCACCACTCTCTTCACCCGTATGAGCTCCCACTCACTCACGCACCCTTAAGCTTCGGCTATATGCTACGAACCTTGCAGGTCTCTATTCGCTCAATGATCGGAGCTCGGCCGGAGCCGATTTCATCGATTTAGCCGTCATCAGCCAAGCGTCGACGAGTGACTCCAGATGCATCTGGACCTTCCCCGAGTCACCTGCTTCTCCGACGATCCTTCTTTGAGCTCGGGGGATGTCTACTGTGATCGAGAGTGAGCGGCGGAGGAGGAGCTCCTTCGCCGGAGCTCCAAAGTCGCTGCCAGCTGAGGCTCGAGAACGAAGCACAGTGGCCGTTGGATGGTCCAACCCCAGCGACCGTCCAACGGCCATGATGAAGCCATGTCGACGTCTTCCTTCGACGTTGGATCTTTTCGATCCAAAGGACCGCGATGTAGCCACGTGTCAGATCCACAGCTTCATCCGAGCCTGCCATCCGGACCTACAGGCTTGGCTGCTTCCGAGCCTCCACGAGCCTGCATCGAGCCTCGGACCATCCGAGCCTACGCTGAAGCGCCTCCGAACCTCTGCCGAGCCCGAGCCGACTTCCGAGCCTGGATGGCGCGTGCCTGGCGCGTGCCTTCTGGGCAATTTGCAGAGGAGCCCTCCGAATTTCTTCAATTTGCAGAAAGGTCCCTGCGCGTGTGGTTAATTTACAGGGAAGGCCTCCGAACTTATTTTATTTTCATTTTAGTTCTTCCCAGGGACCTTTTTGTAGTTATCATTTCATGTTTTCTTGCACTTATGCCCTTGTCTTTCTTTATGCATATCTTGAGCATCATGTTTCCGTTTCAGTTGATTTCAGTCTCATTTGAAAGCTTGTTTGATGTACTTCTTAATGGCATATTAAGTTTCGTATTTTGGACACTTGAATTTTTATGTATCATTTTATTTGCCATGTGTCCCTTAGTAGTAACTTATGCCTTGTTAACATTATCGATCGAGCTTGACATTTTAAGCAAATCTGAAATTGACTCATATTTAATTTTGCTCATCATTATTAACCTTGGGCATATTTCCACTACATTTTCATTGCATTTCATGTCATTTATTTGCATGATAAAAATTGATAAAAAAAATGCATGTTTATTTTAATGCATTGTCTTGTTGTGTCTCTGCATGATTTGACCTATATATACCTCTAACTCTACGCTTAATTAAATAGGCTTAAATCCGATTAATACGAGAGAGGCTCGTGTCCCTGAGTTCGACCTTGGTTTCTTGCCAAGTAAAATATAAATTACGATCATCTCATTTTGATTTATTATTGCATATCTTTAAATGAGTTGATCTTTTGACGACCAAAATCGGCCCGACTGCATCGACATGTTTAGGTGCTAATTCCGCACTCTTAAAGGGCCGATTTTGCGGTTCGTCAGTCTACTAGCTCAAGAAGAAAAACTCCTTATGTACATGATGCACCATGTAAATATGTTGTATATACGCACATTGTAAAAATATGTGCAAAAATATGAAAAACTCCAAAAGAGGGGACAGGTATGATTGAAAATAAAATGCATGCCGGAGTTTATATAGTAAATAAGCAAAGCTTATGTATTCCACCTTATTATCTCATGAAAGCTTACAACTGGAGACTTAGCTACACTAGCTTTGCTCCAAGGGATACGTGGCTACACCGGTCACAATCCATTCTCTTTTTCCCCTCTTCTTGAGCTGGTTGAACTGGAACTTAGAAGGGAATACCCCGTTCCTCGAGGAAAGAGATGCTAGACTTGGGAATTAGAGTTACCTTGTTGAGGGAGGTTGTTTCTTTGTCATTCTGAGGTGGGGAGTTACATATCACTTACACAGTACAAGGAAAGATGCATAGTCATTAGAGTTTGTGTATGTAGACTTGTTCTGACCTGGTTTATTAAGGAGTCGTGACCATAGAATTGTGGATATTAGAAGCTGTTGAGTCCTAAATCGATTTCCCAATAAGGTTCCAACAAACTAATAATCCAAAGGTCTGACTGAGCTCCATACTCCAATTTAAGGAAGATAAGTTTAATAATCAACCTTGATTCTTTTTCTTTTTACTTCTTTTTTTATTTTCACTTCTTTTTTCAAATAAGTGTTTGCTAAGGGACTAGCAAAGGTAAAGTGTGGGGCTGATCACTCTTTATTCTTTTCATTTTTGCTCTTCTTCTTGGCAAAATACCCTGTAATACATGTAAATATGATAATTTAGCTTTCTGCATGCTATTGCTAATATTGTATATTTAGTATGTATTTGTGACAAAAATAAAAGAATAAAGGAAAAGAAAAAGAATGATGTATTTAGAATAAATACATAGTGACCCAAACCCCAAGAGAAGGTCGAGACTTGACTTGATCACAAAATAAAATAAGTAGAGAGAGATTGGGTTTACTATGTATTGTATATATTACCTACACTAGTACATATTGTTTATTTAGTTATTTTTGATGAAACACAACTTTATTTTATTGCTTTTACACTCTTATACACAGTGTTAATAATGTTATAAAAATATAATAAAAATCATAAAAATAAAAGAAAATTAAAAATAAAATCATCAAACCTTTGTATAAAAGACACATGTTCAGATCACATCCACTCTTTATTATATACCCTTAATAATTTGCAAAAATAAAATAAAAATTATTTTATACTATTAAAATTAAGTTGTAAATAAAAAATACAAAATAAAGGTATTTGTGTAAACATAACAAAATAAAAATACTTGTACATAACACATAGGTAAGATATACATGTATATAATACTATATGTTGTATATATCCAGGTATTTATCCTCCATGCTGTAGTTCCTTGTTCATTCAATCTTCTCCATTTAACGTTGCCGCAATAACCTCTACTCCGTCCAGTTGGTCGGAGCCTTGCCACCTACTCAAATCTGTTCCGATCAGACCCTCGACTCACCCCACATCTTCCCACGCGACATGTTCACCCTGAGGCTCGACCATCGGGTTAAGATTAGGTCGGGTCTCCTTCCCCGTATTCGTCGGAGACCCAAAACCCCATCTTCCGTCGCTTCTTTCATCTCGAGCGCTGTAATAACTAGGACCAGAGCATAGCCCCGCATCCCCTCTATCCTTTGTAGGCTCATACGTGCGCAAGAAGGACTCTTAGGACCGTCAGCTACTCAGGTAGAGCTACTCCAGGAGCCCCTTCACCGTCACGCACATCCACTCATCGCCACCTCCATCCGACCATTCCATCTGACGCGAAGTAACTCCACAACGCAGCCGAAACTCCCCAATCCTTCATCAGAGCGTCAGATCCCCTCCGATGCTCGGTTGAAGTTCACTGGGATCTTATTATCACAGACCCATTCCCCACCGTTGGATTAGCCTGCTTCTGCCAGATTCGATCTGAGCTACCAGACAGTGGTAGCTTTGGGACCGTTAGATCTGATGCATCTGACGCACAAGTTCGACACATATCCTAAGACGTCAGATCTGTAGTAGAGGTCGATCAGAAGCGTATGCCAACGCCCTCCTTCGTGTGAGACACGTGTCCCTGCCAAGGGCATATTCCATTTTCAGCAATGCATGTTTCTTTTTTAGCTTTAATCCATTAAATAAAAGTTGTAGTTAAAAAGATTTATAGTTTGGATCTCGTATTTTTAATATTTGCACTTTAGTCCACCCGAGTTTGAGGCATGTGTATGCTCACGTGATTTTTTGGATATTTTGCATTTCCTGCTCTGAACTTTGATGTTGTTTATGAATGAAAGTTAAGTTTTTAAAAATTACATCCATGCCCCTATGAGTTTGAACCACGTGTTGTCATGTGAGTGATTGGATTTTTTGCAGTTTCGACCCCAAAATTTTAGTGAGTATTATCTTTTGGTCCAAAAACTTAAAGTAATTGTGATAGGTCCCTATAAACTTTGATTAATTACTTGCATTGTTTTGGACTTAATTATTTCGAAAAATTACATAAAAATTACAATTGGCTCATATTAGTGTGTAATATTTACTATAATTTTGTTGGGTTAATTTATTTGCATTTTATATTTTTACAAATTCAAAAACCCTTAAAAATATCCCTATTTACCGTATAAAAATCCTAAAAATTCGAAAAATTCAATAAAAATTCCATAAAAATTATTGTATGTGCCTTTTATTGTGTTTTAATTACATTGTTAATATCGTTTGAAAATCCATCATAAAAACCCAAAAATTACAAAACAACCATAATCTTATAAAATCGTATAAAATTAAAGAAAAATAAAAAATTTACAATTTCAGTTCCTGTTTGTATCTTTTAACTCCTATTTTGTCGTAAAATTTCTAATCTAGACCTTGGGACATATTAAATATTTTTAATTTGTATTTAGTCCTTATTTTACATTGTTTTGAGTTTTGGGCATTATTTGATTTTTATAAAATTATAAAAAATTTGAAAAATCTAGAAACATTAGTAAAAATACTTTAGAAATTAGAAAACCCAAAAATATTTTTACCTTAATTTTCTGACTATTTTTGGTTGTTCACAAAAATCCAAAAAGAACATTGTGTTGGTTTTCTGTTATTCTTGTGCTTGTGTGTTTTATTAAAAAAATAAAAAATATATAAAAAACTAAAAACCACTCAAAATTATTTTTTTGGGAAACTTAACTACTTCGTACTTTTGTCGTGCTCCTTGTGTTCGACCCTGGTGGCTATACCAAGTAAATAAAAAATGAACTGCTTACATTTCTTAATTGCTTGATTTTTCGTTGAGTTGTTTTATCTTTCTCGATTGAGTAGGCCGATTGATTGGGGTCGCAATGACCTTTGTTTTACTTAACCAACAACACGCTCTCACCGACCCCTTTGAATCTTGTATCCATCAAAGCCTACCAACATCATGTCCACTCTAAGATCCCATCCCTGCTTTTATATCTTTTAAGTATCGGATGTGGTCGTTTGAAATGGGAAGTTATCTCCATGCAGGAATCTTTCATCTTGTTCATTGTCACAACGACACATGGGAGCCTCCTGCACCATTTAGCCCAAGCAGCAGGCTTATGAACCTGGCAACGTTATGAACCGGACTATGCATATACTTGGAGAAAATCAATGTCCGCCATTTTATTCTCATCATCATGGAGCATCTCACGTCTTACTACTCGGTCCACGTCGAAATTTCTAAGTACAATGTAGAAACGCAAGAAGGCTTCTTTTCCAGAAAAGAGAAGGTAAAGAAAAGAACAGTTCAGCTGGAAGCTATCTGGATTTCCTCAGCATATCTACATGGTGATATATCCTCATTGATTGAGAATAGGACCATGAAGATGCTCGACGTGATGAAGTTACGCCCATAGTCACATTGAAGACACTCTTATTGATTTCGAACCCAAGGAATGTCTCATCTAAGGACTCCTCAAAGATATGTACGAGCAGGAGGTTATGGTTCAACGTGAACTCCCCGAGGATTCTCACCTTATTTTATGAGTAGAGAAGGTCCTTCTTGCCCCCTCCGTGAAGAGGTCAAACGCGAAGGTTGGCTGTTTGTCAACTGGTGCCCTTCAAGAGAGGAGGTGGGCTGCGGAAAAGGAGCGGGGATGGTGGAGGAGTAGGGGCTCTTAGATGGTCGTCTAGCTGGAGGAGTCATGGAGGGAGGGTGAGGTCATCTGAAGAGGTGGCATGTGCGTTTGGAGGTAGGGCTTGCATGGGAATGCACCGAGAGGAAAGATGCGAAGGGCGTAGAACAGGGCGAAGGCGAGGTGAGGGATGGCGGGGATAAGGACACAAATGGAATTTTCTAGTAAGAAGTTAATGAGGTGTCGGTGGCCTCCCCTGCTTAATATATGTTATGGATGGATTATTTAATGATGCTTGATGTGTACTAGTATAAATTATTTAATGATGCCGGAGACAAATACGCAAATGCTTAAGCTCGAGTTTTCTAGTAATAATCCCCTAATTTATAACGCATTCTCACACTTTGTGAGTATCCTATGTGAGACTATGTTGGGGTGTTACAACATCTTTCTCGTGTATTTACAACATCCTTGATGCGATATACTCCATCAGTTATTCCCAATAATAGTGGTGGGCGCACCCTTCGGATAGCTTTTTTCTTCTATACCTTTATAGGGGTGGTTACACCTCTGAGGTAGCTCTTTCCATTATCAAAGGGAAACTGACTCTGATTTGTAATGTCACGGGCTTAGGTCATCGGATCGTTATCAGGAAAAATGCCCCTAACAACTTGTCAGGTTCGTGCCCAATCAGACTCGTTGATATCCACACAAGATGTTTAGGTCAAAATTATCCAGTAGTAATCTATTAGTCTTATAACCAACTATGATACTTTGTCAAGTAGTGATTAGTTACTCTCATAACTAACTCTCATACATTATCAAATAGTAGTCCCTTTTTCTTATAACTCACTTTCATACTTTTTGAGTTCTCGGTGTGGACCATGTTTGGATTGGGTTGTTATAAAGCCCAGAAAGCTATATTGCAAGTTCCATACAAGGTAATAAATGTTCTATTTTTAAAGTTGAAACTTGCCTTTCTCTCCACATGCATACACGCACGCATATATACATATACATATACATATTATATATATGTATATATGGGAAAAGGGAGTATGCACCGGCGGGTGCAGCTAACTAGCTACACCCGGCCATTTTTCTTATTGGTTTTTTATTTTTTTTTGAAAAAAACTTATGGAGATTTACTTAGTTTATTGACAAGAATATGTGTTTCAAATTTCATGCAAAACAAACACTCTTAGCAAGCCCATATAGATATGGTCAATTTCAATAATTCTGAAACTATTAAAATGCCATAGCCTTGATGGAGATGATATAAATGTCGAATTTAGTTGAAATTGGTATGATATCATGGTGATATATGGTGATTTAAATCCCCCTAGGTTTCATTTCAAAAAAACAAAAAACCAATGAAAAAAATGACCGGGTGCAGCTAGTTAGCTAGACCCGCCGGTGCAGCTTCCCCAACCCCTATATATATATATATATATATATATATATATATATATATGGTTATTTTTATGTCATGAAAACCTTAAAATTGTAATTTTTCCTAATATATGGATATAAATTTGAACACTTTTCTTCGAGCGTGTGTATTAGACACATAACCTAAATCATAAATACAAAATTGAATGTAATCTTTCTATCCAACGCTGATATGAGGTGGCTAACTTTTAAAACTGTATATGGATTTCACTATAAATACTTAATATTACACAAACACTCCTATTATACATAATTAAATTTAATATATGTGTATATATATTGTTCTACTATATATATCTCTTTATTTAAAGATAGTTGGGTCAAAAAATTTCTTCAGATATTTATAAGAATATGACCATATAAATATTAAATATTAGAGAAATATTCTTCAATCACTACAATAAAAATTAAGCTATAGTGATGTTTTTTCTAAATTTTTTAGGAAATCACCGTTGTTAAATATCTAATGACGATATTATCTTTTTTAAAATAATATCTTATACTTGAAGCTAGTAACAAATATCATATCCGTCCCTATATTAGTAGCGACAATCTATATAGCAATGCTTATCCATTTCTATTTTTCAAAACATTAACTAATCGTCACTAAATTTTTAACTAAGAAAATAGCAACGGTTAGTTAAAACTTTGGAAAATACCAACAAATAAGTGTTGTTATATTAACTGCCACTAATCATATAGCAAGACATATGATATTTGTCACTAATTCTAAGTATAAAAAATATTTTGCAACGAATCATGGTTATATATTTAATAACAGTTTATTTAGTGATGAATTTTGTAAAAAATAGTCGCTATAGCTCAATTTTGTTGTAGTGAATATTGCATAAAGATATGTGTATCCTTGGGTTGATTGCTTTACATGTATGATTCTTTTTATTTTGTGTTAATATTTATAAGATTACTGGTTACTTTTGAATATTTATGGCACATTATGCGCCCAGAATTAAATAATTCAATTATAATAAATTCTATGATTAGCTGGGTGGATGTGTGAAATAACGTTTTTGAAGAGGGGCGTACGGTCTCACAAGGCGAGACAGTAGTCGATGTGCTGTCCGCTCCAGAAAACTACTAAATTCAACAATTAACACACAATGGTAATTAAGAAATAAAATGCAAGTATGGAGTTAAAATTTATTTTATTTAACTCTACAACAATGATGTGTATAGTATGCAAGTATGTGTAGAGTGTCGCACATAGAGCAACCGGCTAGATCGGGCTATGAAGCATAAATGATGACTGCGAAGAATGTGTTATATTGTTATGTCGATTTTTTATTTTTAATTTTTTTATTTTATTTTTGATTTTATGTTTTTATATTTAGATTTTTAATTTTATGTTTTTATATTTTTCTTTTTATATTTTTGTATTTTTTTTCTTTTCTTTTAATATATAATAAGGATATATATAGAGAGTATATATAAAGTCAGCTAATATAGATATAAATACTAATAAAAATAATCAAACTCAAGAAAATAAAATATTTTAGATTTTAAATAGTTTTTACTCTTTTTGTGAATTTTTAGGATTTTTTTCTAATTTTTATATATTTTTAAGGTAAGAAAACCCTAAATCAGGGTTTAATTAAATACTCGAAATTGAAATGGAGATGAAAAATAGAAAACAGAGTCAAAAATTCTCCAAATTAGTTTTAATATATAGATAATAATATAGAGAAAAATATAAAATATAAAATGGATATTTTTTGAATTTTTAGAAATTTTATAGACTTTTATATGTGTTTTTGGGATTTTTCTATTTTTTTGAGTTTTTGTTTATATTTTTTAGTGATTTTTGGCCTGAAGGTTTGAAATCCATAAATTAATAGATTATATTTTTTTGGTAATTTTTTAAGATGTTTTTGTATGTTTTATGGGTTTTCTATTACAAATAGGGATAAAATAGGCACTTTTTAATTTTTAAAATAATAATAAAAAGTCCTAATATCTTCGTGAAATTGTGTAAAATAAGGAATCTACAACTATTTTTGCGGATTTTTAGAGAAATGTAGCTATATGAAATAAATACAAGAAATAAAGAGAAATTGCATTCGTAGCAGCGGCATTTTGTAGATACATAAAAAACCAAGGGCTTTCTTGCAAATTTTCCAGAAATTTATAAACTGACTTAAACGTTACAGGACTCAAGTGAAATAACCAAAGCTTCGAGGGCCCTCCTGCAAAAATGCCAAGCTCACGTGTGTAAACGCATGAGCCACACTAGCAAGGACCAAAATGCAATTACCAGAAAGTGTTGGGACCTACTTGTAATTTTAACAAAAATTTATAACTTATAATCCATAATTTCCAACCAAATAACAAATAACTAAACCTACGAGGGCTTAGTTGCAATTAGACCAAAGTTTATCGGCCTACGTGGACAGATGACTTAAATGCAAATAAACTAAACATAGAGTTTGTTTTGTAAAATTTCAAAATAAATTACAACAGCTGATGAAATTTTTAGATATAAATATTAATTGCAAAAATGTGCGAGGGTGCAGGTGCAGAATACCCAAGGCACGGCGCGGATGAATGGTGAATCTTCAATTACTTAACATGTGGTGCGACGAGGATGCCTAATACCCCTATGACGATCAGCGGCTCTGATTAGATCGTCTGGAATGATCCGACAGTGAAGGGCGGGGCTGATCAGACGGCAGTTGGAGAGACTGGAGATGGAAGACAATCCAACGGTTGTGGACCTCCTTGGATGAATAGGGAAGAACACAGTTGCTGGAGAGCTTCAATCGGCGATGGCGAGCTGCTCTGACTACTGGAGACGCCATAAAAGGTCTGCAATGGCTCTTGGAAGAGTCCTCAACCTGCCGGCGGCACCAAAATGGCCAAGCGAGCACGGATGTGCCACCGTAAGGTCAAGGTGAAGAGGCTGCTCCAGTTAGCTTGGTCCTGCAAATATCGACCCCTTGGGAGGTCCTTTGGCACCTGGGTCCTGCAGGGTCAGCTCAAGAACAAAAAGGAAAGGTCCCCGGGTCTACCAGGGGTGGAATGGAGGCATAGGGAGATGGGCAGAACTGCTCCGAAGATGGGGCGGAGGTGGAGCAGATAAGATCATGCTCCAAGAGGGAGTAGGTGGAGTGGAGAGCGTCGGGGCGGAGTAGAAGCGAAGAGGAAGTGAGTGGTGGCGTTCTTGCGTGTCGAGGAATAAATGGCATACAATGGAGGGTTCGCCGGAGCGTAGCTCTGATGAACTACGTGAGTGATATCTACAGCTAATTATGCGAAACAATAGCAAAGATTGAACTAATGCTAACCCTAAGCTAAGAACATGCAACAATATTTTATAGAAATGACCTCGAGCGACGCACTACCGCAAGATTGTACCTCACGGCCAACCTTGGCAGGAGATGGTAGAAGCACACCTACGGCTATGCCTGACACCGCCCCAACTGGTTGGAGGCGATCCTTTTACCACCGCTGATCCGTAACGCGAGAGCGGAGGAGCCAAAACTTGTCAAAGGGTGTTCAAAAGATCAAAGGAAATTGGATGGAGGTTTTTGTACAAGTGACGAGGCGGGTCCAAAGATCGATGGAACAGCTCGATGCAACGATCCAAAGCCCGATGTTATGCTTGGGCATGAATCAACATAGATCAAGAAAGAAAAGTTGTCAAAGGATCGACGCAAGAGGATGAAATGATCGAGTCCCAAAAAGGGTAGAAATCGAGGCAAAACCATGTTCTAACAAGCCTAGAGGCCTCGGTCAGAGAGTTGACAGAGGTCAACGAGCGGGGGAAACAGGTTGGTCCTTGGGGACCAACCGAAAACACCCTAACAAAATTATTTAAAAAATCGATAAAAAAATAATAAATGAATAATCAATTTTATGTTATAAAATAAAAAATATTTTTATAAGGTATTTTATTATGATTTTTATTTTTTCAGAGGTATATAATTATAAGATACTTTTTAGGAATATATATAGATATATTTATCTATGTTTTTTAAGTATTTTATTTTTATTATGCATTTTTATTTTATAAATTTAGTTTATTATTTTATATAATTATAACTTATTTATAGATACTCAAATATATTTTTATTATATTTTTTATGATATAATATATACACTTAAATAAATATACGTATTAATTATATAGGTATAGACATAGGTATTTTACCTATGTATTTTTGTATTTTATTTCATTTAATGCTTTCTTTCTTATTCTATTTTAGTTTTAATATGTAAAGATATTATAAATAAAAATTACAAAATTATACAACAACAACAACAAAGCCTTTTCCCACAATTAAGTAGGGTCGGCTACATGGATTCTTCGCCTCCATTCAGATCTATCTTGGGTCAATCTCGGACTTATATCCAAAAAGCTAAGATCCCTTCGTATAGTCTCTTTCCAACACTTCTTGGGCCGTCCTCGCCCTCTCTTAGCCGGCTCAACATCCCAACACTCACATCTCCTAACCGGTGCATCAGTTGACCTTCTTTGCAAATGACCAAACCATCTTAAGCGGTTTTCTCGCATCTTATCCTCGATCGAAGCTACACCAACTTTCTTTCTAATTGCATCATTCCGAATCCGATCTTTACGTGTATGTCCACACATCCATCTTAGCATTTTCATTTCTGCTACAACCATTCTCTGCACATGTCTATGGTTCACAGGCCAACATTCAGAACCATAAAGCATAGCAGGTCTCACGGCTGCTTTGTAAAACTTTCCTTTAATTTTTAAAGGAATTTTCTTATCACAAAGAATAGCGGAGGCTCCTCTCCAGTTTAGCCAACCTGCATTTATTCTATTAGTAACATCTCCATCAATTTCCCCATCATGTTGCAAAATAGATCCCAGATATCTAAAAGAATCTCTCTTCTGAATACGATAATCTTCACCTCGATTCCTTCACCATTTCTTCCATCAAAGGTGCATTCCATATATTCCGTCTTAGCCCTACTTATACGAAAGCCTTTAGTCTCCGATGCATGACTCCAAACCTCAAGCTTCTCATTTACTCCATCTCTAGTCTCGCCAATCAACACAATATCATCAGCAAATAACATACACCAAGGTAACTCATCCTGAATGTGACTTGTCAACTCGTCCATAATCAAAGTAAAAAGAAATGGACTAAAAGCTGAACCTTGATGTAAACCAATGTTGATATCAAAATAGTCAGTCTTCCCCGTCGGGGTCCTTACACAAGATAAAGCCCTATCATACATATCCTTTATGAGATTAATGTATAGGACAGGTATTTGTCTCTTCTCCAAAACTCTCCATAGTATCTCTCGTGGGACGGAATCATAAGCCTTCTCCAAATCAATAAGGATCATATGGATATTCTTCCATTTAGCTCTATAAATCTCCATTGTTCTCCTCAGCAAATGGATGGCTTCAATAGTTGAGCGACCTGGCATGAATCCGAATTGGTTTACTTTTACTTGGGAAACTTGCCTCAACCTTCTTTCGATCACACATTCCCAAATTTTCATAGTGTGACTCATCAGCTTGATACCTCTGTAATTTGAACAATTTTGAATGTCTCCTTTGTTCTTATAAAGAGGCACCACGATACTCCTCCTCCATTGAGATGGAAATAGTGGATACAATGGAAAGAAGGAAGATTCATATATTTTGTCTTCAAGAGACTAAATGGGTTGGAGAGAAAGCAAGGGAGATCGAGAAGACATGCTTTAAACTTTGGTATTCAGGTAAAGATAAGGGCAGAAATGGTGTTGGAGTGGTTGTTCATAAAGATTTAAAGGATTGTGTGGTTGAGATGCAAAGATTTGGGGATCGGATTATTTTGCTAAAGTTGGTGCTTGAAGAAGAAATTCTGAATATCATCTCAGTTTATGCACCGCAAATTGGTTTAGATGAAAGGACTAAACAGCCAGCGCAGGAGAGATAAATTCGTAAATAGTGTTCTTAAAGTTCTTCTAAGAACACTATTTATGAATTTATCTCGAAACTGTTCGGATCTTTTAAACATGGATTTAAGCAAACATACAGATTTCGTTGGGGCGTTCCCTACTTGCGACGCGTTGCATCGCCCGAATGCAATGAAAAATTGGCAAGGGCCGCTACATCGCAGCCTGGATGTAGTTCAAAATTTACAAGGGTTCTCGCATGAGGAACGCATGCGGGTAAATAAGCTAGTTCCGCTGCATCACCGCCTGGATGCAGTCCAAAATTTACAAGGGTTCTCGCATAATGGACGCATGCGAGTAAAGAAGTTAGTCCAAAAGAGATTGCAAAGGAAGTTACGGATTGGTAGTTGGAATATCGGTACTTTAACTGGAAAATTGATGGAGATAGTGGATACAATGGAAAGAAGGAAGATTCATATATTTTGTCTTCAAGAGACTAAATGGGTTGGAGAGAAAGCAAGGGAGATCGAGAAGACAGGCTTTAAACTTTGGTGTTCAGGTAAAGATAAGGGCAGAAACGGTGTTGGAGTGGTTGTTCATAAAGATTTGAAGGATTGTGTGGTTGAGGTGTAATGATTTGGGGATCGGATTATTTTGCTAAAGTTGGTGCTTGAAGAAGAAATTCTGAAGATCATCTCAGTTTATGCACCGCAAATTGGTTTAGATGAAAGGACTAAACAAGCTTTTTGGGAGGATCTGGATAAGATTTTACAAGGAATCCCACAAAGAGAGATGGTTTGCATAGGTGGAGATCTTAATGGATATGTGGGAAAAGATGTTTCAGGGTATGCAAGTGTGCATTGAGGACATGGTTTTGGGGATAGAAACGAAGAGGGAAAAGTCATTCTGGATTTTGTAATGGCATATGATCTTTTCATAGCAAACACTCTTTTCAAGAAGAGGGAGGAGCATTTAATTACTTATAAGAGTGGCTCAACTAGAACACAGATAGATTACTTTGCGTTGAGGAGAAGAGATCGGTTGTGTTGCAAAGATTGCAAAGTAATCCCTGGAGAGAGTTTGACAACCCAACATCGCTTGTTAGTCTTGGATTTACAAATAAAAAGGCTGGTAAAGAAAAGGAAGGTTCCTAAGATCACTAGAACTAGGTGGTGGAATCTTCCGCTGAAGCAATCAAGCTTCAGGGAGAACGTTTTAGAAGACTTATCTTGGGATTGTAGTGGTAGTGCAAACGAGATGTGGGAGGCAGTAGCATCTTGTATTCGAAAGGTAGCTAAAGAGATGTTAGGCGAGTCAACTAAACTTTCTCACCTTAACTAAAAAAATATGAAACTACTTTCATTAAATAATTTATTAAAGGTCATATACAATTAAAGGTTATTTTGATATATTTTGAGTTTTTATTTGAGAGATATGGGTATGAAAAAATTGGGATTTTGGATTTTTAGTCAGAGTATAACTTTTTCACTATATATTATTTATGTATGAAATCAATTTTGTATTTTTTTTATAATTTATTATCTACAACTTTGATGCAAAATTTCTTTATTTGATCTATAAAAAGTGGAAAATAAAATAGGCCCTGAAAATGAATAATAAATGGATAAATAAAGGGGACTTTGTGGAATTTTTGGCCCTTATCTCCCCCTACTTTATCCCTGTTGACCTAGTCATCAAGATGCCTAGGTCTCTGGGTTTAGGATCATAAACAATCTTTAATATTTTATTTTTTCCTTTTCTTTATTCCATAATTTTGGGCATTAATAGAAGTATTTTATACATATTTTGTACAATAATGCATGAATTAAGGGTATTTACAAGCATTTACTAGTGTTTTTAAGGCCAAAATGATAGGATAAAGGTGATGAAATAGAGATTCATCACCCCCATATACTTGCCTCTGCTGGTCCCTAGCAAACACTTATGCAATAAGTGTAGAAAAAAGAAAAACAAAGAAATAAATTGGATTGAATTTAATTGTCAAACTTGTCTTCACAAAATCAAAGTTTAGAGCTTAAGTCGGACCTTTGTAATTTTAGTGAGGGCAGAACCTTATGGGAATCGGACTTGAAATCCAACATCCTTCGAGAATCCCAAAACTCTGCTCAAGTCTCCTCAATAGCCAGGTCAGAATACTTCAACTCATACGCAAACCCTTATGACTATGAATCTGACTCGTACCATGTATGTGATAGTGGCTCTCTCCAACTGAAATGACAAAGAAACTGACTTCTCCAGCATGACAACCCAGTGATTCCTCAATCAATCAACTCCTTCCTCGAGGAGCGGGGTATTCCCTTCTAAGTTCAAGTGACAACCAGCTCAAGAGGAGGGGTGAAGAGAAGAATGGATGGTAGACATTGTAGCTACCTATCCTAGGATTCAAGACCGGTGTAGTCAAGTCATCAAGCTACAGGCTCACATAATTTGACTTTGAATCTTAAGCTTGCTTTTTGACAATACAAATATGTACACTCCAGCAGGCATTTTACTTTTAATCAGGTCAGTCCACTTTTTTAGAATTTTTGCTTTTTACAATGCTATATACAACAGCATTTACATAAGGAGTTTTTTCTCTTGAGCCAGTAGACTATCACTATTTTGAAGCATTATTACAATCCACGCTCTCCTGTTTTAGACATCAACGCTACTGGAAGGGTTGGGGTGCACTTCCCTCCCTAGACGAGGACAAATGTTTCTACTTGTATGCATCTCATACCGGCCAATCCAATCCCCTCACCACTCCAACTGAGTTGAGCCAAGTGAAAGGTGCATGTGTCCAAGTTAGGTCATTATCAATAAGAGTCGTGTGTGTGCTCCGAAAGACTCTACTTAGGCAGTCAAGAATCCATTGAACCAAGTCTCACAATTCACAAAGAATTAAACCAACTAGTCCTGAAGTACCTCAATTCCATCTCCTATAAGGTTCCTGTTATTAGGTAGATTTAAGGTCCAACCAAGCTCCAATCTTCGGATTTTACTTAGACTTGTTCAATTATCAAACTCAATCCGAAAATATGCAAATGCTATGAAAATGCTATGCAAAAAATATTTTTGTGATGCAATTGTCAAAGATTTTGAACTTTTTATGGATTTTTGGAAAAGATGATGCATATGCATTTTCTATATTTTTTAAAAGATTTTGCAAATGTTTTTGACATTTTTTTTGCAAATGTTTTTTTGATTTTTGAAAACAAAAAGAATTTTAGCTAAAAATTAGGTACAAACATTTACATAGGGATGCATATTATATTTACAAGAATTAGAGTCTTAAGAATTTACAAGGGATAAGTGATCAATTTTATAAGTATATATACAGTTTAATAAAGAACGTTAGGGTGATGTATATATTCCTTAAACTTTTTTTGAAAATTATTTTGCAAACAATTTTGCAAACAATAGTCCAAAATATTTTTTACAAATGAATTTTGCAAACATTTACACACATTTGAAAATTATTTTGAAGAGGATTTCCTAAACAATATATATAAATTTTTCAAAATATTTTTGCAACTATTTTAAAATAATTTACAAATTGTTTTTCAAACATTTTTATTTCACACAAAGAAAATAAAAGTTTCAAACAAAACATTTTCACAAAGGTTGAAAATATTGAACAAAATAATTTCCAAATAATTTTCAAATGATTTTTCAAAAAGATTTTCAGACTATTTTTCAAACATTTTGTAAAAAATATTTTAACCTGATTTATTAGTCGGTAAATACAAAAATAATTTGAAAATAATCCACATCTTTTTATTAAGTGTTTTTAAGGAACTAAACAATATTTTTAGCCATAATAATTATTATTAAAATACGAAAGTACAAGTTATGGCTAATTTATATACGTAGTATATACGACCCCCCTATACTTAGCTTGAGCGATTGTTGAGACAAGATTCTCAAGGATTGTTTATTAATGGATGTGAAGTTCTCGTTGTGATCCCCAAAATTCCCGGCACAAACAAACAAATTTTTTTCTCAAGCTGCAAAATTAATTACAACAGAATAATGAAGCGAGAGAAATTTTTGCTACTTATTTACCTGTATAGCAACAAGATCAAACTCAGGGAGGCTAAAATTCCCGTGGGTAATTCAACTAATCCAAAGTCAATTAAAAGAAAAATGATATCTCAAATGCAAGCTATGTTGGTTATTTAGTGTTTTTTTCTTTCTATTTTTAAATTTTTTATTTCTATTTTTTATTTTCTGATTTTCAAATTTTTAGTGATTTTAATTTTTCATTTTTTTCAAAAAATAAAGAACAATATGCACATGTATTTTTCAAAATAGTTAGAAATGCTCAGAAAATTAGAGAGAGATATATTTTTGGGTTTTAAAGTCTCTGAAATGTTTTTGGGAATTTTTATAAAATTTGCTGATGTTTTTGTATTTTTCTAAAAATTAAACAGTGGCAAAAATGATAAATAGTGCACAACATGGAGTACTTTGCAACTTAAAAACATTTTAAGTGCCCAAAACTCATAGAGACTATTTTTATGCTAAAATATAGAGAAATATCAATAAGCATGACGTGAAATCATGATTTTGGGATTTTTGTAGATTTTTCAGTGAATTTTCGAAGATTTTTGGTATTTTTCAATTTTTTGAGTGTTGAAAAGAAATAATGCACGAAATTTGCATAGAAATAAAAAGACAATGAAAGGAAATTAATCATTTTTTTTTGGAATTTTCAGAGCAATATTCAAATTTTTGTGAATTTTAGGAAGAGAAAATGACATTGTCTTTTTTTTTAATGATAACAAATGGAAATAAAATGCAATGAAAATTTTACTGTAGATAGATCAACTAAATACGAGATAACACAAATTTTTACAGAATTTATTGAGCACAAATGCTATTTATTTCAAATAAAAAGAAACAAGCAATATAGAGTCTGGCAAAGAAGAACTTAAATGAAATTATTTATTATTTTTGCACTAAATGATAACAAGAGATAAAATGAGGGCAGAAGATGCAAATTACCCAGTAATAAGCATGTGCATTGGAGCTGGAGGGGGATTTTACGCAGTTTTGGAAACCTCTAGGGGTGACTTTGTAAATTTTCCAAAATTTTTTATAATTAATACCTAGGGATTCGTGTTTATGTCTATCGTTTCTTCAAAAGACCAAAGGTGTAGCGTCGTCACTCGTTTCTTATTGCTCATGGTCGGTGCACCGCCGATGGTGGTCTGAGGATGCGTGGAAGGGCGAGGCTGGCAGTACGCAGGTTGTGGACGGGCGACGGCTGACTGTTGTCGTGGAGTCTTCGATCAGGGAAGGGAAGTGTCGAGCGAGAGATGTTGCGCAAGGTGTCGGGCGACGATTGTCTTCGCGAAGGGGCTCGCACTAGATGGATGGCGGTGGAGAGAACGGCTCCAGGCGATCACGGGGGGCGCTACAGGTGCAGGGGCATCACACGGCCCTCGCACGGCCAGTTGGAGCAGTGAGGGCCTCGCGGCGGAGATGGGCTGCTCCCAGCAAGAGTGCTACAGTAGTTGGCTTCGACCTCGCGGGGACGACAGTGATGGAGGACAGGAGACGGTTGGCGTGGTCTCTTGACTGGGTCGGCGGTAGATGGGAGCAGGGCAATTGTAGCCTTGGCTCGCATGGAGGCCGACGGACAGACAAGGAAGAGGGGCAGCGCTTGCCGCTGCCCTTTTTTTATTTTTATTCTTTTTAATTTTTTTAGCGGTCGTAAAAACAGAAACAAAATAATAGTCAATAAAATCTTTTCTAGAACGAAACTGTAAATAATCTTTTTTTCTATAATTTTATTTATTTTTTTATTTTTATTTTATCTTGCAAAACAAATGTCAGACAAGTAACAATATATATGTCATTTTTTTATTTTTTTTATTTTTTTGGAACTAGAAGATGACTCAAGCACAATGCATCATCTCTGCTTATTTAAATAAATAATAAAAAATTGAAAAAGATGTGAATGGGGATCCAGCGAAACAGAAGAATCGAATCCGGTTCTCCGGCCACCGTGCATGGTCGGAGTTGAGAGATCGTGGGAGATAGGACGTGAACATAGAGAGATCGAGAAAATGAGAAGAAAAATTGGAGTCGAAGATGGATCGAAATCGTGATGGATTCTAAGATCTAAATAAAAAAATGATGATGAAATAAAGATACGAGAAGTAAAACTATGATTAAGCCATGATAAAAATAAGAGAAAAAATGTGGATCTCACCTTAGGAGCGGAAAAAGCCGTGAGCGCCTCGACGAAGACCAACTCGCTGTCACCGGACAGCTCGGAGGCTAGGCACCTCTCTTTGACAAGATAGCTCTCGAAGAAAAGGCTCCTCTCACCAAAGATTGATCAAGTTGAAATGAGGGCGGAGGAGCCATATTAATAGAAAAGAAAAGAAGTTGAAATTCAAAATTCAAAATGAGATAAAGATAAGGAAAGAATTTGAAATGAGATAGAGATAAGAAAGGAATTAGTGCTAAAATTATTTACAAAAATTTATTTTTTTTCTATTTTCATCACTTTATTAAATAGAATAATAAATGTTAATTTTTTCATTTTTTATGGTGGTTATTTAAGAATGTCAACTATATACATATATTATATACATAAGGTACATTATATACATAGTTAAATAAGGAAATTAGTTTTTTTGTTTTAAATTTTTTATTTTTATTTTAAATAATTAGTGAAAATATTTACAAATATAATGTATACAAATAAATGCTAAAATTGCACACACCTCCCTAGAGAACCAGCTTTCAACCGTAACTCCAAAAATTAGGAAATCATAACCATTTTAAAGATAATTTAATTTAGAATACAATGGACGTGAGTTTGGTTCAATTTAAGTTTATATGGAGCCAGAATTCATCTTTCAATTATCGCTTGGTGCCTTTTTCCAAGTGTTGTTGCTTTTTTTCTTTATATTATTTTATTTTGCAAATATTTTTATTAATTAGGATACATTTTTATTTACAACTTTTGTTTTCAAAATTATTTAATTTGTGGTAATTTATGTACAAATAAAATAGTGTAGTATACAAATATACACAACATACATTTTTTTGGATTTTTTTATTAAGGACCCTATCTCCACCTACTTTATTCCTAGTCGATCAAGTCAAGTCTTGACCTTCTCTTGGGGTTCGGGTTAGCATGTATCTATTACATATTTACAGAATTCTCCTTTTTCTTTTCTTTTCTTTATTGTTCCTTTCTTTCTTTATTTATTTTAGGTTAAAATGGCAATAAGTGTACAATATTTACACACATATGCAAGTTAGTAAAAATATGAAGTTAGTATTATATACAGGTGTTTTATAAGGGAGTCAAAGATGGATCAAAATCGAGATGGATTCTAAGATCTAGATAAAAAATGATGATGAAATAAAGATACGAGAAGTAAAACTAAGATTAACCTATGATAAAAATAAGAGAAAAAATGTGGATCTCACCTTAGGAGCGGAAAAGACCGTGAGCTCCTTGACGAAGACCAACTCGCTGTCACTGGACGGCTCGCAGGCTAGGCACCTCTCTGTGACAAGATAGCTCTCGAAGAAAAGGCTCCTCTCACCAAAGATTGATCAAGTTGAAATGATGGCGGAGGAGCCATATTAATAGAAAAGAAAAGAAGTTGAAATTCAAAATTCAAAATGAGATAAAGATAAGGAAAGAAATTTGAAATGAGATAGAGATAAGAAAGGAATTAATGTTATAATTATTTACAAAAATTTATTTTTTTGTATTTTCGTCACTTTATTAAATAGAATAATATATGTTAATTTTTTTCATTTTTTATAAGAATGTCAACTATATACATATATTATATACATAAGGTACATTGTATACATAGTTAAATAAGGAAATTAGTTTTTTTGTTTTACATTTTTTATTTTTTATTTTTATTTTTAAATAATTAGTGAAAATATTTACAAATATAATGAGTACAAATAAGTGGTAAAATTGCAGACACCTCCCTAGAGAACCAGCTTTTCAACCGTAACTCTAAAAATTAGGAAATCATAACCATTTTAAAGATAATTTAATTTAGAATTCAATGGAAGTGAGTTTGGTTCAATTTAAGTTTATATGGAGCCGGAATTCGTCTTTCAATTATCGCTTGGTGCGTTTTTCCAAGTGTGGTTGCTTTTTTTCTTTACATTATTTTATGTTGCAAATATTTTTATTAATTAGGAAACATTTTTATTTACAACTTTTGTTTTCAAAATTATTTAATTTGAGGTAATTTATGTACAAATAAAATAGTGTAGTATACAAATATACACAACACACATTTTTTGGATTTTTTATTAAGGACCCTATCTCTTCCTACTTTATTCATGGTTGATCAAGTCAAGTCTTGACCTTCAATTGGGGTTCGGGTTAGCATGTATCTATTACATATTTACGGTCTTCTCTTTTTTCTTTTCTTTTCTTTATTTTTCCTTTCTTTCTTTCTTTATTTATTTTAGGTTAAAATAGTAATAAGTATACAATATTTACACACATATGCAAGTTAGAAAAAATATGGAGTTAGTATTATATATATGTGTTTTATAAGGGATTTTAAGCTAAAATAAATGAATAAAGATGATGAAATGTAGATTCATCATCCCCCTATGCTTTACCTTTGCTAGTCCCTTAACAAACACTTATTGAAAAGAATAAGTGATAAAAAGAAAAATAAAGGAAAAATAAAGAAATTAGGATAATATTGAGTATTAAACTTATCTTCATAAAATTGTAGTATGGAGCTCTGTCATACCTTTAGATTATTAGTCTAGCTGAACCTTAATGGGAAATGGATTTAAAACCTAACAGCCTCTAAGTTTCATAAGACTCGTATTCAGGTCTACTCAACAGTCAGGTCAAAACAAGTTTATATACACAAATTCTTATGACTATGAATCTTTACTTGTACGGTGTAAGTGAAGTATAGCTCCACATCTTAAAAGTAGCAAAGAAACAACCTCCCTCAACAAGGTAACTCTACTCTCACGGTCTAGCAACTCTTTTCTTGAGGAGCAGGGATATTCCCTTTTAAGTTCAAGTATAACCAGCTCAAGAAGAGGAGATGGACAAAAGAATGGACGGCAACTAGTGTGGCTACCTATCCTTGGATGCATGACCAATGTAGCCAAGTCATCCAGCTGTAAGCTTACAAAAATTTGACTTTGAAGCTCTTATTATTTTCTTTTTTTATCCTTGTATATACACTCCAGTATGCATTTTACTTTTCAATCAGGCAAGTCCACATTTGGAGATTCTGCATTTTTTTTTTCTATTTTTTTGAAAGTATATACAAGGTACAGCATGTACATAAGGAGTTTTTCCTATTGAGCTAGTAGACTATCCCTCTTTTGAAGCATTATTGCAACCCCACAACATCTTGTCTTTAGACCTCAATGCCACGAGACCAGGTTGAGACACACTTCCCTCCCTAGAGGAAGACGAGAGGTTCCGCCTAGATGTACTACCCTCGTATGCTACTCCAATCTAAAAAATTCTGCCTCCTTACTACCTCCTCCATGAAGAGCTACGTGTGGAGTGCTTGTCCAAGATAAGTCACGATATGAAAGAATCATGCATGTGTTGTTAAATGTTCTACTTAGACTAATCAAGATGACATGTGAACATAGTCTTATGGACTCAAAGAATTAAGTCGCTAGGACCTGAAAAGTCTTAACTCCATTTCTTATAAGGTTCCTCTGAAATTAAGTGGATTAAGGCCCAACTAAGCTCCATTCTCCAACTTTATTCCAGACTTAGTTTAAATGTCAATACTATCCTGAAAAATGAACATGTAAATGCAAGAAATATGTACAATGCAAATAAACAATTTTTTTAAAACAATTTTCTGCTTTTTATTGGTTTTTGGAAAAGAACGGAAAAATGATGCACATGTGAAAAGAGTTTTTTTATTATGCAACTTTTTATAGATTTTTGGTTTTATAGTATTTTTTTCAAAAAGGAAAAAGGGTTAGCAAAATATATACAAGTATATACAAGGATTTGTTTTGGTTTTTTTGGTTTTTTTAGTTTTTTTTCATTTTTTGTTGTTTTTTATTTTTATTTTGTTGTTTTTTGTTTTGGTTTTTTTTACGGTGATTGAAGTCTATACACATGTGGATTTTACGAATTTATATACATATCCCCCAAAAATAAACATATTTAAAAGTACGAGTTATGTCTAAAGTGTATATACAATATATACGACAACCCCCTATACTTTTCTCGAATTGTGTCCTCATAGTGATCAGAGGGCGGCAAAGGAAGACATAACTCATGCTAAGTATAAAAAAGTGAAAAGACTCCGATGCTACAACGACTCAAAGAGAAAATGAAAAGTATGGAAGTGAGTGATCCCCCTATACTTGGGATCAAGTAATCCTATGTATAGAAGATTGTACAAAAGCAGAAAAACGATGAGGAGAATGTACGGACTCAAAAACAAAAAAAACAATATGAACAACATCACCCCCATACTTAGGTAGAGTATCCCTAAGTATAGGCAACAACAAGAGTGATGAAAAGGACGAATATGAACAACACAAATCACTCACCCTCCATATACTTAGGATAAAGCACATCCTAAGTATAGCATATACACACACACATGGAAAAGGGATGAATGATAAAACGGAAGAAGAAAGACTGAAACGAAAGGATATACAAGAGGAGTGGATGCTCATGTATCAGACGCAGAATATGTAATCAAAAGATCATCGTCTGATACCACAGATATAGAATAAACAACGGACAGGAATGTATCATGATCTAGATATGGTTTTAGCAACTATCCGTTCACAACAAATGGTTGTGCGTCAGATGACAACCAAGATATGACAATACTCCCATCGTCACGTACAGCTCTCATGATGAACGGTCCTGACCACTTGCTTTTCAATTTTCCTGAAAACAACTTCAACTTAGCATCAAATAACCAAACTTTCTGATCAGGGGAGGAAATCTTCCTTCGGATGAGTTTATCATGCCAACACTTGACTTTCTCATTATACATGAGTGAGTTATCATATGCAAAGTCCCAGAATTCAATTAATTTATTCAAATCCAACTTCCTGCTCTTTCCTACCTTCTCATAATCAAGATTGCATACTCGGAGTGCCCATAAAGATTTGTGAATCAATTCCACTAGCTGGTGGCAAGGCTTTCCATACACTAATCTGTAGGGAGACATACCTAAAGGAGATTTGTACATCGTTCGATAAGCCTTAGAACTGAATCAAGCATCTGTGACCAGTTCTACCTATCTGGACGTACAAGTTTTTGCAATATCATCTGGATCTCCCTATTTGAAATCTCTGCCAAGCCATTAGTCTGAGGGTGGTAAGGAGACGTAACTCTGTGCTCAATGGTGTACTCCTTCACAAGCTTCTTTACTTCTCTATTAATGAAATGGCTTCTTCCATCTGAAATCAGTATTTTAGAAATCCCGAACCACGCAATAATATGGTCCTTGAGAAAGAAACACAATGTACGACTATCTGTTGCTCAGGTGGGGATAGTCTCCACCCATCGACTAACATAATCCACAATGAGCCGGATGTACTGAAATATCTGACTGACAAGAAATTGTCCCATGAAGTCTATGCCCCAAACATCAAAAACATCAGAAATCTACATATATCTTAGTGGCATGGTATCTTTGGAACCAATAGTTCCTCCCATTTATCACAGACAGTACAACCTTGAACATATTCTGTAGCTTCCTTAAACAATGTGGGCCACCATAGGCCACTCTATAAAACCTTTGCTGTCGTGTGTTTCCCCGACTGATGCCCACCAGATTCTAGATTGTGACAGTGCTCAAGTACACTGATTTGTTCCTCCTGTGGAATGCACCTTCTCGAGATACAATCCGTACCCTCGCGAAATAGGTACAGATCCTCCCACTGGTAATAATGAATCTCTGACAGAAATATGTCTACCTTGTACTTCAGCCAATCTTGTGAAACTTTCTTGGAGACAAGATAATTCACAATATCAGCATACCATGGGAGTGAGTCCACAGATAAAATGGCCTCATCTAGAAAGGTTTCGGAAATAGGGATCATGTTTTGCTCAGAGGTCTCTGCGTTTGTGATACGGGAAAGGTGATCTACCACAACATTTTTCACTCCAAGTTTATCGCGAATCTCTAAATCAAATTCCTGGAGAAGAAGGATCCATCTGATAAGACGTGGTTTGGCATCCTTCTTTGCTCAAGTATCGTATGGCAGTGTGGTCCGTGTATACAATAACATGTGATCCGATGAGGTAAGATCTGAACTTTTCTAGCCCAAACACAATTGGTAACATCTCCTTCTCGGTAACTGTATATTTCTGGTGTGCTTCATCCATAGTCTTGCTAGCATAGTGTATATCAAATGGTATCCCATCCCTTCTCTGTCCTAAAATAGCTCTAACTACGAAATCTGAGGCGTTCGTCATAATCTCAAAAGGAAGAGACCAATATGGTGGTTGTAAGACAGGAGCATTAGTAACTATTTCTTTCATCTGATTGAATGCAAGGAGGACTTTCTCATCGACAACAAAATCACTCTCCTAACACAAAAGCTCAGCCAAAGGTCTGGTGATCTTGCTGAAGTCCTTTATGAATCACCTATAGAATCCTATGTGTTCCAGAAATGACCTCAACTGCTTCAAATTCATCAGTGGCTCTAACTTTGAAATCACATCAATCTTAGCCGGATCAACCTCCATACCATGTTTGGAGATGACATGGCCCAATACAATTCCCTTAGTCACCATAAAGTGACTCTTCTCCCAAGAGAGGACTAGGTTTACCTCACAACAATGATGAAGAACTAGATCTAAATAAGCAAAACATGTGTCAAAACTATACCCATAGACCGAGAAATTATCCATGAAGACTTCAAGAAAATTGCCCATAATGTCGTCAAAAACAGCCAACATACACCTTTGAAATGTATCGGGGCATTACACAATCCAAAGGGCATCCGTCTAAACGCGTAGGTGCCAAACGGACAAGTGAAAGTAGTTTTTTCCTGATCCTCAGCAGTGATAGCAACTTGGTTGTATCCCGAATACCCATCCAAGAAGGAAAAGAACTCTTTCCCTGACAACCTCTCAATAATCTGATCAATAAAGGGCAGCGGAAAGTGATCCTTCTTGGTAGCTGAGTTCAGCTTTAGGTAATCTACACAGACACGCCATGAAGAAGGTACCCGGGTCAGAATCTCCTCACCAAGGTCATTCTTTACGATCGTAATCCCATATTTCTTCGGGACCACATGTAAAGGGCTGACCCACATGGAATCTGAAATGGGATATATAAAGCCCGCATCACACCATTTTCTGATCTACTTAATGGCATCCTCCCTTAGATTTGGATTTGGATGGCGCTGATATTCACGGGAGGGTTTACAGTCATCCTCTAGGTAGATATGATATGAGCACAATGTTGGATTAATCCCATGGAGCTCCGAGATATTCCACCCTATGTCCTTGTTGTTTCTCTCAAGAACCTCTACCACGTAAGATTCTTGTTCAGCAGTCAACTGTGAGCTGAGGATGACTGGAAACATTTGGGGGGGAGGGGACCCACAAGGAAGGAAAATTTCAACGTTGATGGTAAGACCTTGAGCTCAGGTGGGATCTAATCGGCTCTGCAATAACCTCTTATATTATACTAGTAGATGGTATGTGATATGTACTCTGTGGATTGTCCACCTTGGCTACTAATGGCTTAGCAAGTAAAACATATGATATCTGCAATGAATGATCTCTGCTCAAAAAGGAGGGGCTCATCAGCGTGCTCAGCATTCTTATCAATTAACGGCTCAGATATCTCGGCAATAATCTCAGAAAGATGTCTCTCATCTGTGCATAAATCAGGAAATTCAACGAATGGCTCAGATATCTGGACCTTAGAACTCTCAGAATGAGGAATATCGTCAGTAGTCTCAGAAAGCTGTATCAAAGGAGTATCAGAAGGTGCCTCTAGAAACTCAGACTGATTTCCAGAACTCAGCTCAAACTGTTCATCAGCAACTATCTCAATTGGACCACCAAGGGAACTTATGTCGATTGTGCTTTCCATAGAGTCTTTTTGGGAAAGGAACTCATGGGTATCTATAAAATCAGTGAAAATATCTGTCTCTTTGAATTCAACAAGAAAATCACAGTCATCTAGCTCTGATGTAACTTTCTATGTATTATCTACTACTGGTAGCGGTAATGGTCTAGGATCAGAAATCGTCTCGATTTTCACCTTGCCACTACGAGAGTGAATGATGATCTCTCCACTACCATAATCAACTATTGCTTCAGTCATTCAGAAGAATGGTCGACCTAGTATGATCGGGGTATGGAGTAACGGTGCAGGTGTATCCATATCCATGACAATAAAAATCAACAGGGAATTTCATTCCCTGCACCATTACAATACTGACCTCTAAAATGCCTCTTGGCCTCTTAATCGATCTATCAGCAAACCGAAGGATCATCCTGGTTGTTTTAAGAAGTCCTAACTGAAATTTAGTAAGTAAAGATGAAGGCATGAGATTAATGGACGAACTGCTATTGAGAAGAGTGCGATCAAATTCTTGATCAAAGATATAACAACGGATGTGAGGTGCTCCCTTGTATTTCTTTTTAGAGGGGAGGTTATTGATGGCATGAACTGTGGCCATGGTCAAGATGTGTTTCTCGATTTCCTTTCATTTGTTCTGCCTTGGTTGATGCTTTTCTGTACATGCCTCTTTCATTCCCTTTTTTAATGTAGACATGTATTCCATGGCCTTAAAAAGTGGCATTTTTAAAAAGATGTCCTGTAAGATCTCAAACACTCCAGGATCAGATAGGGTTGTCATTTATTTTTGAATTTTCTTAGCTTTGAGAGTAGAAGGAAATGGCACGGAATCAGAATAAACATGCAAATGTTTATTTCCATTATTCAAAGTAGAATCCTCATGTACAAAAGGACAACCAGAATCAGTATGTATAGTGCTGTCCAAACTAGGTAATGGAAAAATAGAATAAAAAATAGAACCGGATGCTGCTGCCGGTGAAGATGAAGAATCTACGACTGGTATATTCACCCTTGCTGATGGTGATCTACATTTGCCTGGTGAATATGGTGGTGAAGGCGGTGAAACTCCAGACTCTGGTGCTACTACATTGTTCCTCCCGACTGCTAGTGAAGGAGATGATGTAGAAGATGATGCTCTGTCAGTGTATCGATCTCCCAATCCCAACTATTGTGTAAGCGGCAGCAATCTCCTACCGTTCCTGAGATGAATGGTGTCATATAAACATGTAAAATCAAGGGACATACATGTCTTGGGGGTGGGCGGGCTATTGGCTACATGCTCCTTGCGTCTGAAGTTGATGAGGTTGGCTTCAACCTGTGCTGGAATCGGTGTCTTGGTGGTGGTCAGGCCGTCGATCCGTTGAGTCAGTTCATTCATATTCTTCATGAGCAATGCAAGTTGGTCCAGTGCTGTATTGACTGAAGGGGCCTAAGGTTGCTCATTGACTGGCTATCGTTGAGGTTGATAGTACAGAGGTTGTTAGTAACCATACTGATTCTGATGATGATGAGGAGGAGGAGGAGGATAATGTCCATGATATGTAGTCTACTGCTGGGTAGGATGAGGAAAATACATAGACTGCTGTTGTGGCTGGCCTTGTCTCCAAGTTTTGGAACTGTGGTAGAGATTTATAGTGAGGCTGGAACTGTTGGTGCCGGTACTGCTATTGTCTGCCTCCCTGAAATTGGTGGGCGGGTCTCTGACCCTGCTGTGAACCCAACTGGCCTTGCCCTGACGGACGGGGCTAGTTTCACTCACGGTTGAACCAGATGTCGTTCACCTCCTGAATGACAGGTGGAGGTGGAGACTGCTGCTCAGTAATGTAGGCTACTTCCTGTTGGTAAGGAACTATCTGATGTGAATGCTGCTGAACCTAATCAGGTGTCTGCACGTAGTAGACATGTTGAACTGTGGATGGTCCTCCGCTACTCTGCTGGGTGGAAGAAGTCTGCTCCCTAGTAGAGGTATTGGTTGTTGCACTCACGCTGTGAACTGCACAGATCTTACTCACAAGAAGCTTCAGGTGCTTTGTTATCTCATCTATCTTATTGATTAACCGAAAATCATGAGGGTCTAAATATCTCACACAAGGTGGAGACAGAAGTCGTTGCGGCGACCCTCAATGAATCCTGATTAAGTCAACAATTAACTCACAATATCAAATCAGACAAGGACAAGCAAATGTGGAGTCAAAATTTATTATAACTCTACAACAAAGATGTGTATAGGTGCAAGTATGTGTAGAGGTCGAACACAGGGAGCAAGCAAGATAGATCAGACAAAAATGTGCAAAATGTGATATGTGATCAAATGTCTACAAGCAAATTTTTGTGGGTTTTAAATTTTATATTTTTATTTAATTTTTGATTTTATTTTTTTTATATTTGGGTTTTTAATTTACTAATTTTGTATTTTCTTTTTATAGTTTGTATTTATATATTTTCTTTTTCTTTTAAAAAAGATATAATGTATATAAGGAATATATATGTACACTAGAGATAAGAGAGGGATAAAGATAGGGGAAAATGCTCAAAATCCAGAAAATGGAATGTTTTTGTGATTTTTATATTTTTCTAATATTTTTGTGGTTTTTCTAGATTTTTCCTAATTTTTTGGGTATTTTTAAGGGCAAAAATATTAGTAAACAATGTGATAAGTTACTGGCCGAAATTAAAATGAGGATGAAAAATATCAAACAGTATCCAAAATTCCTCAAATTAATTTTAAAATAAAGGCAATAAAATAAGGAAACTACAGAAACTAAGATTGTACTTTATGGATTTTTCTTGAATTTTATAGATTTTTAGGAAGATTTTTGGAGTTTTCAAATTTTTAAGGTTTTTGTTTTGAAATTTTTAAGGATTTTTTGACATGAGTTAAAAGACACTAAAATAGACTAAAGGTAATTTTTAAGAATTTTTAAAAGAGTTTTACTATTTTTTTGGTATTTTCTAATGCAAACATCAACAAACATATATGTTTTTGAATTTTTAAAAATATGAAAATGCAATAAAAATGCAAAACAAAAATATGACGAGGAAGAGCAGGTGAACATGAGCTTAACCTATTTTTTGGTGATTTTTAGCAATTTATAGATGCATGCAATAAATAGGGAAAGCATACAAAAACACAAGGCCTAGCAGGGGTATAAATGTAAATAGGAAAAAGTTAAAGGGTCACATTGCAAAATTTCTAGAAACTATATAACTGAATTAACAACTCTCTAGACCAATCGTAAATAGTCAACATTCCAAGGATATGTCCGCAAAACTCCCAAAGTCACGTGCACGAGGCACATGATTGATAGGGACCCAAAAGTAATTAACAAGAATCTAAGGGCTTAAAAGCAACTTTTCCAAAAAGATAATAACTGAATCATAAAATTTCCGGACTTAATAACAATACAGAAATCCCTAGGGGGTTCTCCTTAAAATGCCCTCATCCCACGTGCGCGTGTCACGTGAGGTGACGTGGCGGAGGACCTTTTTGTAAATATTCAAAGTTCGGAGGGTTTAGCTGTAAATATTACAAATATTTATAACGACAAATGAAAGTTTAATGATTAATTAATAAATACTAAAAATGGTGGGGTTTAATATGCAAAATACCCAGCGTTGTAGATCGGACGGCTATTCTTGGTTATTTATACACGTGTCACGATTCTGTGCCACGATACCCCTTCAGCTTCAACGCTCAGGATTAGATGGATCACTACGGATCTGACGGCTGAGGCAGAGGCTGAATCCGACGACTGCTGTAGCTTTTGGAGAACGACCCCGATCTGACGGACAAGAACGTGGAGGCAAGAACCGCGAAGAAGGCCTCGACAGGAGAGCTTCCCCGACCTCGCTCCGCCTCGTCCGTGACAATGGGGGTCTCAAAATGGGCCGGTCATCTTCCTGTGAGGCTGCTCCAAGTCCTGGGGGTGTCAAAATGCTCCGGCGGAGCCCAGAGTGGCGACACGAGCCCGGCGGAGCTGGGAAGCTCCGAGAACCTCGGCCGACCTTCAAAATTCCCCCAGGTGCGCTCTTCAACTCCTGAACCTGCAAGGACGAAGTGATAGGGTCGGGGGTAAATTGCCCCAACCCCGTAGCGGAATGGTAGAGGCTTGGGACGCAAAAGGAAAGCTCGCAGGAGCAAGCTCCGGCGAGGTGGTGGCTGAAGCGAAAAGCGGGGCAATGATCAAAATGGAGAGTAGTTGTGAGATCCCACCACTATGGCGAAGATAATAAAGCAAAAAAATTTGGATAAAAACGAACCTCGAGCCCAGAAAAGGCAAGATGGGACCTCACGGCCAAGGTGGCCGGAGGTGGCTAGAACACGGCCTCGTGGCGTCGCCGTACCTCGACGGGGTGCTGGGATCAATCCCTTGTCACCGGAGATCCGTGGCAACGACCCGGATGTCTAAGCTAAGCCAAGGAGCGGTTCAAAGAGGAAGAGGAGACGGGGGTGGTTTTTGAACGAGTGACCAACGGGGCGAGAAGATCGAGAGATTGGTTTCGATTCAGTGATCCAAAAGTCGAGATAAACCTAGGGTGTGATTGGCGGATGAACGAGGCAAAAAAGTGAAGAAGGAAGAATCATGAGATAGTGTAAGGATTTGTCTCGAAAAAACCGTGAAATCGACCAAAAATACGTAAAACTGACACTGTACATACCTCGATCAGGGAGTTGACCGAGGTCAACCAGCGGATGATTCTGGTTGGTCCACGTGGACCAACCAGAAAAATCCCTGGTAAAAAGGTTTATTAATTCAGTTAAAAATAATAAAGGATTTAGTTATTTTTTGGTCATAAAATAAAAAATGTTTATTATTTTATAAAGTATTTTATGGTGATTTTTAATTATTTTTATGAGGTTTATAATTACATGTTACCTTTTTAGGCTTGTATAGGTATATATATCTATATATATTATAACCTTTTATTTTAATTTTGTAAATTTAATTTATTTTTTTGTTTATTATTTTATAAATTTATATATTATTTTTATATATTTAAATATTTTTTTTTTATTTTTCTGATATATTTTGTATACTTAATAAAATAGGAGTATATTTTATGTAGGTATATTTATAGGTATCATACCTATGTATTATATACATGTATTTTAATTTTGTGTTTCCTTTGTATTTTTATTCCTATTTTAATGTACATATATATTATAAATAATATTTACAAAATTATAAAAATATAAAATAATAAAAAATAATGAATAAATAATAAAATGAATATTTTAATCTGTACAAGTATACAATAGGGTTCCAAAACTCAACTTTCAAACTGTAGCTTCGCAAAATGCAAAACAACCACCATTAAATAGCTTATTTAAAATTATATACAATTAAAGGTGAGTTTAATGCATTTCGAGTTTTTATTAAGGAGATACGGGTCCGGGAAGTTGGGATTCTGGAATTTTATTCAGATCATAACTTTTTATCTGTACATTATTTTTCTATGAGATAAATTTTATATTTTTCTTTATTTAATTATCTACAACTTTCATGTACAAAGTTTCTTTATTTGAGATATAAAAAATTGAACCAAAAATAGGTCCCAAAATGAATAAAGAATGAATGAAATAAAATGTATTTTTGTTGTATTCTAGCTCTTATCTCCCCCTACTTTATTCCTTGTCGACCTAGTCATCGAGATGCTTAGGTCTCAGGGTTTCGGGTAATAAAATATTTACAATATTTTATTTTTTTTCTTTTCTTTATTCTATAATTTTGGCTTTAAAAACCGTATTTTATACACAATTTACACAAATATGCATGAATGCTAAAATGCCTAAATTAACACTATTTACACGCATTTACTAAGGTTTCTAAGGCCAAAATGATAGAATAAAGATGATGAAACGTAGATTCATCACTTCTCCAGGTTCTTCGTCCTTTGCTTGATCAGTTGAAGCTTATCAAGCTCCTTGGACCATTTCTCAATAATGTCCACTTTAGATAGGTGGTTTCCAATGATGGCCAGGTCAGTGTTATCCACCTTATCCACTTCATGTGTTGTCGTCATATTGATAGCCTTGTGGGGTACTGCAGGGGAGGTGACGAGGTGCTTCTGAAAAGCACGTGAAGAAGAAAGAGCTGTTGAACTCTCCGGCCATCTCATCAAAAATTTGATAAAGGACATCCTCGTCCTTGTTAAAGTGCACCCCCCCCCCACAAGCTGCATCTACCAGCTTCTGATTCTCTATGCTTAAACCACCAAGGAAATTTTGTATAAGGCTGGTCTTTGGAATATCATGATGGAGGAATTTCTCCATCATATCTTTGGATCTTTCCCACATCTCGTGAATAGGCTCCTGGAGCATCTAGGAGAAATTAGCAATCAATGATCGTATTTGGTTGAGTCATCTGAGGGGTAATATGTGTTCAGAAATGCGGACCTCAACTCTTCCCAAGTAGTGACAACCTTCCCCAAGTGATTCAACCGATATAAAGCTTTGTCCATCAGAGTGAATGGAAGGGCGGTCATCTGCACTACCTCTAATGGGACATTTGGGTAGTGTATTGTTCCACAAATGTGATCGAACTGCTAGAGGTGTATGTAAGGTTCTTCATTACTATTTCCATGGAATATTGGGAGAAGAGGCAAAATAGTAGGCTTAAGTTCGAAATGCCCATGAATCGTAGGGATTTGTATCAAAGAATTTGTTTGTCCTGCCCATGGATTATAGGAATCCTTTAATGTAGGCTTAACCCCAGGTTCTATGTTATGGTATTCTCCCTCATTCCCACCTTCAAGATTGTTTCTATCCTCCTCTCTCCTATCTTCTCTTTCCTATCTCAACTCGAGAATCATATCTCTCAATGTGGTCTGAAAATTAGCATGCTCTGTTATCTGGGCTTGAATTGACTGGATGGAGGCTAACAGGGTGCTGTAGATCTCGCTCTGCTCTGACATGGTTCCCTTTCCCTTTGGTGGCATCAAGTGTCTGGTGTCTGACTCTGAAATGTGCATGACACTCGATTAGTGCTCAGAATTGATGGAGTCTAATATATTAATTCGAGATTAAAGCCAATCTCAAATAGTGGGTTTATGGATGTCGTGAAGGGTGAAGATGAACGGCTCAGAGTGTAGAATGAGTTCGCAAGGTCCGAACAAAAAATACTCTGGTCCGACATCTTCGAAATCAATAGGCAGGATGTGAGAATACGAAGGTCAATGTAAGAGTGAAAGTGAATGAAGGCGCAAATTGCGCAGAAGGATCTCTATCACTATCAATCAAACACAATACAAACCCCCAGTTCACCACCTCAATGCAATGTGAAGACCGTGAAGGTTCGATCAATTATCTTGTCAATTTTTAGATTTTGGTGAGAATACAATCTGTCATAGCGGCTAAAGCGAGCTATTAGGAACCCAATGCTCCTAGGAGACTATCTCAATCTCACAACTAGTTTTTCCCAGGCAATATGGTTGCGGACCGTTTACCCGATCTGTCTACTCTGCTAAGGAAATCCCAGACCGATTGCCGGCTACCGGTGAAGTCCTCACTAGAGAACAACTAATCATAAAACAGTAGTCTGAAAAGTGTTCGAGCGGGGTTCTATCCTAGTATGTGGGTCGCTCTCTTATTGTAGATAAATCAAACAAGATGGGGGTTACTCTCTCCAAAACAATTATTTTTCCTTACGTTTATTTTAGGGTCGACTTTTCTTTAGTAGTCCCAGTTTTTGGTAGTTATCACTTGGTTTCAGTATTTTCAATAAATCACCTACCGAGTGTCCAATTTCCTTTTTAACTTATGTGAGTGAAAAAAAGGAAGGAGATCATAAATACCAATGCGCGATTAAACACAATTATGCATGTAGGGGTTAGAGATGCATACCTTGTCTCCATCACTCTACATGCAAGTGAACCGTGCAGAATTGAAATACAGGAAAAAACTAACCTATATGCAAATGCAAGTGAACCGTCCTAATCAATAGCTTCTATTAACGGGCAAGAACATGTTAATTTGACTAAGTCCAATTATGCTATATTCTATAGGTATAGAAATTCTTATTTAGGGTGTTTGGACCTAATTAATTACCTGGCTCAAGTAAATTAATTAAAGCAATCAATAGGTAGCTCATGAAATCCGCGTGAAACAAAGAAAAAATAAGGCAATGAAAACAAAACCGGTGAGGTCCCTCAAGTGCACCGGCACTTGAGGGAACCAGACCCCGCAACAAATGAATGTATGTTTACATGGGTTCAAATGCTAGAAATAAATAAAAGAAAGTCTATTTTTTGGACTCCTTCAATTCTTCTCCTCCTCTCATGCTATCATGTGGCTCGGTGAAAAATCAAGCCTCCTCCGCATCGCTTGGGTGCTTCGGCTCTCTTAGGATCGCCTCCTTCACTCCGCAGGCCCTCGCAGGAAAAAGAAAAGAGAGAATGTGTAAGAAATATAATTATCAAATATGAGCAAGAAAAAAATGAAATAAATGTAGTGAATATAAACAATGGAGTTAATGTGGAAAAATATACATAAATATATATAACTAAGAATAGCATGTCAAAAGAGAAATCTAACTACCCTCACCGTGCCTCCCCGGCAACGGCGCCATTTTGTTGTGCGAAAAATCTTCAGGGATTGGTTATTAATAGATATGAAGTTGTCGTTGTGATCTCCAAAATTCTCGGCACAAACAAATAATTTTTTTCTCAAGATGCAAAATCTATTACAAGAGAATAATGAAGCGAGAGAAATTTTTGCTACTTATTTGCCTATATAGCAATAGGATCGAACTCAGGGAGGCTACAATTCCCGAGGGTTATTCAAATAATCGAAAGTCAACTATAAGAAAAAGGAAATCTCAAATGCATGCTATCTTGGTTTTTTCGTGAATTTTTTTCTTTTCATTTTTTTAATTTTTTTATTTCTATTTTTTATTTTCTAATTTTCAAATTTTTAGTGATTTTAATTTTGCATTTTTTTTCAAAAATAAAGAATAATACGCACAAGTGAAGAAATATGGACACCACACCCTTTTTATATTTTCAAAATAGTTAGAAATGCTCTGAAAATTGCAGAGAATTATTTTTGGCTTTTAAAGGCTTTGAAATGTTTTTGGGAATTTTAGAATTTTAAGATATTTTTGTATTTTTCTAAAAATCAAACAGTGGCAAAAATAATAAACAATTTACATCCTAGATTAATTTGCAACATAAAAATATGTTAAGTGCCCAAAACTCCTAAAGACTATTTTTATCTAATATAGAGAAATATCTACAAACAGGAAGTGAGATCACGATTTTTGGATTTTTTTTTGAATTTTCTGTGATTTTTCAAAGATTTTTGGTATTTTTCAACTTTTTGAGTTTTGATAAGAATTAATGCACGGGATTTACACAGAAATTAAAAGATAATGAAAGGAAATTAATCTATTTTTTGGAATTTTTAGAGAAATATTCAATTTTTTATGAATTTTTGAATTTCAGGAAGAGAAAATGACATTAATTTTTATTTTTTAATGATAACAAATGAAAAAAAAATGCAATGAAAATTTTTTACTACAAATAGATCAACTAAACAGGAGATAACATAAATTTTTATAGAATTTATTGAGCACAAATGTTATTTATTTCAAATGAAAAGAAACATGCAAAATAGAGTCTGGAAAAGAAGGACTGAAAATGAAATTATTTATTGCTTTTTCCACTAAATGATAACAAGAGATAAAATGAGGGAGGAACATGCAAATTACCTAGTAATAAGCACGTACGTTGGAGCTGGAGGGGGCCTTTGCGCAGTTTTGGAAACCTCTGCGGTGACTTTGAAAATTTTACAATTTTGTTATAATTAATCCCTAGGGTTCCCTGTCTATGTCCGTCGTTTCTTCAAATAACCAAAGGGGCAGTGCTGCCGCTCGTTTCTTCCTTCCCAAGGTCTGTGCGCCGTCGGTAGTGGTCTGAGGATGCACAGAAGGGCGAGGCTGGCGGCGCCAGGTTGTGGATGGGCGGCGTTTGGCTGTTGTCGTGGAGTCTTTGATCAGGGAAAGGTGGTGCCGAGAGAGAGATGTTGTGCGAGGTGTTAGATGTCGATTGTCTTCACGAAGGGGCTCGCGTTGGATGGCTGGCGATGGAGGGAACGGCTCCAGGCGATCACGGGGGGCGCTACAGGTGCTGGGGCGTCAATTGGGCATCACACACCCCTCACACGGTCGGCTGGTGCGGCGAGAGCCTCACGGCGAAGACGGGCTGCTCCCAGGAAGAGTGGCTTCGGCTTCGCATGGACGATAATGACGGAGGACTAGAGACGGTATGGTTGGGATGACGGTTGGCGTGAGCTCCAGATTAGGTCGGCGGTAGATGGGAGCGGGGCGGCTGTAGCCTTGGCCCGCGTGGAGGCCGGTGGACGGACGAGGAAGACGGGCAGCGGGCGCCGCCTACGGCGCTTGCCGCTGCCCTTTTTTTATTTATATTATTTTTATTTTTTATTGATTGTAAAAACAAAATTGGAATAATAATAAAATACTTTTTTTAATTTTTTAGATAAGAAACTGTAAATAATATTTTTTTATAATTTTATTTATTTTTTATTATTTTTTATTTTATCTTACAAAACTAATGTTAGAAAAATACCTATATATGTGATTTTTGTAATTTTTTTGGAACTAGAAGATGACTCAAGCACAATGCATCATCTCTACTTATTTAAATAAATAATAAAAAAATGAAAAAGAGGTAAATGGGGATCCGATGAAATGGAAGAATCAAATCCGGTTCTCTGGCCACCGTGCGTGGCCGGAGTTGAGAGATCGTAGGTGATAGAACATGAACATGGAGAGATCGAGAAAATGAGATGAAAAATTGGAAATGAAGGTGGATCAAAATCGTGATGGATTCTAAGATCTAGATAAAAAATGACGACGAAATAAAGATGCGAGAAATAAATCTAAGTTTAATCTAAGATAAAAACAAGAGAAAAAATGTTGATCTCAACTTAGGAGCGGAAAAGACCGTGATCGCCTCGACGAAGGCCGACTCGGAGGCTAGGCACCTCTCTACGACAAGATATCTCTCAAAGAAAAGGCTCCTCTCACCAAAGATTGATCAAGTTGAAATGAGGGCAGAGGAGCCTTATTAATAGAAAAGAAAAGCAGTTGAATTCAAAATTCAAAATGAGATAAAGATAAGGAAAGAAATTTGAAATGAGATAGAGATAAGAAAGGAATTAGTGTTAAAATTATTTATAAAAATTATTTTTTTTGTATTTTCATCACTTTATTAAATGGAATAATAAATGTTATTTTTTTTATTTTTTATGGTGGTTATTTAAGAATGTCAACTATATAAGGTATATTATATACCTAGTTAAATAAGGAAATTAATTTTTTTGATTTAAAATTTTGTTTTTATATTTTTATTTAAAATAATTAGTAAAAATATTTACAAATACAATTTATACAAATAAATGGTAAAATTGCACAAACCACCCCAGAAAACTGACTTTTCAACCGTAACTCCAAAAATTATGAAATCATATCCATTTTAAAGATAATTTAATTTAAAATACAATGGAAGTTAGTTTGGTTTAATTTGAGTTCATATGGAGCCGAAATTGGTCTTTCAATTATCGATTAGTGGCTTTTTCCAAGTGTGGTTGCTTTTATTCTGTACATGATTTCATTTTGCAAACATTTTTATTTATTAGGAAACATTTTTATTTACAACTTTTATTTTGAAAATTATTTTTTTGAGGTCAATTTATGTACAAATAAAATAGTGTGGTACGCAAATATACACAACACACATTTTTTGGATTTTTTTATTAAGGACCCTATCTCCCCCTACTTTAGTCCTAGTCGATCAGGTCAAGTCTTGACCTTCTCTCAGGGTTCGAGTCAGCCTGTATCTATTATATATTCACTGTATTCTCTTTTTGTTTCGTTTCTTTTCTTTATTTTTCTTTTCTTTATTTATTTATTTTAGGTTAAAACGGTAATAAGTATATGATATTTACACAAAGATGCAAGTTAGTAAAAATATGGAGTTAGTATTATATACAGGTGTTTTATAAGGGATTTTAAGCTAAAATAAATGAATAAAGATGATGAAATGCATATTCATCAGCTCTGTCTGCATAGATCAGAGAGAAAAAAGAGAACACATAACTCATATTGAGTATAGAAAAGTTTAAAAATAAATGAATGAAAAACGGATGAACAAATGAGAAGTCGACCATGCCCCCTATACTTAGGATCAAATAATCCTTAGTATAACAGATTGTACACACAATAGGGAGGGTCAAGGGTAGGAATGAACAGATTGTACTCAAACTGCCCCCCTATACTTAGGGTAAGAAATCCCTAAGTATAGACAAGAAGATGAGACAATGGAAAGGATCGAAAAATAAAAGAACTCGGGGTGCACACCCCCTATACTTAGGACAAAGTATGTCTTAAGTATAGAAGACTAACAAAAAGGGGTGATGGCCATGGCCTAAGTATCGAAAAATAAAAGAACTCATGGTGCACACCCCCTATACTTATTGACAAAGACTCACAAGTATGGTCAGATATGGTGCAATAAATGAAAGGTCTAGCAGTGTTCCTTTTCCTAGAAGACAGATGGTATATGATAGCGTGGACAGTGGCCATGGTCAAAATATGATGCTCAGATCTGCTCCTCCGCTTTCTCTTCTTATGATGAGGAGCAGATAATTGGGTCATGGCCTGGTGAAGTGGGGTATCAATGATCTCATGAATAGCGGCTACCACTTCAGGTTCAGTCAACATTTTTTGACTTTTTAGATCTCCTCCATACAAAGGAGGAGATCGAAATCAGCATCTACACGAGAATAGCCAAGAGTAGTCTGTACCGTGGCATCCTTGGGGTTAAAGGTGGGAGAAGATGTAAATGGATGTGTGGTCAAAGGGTCTGGCAAGTGGGCCCTCTCCTCACAGTCTGAATCGACCAAATGTCTCCTGAAATCTTTTTGGATTTTTAATTTTTTCTCGATTTTTGTGTTTTTGATGGCAAGCTCTCATAAGAATCCTCGAATGAATCGATATCATCAAATGGTTGAGTATCATAGTCGCTCTTATTCATACTAGTGAGTCGTCAATCCTCTGTCCTATATGCTCCATCATCCGAGTCAAGTGCTCAAAGGTGGACTCCAAGAGAGGTGACTCCAATAGATCAGTCTCGAGTGGATGTGGAAAATATGATGGTGGAGGTGGATAGAAGTCCCAGGGCTTAAACTATGGCTGATGCGGATATGTACAAAAATCAGAAGCGGAGTCCTCCTGGAAAAAGGGAGGTGGACTGTCTAGAGTGTACGAGGGATCCGCGAAGTCCGGATAAAAATAGCTCCAATTGGCCATCTCGAAACAAAAGGAAAATGATAGGAAGAGCACGATGGTCAAGTCAAGAGAGTGAAGAAAAAGGCACAAATATGCATAGATGATCTATGATGCACACAACCAAACACAAACAAACACACACAAAACAAACATACCCCTCAATTCACCTACTCAACTTGGTGAAGACCGTGAAAGTTCGGTCTTTTTATCTTGTATGTTTTAGATTTAGGTGAGAAGTCAAAAATTGTACCAACACTTAGGAGGGTTGAATAGGATTTGGACACTAGTCCTTAATGTGTATGTGAGCAATTAAAAGTGAAGACAATGAGGGGATTACTCGCCCCAAGACAAGATTTTTCTTTTGGCCTTTTTTAGGGTCAAGTAATTTTAGCAGTCCCAATTTTATTGATTATCACTTTTTTGGATTTTTAATGAAAATGCATGCGCCTATTGAGGAGTCAATTTTACTTAGCACCTAGGTGGTCAAACTCAGAGGTAGAGTCGAAAAAGCAATGCAAGCGACAAATCGATGATGAATGCTAAAGAGAAATTGTCACCTTGCCTCCAGCACTCTACATGCAAAAATGCTCAGCAGAATTAAAACCTATCTATATGCAAATACAGTCGATGAAATCGCTCGAGGTGAACAATTGCTATTAACGTGAAGAACAAGATTCTAGCTATTCATAGGAGAGACCAAGGTCTGGTCTTCGATGCCACTCAGTGCCCACCACAACTGGTCCTACACGCACTGTATGTGACCTCTCTCGGCACGCAGTCTCAAATCCAGATAACTAGCAATTAAAAATTTGACTAAGTCCAAGAACAAATCTATAGGTACATGCAATGGTGATTAATGTGTTTTGTCCTTAATCTATCGACAAGCAATCCTACAACTAGGGCTCAATCACGCAAAATAAGGAAAATAAAAAATCGATAAACAAAATAAAAAGGTAATGTAAACCGTGAATAAACTGACGAGGCCTCCAAGGGAACAATCCTTCGGGCACTGGACCTCGTGAAGTGTGGAGTGTAACAGAGTCCTGAATATTACAAGTTCTAGTAGTCTCTCTCTCACTTCAAATTATAATAAATAAATAAAATGAAATAAAAAGTGCAAGTGAAGCTCTGTCTTCAAAATTTCTCTCCACCTCCTTTGGTGCTAGGTCAGGAGTCTGAATTCGGCTTCGCGTGGGTACGCAGGCGCCTTGAATAGAGCACCTCTCTCAATTCGCAGTACCCTGCACAAAGTCAACAAAGAGAGGTTAGACAGTTCAAGCAATTATATGAAATAAATAAGGAAATAAATCAAGCAAAAAAATATGGACAAATAATCACAGTCAAGCAAAAAGACAATCTAAGTGGCGCTGCTCCCCAGCAACGACGCCATTTGAAATAACAATTTTGTGGAGGGTCGTACGGTTTCTCAAGGTGAGACCGTAGTCGATGTATTGACCGCTCTAGAAAACCTCTAAATTCAACAATTAACTCACAATGATAATCAAGCAATAAAAGCAAGTGTGGAGTTAAAATTTATTTTATTTAACTCTACAACAAAGATGTGTATACTGTTGAACACATGGAGCGAACGGCTAGACGGGCTATGAAGCACAAATGAAGATTTTGAACTATATATCTATATATTTTTTATGTCAGTTTTTATTTTGATTTTTTATTTATTTTTGACTTTATATTTTTATATTTTGATTTATAATCTTCTATTTTTATATTTTCTTCTTGTATTTTATATTTCTTTTATTTCTTTCCATTTAAAATATGTAATAAGGCTATATATAGAGTATATATATATAAAGTAGTTTAATATATATATAAATACTAATAAAAATAATCAAACTACAAAAAAAAATATTTTTTTGGATTTTAAATAGTTATTATTTCTATTTTTGTGATTTTTTAAGAATTTTTGCTAATTGTTATATATTTTTAAGTCTAAAAAATACCCTAAATTAGGGTTTAATCAAATACCTGAAATTAAATTGGAGATGAAAAATAGAAAATAGAATAAAAAATTCTCTAAATTAATGTTAATATATAGATAATAATACAGAGAAAAATATAAAATAGAAAATATATTTTTTTTGGAATTTTTGGATTTTTCTAGATTTTTATAAGTGTTTTTGAGATTTTTCTTTTTTCTTGAGTTTTCTTTTATAATTTTTAGTGATTTTTGATCTGAAGGATAGAAATACATAATTACACAAAACATATTTTTTGGGTAATTTTTCAAAATGTTTTTGTATTTTTTAGGGGTTTTCTATTGCAAACAAGAATAAAATCGGCACTTTTTATTTTTGATAAATAATAAAAAGTCCTAAAATTGCAAACTAAAATATTTGCGTGAAAGTGTGTGCAACCAGGAATCTACATCTGTTTTTTGGATTTTTTTAGAGCAATGTAGCAATATGAAATAAATACAAGAAACAAAGAGAAACTACAATGCTACAAGAGCATTCTTGTAAATATATAAAAGTCTAAGGGCCTGCTTGCAAATTCAAAAATTTATAACTGAATTTAAAAGTCACAGGACTCAAGCGAAATAACCAAAGCCTTAAGGACCCTCCTACAAAAAATGCCGAGCTCATGTCTATAACACATGAACCACGCTAGCAGGGACCAAAATGCAATTACTAAAAAGTGAGAGGCTTCTTGTAATTTTCACATAAAGTTATAACTTATATTCCAAAATTTATGACCAAACAACAAAAAACTAAACCTGCAAGGGCTTAGTTGCAATTAGACCAAAGTTTATTGGCCTACGTGGACAGAGGACTTAAATGCAAATAAACTAAACACATGGTTCATTTTGCAAAATTTCAAAATAAATTACAACAGTAGATGAAAGTTTTAGTAAGAAATATTAATTACAAAAATGCACGAAGGTGCAGGTGCAAAATACCCAAGGTGCGACGTGGATGAACGACAAATCCTTAATTACTTATACATGTGGTGCAAGGAGGACGCCTTATACCCATTTGACGATCAACAGCTCTGATTAGATCGTCTGGGACAATCCGACGGTGAAGGGTGGGGTTGTCCAGACGACGTCTGGAGAGACTGGAGATGGAAGCCAAACCAACAACTGTGGACCTCCCTTGATGAACAGGGAAGAACACGACTGCTGGCAAGCTTCAATCTGAGATGGCAAGCTTTTCCGACCACCGAAGACACCGCAAAAGGTCTGCAATGGCTCCTGGAAGGGTCCTCGACTCGCAGGCGGTGCCAAAATGGCCAAGCGAGCACAGATGCGTCGTCGCAAGGTCAAGGGAAAGAGGCTGCTCCAAGTAGCTCGTTCCTACAAAAATCGACCCCTTGAGAGGTCCTTTGGCGCATGGGTCCTACAGGGTTAGCTCAAGAACAAAAAGGGAAGGTCCCCAAGGCTACCAGGGGTGGAATGTAGGCGTAGGGAGATGGGCGGAACTGCTCCGGCGATGGGGCGGAGATGGAGCAGCTAAGATCCTGCTCCAGGAGGGAGCAAGAGGAGTGGAGAGCTTCGGGGCAGAGTAGAAGTGAAGGGGAAGTGAGTGGTGGCGTTCTGGTGCGTCGAGGAACATATGAAATACAATGGAGGGTTCGCTGGAGCTCAGCTCCCTTGAACTACGGAGTAGATTTCTACGGCTAACTACACGAGACCAAGGGTAAAGATCGAACCTACGACTAGCCCTAAGCTAAGAAAATGCAACAAAAGTTGATAGAAATGAGAGCGGCGCACTATCGCGAGATTGAACCTCACGACCAATCTTGGCTAAAGATGGTGGAAGCACACCTATGGCCACGCCTGACACCGCCCTGACTGGTTGGAGGCGTTCCCGTCACCACTGTCGATCTGGAGTGCGGGAGAGGATGAGCCAAAACTGGTCAAAGGATGTTCAAAAGATCAAAGGAAGGTGGATGGAGGTTTTTGTACAAGTGATGAGGCGGGTCCAAAGATCGATGGCACAACTCGATGCAACGATCCAAAGACTGATGTTATGCTTGGGCGTGAATCAACATAGATCGATGAAGAAAAGGTGCCAAAGGTTCAACGTAAGAGGATGAAAGGATCGAGCCCCAAAAAAGGTAGAAATCAAGGCGAAACCATGTCTCGACAAGCATAGAGGCCTTAATAAGAGAGTTGACCGAGGTCAACGAGCGGGAGAAACAGGTTGGTCCACGTGGACCAACCAGAAAAAAAACCTGACAGATGAATTTTAAAAAATTGATAAAAAAATAATAAATGAATTTATTAGTTTAGATTGTAAAGTAAAAATATTTATTATTTTATAAGGTATTTTATTATAATTTTTATTTATTTTTCAAAGGTATATAATTATAAGTTACTTTTTAGGGTTATCTATGTTTTTTAAGTATTTTTTTATTTTGTATTTTTGATTTTTTTAAATTTACTTTATTATTTTATATAATTATAAATTATTTTTAGATATTCAAATTATTTTTATTATATTTTTTTGATATCATATATGCACTTAGGTAAATAGAAGTATTAATTATATAGGTATAAACATAGGTATTTTACCTATGTATTTTTTAATTTTATTTCATTTTATTATTTTCTTTCCTATTTTATTTTAGTTTTAATATGTAAATATATCATAAATAATATTTACAAAATTATAAAATTATAAAATTATAAAAATAATAAATAAGGTGATTATTTTAATCGGGTAAACTATACAGTTGGGGTCCAAAACCTAACTTTCATGCCTTAACTCCAAAAAATATGAAATCACCTTTATTAACTATCTTATAAAAAGTTACATACAATTAAATATAATTTTAATATATTTTGAGTTTTTATTTGAGAGACATGGGTCTGAGAATTTGAGATTTTGAAAATTTATTCAAAGTGTAACTTTTCACTATATATTATTTTTGTATGAAATCAATTTTTTATTTTTCTATATTTTATTATCTAACACTTTCATGAACAAAGTTTTCTTATTTGTGGTATAAAAAATGAAAAATAAAATAGGTCCCAAAAATGGATAATAAATAAATAAAAGGAATTTTGTGGCATTTTTGGCCCTTATCTCCCCCTACTTTATTCCTTGTTGACCTAGATCGAGATGCATAGGTCTCAGAGTTTAGGATCATAAAATGTCTTCAATATTTTATTCTTTTTCTTTTCTTTTTTAGTCTATTTTAGCATTAAAATAATATTTTATACACATTTTGTACAATAATGCATGAGTGCTAAAATGCACTAATTAAGGGTATTAACATGCATTTAATTGGATTTTTAAGGCTAAAATGATAGAATAAAGGTGATGAAATGGAGATTCCTCAATGTGGTCCTAAAATTTACGGTCGGAATAGATACAAGTTTTAATCAAACTGCATTAAATTTTTATGGCACGATTATGATTTATAATTTTTATGTTATTACCATAAATGATACTGATCGATTATTATAACACTTAAATATCAATATCAAACATAATGAAGGAAATATAACAGATAGATAGAAATGTATAATTTGCACCATAATTTCTAATTCTTTTTTTGATTTATACGTGCTTGATCTACTCTGGTATGTGTGTCTTTATTTTTAAGACCCTCATAAGCTTTACTTGTTTTGCCTTTACCTGGAAGCCTCCTACTCATATTGTCACTGCAACAAAATTGAAATATAGCGCCATTGTTTTCACAATCCGTCATTTAATCAACCCTTATTAAATTTATAATGATGATATTATTCGTTGTGAAACTATTTTTGATATTTGAAATTAGGAAAGAATATAATATCTATCACTATATCATCAGTGACGATCCATATATCGACGATTATCTGTTACTACTTTCAAAATTTTAATTAATCATCGATAAATTTTTAGCTCAAATTTCAACGACGATTAATTAATTTTTTTAAAATAACAATGAATATGCATTAATATATATATATATAGGGGCTGGGGAAGCTGCACCCGGGGGTGTAGCTAACTAGTTGCACCCGGTCCTTTTTTTCATTGGGTTTTTGCGTTTTTGAAATGAAACCCAGGGGGATTTAAATCACCATATATCACCATGATATCATGCCAATTTCATCTAAATTCGACACTTCTATCATCTCCATCAAGACTATCACATTTTAGCGGTCTCAGAATTATTGAAATTGACCCTATCTAGATGGGCATGTTAGGAATGTTTATTTTGCATGAAATTTGAAACACACATTCCACTCAATAAACTAAGTAAATCCCCATAGGTTTCCTTCAAAAAAAATAAAAAACCAATGAGAAAAATGCCCGGGTGTAGATAGTTGGCTGCACCACCCGGTGTAGCTTCCCTTTTCTCATATATATATATATATATATATATATATATATATATATATATATATATATATATATATAGGGATAAATGGGGCTGCTCCTTAGGGTGAGCTAACTTGCCCCCCCCCCCGCCCCATTTTCACCATTTTTTATTTTTTTTTAATTTCTTCCATGAATATTCATCACTATTCCCTATATTATGTTATTCAAATTTCGTGCGAAACAGAGACTCCTACGGCCTCCATCCAGACAGTCATTTTTTAAAGGCAACAGAATTTTTTAAATCGACCCTGTCTGGATGGAGGTCGTAAGAGTCTCTGTTTCGCATGAAATTTGAATGACATAATATATGATTTAATAATGAATTTACACAGTTTAAAATTTCAAAAAAAAATAAAAAAATATGTGAAAATGGGTGGGGGAGCTAAGTTAGCTCCCTCTAGGGGGCATACGCATTTTTCCTATATATATGTGTGGGGGGGGGGGAGGGAAGCTACACCGGGTGGTGCAGCTAACTAGCTACACCCGGACATTTTTCTCATTGATTTTTATTTTTTTGAAGGAAACTTATGGGGATTTACTTAGTTTATTGAGTGGAATATGTGTTTCCAATTTCATGCAAAACAAACATTCCTAACATGCCCATCTAGATAGGGTCAATTTCAATAATTCCGAGACCGTTAAATGGAGATGATAGAAGTGTCAAATTTAGTTGAAATTAGTATGATATCATGGTGATATGTGGCGATTTAAATCCCCCTAGGTTTCATTTCAAAAACACAAAAAACCAATGAAAAAAAGGGCCGAGTGCAGCTAGTTAGCTACACCCCCGGGTGCAGCTTCCCCAGCCCCTATATATATATATAGGGGGCCCTTCTAATGAGGTGGGTCTTTCCTGAAATTCAGAAAGCCACTATCAAATTTGTAAATTACGTAACAAATTTGTAAATTTAAACTGCATATTATAAAATAATGACGATCATACAGTTATGTAAAATATATCATCCATATTGTAACAAACTTTTAATGTCAAATATAGTAATATTTTCATAAATTTTTCATGATAAACATATTATGTTAATATTTAGAATAAAATTTATGGAGTTAGAATGTGTAAAATAAATAGAATAAATGCTTAAATTGACGTGGCTTTCCATGCATCCACGAAAGGTGCACCTCATTTGAAATATTTCCTATATATATATATATATCATCGCTAATGATATAGCGACATATATTAATTACATCACTAATTTCAATTAGAAAAATATTTTCGTGATGAATAATATCGTCGTTATATACTTTACAATGACTGACTTAGTGATAGATTTTAAACATCAATATAGCTCAATTTCGGTTACTACGTAAAGTTGTATATTTAGAGAGATGATGATTACAAGTCAGTAAAAAATGAATTACAATATGAAACCGAAGTATGGATGACAAAATTGTACTACTTTTACTTGTATATTGCTTACGGTGAGAGCAATAACGTGTCATTTATATTAACTTAGAATTAGCAACAAAAAAAAGACTAATCATTTAGATCATAAATAGGATAAAGGAAGTACAATATACTATATGCTATTTGTTTTACTTTTTATGAACACCCTAAGCATGTCCTCTAAGTAATGTTAGCCCGAAGCATATCTTCATCATCCAATAAATATAAAACTCAAATATTAATATTATACGTACAAAAAGACATATATTGCACTCATGAACAAATGTGGAACCTACTACATATTTGTAAAGTTCAGGAAAATTTATTAACGATAAACAAAATGTACTTAAGAATTACAACATATGTTAAATATAATTTTGCAAATAAGTATCAAAGTGCTCCACATGATATAAACTGATGGGTTCCATTTTCTCTCCCTAAACACATGGTTGCAATTCCTTGAAATAACTATAGCAGCGACAACGAGCACATTAATATAGCAGCGACAACGAGCACATATTACAGTTTTTATTACTGTAATTCCATTTTCTCTCCCTAAAAGCTTCACATATTACAGTTTTTTATTACTAAAGCAGCGACAACGAGCACATTATTGTTAGAAATCTTTGACTACCTTTTTTGGCAACGAATTCTAAACTATCCTTAAACCATTTCCAAGCCAAAAAGTTTTCTCTGTTACAACTGTAGAATCTAACGACAAGATCGTTGTTACAATTTTTTTAAAAAAAATATTTTTATAATTTAATATTCCATTCAATTGTGATGTTTTTATTTTTCGTGGATAACATTATTCTTAGTGAAAGTACTTATACCAATATTCTAATTGAATTCAATCTATAATGAATTTATTCAACAAAGAAAATTCTTCGTTATCACAATGTTAGTCCAGCTTAAGAACAATGGGTTTACTTTTGTAATGATATCGAAGAGATGGACGACGTCAGAGAGGTCAAGACGTCGACAACATAGGTGACTCACGGACATTGATGGCAGAACGTAAAGATAAGTTTATATATTTTTAGGGCGTGTTTGGTTGGAGAATAGGTCCTAGAATAAGGGGTCAATTCTCCTCCCGACACGGTTTCCAGTGGTACACCTATTCTCCATTATTCCATATTATTTTACTCTTATTCCTATCTTTATCCTACCTTACCTACCTTTATTTCACCTTATTCTCCTTATTCTTATCCTCCAGTCGAACGGAGAATAGACCCTTATTCCCCTTATTCTCCATCCTTATTCTTGCTTATTCTTCTACCGAACGGGCCCTTAGAGGCAGTCTACTAACTGAGGAATAAATACCCAACTACAAAGGCTATGGACATAGTTGATGTATACACGACCACATAATTTCACTTTCCGGTGGCCCTACAATGCTGGAAATAATACCTTTTAATATCAAGATTTTCCGTCACAAATCTCCGTGAAAGAAAACGCAAGGAAAATTATTCATAGCTAATCAAACTAGTTACATCGAATTAAGAGACAAACACGCAACTATCTTCGTATGAGAATGGAGAAATGAAAATCGGAATAAAAAAGATTATGATAATCAAATACGAAATGAATATTAGAATTGTGGAGAATAAATAAGGGATGAATGACAAATGGACCCCAGATCCCTATGGGGAATAAATAAAGAATGAAAATCGGAATGAACATTATTGCTGCTGCAGCTATTATCATTATAATGTTTGTTTGTTTGTATGAACTGTCTTTGTTGGCGCTATTAATGCGAGCAGATCTGTGCATTTTGAGTCCTTATCGTGTGAATCACTCGATCATGATCGAGCGGTTTACACGAAATTCGGATTTTTGTGGACTCTTATCGTGTGAATCGTTCGATCTTGACGAGCACCTCTCCAATATTAATTACTATTGTGCCTGCATTTTGTTGAAAAGAACAGGAAGATTCATCTCCCCCTGGAAAAGTCTATTACCTGTCAATCTCCCCCTTCCTTCCTCAAGAGCATGACAGGTGTAGAGCTCCTCCTTGTCCTCCTCGCCCCGCTGCTGCTCGCCCTTGCGGTCCTATTTGGATTTCCTGATTACAAAGGCTACTGGAAGGAGGGGTTTCCCAACCTCCCGCCGGGAGAGTTCCGAGGCTTCCCCTTCATCGGCGAGACCTTCTCCTTCATGAAACCACACCCTACTTCTGAGTTGGGCACGTACATCAAGAGCAACATGCAAAAGTAAGTAACTATTCTCCACTCCACCAAAGTCCAACTCTGCAGATCGTGTTTCCTGTATTCTTTGGAATTGATAATTATTTTCTTTCTTGAATGCTATCGGTCTATACTACATAGCAAGGATCCTCTGCTGGGCAGCAAAGGCCTGTTGTACCACGTGGGCCGCTCGATCATGATCAAGCGGTTCACACGTAAAGGGCCACTTTAACCCTGAATTCGTGTGAACCGCTCGATCTTGATCGAGCGGCCCATGTGGTACAGCAGACTCTGCTGGCCAGCAGAGGAGCTGCTCTCCTATACTACAAAACTACACTCGTGGTATATTTACTTTAACGTGAAAGAATGCTAATTAGCAGTAGCTGCACGTTACATATAAGCTAATTTTCGAATGCTTTACTACTGTAGATTCATTTTTTGAAATACGTCTCTTACCATTTTCCCATATATATATATATATATATATGTGTGTGTGTGTGTGTATAATGACAGTATTGTTCCTTATGGAATTATTTTTATTCTTCAATTTAAAGACAAATGTAAAATATCTTTTGGTGTACCATTAAAATGGACTATATAGCAACGTCTATCCATTTTCATTTTTCAAGAATTTAACTTATCGTAATTAATTTTTTAGTTCAAATTTTAAAAACCACCAAGAGATAAGCATTATTATATGGATCATCGCTAATGATGAAGCGGTATATATAGCATTCCTTATTAATTCATGGTATAAAAATTCATTTCGTAATTAATATTCGTCATTATATATTAAACAATGAACAATATCGCGAGCAGTTTGTTGGACAGTTTTAAAATAAATGTGCACCATAATTTGAGACTTGTTTATTTTTTGTATCTAATAGTAGCACATGTAATCTTTCACCTTAGCTTGTGTGTGCTAAATTTCTGATCATGTCTACTCTAAATGTAACCATCCAAGTGACGTCAACATAGTGTCAAGATGAGGAGTTTTTAAGAGCAAGGAGTTCCAAATAGAATTAGATTCCTAATCATAATAGAGTTTATATAAAATGTTAATTCGTTGTAGGATTAGGACCACACATGCATGCACACACATGTATAGACAACTAAATAGATAGATATGGGAAAAGGAGTATGCTCCCAGAGAGCATACAACTTATATGCTCTCAACTTTTTCCTGATTTTTTTTAATTTTCTGAAATGAAACTGGCGAGAATTTAAATAATTTGTCGATGTTTTTTAGAATATTTGAATTTTTAAAGTTTATATATGTGATTTTTATTTGATTTTTTTGGATATTATTTAACATGTATTGAAAACTATGTAATATGATTTTAGTGGATTTTTAGGTAATTGATGGAATTTTTATGAATTTTCAAAATGTGAAATGATTTTTATGAAATGTTTTATTTACTAAAAATAGTATATATATATATATATATATTTTAAAACTATCTTGATATAATATACATTATTTTGTTATTCAATTAGAAAGATATTTGGTTTGATTTTTATATTTCATATTTTATTTTATACATATTTATTAATATTTGTCATTTAATATTCTTCAATATAAGTGCATGTCCTTGACGGTTTGCATTGCTACACTCAATACATATTGTTATTCCCAATAGATCCTTCTAAGGGTCAAACCACGTGGGGTACGACGTAAAGTGCTAGAAATTTTGCACAAAAACCCTTGCAAATTCTTTTGTTTCCTGAGCACGTAATATTTTTGTCCCTATATTAGCAGTATTAAATAACTACTTTAATAAATCTGTATTAAATAAAATATATAGAACAAAATCAAACATAACTATGTATAGATACCTTATAATATACCCTCGACGGGATATATTATGAGGTGGTACCGGGCCTGACAGGCGGGCGCGGGCGTGCGCGTGTGTGGTGGTCCAAAGCCCTCTAGTCTGTTTCCAGACTGGTCTCAGGGCTTCTCATATAAAAAACCAAGTGCCAGTTTGGACACTCCACGATGTGGGACTAAACAGCACCCATAGGGTTGAAATATTGAATTCTAGGAATTTAGATACGTTAATACAACTTGATATTGACCCTTAAATTGTATCAAAAATCTCAAGAAAGGTAGGGTCTTTTTTACTCAGGGAAGCACAATACTCTTGTTCTTACATGTACATTTAACCTTGAATATCAATGAAATCATACCGCATTTACCTTTGAAAAAGACTAACTTTCAGGGGAAATATGACTGACTGCATCGATCTCCATAGTTACCCCCAAAGATGTGAACTTTTGATGTGTCTTGATTTCACTCGGTGTTCCACATACCTTCTCCAAATTCTGAAAGCATCATTCATTAAATGTTTGTGCGAATCACAGTTCATGATTACTTGATAGCTTAACAATGAGCACGCAGGTACGGGAGGATATTCCGGATGAATCTGCTGGGGAAGCCCACCATAATCTCGGCGGATCCCGACTTCAACCGCTTCGTGTTGAACAACGAAGGGAAGATGTTCCTATGGTACATCCCAAAGAGCATGGTCGACATCCTCGGGAAGCAACTCTCCACGGATTTGACAGGAGACATACGCCGCATGCTGCGTTCCAATGCCGTCAGCTTCCTGAACGATGCCGGCACCAAGCTCCTCTTCTTGAGGGAGCTCGATCGTCGGGTCGTGGATCTCATGGAATCATGGAAGACCCGCTCTACCTTGTCCATGAAAGAGGAGGCCAAGAAGGTAATTTCAAGCTTTCCACATACACCTATTTAATTTCTAGCTAACTTTGAATATTAGATACATTTTGTTCCAAATTAAAAGTAATGCATACTTAAAAAGTGACTTAGGTTCATCTACAGTGCAATTAATTGTGAATTCTTGTAATTCGAATTTATAAGAGTAGAGGCGTATAGTCCCAGGTCAAGATTTGAACCACTGTCGAGGAAAACTCTCAAGTTCTATCATAGGTGAAAGTCACCACTTAAAATGCGTAAACCCACCTTGTGAAGTAGTAGTCGTCCTTTCCTACAAGACAATCTCATGCTTGTGTATTGGATGTGAGATATGTTTGACTTTTATAAGCAGTAATTAAAGATGACCTTGCTAGTCGAGGCTACACACCCAACAGTAGATCTAATTTTTCAGAAAGACGTAAAATTGAAAGGAAGAAAATAACTTAGAGAGAGTCTACAACAACCTCTTGAATGACTGAATTTATAAAAATAAGCAGTTATAATATTTTGTTTCAGAAGATTGCCTTTTTAGTTTGAGACATGGTGATAGAAAAGAAATTGTGTTTTCTCATAAGCAAACAAAATAAATTAGGATTGCTGATTTAAGAAAATAAGACGCTAGTATATATCCTCTTTAACCATAGACTCGAAGCTTAGACAAAATAAGGGAGAAACCGAGAGGACATGAAACCTTGTACGTGGAAAAAAATGTCTCTATAATTGTCCAACAATAACCATTCTTTCATCCTTTTTCTAGTCACGAGGGGCATTGAAACATAAGTCCTAAATGGGCATTAGAAACTGTACCCCTTTATTTCTCTACTCATTGAGGAACAACGAAGAGAACACGATAGATAAGTAAAAGGAAAAGGTGGTCGCTATTGTGATGTGTGTGCCATGCACCTCTTGTTCGTGCTTTTGCTCCTCCTCCTCCCTTAGCTCTCGGCTAGATAGATGGAGGATCGACTTTGAACTTAGTACGAACTTGGAGGTATCTCCACCAATTTTATCTTTTTTCTTTTGTTTTCACTCAAAAAAAGTTGCGTTATTTACGACAGTTTGGAATCAATAACAATATATTTACATTGGTTGTTGTGAAGGCCGATGTAAATCAGTTCTTTTGAATATTATAGCAGATATTCATTATTTACGGTGGATCGTAATCGTCGTAAATAATCAAGCCTGATTTATGTCCCCTGAAACTTATTTGTGGGGTTTGTGACCATAGTAAATAAACATAAGTTTACGGGAGTTACAATAACCTCTGTAATAAAAATCTGCAGAAAAAAATAAAGCGTACTTCCAATTTCCTCGAAATTTAATGGTGGTACTTTGGTTGATATACCAACTTAGAGGGATTGGCTTGTTTGGCCTATGCGGAAAATATTTTCATCATCGATTACGATGAAGTAGTTTGAATCTAGTTGGACTTGTATCCTTAAATCCAGTCATTTTCAATTTTTCCATGTTAAATTCCTCGTGTATTCCCACTACACACAGACTACAAGATACAAACTTGAGTCAAGATCTCATCACTACAAAAAATAGAGATCGAACTGATGGACCCCCCCCCCTCTGGCTCAAACCCAAGCCTAACCTAAATGGTCCCGCCCCTCCACCGCCGCCTTGCGGCGCCTCCATCCTGGCCTTTCCCCCCAATCACCTCTTGCGCGTCGCCTTCCCCAGCATACCCTAGGCCTTCCTGGTGTGATATCTGTGGGGCAGCCCCAAAGCCACCCCCTCGCTCTCGCCGCATGGCTTATGAGCCACCAGTGTCGTTGGACGGGGAGGAAGTTGCCTTCATCAACGAAGCCGATGCTTGTTCCATGGATCAGATGTGGGAGCACACTCTATTCTTCTACGTCTTGGGGAAGCGCCCTTACAAAAAGCTCTTGTTGGCTTTCATCGACAAGGTATGGAAGGCGACTGGTGAAGCAAAGCTTCACACTCGGCCAAATGGTTTCTACTACCTTAAGCTCTCGCGTGAGGAGGACTGTCAATGCATCCTAACAGGTGGCCCATGGCTATTCCAGGATAGATTTATGGTGATTCAGCGATGGGACGCCGGAACCTTCTTAGAGTGTGATCTCCTCTCGAAATACTGCTATGGGTACAGTTCCATGGTCCAAGCCTTGACCATTGCTCTAAAATCATTCTAAACAAGCTAGCCAGCTTGTTGGGAACACCTCTATTCATGGATGACACCACGTCTTCTGGATTGCGGGATGGGTATGCAAGATGCTGCACGTCCATCCACACTGTAAAAGTCATCCCCCGGTCAGTTCCCCCCGTCTTCTACTCAGGGATGCGGCTGCATTGACGTCGAGCTTGAATGGAATCCTCCACGGTGCGTGCACTGTATCTCCTTTGGTCATTCCTCGACAAGTTGCCCCCATGCTACGGACGACAGCACGGCGAGCAACAACCGTGGGGAATCGCACTCAAGCTAGGAGGCTTGCACTTTGGGACATGAACATCAAGCTGATACCTCGTAAATGCTACATTCCGATCCGTCTCTGGAGGCCGCCAGCCACCTTCCCTCTCTTGGAGGTTTTGGGGATAATGCCCAGCGGCCCTGCCAGCTGGAGGATGTCAACAAGCAAATTTGGAATGAAGCCTTTCCTCCTAAATCAATGGGGCGTGCTGTTGGACAAGGTAAACCACCATGTGCTCCCCCTCTTTGCCCTAGGTCCCTCATGCATAGGAAAATTGCAATGCCTCGCAGACAAGTTTCATCAGCTTCAGAAAGAAATGCCAGCCCAAAGTTCAACCTCAACAACCCCTCCTCAGAGGCTGGGGAGGATGGGGCTAGGTAGTGACACACTGTAGCGGTCGCGGGCTACTCGAACCTCGACAAGGGGGCGCAAATCATAGGGAAAGAGCATACCATCTCGAAGGTCCTATCAGTAATTAATCAAGCCTGGGCCATAGTGAGTTGCAAGAAGAGCAAGACACAACATGCTGCAATTAAGAACAACGGGCCTTCGCGCCCCTATCCCCCAAAAGAATTTAATGTCAATCGTTGTCTGTAACTCTCGCAGCCTCAACAAGCCACGCATGTTGAGGATGATTATGGGGGATCTCAATAATAGACAAGCCAGAATTATAGGACGTGTGGAAACCAAATCTAGGCCTCAATCAAGGGTCAAGTTCACAGCCCACCTTCCCAGTGGCTGGGGTTTCGTCCACAACGACACAGATCTAGGACGTGTATTTCCTTTGGAGGGAATCTTCCTGGAGGTGTACACCACGTAGAATCTCCTCTCAAGCCATATCCATGGAATGCTCCAATCATGGAGGACTAATGGTGATGTTTTCGGTAGTATATGTTTCGAATTGCCGGGTTGAACGTGGGGAGCTGTGGGAGCACCTCCGACAAATCTCGCATACCTGCACGTCTCCCTGGCTAGTAATTGGAGACTTCAATGTCGTCAGATTCAGCCATTAAAAATGGGTGGCCGTGTACCTCCTCAGGAACCTATGGAGGAGTTCAATGAGTGCATAAATCATTGTGCGCTACTTGAATTGCACTCTTTCAGCAACGCTTGGTCTTGGATAAATTCTTCTGTCGGCCTTACCAAGATTGTGTCAAGGCTGGACCGTGCACTAGCTAATGCTTCTTGGCTCGACTGTTTCCCGCACTCAAAAGTCTCTTGCTCACTGATACACCTGCCTCTCGCTATCCTAGTTAATTCGGTCAGATTAATGTCCAAATTATTTCTGATGTTCGTTGCAGTCGGATAACGAGAGGGAATATCAAAAACCACTTTTAATTTAATCAAGTCAATTTCAAGCGGCAATTTTTTTTACTTGGTGAAGTCCAAGGTCGAATTCAGGGAGGCATCTGTCTCCTTAGGTAAATCTTTAGCAAAGTCCAAGTGTTAGATTTTCAGGGAATAACTTTTTGGTCTTATTCTATTTTCTATGCAAGACACATGCAACAATCAAGCCAATTTAGAACTTAAATCAGTTAAGTATTCAAATGATACCCAAAAACTATGAAAATTGGCCCGATAGTGAAATGGGATGAAATGAGATAACCCTATTTTTTTTGGAATTTTTAGACACTAAATGAATTTACTGTGAATTAAACAAGAATGCAGGGTGATTTTGACTAATTTAATTTTAATAAAAATCAAATCACATAATTTTGGGAAACTAAAATTATTCTAGATAGATCTAATGATGAGGAATCTAGGAAAATTATCAGACCTTAATTTTAATGTGAAATAACCTATTAAAATTAAACTAAGGAAATCACCAATTAATTTATTCAGGCCTCGAGATGTGTGCAAATGAGACGAAATTTTTACACAATGTTAAGTTAATTATCCTAGAGCTACTTGATTTTTTGGGAATTTTTGGAGTTACAGAGAATTAACTATTAATTAAAAGGTCTAATTGGGCAAAATATCACAGAAATAAACCAATTAATTAATTAAAAATTCCTCTGCTATCACAAAAATATAACAAGTGTCACACAAGATCAAGGACAAATTAAGCTACAACATGCAATTTTTGGCATTTAAAAATGATGAAATATGATACCTAGATATGCGTGCAAAGACAAGGGTGTAACTGCAATACAGAAAATTAAAATTACATAAAAATAAATATGCTGACAGGGACTTATATGCAATTACTTAGAATGCCGGGGGGTAGAATGCAATTTCTCCACTATCGCACGTGCTCCTCATGTGGGGGCGCTTCACAGGGACCGATTTGCAATTTTAGAAACTTCCTAGGGCCTCCGTGTAATTTACCCAGGCCGCACGTGCTCCTCACGTGGGGCGACCTAGGCTCGGGTGGCGTTGGCGGCTAGGGACGAGGCTCGGGGGCCCTAGAGGTTCGGCTGAGGCTCGGAGTAGCTTCGGGTGGTCCGAGCCTAAAGGTCGGGGAAGAGGCTCGGACCCGTCGACGTGGCGCGAAGGGGACCTTTTGATCAAGGTCGATCCAACGGCTGTCGTGGCTGGCACGTGGTGTGATCAGAGACCGTTGGATCCTTGATCGATCCAACGGCAGTGGTCTCCCTCCTGAGGTGGCGACGTGGCACGATCAACAACTGTCAGATCGCAAGTGGATCCAACGGTATTGAGCTGCTCCGGTGATGGTGTGATGTGGCGTGAAGCTGACCGTTCGATCAAGATGATCAAACAGTGGCTGGAGCTTCGTCTTCAACGGCCCTCCGCCACCTGCGGAGGGGAAGGCAGGGCTCCGGCGAAGGGGGCTTTGCTCCGCCCGATCCTCCTGGCATCGGTGAAGCTCTCCGGAGGCTCGGAGATATCTCGGAAGACGCGCGGCGGTGCGACGAAGCCTCCGGTGGTTTCAGGAGCGGTGGAGATGTGCTGGAGCTCGCCGGCGATGAAGCTTGAAGGTAGCTCTGATGAGCTTCCGGCAGATGAAGGAAGTGAGTACCTGCAGGGGTTAGGGATAGCCGAAGCACGCAGGTGTGTTCGTGGAGATGTGGGGAGCGAACGGCGAGGCCTGCGAGGGAATGGGGGTGACCGGCAATGGTGCACAACCCAGGTGGCAGAGCTGGAGTCGATGGAAGATGGAGTGTGTCGTCGGAGGGTGTGAAGTATGGCACGAAGATCAGAGCTCCGTCGCGGAGCTCGGCGAGGTGAAAGTGGGGCGAGAGGATCACAGTGGAAGGCGAATAAAATCGGAGAACAGCAAAAGAAAAATCAGAAGAAGATCAAAGGGAAATGGAGGGGGTTACCTGGGGATTGGAGCTCGGTCTTGAGTTCCAGGTCTTCGCTTGAACGATCGGTAGGGTCCTGAGCTTGGGCAGCTTCGCGGAGGAGGGGCTGCAGCACGGTGGTGGCATCGTGGATCTCGTCAGAGAAGAAAGCTATCTTCGCTCAAGGAATCTCTCAATTTCCGTCACCAATGAAAGGCTCTGAGCTCTAGGTTTCTCTCTGAGGTGGCGGATAGGCTTGACGGTGGCCGGTGATCGAGTATTTATATGATGAAGTCGATGGGTTGGCTGGTGACGAGGTGAAGTTTGTGGGGTTTGTGGGGTGACTATGGTGGGAGTGGTGGCGAGTGAGGGAGTTGGCGAGGATGAGGGGAGAGTGGTGAAGGTCGTGGAGGTGTTGGCAGCCGGCGAGGGTGGCTGGAGTGCGGCCAAGAATAGAAAGGGGCATCCCCTCGAGCAAGGCTAAGATCGTGGGAGAGAGGGGTGCCGGAGGTGGAAGACGAGGTCGTGGCCGTTGGATCTTGTGATCTAACGGCCCAGGTCAAAGCGTTAAGGAGCGGGTAGGATGAGATCTGGGGCGAGGCGATCTGAGGGATGCGATTGCGCCACGCGTCGTATTATGGGAGCGGTGCTGGCGAACGGTAGAGATGAGATTAGGGCTTTGATCGAAGGGCTGAGGTGCGAGGCGGGATAAGCGGCTGCGATGGAAGGGTTGAGTGCGTGATCGAAGGGCGCAACGTGCGCCACGTGGAGGACTGTGGTGAAGGCGCTAATGGGCGGATCAGATGAGAAGGGGGAAATGATCTGACGGTGGAAGTAAAAGGCGCACGTGGAGATCAGTTGGTCGTTGGATCCAGAAGAATATCCAACGGCTGAGAGCAGGGGCGGCTAAGGATAGGGTAGCGGGCCGCGTGGCGCAACCAGAGGGCGCCACATGGCCAGCTGTGATTGGCTTAGAAGAGAAGCGAGTGTAGAGAGAGAAGAAGGCTGAATTTGAAAAAACTCAAAACATGAAAGTTGTAGATCTTGACGAGATCTAGAAGTTTCATGTTGACCAAAGACGGAGATGAGGTCAAATATGATACAAAAATACAAATATACACAAATATAGTATACATAGTATACATAGAGGCCCAAAAACCCAACTTTTTCATATGAGCTTCAAATTGGATGAAATCAGTCTCATTTTAAAGGTCTTTTAATGTGTAATAATCTGAAAGTGAGTAGACCTATTTTGGAGTTGGTATGAGAGAGCTCTGGGCATTTTATGGTCCAAGGGTTCTAGGGCTTTCTTGGGTGCTTTTACAAAGGAGATCTTGGCTTTCTTCCTTATATTATTAACTAAGGTGTACATATTATAAGGGAGAGGTTATTTTTATAGGTGGAAATTTTATAAGTGATTTTGGCTTCTTATTTAATGCAAAATGTGAATGCTAAAATGCATATTTTATGAATGCATATATGAATGTTATTTATGCATTATAAATGGAAATATGCATCTATTTACTCGGGAACAAGCTTCTATTTTCAACTTTTAGAGTGATGAATCATAGATTCATCAACCCCCTATACTTAAACCTTCCTCGTCCCCGAGCAACTAAATGAAATGCAAGATTGAAATGATTTTGGATTCCATACCAAAGTCATGAACAAAAGTTGAAAATGGAGCTTGACTCGACCCTTGGATTAATTGTGTGGCGGAACCTTATTGGGATCTGAACTTAAGACCTAACAGACTTCAAGTTCCACAAGTCTTCTATTCAAGACGCCTCAACAGTCAGGTCAGAACAAATCCTCAAATGCAAATTTATGATGACTATGATTCTTACTTGTACTGTGTAAGTGAAATGTAACTCTCCGCATCAGAAATGACTCGGAACTAGCCTCCTCTAACAAGGTAACTCAATAACCCGGTCCAGTAACTCTTTCCTCGAGGAGCAGGGTATTCCCTTCTAAGTTAAAGTGCGACCAACTCAAGAGGAGGGGGTAGAGAAAAGAATGGACAGTAGCCAGTGTAGCTACCTATCCCGGGATGCCTGACCAGTGTAGCCAAGTCATCCAGCTGCATTTCTTTGCTAATATACAGACTCCGATAGGTATTTTATTTTCACTTGGACCTGTCTGATTTTTTTGGAGTTTTTGCATTTTTTTTCAAACTCATACAAGGTGCAGCATGTACATCAGGAGTTTTTCCTCTTGAGCTAGTAGACTATCCCTCTTTTGAGGCATTATTGCAACCCACAGCATCCCGTCCTTAGATGTCAACACTACTAGACTAGGTTGAGATGCACTACCCTCCCTAGAGGAGGACGGATGTTTCCACCCGTGTGCTACTCCAAGCTAAAGGATTCTACCTCCTCACCACCTCATCAATGAAGAGCTACGTGCATAGTGCTTGTCCAAGTTAGGTCACGGTCTAAAAGAATCATGCGTATGCACGAGATATTCTACTTAGACTAATCAAGATGACATGTGAACATAGACTTGCGGACTCAAAGAATTAAGTCACTTGACCTGAGAAATCTTAACTCCAGTTCCTATAAGGTTCCTCTGAAATTAGGTGGATTAAGGTCAAATCAGGTCCATCCTCAATATCTACTCATAACTTGGTTCAGAACCCACTAGCTTTTCACTTTGCATATGCAAGATATGCTGATGAGATGTGGATGGCATGCTATGTAAATGAATGAAAATGCAAGACTCTTTTTCTTTTCTTTTTTAGATGCAGAAACGATATGCAAGAGTAAATAAGAAGCCTTTTTTTTCTCATCATTTTTTGGTATACCTCCTATTTTACAACAATTTACAAGAGTCGTATAAGTATTATACAAGTATACATTTTTTTTCAATTTTTACCCACCCGTAATTATTGCCAAATATATACAAAAAGTACGTGAAAATACGCGAAAGTACGAGCTATGGGTAAAGTATATATGTAATATACACGCCCCTATACTTAGCGTGTGCTATGTCCTCAGAGCACGAAAAGTGAGGAAAAAGACATAGCTCGTGCTAAGCGTAGGAGATCTAAAGAGAATGAAAAATGTATAGAAATCATCTGGCCCCCCTATACTTAGGCTCTGGCAGCCTATGTGTATAAGAAAGTCAAAAAGTGTGGCGGACGAGGTCAAGAAGAGAAGTGGATGAATATACAATGCGGGCATCGGTCCCCCCTATACTTAGGCTCAGGTCAGCCTAATTGTAGGACGGAAGTGAGTATGAGGACCAATGTGATCTGGAGAATGTACAGTGAACCGACTTAGGTGACTCCTCCCCCCTATACTTAGGATCTGGTCATCCTAAGTATAGTCCAAGATAATGATCTAATGAGGTGGGGATGAGTTACTAGAGTCGCGTTGGAGAAACGACAAAATGTACAGGAATGATGATATATACAAGTGAGTCGGTCTGAATCTTTTGAGATGCTGCGGATGGCTAGAGCTCACTGCTGCAGGGTCTCATACGCGGCTCGAGGTGTATCTGTTGAATCTGTCTCGCACATGAATACAATCTCCTCAACATGGACTAACTGCTCATTGGATTTGACGAAGTGCTTCAACAGTTGTCCATCCACAAGGAATGTCGGTGCGTCATCTGCGAGAACTGAGATCTCGACACATCCATTAGCATGCACCGTACGGACGATAAATGTGCCCGTCTACTTGGACTTCAACTTGCCTTGGAAGATCTTCAGCCTTGCATTAAACAACCATACCTTCTGTCCAGGAACAAAGGTCTTTCGTCTGATATATTTATCATGCCAACGCTTCACCTTGTCCTTGTACACCAAACTGTTGTCATATGCGCGGTTTCTGATTTCCACAAGCTCATTCAGATCCAATTCTCTCTGCTTCTGCCCAAGGTGTGTGTTCCAATTGACCTTCTTAATTGCCCATTCTGATTTGTACACTAACTCTGTGGGCAAATGGCACGGCTTCCCGAATACCATTCAGAATGGGGAGGTTCCTAACGGTGTCTTGTAAGATGTCCTATACGCCTAGAGGACTTGATCCAAGATCTGAGACCAGTCCTTCCTGTCTGGGCGGACAAGCTTTTGCAATATAGTCTTCACCTCTCGATTCGACACCTCAGCCATACCATTGGTCTGTGGGTGGTAAGGGCTAGCGACACGGTGTTCGATGTCGTAGTCCTTTAGGAGTTTCTTCACCTCCCGATTTACAAAGTGGCTACCCCAGTCGGATATCATCATTTTGGGGATCCTGAACCTAGAGATTATGTGTTCTATGATGAATTTACAGACAGTCCTGCTGTCTGCGGCTCGGGTCGGGATAGCCTCCACACATCTGGATAGATAATCTACCGCAAGAAGGATGTACTCAAATCCGTGGCTAACAGGGAATGGGCCCATGAAATCGATGCCCCAGGCGTCAAAGAAATCACAAATGATGACAGGCTGCATTGGCATCTCATCCTTGGAACCAACGGTTCCTCCCATTCTCTGACATACTGGGCACGACTTCGCGAAGGCGATGGCATCGCGAAACAGAGTCAGCCAGTAAAAGCCACACTGAAGTACCTTCCATGCGGTCCTCTTCCCGGAGTGGTGTCCTCCTGCCTCTAAGCTATGGCATAAAGAAAGGACACTCTGGTATTCCTCCTGAGGAATACACCGTCTCCAGACACAATCCGGTCCTTCGAAGAAAAGGATCGGATCCTCCCAATGGTAGTGTCTAGCGTCCGACTTCAGTCGGTCGATGTGGCTCTTGGGCCAATCTTCCGGAATCTTCTTGGAGACAAGATAGTTCACGATATTGGCGTACCATGGGAGTGAGTCGACAACAAAAATCGACTCGTCAGGGAAGGAGTCTCGAATAGGTGAATCCTTGGAAGTATTAAGATCTTTGAGACGAGAGAGATGATCGGCTACTACGTTCTTCTTTCCAGGCTTATCACGGATGTCCAAATCAAACTCCTGGATAAGTAAAATCCACTGAAGAAGACGCGCCTTCGCGTCCTTCTTCTCCATCAAGTATCGCAGTGCCGTGTGATCAGTGAACACAATTACCTTGGATCCAATTAGGTGAGATCTGAACTTGTCCAAGGCAAACACTATCGCAAGCATTTCCTTTTCCATAACTGTATAGTTACGCTGAGCGGTGTCAAGCACTTTGCTTGTGTAGTAGTGAATTGCGAACGGGACACCATCCCTTCTCTGTCCTAACACAGCCCCAACAGCAAAGTCTGAGGCGTCCGTCATGATCTCAAAGGGTAGAGACCAATCTGGGGCTTGTAGGATAGGTGTGTCCATTATCATTCCTTGCAATAGCTTAAAGGCCTCAAGACATTTCTGATCAACAATAAACTCCATGTCTTTGCCTAGAAGCTCAGTTAGCGGTCGGGCAATCTTAAAAAATCCTTAATGAATCTCCAATAAAATCCAACATACCCGAGGAACGACCGCAACTGTTTGACGTTGGTTGGTCGCTGGAGTCGTCTGATCACATCCACCTTGGCAGGGTCAACCTCCATTCCTCTCTTTGAGATGACATGCCCCAACACAATGCCTTCCGTCACCATGAAGTGACTTTTCTCCCAGGAGAGCACCAGATTGACCTCACAACATCGTTTGAGGACTCGGTCCAGATTCCTAAGCCAGGAATCGAAGGAATCTCCGTGGACCGAGAAGTCATCCATGAAGACTTCCAGGAATTCGCCGACCATTTCGGCGAATACAGCAATCATGCACCTTTGGAAAGTACCTGGAGCATTGCATAACCCAAAGGGCATGTGCCTGAAAGCATAGGTACCAAAGGGGCATGTGAATGTGGTCTTTTCCTGGTCCTCTGGAGCTATGGATACTTGATTGTAGCCTGAGAACCCATCCAAGAAATAGAAGAACTCTTTCCCCGCTAGTCTCTCTAAGATCTGATCAATGAACGGCAGAGGGAAATGATCCTTCTTTGTCGCGGCATTCAAGCGTCTGTAATCCACACAGACGTGCCACGACGTGGGCACTCATGTCACGATCTCCTCTCCGTCCTCGTTGGTGGTCGTCTGAATTCCTGACTTTTTCGGGACAACATAGATTGGGGCCACCCATTTAGAGTCGGAGATGGGATAAATGAAACCCGTGTTGCACCATTTATCTATCTCCTTCTTCACGACCTCTCGTAAATTTGGATTCAAACGACATTGGAATTCACGAGAGGGTTTGGCTTCATTCTCCAAGTAGATATGGTGCGAACACAGAGTGGGATTTATCCCGTGGAGGTCGGAACTGCTCCAGCCTATAGCCTTGCGGTTTTTCTCCAGGATCTCTAGCAAGCGAGATTCCTGCTCCTCGGTCAATCGCGAACTGATGATGACCGGAAATTTCTTGTCCTGACCTGCAAGGAAGGCGTATTTAAGGGTTGTGGGTAAAGGTTTGAGCTCAGGTATAGTGTGATCGTCTAGGACGTCTGCTGAATCTCGTATTCATCATCCTAAAATTGGCCATTTAGGCTCTGTTCCCCATCATTCACCTGTAATTAATCATTAATAGAGCATTATTAGCATTCATACATATGTGAATGATATCTGCATTTCATCATGCATAATTGCATTTAAAATCCCAAGTGTAAATTAGCCCAAAAAGCCGCTAACTTCCCACATTTTTAATTAATTCATGCTAACTCTGATTGACCTCAAACGACCTCCATTGTGTAGATATTACTAACCTTATTAAATAAAAAATACAAAAAAATTACTAACTTCAATAAGTGTCAAATAATCCTAAAGTCTAATTTCACATCTAACGGACTAAAATGAGCATATCTCCCACATACAGTGTCCGATTTTGGTCTACTCACTTTTAAAGTACTCCATTTTCAAATACCTTCAAAACAAGACCAATTTCATAAAATTCGGAGCTCATTTGTGAAAGTTGGGGTTTTGGGCCTCTTTTTCGCATTTTAACTTTTTACTATTTTTGACCTGAGTTTTTATGTACTTAATTAACCCTTTTAATTTTATTTCTTTTTCATTTGTGTCTTTGATGGTTTTATTAAGCGACGTAAAATTCCAAATCCAGATCAAAACTGAAATCAAAGAAACTGACCAAGTTCAAGCGTCCGTGGTCGGTCTGTACAAAAGTTGTGCGTTTCTTACTTTTATTTTATTTTCCTATTTTCTTATTTATTAAAAATCCGAAAAATTAGATTAGTGTGTAATTAATTTTATTGTATTTTATCATATTTTTTCTATAATTTTTATCCTCTCTAAAACCACCAAAAAAATTACAAAATCCCAAAATTCCGGTTTCTATACACATGGAGAACCACCAAAAATACTTCTTCTCATAGATGACCTCTTTTGCTCCGAGTTCTTCATGAAATTGTAGATCTCGTAGAGACGAACAACTTTCATGAAGAAAATTTTTCGATCCGAGGCCATCTTCTATCTCTTTTTCCCTCTCAAAATTCTGAAATTTTTTTGGTGCCACGTGGCAGCTCCAGGGCGTGCCACATGGCACCCTGCCTCACACTCTCTCTCCGAGACCACCCTTGGGTCACGTGAACCGCTTCTCCTTCGTCCAAAGCACCTCCCATCGACCACATGCGTGGAACGCATCTCCTCCCCCTGCATATAACCGATGCCCCCATCCATCACTAGCCTACGGCCGTTATGAGCCCAGCCGCCATCCCCTCTGCGTAACGCCTCTGATCTTACTCTCCTATAAAACGAACCCATCGCCGGCCTTCCTCTTCATCCGCCCCTTCTCCCTCAAGTGTCGGTGACAGCAGCTGCTGAACAGGCGTGATCCAGAAGACCTTGTACGTCTGTGCTGTGAAGCTCAGCCTTGTGCTCCCACCAAGCACGGAGGCAAAGAAGGAGTCGAGCTTCTGCTCCTCCAACCTCAGGCGAACCTTCGCCGTTAGCTCCTTCCTCCTTGTTTTGCCTGACTACTTGCAGGATTCAGCCATCGCCGTCAACATCGACAACCCCCCTCCGCCGCGCATCGACCTTCACCGCGCTCGCCTCCGCGCGAGCACTGCCTCACTGTTCCAGCTATTCTCCGCGCTTCGCCTACCACCACGCCTCGCGCGCTAACCGGTCGTTCCACCGCTCGCAGCAGCTCGGCCGTGTGTCGGCCGAGCTCTGCTCGCCTCCACCCAAGCATCTACTCCGCCTCGACATCCCTCAACCGATCGAGCCCCGCTCGCCGCGCCACTCCGCCTCGCCACCTTCGCGCGGCACCGCCGTCGTGACCTCAGACACCTCCGCACCGCCTCCGTGCCTCACCGTTGCCACCGCCTCGCGGTCATCCACCGCGTGCCTCCGCACGCAGCCGTCGCGGGCTGCTCGACCGCCGTCTCCATTGCAAACTACATGTACCGTGGATCGGGCCTAAGCCCTTGATCCAACGGCTCCAATCCAGCCACACGTTCCCCCACCCGAGCCTCGGCCCCAGCCTCGAAGCTCGGGTCCCCGGCAACGGCACCATTTGTATTTTAATTTGTGAGAGAGAGTTAGTATAGGTTTAATCTTCTGCATTATTCCTAGGGTCCCTCTCTTTGAACCCTTGTAATAATTAAGACTGAACTCTCTGTGGCTTGACGTAGAACTTAGGAGCACATACGCTAGATTAGAATTATTTGATTGTGCTCGTAATTCTTAGGCCACACATTCACTAACTATACGCACTATAGATCGTTCAACATTAGCTAAAAATTTAAATCAATTCTTCCCGCTAATAGAACTATCTGTTTTGGGCGTTTTTCCTCTATGCACATCATTTAGTGTAATTAAATTCCTTGTCTTGCATCCCACATGAAGAACGCGAGGATTGAATGTAAGTCATTCTCTTAAGCATGCATCATTGATTTGCATTTGCATCGGCTTTTCCGATCCTCCTTTCTCAAAGTTTTACAACTTAGGATTCAAAGGAATTGGGACTGTTCATTAGGCGTGAATTTTTGTGCTCATATAAACTTCAGTGACAACCTCAATCTAAAATCGGGACTGCTAATCAAGGCGACTGTAAATAAAATTGACATAAAATTAATATGTGTTTGGTGGAGAGGAACCCACTCATTGTCTATAAGGACCAGAACGCACACTTAGGATACAACCAAAATTGAGAAATTTCACAAAGACTACTATTTTTAAAAACAATTAGCTACTTTCAGTGAGGGTCTCGGGTAGCCGTTTTACGGTCCGACTTCCCTTAGCAGAGTGGGTGGCTTAGAGGACACCGCGGAAGGCTCCGTCCTCAAGTAACACGGGTAGCCGTATAAACGGTCCGTACTTACACCTATACTGGCTGAGAGTAGGTGCAACTAGTTGTACGCACTCAGGACAGTCTTTTGAAATATCTCGATACCTAACAGCTCCGCTTAATCTTCAAGATTGTTTTGTCATTAAATTAAAATTGAGAAGATAAGCGACCGAACCCTAACGTGCCTTCACTAGTGTTGAGTGGGTGAATCTACGTGTTTGTTTTGTGTTTATTTGGGTGCATCAAAGACCTTGCAATCACTAGCAAATCGTGGTTCGCTGATCATTCCATCCCTCTTGAGAAGATGTCAGCACAGTGGTCTTCTTTCCCGATCTCTACGACCATGTCCCGATGTCCTGCTTCTCACACTCCTCAGGGGAGCATGCTCTTCAAATCAAGTTCTCCTCAGCCATCATTCGCTTCCCGCCCATACATCCCACCCTATGACCATACTTCTTCTTGGAATAACCCTCTCTCACATTCTGATAATCTTATGGACATGAGAGAGAGACCAGAATCGAGGATGAACAATAGAGTGACCGATATTGAAAATAGAACACGATTTCCGGTTACTATGATCCCACAACCTCTTGAACCATCCCCTACTCAAGATAACTATCCTCTTGAGTACAGTCAATTTTCCTTCGACAATCCACGAGAAAACCAAAGTCAAGGAAATTCAACTCATGACCAGACCATAATGTATATGAACAATCAATACTCTCCTCGAGGTTACATGCCAGAATCTCGACTAATGGAGAATGATTATTCAATCACTAGTCATGAGATGTTTGAGGATGAGATTGCTCGGATTAATCATAGAGCAAACACTTTAACAGAGAGAATATATGATCTCATCCAGTCCATGCAGAATTCAGAAGAAGTGAGGTCACCACCATACGAACCACTTGATTATCATGTGCCTCACAATCAGACACAACCACCGCTGACCTCTGACCCCCTGACTGACCATATTATAGAAAATGCCAAAAAAATGAAAATTTTGAAATTCAAAAAAATTGGATAATTCTGAAATGGAAGCATTTTGCAAAGTCTGATCTTAGAGCTTCCATTGATCAAAGCCATAGAATATGTGCCCGATCTTAAGAGATTTGTGAAGAGTCGACTGAACCCCAAAAAGACGGGCAAGAAATGATCAAGAACTGAATATCATGTCATATCTATGGCCAGTTCTTTGGTGATGAATCATAAAATCAAAAGCTGCAAAGTCAAGCGGTTGACTCGGGTCACATGTGAAATTAAGGATTCTATATTCACTCATGTTTGGTAAGACGACGACTCCACATTAAACATCCTCCCGAAGTCCGTCTTTAATCAACTTAAATTCGGACAACTCAAAAAGACTAGGGTGATCGTTCAATTACCTGATCGATCTATCAAAAGATCGCGGGGGATCGTTCTGTCATCGTAAATTTCCGAGGTAAAGAACATAAGGTGGACTTTATTGTCCTTGACATTGTGCACCCCGGAAGGATGTCTGAGTCTCCTATCATTTTAGGAAAGCCGTTCTTAGCCTCCGCTAAGGCGATCGTCGATTGCGGGACTCAGGAAATCAAGTTCCCGAACTCGGACAACAATGAACACACCCCCAATAACACATCCTGCTCTGAGGAAAACCAACTTGAAACCGAAAGTTATATTTCACATTATCAGACATCTCTGCATGATACACTGAGACAAACCCTGGGAGAGTCACCTAAAAGACTAACTGTTGGACAAACTTCGGATTCTCACCACCCTATCACTGCTCCTAGGAAAAATCAAGATTTTGGAGCTTATGAATATTTGGACCATATTATTGAAGATCATCACGATTATTTGAGTGGTCCAATCTTTGAGTCGGCAGTAATTCATGAGATACTTGAACCATATAAGGAACCGACTCCGGAAACATCCGATGTCACCAAAATTCACGATCATCCGAAAGTGACATCAACACCCCCAGCCATAAACCATAAGATCCATAGGAACAATCTCCCTCGACCGAAGCAGTGCATGACCCTTCAAGAATTGGTCGACTTTTATGGGGATTCATCTGATGAGGAACTCACAAATGCCACACCGGTTACGCAAGACAGGGAGATGAAGACTATCCAACTTCCTCCCAATACTTTCCAAGGAAACAAACCGATCAAGAAAGTCACCTTTGACCTTAGACATCAGGTGATTTCTAAAGAGTCCTCATCCGGTCCTGATGAGTTTCATCAGATAAGTGCAATAGGTACCGCTTTGATCCATGGGCACTTACCTCTGATCGACAATAGTTGGAGATCCTCTACAGACCACTACTATTCTCCTAAAGACGACTCCGACGATGCCTGGTCCTCTTCATCACACTCCACATCTCCATACTATCTCCCTCCACACTCTCGCAAGAAGGTTTGTCGCAAACCTCATTGATCTTGTACACCCGCAAATCTACCCGGTTCCCCATATGTAATTATCCGATTATACTTAGGCTGGCCTTAGCCTATGTATAGGAGGACTGCTACAATTGTTTATACATCGCTTCTCTTCTTTTGTTTTTGTCCCATCTATACTTTGTACGAGCTATGTCTACATTTCACTTTGTGCCATGAGGACATAGCCCAAGTTAAGTATAGGGGGGTGTGTTTGTATATTTTATCTACTTTATCCATAGCTCGTACTTTAATCGTTTTTATCTAACATCGGGGATGGGTACAAGTTATGTGTATATTACCTATTTTTCAAAAAAAACAAAAAAAACACCCAAAAAAACTTTTTGCACACCAAAAAATTGCATTAAAAAAATCATCACTCATGGTCTTGCATTTCATCAAGCATTTCATGCATTCCTTGGTTGATATATTCCTGACACGTTCACCATCACTCAAGGCTTGAGGATTTTTGAGGACACTTGGTTTCTGAGATCTTGAGATTTTGATTTAGCCTGCCTTAGTCATTAGGATTTTGAACTTAATAATCCACAATTCCCTAGTTTGAAAGATTTGAGCGCTATATTGCACTCTTCGTCTCTACCTTCAATGAATATGATCAGCACAAATCACTTCCACAATTGCATGATTGATGAGATGAGTTGAGATATCACTTGAGGAACTAGGACCAGAGATTTGAGTTTAGATCTGATCTAATGATATTCGAGGATGGGATAAAGTTAATGAAGGCGGCAGAAAACCTGAGTGTCAGCAAAACCCTAGCCAGTATGTGAACTAGATTCATATGTTATCTCTTTGATAAATGACCTAAGTGCCAGGGTGTGATGAAACTTAATGAAAATTGTTGATCAGTGTGCGCCAACTTTTGGTAAAAGCAGTGGAGCTATCCAACAAAAGAAAAGAAAAAGAAATGTTAAAGAAAAGCTCTATCATCCAAAGTCAAATTTCAAATGAGCTTCCACTAATGGCGAGCGCTTCCAAACATTTTCAAAGTGTCCACTTAGACCAAGTGCTATTTAGGACCAAGGAGTCGGGCTGACACCATAAAAGGGCCCTGCATCATAAGCGATACAAGTCTGGGTGTCGAAGGTATCTTAGATACTCAAAAGAGACACACCCCGGTGTATTCCCAGAAAAACAAGTGCAGATGACTCCAAATTCTCTTGACGGACACATTGATCAACAAAATAAAAATATACTTGTGTTGAGTAATAAGGCACTCGAGAGGCACCTTGTTCCAATGTGAGGGAGAGAAAATTAGACACAATCCTATGCCATCCATCATCTGGCCGTCCATCTACACTTTCAAGTCTGACAAACTAATGAGACGGTTGACTGAAGCAAGAATAGACTTGTTCTCTAGTATTGAGAATGAGGTCTAGAGGCGAATCTTTGGATTGGAACTTTGGGTGATGTCTACACTTGAATCTCATGAATGCAGTACACTAAAATCATATCCTTATAATATATGTACAAATAGACAGTCTGAAAATTAGAGAAGTTGGATTCCTTTTGATTAAAGCTTGGTTGAACCCAGAATTTTAGGATCACTCAAATTAAGGGTCTTCTCTGAATTAAGCCTTGAAAATTCACATGCACAGTTAAGGATGTATTCAACTAAGTCATTCATTCATGCTCGGGGACGAGCATGGTCTAAGTATAAGGGTATGATGAATCTCGTATTCATCATGCTCAAATTGGTCATTTAGGCTCTGTTCCCCATCATCTACCTGTAATTAATCATTAATAGAGCATTATTAACATTCATACATATGTGAATAATATCTGCATTTCATCATGCATAATTGCATTTAAAATCCCAAGTATAAATTAGCCCAAAAAGCCGCTAACTACCCACATTTTTAATTAATTCATCCAAACTCCGATTGACCTCAAACCACCTCCATTGTGTAGAAATTACTAACCTTATTAAATAAAAAATATAAAAAAATTACTAACTCCAATAAGTGTCAAATAATCCCAAAGTCTAATTTCACATCTGACGGACTAAAATGAACATATCTCCCACATACAGTGACCGATTTTGGTCTACTCACTTTTAAAGTACTCCATTTTCAAATACCTTCAAAACAAGACCAATTTTATAAAATTCGAAGCTCATTTGTGAAAGTTGGGTTTTGGGCCTCTTTTGTGCATTTTAACTTTTTGCTATTTTTGACCTGAGTTTTTATGTACTTAATTAGCCCTTTTAATTTTATTTCTTTTTCATTTGTGTTCTTTGATAAAAGTTTTATTAAACGACGCAAAATTCCAAATCCAGATCAAAACTGAAATTAAAGAAACTGACCAAGTTCAAGCGTTCGTGGTCGGTCTGTACAAAAGTTGTGTGTTTCTTATTTTTATTTTATTTTCCTATTTTTTTATTTATTAAAAATCCGAAAAAATTAGATTAGTGTATAATTAATTTTATTGTATTTTTTCATATTTTTCCTATAATTTTTATCCTATCTAAAACCACCAAAAAATTACAAAATCCCAAAATTCTGATTTTCTATACACACGGAGAACCACCAAAAATACTATTTCTCATAGATGACCTCTTTTGCTCCCGAGTCCTTCATGAAAGTTGTAGATCTCATTGAGACGAACAACTTTTATGAAGAAAAATTTTCGATCCGAGGCCATCTTCTATCTCTTTTTCCCTCTCAAGATTCTGAAATTTTTAGTGCCACGTGGCAGCTCCAGGGCGTGCCACATGGCACCCTGCCTCACACTCTCTCTCTCCGAGACCACCCTCGGGTCACGTGACCCTCTTCTCCTTCCTCCAAAGTGCCGCCCATCGACCACATGCATGGAACGTATCTCCTCCCCCTGCATGTAACCGATGCCCCCAGCCATCACTAGCCTCCGGCCGTTACGAGCCCAGCCGCCATCCCCTCCGTGTAACGCCTCTGATCTTCCTCTCCTATAAAACGAACCCATCGTCGGCCTTCCTCTTCATCCGCCCCTTCTCCCTCAAGCACCGGTGACAGCGGCTGCTGAACATGCGTGATCTAGAGGACCTTGTACCTCTGTGCTGTGAAGCTCAGCCTTGTGCTCCCGCCAAGCACAGAGGCGAAGAAGGAGTCGAGCTTCTGCTCCTCCAACCTCAGCGAACCTTCGCCGTTAGCTCCTTCCCCCTTGTTTTGCCTGACTACTTGTAGGATTCAGTCATCGCCGTCAACATCGACAACCCCCCTCCGCCGTGTCTCAAACTTCACCGCGCTTGCCTCCGCGCGAGCACCGCCTCACCGTTCCAACTCTTCGCCGCGCTTCGCCTACCGTCGCGCCTCGTGCGCTGCCCGACCGTTCCACCGCTCGCAGCAGCTCGGCTGTGTGTCGGCCGAGCTCTTCTCGCCTCCACCCAAGCATCTACTCCGCCTCGACATCCCTCAACCGATCGAGCCCCGCTCGTCGCGCCACTCTGCCTCGCCACCTTTGCGTGGCGCCGCCGCCGTGGCCTCACGCACCTCCGCACCGCCTCCGGGGCTCGCCGTCGCCACCGCCTCGCGGTCATCCACCGCGCGCCTCCGCACGCAGCCGTCGCGGGCTGCTCGACCGCCGTCTCCATCGCAAACTACATGTACCATTGGATCAGGCCCAAGCCCTTGATCCAACGGCTCCAATCCAGCCACGACGCATCCCCACCCGAGCCTCGGCCCCAGCCTCGAGGCTCGGGTCCCCGAAGCAGCGCCAGCCCGCCATTTAGGCTCGGGCGTCCGAGCATGAGCCTAGCCTTCGAACCACAGGCTCGGGAGCCTCGAACCTCAGGCCCAGGCCAAACCACTGGCTCGGCCACCCGAGCCAGCTGCCCCGTCACCCGAAGCTCCTGGCGCACGTGCTATGCACGTGCGTTGTGGGCAAATTACAAAGACCCCCCTGCAACTTTCAGAAATTGCAATAATACCCCCGCCTAGGGTAAATTACGCAGGGACCCCTCCAACTTTCCGAAATTATAGATAAGTCCCACAGGGACCTTTTTGAAGAAGAAAAGTTTGTTTTATATACATTTTAGTCCCTGGAACTTCATTTTAGCATATCTTTTTCATACGAACTCCGTTTTTAGCATATAATATGTCATTTTGAAGCTATTTTCATGCTCTACACCATAACATAGCTTGTGATCAAATCTGAAGTTGTTTACATAATTATTATTATTCGAGGATCTCATTTGACTTGCAGGCCCAATTTCGACATGTTCATACTTGAGGAATCAATGATATGTATACAGGGACTCCGTTGAGAAAAGTTTTTGAAATAAATCCTCATACTTTATTTAATCATTATTCATTGAGGATTTAATCTGCGCAGAAGCTTCAAAAAAGAAGATTGAGAATTATTTCCCTTGTATTTTTTAAATGATAATGTTTATTGCTTAAGGAACAATGTACAGGGAAATTAAAAGAAATTTTCAATAGATCTCAGTATTGATACTCTGATTACTTCTCTTGAACTTTAGCTTTTGATCTGTAATAAAATTCAAGGTTATTGATTAACATATATTGGAGCTGAATTCTTAATCACAAATCCTGTGCTGAACAATTGTCTCTGCATATTTCCTTGCATTTGCATCTCATTGCATTGTATATTTTCTCAACACATAAATTAATCGATCATTAATTAATTATTTAATTTAATTTAAGACCACACAACTAAAAATCTCCGTTCCTTGTGTTCGACCTTGGTAGACTTGCCAAATGAAAATACTCCACAACATTCAAAGTTTGTGGTATTTTGATCGACCGAAATTCGCTTCCTATACTACAATTCCTCATTTTTAAAGAGGCGAATTTTGCGTTCATCAAAGTCTGGCTCAATCTGATCTGGTTCGGTGTCAGAAGTGGCTGGATATTTCTCTGTTATTGCTGCCACCAAGTTGTTCGGCTCTGGAGTCGTATCGTCAAAGGTTTCCATGCAATCGGCAAAAGCCTCGTCTGACTCGTCATCCTCATCTTCCGATTGTCCTAAAGAGGTAAGGACTGACAGGCCCAGTTGGGTTTCTAAGTCATCGAAGATGTAGGGCGATGCACGTTCTGAGCTGTACTCGTCTCTGAGGACCTCGCAAACTGACTCATGCACTGGATCATCTCCGGAGGGGATGGACTCATCGGTGCTGGCTGGGTTCTGTCTCCATGGCCCAACTAAGTCTACATGCTCGTAGTCTGCTTCGGTTGAAGAGTACTTTGTGCTGGATTCGGAATCTGGTCTCTGCCATCTTTTCTACTTCATCTCAAGTTCCTCATCTCCGCCTGGAGTTTGGAACTGGATCTTCCCGATCTTATAGTCAAAAAAGGCCCCTGCTGTTCTGAGGAAGGGCCTGCCTAAGATGATCTGGGAGTCTCTCCAATTACGAGGGGTTTCCATATCTAGGACAGTAAAGTCCACCATGTATTCCTGCCCCTCGACTTTGATCACAACATTCCTCAATTCTCCTTGGGACCTCTTGGTTGATTTATCAGCAAATTGCAGGAGGGCTCTAGATTTCCTAATAGGCCCGAGATTAAGCCGCTCATAGAGCGCTGTAGGCATTAAGTTGATTATGGAACCATTGTCCAGGAGAGTGCGTGCAAACATGATGTCATCAACATGACTCACTACATAGTGTGCACCCATGTCTCTTCGTTTCCTGGGAAATGAGTTCTTTATTGCACAAGTCGTGGCTACTGATAGAACATGCTTCTCAACACGACTTTTGGTCTTCCTGCTAACCCTAGTAGGTGTGCATCTCACCTTAAGGTATTTTTGGAATGCAGGGGTCATCTCCACGTACTTGTCAAAGGGGATTGTGACCTTGATGTGTTTGTTGCAGAACTCTGCCATCTCAGGGTCATCTTTTTGGATTTTTTTAATTTTCTTCTTTCCACCTTTGAGAGCTCGGGGGAAAGGGATTATTGACTCCAACTCATGTTCTGAAATTGAAATATTTTCATTAAGATCTGGAACTGAGTTTTGTACATAACTCGGACTCTTAGACAGACTCTAACTCTGACTGAAAGAAAAATGTTGAGGCGAAACCGGTGATGCATCTTCTGCGACTTCTGGACGATCCTCCTCAGATGGAGGTACGGGCTCCTCATCGGTTCCATCGAACTCTATGCTGATGCGTGACTACTGCTTCGAGGTCTCAGACGTCCTCTTCTTCTGTCGGTGATGGTGGTGATGATGCTCCTCCTCTTCCTCCAAGTTCTCCTCAGGTAGAGACTTGGCGGATCCTTCCTTCGGTGCCTGTGCCCGATTAGGCATGGTCACGGTCCTTCCGTTCTTGAGGGACATATGATTCACATTATCATACGAAAGGATCTCATGTTCAGATAAGTAAATATCCGAATAATATACCTGATCTCGAGGTCGGTTCTGGCCATGGATTATGATGTTTGGGTTGGCCTGAACCTGTGCGGGAATTGGGGTCTTTGGCACCATCTGTTGATCCTGGGTATGAGAGACACGAGTAATATCGGTTCTCATATCCAGATAGCCGTTCTGCATTTGTTGGACCCTATCAGATAAGGTCTGGATCGCCAAAGTGAGGGACTCCAATTTGGTGGGTTGGGCTGGCTGATTTGCAGACGATATTCTGTATTGGCCCTGCTGGCCATGCCGATATTGCTGCTGCTGGTGGGACGGTGCTGGGCCCTGCTGATACGTGCGCTGCTGCTGCTGGTGGTGCTGAGGCTGGTACCCTTGTTCGGACTTGGACTGAAAGTGCGGTGCAGGGACGGAGCTGGTTCGTTGGTAAGCTGGGGTAGGTCGGTGAGGGTGACCATTCCCCATCCCCGACTGTCTACTGACGGGTTCACGGCTGTACCACAGCCCGTTGATCTCAAACACCTACGGAGGCTCCTCGTATCCGGTCTCCACTTGTGGGGGTGCATGCTGGTCTTGCTGGGTGTAAGTCTGATCCTCCACCCAGCCACTCTGAGGCCCTGGTGCCTGCTCCTGTACAAGATGGACTCTATGCACAGGTGCAGGTGGTGCAGAAGGGGCAGGTAGCTTCATCTTAGCTACCTTCTCAGTAAGATCCTCCAATTGCTTCGGTAGACGTGAGAGAGACTCAAGGTCAGTGACCCTCTTGTGGATCTGCTCGACCATGGTTAACTTATCAGTAATCATCCCCATGCTAGGGATGAGGTCCTCGGTCAGATCCGCTACAGTCCTTCGGGTTGTCTCGTTGGATAGGATTGAGGGAGACAACTGATAGGCCCTGGTGACCTGCGACCTGTCGGTTTCCTCCATCTGTTCTAAGATCTTCCATACGACGTGGTCATTCTTGTTCAGATAACTTCCTCCACAGGCGGCACTGACTAACCCCTGCATTTCCGGGGTTAAACCACAGAACAAGGTCTGGACTAAGATCGCCTTAGAAATGCCGTGGCAGGGCATTTCTGCACTAAGTCATTGAACCTATCCCAGGCATCATGGTAAGGTTCACTGGGTCCTTGGGAGAAACTGGCGATCTTTGTTCTCATTTGGTTAGTCCTACTGAGAGGGTAGAACTTTTTCAGGAATAGGTCCTTGAACTGCATCAAGGTTGTACATATCACCCCTAGGTTTTCAGCCAATGTGCTGCCTTATCTCCCAAGGAAAATGGGGTGGCCTTCAGTCTAATGTAATCTTGGCCAATATTAGGATGGCTAAGATTGTTGCAAACCAGCTCCAAGTCTCGGAGGAAGGTATACAGTTCTTCATGGGCATTTCCGTTGAACTTCAGTAGTAGGCTAAGGAAGTGGGGCTTCAGTTCAAATGCTTCGGCGGGAACTGCTGGTGCCAACTAATTTTGTATCTCGTTCTCCGCTGGGTTGTAGGCATCGACCATTGGTCAGTCGATCCCTCCTGCTGCAATGATTTGTCCCATTCTAGCCATGAGATTTGCATTCTGTTGTTCGGCTTCGGCAAGGCGATTAAGAATTTGTCGTAATTGCTCCTCATCCGGTGGTGGCTGCTTAGGTGGCATCTTGTCCTCTATTCTTGGGTATGAAATAAGATCGGTGTCAGAGGATAGATCAAGGAAGGGGTTCTTACCGAGGCGATGGTCTTCCACGGTAAGCTCAGAGGAGATGAAAGGGTTGGTTTGAGAGTAACCACCCTGAGTGTGAGGGAACCAGGACTCAAGAGGGTCATGAGTCCTGGGTGGTCCAAGGTGCGCTTGGGCCGATGAAGAGGAGTTTAGTGGGGGGCTCATAGAGAGATCGGTGAATAAAGAGTCGATATCCCCCCAGTCACTCATCTTGATTTGGCGAGAAGAAGATAGGATTTTACTCCTACCTGAAGCAAACAAATCAATCCAAGACCCTGGGTTCACACTTAACATAGTGAAGGACTCGAAATCAAGTCCAATTAATCTTGTAAATTTTAAGTGTGATTTTTCAAGCAAGATAGCAAGGATTACGCGGCCTAAAGGGAAGTCGGCTCAGAGCCGGATGCGTCTTCCCTGTTTAACCTGTCGCCTAAGATACCGCCAGTCCTTCCTTTCTTCACTCCTATCCCAAGTCGATGGATTCCAAGACCACACCCCTATCTACCTGCAAGTAGGCGGAGGCTGACAAGGCTGGAACTTCACCCTGGGGGACTACTGGCAGCTTGTCGCAAAGTACCGCAATTTCGCCCCTATCTACCTGAGACAGGTGGAGGCTACTTGGTACTAGTCAGTGAATCTGAAATATTCGACTTGTGATATTTGCTAGGATTAGTCGGAACGTGATATGGAAGGGGGGGATTTGGGCTTCGCCTTAAGGTGTTCACACACACTCAAGTACCCTCACTCAGCCTGAAAACAAGGTCGGGGATTAATCTCCCGCAAATAATTTTTTCAATTTTATTATTATTTTGGTCAATAGTGTTTAGCAGTCCCGGTTTTAAGTTAAGTTCTCACTGATTAAGTCCAACTACACAGCACACCTATCGTCCAGTCCCAATTTCCGTTTAAATTAAATTTGAAAAACAGAGGGGGAAATCAAGAAAAGCCGGTGCAAGGAAAACAATGATGCGTATGCTGAGTTAAGAAGACTTACAGTGATACCTTCGCTTTTTTTATGCAGGATGCAAAACAAAATTGAAAACTTTTTACACTATATGCAAAATGCAAGCGATAAAAGCCGCTCCAAGACAAGCAGTTCTATTAGCGAATGAAGAACAGTTTGATTTGGCTGAGTCCTGCAATCTAAGTGCGTCTTTTAAGTGGTCGTGTGGTCCTAGAAATTACGAGCACAAGCAACTCCTAGATTGGCTCGAGGAGCCGCTAGTGCAAGCTAAATTACCATTCAACCACACAGCACACGGGGACACAGTTTCACTATATTTACACGCGTGAGAACCCAAACGGGAACCGCTGGAAATAATGCGAAAAAAGAAATAAAAAAAAGAAAAGTACAAATCCTCTCTATTCACTCAAGAAATTACAATGCTGAATCCTCGAAGCGACTTCGACTCCTCGCGTTCCTCGCACAGAAACAAATTGAGGTCAGAGAGTGACATAGAAAAATAATGCAAAGAACTAAAAGAGAGAAAATATTCACAAGAAATTCGGGGATCAGACTACCCGGGGATAGAAAATCAAACACTCAAAAATCACTGCAAATTAACCTAAGCCGTGTGTCCCCGGCAACGGCGCCATTTTGATACCTTCCTCCCGCTATCCTAGTTAATTCGGTCAGATTAATGTCCAAATTATTTCTGATGTTTGTTGCAGTCGGATAACGAGAGGCAATATCCAAAACTACTTTTAATTTAATCAAGTCAATTTTAAGTGGCAAATTTTTTTACTTGGTGAAGTCCAAGGTCGAACTCAGGGAGGCATCTGTCTCCTTAGGTGAATCTTTAGCAAAGTCCAAGTGTTAGATTTTCAGGGAATAATTTTTTGGTCTTTTTCTATTTTCTATGCAAGACACATGCAACAATCAAGCCAATTTAGAACTTAAATCAGCTAAGTATTCAAATGAAGTACAAAATTATGAAAATTGGCCAGATGGTGAAATGGGATGAAATGAGATAACCCTATTTTTTTTGTAATTTTTAGACACTAAATGAATTTACTGTGAATTAAACAAGAATGCAGGGTGATTTTAACTAATTTAATTTTAATAAATATCAAATCACATAACTTTGGGGAACTAAAATTACCCTAAATAGATCTAATGATGAGGAATCTAGGAAAATTATCAGACCTTAGTTTTAATGTGAAATGAACCTATTAAAATTAAACTAAGGAAATCACCAATTAATTTATTCAAGCCTCATGATGTGTGCAAATGAGATGAAATTTTTATGCAATGTTAAGTTAATTATCCTAGAGATACTATGATTTTTTGGGAATTTTTGGAGTTAAAGAGAATTAACTATTAATTAAAAGGTCCAATTGGGCAAAATATCACAGAAATAAACCAATTAATTAATTAAAAATTCCTTTGTTATCACAAAATATGACAAGTGTCACACAAGATCAAGGACAAATTAAGCTACAACATGCAATTTTTGGAATTCAAAAATGATGAAATATGACACCTAGATATGCGTGCAAAGACAAGGGTGTAACTGCAATACAGAAAATTAAAATTACATAAAAATAAATATGCTGACAGGGACTTATATGCAATTACCTAGAATGCTGGGGGGTAGAATGCAATTTCTCCACTATCTCACGTGCTCCTCACGTGTGGGCGCTTCACAGGGACCGATTTGGAATTTTAGAAACTTCCTAGGGCTCCGTGTAATTTACCCAGGCCGCACGTGCTCCTCACGTGGGGCGACCTAGGCTCGGGTGGCTCGGCGACTCGGGACGAGGCTCGGGGGCCTTGGAGGTTCGGCTGAGGCTCGGAGTAGCTTCGGGTGTTCCGAGCCTAAAGGTCGGGGAAGAGGCTAGGACCTGTCGACGTGGAGTGAAGGGTACCTTTGGATCATGGTCGATTCAACGGCTGTCGTGGCTGGCGCGTGGCGTGATCAGAGACCGTTGGATCCTTGATCGATCCAACGGCTGTGGTCTCCCTCCTAAGGTAGCGATGTGGCACGATCAACAACCGTCAGATCGTAAGTGGATCCAACGGTATTGGGCTGCTCTGGTGATGGTGCGACGTGGCGTGAAGCTGACCGTTCGATCAAGATGATCGAACGTTGGCTGGAGCTTCGTCTTCAACGGCCCTCCGCCACCTGCAGAGGGGAAGGCGGGGCTCCGCGAAGGGGGCTTTGCTCCGCCCGATCCTCCTGGCGTCGGTGAAGCTCTCCGGAGGCTCGGAGATATCTCAGAAGACGCGCGACGGTGCGGCGAAGCCTCCGGTGGTTTCAGGAGCGGTGGAGATGTGCTGGAGCTCACCGACGATGAAGCTTGAAGGTAGCTCCGATGAGCTTCCGGCCGATGAAGGAAGTGAGTACCTGCAGGGGTTAGGGATAGCCGAAGCACGCAGGTGTGTTCGTGGAGATGTGGGGAGCGAACGACGAGGCCTGCGAGGGAATGGGGGTGACCACCGATGGTGCTCCGCCCAGGTGGCGGAGCTGGAGTCGATGGAAGATGGAGTGCGTCGTCGAAGGGTGTGAAGTTTGGCGCGAAGATCAGAGCTCCATCGCGGAGCTCGACGAGGTTAAAGTGGAGCGAGAGGATCACAGTGGAAGGAGAATAAAATCGGAGAACAGCAAAAGAAAAATCAGAAGAAGATCAAAGGGAAATGGAGGGTGTTACCTGGGGATTGGAACTCGGTCTTGAGTTCCAGGTCTTCGCTCGAAGGATCGGTAGGGTCCTGAGCTCGGGCAGCTTCGCGGAGGAGGGGCTGCAGCACGGCGGTGGCACCGTGGATCTCGCCGGAGAAGAAAGCTGTCTTCGCTCAAGGATTCTCTCAATTTCTGTCACCAATCAAAGTCTCTGAGCTCTAGGTTTCTCTCTGAGGTGGCGGATAGGCGTGACGGTGGCCAGTGATCGAGTATTTATAGGATGAAGTCGATGGGTTGGCTGGTGACGAGGTGAAGTTTGTGGGGTTTGTGGGGCGACTATGGTGGGAGTGGTGGCGAGTGAGGGAGTTGGCGAGGATGAGGGGAGAGTGGTGAAGGCCATGGAGGTGTTGGCGGCCGGCGAGGGTGGCTGGAGTGCGGCCAAGAATAGAAAGGGGCAGCCCCTCGCGTAAGGCTGAGATCGTGGGAGAGAGGGGCGCCGGAGGTGGAAGACGAGGTCATGGCCGTTGGATCTTGTGATCCAACGGCCCAGGTCGAAGCGTCAAGGAGCGGATAGGATGAGATCTGGGGCGAGGCGATCTGAGGGATGCGAATGCGCCACGCGTCGTGTTATGGGAGTGGCGCTGGCGAACGGTGGAGATGAGATTAGGGCTTTGATCGAAGGGCTGAGGTGCGAGGCGGGATAAGCAGCTGCGATGGAAGGGTTGAGTGCGTGATCGAAGGGCGCAACATGCGCCACGTGGAGGACTGTGGTGAAGGCGCTAATGGGCGGATAAGATGAGAAGAGGGGAAATGATCAGACGGTGGAAGTAAAAGGCGCATGTGGAGATCAGCTGGCCGTTGGATCCAGAAGAATATCCAACGGCTGAGAGCAGGGGCGGCTAAGGCAAGGGGAGCGGGCCGCGTGGCGCATCCAGAGGGCGCCACGTGGCCAGCTGTGATTGGCTGAGAAGAGAAGCGAGTGTAGAGAGAGAAGGAGACCGAATTTGGAAAAACTCAAAACATGAAAGTTGTAGATCTTGATGAGATCTACAAGTTTCATGTTGACCAAAGACAGAGATGAGGTCAAATATGATACAAAAATACAAATATACACAAATATAGTATACATAGTATACATAGAGGCCCAAAAACCCAACTTTTTCATATGAGCTCCAAATTGGATGAAATCAGTCTCACTTTAAAGGTCTTTTAATGTATATTAATCTGAAAGTGAGCAGACCTATTTTGGAGTTGGTGTGAGAGAGCTCTGGGCATTTTATGGTCCAAGGGTTCTAGGGCTTTCTTGGGTGCTTTTACAAAGGAGATCTTGACTTTCTTCATTATATTATTAACTAAGGTGTACATATTATAAGGGAGAGGTTATTTTTATAGGTGGAAATTTTACAAGTGATTTTAGCTTCTTATTTAATACAAATTGTGAATGCTAAAATGCATATCTTATGAATGCATGTATGAATGCTATTTATGCATTATAATGGGAACAATGCATCTATTTACTCGGGAACAAGCTTCTATTTTCAACTTTTAGAGTGATGAATCACAGATTCATACTCACCTTTGGCCTCCAGTGACCACCAGCTCCTTACCATCGACCTTGCGAGCTTCCCAAAACGGCCTAAATCATTCAGATGTTACAATTACTAGGCTGGTCGGCCTGGGTATGTTCGTATTTGTCGAGAGAGGGTGGGAGATCCCTGTCTCTGGGAACCCTTTATATCGGTTGGCGTGTAAGTTAAAGAATGTGAAAATTGCCTTAAAGGCATGGGCGGCAGAGCACACAAATGTATTTAATGACCTCAATGGAGCACAGACCTTCCTCGACAAATAAATGGGGCACTTGCGGTCGAATCCCAGGATGACTCCTTGGCACAAATGGAAAAAGATGTAAAAGACTTCATGGATGGCTTCGAAAATGACCTTGAATTGGCTTGAGGCCAAACCCCACGATGACTCCTTGGCACAACTGGAAAAAAGATGTAAAAGACTTCATGGATGGCTTCGAAAATGACCTTGAATCGGCTTGGAAGCAGAAGAGTCGTGTCGACTGGCTAAAGCTTGGGGACCGCAATATAAAGTTCTTCCACCTCTCCACCATGGTTCGAGCAAACACGAACAATATCCCGTTCCTTGTGGATGGCACTGGTCGGGTCTTAGATAGGCCGCTGGAGGTCTCTACGGCATCGGTGGATTAATCTGTTCCCTACTCGGTCAATGCCGGCCTGCCCAGCAAACAGCTATCCTCCCTCCACCCAGGCATTGGCTTTCCGAACAGGCTAGGGAGTGGCTATCCCCAAGGTTTCCTCCCCGGTGGGGCTTGGTGACTTCAAACCTATTGCTTACTGTAATGTCATCTACAAAATCTTTGCCAAGCTATTGGCTTCTCATCTGGGAGTTGTCCTGCCACATTTGATATCTCTCAATCAAACGGCCTTCATTAAGGGTCGTACTATTGGAGATAGCATTCGGCTTGCTCAGGAGCTGGTATGGGGCTTTACCATGAGGTGAAGAATGAATAAGGCTTGCCTCAAGATCGACTTGTCCAAAGCCTTTGACTCAATCGAGCATGCATTCATCCTAGAGGCACTAAGGGCTATGGGTTTCTGCCCATTTGGGTCAGGTAGATCAAAAACTACATCGCAAATACCTCCTTCTCTTTACTGGTAAATGGTTCCCCATTTGGGCTCTTCAGAGGAACCCGTGGTCTTCGGCAAGGGGACCCACTGAGCCCACTTCTCTTCTCAACTGGGTTGGAAGCCCTCACTTGTCTCGTTGACGTGGTGATGACCGAGGGGCACCTTTTTTGCCTCTAAGGAAGGGCCGAAGCGCTGCCCCTACGCACCTCATCTACGCGGACGACCTTTTGTTCTTCTGCATGGGATCCCATGCTTCCTTGGTGGCGGTTAGGGACATTCTCAACAAGTTCCATTCTTTATCGGGGCTCCAAATGAACGCAAGGAAGAGCAAGCTTTTCTGGTCAAAACATGGACGCGATGACTTTTCCACTACCCTCAAGGTCGGGATCCTTAGTGAGGCTCTCCCGAGTACATACCTGAGCATCCCCCTCACCCCTTGCAATGGGGATCGGAGCATCTTTGGGGACTTGATGGATAGGGCAAGGGTCCTGCTTGATGGCTGGAAGGCAGCGATCCTTAATATGGCCGGTTGTACGCAACTTATCAGGACTATGATTGCGGAGTCCTTCTTTTCTGGGCCTCGGGCACCCTCATCCCACGTGGAAAGGTGCACAAGATTGATATGGTTTGCGCGGATTTTGTTTGGAGGCGTAAGCGCATGACATTGTTTGGACACATTGTGCCTCCGCAAGAGAGAAGGAGGGCTAGGAATTAGATCTCTGGCCACCTTGCGTGATGCTATGATTGTGTTGTGGTCCTGGAGGCTGCTCACTTCCGATTTCTTGATTTTTGATGTCTTCTTTCGACAAAAGTACCTGCAAGGTCATACATTTTGGGAGGCTACCCCCTCCCCAACCCATAGCAAAACATGTAGGGCGATCCTAAATGGTAGGGATGTAATCCGTTCGACGATCTTTGCTGGAAGACCTCATTACAGGTGGATTCATATTCCGAACGGTTTTTCTTTTGCAAGTGCCATGGACCTCCTTCGGCCTAAAGCAGGAAACCCAGCTTGCCCCCCCTACGTCTGGGCGAAAGGCATCCCACTAAAATACTCCTTCACACTCTAAAGGGCGGTCATGGAGCGGCTTCCAACCGCCGACATGCTATCCAGACTCGGGATCTGCACCCCGACGAACTGCTACCTTTGCCTCCATGACTTGGAATCCCACGAACACTTATTCTTCAGATGCAACTTCTCATACAACATTTGGACGAGCTCCTGCAAAGCTCTGGGTCTGTCGATCCCCCCTCCGATACTGTTGTTGGACCTTCTGGATTGGATTGGTAGCTCACCTGACCAGCTGCTGCATAACAGGATCTACACTAACCTCGCTGCTACGATATGGAGTATTTGGGATGAGTGGAACCGCCGTTGGACCTCTGGTAGCCAAGCTGCAACATCAAAGACTATTGAGTGCCTTGTCCAAATCTTACGTTTATTGAGATAAAACACTCGCATGCGAGTTTTTTCTTCTTCTCGCACCATTCTGTTTAGATCTGAGCAAACCCAATTCGTAGAAGCCCATACTGTAATTTGGGGCGGTAGTGCCCCTTATGCGTTTTCCTTTTTTGAATATATTGATTACTTTCTAATAAAAAAATTCCCTATGTATTTGTGTGATGGCTTTGTTGTGGGAAAAGGCTTTGTTGTTGTTGTATTTGTGTGATGGCTATTGTAGTTGGCATTTTGCTAGTTTGGATTTGCTTATTTAATTGTTCTTGTGTTTTCCATCTTTGTCGTCTAACTAGCTTTTGACACATTTCCACAGTGTGAGTTTATTTGTTCCCAACAGTTATCGTAGCCGCCAAGAAACCTATTATAGATGGTAGTTTACTGCCATTGGAAGATATATATTCTCAGCGGTTAGTCCATGAGACGGTCAATGTACTCAGCGGTTATCTATCGACCAACACAAATGTCTTTTGCAGTACACTTTTTATTGATGCTTCATTCTCGACGGATGGACATTAATTCCAATAGTTAATGACCACCGCATATACTATGCATTCCAGTAGTGGGTTTCTTGGCAATATCGACTTCACAAGTGTGTAGTTTACATATATAATTGCAATGATAATTATAGTTATCAATGCTTGCAAGGAGTTGTTGTTGTGAAAGAATTCTAGCAAGAATTTGGGTTCCATGAGGACATTTACGTGCTTTACTGTGATTTCTAGAGTTCCAATTATCTTAGCATGAGGTTCATATTCCAAGCATAGACAAAGCACATTGATATGAGGTACCATTGTATATGAATGATAAAAGATTGACATAAATGATAAAAGATCGACATAAATGATAACAGTGCGATGATGAAGACGTTGCCACTTGAAACTTTGGAAGACTACGACTCCCGTGCATTATTGGAGCAGATTTCACTTTTCTTATTTATTCACAATCAATATCTCTCACATGTTGGATGGAGAAATTTATTAGACTGCTACCATTATTTCTTCTTTTTTTTTCAGTCATAAGGGACATTCACGCAAAATACCCAAACTGGTAGTGGGAAATTTACCCCTTCGCTTCCCAACTCAGAGACACGCAGTGAGGCAGAGAGTATATAGAAGTGAAAGAAAAAAGGGGGCGCGTGCCCTAATTCTTCGTGTTCTTATCTATATGCTCTACCATCTCCCTTTGCTCCCACTAGATGGAAGGTCGAGCTTGAAGGATCATCTTACATGTCTCTCATGGGGGGAGCCGAGGACAACATTCTCCCTCCTCTTAGTGATATCTCTCCCAATTTTAATAAATAACACACTTAAGTAGTACTTTGGAGGGGTTGGTCTGTCTACCCTGTTGGGGAGAACATTCTCACCACCGATTATAGTGTAGTATGGGTCGAGATGGCCCTATGATTTTCGCTCACCTTTTTAGGATCTTCTATGTTGTATTCCTTGTGCCTTTGATTGGTTGCTATTGTGGTTAAGATTTTGGTTCCTCATTTGCTCTTGCGATTTCCATCTTTATTATCCGCAAAGATTTTTTACACGATTCCATAATATGGGTTTGTTTCTTCCCCACAAGAATAAAAGATAATGTAGTTGGATGTTTGGGGAAGGGAGACTGGATATCAACATCATCACATAGATTATAAAGGTAGAACTTTTTGATTTAGATAGCAAATCAAAACATGGAGGAGAATCAAAATTGTCCCTCCAAACTTCCTCCATTTCTTTTAAATCTAAGTAAATCAGGTTCAACATGGGATTATCAAGGTTAAGAGAGATCACAGAGGAGTTGTGGGGAATATTAACTACCCTTTCAAGGAATATCTAGGAATCGATGATCTTCTTTTCCAAGTCATATTTCGACATCTTCCTATCATTGATGATTTGTTAAGAAGGTACGTCTTGATATGTAAGGGAAGTCTAGGATTGACTTCCAAAGAAATATAATGTTCGAAGATTATAAATTAGGATGGAAGGACCTACTTCTTACAATTTGAAATTTTTGTCAACTTTAGGGAGAGGGCAAATGATATAAACAGTAGGATTGTCATCACTACCCCGAAAGAAAAGAATATTGTTACTAATAAGAGGGGTCAAACAGAACAATCCAAGTCATGACAACTACTTCAAATAAACAAAATATTAGTGATATCGCAAATATATCAGTGAAATTATCCCATATGACTAATTTTGGTACCGTCTTTTACGCCACTAATGAACAAAGTGTATGTTAGCTCTCAGTGTAACAACATATACTTAATGTTTACATTGAGTAATTTAAAAGCTGAACTTGTCCTTGTATTTTGATTCTTGAAACTATTAATTTCGTAATGGACTTAGAAGTTTGGACTTCCAAGAGGTTTCAAATCGAAAATTTAGTTTATTATCGAAAGGAATTTTTTAGTGGAGTCCGGACTACGGTATTCTTGGCGTTATATCAGACAGCTTTTATTAATGTAACATCTAGGGTCTTATGCCTGATCCACTGTCAAGGATTACTGGACCATGCAATTTGTTGGATCTGTGTTCTCAACTAAGCATGTCGACCACTACTAAAAATGTTTTAGTTTAATTCGTCTTGTAGTAGTCTCTACTATTTATAACTCATTTTTATACTTTGAGATTACTAATATAGTACAATGTTTAGGTGTTACAATCCCCCTCACTAATACTCGCAATATCCTCCTATAGGACTATGTTTAGGTGTTATAATGTTTCCCTCTAATACTCACAACGTCCTCCTTGCAATATGTCCCATCACTTATTCCTTGTAATACTTGTGGATGCATACTCTTGGATGATCCTTTTCTCGTATCTCTTTAGTAGGGATGACTCCACCTCTTGGTTAGATTTTTCCACTATCATATAAATCCGTCTCTATAATACCATATTCAATGTCCTGTGTCCTAAGCCTGTTCCATTATCGATGATTACTAACCCATACAACTTGTGGGACTTGATTTCGACTGATCTCATTGACCATTGCCCAAAATGCTGGAGTCCAAATAGTCTAGTACTAGTCTCTACTACTTATAATTCAACTTTATACTTTGGCCCTACCACCCCCGCCCTAGCACCCCGACCACCCCCGCCCTCCTCCGACCAGCCCACCCAGCGCCACCTTCAACCCCGACCAGCCCCGACCTCCCCTGCACCAGCACCACCTTCAACCTCGCCAGCGGCCGCCGCCCTAAAGCCCGCCCTCGCGGCCCCGACCATTTCGAACGGCCCTAGCACCCCCGTCCATCCCCGCCCTACCACCCCCGCCCTAGCACCCCCGACCACCCCCGCCCTCCCCGACCAGCCCACCCATCGCCACCTCCAACCCCGACCAGCCCCGACCTCCCCTGCACTAGCACCACCTTCAACCTCGCCAGCGGCCGCCGCCCTAGAGCCCGCCCTCGCGGCCCCGACCATCCCTCGCCTCCTCAGCGCCACCCCAACACCCCAACCAGCCCGTCCAACGATGCCCAAGTACCAACCCCACTGGCCAGCCCCGACCCACCAGCCCCAACCAGCCCTGCGCCTCCCCAGCGCCCCAACTAGCCCCGACCCACCGGCCAACAGCGTTTCAGCCGTCTCTGTGTTCAGGTCCTGCATATCTTCTCCAACCTTGCCGTCTTCGAAGATGTCTCGTCCTCCCTTTGGGATGGTCTCTGCTTTGCCTAACTTGGTGGAAGGAACTATTCAGCCCTTACCTTGTGCTCGCGCGTCCCCTGCTCATCTTGGATTAATGCGGTCTTGCTCCATAGAGATTTCTTGTGCATCCCATCGTCTTGGTGGAGTGATATGTCCTTTTTCGAACTTCCATTGTTGTCCTGATGGAAGGGAAGGGAGCAAAGGGATTACACGTTTAATCTCTCATATTAAGAGGGTGCATCTTTCCAGTGATGATCGGGCGTCTACTCTGCGGGACGCAATCACTGTTGATCTTGATCTATTTCTTGCAGTAGAAGGGGCATTGAGGGCCCTAGATCAATGGTTGTGCGGAAGGTGCATGAAGGTACAAGCTTTGTGTTGTGCTTTCCATCATGACAATGGTCTTGTTCGTGCCACAGATGATGCAGGGGTGGTCCAAGGACACATTATCGGTATCTTGAAACCCACCCTACACATAGCACCTGTTGTACCTGTTGTCAAAGATGGTGTGATTATTGATGTTGTGCTCCTTGATTATATTTTCAAGCATCCAGTCACCACTGTTAAGAGCATTCCTCCAAGTTGTTGGCTCGCTTTCTCTCCTGCTTTGAAAGCAGCTCTGTATCAAGTTATAGCTGGGCCAGGATCCTTACAAGCTTGGGTGAGATTGCTGCTTCTTCCTCGTTGCACCCTACAGATTTTCAGACCCGTGAAAAGGAGGGATAAAAGATCTGGTAATAGAAGGTTCTTGCAACAACAATCTATTTTGAGCTCACTCACTAAGTGGGACAGTACAGATGGCTTCACCAATTAGGTGGGTGACTTTTTGAAGGGGGATGTTTCAGGTATTTCAGATCTTAATCAGAATAAATCTTTGGAGGAGGATAAACATCAAAGCTCTAACATCAGACAATGTCTTCGCAAAGTATCAGATGGACATTTTACTGCAGCCATAAAGGTGTTATGCTCTTCAGGAGTGGCACCTTTTAATGGAGACACCTTGAAGGCCTTAGAGGCTAAACATCCTTATAAGCCGCCTCCTGTCACACACGACATCTTGATTTCAGAGTCTCCTCTTACAGCTGATGCAGATGTTATTTTGCGAGCTATCAAATCCTTTCCTAAAGGGACATCTTGTGGGAGAGATGGTCTGAGGGCTCAACATATTTTAGATGCCCTCTGTGGGGAGGGATCATCGGTTGCCAAGGATCTCTTGCATGCTATTTCCTTGGTAGTTAATTTGTGGCTTAGTGGGAGATGCCCCTTGAGTCTAGCTGAGTTTATAGCCTCTGCACCTCTCACTCCACTGCTCAAATCGGACAATGGCATTCGTCCTATTGCTGTAGGTACCATATGGAGATGCCTTGTATCTAAAGTTGCTATGGCAGGGGTTAGCAAGGAGAAATCTAAATATCTTAACGACTTTCAATTTGGAGTTGGTGTATCTGGAGGAGCGGAAGCCATCTTACACAACACCAATTATCTTTTGAGCAAGCTTCACGGAGACGAGTCTCTTTCTATGCTTACGGTAGATTTCTCTAATGCTTTCAACTTAATAGATAGATCTCTGATGCTTGGGGAAGTTAGGAGGAGATGCCCTTCTATTTCTCCATGGGTGGAATTTGTCTATGCTCAAGCCGCCAGATTATATATTGGAGACAATCATTTGCGGTCATCAACAGGAGTGCAGCAAGATGACCCTTTAGGCCCCCTTTTTTTTCTCTGGCATTGCACCCACTTATTCATGAGATTAGAGACAATTGTAAACTCCTACTTCATGCTTGGTATCTTGATGATGGGACAATTGTTGGGGACATTGTAGAAGTGGACAAGGCACTTGACATTATCCAATGCAGGGGTCCAGAGATGGGGCTTATTCTAAATATAAAAAAAACAGAGCTTTTCTGGCCTTCATGTGATGGTCAGAAGATCCGTGAAGGTTTGTTTCACATGGATATTGGGAGGTCGCGACTAGGTGTGAAGTTGCTTGGAGGAGCTGTGAGTAGGGATAAAGACTTTATTGAAGATTTGGCTATGATGAGGACTACCAAGGCTGTTGACTTAATGCATTTACTTCCTCAGCTGGATGATCCACAAAGTGAGCTACTTCTGTTACGTTCTTGTATGGGTACTACCAAGCTTATTTTCAGCTTACAGACATGCCAACCCACATACATGAAACTGGCTGCTACATGGTTTGACAAAGGGTTACGCGAAGCTATTGAGGATATTGTGGTGTGTGGAGGTCCTTTCTTTGATGACCTTCAATGGAGAGTGGCGTTGCTACCCATCCGACTCGGTGATTTAGGTCTTTACTCGGCTATTGAGGCTTCTTCATATGCTTTTGTGGCCTCCAGAGCTCAATCCTGGATGCTCCAAGACCACATACTACGAGACAGCGGGATACATGGTATGGATTCAGATTTTCTTAATGCTTTGAAAGGCCTACGTGTCACACTACCATCTTTTGATCTTACATATTTTGCTAGTAAGGATACCGTCCCCCCTAAAGCCCAGAATGCTTTGGCGAGTTCTTTTTTTAGCAAAATCGTAAAAGATGTGGAAGCTGAGTTTGACATGACTGCTAGGCAAAAAGCAATTTTCCGTTGTTTACAAGCTGAACATGCCCAAGATTTTCTGCTTGCCATTCCTATTGAGGGGCTTGGAATGCATATGTCACCCATCGAATATCGTAGTATTCTCAAGTACCGCCTCATGATTCCTCTTTTCCCACAAGATGAGGCTTGTCCTGTATGCCACAAATCTTGCTTGGATGCTTTTGGGGAGCATGCCGTTCATTGTCATGAACTTCCAGGTTTTAAATACAGACATGATCTTGTCAGAGATGTTCTATTTAATATACTCAGACATGCAGGTGTTGCTTCAAAAAAAGAAGCACCGGTGAATTTCTTAACTGATCCACAAGAGGGGAGATCGACACTTAGACCGGCAGATGTTTTGATATTTGGTTGGGTCGGAGGAAAGCATGCATGTGTTGATTTGACTGGAGTTTCTCCATTGGTGGGTCCGATAAAGGGTGATTTTGTTGCGGGATGCGCTGCGCAAAAAGCTGCCTTAGCTAAAGTGGCTAAGCATAAGAAGGCCTGCATTGACAATCAACATGTATTCATCCCCTTTGGTTTTGATACATTTGGGCCTTGGCAAGTGAAGTAGTGGAGCTCCTTAAGAGGATTCAAAAAATCATGCATAGCAATGTTATGGTTCCTAAGTCTATGAATGTTGTATTTCGAAGGATTGGATTTGTCATTCAAAAAGGATTGGCGGCGTAGCTTGTTGCCCGTCTCCCGTCAATTTCTATGTAACTTCCGTCAGGTCGCTTGATGGGTTGATATTACTATATTTGGGACTATGTTTGAGACGTTACAATTAATAACAATACACGTTTTCCAATAGAAATTATGAATCTATCACTTGCCATGTATATCTTTAAAACATAATTTACATATCCTTTTATATAAAATAGTTGTTGTACCTAAGAAAATATCTAAAGCATAGAACAAACAACAAAACAATCGGGATTTCCGTGACAAATCTTTCACACGATGAAAGGGGGAAAATCTCTATAACATTAAAGAAAACATATGATTTTCATAGTTAGAATATTCACCCAAAAAAGGGCATGATACCTACACTACCTGACATGTAAATGAAACAAAATATGTTTTTAAGTTTGACCAACATAATCGAGTAAATTAATCTGATTCAATTGATTTTTGCTTAGTCAAAACATGTGCTGGGAGACCTTGATCAATATCCAATAACAATCAATATGTCCGCATTCATCATATATTTATAGTGTAGCTTTTTTGAATAACTGTAGACATGCGCTGTTTGTTATCTACAAATTATAAATAAAAAACGTAGATATCATTAATAGGACTATCCGATTTTGCTAGACCAAATGACCTCTCTTCCCATTAAGTATTATTTAACATTCATAGTATTCTCTTGTACATGCAGCAAGCATCACATGCAACAACTATACAATTACAACATTTCTTCTTTAATATTTATTTTAGAGGTTTGATTGTTGTAAGCCTCTCTATATGCAATATTTCTCAACAGTGATCATATTACCAAGTTTCGATTGACACAGGTAGCATGGAATTATTAGAAATTTAATTCCAAATATTATATAAAATAAGCAAAATTAGTAACTGACTTCCATGTGCATTTTAAGAGTTGGGAATGCAAAATTTTTACTACGGATAATCTTGTGTGCAGTTTGTATTCGACTTGATGGCGAAATATTTACTAAACATGGAGACAGGGACGGTAGAGACAGACACGCTTAGGAGAGAGTATAGCTTCTTATTGAAAGGCATGGCCTCTTTGCCACTCAATTTACCAGGAACTTCATACTATAGAGCTCTTCAGGTCTATATTATAACCCTTCATTGTTTTTTTTCTTAACACATTCTTACTTTACTATTATACTCTTCATGCATTCATTAAATTTGGTAATACAATTTACACTCATGTTTAAGGGAATCTGACCATTAAATGGACGGGAAAAAATAATGTGGAGCAACAAAGATAGCTTTGACTGAGAAAACCAATCACATATCATGTGAAAAACCGCTTTGATTGCTGGTGGATCACTAATTCAAAGACCACTTTTGAAGGACAAGTCAATTATAGATCGAAAAACTAGAGTTCATATAACAGCTTCTAACACTTATGCCATGCAAATTTGAGTATAAAGCTTGTTAGGATCAAGAGAATACTATCAGAACAAAAAACACCAAGTCTAGAGTTACTTCGCAAATGCTTGGTAATGATAAGTGTAGGTTAGGGTTTGATCCAAGGAGACAATAATGAGCATGGATAGAAAGAATAAAGATACAAGATGATTGGAAAAGCTTCATCGACCGATGCCCAGGTGGCCATCTTTGAAATCTTTGTGCCTAAGATATGGCTGGATGGATGAAGAATAGAGGAACATGCAGATCGAGGAAGGAGAAATGCTAGGGTTTAATGTTTAGGTAGACATACAAGGGCAATTTTTAGAATTTCAAGTAGAATGATCAAGGTATAAATATAAGGTTGAAACTTGGATCAATTTTCCTAATTTATTGGTTAAAAGTTTTGAAAAGTTTTTATACATGAAATGGTAACTTAATTGTGTAGAATGCATGTACAATTAAATGAAGCTTTGGATTTTTGGGTTTTAGATCATGGTTCTAGTTTTACATTTTACCATGATTCATGTCAAAATTTATAATGAGTTTGGATCATGCAACTAACATCTAATAAATTGATTTGAATTTAATAAAGGAAAACAGTGCATACCTCAGAAATCGTATTACCTTATTATTCATAATCGATTTTTCAATCATAAAGAAGTTATTAATCATACTTTAATAATTAAGTAATGTGAGTTCCTGAGGATCGAGATGCTACTATGGAAGGGGAGGGGGTGCTGGGAATAGTAGAATCAAAGGTAAAATAAAATCTTGTGTGTAAAAAACATGAACACTACTGAAAGGGCCCAAAGTACCAAGCGGAGCGGTCGTCTGGTCCACACAAGGAGGGACCAAAGTCGATGAGGTGACTGACGTGAAGCTCAATGAACAATCCCAACAATTAACCCACAATCAATAATAATTAAACAATCAAATCAAAGAGATGGATCAAAATTTATTATAAAATCCTACAAATAAATGTGTATAGTGGACAAGTAGAGTAGTGTGTCGAACTCATGGAACAAGGGGGTGTAGCAGTAATATTATTTATCACTAAATAATATAGCTATATATGTATATATTTGCACAATATTCACACAGTGTTTTGCGATTTTTTAATTAATTAATTTTTTATTATTTAATTTTAATTTCTTTTTATATTTTCCTGATTTTTAATTTTTCTCTTATTATATTATATATAAGTGTATATATGTATCTATATATGTGATATAATGTAATATTTATAATATAAGGGATGTATATAATATACATAAAAAATATATAAAAATCAGAGAATACAAATTAAAACAATCCTTTTTTTGAAGGATTTAAAATATATTTAGGGTATTTATAATAATTTATAATAATAATAATATATGTATAGATAATCTATATAAGGTATTTAATTTATAAATATAGATATATATAGTTAAACTTTACAAAATATTTTTTTTTTGCTTTTTTTCAAACATTCTTCTATTTTTGGGAATTTTGGGGTCATTTTTGCTTATTTAGTTTGTATTTTTAAAATCCAAATAATCCAAAATAGATAGTATTTAATTAGGCATGATTGTTTGAGATTTAAAAATATCAAATCGGGCCAAATTTTCTCAAAGCTAATTTTAATATATATCAATATGCATATATAAAAATATGGGCCAAGAAATTAATTTTTTTAGGGATTTTGAAAAGATTTTTTTGATTTTTTTAGGGTTTGGAAGAGTTTTCTATTGTTTGGTTTTCTTTTTATTTTTTGTGATTTTTAATCTCTAATGTTAAAATATAATAATAATGAGTAGGTAATTTTTTTGGAAATTTTACGAAAGGTTTTATGATTTTTTGAAAATTTTAAGGCAAATAGGGAATAAAATCTTCTCTTCTGATTTTTAATAAATAGTAAATTGGAGAATAATGTTAAACAAAATATCTAGCATGGATGGGCATTTAATCAAGCATTTAAGCCTATTTTTGCACAATTTTGGAACACATGAGTTATTTATAGAAAATATGAATGCAAAAATTAAAATCATTGAACTGATAGGGGCATATTTGTAATATAAAATAAATACAAGGTGCTTCTTACAAAATACTCAAAGGATATTACACTTATTTGACTTTTCGGCACTAAATTGAAATAAGAGAAACCGTGAGGGTTGGACTACAAAATTCCCACATATGTGGGCTGCCACATGAGATGACATGGCACAGACTAAAGTGAAAAAAAACAAAAAGTTCGGAGGAATTGAGTGCATATATTATATACTTTTTACATAGTACATGAAAGTTTCAAATACTAAAAATTAAATACAAAAAGGCTAAGGGTCTTTTATGCAATTTTACCCTTAAAGCATGCTAACCGATGACCGGATGATGACTCATCCATGTATCACTACACGGATGTAAGATAGGCCTTCGGCGACAGACGTACATGATTAAATCTTTTCCGAGGATATGGCGGTTGAGGGAGAGCCCATCAAATGGTTGAGGTTAGAAATGGGGGTGTTCTTCATCCAAAAGCATATAAGTGATCTGGAGAAACTGCTGAAGAACAACCCCCTGACGAGCTTTGATCCGGTTATTCTCGACTCTCCGACATCCTGAGGACCTGCTGAGGTACTCCTATTCCTGATAGTGTTGCTCCGCAACTCGTAGAGGTGCCAGGCAGGACACAGAACCAATGATGGGGCCCTAGGGGTCTTGACTGAAACCAGGCACCTGAAGGTGCTTCTTAGTGATGATCAACCCCCAGTAGGGTCCTTAGCCTTCGTTTCCTACGTAGGAAGCAAGGGGGGCCAAGAGCGAAGGCTCTCGACCCCATAACTGCATAAAAATGGGAAGAAGGGAGGATGAATAGTGGAGCTCCGGATGATGGTGAGGGATGGAGCTCAAACCCTTGATTCATGTTGAATCGAGGAGGGCAGATGTGGAGGAAGAAAGGGAACACATAGGAGATGGAAATGGAATGGAAGCAGGGCGAGATACTTTCAGAACCAATGGTATTTGGCCAGGAGCTCGAGCTCCATGTCAAATGGGAATTCATGAATAAACCTAATTTATGAGCTAATTGCAGAAACTAAAGGGCATAATATAAACTTTAACCTAAATATTACCTAAATATGATGAAAGGGCCTCGATTTGACCCGAAAGTCAAAGTAGCACGACCTTCAGTGAGATTGGTCGATGGTGGTTGGCTCGTCCTTCAGTGAGGCTTCTCGCTGCAACAAGGCAGCTCGTGACTCTGTCACTAGCAGTAAGGGCAAAACTGAGGGTCTAAAGAAACTCCAAGATGGATCAAGCAACAATTGGAGGCAGAGGAGGATTATTTAATGGCTACATGAGGAAGGAAGATGTGGGGGGGATCTTGATCGATTCAATGAAGATTAGGTGCAACTGAAGATCTAGTGAGAATCACGGAGGTCAGGGCCTCAGAAGTTGTTCAAGGCGTGCGGTGATTAGATCATTAGGATCCTTGGGACAAAGGTGAGAAGTTGGGGACTTGAGGCATCTGACAGGTTAGAAGAGGCAGAGGGGGTTAGTTAACCTGGGGTCAACACCCGAACAAATCTGGTTGGTCCACATGGACCAACCAGATAATTCCAAGGCAAAAATGCATTGTAAAATCATTAAAAATAATATATGAATTCATTGGATTTTTATTGAAACATTAAAAATTCTTGTAATTTAATGTAGTATTTTATGCCTAATTTTAATTTTTTTCGAGGCTACTTATTATAAGTTAATGTTTACATGTATAACGTTAGACACATATACCTGTATTTTGGTATTTTATTTTTAATTATTATTGTTGTATACAAGTATTTATTTATTTAATTACACTTTTAAGTATTTTTATTGTATTTTTCTAAATTTATTTGTATACTTAATTAATTATGTACATATTCTTTATAGGTATAAATATGTATACTTTATCTATACAATGGAATGTATTATTTATTTTATTTTATTTTTGGATTTATTTTATTTTAATTATGTACATTTTTTAATAATATATACAAATTTACAAAAAAACGTGAAAAATATAAAGGATAAGTATATTGAATATAATATACATGTATATTGCATAATGAGGGCCCTAAACCTAACTTTTGCATCTTAACTCCAAATTGAATGAATCCACCTTCATCAAATAGCTTATTTAATTTTATGAACAATTAAGCGAGTTTGGTCAGTTTTGATACAATATGGAGAACATACGTTCCGCAAAGATTTCTTTGCGCCTTTTATTTCATGTGTCTCGAGAACACTATGCATTATTTTTCAGTGATATCAAACTTGCATTTTCTTTGTATTTTTATTATAATATTTATGTTAAGAGTTCTATATTTTAGGTATAAAATTAATAAAAAATAGGTCTAAAAACAATTATTTGATTAAGAATTAGTGTTTTGTGAATTTGTTTGTATAATTTCTCAATACTATCTCCGCCTACTTTATTCATTGGACCAAGTCATCATGATGACTAGGTCTCAGGGTTTAGTGTCACTCAATGTCTTTGACAGTTCATTCTTTTTCTTTTCTTTCCTTTATTTTTTTTATTTTGGAATTAAATACATTAATTATGCAATATTTTATACAATTTTTATACAATTTATCGAGTATTTATGTTTCCAAATTAATGATATATACACTCATTTGCAAAGGAAGTTACGGATTGGTAGTTGCAATATCGGTACTTTAACTGGAAAATTGATGGAGATAGTGGATACAATGGAAAGAAGGAAGATCCATATATTATGTCTTCAAGAGACTAAATGGGTTGGAGAGAAAGCAAGGGAGATCGAGAAGACAGGCTTTAAACTTTGGTATTCAGGTAAAGATAAGGGCAGAAACGGTGTTGGAGTGGTTGATCATAAAGATTTGAAGGATTGTGTGGTTGAGGTGCAAAGATTTGGGGATCGGATTATTTTGCTAAAGTTGGTGCTTGAAGAAGAAATTCTGAATATCATCTCAGTTTATGCACCGCAAATTGGTTTAGATGAAAGGACTAAACAAGCTTTTTGGGAGGATCTGGATAAGATATTACAAGGAATCCCACAGAGAGAGATGGTTTGCATAGGTGGAGATCTTAATGGACATGTGGGAAAAGATGTTTCAGGGTACGCAAGTGTGCATGAAGGACATGGTTTTGGGGTTAGAAACGAAGAGGGAAAAGTCATTCTGGATTTTGTAACTGCATATGATCTTTTCATAGCAAACACTCTTTTCAAGAAGAGGGAGGAGCATTTAATTACTTATAAGAGTGGCTCAATTAGAACACAGATAGATTACTTTGCGTTGAGGAGAAGAGATCGGTTGTGTTGCAAAGATAGCAAAGTAATCCCTGGAGAGAGTTTGACAACCCAACATCGCTTGCTAGTCTTTGATTTACAAATAAAAAGGCCGGTAAAGAAAAGGAAGGTTCATTGAACTAGGTGGTGGAATCTTCCGCTGAAGCAATCAAGCTTCAGGGAGAAGGTTTTAGAAGACTTATCTTGGGATTGTAGCGGTAGTGCAAACGAGATGTGGGAGGCAGTAGCATCTTGTATCCGAAAGGTAGCCAAAGAGATGCTAGGCGAGTCAAAAGGAGGAGCTCCGGGTCAATAGGAGGCTTGGTGGTGGAGTGAAGGGGTGCAAGAGAAGCTAAAAATTAAAAGAGCTTGCTTTAAAGCTATGTCTAAGGATAGAACAGAGGAAACTGTCACAGACTATAAAATAGCAAAGAAGGAAGCAAAGAAGGTTGTAAGCAAAGCTAAATCAAAAGCTTATGAGGTTTTGTATAAAAATCTCAATTCTAAGGAGGGCCAGAAGGATATATTCAGGTTGGCCAAAGCAAGAGAAAGAAAGACCAAAGACCTTTCTCAAGTGAGATGCATTAAGGACGAGGAAGGTCACGTGCTTGTTACTCAGAAGGATATAGAGACTAGATGGGAGCAGTACTTCCATAAACTTTTCATTGGAGAAGGAAATAGAGAGATCACTTTGGGTGATCTAGCTAGTAGTGAAAGTTATTTGAATCGTGCATGCTATAGACGAATACAATGAAAAGAAGTAGAGGAGGCTTTGAAGGTTATGAGACCTGGGAAATGTGTTGGACCGGATGACATCCCTGTAGAAGTATGGAAAGTTTTAGGTGAGCATGGTTTGACTTGGCTTATGAATCTATTCAATGTTATTTGGCGAAGCAAGAAAATGCCTGAAGATTGGAGGAGGAGTATAGTGGTGCCACTTTATAAGAACAAAGGAACATTCAAAATTGTTCAAATTACAGAGGTATCAAGATGATGAGTCACACTATGAAAATTTGGGAACGTGTGATCGAAAGAAGGTTGAGGCAAGTTTCCCAAGTAAAAGAAAACCAATTCGGATTCATGCCAGGTCGCTCAACTATTGAAGCCATCCATTTGCTGAGGAGAACAATGGAGATTTATAGAGCTAAAAGGAAGAATCTCTATATGATGTTTATTGACTTGGAGAAGGCTTATGATTCCGTCCCACGAGAGATACTATGGAGAGTTTTGGAGAAGAGACAAGTACATGTCCTATACATTAATCTCATAAAGGATATGTATGATAGGGCTTTATCTTGTGTAAGGACCCCGACGGAGAAGACTGACTATTTTGATATCAACATTGGTTTACATCAAGGTTCAGCTTTGAGTCCATTTCTTTTTACTTCGATTATGGACGAGTTGACAAGTCACATTCAGGATGAGTTACCTTGGTGTATGTTATTTGCTGATGATATTGTGCATATTGACGAGACTAGAGATGGAGTAAATGAGAAGCTTAAGGTTTGGAGACATGCATTGGAGACTAAAGGTTTTCGTATAAGTAGGGCTAAGACGGAATATATGGAATGCACCTTTGATGGAAGCAATGGTGAAGGAATCGAGGTGAAGATTGGTGACGATAACATTCAGAAGAGAGATTCTTTTAGATATCTGGGATCTATTTTGCAACATGATGGGGAAATTGATGGAGATATTACTAATAGAATAAATGCAGGCTGGCTAAAGTGGAGAGGAGCCTCCGCTGTTCTCTGTGATAAGAAAATTCCTTTAAAAATTAAAGAAAGTTTTACAAAGCAGCCGTGAGACCTGCTATGCTTTATGGTTCTGAATGTTGGCCTGTGAACCATAGACATGTGCAGAGAATGGCTGTAGCAGAAATGAAAATGCTAAGATGGATGTGTGGACATACACGTAAAGATCGGATTCGGAATGATGCAATCAGAAAGAAAGTTGGTGTAGCTCCGATCGAGGATAAGATGCGAGAAAACCGCTTAGGATGGTTTGGTCATTTGCAAAGAAGGTCAACTGATGCACCGGTTAGGAGATGCGAGTGTTGGGATGTTGAGCCGGCTAAGAGAGGGCGAGGACGGCCCAAGAAGTGTTGGAAAGAGACTATACGAAGGGATCTTAGTTTTTTGGATATAAGTTTGAGATTGACCCAAGATAGATTTGAATGGAGACAAAAAATCTATGTAGCCGACCCTACTTAATTGTGGGAAAAGGCTTTGTTGTTGTTGTAATGATATATACACTCATTTAGATAGGAATCTATGGCCAAAATAAGAGAATAAAGGTGGTGAAATAAGGATTCATCTCCCCCCTATACTTGGCTTTGCTAGTCCCTAGTAAATACTTATGCCTATAAGTGTAGAAAACAAAATCAAGAAAAGAAAAAGAAAAAAAACATAGAATAATTTCTTATTTTTAATCTTGTCTTATTAAGGTCAAAGTTTAGAGCTTAGAGAAGACCTTTAGATTATTTGTGTGTTCGAACCGTATTTAGGTTAGGAAGGTTGACACAACAACCTTTAGGTTCCATAATCCTATTATCCAGTTCTATTCATAGTCTCATCAAACCATCCACTCAATTGCATACTCATGCTACCTTGAGATGATAGAACCGTGTATGTGAATTGTTAAGCTCTTCCCAAACAAACCATTGAACCCAAAAAGAGTCTGCTCTTCTGGTAGTTCATCCTCGTGGAGACAGATATTTCCGTCTAAGGCCAGGTCTTGCTGGTCTTTACAATCGAATGGGGTAAGAAGCTATAAGAAAGGGAAAAGAAGTGGGAATGGACCAGTGTAGTCTTCATTTTCTTGTGAAGCTCGGTCAATATAACCGAGTCTTCACCAAGAAGCGAGCTTTTTCTAAAGCTTCAAATTTTTGGTGGAATTTTTGATGTAGGCTTCTTTTCGGGTATTTTCATTGACGTTGCATTGTTCTGTATTCTTGTTTGTGCCCCGACAGATATAACATTTTTTTAGTCCGCCCGTTTTTTGGGGTATTGGAAAAGTTGTGCCGGCAGACCATTCCTCATCCGAAGGCATGTCTCAATCCATCTCCATTCTTTAGATATCATTATTACCAAAAGAAGTGGGTTAGAGACCAATTTCGACAATTCCCAAGAATGGTTCTTGAGCCACCCTTGATGAAGCGTCTTAGCATCATCCCGACTTAGCCTCCAAGATTTTTCAACAATCCATTTGGATTGAACTAAGTGTTAGCTGCGAGATTTCGAATAAAGCCACTATCTCAAGAGTCTTACATATGATATGAAGGGTTCTATTTAGACACTTTGAATTGACTCATGAACATAGTCTCTTGGAGCCTAAAGAATTAAGTTAAGGTGACCTGAAGTATCTCTGTTTCCAGTCCTCATTGGGTTCCTCTGAAATTAAGGGTATTACGGTCTTTACTAAGCTCCAATCTTCAGACTTTACTTTGACTTGTTTAATTATCTTACTTATTCTAAAAAATGCAGATGTTATGTACAATGCAATAAAATATTTTTTGTGAAGCAATTTTTTGATTTTGAACTTTTTGTGGATTTTTGAAAAAGTTTTGCAAGTTTTTATGTAATTTTCGAAAACATTTTGAGAATTTTTATGGGTTTTTCGTTTTGCAAATTTTTAGTGACATTTAAAAAACTAAATATTTAGCGAAATAATTATGTATATATATTTACACAGGAGTGCTTTTGCTATTTACAAGAGTTAGGGTTCAATAATGTACACTAGGTTTTCACAGTAAGTCAAGTTAGTCATTATTTATAGGCTTCTATATATAGAGTTTGTGAAGAATTCTTATTGGCTCAAATTATGTACATGGTTTTCAAAATTATTTGGTAATATGTTGATAATCATTTTGAAAACTTTATTTTGAAATAATTTTGCAGAAAAATTTTTGCAAATATTTACAAAATTTGAAGCTCATTTGGCAATGATTTTTCAAATAGTATGTATAGGTTTTTTAAAGCATTTTTACAACCATTTCCCAAATTATTTACAAATAGATTTTCAAATCATTTTATTCAAAAAAATAAAAGAAAATTTTGCAAACAAAATATTTTTACAAAGGTTTGAAAATATTTCACAAAATATTTTTCAAACAAATTTTTAAAAGATTTTTCAAAGATTTTTTCAACTATTTTTCAGATATTTTGAAAAACATTTTTAAACATTTTATTAACTGTAATTACAAAGAATTTTGATGTATATTACAATTTTTATTAAATATCCATATTACTGACAATTTGAAAGTATGAGTTATGTCTTATATACGACCGCCCTATACTTAGCTTTAGCTATGTCCTCATAGATTAGAGAGAAAAAAGGAAGACATAACTCGTGCGTAATATAGAAGAGTCTATACTACAATGACTGAATAAAGCATGAGAAGTCAACCGTACCCCTAAAGATCAACTAATCCTAAGTATAGCAACTATCTATAAAGCATGGAGGGTCAGTGGTGGGAAAGAATAAAATCATCGGCTCATCTTTTCTCCCCCCATACTTACGGTAAAATATCCCCAAGTATAAACATAATATCAGTAGTTGAGGAGACAGAAAAGTTACCAAAGAATGAACACCCGTATACATTCATCCCCTTATACTTAGTATGAAGCATATCCTAAGTGTAGAAATTATGAATGGAATGGGTTAAACTTTTCGATAGAATGAAAAAATGAAATTCAAAAAGAAGAAAAAGATTAATCAAAAATGTTTTTGAGTGCCGTGGGCTAAATCTGCTGATGTTGCATCTTGACGTTCTTCATTATAGACCATCTGTATAGGATTAACCACGAACTGGATTATATCATGCTCAAGATATGGCTTCAGTAACTGTCCATTAATGGTGAAAGGATGTGCGTCAACTGACAAAATAGATATCACAATTCTTCCATATCACAAATATGCTTCACGACAAACAGTCTGGTCCACTTGCTCTTTAACTTCCTTGGGAATAATTTCAACTTTGCATTGAACAACCAAACATTCTGACTAGACTCAAAAGTCTTTTTGCGGATATGCTTGTTGTGCCACTTCTTGACTTCCTCCTTGTGCATCTGGCTGTTGTCATATGCATAGTACCTAATTCAAGCAAAATGTTCAGAACAAACTTTCTATTCTTGCCAGCCTTCTTGGAATCCAAATTACAGACATTAATTCCCCATAAAGATTTATGAACTAATTTGATGGGAAAATGGCATGGCTTGCCATAGATTAGGCAGAAGGGAGACAATCCCAAAGATGACTTGTACACGGCCCGATAGGCCCAGAAAATTGAGTCATCTATTTATAACTGATTCTTCCTATCGGGACATACAAGCTAATGAAGAATTGTCTTAATCTCCCAATTCGAACATTCTGCCAGGTCATTGGATTTTGGGTAGTACGGAGAAGCGAAGCGATGTTCAATAACGTATTCTTGAGTCAGCTTCTTCACATTTTTGCTAACGAAATGGCTACCACCATATGATCTCAGAATTTTAGAGATCTTGAATCTTGTAATGATGTGTTATTTTAAGAATCGATAGACAGTGCGACTACCAACGGTCGGGTTGAGATAGCCTCCACCCAACGACTTACATAATGAAAACGAGTAGAATATACTCAAAACCCTAATTATTGGGAAATACCATGAAGTCAATGCCCATACATCAAATACATATGAAATCTGAATGTACTTCAGGGGCCGTGTATCTCTCATTCCAATAGTTCCACCCATTTTCTGACAGTCAGAGCAACGTTTTCACAAAATCTTCTGCATCTTTGAATAGAGTCGGTCACTAAAGATCGCATTGTAGCACTTTCATTGTCATTTTTTTCTTCCAAGAGTGGTGTCCTCCTTATTCTCGAATGTGGAAATTTTCGAGGATACTGTGAACTTCCTCCTGAAGAATGCACGTTCTCCAGAAGCAATATCCCCCTCACGAAAGAGATAAGGATCCTCTTACTAATAGAAATGAATATTTGACAAAAACTTGTCAACTTTTAGCTTCGACCAATCATGCAGATTTATCTTGAAAACAATATAGTTCACAATATCAGAGAACCAAGAGAGCGAGTTGATTGACCAAATTGCTTCGCCTGGAAAGGATTCCGTAATCTGTATCATGCTCTACTCAGGTGTGTCTGGCTCTAGTAATCTTGAAAGATTATCTACCACCACATTTTTAATTCTAGGTTTATCTCGAATTTGATGAGTCATAGTTTGGCATCCTTCTTGCTTTCTAGGTATTTGTTAGTATCTGATAAGTCGTAGTTTGGCATCCTTCTTGCTTTCTAGGTATTTGATGGTAAAATGGTCTGTGTACACTATGACTTTGGATCCCAACAAATGCGATGTGAATTTTCCATGGGGATTACAACAGCTAGCAACTCTTTTTCAGTGGCAGTGTAATTCTTTTGAGCTTCATCAAGTGTTCTGCTAGCATAGTGAATCACAAATGATAATACACCTCTCCTCTATCCTAAAACCGCTCCAATGGTATAATCAGAAGTATCTATCAATGTCTCAAATGGTAGCAACCAATCTGGCGGTTGAAGGATAGGGGACTGAGTGATTAAATATTTCAACTGACTGAAGGCTTGGAGGACTCTTGCATCTACAATGAAATCCGCCTCCTTGCCCAGAAGATCAGTCAACAGTTGGGTAATTTTGCTCGAATTTTTGATGAATCTTCAACAAAATCCTACATGTTCGAGGAATGACCGAACTTGCTTCAAATTTGTAAGTGGCTCATGTTTCGAAATGACTTCCATCTTTGTAGGTTCTACCTTCATGCCATGCTTTGAGATGACATGGCCTAACATAATCCCTTCAGTCACCATGAAGTGGATCTTTTCCAAGAGAGCACCAATTTCACTTCGTAGCATCTTATTAAGACTCAGTCTAAATATGTAAGGCATCGATCAAAGTTGTCCCTGTAGACCGAAAAATCATCCATGAAAACTTTATGAAAGATACTAACCGTATCTGCAAATACTACCAACATGCATCTCTGGAATGTCGCTGGAGCGTTGCACAATCGGAACGACATTCTATGGAAGGCATATATCCCAAATGGACATGTGAAGTTAGTCTTTTCTTTTTCCTCAGGAGCAATTGCAACATGATTATAAGCAAAATATCCATCCAAGAAGTAGAAGTATTCCTTCACAGTCAGTCTTTTAACTATTTGGTTGATGAAGGGAAGTGAAAAGTAATCCTTCTTGGTCGCTAGATTCAGGCGCCTGTAATCCACACATACAAGCCAAGCAGTTGGAACTCTAGTTGCGATCTTCTATCCTTCGTCATTTTTAACGATGGTGATCCCTGATTTCTTGGTCACAACAAGAAGGGGACTCACCCATTTTGAGTCGGAGATGAGATATATGAATCTTGCATCACAATATTTAGTGATTTCATTCACAACAATCTCCTTGAGGTTTGGATTTAATTTGCCCTGAAGCTCTCAGGATGACTTGCTATCTTCCTCAAGGTAGATATGATGGGAACACAATGAAAATGCCGCGGACATATGAAATTTTCCAGCCTATGACCTTCTAGTTTCTTTCTAGAACCTCAAGAAGATGAGATTCTTGTCCTAGGTAAATTGGGATTTGACGATCATCGAGGTATTCTGCGCACCCGTAAGGAAGGCGGGGTCTAAGTCAGCTCAATGGCAACATCAGCGACGGTGCATGGTGGTGGTATCAGATCTTTCAACCGTAATTTGTCCACAAGTGGCATTCAAGCTCTGAATTCAAGACTGCACAAATAGAATCTTGGTCATAGAAATCCTCAATAACCACATTCTACTCTGTTAAAGATAGGTCGCCAACAATATATTCATCTGGCAAATATCTCATCTTCAAAGACAGAGGGAATTCGACCGTGCTATCCACTCCTTCCTCGGTGGAGAGGAATTCGTGGGTCTCAGTGCCATCCATAAACAGATTGGTGTGTCTGATCTCAGCTAGAAAGTCATAGTCTTTTATTCTCTATTCGGTAGCCTCACTCGCATCTAATGCAGGCTCTGATGGTTTGGGCACGTGAATCATTTGAATTGGCACCTTGTCGATGCTGGAATGAAAGGTGATTTGTCCGATGCCATAGTCCACCACTGCTTTAGCTGTTCGAAGGAACGATGGTTGAAGTATAATCAGGGTATGCAGATAATGAAGCTGAGGTGTCCATGTAAAGTACAATGAAGTCTACCAGGAATTGCATCCCTTGAATTGTGACAATGACATCATACCAAATGACCCGGAGTTGCTTGATGGATGTGTCTGCAAACTGTAGAATCATTTTGGTAACTTGAGCAATCCCAAAATAAATTCTTTTAGTAGTAAAATAGGCATCAGATTGATGGATGATCTACTATTAGGAAGTGTTCGGTCAAACTCTTGGTCGAACTCTTGGTCGAACATCTAGCATCTGATGAGAGGGGCTCCCATGTCTTTCTTCTTGTTTGGGATATTGCTGATTGCATTCACTATCATCATAATTAAAATGTGCTTTACATTTCTTTTTCTGGCTCGATGCGGCTTTCTCTTTGAAATACACATCTCCTTCAATCCTTTCTTAATATTATTTATTTACTTGATGGAATTTAACAGAGGCATTTCTAGAATAATATTCTAAATTATTTCCACAACAACTGGATCAGATAAGGTTGTTTAAACTTTCATTTTTTGGATACTTACATAGCTGTAGGAAATGTAATATTTATAGAATCAAAAGCATTGTTCTTATTTACAATAAAATCAATGTCTACATCTTGCTATACAAATGGATGGCCAAAAGTAGCATTTTCATCCATTAGAGGTGGGCATCCCAAAAATACAAGCGAGGCTCCATCAATTTACACTGGATTGTCTACATGTGTGGTCCTCTCCATTGCTTGCGAGACGTCACTTCGGCTGCTACTATCTTTTTGTTCTTATTGGTTTTGCTATTTTTTAAATTTTTAATTCTGGTATTTATCTTTTATCTTATTCTTCCTCACCGTCCCATCTATTGGATCAGTTGATGTAGAAGATGATGATGATTCACCCGTAGAAGCTTTATTCTTCCCCTTCATGGTGGTAGAAGGCTGGAACTTCCTACAGCTCCAGAGAGTGACAACATTAGATATAAATAATTTATTAACATCTACCTCTGTGGGATTGGAGGGAACATCACAAACTACTTGCTCTCTCTTCCAGAAATTATTGCGGGTTTGCCTCCACTTGTGCCGGAATATGAGTTTTAGCGGTAGTGAGGACATCAAGCTTATGGATCATTTCTGCAAGGCTCTAAAATAGCTGAGCCAAGTAGTACAAGGTAGTGTTCATGGGAGCAACATATGGTGGTTCAACGTGCTATCGACTTTGAGACAGGGAACGGTGTGGAGGCTGCTGGTAAGAATATGGGGAATTCTATTGAGGAGAAGGTTGGTATTGATGGTGTTGAGGAGGTTGGTGCTGATAAGGAGCAACCACATACTGCTGGTATGGATGCTTCTAACGGTACAACGACTGTTGGTACTGATTCTGTCTCAAACTCTGCTGATATGGGAAAATCCTTAAGCGCATCACGGAGGCATGAGGATCACATCATATGCGATCGGAAGCGACTAGTCGCACTTGTTGCTTAAGGCAGCGAAAATTTAAAAAAATTTAAACGATGAAACCACATGGTTCGAGGATATTTCTCGGATCGTTTCATCTAAACCAGAAACAAGTAATAAGTTTACCTCTTGTATCATGGTTGTAATCGAGTCTCTAAAGGGAGAGACCTCCTGTCTCAAGTCCGATCCAACGGAGGAGACGCTTGCGAGCACGTTGATGAAACACGTGCTTCTCGCAATCCATGTTGATGATCCAAGTAGTAAATCTCCTAATATTATCGCACAAGATCTGACGTCTTCTTCACGAGAGAGGTACACTGAAGGATACAGAGATCCACGAGCGGTCGAAGTGGTAGCACAACGACGTGGCGATGGTGGCGCTGATCTCTCTCTTGGGCATCAAGGTGGACGACCATAAGTTGAGAGAGAAGGAGAGATGGCATGTAGAGAGAAAAAGGGAGAGAACATATATGCTATATATCAAGAAGAGCTAGGGTTGCCTCTCCTTTTATAATATTTTAGGAGTCCATGGATCTCAATCCATGGACAACTTATATCCAATGGTTCACATGATTCGTGTTTCTTTCAGCGGCCAAGATTTTGTTGCTAAAAACACAATAATAATTAATTTAAATAAATTAATGATATTGAATAATAATCAATATAATTTAATTACATTAAATCATTCTATCTTGGATAATAGGAAGGAGGCTAGCCTCCTTCCTAAAGGGGGGTAGACGGCCACAAGGCCTAATAGGACTTGGTGGTCGTCCCCTCTCCTTAATAGGAAGGGGAGCCTCCTTTTCCTAATACATGGTATCTCTTATTCCATGAATTCCTCCAAATATTTACAATAACTTTTGTTGCAAATTATTTCACAAAAATAAATCCAATTTATTTTGTGAACATTGCAATCATGCTATTAGAAATTTGTGAATCACAGTCACAATCCAGAATAAATATAAATTACATTTTCAATTAATTGTCAAATGTGAATTCAATTCACATCGACATTTAAATTGTAAATGTTATTTACAAATAGCTCTCTCTTATATATTATAAATCACATTTATAATATATATGATTCATATGGATAGTGCTATCCACATTATTCATATCCATCATAAATAAATCACATTTAATTAACTTGGATCTCTATTATCATATGCCCTAACAACATGATTCACATTCACATTATTCATATCTTTGATAATTAAAGTTTTTTAGATAACTCTCCTTATACTTCCTAATAATATGAATCAAATTCATATTATTTAGGATAATTAAATCACATTTAATTATACATTTTCCTCGATGCTCGGATTCACTATCAACAATGGAATTATCTTGGAACTCTTTCAAGGATAATGTGCTTTATCTGCGGATACTTGGAGATAAGGAAAAGGTGATTGTATGTTGCACATATAGTAACTTGGATATTGAGATCATATCTCAAATTCAGATCTCATAGACCTCTCATAGATGCTTGACTAAATCAAGGCTGTAAATCTAATCTTCTCAATGCATCTGAATCACATTCAGATCAATGTCTAACACTTGGACTAAGATCATATCACTTCTCTACTGAGAGGAGTCACTAAAATCTAGACTTGTTTCATCACTCCCTCGGAATGGAAGCATCATAGTAATACAATCGTTTATGATAACATCACCCTCAGGTATTCCTAATACATGTACATCCTGCATACTGAAAGACCTACAATAAACCTGAAGTTTAGATCTTATTTTGACTGTCTACTTCAAGGTTTTATCTTTAAGTTTCTCATTTGATCATTGGGATTTGGTATCAATCATATATTTCCAAAATCATATATTATAGCTTTGTGTTGATCATATAATTTCCACAAGCATATATCAAACCAACAAATTCAGTCAAGCTTCCAAATAGAGACAATCATGCACGGAATTTGATATCAATATCTCATGAGTGGGCTCATGTCTTCCGGTTCAGTAAATGAACCTATATGATCTCTTTGAGAGAGCGTGCTGGTATATAGACTTTGATTATGCCATCAACTTATCGGTCTGGCGAATGTACATACTTAGACATATAGTAATAATTCTGTTTCTGGTTAAAGGATGCATGCCTATATCATGACAACATATGATATAGGTCTTTGGTCATCTCAATCTCATTAAGTCTACTCTTTGACCTAACTTATCTAACACCTACAAATCTCTATTCCTATGCAGAGGACCTGCATCAAGAGATCGGTCAGATATCAACCAAAAAAGAAAGGATTGACATCTCCTACTCAAGCTGGAGATCATCTCTTAATAATCGTTTGATCGTGCTTGATGAGTCCCCAATCTACCTCGTTAGATATTCATCCGAGCACCAACCTCTATGATTTAACAATTGAATCAACTGTTGTATGATGATTAAGATGGCCATGGTACACAACCCTTATTGTACTAAGGGACCCGTTATGCAAATTAGTTATTCTTCATTTCAGATACGGGAATGATATTTGAAATAACATTTATTGCACAATGGCTCACCGTGGGATTGCATGTCCAACAATCTCCTACTAACCCAAAGAGCCAAATGGGATAATCTTTAAACCCGCAGTCATGTGACAATCATAATCTATTTAATATAGCTAGGTAAGTTGATCAACCACTCTGTTCCCGAGAGACTACACCTAGTACTTTTATGATACTTGCATATCTCCTAGTAACAGTCCTCGCATCCAATGCGATTGTTGCATCTTATGCAACCAATACTCAATCTTGTGAAAGCAGTTATAGAGTCTTTGACACTATACTAAATAATCATTACAACCAGTATGTAATTTCTATCATCCTTATCAGAATGCCCTAGACATCTCTATCTCCTAAGACCAAGACCCAATATTATGTCTTATAAGGCATCTCCAGTTAAGACCTTTTAGATAACTATTTATAATAGTCTTAAGTTCTTGAAGATAAGACTTTGAGATTGATGAAACTCGATTTCATCATCTAATTCTTCATTTTTAACCCCCTTACTTAAAAGTGTGTCAATAAAAACCAGATAAAGTCCTGTAATTATTAGAGTCTTAAATAAATTAAAAATCACAAAAATATCAAAATTAAAAATCATGGTGTTTTTATCCTTAAAAATACCATCAAAAATATGTTCTGTCTTTAAATGACCTCATATCCGTTTTTGGTCAACATGAAACTTGTAGATCTCATTGAGATCTACAACTTTCATGTTTTGAATTTTCTCTAATTCGACCAATTTTCTCCTTCATATCTTACAATCTTTCTCGCAATAATCTGGTTGGGCCACGTGGCTCATTCTAGTTGAGCCACGTGGCTGCCTCTCATCGCGCCACGCTGCTCGCACCCAGCCACCGTTGGATGACGGCCTGAGAGCCTTGATCTCCGTCCACTGCCGCTATGATATCAACCGCCCGATCGATCTCCTGACCTCATCACCACCATCCGCTAGCGCCTTTTCCTCCTCGCGCCACGTGGCCGCATTTCCTCTGCCCGATCATCCTCGGGAGCCTTAATCTCCACCACACACCCCCGTTGAGATCTCTGACCATCCGATCGTCATCCATCCTTCATCTCAACCATCGAACCCTGCCTTGCTCTTATCATGACATATGGCGCGCCCATGACCCTTCGACCGCGTCACCCGAGATTAAATCGCAACCTTCCCTTAGCGCATGTCCTACAGCCATTGGATCTCAAGATCCAACGGCCAGAGCCCTTCGTCTACCTCCGGTCAGACCTCTCTCCCACGTTCGCCACCTCGTGCGGCAACCTCCCCCTTCCCATTTCCACCACCATTTCTAACGACCTCCTCTCTCGCCAACCACTCCACAACATTCCCCCATCATCCTTCACCCTCGTGCGTGCTTCCACCACCCACGATCCCCTCTCCTTCGTCCCATGCACTCCATGAAAGCCACGACCCCACTCATCGGAACCTCCACATTCGACCTTCAAATAACCCCACTCCCCTGCCTGTCACAATGGTCCACCTTTACGCGGGGCGAGGCCCAGACTTTCTCTACCTTTCATGTGATAGGGGGAGGTGGCGGGATCGAGCGAAGATGACTTACACCTCCGGTGTCGACCCGCCACCCTCCATGGCGGTGTCGCGGTACTTCCAGCCCGCTCGAGCTGCCTCCATTTGCTGAGGAGGTCCAGCGAAGATCAAAGCTCCTCCTCAGAGCTCACGCACAAGCCCTACGCTCCGCCATAGCCAGGTAAGCATTTCTTATCTTCTCTTGTATTTTTTGTCCTTCTTCTCGACATTAATTTAGTCGCAAGCCTCCTCTTCTTCCTCCATTGAACTCCCCACAAGCTCTGCCTACCATCCGTAACCTTCGCCAGATCATCACCCTCGCCCTTCTCCTCCACGGACCACTTCCGACCCACCTCCTCCGCCTTCTCCGACGGAGGAGCTCCGGTTCCCCATTCCACTATCTCGCATGGAACCACATCTCACTCATCAGCATGATCTCTATTCACCTCCACGCAAAGAATCGTTTGAACTAACCTGCAGGAGAAGATTATTCAATGGCCGGAGCTCCATCGGAGCTAGATTCGTCAACCTTGCCATCGTCATCAGCACTCCAATGATCTGATCTAGAATGTCCAGCACCTTCCTCGAGTTCCCAGCTACTCAACATATTCCGAGGGAACCCCAGGGAGGTCCACTGTGTCCGAGAAAGAGTGGCAGAACTTGAGATCTTTCGCCGGAGCTCGAATCTCGTCGCCGGGCACGTCTGATGAAGGAAGAGCAGGCACCGTTGGATGCTCCTCCTCGGAGCTCATCCAACGGTGCAGGAGCGGCCACATCGCCAACCACTGGAGCCTCCATATCTAGGTGCCGTTGGATCCTTGAGATCTGACGGTTCTTGACTGGCCACGCATCAACTCCCAGCTACCCCGAGCCTCCTTCGAGCCCAAGCCTGGAGGCTCGTGCACGCCAAGCAAACCCAAGCATGCATCGAGCCAAGGACAATGCCCGAGCCTATCCGAAGCTACACCGAGCCTCATCCAAGCCTAATCCTCCTCCGAACCTAGAGAGAACGTGCACAACACGTGCCATCTGGGAAATTTGCATGGAAGGCCCACTAACTTCATCAAATTGCATCCAGGTCCTGATATCGCGTGCAACACACACACACCTGGGGTATTTTGCAGTTATGCCCTCGAGGGTTTTCATATTTGAAAAAATACCCTTGTGCATACGAGTCATTTACATGGAAGGTTCCATATTTTCTTGTATTTACATTTTAGTCCCTCCTAGGGACCTGTTTGTAGTTATCTTTCATGTTTTTCTTACGTGTATGCCCTTGTCTTCATTTATGCATATCTTGAGCTTCGTAACTCTGATTGAGACGATTTCAGAGGCATTTTGAAGCTCTCTTTATTGTCATCTTTATGGCATGCTTATATTTCACAATCGACACTCCTGAATTTGATGTGTTATTTTATTTATTAAGTGTCTTGATTCCAATAATTCTCGTGCCTATTTTTTACATGAATAAAGAATGCTTCATAATTTGACCCTGATTTAACTTGTGTTTTAATGGCTCAAGTATTTCTGATCTAGGGCTTGTTTGCTTTGCATTTCATCGCATCTATTTGCATGATTAAAAACTAAAAAAAAAATGCATGATTTATATTTGTTTTAATGCACTGTCTTGTTTCCATGCATTGTTTGACCAATGGTTCTCCAAGTCAACATTAAATTAATAAATAAAGTCTGAATAATCACGAGAGAGGCTTTGTCCCTGAGTTTGACCTTAGTTTCTTACCAAGTAAAATAAATTCATGACCATCCGATTCTATTTGACTTAGCAATTAGATGGTCTTTAACGGACCAAATCTAGCCCGGCTGCAACGTTCTGAAGTGCTAATTCTGCACTCTTAGAGGGCTGAATTTGCGGTTCATCAAATGGCGTCATTGCCGGGGACACGGTTCATTTCTTGTATTATTAGGATTTTCATTTATTTAATTAAGTGTTTCTTTTATAGGTCAATTTGTTCATCTATTTTGCATTGTAAATTTTTTTCTTTTCAATTGATCTCTAACCTTTGCTTTTGTGGCAGGGCCCTTGGTGTTCAAGAAGGCTAGGAGCAGGCACTTCCCGCTGCAAGGAGCCGCAGAAGCATGCTTGGAGCAAATAGAAAAGAAGAAAAAAATGTGTATTTTGCATCTTGTAATATTCGTCTTTTACAGCGGTCTTCGATCGAAGACTCGCTATTGTAAACAAATGAATGTGGTTGTGTGGGGATCATCCCCACTTGAGTGTCGACCTAGGACCAGGCACGTGGCTCTTTGAGTGTATTTTATTTTTCATTTTTTACGTGCTCGCTCGTAGGTAGGACACACTAAAAAAATAGACGCACATAACCTCGCTTCACTTAGCCAAATTTCATAGACATTCTTCACCGCTAATAGAATCATGATTAGGTGCGGCTTTTTGATCGTCTTGCATACATGATTTTTGGATTTTAAAACAGCCCAAGTTTTCACGTATTTTCGCCAAGTAACTGCATGTTTTATCGCTTAGCTTAAATCATGGTTTTTATCGAATAGATGGTTTTTCTCGGTTTCCCCTCCTGGCTTGATCACCTACGTTAATGGAAAATGGGAATGAATGGTAGATGATGATTGTTTGATTTATGTGCTCACCTTAATTGAGTGGCAACCTTAAATATTAACTGGGACTGTTAATTGCAAGTCAACCTAAAATGGAGTAAAATATTGTTTTGGGAGAGCAACACCCTCGTACGCAGTTGATTTTATTTAACACTTTTTTTCGCATAAAGATAAAATGTTTTAATCACCAATAAAACAAACAAGATAATTAACCAACATCTGTTGGTTTCATGTGTGAGTTTGTGAATAAAAAGGGTCTTGCATGCTTGATTGAGCCATGTTTGCTTCGACACCCTCCCTGAGCCTTAGTCACTCCATTAATCCCCGCAGATTCATCCACTCACTTATATATCCATCTTTCTTCTTCGTTCACCTTGGGTCTCTCCCAACATCAAATCTCAATCTTTATGCTTAGGCTAATCTCAACCTAAGTATAGTGGGGACTCGAGTCCCTATGATTTTCTACACTCATCTTTCCTTGTCTTTATACTTAGGTTATTTCTAACCTAAGTATAGGGGGAGCCCTCCTTAGTTCCCGTATATTTCTCTATATTTAAATGGACCTATGGACTTGTATCATCTAGTACTATGAGGACATAGCAAAGTTTAAGTAAACGAGGGTATACCGTATATACAGTATATTTACATTAGCTATAAATCTGAAAATTTTGAAAAAAATTAAAACTTTTTGGCTAAAGTAAAATCCTTTGAACTAAGTGGACTCCGTGGTTTTCACGGGTTTCTATATTATGTTACACTATTTTTATAAAAATATTTTTGAAAATGATTTGAAAAACTAGTTTCTCTGGTTTTGAAAAATCTTTTGAAAATGTTTTGAAAATTTTTATTTGTGTGACATGGTTTTGAAAGTTCCTATCACTTTTCAAGGAAAGTTGAGTCTAACCTGTGTTCTAACCTCTAACTAAAAATCCATAAAAATGAGAAAAATCCAAAATTCCTTCAGGAGTCATTAGTGACTACTAAGCCCAATTAAGTAGCCGCTTTCAGTGAGGGTTCGCCCTTAGCAGAGTGGATGGTTTAGAGGACATCGCGTAAGGCCTTGTCCTCAAGTAACGGGCTCCGGCATGTACTTACATTCATACTGGCTGAATGCAGATGCATCTACTTAATTGAGTTTAGGCAGTCCTAATATCTTTTGAAGCTTTAAAAAAAGATTTTTTTTGTTTTTGAATGAAGGAGTTGGATTAATCCTCTATATTCACACTTCCACCCAGGATCTGAAATGTTCAAGGAAACTTAGTTTATGAGGACTAGAGATTTTAGGTTAACCAGCCTTAGCCATCAGGGTCGTAGACTTAATCATCCACATTTCCCTAGATTTCTAGATTTGCATGCTATATTTCATGCTTAGTCTCAGACCATTAAGAATATGATCAGCACATCACATGCACGACTGCGGTTTTGATGAGATGAGTTGACTCTTCACTTGAGGGATCGAGATGAGGGATTCAAGTCTGGACTTGATCTAATGATGCTCGAGGATGGGATAAAATCTTTGAAAGCTTCATGAAACCTGAGTGTCAGCAATTTTAGCCAGTATGAGAACTTGGTTCTTATACTAATCTCTTGACATTGACCTAAGTACCAGGGTGTGAAATAAATAAAAATGTTGATCAGTTTGCGCCAACTCTTGGTAAAAGCAGTGGAGTGATGACCGAAAAATCCCACTAATCCGGATCAGGTAAAAATATCACTCGGGTCGTTGCGACCCGGATCGATAAGAATCTCAACTCAATCAAGAAAATTGGGTTTAGACCACCAAAATCAAGCAAAAATCTAATAAAATACGATAGCGGTCCTGGCTATTGGATTAGCCTGGTATAGTGACAAGGGTCGGACTCAGGGAGCACGTGATGGCCTTGCGACCTACGAATTAGTCTAAAAAGAAATAAAATAAAAGAAATGTATTTTTGGTGGATTTTAAATTTTTATAAATTTTTTTTGGATTTTTGATTAATGAGAAAAATAAAGAAACCAATAAAACAAGCAACTACAACAATTTATTAAAGCACTCAAAAATCACTCAAAAATTCAAATAAAAATGTTTTTATGTATTTTACATTTTTTACTCTTTTGGATAATTTTTGATATTTTTCTGATTTTTATTTAATTTTCTAAAAATAAAACAAGATAGAAATCTGAAGGTGCTGTCCAGTCAGACTTGGAGGGCCAATATAAAATAGATAAAGGCCCTATCAAGGTCTGAAGGTAATTTTCCTAAAAACTAGAAAATCTAAGGAAAATTTAGGCACTGAAATTATTGTTTTTGGATTTTAAATTAATTATTAGAATTTTTATGGGTTTTTAGGTGTTTTTCAATTTTTATGAGTTTTATATAATGAACAATGACCAAAATTGGTCAGAAATTCAAACAAGGCAAAATAAACACTAAGTAATTTTTTTTTGTAATTTTTAGAGGTATTTTAATATTTTTTTGTTAATTTTCAAATCAGACAGTAAAGAAAAAGCGTGTTTTTGATTTTTAAAATATCAAATAAAACCAAAAATGTCTCTAAAAAATCTAGAAAATATTACAACACGGCAGGAGCCATGTATCCAATTTTCGTTGAATTTGGAGTTAATTTGCTATTTTATTAAAAATAAAAATCAAGCCAAAGTGCACAGGGACCTAACTGCAAATAAAATAAAACCCTGGGCCCCTTGGATAACAAGCCTGGAAACTAGGGGGCTAGGAGTGCAAAATGTCCCCCGGTCCACGCACGATACACGTGACTCAGGCCTGGGGGGACCTATTTGTCATTCCTATTTATAAAAGTATAAATCGTAACAAGCCAAAAACGCAGGGCAAAAATTGCAAATACACCAAATACCACGTGTCGATGCACGTGTCCACAACAGGCAGGGGTATAAGTGCAAATCAGATAAACAGGAGGGTCCTCTATGCAATATTTACAAAAATAAAGGAACTAAAAAGCATATTTACAATACTAAATAGTAAATGCGAGAAATAGAGGGGCCTAAGAGCAAATACCCCTTTATTAAATGTTGACGGTTAAGATGGCGCCACGTAGCAGATCTAACGGGTGAGAATATTGGCGCCTTTAACCACGAAACGCTGGCCGGATCGAACGGATGAGCAGCTTCCACGTGGACGATCGAACGGCTATGCTACGACGTGGGTCTATGAAGGGGCCTGGCTCGGATCGAACGGATGAGGGTCCACCACGTGGCAGATCTGACGGTCCTCGTACGCTATGGCGAAACCCTCGGTGAGTCGACGGTCGCGATCAACCTCCAAGGATCTGACGGAATCTGCTGCTCCTCGGATGGACGGGTCAGATGTAATATGGAGCGTCGAGGCCGATCGGACGTCTAGGGAGGATGGTGGAAGAACAGTTGGCCGGCGAGCTTCGCCGGCTCGATGCACGCGCTATGGTCCTCCCCTGCTGCTCCTGAAGTGCGGAAGAGCTCCGCCGTGAAGCCCCGCAGCTGAAGATGGTCGCTGATGAGGCTGCTGACCACCAGAACGGCCCCGCGACGGTGGTGACCTGAAGCTCCTGTGCCTGAGCTGTTGGCCTCCAGATGAGGCTCTCCTGACGAGGTTACCTGCACAGGAAGACAGATGGGTCGAGGGCAAACTACCTCAACCCGTGAAAGCACGAAATGGACGGGAGATGCGTCGATATGGTGGTCCTCCGGCGAGCGGCGGAGGTGGAGAACCGAGGTCCCTGCTCCGGGGCAAGCCAGGGGGGATGGGTAGGTGGAGAAGATGCGGAGGAGGCTCGTGAAGGTGGTGGCGGTGTCGGATGGACTGATGGGTAGACGGAGACGATGGGCGGAGGCGGCAGAGCTACAGCTACTGGAAACTACGAATTCTAATCTACACTAAACTAAAGGCTAAAAAGACTACCTGGTGGAGGCTATCGACTGGGCTGAAGCTCGAGGAGCTTCTAGGTCATTGCCTGCAAGGGGTCGTCGTCTCCCCGAGGCTGGGCGCGCTCGCGGCAGCGCACGGCGGCAGAGCCACCGGATCTGAAGGTTCCCGAGGTTCTCGTGCCTCACTTCCACTCCGAGGAACACCGCTGTCACTCAGGCTCACCGGAGGAGGTCCTTGGCTGCGAGTGGGAGGTCCAAAAGATGAGGAACAAGCCGGTCGGAGGCGATGCTATATATGTCCAGGGGTCCGAGAAGAGATGGATCGGGCGAGACGCACACGACTCGGATCCCTCTGACCCCCCTGGGCGTGGATCTGGAATGAACAAGGATCAATCGGGGCCCAGGGTTAGGGTATTAGGCTGTCGGATCGAGTGGGAAGAAAAGGAAGAAATCGGGTCAGGCACCAGATCCGCAAGGGAAGTGGTCCACAGGGGGGAGTTGATCGGGGGGTCAACATTCCCCCGTGGACCAATCAGAGTCCGCCAGCTCAATATTATTTGATTATTTATTTTAAAATAGTAAATGATCGAATTAAGAAAAACTTAAAACATGAAAAATATTTATTTTATTTTTTTCTATTTTTTGTGATTTTTAATTGATTTTTCAAAATAAAAATAAGGTATTTACATACTATAGCTATATATAGGTATATATACAATAAAGGATTTGTATTTTTGATTTTTAATTTGTTATTTTTATACAATTTTATTCCTATTTTATATTTTATTTATTTATAGCATAAAATTAGGAATCAAAGGGTATTTTTATTTTATTTTTATTGATTATATACAAGGATGAAATAAATAGATATATACATCTATGTACATGGTATATATACAATGTTATTTTTTGTATTTGATTTTATTCTTTTTATTTTGTTTTTGTTTTTGTTGTTTTTATTTTATTTACTTACACCATAAAAGATAGAGTATATACAAATTTTATGGAAATTAATTTTATTTATTTATAAGGTGAAATAAATATAGATAAGTGGGCTATGTACATGGTGACTATGTACAAGTGAATATTTTTATTTTCTTTTTGATTTTTCCATTTTTATCTTGATTTTGTATTTATAAATATATACAAATATTTACAAGCCACTTTTATTCTATTTTTGGGAGGAAAATAATTTTGTGATATTTACAGGTATATTTACACACATGAGCCCCTATCTCTCCCTACTTTGGCTTTTATGCGGTCAGGCTCATGCTGAGCCCTCCCTTGGGATTAGGTCGCTCAATATTTATTCTAAATATTTCCCTCTTTTTCTTTGTTTATTTATTCTTTTATTTTAGCACAAAAATATGCTAATTATTAGTTTTTACACAATACATGCCTTTTGCTAATTATTTGTATTTACACATATCTACATGTATTTGCAAAGGTTTTTGTGGCTAAAATATAAGAATAAAGAGTGATGAATGAGTATTCATCACCCCCCTATACTTAACTTTGCTAGTCCCTTATCAAACACTTATTTCAAAAAGAAGTGAAAAGAAAGAAAGAAAAAGAAAAAGAAAAAGAGGAGAATGTACATGGATCAAGGTTGATTATTAAACTTGCCTTCATTAAATTGAATTATGGAGCTTAGATCAGATCTTAAATTATTAATGTGTCGGAACCTTATTTGGACTTAAGTTTAAAACTCAACAGCCTCTAAGTTCCACTAATCTCTAATCAAGACTCCTCAATAATCCAGGTCAGAACAAGTCTACAAACACAAACCCTGAAGACCATGAATCTTTCCTTGTCCTGTGAGTGTGAGGTATAAGCTCTCCACCTCAGAAATGGCAACTTGACAACCCTCCCCAACAAGGTAACTCGATGACCCCAATCTGGCCACTCTTTCCTCGAAGAGCGGGGTATTCCATTCTAAGTTCAAGTTCAACCGGCTCAAGAAGAGGAGGAAGAAGAGAATGGACCATGGCCAGTGTAGCCATGTATCCTTGGGAGCTTGACCAGTGTAGCCAAGTCTCCCTGCTGCAAGCTACATAAGGTGGGACATGAATCTCAAGCTTGGCTTATTGCACTATATACATACTCCGGTGGGATTATCATTTTCTATCAGACCCACCACTTTTTGGAGTTATTTTCTTTTTGCATTTTTTTTCAAGTACATCTGTACAACATATACATGTGCAGCATATATACAAGGAGTTTTTCCTCTTGAGCCAGTAGACTATCCCTCTTTTGAAGCTTTATTGCAACCCACAACTCCAGTCGTTAGACCTCATGGCAACCAGACCAAGTTGAGACGCACTTCCTTCACTAAAAGAAGAAGAGAGGTTCCGCCTAGAAGTACTACCCTCATATGCTACCCCAAGACAAGGAAGATTGCCTCCTCACCACCTCATCCGTAGAGAGCTCGGTGCAAAGTGCTGGTGTCCAAGTAAAGCCATTGTCCCTATGAGTCATGTGTTGTTGTTAAGTGCTCTACTGAGGCTCATTGAGATGACATGTGATCATAGTCTAGTGGACTCAAAGAATTAAGTCACCAAGGACCTGAAAAGCCTTAAGCCTAAGCCCTATAAGGTTCCTCTTAGAAATTAGGTGGATTAAGATCTTAATCAAGCTCCATTTCCCAATTTAATTCTAGGCTAGTTTAAATGTCAACTATAATACAGAAAAACTATATACATATATACAAAGATGCTATTTACACAAATTTTACAAACATGCAAAATTTTTGAAAAATGTTTTGAAATCATGAATGGATGAATGCATGAAGTGCAAGTTTTGCAAAAGTATTTACACACATTTACACAAGATTTTTGTAAACTTTTGATTTTCAAAACATTTTGGAAAAATTTTGTACTATATACATAATTTTGATAAGAAAAATATGTACACAAGCTTTACACAAAAGGTTTTTGAAAACATTTTTACAAAAATACTTTGTACACTAGCTATGTATGTACAATAAAAGAATGTTTATGTACATGAAAAATTTTTTAATTTTTTTGTGATTTTTAGGGTTTTTAGTCATTTTATTTATTAACACACTCACACAAAGTACGAGTTATGGCTAAAGTATATATGAAATATATACACACCCCCCTATACTTAGCTCGAACGATGTCCTCAGAGTCAAGAGCGATGAAGAAGACATAACTCGTGCTTAGTATAGGGAAGTGAAAAGGAAGGCTATTTACAAAGACGAATGAATGAATAGAAAGTCAAGAAGATCTCGACTTTTCCCCCTATACTTAGGATAAAATAATCCTAAGTATAGCAGGCTGTACACAAAGAGAAAACCGAGTAGAGAATGTACAGGGTCTACCCCCCCCCCCCCCCCGCATACTTAGGGTGAAATATACCTAAGTATAGGCAACAAAACAGGGGTAGAAAGACACGAAGAAAATAGACAAATATATACAAGGTGGAGGGGCATCACTCCCCCTATACTTAAGGTGAAGAACCTTAAGTATAGGCAACAACAGAAGTGATGAAACAGAACGAAGAACAACCCGGTGTTTCCATCCCCCTATACTTAGGATGAGCAATATCCTAAGTATAACAAAGATAATCCTAAGCGAGACCTGGGGTGAAAACAAGAACGGAAGAACAGAAGATCAAACTAAGACAAAACATGTATATACAAAAGAGTACAATGTTGAGGTGCCTCTCAACAAGCGCTAGATTTTACGCCCCTAGCTGGGCGCAAAGGCTAGGACAATGCGGTATCAAGGTTCAGTACGGCATCGGTAAGTCGAATACCGTACTGTTGTTGCAGTCTCGGTATGAGAACAGCGACGAACTCAACAGTGTAAAGTAAGACACCCAGATATGCAATCAAGCTGGTGTCTGCTACAAGCCAGTGATATGAAAATAAGTGATCTGGATCCAGTAGCACAAAGGAAATCGTCGGCTCAGGATCAGACTGGAGTGGAAGTGTGGAGCCGAAGAAATCAAACGTGGAGAAGGATGGATCAGTCATGGAATCCTCCACGTCAATCAGTGTCTCAAAAAGGTGTGGAAAATCAAGATCAGGAGACACTCTACGAAAACTGATATCCGATGAATATAATGGAACAAAATCATACAGATCATCGAATATCTCAAGGATCTGCTCATCCTCGTGAGGGTCGTCGAGGTGAGACAACTCAAAAGTAGAAAGATCAGAAGACTCAGTTTCGTGGTCCGTCAGATCGGATACACTCTCAGAAAATGAAACCAAGTACACATCGTGTATGGCATTCTCCCGTAGATAAACCTCGGGGAGGAATGCGAGATCATTGGTGATAAATAGAGGATCATGATCTAGATGGGCATCTGCACTGCTATCAAGTATCCACTCGGTGCACCAGGCTGCATCATCATCGGAAGTGTCGCTCTCGGCAATCTGGAAGTAGGAGAAGGTACTAGTCAACACCGCTGAAGCTGGCAAAGTGTCTGCAGCTGATCCTCGCTCCGCGGCTATGCTGGCTGTCAACTGGTCCTTAGCGAGTGTATCTGACTCGTCAAAGTGGAGGACAACAGACTCGAATATGGGACTCTCTGTGTCTGTACTCTCAAAGTGGTGTCCCTCAACGAGCTGTGGCTGCTGGGCTGAGTCCTGGTAGCTATCTGTGTCCAAGAAGTAACTCTGCAGAAAGGAAGCTGTCTCCTCCGGGACTGGAAAGTGAAGTGGCTGAACAAATGGATGTAGTAGCGGGGGCTCCTCCGGTTCCTGGAGTATCAGAAGATCTGATATCCAAGACTCGTCAACTGAAAACTCTGGGGCTGCCTCGAACTCTAGCTGTAAAACCAACGGGAACTCGAGAAGACTCTGGGTCTGAACCTCTGCTACCGCCGTCATCTCCTCTGTCAGTGGTGCTGCCACATCCAAGTCCTCGGGCTGGTGTGTAGAAACTGTCTCATCAAGTAAAGCGACACACCGCACTGGTACTGCATCGCCCGCATGTGTTGTCCCGACTACAACATCTCGTGAAGAAGATCTCTGTGAAAGTAAACTCGAGATGGTGTCCAGTAAGTGAATGTCGGAACTGCGGTGTGAACCGCCACATGTGGTAATCACCAGTGCTATCTGCTCTGCGGTCATCCCCCGCATGGAGATCTCTATGAAGTCTGTCAGCGGAAGCCCGTGATCGGGAAATCTCCTCAAGAGGTCAAGAAACCTCGGCCATGCCTCATGTAATGGCTCCCGGGGGGTCAACTGAAAAGTCGGTGATCAAAGACCGCATAAACTCTGCTCTACATGGGGGAAAGTATCTATGTAGGAACTCTCGGCGTAGCTCTCCCCACGTAGCGAATGTCCTCCCCAATCGTCGGTGCCATCTCATGGCTCTGTCGTGAAGCATGAAGGGGAAGGTCTTGCTCATCAGCTCCTCTGTAGTGACATCTGAATATCTCTGTGCTCTGCAAAACTCCTCGAATGCGGACAGATGAAGATAAGGCTCCTCGTGCGCCTCTCCTGAAAATATCGGCAGTCGCTGAATGTAATCCAAATACAAGACGAATGGACGTAATGTAGAAGCTGACAGAGCTCCCTGTGCTATCTGCTCTTCCATCAATCTGGAATAGGATCTATCTGCTGATCTCCACTGCTCTCTCTGGTCACCAACGGAGTGCGCTTTCAACTCAGCAACAGCATCGTCCGTGTCTCGCATCTGCTCTATCTGGTATCCTCGGACGTCTCACACAGCATGCCCAGAGTAGTGAGATGAAATGGAGGGAGGGAGCGGGAGGTAGGTCAGAGATCCAACCTCCCTAGAAGGTGGACTGGAGTGATGGTCAGATAATGGAGAAGGGGCCGTAAGAGTCGGCTCGAAGTGAGGGGGATCCATCATCCAGGGTGGGTGGGAGACAGAAGAAGGGTAGAAGATGTGGGAAGGCAGAAAGGATCTGGAAATCACACAAGATGAGAAAAAGCAAACCCCTGATTCACCTACGCACACGAGCTGAAGACCAAAGGGATTGGTCAATTATCTTGTCGCTTTTATTTTAGGTGATCAACCAGTCTATCAGAGCGATTACGTGAGTTAATAGGAATCCGATATATCTCAATCGAATGTCCCGTACCAAAGAGCCGGTAATCAGTCGAGAAAGATCGGATGGCTCTATCCTAAGGTGCGGATCACTCTCTCGCTCATCCAAACCAAACAAGGAGGGGGTTACTCTCCCCAAGACAGATTTTTAGTGAAGTGTCTTTTAGGTCAAGTGTGATTAGCAGTCCCGATTTTATTATTTTTGTTTTTAGTTATTTTTCAAATAAAAAGAAACGCCTGATGAATTTTTCGATTCTCCTGGTTATTAAGTCAAAAACAGGGGGAGAAGACGAAAAAGCCGATGCGCGATGAAATCAATGATGCATGCAAAGATAGAAATGCGTACCTGTCTCCAGCACTCTACATGCAATATGATCTGCGCATAATGTAAAGACAGAAAAGTAAACTACCTATATGGTGCAGCGGGAAAAACCGAGTCCTAAACAAGCAACTTATACACGACAGAGCCGTCTAACTTGTCACTCAGCCCTCGATCCTGAGAGTCCGGTCTCGGTCTACCCCTCCTCCTCCCGACAAATCGGGTTCAGGATCAGCGCTTGGCAGGGCAGGCTGCGGTACGTAGGCTCGAAGGAAAATGAATCAGCTATTTTTATTAATGATTTATTAGTAGGTCCAATTAACGCTCTATAGGAACATGCAGATAATTAAGTGTGTGGATCCTACTAATTACGGCACAGTCAAACAGAAAGTCCTAAATCTAGGGGCTCGAAAAAATCCGTGTAAAACCGTAAAAGGCAGCGAAAAAATAACAAAACCGCGAAAAAGCCGCGAAAAACCTAAGGGTCCCCCGAGCACACCGGTGCTCGGCGAAACAGACCCGCTAAAGAGTACAAGTCCACACTGTCTGTCCCTGTATTATTACAACAGTTCAAATAGCAAAAATAAGAACTAAGCTACTCTCTCTCACTCAGCTCCTCTCTCGCTCTCTCCTGCGGCTCCATGTAGAAGGGAGCCGCCTCCGAATCCCGCGGTTGCGCCGGCTTCTCGAAAGCTGCCGCCTCGGTCCTCGGGCCCTCACAAGAAAGAAGACAAGTGTCAAACCAAGAATAATAATCAAATAAAGACAAAAAATATAAAACAGGGGTTTATGTACAAAAATGACAAATAAAATAAACAAGCAAATATCAAACAAAAACCAAAAATAAAATAAAACAAAAGAAAATAAAATAAAACAAAAATAAAGAAAAACAAAAAGCCGCGAAAAGCCTCGAACTCAGAAAGAGCCGCGGAAAGCCGCGAAAAAGAAAACAAAAAGAAAAAGAAAATGAAAAATAAAAACTACTAAGCCGTGCTCCCCGGCAACGGCACCATTCTGATGACCGAAAAATCCCACTAATCCGGATCAGGTAAAAATATCACTCGGGTCGTTGCGACCTGGATCGGTAAGAATCTCAGCTCAATCAAGAAAATTGGGTTCAGACCACCAAAATCAAGCAAAAATCTAATAAAATACGATAACGGTCCTGGCTATTGGATTAGCCTGGTATAGCGACTAGGGTCGGACTCAGGGAGCACGTGATGGCCTTGCGTCCTACGAAGTAGTCTAAAAAGAAATAAAATAAAAGAAATGTATTTTTGGTGGATTTTAAATTTTTATAATTTTTTTGGATTTTTGATTAATGAGAAAAATAAAGAAACCAATAAAACAAGCAACTACAACAATTTATTAAAGCACCCAAAAATCACTCAAAAATTCAAATAAAAATGTTTTTATGTATTTTATGTTTTTTACTGTTTTTGGGTAATTTTTGATATTTTTTTGATTTTTATTTAATTTTCTAAAAATAAAACAAAACAGAAATCTGAAGGTGATGTCCAATCAGACTTGGAGGGCCAATATAAAATAGATAAGGCCCTATCAAGTGTGAAGGTAATTTTCCTAAAAACTAGAAAATCTAAGGAAAATTTAGGCACTGAAATTATTGTTTTTGGATTTTTAAATTAATTATTAGAATTTTTATGGGTTTTTAGGTGTTTTTCAATTTTTATGAGTTTTATATAATGAAAAATAACCAAAATTGGTCATAAATTCAAACAAGGCAAAATAAACACTAAGTAAATTTTTTTGTAATTTTTAGAGGTATTTTAATATTTTCATTTTAATATTCAAATCAAACAGAAAAGAAAAAGCGTGTTTTTGATTTTTTAAAAATATCAAAGAAAACCAAAAATGTCTCCAAAAATTCTAGAAAATTTTACAACATGGCAGGAGCCACATATCCAATTTTTGTTGAATTTGGAGTTAATTTGCTATTTTATTAAACATAAAATTCAAGCCACAGTGCATAGGGACCTAACTGCAAATAAAATAAAACCCTGGGCCCCTTGGATAACAAGCCTAGAAACTAGGGGGCTAGGAGTGCAAAATGTCCCCCGGGCCACGCACGATACACGTGACTCAGGCCTGGGGGGACCTATTTGTCATTCCTATTTATAAAAGTATAAATCGTAACAAGCCAAAAACGCAGGACAAAAATTTCAAATACACCAAATACCACGTGTCGATGCACGTGTCCACAAAAGGCAAGGGTATAAGTGCAAATCAGATAAACAGGAGGGTCCTCTATGCAATATTTACAAAAATAAAAGAACTAAAAAGCATATTTACAATACTAAATAGTAAATGCGAGAAATAGAGGGGCCTATGAGCAAATACCCCTTTATTAAATGTCGACGGCTAAGATGGCGCCACGTAGCAGATCTAACGGGTGAGAATATCGGCACCTTTAACCACGAAATGCTGGCCGAATCGAACGGATGAGCAGCTCCCACGTGGACGATCCAACGACTGTGCTGCGACGTGGGTCTGCGAAGGGGCCTGGCTCGGATCGAACGGATGAGGGTCCACCACGTGGCAGATCTGACGGTCCTCGTACGCTTTGGCGAAACCCTCGGTGAATCGACGGTCGCGATCAACCTCCAAGGATCTGACGGTATCTGCTGCTCCTCGGATGGACGGGTCAGATGTAATCTGGAGCGTCGAGGCCGATCGGACGTCTAGGGAGGATGGTGGAAGAACAGTTGGCCGGTGAGCTTCGTCGGCCCGATGCACGCGCTATTGTCCTCCCCTGCTGCTCTTGAAGTGCGAAAGAGCTCCACCGTGAAGCCCCGCAACTGAAGATGGTCGCCGATGAGGCTGCTGACCACCAGAACGGCCCCGCGACGGCGGTGGCCTGAAGTCCTGTGCCTGAGTTGTTGGCCTCCTGATGAGGCTCTCCTGACGAGGTTACCTGCACAGGAAGACAGATGGGTCGAGGGCAAACTGCCTCGACCCGTCAAAGCGCGAAATGGACGGGAGATGCGTCGATATGGTGGTCCTCCGGCGAGCGGCGGAGGTGGAGTACCGAGGTCCCTGCTCCGGGGTGAGCCAATGGGGATGGGTAGGTGGAGAAGATGTGGAGGAGGCTCGTGAAGGTGGTGGCGGTGTCGGATGGACTGATGGGTAGGCGGAGACGACGGGCGGAGGCGGCCGAGATACAACTACTAGAAACTACAAATTCTAATATACGCTAAACTAAAGGCTAAAAAGACTACCTGGTGGAGGCTATCGACTGGGCTGAAGCTCAGGGAGCTTCTGGGTCATTGCCTGCAAGGGGTCGTCGTCTCCCCGAGGCTGGGCGCGCTCGCGACGGCGCACGGCGGCGGAGCCACCGGATCTGAAGGTTCCCGAGTTCCTCGTGCCTCACTTCCACTCCGAGGAACACCGCTGTCACTCAGGCTCACCGGAGGAGGTCCTTGGTTGCGAGTGGGAGGTCCAAAAGATGAGGAACAAGCCAGTCGGAGGCGATGCTATAAATGTCCAGGGGTCCGAGAAGAGATGGATCGGGCGAGACGCACACGACTCGGATCCCTCAGACCCACCACGAACGTGGATCTGGAATGAACAAGGATCAATCGGGGCCCGGGGTTAGGGTATTAGGATGTCGGATCGAGTGGGAAGAAAAGGAAGAAATCGGGTCGGGCACCAGATCCGCAAGGGAAGTGGTCCACAGGGGGGAGTTGACCGGGGGGTCAACATTCCCCCGTGGACCAATCAGAGTCCGCCAGCTCAATATTATTTGATTATTTACTTTAAAATAGTAAATGATCGAATTAAGAAAAACTTAGAACATGAAAAATATTTATTTTATTTTTTTCTATTTTTTTGTGATTTTTAATTGATTTTTCAAAATAAAAATAAGGTATTTACATACTATAGCTATATATAGGTATATATACAATAAAGGATTTTTATTTTTGATTTTTAATTTGTTATTTTTATACAATTTTATTCCTATTTTATATTTTATTTATTTATAGCATAAAATTAGGAATAAAAGGGTATTTTTATTTTATTTTTATTATTTATATACAAGGATGAAATAAATAAATATATACATCTATGTACATGGTATATATACAATGTTATTTTTGGTTTTTGATTTTATTCTTTTTATTTTGTTTTTGTTTTTGTTGTTTTTATTTTATTTACTTACACCATAAAAGATAGAGTATATACAAATTTTATGGAAATTAATTTTATTTATTTATAAGGTGAAATAAATATAGATAAGTGGGCTATGTACATGGTGACTATGTACAAGTGAATATTTTTATTTTCTTTTTGATTTTTCCATTTTTATCTTGATTTTGTATTTATAAATATATACAAATATTTACAAGCCACTTTTATTCTATGTTTGGGAGGAAAATAATTTTGTGATATTTACAGGTATATTTACACACATGATCCCCTATCTCTCCCTACTTTGGCTTTTATGCGGTCAGGCCCATGCTGAGCCCTTCCTTGGGATTAGGTCGCTCAATATTTATTCTAAATATTTCTCTCTTTTTCTTTGTTTCTTTATTCTTTTATTTTAGCACAAAAATATGCTAATTATTAGTTTTTACACCATGCATGCCTTTTGCTAATTATTTGTATTTACACATATCTACATGTATTTGCAAAGGTTTTTGTAGCTAAAATATAAGAATAAAGAGTGATGAATGAGTATTCATCATGGAGCTAGCCAAAATACTACAAATCAATGAAATGTAAAAGAAAAGCTCTCATTCCATAAATTTACAAATCAAAGAGCTTCAACTAAAGGCGAGCGCTCCCAAACATTTCAAAGTGTCCACTTGGACCACCGCTATTAGGACCAGGAGTCGGGCTTGCACCAAAAAAGGGCTCTGCATCGTAAATTCTACAAGTCTTGGTGTATAAGGTACGATAGGTACAAAAAAAAGGCACACCCCGGTGTATTCCCAGGAAAACAAGTGCAGACGTCTCCAACTTCTTTTGACGGACACAATGATCAACAACAAAAAAATATGTGTTGCGTAATAAGCCACTAAGAGAGGATCCTTGTTCCAATTAGAGGGAGAGGAGAAATGACACAATCCCATGCCCTCCATTACTGGCCTTCCATCTACATTTTTAAGTCTGACAATTAAAGAGAAGGCGGACTGAACGCAAGATTTGATTGATTCCCTAGTGTTGAGGATTAGGTCCTTAGGAGAGTTTTTCAGACCAAGACCTTGGGTGAAGATTTGACTCTACTCTCGTGAACGCAGTCAACACTAAATATCATACCCTTAGTCTATATGTACATCAGAGAGAGTCTGGATAACTAGAGGAATTGGGTGCCTCTTGATTAAGGCTGAGTTGAGCTCTAAAATTTTGGACCTCTAAAGTTGAGTTGACTTGAACAGATTGGATCCTATACTCACATGCACAAGGGGGTTAATCTAGTTCATTCATTTTCTTTGATGCTCGAGGACGAGCATAGTTTAAGTATAGGGGGGTGATGAAACTCGATTTCATCATCTTAATTCTTCATTTTTAACCCCCTTGCTTAAAAGTATGTCAATAACAATCAGATAAAGTCCTGTAATTATCAGAGTCTTAAATAAATTAAAAATCACAAAAAAATATCAAAATTAAAAATCGTGGTGTTTTTATTCTTAAAAATACCATCAAAAATATGTTCTGTCTTTAAATGACCTCATATCCGTTTTTGGTCAACATGAAACTTGTAGATCACATCGAGATCTACAACTTTCATGTTTAGAATTTTATCCAATTCGGCCATTTTCTCCTTCATATCTCACAATCTTTCTCGCAATAATCTGGTTGGGCCACGTGGCTCATTCTGGTTGAGCCACATGGCCGCCTCTCATCGTGCCACACCGCTCGCGCCCAGCCACCGTTGGATGACAACCTGAGAGCCTTGATCTCCACTGTCCACTGCCTCAATGATATCAACCGCCCGATCGATCTCTTGAACTCATCACCACCGTCCGCTAGCGCCTTTTTCTCCTCAGGCCATGTGGCCGCATTTCCTCCGCCCGATCATCCTCGGGAGCCTTAATCTCCACCACACACCCCCGCTGAGATCTCTGACCATTCGATCGTCATCCATCCTTTATTTCAACCGTCGAACCCTGCCTTGCTCTTATCATGACACATGGCGCGCCCATGACCCTTCGACTGCGTCACCCGAGATTATATCGCAACCTTCCCTTAACGCATGTCCTACAGCCGTTGGATCTCAAGATCCAACGGCCAAAGCCCTTCGTCTACCTCCGGTTAGACCTCTCTCCCACGTTTGCCACCTTGTGCGGCAACCTCCCCCTTCCCATTTCCTCCACCATTTCCGATGACCTCCTCTCTCGCCAACCACTCCACAACATTCCCCCATCATCCTTCACCCTCACGCGTGCTTCCACCACCCACGATCCCCTCTCCTTCGTCCCATGCACTCCATGAAAGCCACGACCCCACTCATCGGAACCTCCACATTCGACCTTCAAATAACCCCACTCCCCCACCTGTCACAACGGTCCACCTTTACGCGGGGCGAGGCCCAGCCCTCCTCCACCTCCCTGTGACAGGGGGAGGTGGCGGGATCGAGCGAAGATGACTTACACCTCTGGTGTTGACCCACCGCCCTCCATGGCGGTGCCACAGTGCTTCTAGCCTGCTCGAGTTGCCTCCATTGGCTAAGGAGGTCCAGTGAAGACCAGAGCTCCTCCTCGGAGCTCGCACACAAGCCCTATGCTCCGCCATAGCCAGATAAGCACTTCTGATCTTCTCTTGTATTTTTTGTCCTTCTTCTCGACATTAATTAGGTCGCAAGCCTCCTCTTCAGCCTCCATTGAACACCCCACAAGCTCCGCCTACCAACCGTCACTTTCGCCAGATCATCACCCTCGCCCTTCTCCGCCACTGACCACTTCCGACCCACCTCCTCTGCCTTCTCCGGCAGAGGAGCTCTGGTTCCCCGTTCCACTCGCTTGTATGGAACCTCATCTCACTCATCAGCATGATCACTATTCACCTGCATGCAAAGAATCGTTTGAACTAACCAGCAGGAGAAGATTCTTCAATGGCCGGAGCTCCATCAGAGCTGGATTCGTCAATCTCGTCGTCGTCATCAACACTATGATGATCTGATCCAGAATGTCTAGCACCTTCCTCGAGTTCCCAGCTACCTCAACATATTCCCAGGGAACTCCGGGGAGGTCCACAGTGTTCGAGAACGAGCGGCGGAACTTGAGCTCCTTCACCGGAGCTCGTATCTCGTCGCCGGGCACGTCTGATGAAGGAAGAGCAGGTATCGTTGGATGCTCCTCCTCAGAGCTCATCCAACGGTGTAGGAGCGGCCACGTCGCCAACCAGCAGAGCATCCATCTCCAGGTGCCATTGGATCCTTGAGATCTGACGGTTCTTGACTGGCCGCGCGTCAACTCCCAGCTACCCCGAGCCTCCTCCGAGCCAAAGCCTGGAGGCTCGCGCGCGCCGAGCCAACCCGATCCTGCATCAAGCCAAGGACAGCGCCCAAGCCTATCCGAAGCTACACCAAGCCTCATCCAAGCCTGATACTCCTCCGACCCTGAAGAGCACGTGCACAACACGTGCCATCTGGGAAATTTGCATGGAAGGCCCGCCGACTTCTAGAAATTGCACCCAGGTCCTGAAATCACGTGCAGCACACGCGTACCTGGGGTATTTTGCAGTTATGCCTTCGAGGGTTTTCATAATTGCAAAAATTCCCCTGTGCGTGTGGGTCATTTACAGGGAAGGTCCCATATTTTCTTGTATTTATAATTTAGTCCCTCCTAGGGACCTGTATGTAGTTATCTTTCATGTTTTTCTCGCGTTTATGCCCTTGTCTTCTTTTATGCATATCTTGAGCTTCGTAACTCCGATTGAGACGATTTCAGTGGCATTTTGAAGCTCTCTTTATTATCTTTTTTATGGCATGCTTTTATTTCAGAATTGACACTCCTAAATTTGATGTGTTATTTTATTTATTAATTGTCTTGATTCCAATAATTCTCGTGCCTAATTTTTACATGAATAAAAGAATGCTTCATAATTTGACCCTGATTTAACTTGTGTTTTAATGGCTCAAGTATTTCTGACCTAGGGCTTGTTTGCTTTGCATTTCATCACATCTATTTGCATGATTAAAAACTAAATAAAAAAAATGCATGATTTATATTTGTTTTAATGCATTGTCTTGTTTCCATGCATTGTTTGACCTACGGTTCTCCAACTCAACACTTAATTAATGAATAAAGGTCTGAATAATCACGAGAGAGGCTCGTGTCCCTGAGTTCGACCTTGGTTTCTTACCAAGTAAAATAAATTCATGACCATCCGATTCTATTTGACTTAGCAATTAAATGGTCTTTGACGGACCGAATCCAGCCCGGCTGCAACATTCTGAAGTGCTAATTCCGCACTCTTAGAGGGCTGAATTTGCGGTTCGTCAGAGATCACTATCTCAAAAAATCTTATCCTCTTTGAAGATATTGTTATTACTGCAATCAAGTGTTTTATCTCCATATTAGGATTAGTAACATTTACTACTCCCACTGTATGGCAGACATCTAGCTTTTGTACACATCTAGCATACACTGAGCTTCCCAAAGCTGATGCACTAGGGCATATAGCTTTGGTATTCACATCATCACCTCTTTAATGTGTTATCCCTATAGATAGGTCAATATATATCTTAAGGGAAAGAAGCCTTCCTTTGGAGTTCTCAAAAGATGGAATATGTCCAAGGTGTACCACTAATATGATGGTCCCAATACCCTCATCTCTTAGCTTATGAACATCTTCAGAACTATGACCTAAGAAGTAGTCATTAATTAAGCTCTAATCCCTAAAAATTATTGACATTTCTTCATTTATTCTGCATAATTAGCATTCATGCATGTTTTGATAAGAATTGCATTTAATCACTTATTTTCGCACAAAATAAGAAGCCAAAAATCCCAGCCAAAATGACATGTAAAATAGCTTAACTTCCTTGATTTTTAACTAATTCATGCTAACTCCAATTGACCCGAAACCACTTCATTGTGTACATATCACTATCAAGAATAAATGAAAAATAAAAAAAAGCACTAACCTAAATAAGTGGACCAAAAAACTAAACCCTAGTTCTAGGATTTCCGGACTAAAACCTTATTTTTTTCCTATGCAGCGTCCGATCTGATATTACTCACTTTTGAACTAATGTACATTCAATTATCTTCAAAACAAGATCAAGTTCAAGTGAATCGGAGCTCATATGTGAAAGTTGGATTTTGGGCCTCTTTTGTACATTTTGTATTTTAGCGGTTTTTGACCTATTATTTTATGTACATAATTGACTCATTTTATTTTATTTATTTTTCATTTCTCTTCTTTGATGAAAGTTTTATTAAAATACGTAAAAATACAAATCCAAACTAAGCTTGAAATTAGAGAAACTAATTGAGTCCGAGTCCTCACTAACTATCTGTACAAAAATTGTCATTTTCGAGTTTCTTCTTTTCTTAATAAAAAATCCAAAAAATTATATTAATGTGTAAATATTTATATTTGATGTTATCATATTTTTTCCGGATTTTTATCCGGTTTAAAAATGATAAAAAAATAGAAAACCTAAAAATCAAGGTATTCTATGTACATGGGATACCCAAAAATATCACTTTGCACGAATGATCGATTTTGTTTTGATCCCTTCATGAAAGTTGTAGATCTCATCGAGACGAGCAACCTTCGTGAAGAAAATTTTTCGATCAGAGGTAATTTACCATTTTTTATGTATTTATTAATGTAATTAGATTTTTATTTTTGTGGAACTGACATGTGGCAGCTCTAGGAGCCACACGTGTCGCCCATTTTTAAGCTTTTTATTTATTCATTTTATATATGTAAAAAAATCCTAAAAGCCCCGCACGTGCAGCGCACGTGCCTCCTGTGCACGCCCCCTGCACGTGCGCCCATCGTCTTCCCCACCTTTCCCAAATCGAGTGGTAGTGCCCCAAAATTTTGCCGCCATCGCCATCTCCGCCCCTGCGGATTTTGCCAGCGCCACCTCCAATCTCCTCTGTGAATCCTGCTATCGCAATCCATCCCAGATCCCTCAAAGATCCTCATCGGATCATCCCCGCATGCCCCTGCGATCTCGCGCGATTCCCTTCTATCTTGGGCCATCTTCCTCTGATATTTAACCTCGCGCTGCTCCTCGTCAAAGCTTCATCCGTCGATTGCATGGTGAAGGAGGGGCTACGGGTTGACAGGTTGTGTTCTCCTCCTCCCTTCGATGATATCCAAGGTACAAGTCTTGACCTTGTCGCAACGTGCTTTTCCGCGCAACTACCTTGCTCCAGCACCGCTGTCGAGCTAACCACCGCTACCACCTCTGCCCACGTTCATCTACTCCGTCGCACTTCGCCCGTAAGAAGCTTCTCTGCCTCCAAGATCCACCGACAACGTCCCAGGCTCATCTTCATCCCCACTTTGCTCCCCCGCCAGCCTTACTCTGTCAACAACTCTAGCGCCTCCTCTTCATCGCCACCAGGAGGTGAGGCCGATCTTCATCGACGGTTCAAGTCATCGTCAATTGGGAGCTCCTTCAGAGACCTTCAAGACAGGGAGCTCAGCTGCAAGAGGTTCGCATATAGTGCTTCGCCCGTCGTCTTTGATAGTCGGAGAAGCCCTTCACCAGCATCAAAGGCACCCCCGCCCCTCCTCTGTATTCCTCCTCGCCGGCCGGGCAGCAGGTCCCGAGACCCCCACGCATGTTAGGAGCACGTGCGTTGGGGGAACATTTGCAGGGCCCCCCTTTCTCTCTTCGTTATTTGCGCAACTATCCAATACCAGGGCGCACGTGCGATGCACGTGGCCACTTGGGTAAATAACAAAAGCCACCCCTAAAGGTGCTCAAATTCAAAAGAAGCCCAGTCCAAAAGTCACGTTCTTAGCACATGACACTTTGGGAATTTTATAGAATTACTCCCCTGATTATAGGTATTTACGCATTAGTCCCTCTCTGCATTATTTTAATTATATTGTGTAATATTGCAAAGAGACCCCTGTGTTTCCCACTCATTTTGAACCTCTACATCGCCTCTTTTCATTTTTAAAAAAATAACACTGTTCTTCAATTAATTCTTTACATCTTGGCATATGTTTGATATTTTTATGATCTATGTGAATTAATAATTATTTGTTTTATGGAAAATTGCATATTTTGCCCATTCGTGCTTGGAAATTCATAAGTAATTAACCGTTGCTCTAAAAAATTATCAAATATTCACATATTCAAGGATTAATTGTGTGTTACATCATACCCAAAAAGATTTGCATTTTCATGCATAATTTGCTTTAAAAAATCATCTGCATATTTCAATATTTAATTTTTTATTATATATTTAATCTAATATTTTTGAGATTTAGGATTTTTTTAAGATCAATTATCTAGTAATTAGATCTTGGATAATTTTATCTCTTGAAAATAATTGGGTTTAATATTTATTATAAATATTATTGAAATTTATTGTGTTTGCATTCATAAATTCATAAAATATTTATTTTGCATCCAAAAATTTCAAAAAATTACAGTGAATTAATTTCATTATAATTTTCACTTTGGTCAAGTTTCATTTTTTTCAGACATCGTTTGATTGATCTTTACATTTTAGTTTCACCAAATTTGCATTTTGCATCCCAAGTTGCATTAAAAAATTACAAAAAAAAGAACCGCCTCGAAAACCATGCACGATCTTTGAAAGACAAATTTTTCGCTTGTTCCTTGCCTACTTGAGTTCGACCTTGGGTCTTGCCCAAGTAAAATAAACAAAAAACTACACATTGATTAAAATTGACTAAATTAATTATTGTTATTTCTTGATCGATTTCGATTGCCCGCCTACAATGAAACGACAATAATTTAAATGTATGATTATTCACGCAAATTAAGTAGGGTGATTCACTATTTGTCACCTTGATCCTTCATCTCTAGGCATTGAAATAGCTAGATTATAAAATACTTATTATAATCCTTATATCATTCCAAATGTTTAGGATATTATCTACATTTAGCACGATGAACATAATGGCACTCCCACTAAGCTTCACATGGTACATAAAGATTTTGTATGAAATCACATTTATAATTTCATCAAATCTAATGTTCCAACTACAAGAAGCTTATTTGAGTCTGTAGATGGAGTTATTCATCTTGCACACCTTTCTTTCCTCAACCATGAAGCCCTGGGACTACTTCATATGAATATCCTCGAAGAGGTATTCATAGAGGAATCCAATATTGACTTCCATTTTGTAGATGTCAAAGTCAGGTTGTTTAGCTATAATTAAAAATATTCTAATGGGTTTAAGCATGGCCACTAAAGAGAAAGTCTCGTTGCAAGTAATGTCTTCTCTTTATGTGTATCTTGTGGATACGAGCTGCGCTTTGAAGGTCTCTACCATCTCATCAGGTTCCCTCTTTCTCTTGAAGATCTATTTACACCGAACATGTTTTACCCTTATAGGTAGATCCTTGAGGGTCCATATACAAACACTTATATATGAAGTCTATTATAGACTTTGTTTCTAACATCTATCCTTTCCATGTCATGATCCTTAGAAGCTTCATTATATGAAGTCAGATCATTGTCAGAATTAATTGACACGTGGAATCCATCCTCAAACTCATTTGAAGAGGTATGAGTGTTTCCTCTTTGATTGTCCTTTTAGTTTCCGATTTCAGGAACCTTATTATCTTCTCAAGATTAAATGAGTTCCTTCACTTCATTTTCATCTTGATCTCAAGAAAGTCGTCCTCTAAGAATTACATTCTCAGATATGGAATCTTTTTAAGAATCTCAACTTCATAAAGTAGGTATCCAATACCATTCTTTACTTTCCTAATGAAGCATCATTATCAAGTACTATATTCCAACATTCTTGCATCCATGATATGGTCATGGACCAAGCAACCCTAAATCCTCAAGTGTCCAACACTAGGCTAGGTTCTAAACCATAGCTTATGAGGGTTTTCATATTTAGATTTACATGGAATCTTTTTAAGGATATATATTGTAGTCTCTACTAATTATATATACCTGGAAACTAAAAGGTAATTATGCTATTATGCATCATTGATCAAATCATGTCACACGATCCAATTGTATCTCCCTACAACTCTACTGAGTTAATGTGTATTTGGAGGACTGAGATACGAATGATATTCCTTTGTCCATAAGATATTCCTTTAATTCATCGAATAGGTACTTTCTACAATAGTTAGATCAATTCATTTCATCTTCCTTCAAATTTTGGTTTTAAACCAAAAAATTAAATCCTCGAACATTTCAAAGGTTTCTAATGTGAAAGAAAGAAATCTTATTACAAATAATCATCAATAGATATCACATATCATTAATGTTTATTGTGATATAGATGATCCACATACATCAATATGTATGAGATCTTGAATACCTTGACATCTTACACCATTCTCAGAGAAGGGTGCATTGGACATTTTTACTTTGAATACAATGTTCACAGTAGGTAAGTTTTGAAATTTCAGATAGTCTAAAGCTTCATCTCTTACTAGTCCATTGATCTCATCAATAGACAAATGTCTAAGGCTTGATGCCAGATCATTGTCAAATGATCTTCATCCTCCTATTGATCTTTTAAGGTACAATTTCCAGTATTATAAATGTTAATGAACCATTCATTAATATTCAAATTTAGTAGAGTCCTCTATATATTATATTACTATCTGAAATATATCCATCATAACTCTTTATAATAGGTCTATTCCAGAATTCATTTTATTTTTGACATTTAGAAATAAACTATGAGTGTATTCTAATATCTAGGTCATAGACATTCTATAAGACTAAGGGCTCTCCCACTGAAATTATGAAGTCCATATGTCCAATAGAGATTTTTGCAACAATTGCCTCAATATCCATGTGGATGATAATTAAACCATAAGATCAAAATTTCCAGTCTTTCTAAAAACATATGCAATCAATTGCAAGTGTTAGTAGAAGAGTGAGATATAATTTTAGATCTTGATCTTATCCAATAAGAAAGCTAATTTCAATGATTATATGTAGATGTATAATATCCCGATGCAATATTCAGACCTTCTCTAAGGATCTTTGATAGACTTGATAGTCATACTATCATTACATCAGCATCTTGCAGTATTGGCATTCATCTAACTCTTTGGATGTCATACGTGTGGAAACCATAAAAGTACAATCAACTCTTTGACTTTCCTTCTAACTTGGGCTGGACCTATGCTTCCACTGTGCTCCCTTCATTTGTAAACAACCATTAAGACAAAGGATCTTTTGTGTTGATTTCAAATGATTTCAATATAAGAGTATTTCAACATTTAAATATGTGCCTCATTGAATTCACACAAAATGAATATTATGAAGCTTTATGAATAACTAAGTATAGATAATAGAATGATGACACTCATCGTATCTACATCCATCTTAACTCTTAAAGACTTTTGGTTCGAGCGGGTACTCAAATATTTTGAGTACATCATCTCTTGTCGAGCCACCATTATGCATAATGTAGTGAACCATGTCATTCATAATTAAATGTCGAGAGCACATATGCATGCCAAAACATCTTCTTATATTTAATAAGGATTATTTAACAATTACGATCATCATCGACATGATACTTCCAAAGCACACTCGATGAGTTATCAAGACTATAGAGACGCACAAGTCCTAGGTTATTGTTCTATTGTCTATTTAATTATTGTTCCTCATCAATATGAGGAAACTTGCACATTGCAACCATATACATTATGTGTCCAACCGCAAGAACAATATCTTGATCATGGATCAAATGAATGATATTTTACTAGTTATTATTGAGTATAGTATTGAGTGGGTTTAATGAGGATTATCTGAAATAAGATATTTGCATAAATATATATTGCTTTGATTTAGGAATTTTTATATCAAAGTCGTCCTTCCTTGTCAACACCGAAAGTTCATTCCCTTATTCACTTTCAATGTGAGAGATATACTTACCCTTATATCTCAAGCAAGATCTGGGATCTCCTTTCTTATCTTTGTTACATTCCATCAATATGAGAAACTATAACTCGGATAAAAAGAAGCGGGAACTCATTTTGCCTTGCAAGTCCAACTTGCATTTCCCAATTCGATCTTTAACACCCAGGCCCACCACCCCTAAGGCAATGTTGACTTGTCATTAATTCAACCAAGTGTCAACAGGAATACCACTCACTATACGTAATCCAATATCTCCCCAATAATATAAGGAATCGATATTGGGGTCACTACGCATACTGCCTCACTTTTTTGAGAAGCAAAGAACCCGATCCAGATGTGCTTGTATGCATGAGTTGTCACTTCCGACAGACGTCTCCTACATATAATCCTTGGCGATGGAACCATTCACCTTGAAGGAAGATCATGGATGTCACTTATGTGATCCTTCATATCATGTTCAAATTCTAATTAATTATTATGAATCATACTCGCATAATCAATTCTTACAAGGGAAATACTACTCTATTCAAAATAGAGACTTTAATTTTAATTGGATTAATTTTATTAATCATATTAAATAAATTATCAATACAGTCAATCAACCAAAAAAAATTAATTGTTACTTGAAGGATGGTATAATCTCAAAATAAGTATCATTCCAATTTTAATAATTAGAAAAATACCCCATGATCATTTCAAGCACTATCATTTCCATACCCGTTGTCATGGCCAATACCAATGGGAGTGGGACAGACCACTCACAGAGCAACCTGCTACCCCAACGATCCTTGACTAGACACTGTATCCGCCTCAGGTTAGAATAATACGATTTGATCATATTGTATTTGAGATGATAATCGATCTTTCAACCGGAGTTGTACCATATAATATTTATTAAAATTATTTTGATTAATATTATAATGATATTTTCTAAACAAATCCCTAATCCTATACAAGTATCAATGTTTTTTATAAAGTTCATTATTTCCAATTGTGATCTAGATCATATCTAATCAATTTTAGTAAAAGTAATATCATTTAAGGAAATAATTATATTTAATTATTTTATAAAATAATTATCAGCATATATTTTAGGAAATTTATACTTAATTTCCACTAACTAATTAAATGACAATCACACGGTTCTTGATTGGGAAATTAATTTTCAACAGTGATCCTACTTACTAAAATTAGCATATCTCTAGCAATTTAAATCTAAATTATAGAAATTAAGTTTCTTTAATTTGCCAATTTGATTTATAACATAACTAAAGTGATGTTCACACATTTCTAGGTGAATTAGAATTGTAATTAACTCTTTAATTATGTCAAGATTCACCATCCTTGAAACAGTGGATACATGTTCACTAAATTATCATAACTTGAGCAAACAGATTTCAAATCATGCAAAATCAAGTCTCAAGGTTTCCTTATTTAATGGAGAATATAATAAAAGTAATAATTTTGAGTTTAAACAATTTAAACAGGGAGAATAAATCACAAAATAGGGTTGCATGAAAAAAATGCGAAGAAACTTCACACAACCAAAATTGCCCAAATCATCTTATGTTTTTGGATCATATCTGAAATCTCCAACCTATGGATCTGATACCACTTGAAGGATATGGGAAAATCCTGAAGCGCATCACGGAAGCATGAGGATCGCATCATTTGAGATCGGGAGCAATTAGTTGCACTAGTTGCTCAGACAACAGAATGTTGAAAAATTTTAAACGATGAAACCACATGATTCAAGAAAACTTCTCGGGTCATTTCATCTAAACCATAAAAAAGTAATAGATATATATATTTTGAAGCGTATCTAGTCTCTAAAGGATGAGACCTCCTGTCTCAAGTTCGATTCGACGACGGAGATGCTTGCAAGCGCGTTGATGAAACACGTGCTCCTCGCAATCCATGTTGATGATCCAAGTGGAGAATCTCCTGATCGTGTCACACAAGATCCGACGACTTCTTCACGAGCGAGGTGCGCTGAAGGAGATGGAGATCCACGAGCATTCGAAGCGGCAACACAACAATGTGGTGATGACAACAACGATCTCTATCTAGGGCATCAAGGTGGATGACCATAAGTTGGGAGAGAAGGAGAGATGGCATGGAGAGAGAAAGATGGAGAGAGGATATATGTTATATATCAAGAAGAGTTAGGGTTGCCTCTCCTTTTATAATATTTTAGGAGTCCATGGATCTCAATCCATGGACAACACAAATCCAATGGTTCACATGATTTGTGTTTCTTTCAATGGCTATGATTTTGGGCTAAAAATACAATAAAAATTATTTATATAAATTAATTATATTGAATAATAATCAATATAATTTAATTTACATTAAATCAATCTACCTTGGAGAAATAAGAAGGAGACCAGCCTCCTTCCAAAAGGGGGGTGGACGACTACAAGTTCTAATAGGACTTGGTGGCCATCCCCTCTCCATAGTAAAAGGGGGCCCCTTTTCCTAATACTTGGAATATTCTATTCCATGAATTTCTCAAAATATTTATAATAACTTTTTGTAGCAAATTATTTCACAAAAATAAATCCAATTTATTTTGTGAACATTGCAATCATGCCAATGATTTTTGTGAATCACATTTACATCCTAAAATAAAATGTAAATTATATTTTCAATTAATTATCCAAAGTGAATCCAATTCACAGTAACATTTAAATTGTAAATGATATTTACAAATAGCTCTCTCTTATATATTATAATTTACATTTGTAATATTTGGGTAAATTACAATTTAGGTCCCCATCTATGGGTCTGATCTCAGAATGGGTCCCGATCTTTAAATTGTAACGATTCAGGTCCCAGGGCCATTAATGTAAGGAACTTTTTGGGGCTAATGATGAGTATGCCCTTGTCTAAAAGTTGGAACCCAACCCCCATTCCCTTCCCAACAAGGGCATATTCATCATGAACCCCAAAATTTCCATTTTCTAAATGGTTCTGGGACCCAAATCGTTACAATTTAAAGATCGGGACCCATTCTGGGATCAGACACATAAATGGGGACCCAAATTGTAATTTACCCTATATATTATTAATATGTGTAATGATATCCATATTATTCATATCTATAATAATTAAATTATATTTAATTATCTTAGATCTTTATCTAATGTACCGAAATAATCACATTCATATTATTCATATCTTTGTTAATTAAATTATTTTAGATAACTCTCCTTATATGGCTTAATAATATGAACCAAATTCATATTATTCAGGATAATTAAATAACATTTAAATATATATTTTCCTCAGTGCTCGGATTCGTTATCAATAATGAAATTATCCTTGAATTCTTTCAAGGATAATGCACTTTCCTCGTGGATACTTAGAGATAAGGGCATGGTGCTAGTACGTTCAACATATAGTGACTTTGGATATTGAGATCACATCTCAAATACTGATCTCATGGACATGTCATCAATACTTTAAATCAAGACCATAAATCTAATCTTCTCATTGCATCTGAATCACATTCAGATCAATGTCCAACACATGGACCAATATCAAATCACTTCTCTACTGAGAGGAGTCACTAAAATCTATAACTATTTCATCACTCACTCGGAATGGAAGCATCATGGTTATACAATCGTTTATGATCACATCACCCTCATGTATTCCTAATACATGTACATCCTGCATACTGGAAGGCCTATAATAAACCTGAAGTTTTACGTCTTAATTAGATTGTCTCCTTCAGGGTTTTAACATTAAGCTTCTCATTTGATAATTGGGATTTGGTATCTATCATACACTTTCCAAAATCATATATCATACCCAAGTATTGATCATATAATTTCCAAAAGCATATATCAAACATACAAATTCAGTCAAGCTTCCAAAGTGAGACGACCGTGCACGGAATTTGATCCCAATTTCTCATGAGTGAGCTCATGTCTTCCAGTTCAGTAAATGAACTTGTATCATCCCTTTGAGAGATCGTATTACTCATATGCCCTTGTAGTACACCAGCACACTGATATATAGACCTTGATTAGGCCATCAACCTATCAGTCTGTCAAATGTACATATTTAGACATATAGTAACACATCTGTCTCTGATCAGAGAATGCATGCCTATATTGTGACGACATATGATATAGGTCTTTGGTTATCCCGATCTTGTTAAGTCAACTCTTTGACCTAACTTATCTAGCCCTCTGAATCTATATTCCTATGCAGAGGACCTACATCAAGAGTCGGCCAGATATCAGCTGAAAAAGAAAGGGTTGATATCTCCTACTCATGCTAGTGATCATCTCTTAATAATCATTTGTCGATGCTTGATGATTCCTAAATCTAACTCTTTAGATATTCATCCAAGCACCAACATCTATGATTCAACAAACGAATCAACAATTGTATGATCATTAGGCTGGAATGGTAAATAACCCTAATTGTACTATGGGACCCATTATGTAAATTAGTTATTCTTCATTTCATATCAGGAAATGATATTTGCAAGAACATTTATTGCATAAACTCGAGATTTGAATCAATGTCCCCAGAAGTCGTCGGCTCGCATGTCCAACATTCTCTCACAAATTGGTGGATGAAAGTTATGAAGTTAGACTAAGGGATTTAGTGGTGATGGAAGTTCATGATAAAATGGAAACTAGCGGTAGAGAGAGGGGGATTTTGGGTTGTTGGCGAAGATGATGATGATGATTAGGTGAGTGATTTGGAAGAGGTGGTTAAGAGGAAGTTGATCGGAGGTAGCGAAGAAAAAGGGAAGAGTTTGGAGGAAAAAGAATGGATGCGTCTCTTGGAAGGTGGATGTTGGGAGGTTGACAATGAAGGCTAGCCATTGGATCAAGGAATCCGAAGGCTGTTGTTGAGGCGCAAGTGGAGTGCTCTGGTCCGATCAAGCGATCATATCAAATGGAAGAAATGGATGCGCTAAAGGACGGTAGAGATGATGACCTTCATGCGCATATGTGTGGTGGATAATGCAGACATGTGGAGAGAAAGGTCTGGGCCACGTGGGTGACCCAGAGGCTACCACGTGGCCCAATCAGAACTAAAGAAAAGAAAAAAAATTGAAGAAGAAATATGAAAGAAATAATAAGAAGTAAAATTAGAAAAAGTCAAAATATGAATCTTTTGATCTCGATGAGATCTAGAACTTTCATGTAGAATACAAAGAGAATTTGAGTAATCTGTACATAAATAAAAATTAAACAAGTAATTAAATCATGAAAATATTTTCTGTTTATTTTCTTGTTTTATATGTTTTGGTTTTTTATTTTAAATTTTATGTTAGATTAATTATGTACAATATTATACTATTTTTTATTTTTAATGAGATATACATACATAAAATAATAACACATTAATATGTTATAATATAATATAATAGAATTAGGGTTATTTATAAACAACACACAATTTTATAATTAGTGTTAATTGTTAATGAATCTTGATGATATTATTAAGCAATAGAAATAATATTAATGAATAATTATTATAAATATGAGATTTATTACAAGACAAATGATAATGGTCTTTCTGCTAAAATATGCAACTCAGGAGTCCATCTACCATGTTGACAATCAAGATGGTTATGTTTATACCTAAACCATAGTAAGAAATTATGTGCATAGATATAGATAGACTTTCGTCGTTCAAGATTTTGAAACAAATCATTGTACTCTTTGAAAACATAGCAAGTTGTTTAATTTGCATTAATATGTAATAATGAGCCAAATTCATCTCATCGGCATCTAAAAACTTTCGAGTTGTTCCACTTGATGGTTTTTCATAATATGAACGAAAAGGTTGAATACCATCATCATCATTGTCACCATCCATGTCGTCTTTACTTTCTTCTAGGAAGTTGAAGATATCATTTTCATCATCAAGATATAATGATGAAAATATGACACATTCTTCAAAGAGATAACCCTCTATTATAGAACCTTCTGGATGCGCCTTATTAAACACATGATATTTTAACTTCTTAAGTATTCTCTATACTAGATACATCCATATGTATTGTAATGGTCCTGCAATTCGAGCTTCGTTAGCCAAGTTGACTATTAAGTGAACCATCACATCAAAGAATGATGGTGGGAAAATATGCTCCATCTTGCATACCGTCTCTACAATATCAGTTTCTGACCTTATTAAAGTAGTAGGACCAAGAACTTTAGAACAAATTGTTGATATGCCTTGAATCCTAACCATCTGACCCAGGTTGAAGAACTGCATATGCATTCCCCTGCCGTACCATACCCCAACAAGACGGGGGTCTCGCTTCCCGGTCAGCGAGCCTGGGGGGGTCTAGGGGGGAGCAGGTGTGCCCCCCATGCGGGGGTGTGGGGGCAGTGCCCCCGACGAAAATTTTATGGAGCGGTTCTATTTGTATTCGGGTATTTGGATCCTTCTATTTTTAGGGATCCGTCTGTATGGGAGTGCTATATAAACTCCTCAGGGTTAGGGTTTTACGAGTATCCTCTATATTCATTCTTTTCCAACATATAGTGAAACCGATCGCCGCCGTCCAAGGACGTAGCCCAGTTACGGGTGAACCTTTATAATCCGTGTGTTTGCGTTCTTGCTTGTTTGATCGTGTTTGTGCGTGCTTGCTTCCGTGATTCGCAACACAAATAGCTATGGAATAGAAATTGAGCTCCATCAATGGTTCTAGGACATTATCATGTAGACTTCCATGTAAAGCTAATGGGATGAACACTTGCATATATACATGGTTATCATGACTCTTTAGGTCTGAAAATTTTCTCTCGGCTATATTAACACATTTCAATAAATTTGTTCCATAACCATCAGGAACCCGAATCAGTTTCAGAAACCTTAAAATACTTTCTTGTTTTCAAGTGCCAATGTATAACTTGTATTTGGCAATTCAAATTCATTCTCTCTGACCTTAATTGGATGCAAATCACTTCTGATATGCAATTGTTGAAGATCTTGTCTACTTCTACGTGTATCCTTAGATGTGCTTAATAAATTTAAAATGCATAAAATATTGTCAATGACATTCTTTTCAATATACATGACATGTAAATTGTGTCTAATCTTTAGATCTTTCCAATATGGTAACTCTTGAAAGAATATGCTCTTTTTTCTCCAACCATTGTTCCGGACTGTTTAAACGGATGTCCAAGTGGAATATCTTCGAAACATTGTTGTTGATTCCATATTCTGCTCCACTATAATGAATGCTTCCCAAGTTCAAACATTCCCTACCTGAATTTCCATCTAACTTCTTATTGAACTGACAATACCTCCATTTATGTGTTTCTGGAAGAAATCGATGGTGACCCATGTAACATTGTTTTAAACTATCACTTAGATGTATATAATGTGTTCGATCCATACAAATAAGACATGCACTATATCCTTTTGTACTCCACTTGGACAAATTCGCATATGCAGGAAAATCATTAATGGTTCATAGAACCGCTGCTCGCATACAAAAAGTTTCATTTCTATGTGCATCATTTGTTTCAACTCCTTTGATCCACAGAACCTTCAACTCTTCTAGTAATGGTTGTAGATATACATCAATTGTATTTTCAGGACTTTTACTACGATGTATTAATAATGGTATCATTGTAAATGCATATTTCATGCACATCCATGATGGCAAATTGTATGTGATCAAGATGATTAGCCATATAGAGTAGCTATTATTCATATTACCGAAAGGATTGATACCATCACTTGCAATTCCAAGTCTAATATTACACATCTCACTTGTAAAATATGAATGGATCGAATCAAATATTTTCTAGTACAATCCGGATAGTGCACAAGACCATTACAATCATCTTTTCTTATCTTCTTATGGCATGACATCCATTTTCCAGTTTTTTGTGGTTGATAGAAACGTTGCAACTAAGGAATTAAAGGGAAATATCGCAGAATCTTTGATGACTTATGAAATTTCTTATTGTTGACTACATAATCACAAACATCTTTGTATCTTGAACTTTTACACTGTGGATAAAATTTAAGATGGATATTTTCTTGCCAAAACAAAATATAGTCATTTGGACATGCATCGATCTTCACACAATTCAATCCTAATGTATTAAGACTCTTCTTAGCCTCATACCAACTTTGCGGATAATTTGGTGGATTCTCTAATACCTTAGAAATAAGACACTAACACAGTTGTTGCTCGATGGTTAACTTTCAATTTGAATAATTTTAAGATGAACTTGAATCGAGACATCTTCAACCCTTTGGCAATATGTTCCTCCGCTTCCATAAAAGCTTTAAGAATTCGATCCCTTCCTTTATCAACCTACTTAACATTGTTTGAATTACCTTCAAATTCAATAGGTTCATCTGCTCCCAAAGGAGTAGTAATGTCTTCAGGTAGCTCTTCGACTTCTATAACTTTTGATGTTGATTGTAGCCCTTCCTCTTCTCCGTGTAAATTTCATATATTGTATCTTTTCCACCACCCATTCAAAATAATGTGGTCATAAAGTTCCTTTTTCATTTACATGTCTTATTATTCATACACTTCCGGAAGGATAATAAATACAATCCTTGTTAGATCCATATTTGTAACATGCTCTATCAGAATGAAATGCCCAATATGAAAATCATGCACTTCTCGGTTATATACTTAAATATATGACAATCAATTAGTCAACCAAGTCTTGTCCATCTACATAAAGTACATAAATCCATCATTTTTCATATATAATAGGGAATCTACAAGTTACTATGAGCTATTAATACAAAATTCCTACGCACAATTATCCAAACTAAAGATCATGATTTGTATAACAACTAGCAAGCTATGATACCTAGCTAGTTTTCAATTTCCACCATCAACTTAATAAAATTCTTGAAAAACCAAGCGTCCCCTAGGATCTTTGTGCATTTTTATCGACATGAGCTTTCCATGATGAAAAAAATGGATAATCACCTCAAAGAACAACTTAACACTAATATTTCTCCAACATAAACAGTAATATATATATATATATCACTCTCTTTCTCGAAAGTATATTCCAGTCTTCATGCATATATATAGGGATGAAAATTAACAAAAAGGAACTAGATAATAAAAGAATGCTTACTGACATTTTTTTTCTTATTGTTACAAGAAAGTATCTTCAGTAAATATTTACATCGTTTTACAGTTAGAGAAGCTGAAAGACCTAAAGAGAACAATATTTTATACAATTTGATTATGGTATGACATGACAAAGTAAAAATATTTATCGATTTTAAAACTTCGTGGACACCTAAAGTTCTATGAATAATTTTGATGTATCCTATAAATTTAATGTTATGATCACAATATAGAAATACACAGAGTTTCAATATTATAAAAATAAAGAAATAATGCAAAGTAGATTTACTGGATTGGATGTCTTAAAGCGTTAAGTGCAATTCTCAGTATTAGAATTAGAATAAATCTTAACGAGAGTGCAATTTTCAGTATTTGAATTAGAATAAATCTTAACGAGGTCTACTAGATTAGTTTTCTCTAAGTTTGAATACTCTAATATTTACCTTTGAGTTTAATCTAGACAAATGACCATAGAATCTGGTAAATGTAAATTTGCAAATCAATGTAATATGATCAAAATTCAGATTGGAATGTGGGACAAACAAATAACTATAGTTTTATTTTTTTACTATTGCAACAACAATAACACATATATCCCCTACAAATAAAATCTCACCAGAATAAAATAAATCATGGCTGGATGATGACAGTTATTTAATATATTTGTGATTCACATCCTTGTAAAGGCTCAATCAACATGTAAAAAAATATATTGATCCATTATTTAAATCCATAACATAATAAAAAATGGTGAAAATGTTTGATCCTTTAATACTCACAACCAAAAGGCATATAAGAACTGACCGAACCATATTGTGGGATTTCATATGGAAATACATAGTTTAAGTAATATTAGTCGTGGGCGTCCAAAATGTTCGATCGCCAAATAAAAAATATGTGGGTGGAGAGAATATATTATATAGTAATTTCGTGATCTAGATCTCACGGAGGGGAGGAGTGTCGCTTGTGATGGGGGAGGCTGTGTGGTGTTGGCCTCTTGATGAGAGATGTCCTTTTCAGACTGCAACAACTACAACGAGAAGGAAACTTAAGCAACAAAAAAGAGGGTTGGGTTTCATAGATGTGGAGAGGGAAGTGGGCGATTATGGTTATGGATGGCACCAACAGTGATAATCGAATGAGAATGCCTAAGAAGGCAAGGCCTGTGATGATTGAGGGAGGAGAGTTTGAGGCAATTAGGGATTTTTGTTTGACGGGAGATGATTTAGGAGGGAGCCAAGGAGGGAAACAAAATATTAGGGATTTGGAAGGCAGGTCGGTGAAGCCCTTAATAATTTTTTTCGTTTAAATTGGCTACAATAATACTACCGTGGTGTTTAACTTTTGACCCCGATAATATTTCTATCACCTTAATTTATTTGTCATGGTATAATTAGTGTTGCCAACATTTTTAGGCCATGGTAATTACTGAAACTATTGAAAATAAGCCACAGTAATTTACCGTGACTGAACATTTTTAGCCATAATAAAATTATCGTATCTTTATTGTGTGGCTATTATGGGATTTTTTAGTAGTGTCGCACGCATGAACTATAAGAAGCCTTATGTATGATGTGATGTATATAAGATCAGATATACTAATCCTGCTATGGAGAATAATAAAGAAATGTAGTAAAAAACATCTTCAAGTACATCCCAAAATCATACAACTATTAACATAAGTTAACACTCGAATTTTAACATAAATTATGTTTACGCTTATAAGATCTCTTAGTATAATTAGGCTTATATACCATGGTCAAGTTAACATCGTATAACTGTTGATGCAAGAGTACGATAATAGACTATAATACATGGTTAATCTTAAAGTTAGATCGAGGACACAATCGGTATTGTTAAGTGATATCAAGAAGGATCTCTAGTCCGAGAAAAGATGACAGTTTTTCTGTAAAGATATGCAATCTGATTTATACTCTTAATACATGTCCTTTGCAAGAGAATAGAGATTATGAGGCATTGGATGAGTCGAGTTAAAGAGATAACTTGATGAGATCGAGATACTAGACTTGTATCGTGTACTGTCACGAACAAGCACACATCCTTTGTTCAAAGATAGATATACATCTTCGTATCCAAGTATTGTATATTTCGCAGACTAATAGGTTAATGGTCTGACAATGCCTATATACCAATGAGCTGGCATACATATAATAAAATAAGATATGTATATAATAATCTTTGAAAAGAATCATACATGTTCATACATTCTAAACCTAGAGATGGAGCTTACTCATGAGATATTTAGGCCATAATAAATTCCATCCATGGTCGTCTTTTTTGTGAAACAGGATAAGAATTTGAGAAAACTAATATATGATTTTGGAAAGCATATGACTGATACTTTCATCCAATGGTGGATTGAGTATCCATGGATGAACCCTCAAAGGAGACAATCGTATAAGGGATTAAAATTTTGAGTTTATTCGAAGTATTCAAGTAAGTAGGATGCTTGAGTATTGAGAGTGCTTTAGGTTAATGTGTTCATAAAAATTGTATATGATGGCATTTTCATCAAGAAGGAATGATGAAACTAGATGGATTTTAGAGACTTGACTTTGTATCTAGAGAATGAAAAATAATTGGATTCAATCTGAATTTATTAAAAAAGCTTCTAGATCCAAAGTATTGGAATTAATCCGAAGGGTTCTAAGTCAATTAGAAAAAATGATTCAATGTCTAATTAAATCATAAAACTCAAAGTTTTATAAATCATGATATTATATTTGAATCTATATATCAAGTAAGTATACAGGGCTTATATAATCTCCCTAATACTAATTCCAAGTATTTGTAAATGTTGCACTCAATTCTTAATTGGATTAGAAATTATATACTAAGAAATTAACTATAAATATAATAATCGTTATTATTATAGATAAATAAAACTGAGAATATATGAATGTGATTCATATTATTAGCAATTTATTCAATATAGATATGGTTCTATACTAAATAATATCAACATGAATATGATTACTGTTTATTTATGAAATTTTTAATTATATGAATATGATTCACATCATTAAATAAAAGTAAATTAGATTTACAATTTAATATATTCATTATTTAGTTGTATGATTTTTATAATAATCCCATGATAGATATTGGAGATTAATTGTTTATAAAAAGTTGACTTCATAGTTATCATGGATGATTTCCTTTTATGACTTGAATTATATGAAAGTAGTTTGATGAAGAATTGTACCGTATATAGCCTCTTATGGTTGTCCATCATGGAGTCCCAAAAGAAAAACAATTTATTCCTCGCTAAACCATTAAGTCACATTAAAAAGAAGTATTATGAGAAATTGAATTAATTTAATTAAAATCTCAAAGAAAGAGAATCAAAGCTAGAGGTTGCAGCTAATGGAGAGAGAGAGAGAGGGAGTAAAAGTCTTGACTCTCTATTCCAATTATGGACATCCTCTACGAGAGAGTAGGACTCTCTCTTGGCCATCCACTTCCCTATATAACGTGGAGCATAGCCGCTCTTTTGTTGATGACAATGAAACTTCATTCAAGTGCTCTCTAGTCCTAAAGAAAGAGGAGATAATAGAAGAAAGAACTTATATTCATTTCTTTCCTTGGCCATTCCCATATATCCCCACTAAAACCTTAGTCCATCCACATTCTATCCTCTTCTTCCCTCTCTATTGGTTCAACTAATTGTAAGCGGATTCATGATCTTCCTAGTTCTTTGTTCCTATGGAGAAGGACGTGATTTCATTAGACAAATAAGTAAATAGAGATCATTCTCGATGTCTTTCAACATGGATAACTTGGTATCGACCAACTCTCGTGTTAGTGGGAAATACCATGAGTCATCTTCATGCCTACAGGTGCAAGCCTCTATTGGATCAAACTTAATTAGGAAGCCTCTTATTTTAGAGACAAACATCAAAGGTATATTCCTATACTCTTGTGATCTCGCGAAACAATGCAGAAATAATTTTGTTAGCTTGTGATTTCATATTCGTAATATTATTTTTGTTATATGATTGGATTGTTGCTCATATGATAAGCACCTTTTATTTCGAAATTGATTCATAGTTTTCACATTTACATTATGTTCAGGGTCTAACCTCACTTCATAGTCGGCTTACCACTTCATGAACTTTAAATTATGCAAACCCACCTTTACAATTGAATAAAATTAGCTATACAGTGAAGTAGGTTTCACTAAAATCAAAGCTAATATGCAAAAATGTTGATTTTGGGGCCTACGAAGGTCCATACCACAAGCGTCCTTTTGGAAACTTGTTTTGTAAGGAATGATCTTTTATTCTGAAGAGAGATTTTTTGTTGGAAATGTTCTAGAGAACGTTACTTGTAACATTCCAAGGCCAAGACCTAGTACATTATGAGAGACTACTGGCCAGACAACTAATTAGACTTGGGCCTAACTGGAGTCCTTGACCTCAATCCCAAATGATTAAGCTTTGGTTGTTTAATAGTAGCCCACACTACTTATAAGCTAATATCGCACTTTGTGATTACTAGATGTGGTACTACGTTAGGGGTGCTACATTAAAATCTACCCGATCTCTTGATTTTCGTAACTATGATGCTTAACATGTGAGCATAAAATTTTTAGATGCTCATCATTGTGGATGTGCATCTTTCCTTTCTGAAAAATATATGAGTTGAGATAGGTCTAAAATTTTTTCTATATTCTTGCTGATTTTTGTAATTATGGTGTTTAACATATGATAATTTTTCTTATGCTCATCATTATGGCTTTTCAACACTTTTCATTTTTTAAAAAATATAGGAGTAAATATAGGAGAAAGCATTTTTCTCTATTTTAGCGCAACCAATTTTCTTTTCTTTGCTCCATTTAAGGTTAATGAACATATGCTCTTTAGAAGATTCACGTAAGAAACAAAGAGCATATTATAACATATTTTTGGTAAACCAAGAACATATTAATGATTCCCATTTAATTGTGTTGCTCATATCGACTCTAATTTCCTTCATTTTTTTCTAATTATTTCACAGTCAAGATCGGTGATTTTAGGTATAATAGAAAAGAAACTTGACCAACACATTCAAATGGCAAAGTCTATTGAAAAGGGAAAAGGAGACAACCTTCTCAATGTAGTCTCCATGGAAAAGAATCTTAGCAAGCAAGGAGCTATGGAGTTTCTATTGGGTGCCATCTTTGCAAGCTATGAAACTGTATCGACCGCTATGATTCTAACTATTTACTTCCTTGACACATGTCCTAAAGCCATCGAAGAACTGAGGGTAAAATTTCATATTTTCATGATCTCCATTCTTTTATTGAGGTTAAAGGTGAACTTCCATATCAAGAACTTACTAAGCTTATTTATTTTTATTTATTTATTTTGCACACGAATTAGATAAATTCATTTTGTTGTAGAGTAAATCCATTTTTATAAGTAGATGTTCACTGGAAAAATCATAAATAAGAGACAGAGAGGAAAGGGAGGAGAGATAATTAAGAAAACAAAAAGGAGAAAGAACAGAGGCGAGGGAAGGAGAATTAAGGGTCAGTTAGAGGTCAAATAAAAAGTTGTTCCATAGTCGTGGTAGTTACCTATAGTAAGGACTTGTTGACGCAATTTATTGCTAATTCATTGTTTTAGCTATTTGTCACTTCCCTTCATTGTGAGAAGGTTATTCATCTAAAGATGTTTGGGAAGGCCCATAGTAAGTTAGTAGAAATATAGAGTTTAGTTATAAAAGTCCATGGATTAGTTATTTTGATGGTAGCTGGGGAGAATGACAATAAGCCAAAATGAACAAAACCAAATCGGAAGGACAGTTTTCAAGAAAATCCCAACCATAACAAAAGGCAAACATAGAAAACACTTGGGAAGGACCAATCATAAGGTAAACCCAATACTACCATCGACATTGCGTTGGCTTTCACAGGCAAAATAACAAGAAGTTAGTCATTTAGACCATTCAATCAAATTGATTGTTTGCAATGAAATCATTCATGTGAGAGAAATTTCCTAAAAAACTCTGGGAGAATCTAACTCTTTCTTTACAACATGACAACAACTCGCCAAAATCGATGCTAAGTTTCATAATATCTTTTTACTTCCTCCCTAACGTGACAGTTCATTGTTCTTAAAATCTTGCAAAAAGACAAAAAAAAATATTTATCGAGAATATAGTTATTGACTCCCTTAATCCTCTGAGCTTCCATCATTGCAAAACTGCATCAAAAATATAACAAAACATATGAATAATTTATATTGATCTAGTCAAGGGGCGTGTATAGCTCTTTGTAAAGCCAAATATTTTGTCCTAAACCCTTGCTCTCACTTTCTATAATCTTGTATGCTCCCAATTTTCCATTTTATGATTCTATATATGGTTATCTAGGACTTGTTTCTCTTCTTTTGATATGTCAATAAAATAAAGTTTCCTAATTATAAGTACCAAGCGAAGCAGGAGATCTTAAATTAGGGAGGATGATAAGTCTCCACATTATATATAAAGGTAAAATGATGCATCTCATGAATAATTTGAAACACATCGTTTATTACCCAAAACAACAGAAATGATTTTTTAGTCATTTTTCAAGCTAACTATAACGGAACGGATCACACGGACCGGCAGAAGTGTACAACTTAAATTCACGTGACCGAGTCGTTACCGAATCATGCATGGTAATCGATGAGCAATGAAAATCATTATCAAAAGGATCCATAAAATCCATTCAAACCAAGAGTTCCATTATTTCAACTTCAATAAAGATATACTTGCAAAAGTAAAATTAAATAATTTCACAATATGACTCTCTCATCCAGTAGACATACAATTATCCACCATAACCATGCATTATAAATACCACATTGATTGTCTCGTTGAGTCTGTCGTAAGAACTTGAGTACTTGGTCAAACTTTTGCTTTACCTGAAATAAATAAACATAAATTTTGCATGAGCCTAATGTCTAGTACGTATAGGGTCCATACATAGGAATTCAAATAGTCTTTTAACACATTAAAAATCTTGTACTTGATTTTCCATGACAAAACATCATTATGAGCCTAATAATTTCCATGCATGTCTAAGTTCGTTCCCTAACATGTATAATATGGGTTCCTTCATAAACACGGCTATACATATGTAATACGCACAAGATATATAACATACATTTCTTTGATTGTGTGAGCATATATCAAAAGATACATATCAATTAATATTTCTTCAATCATATAAATCACTTGCATGTTAGCCCCTATTTAGGATAACTTTACATGATGTGTGATGGTTTACTTTTCTTAAACCAATTCTTGTACGAGATGTAATGGTTTATTTTTTATTAAACCATCTCTTGTATAATATATAATGGTTTATCTTTAGTTAAATCACTTTATTGCATAAGCTGTAATTGATTATCATTACAAACCATTTCTTTCATAACTTCTGATGATTTATCTTTATAAGTCATTTCCTTGCATACATGTAATGGTTTACCTTTATGAACCATTTATTTCATAGCTTATAATGATTTATCTTTATAAATTATTTTGTTGCATACTTGTAATGGTTTACCTTTGTAAACCACCTAATTGCATTCTTTCAAGTACGTATCTTGTTATATGTTTTCAACGGCTGGCACATGCAATCCATGTCATGACATGACAGTGTTAGCTACTGTAGAGGACTTAGCTTTTGCCTCTATGATTTCTTGCAACTATGCGCTCCTTGCGGCGATAAAATGACATTGTAGGTATAACTGTAGAGGACTTAGCTTTTGCCTCTATGGTTCCTTGCAATCATACGTCCCTTGCAGCGTTGCCCCTTAGGCTAACACGACCTCTTACGGTCGTCCATGCGACTCCTTATGAGTCTGTGCCATAAATCTTGTTTTTCATCGGTAGAGCTTTGCAAATATTTTTACGTTGATTGTGCATGAGACCTTTTAATATTTTCTAAAAATCATAACATATACCATGATAAACATTACCACAATATTTTTATGATGGTTCATAAAGTTGGATTTTGTATTATGCAATACTAATTTTAAATTAGTTATATAACATTTAAATGTGGACTGATGTTGTATGTCATTGTATATTAGATAATATCATATCAACACATTATATCATTATATTCTCTCATTCGATATCAATGCGTAATCTAAATATGATTGTTTATTTATTTTGTTTTATCTACGTATTTTCTATGTACTTATCTTGTTGTCAATGTATACTCCAAAAAAATTAATATTTTATGTACTAGACATGTTAGTTAACGGGTTACATCTCTTGCACAATAATATATATATATATATATATGGATGTTACTTTGACCTTGATTTAATCCTTAACGACACCGTCAACATATCATGAGAAAATTGAATATTAAGCATAGTATTAATATTATTATTTTATTGAGGGGAAGTGATTATTAAATACATGTATAATACTACAGTTGTGCATGAACTGCATAAATTGATTATTGTGCATGACAAGTATGAAAGTAATCACGTGTGATCAAATGAAAAACATCCATGACTCAATGATCTTAAGGTGTCTATTAAGCACCTCAAATGGCTAAACATGAAATCCTTATTTATAGTCATCATACTATATTATGAAAGACAAGAGTATTCCTGATGTATGATTTTGGGGAGTTGTTTTTAGTGACTTGTATTGTTACATATATTTATTAACACTAGAATAAGGCATCTCAATCACAAAGCATCGAGAATTTAAGGACATTGAGCGACAAAAGGTATTCCAAAAAAGATATCTTCATTATATAATTGCAACAATTTCATGAAGACTCAAACATGGGTATCAAGATGTAGATGCACAAAAAGATTAAGAATAATTAATATTTTAACTTCAACGTATATACTTGAAGGAAGGTACCACATTGCATATTTGCATCCATCATGACTTGTATATAGAAAATATTCTATATGTGTGGATTTGCATGAAAATAATTCAAAAATTTAAGTTGTAACATCTTTAGTTGGATCAGAATGACTCCTATAGAGTGGCATATACCAAATCTTAAAGAGATATTATATTGGAAGCATGTTATTAGTTCCTTGATTTCACAACAAAAAGAGACACTTTTGTGGCAAGAAGACAATATTACATCACCTTTATTTATTTTCTTTATAGTATGAAGTAATCCATCATATGTAATATTCTGAACAATGTTAATTGTAAGGTAATCAAACATCAAGATACACCCCTAAATTCAATAGCAATAGGATAGCACCATTCTTAACAAACATCACATACATATATGGATTGTATCTCGAGGTTGAACTTTGTTTATACAAAATCTTAAACCAAAACATATATTTATAACTCATATTCTTAACCAATACATACACTTAAAGATTGTAATTCAGATAAGACTTTCATTGATACGTAAAACTCTAAGTCGATACTTACATTTATAAATCGAAATCCTAAACCGATACATACCTTAGGTCCAGCACGTAATCCTCGCTAGCATGGTCATCGCACCTTCTTCCGATCACAAACCCACATTCTCCTCCTCTGTTGACGGCACTTTCCCTTGCTACGAAGGATGCTCGATAAGATCTATCTTCCTCTCTCTCTCTCAAGATGCAATGGCAAGTGACGTTGGGGAAGGTGGGGTATTGAGATTTTAAGGTTGTAAATGAAGGGGATTTAATGGTACTAATGAGAAAAAATAAATGGAATATTAAATCCCATTCAATTGGGCAATAAAAGGAAATAATGGGGTAATGGCAAGGTTATTAAGATTTTTTCCTAAAAAAAACCAGCCATTACACTAACCAAAACAACTAATTTGTACTGTTTCGGGATTAGGTCCTTAAATCGTTATCGATGAAGTCTGGTCCCAATAACTTGTTATCTTTTGACACAATTGGACTCAATAATAACCACACAAAATACTAAAGCTCAAGTTATTGAGTTGTAGTCTCCCACTCTTATAATCCATTCACATACTTATGAGTTTGTGATGAGGGACTATGTTTAGGTTGGGATGTTACAACCTCTCCTATTTATAGTAAGCAGTAAGAAACACCATCCTTACAAAATGACTCATCATTTATTCTCAGTGATAGTAGTAGCTACATGCTCCAGTCTTAGGTCATTTTCTATCGCCCTTTTCACTATAAAAGAGATCCTTCTATGATGTCATGTATAACATTTTGAGCTTAGGTCCTTGATAAATATGTTATTCATTAACTTAATATCTGAATTTTAATTAGATTCCCCGAAGAAAACATTCATTAAATACCCTTACAAAAAATAATGTAATAAAATCTACTTATGAATAAAAATGTACTAATAAAATATAATTATCTTGTAAATAAGTACAGAAAATAATTTAGAATAAAAGCCGTAAAAATAAGGAGTTGAAAATTGAACATAATATTTTATAAATTCATGTTAACCCCAATTAAAATGAAATTAGTGCATGGAATACATGTCACTAACAAAAATAAATCTACTAAAAAATATTAACTTATGCATTATATGAAATAAATCCAAAACCCTGTTTGAAGACAAAACACCATAAATGCACATATCTTCTATATATAGTCTCCTATAAACATGTATTCACTTTTGAAATAATGTAAATTCAATTCTCCATAGATTAAGATCGGATTCAAAAGAATCAGAGTTCCTAACTAAAACTTGGATTTGGGGACCAATCTATACATTATATACTTTTAGTAACATACTACTATGTTTTTATGTATGTAAATAATCCATTTCAATTTTTTTCTTTTCCAGTTATCTTATTTAGGTGTTTTTGATAAAATGCATAAAAATTAAACCAAAAAAATGTTAAATCAGAGAAAATGAGGTCTTGTGACTGTGTATATACTATATAATTTTTGCTTTCTTTATTTTTATTCATCTTTTTTCTAAATTAATGAAATTTTAAAAAATAGATTCATGTTTGATTTTATTTATAGTATTTTATTTGATTTTCATTTAACAAAAAATAGAAAATTGGTAAAATTAGCAATTTAGTACTATGGCGTACCTAAATCATTGCATTATTGTGTATATATTTCTTGTTTGGTTTTGAGATCTTAATGGAAATTGTGGATTTTAACTACATAAAAAACTTTCAATTAGCTCATTTTTTAGTTTACCTCTCCTTTTATTTATTTATTTATTATTTTCTTTATTTTTATTTACGTAGGTCAATTGTCTATCTGGTCAATGCTTATTTGGCATGCACTGATTAGTCTAGTTCCATCCCAATTAGCCACCTCACTCCTTCTTGTTGGCCCTTAATCAACCCACTACATTATTAACTTTCAACAAATCATTGCTCTTCATTAATTGACTAGTGGATCAACATTAACCTTCCCCTACCTCTCCACATTCTCTACCTAAATCCAACTTCACTTACAATCAACCCACCCGTGACCTAATTCCAAATGAAGTCACTGCGTTGTCCCACGATCTCCGTCAAACTACTAAATTTCTTCCACGATCTCCACATTTATTGAACCTCCAACTCTCATTAGAACATAACCCAATCAATGGTTCCCTATCTAATATGTACGCCATTCACGAGAGAGTAGAAGACACCATCTTGACCGCCTTCATGGTGATAGCTTGAAGACCATGGTCACACAACGATGACATTGTTTCTTTCTCTGGGACAGATCTGAAGCATCAATCTAGGGCTTTATAACAACTTAACCTAGAGTTGGCAAGCTTCAAGTCCTCCTTTGCTGGCCTCTAGAGGCAATAATCAAAGTATATACATGATCCAAAAGTTCAAGTGATACACTCTAGGTCAACTTCTTCATCCCTAGCCCTTTCTTCTTAAAACCGATTTTCTTTTCATTTACTACTATGTTCTATTTCCTCTCCCAATCATCTTCTTCCTTGTTCAAATCCAAACCAAAATCAACCATTGAATTGATCTCCCACCTCACTCTTCTCCCTTCTATTTCCTTCTACCTCACCAAGCCTTTCACCTCCAGCCAACTCGTAGCCAGAGCGATTTGGTTTATCCCCCATAACATAAGAACCCACATTGCCCATCCTTCTTGCTATCCCCGAACATCATAGAATCAATCGTGCGCCGACCATGGAACCACCCATTCTGACCATCGCCTACTCCTTTAATCAAAAGCTTCTCCTCACAAGAATCTTCTATATTAGCTTCGGTTGTATGTTGGCTACAACACTAAAAAACATCTTCCTCTTTCCTTGAGCCAAACAACAACAGAGTTTCCTAATATAAGGTCAAATCACCCTTATAAATTGACCTCGATCGATTCTATAGGATAAAGAGAAGAATCATTGAAAGATCAAGAAAATCAAGAAGAAAAATTATTTAGTTATACTCCTAAAACTAATGTGCATAGTATAGGTAGAGGTGTGTCAAACACAGGGAGGCAAATTGGAGAAACTAGGGTAATCGGTAAAGGAAATTAAGGTTTTTAGTTCTATGATTTTAATGAGTTTGTGAGGATTTTATATGTTTTCTATTGTTTTTATGTTGTTTTCTTTACCGATATCATAATATGTAAAGGCATATGTTTATATTTTTTAAAATGTTTGATTAACTTAATATTATTAAATTTTGATTTAAGAATTTTATTTTATTTTGTAGTTTTCTATTATTTTAATATCCACAAATGAATTTATAAAATTTATGTTCTTTTATATTTTTAAAGAGACATATTATGTTCAATAGTTAATCAATAAAATATTCTTGTTATTTTTTTATGTTCATGTTTTTGGGATTTTTTCATAGTTTTGTGGATTTTTTTATTGTGTTTTAAAGTCAAATCAAGATATTATGTAATGAAAGGACAACATATATGAGATTTGAAATAATAAATAGAGAAAAACTTTATGAATTGTTTTTTTAGTATAGAGAATTTAAATATCTTTACATTAAGATATTTTACATATTTGTGTGATTTTTCTATAAGTACTTATGATTTTCAATAGTTAAAGAAAATATTTAAATTGTTGAAGCTTTTAATTCTTTTTTTATTTGATTTTTGGATATTACATAATTTGATAAAATGTATGTAGTTAATTTTTTGTAGAATTTTAGAGGTATATTTTAGTTTTTATCGATTTTTGAAGAATGTATATTTTTTTGGATTCCTTTTTGATATATTAAAAATAATACATTTTTATAATTTTCAAAACTCATTTTTAGTTATATAAATTATATTATACAATATTTGAAAATTTTTCTATTTGATTTTTTATGAATGTATTTTATTTTATACAGAATTAGTTTGTAGTGTATTTCACATATTATTGACTAGGGATATCTATATATATATATATAATTTTAAAAACTACTAAATGATCTGAAAAGTAGCAGAATAATGAGACTGTATGCATAAATTCACAACACCTCACTTTGTAGATCATATGAGGTGACCCAAAGAAGACTAATCAAAATAATTAGAAATAATAAGGGAAAGAGTACAAAAAACCATCAAGTCACGTGTTTAGTTCACATGCTCCCAATTCATCCTAGACTTGTTCAAATTACACAAAGATTTGAGGATTCGATTGTAGAAATTTTAGAATCAGGTCTTATGCATGTGCATTTGGTTAGAATGGCAAGCAAATGAGATATGTTGACCTAGATCTAATTGAAAGGTCTATAAGGCTCCATGTGGCTCGCTTTAATGCATCTAGTATCCCTTTAAATAATGCCCCCGACTATTGTTTGATCAATTGGGTGTGAATGTGTGGTTGCTCAACTTATCAGACAATTATAATCAGAACTAGAGATGAGATACATATTCAAAATGCTACAAGCAATTGTTTTGGTGAAGGATTTGAGTATTTATGGTCCGCAAACACATATGACGAGATATTTAGTCCTAGTAGTTGATCACTTTAAATGCTTCGTTCGATTGTGTATGTGCTTCGTATCAATACAGATGGTGTTGTTCTTCAAATCTAGGGTTTGGGCCCTATCACATCATAGAAGTGTGAAGATTACATCAAATACGATCTAGTCAACTAGTCATACTAGTTGCTCGGGGCAAGAGAAATTAAAAATTTATAAAGATGAAACCACATGATATGAGAACCATTCTCATATCATTTCATCAAAATCACAAGAGAGTAATAGAATTACCTCTTGTTGTGTGTTTGAGATCGCGTATGCCTCTAAGGGAAGAGACCTCCTGTCTCAAGTCCGATTCAACGAAGGATGCGCTTGTGGGCGCATGAATGGGATGTGTGATTTCCTCAATCCGAGTTGAAGATCCGAGCGCGGAGTCTCCTGATTTCATCCCACAAAATTTATGACCTTCCTCATGGGAGAGAAGCATCGAAGAAGGCAGAGATGCACGAGCAGTCGATTCAGCATCATAACGATGACGACTGTGAGGCTCTTTAGGTCAATAGGGTGTATGACCACAATATTGAGAGAGAGAGAGAGGGAGAGAGTGTGTGTGTATATATGAGAACAGGGAGAGAAAGAGAGTTGTTACTCTTATAATTGTTGTGTAGAAAATGAGCTAGTCTAACCTTTCTTTTATAATATATTAGATGTCCATGGATCTCAATCCATGTGCACACATAATCAATGGTTTCAGAACTGTCTTCTTCATGGTTTTATCATTAATTTTCTCATTCGGTCATTAGGAGTTGGTAACGATCACATGCTTTCCAAAAGCATATATCATACCTACACATTCTTGTCATGATTTCAATGTAAGACGACCATGCATGGAATTTGATCGTTCCCAATACCTCGTGAGTAAACTCATGTCTTTTGATTTATTAGTGAACCTGTATGATCCCTTTGAGAGATCATATTACTCATATGCCCTTGTATGCACACCAGATCGCTGGTGTATATACACTGATTAGGTCATCAACCTTATGGTCTACCTAATGTGCATACTTAGATATATAGCAATACATATGTCCCCGGTCAGAGGTTGCATGCCTATATTGTGACAACATATGATATAGGTCTTGGTTATCTCAATCTCTCAAGGTCAACTCTTTGACCTATCTCATATGACACCTCCAAATCTCTATTCCAATACAGAGGACCTACATAAAGAGGTTAGTCAGATATTAGCCTTTAGAGAAGGATTACCATCTCCTTCTTAGGCTGGAGATCCTTTCTTAATAATCATTTGACTGTGAATGATGAGTCCTCAATCTAACTCTTTAGATATCATCCAAGCTTCATCCTCTGTTTCAACCCTCGAATCAACAGCTGTATGATTATTAAGATGGTCATGGTACATAACCCCAATTGTATTAAGGGATCTTATAAGTGCATTCATTCATTTAATCTCAGACAAGGAGTGAAATAAACTAACAACCTTTATTGATATATCAAAGATTACAATAACATTTATCGTAGGAATGGTTCTCCCTGGGTTCACATGGTTAACAGTTCTATCTACATTCAGTAGTTCCAACAGTTGCTACATATGATAGGGATGATCTCATTCTTGTTGGTGTGCTCGATATGAGGTCCTAGTCAGGAATGGAATCTCCTAAGTTGAGGCTCGATTTAGCTTCAAATGTTGTCCTACAAATGCAAATGCTGCTCAAATAATGAGCCTCGATCGATTATCAAGTTAAAAATTAATAGTGAATGTATGAGCCACTAGTAGGTGAAAGATCAAGTTCTGAGATTTGTCCACCATGTGTGACCAAGTGTGTTCAGGTGATGTGCGAGATTAGACAAAATATGAATGGGACTTGAAATTGAAATGTAAGATCATGTGTGATTCAGTGACCAATGAAGATGAAAATTTAGAGAAGAGAGGGAGAAGAATTACAGAGAGGAGAGGATGAAGTGGGAGAAGAGAATGAAGGAAGAGAATACCTACTTGAATGGAGGAAGAAATTGTTTATAGATTAGAGTAGATGCTCGGAGAATCATGACCTCTACAGGTCAACGACGAGAGGATGAACTCCATGACGGAGGTGTTCACCATAGCACAGATCGCATCGATCCCCTCCTCTCCACATTGCTACAGCTCGATGAGGAACAATGAGCCTTGTCACTCTAACTTTAAACTCAGAGGTGAAAGGATAAAAATGGTGGACGGGTTTCATGAAGAAAATAAATTAACTCGATGCCATCTTGATAATAAATAAAATATTATAAGTTTTGTACAAAGTAAATATTATGTATATGTGCAATCGATGATCTATATTTTTGAGATTTTTATAAGTTATGACCATATCCCCCTAATTTATTACCTTATTAATCCAGTCAAAACTGACCTAGTGTTGAGGTTTAGGATCAGCCTGTTCAAATTTACATTTTTTATCCTTCTTTTCTTGTTTTTCTTATTTATTCTTTTATTTTAGTATAAATAATTACTAAATATATATTATTAACGAATGATTTTAATGTGTTAAAATATGAGAACTATTAGTTATTTACATGCATTTTACAAAGAATTAGACAAAATGAAGTAATAAAGGTGATGAATCATGGATACTCCATTCCCCTGTGTTTTATTTTTACTAGTCCCTTAGCAAACGCTTAATCTGAGAATAAGTGAAAGACAAAAAATAAAATAAAAGGAAAGAAATTAGAAGAATTTTTATCTTTAAATCAAATTTCACAAAAAACAAATTCGGTGGCATGGTAGATATCTTAGTATTAACGGTTTATTAAGACTTCCTTGGGATTAGGATTTAAGTCTCCATAATCCTGAAGTTCCACAAATTCCATTTAGGTTCACCTTAACGACCATCTCTGATCCGCTCATTCATGATGCAAACTCCCTGACCCTGAAATCATTTTGTTCTATGTCAGAAAGGTGTTAGCTCTTCCGACTTAAGAAAGTGAAAAATCAAACTTACCAATAGCAACACTCCCATAGGTCCCTTATCTAGCTGCTCTTTTCTCAAGGAGGGGGATATTCCTGTCTAAGGTTGGCTACATGTTAGTCCATAACAAGTGAAGGGAGAAGCTAAGAGAATGAGAATACAACTTGAGTGTGACAAGTATAGTCAAATCTCTTGAGAATACTAGCTAGTTTATCCATGTCTCCACAATGATACGCATGCTATATGAATCTTGGACTATTGTGGTATAAAAATTGATTTTTGTCTATTGGACCATCATGATCAAGAATATACTTTGAGGTTGGGCATATGTAATTTTATTATTATATATTGATCTTTTGTGTCCCAATGAATATATAATATTTTTTCCACCGATGTTTTACTGTCATAGATTAGTTGTTCTAGTAGAATTTTACTTTATGAAGCTTTGTTTCAACTCCGCAACTCACACCTTTAGAGGTAATGCCACCAGACATGGGTGAGAGTGCACCACTTAGAATGAATTACATTTCACAACCTCATTTAAGTCAAGCTAAGTACATAGTGCATAATTCCAAATTGGTTTATTGCTAACGAGTTAACCTCATGACACAAAGTTCTATACTTATGCAAGTCAAGTTAATTCTAAACATGGTCTTGTAGAACACAAAGAAGTAAGTCATTGACCTAAAGAGTCTCAACTCTAATTCTTAAGAAGTCTCTTTAGAGTTAAGTGGATTAACACCAGAACCAAGCTTCATCCTTCTGACTTAGTTCCATTCAGTTCAGGACTCAATCTTGTTCTTAAAAATGACAATGAATGCAACTATTTTTGATGAAGTAATTTTTGTCTAATTTAAACTTATTTTATTAATTTTAAAGAGTTTTGTAATTTCTAGTGAATTTTAATTTTTTTAATTTTTAGGTATTTTAAAAGAGGTAGTCAATTGAATGATTTCCATATTTACAAGAATTACGTACATATTTATAAATAACTTTATACCTAACAATATAAACCCTTATACAAGTTTTATACATCTTTTACAAAAGAATTTTATAACAAATTTTATACAATTATGGCTTTTATATATAATGGTTTTATAACATACTTATATATATACATATATTTAAATTATCACCATATTTATAGTTTTATACTGGTACTGGTTTTTTAAACCCAAAACTAAAAATTAACCCATAATTTTTTAGCCATATTATTAAAAATATAATAAAGTATAGTTATGACATCTAAAATATATATAGAATATATATGACACCTTGATATTTAATGAGAACTATGTCCTCATAGTGACCAAGAAGAAATAATGAAAGACATAAATCATGCGAAGTATAGACCGATGAAAAGAATACTATACTACAACAATGCAAATAACAAATGAAATAATAGTAGATGGCCATCCCCCATGTACATAGGATTAGTTAATCCTTAGTATATAACACTCTACAAATAATGGATAATCGAGGTTGAGATAATGTACTCACTCAACGATTTGGCTTGTCCGCCCAAACTTAGGGTAAAGTATCGCTAAGTGTAGAGAAGAATATTAGTAATTGAGGGACAAGCGAGAGAGAAGAAGATACATAGCATGATAATGTTAATAGATGATTTAACAACATTACCCTCCCCCCCCCCCCCCACACACAATACCTAGAGCAAGGTTACCTAGAGTATAAGTAGCAACAAGGGTAATAGAACAAAATGAATATAAACTACATCAGGTCTACACCCTCCTATACGTAGGATTTTGTATATCCTAATTATTTCAAAAACCTAAGTCAAACATGGGGTGTAAATAAAAAACTTAAGAAGGAAAAAAAGAACCATATATAAGGCGAAAATAACAAAAAAATCAGTGAGATAGAGTCAAGAAAAATCCTTTTTATGTGGATGATGAGTTATTGAGTCAATGAGATGTGCATCTACATCATGATCATCCTCAGTTGTATCCATATATGAAATAAAAATTCTCTAATTGGGGTTGTTGATGAATCCATTATTCAGTACCTTTATTCTTTCATTTTGACTAAAATCCTTGGTAAAATTCATGTAAATAATCACTAATTTCAACTAATTATCATTCTAACCACAAATATTAATATTATATATTTAACACTTATTTTACCCAAAATAAAAAAGTAAAGATAAAAAAGGAAAATAAAAGAAAAGAAGGCCATAGATATAAAATATATACAGACTAATTCTAACCCCAAGACCAGGTTAATATTTACTTGGTCGACAAAATAAATAAGTAGAGGGAGATAAGGATCCTAACCTATAAAAATAATATAAAATCAAGACCAAAAAATATAATTAAACGTATTTTTGATATTGTAAATATTTCACCAATTTTATTTATCACTTGTATCATTCCAAATGAAAACACTTCATTTATGAAAATTGTTCACAAAAATACAAGCTATTTTATAAAAATATCTAAGAAATAATTCAACACAAAAACAATTAATTACAATGGACCGAAAAAGCCGACTTCCTAGGTTCATAACTATTAATAGAAAACTTCAAACGGATCAAACTCATTTTAAACTTCGTTTTATTAATAATACTATTTATTAAAAAGATCGAAAAAATATTAGAGCAAAACTGATGAGTTTTGGCGTTTGGGACCCATTGTATATATGTACTATATGTAGAAACTTCTCGAATTTTTAATTAATTAATCGTAAATCCGATTAACTCATTTATTTTCTAAAAATCCTTTAAAAATGAATATAAAAATACAAAAATATAACTAATTCAAAATACGAATAAAATTCAAAGCCTCGAAGCCGCTACATAAAATTTTCCGGACCTCATAACTCGGCCGTATAAACTCCGAATTAAGCAAACTCAGTTTTAAAATCCATTTTATTTAATTATCTAATAAATGACACCGATTTCACTAAAATCAGAGTTAATATGGAAAATGTGAGTTTCGAGATCGTATATGTATATGTTGTACAATGTACCATAATTTATTATTATTTTATATGTTAATTTATATATTTATATACTTTATTAATATTTTAATATTAAAAATAAAATTTATTTATTTAATTTATTTATATAATTATTTGATAATTAATTAATAATTAATTATTCATTAATATATTTAATTAATTAATTCATTATTAATTATATAATTAAATTTTAATTATTTCTTTTAATTTAACATAAGTATTCAATTATCTAATTATTTATTTAATTTAATTTATTTATTGAATTATTTTTTCTTTTTTATCTCCCATACTTTCCCAATTCCCTTCTTCCCCCATCATCTTCCTCCGTCCCACTCCTGTGCATGCCACCTGATCTCCTTCTTCCGCCTCTTCCCCTCCACCGGCCAATCGACCTAACAGTCTCCCGTTGGCCATTAGGCCAATAGGCCAACCTCCTACCTTCACCCTCCATCAATAAAAAGACCCACAACCCCTGGAGTTCAAGCCATCTGCCATTTCACATCCATCTTCCTCCGAGCTCCTAGGTATTGAGAGAGAGTGACAGTCTTGATCCTTTGCCATCGAGCGAGGTCAAGGAGGAGGGGAGTATGCGTCATCCTGCTCCGGTGAGGTTCCTCCGCCGAGAGCTCGAGCCTTCGCAGAGCACCGCCACGTTGAGGTGACGATACTCTGGAGTTGCTGCTCTGGAATCCCAGGTGACAACAATCATTCACAACGTTGTCCATCCACGATCCAAGTAGGTTTCCGATTACCTTTCTCTCCATATCCTCTCTTCTATTTCTATTCTTCTCGAATCCTTTGTTCCTTTCCGTTTCCAATCTCTTTTCATCTCCGAGGTTAGAAACCTGGCTTCCGATCCATCCTTCTCTTATTCTGTCCTCCTCTCCTCTATACTTCGAGTGAAATCCATCTTGATCCTTCAACTTATCATCGTCCTTCGGCTTATAATCATTTCTCCATCATCTTCTCATCACTTAATTATCTAGGATTGGTTTTCGATCTAAGTTTGGAGCTCCTCTATCCAATTCCCCTGTTTATCTAATATCCTGGTTGAGGAATCAAACCTCGAGCCGATGGTCAACTGTAGGCCCTCATCTGGAGGTGAAAAGAATATCCTGATGCATCAGGAGTATCGACGCATGCACATGTAGTGCAACCAATAGACTGATACGCCTCTTGAGCAACTGAAGGCCGATCATCACATTCGGTGTAAATTTGGGCAACAACACTTTCATCGAGAGACACCATCGAGTATCAGGTCGAATGACCTGGAGATGTGCACATAATCAGAGCATAAATTATTGATCAGATCTGTGCATCGAACATACCTACACATGGGGATCAAGCTATCATCTAGATCACACTTGAAGGAGACGTATTGAGTAAATGTAGACTCCAAAATCATGAACAATAGCTATGCCCTTCAATCCATCACTTGGACCAAGTAGAAGCATTGCAACCATTGAGATTAGTCACACCTGAGCTGAAGCACCATTTCACTTTTGAGACATCAAAGACCACTGGGTATCTGGAGAAATCTCCATCCGATGCAAGTTAAAACACCTCCGAGATCAAGTCTTAACCTCCTGGAGTAGTTTTAATTAGGGAAGAACAGTCGCGCCCAGAATAGTTTCTAACCACCCTATCAACCTTCGCTCCGATGCTTCAGAAAACATCTCATCACATGGCCTGGATTAAGACACACATTGGTGTTTAGAGCCATGCTAACCTACCGCTTAAGGGGCGCATGTGCTTTGCACATGCATCATTGATTTCTTTGGACGTTTTGTAGAATTAGCCCCCATTATTCTATTATTCACGCATAGGTCACTGCCGAACTTCAGCACGTACGCGTACATGAGCTTACTTGGCGAATTTACGCGCAAACTCCTTCGAAATCTTTTAAAATACAAGCACGTGAGACAATACACACAAATTTGGATTTTTGTGCTGACACCCTTGCATTCCCTACATATTTCTTGTGCAACCCCCCGAATCCTTATTAATTACGTAATACCCCTCTATACTATATATAATACCACTATACATACCATCTTAAAACAAAATAAAATGCAAAACATAAGAAATATAAAAAATACGTATAAAATACCAGTATTATAATATATAAATTATTAAATAAATTTTGTAAAATAAAATAATTTTTATTAGTAACAAATCATTAAAATAAAAATATTAAAACACCTTTAAATATCCTACAAAATTATATACATTATATTTTGCTATATTTTACACATAAAACCAAAAAAATAAAAATTGACTAATAAAACCAATAAAAAAGTAAAATACATAAACACTTCAAAAATTCATAACTAAATAAATAAAAATCACAAAAATACACAATATATTGTTTTAAAGATAATTTCTCCTACTTTGCAAAAAAAGAAAATATTTTGTTACTATTTATTATATTACAAATCGAAAATAAAAAATATGTTTTCAATAAAAAAAATCAATTTTCAACATTAAAAATAAACCAAAATCTATTATAAAATCCTAAAAACCTTCAAAAAATCCATAAAAACAGGAAAATAAAATAAACATAAAAATCACGAAATTAAAATTAAATAAAAATTACAAAACATTTTCTAAAAATAATAAAAAATCATAAATTACTCAAAAATTACAAAAACATTATACATTTTTTTAAAAATCAATTAGAAATCCAGAAAAATCCCTAATAATAAAATTAAAATATGAAACCTTTTAGCTTATATTTCTGTAGTTTGGCCCTAGTTTTCACCAGTTTGCCTCCTTGAGTTCGACTGTCCTGTGCTTTATAGCTATACATCAAAGTTTAGGAGTATAAATAAAATTAAATAAAAAGATTAATTAAAAAATTGATATTTTCTGCAAAAATTCAAACTGTCACCACATGACGATTGTTTTTCTTTTTAGACTACATGATCGGTCGTGTTTTTAGATAGCGTCCTCGCCGGGGAGGCAACGTGAGGGTACAATAGACTTTAGGTTTAGGGTTTCTTTTCGCCATCTTCTTATTTTTCCTATCCTTACGCCTTTTTATTTCTGATTTATGCAGTACAGTTTGAAAAGCGTAAGACAGAACTGCAAAGCCGATTGGTTGGGATTTTCTATAATAAAAAAATTTGTTCGTAAGAAGGGGACCCTTTAGGGCATCCCGACTTGTGCCTTCCTCCCTTGCTCTTGTGGTCTAATTCACCGAGTGTCGTGCACTAGTTGAATCAGAGCACCCACCACAGTTTTCTTGCCTCATGATTTTTCTCAACGGTTTTCTGTGGCTTTTTTGAGGATAAATGCTTGTTAAGATTTCTTAATTTTTCCTTCTCTGCACAACTTTAGCTAGGTGCTTGCTTAGGTCGAATCACCTAGATGCTTGTGATCTTGGATAAAAATAAAAAAAAATAAAACATCGTTAGACGCTTTATGAAAATAATCAAAAAAGTGATAATCGAAAAATTAAAACAGGGGTTGCTAATTTTATCTGACCCTAAAAGGAAACGTATGGACTCCACTTGATTAGGGAGAGCAATCCCCAGTGAATGAATTACATGTACTCTCCAGATCTATGAGTGAGAGATGACCCTTAAGGTAGAGGACACCGCAGTAGCACGGTCCTCAAGTAACACGGGTAACCGGAAATGGTCTGTAATTACTCCCATACTAGTTAAGAATAGGTGATTTCTTGTAAGAACTCGAGATACTATTTTGGGGAAGTTTCGGGCACCTATTAGCTCACGCTAATATGTGAGAAGACTTGTCTGCCAAACAACCTAAAACTGACAAGATAAACGACCAAATGTTGACGGTCATCACCGGGTGAAGTTGGTGAATACAGGGTTTGCTTTGTGTTTGACTTGTGGTGTGAGTCCTTTTATTTCAGAGATCTTGGTCAACTATAATCTATCAAGATGATGGGTAGGAGATTGCTTCGGTCTACTTTGACTGATCAACTCTCTCGCGCACCTGCCCATTCATCCAGATCGGTTCGGAATGTCTCTCTTCCCAAATCGAAATCTACTCGAGTTGTTGAGACGAGAGTGCGGATGGAGCAGCCTGCACCTACTTCGGGAGCTGAGTTAGTTTTTACATCAAGATTAATGATCTTCCTGATTGAATCTGATTTTATCCTACTACTGCCAAAATTTTACGGGAAGTCGTACGAGGAACAATATGGACATCTTTATGAGTTAGAAGATATTTGCGGTACGAGATTCTATTCAGATATAACACCTGAGGATGCAATGATGAAAACCTTTCCCTTGACTCTCAAGGACGATCCTGCGAGATGGCTCCGACATTTGGGAAAGGAGAGAGCTAGTTGGGGTACTCCTCGAACAGCTTTTCTTAGGAAATTTTACCCCAATAGCCGAGCAAACTTAATTCATTCAATTATCAGAGATTTTTCGCATGATCCCCACGAGCCATTACAGAATATGTGGCCCCGATTTCAAACTCTCTTGAGGAGATTTCCGGATCACAGAATCTCTACAACTTAATTAGCTCAAATATTTTATCAAGGGATGACTACAGATCAGCAGGCATTGGTCGATGCCTCGTTCGGCAGTTTACACCGCAGTCTTGACAAGGATTCACTTTGGAATCTCTTCGGAGAGATTTCTGATGTCAAGATGGCACATGAAGAAGATCACATACCACTTCAATGTGATCCACCTCTCGCTGATTCAAGGATCACACATCATGTAGTTGATGTGGATACTGATGTAGAATTAAGGATGGACATTGAACCTGTAGTAGAGAGTTATCATCTTCAAATATTGACACATATTCCGTTTAGTTTTCTACCAAATTATGGGTTGGTTCCATGCTTTCCACTTCAGGAGTCTTGGATAACTATTACGTAGGTATTCCAAGATACCAAGCGAGAGCCAATGCTGTTTCAGTTGTCTTATCAGCCGATTCAGTTTCCATATCAGGACCAGTGCCATGAGCAGCCTCAGGAGCATTTCAACTCAGACTCATTTGATCATTTTGAGCATCTTTAGCAGCATGAGATGGATGTGGGACATTACTTCGAGAGTCCTGATATAGATGGTTCCACATTCAATCACTTAGTCCATTTAATTCATGAGCAGACCGCCTATCGTAGATAGCAGATGGACACCTTTAGAGAATTTATTACTAGCATTGTCACAGAGCAGAGATCAGTTTCAGATTTTGCCGCTTCACATGAGTCGTTGAAGGAGCATACAATTGGCAACAACACAGGTGTACATTTAGATTCTGATTTTCTTCATAGTGAAAGCGAAAAATCACAAACAAAATGGAAAAAAAGAGAAAATCTTGAAAAAGGAATAAACACAAGAATCCTGACTCTTTTGACGGATCTCGAGCTTCTACTATTCATGGAGCTAGTCCCTATTTTAGAAAAAGAATTTCTTCTCCTTCTTATCCTCTGAGTGTACAGACTGGCATCGAGGATGTACAAATACCCTTCTCAGATGCTCTAAATCTAGGGAAGGGAGAAAAATTAGAAAATTTCAAAAAGATCCAAGATTCGGAATTTACGAAAGAGATGCTAGACAAAATTCAGATCAAACTTACTCTTTCGGAGGCATTGGTCCACATTCCTCTTCTTTAGAAATGCCTGAAGTAGCATACTACACCTTAAAGAAAGAAGAGGCGTAATCACTTCTCTAAGAAACAAGTGTTGACCATTGCCACTTGTTGCGCCATCCAGCACACATCTCCCACGAAGAAAAAGATATACATGGGAACACCATTTGTTAGTTGTCAGATTTCATATCACAAATTCGAGCACACCTTATTGGACAACGGGTCATCAATGAATAGTTTACCCTTCTATCTTATCGAGACTCTTCATCTAGAGCCTCAAAGTGAGGCAGAATGATTCTTTAGTTTCCAGATCGATCGATCAAGAGGTCGAAGGGTATACTTAAGGACATTGTCGTGATGGTACAAGGTATGAAATTCACTGTGGATTTTGTTGTCTTAGACTCTGACTCCTCAGTACCATCACATGATGATGATGTTATTCTTGGTCGGTCTTTTCTGGGTGCAGCCAATGCCAAGGCCGTAATTGATTATGGGACAGACTTTGTCACGTTCCCTTCTAGCAGCATAGTGTCGACTTCCGAGCCAACAGAGACTCTACCAACAGACAAATGTACTTCCAGGCCATCAGAGATAAAGGCATGTGGGATCGTCGATGAGATACGACATGATCGTATTCCTCCTGATTCTACAGAGACCCAAGATATCTTTTCTCGAGAGGAAAACTTAGAGAGCAAATCTTCTGGTGATCCGAATACACATGTTTGGAGATGTGTTGACGAGATCCCTAGTATCTACGCCATCGAAACTAAACTGTTGGTGGCACATACTTCGAAGGCCAAACCTGATCCAATTTAAGATCCTTCATTCGAGCCTTTCAGTATTAAAGTTGTTGAGCTCTCTTTCATGCAGATTCAAAAAAGGGCTTAGTTGGTGACGAGATTAATCAGATTGAATCAGAATTTTACCTCTTTCTTGATTTTGCTTTAAAGACCATCGAACATCTTTCAGAGGTAGGTTATGTCCTTCTTTTCGGCCATCTAGGCCTCTCCTCACTGGTCGACATAGACCAGGGATTCTCCAATTCGGATATGGATATCTCTGAGGATGACCCTGATGCTGACCTGACTCTTGTATATTATATTGTTCCTCGGTCACGCAAGAAGGCCACTTTTCGGCTTCCTTAAGCTGTACAGTTCGTTCACTTTTGTACATATGTACTTTTGATTTTCATTCTTTCTTCATTCCGTTTGTCTTACACCCTTATAGGATGCTCTTTATCCTAAGTATAAAGGGGGTGTAGAAACCATTGTTGTTCGTATCATTCTGTTTTATTACCCCTGTTGTTGCTTATACTTAGGGTGTGCTTTTATCCTAAGTATGGGGGGGATGTCGCATATTATCAGCTTTTTGATTGTCGTTGGTTTTTGTATCGTCTGCTCTCTCGCTTGGTCCCTCACCTTTTGATCTTTGTCTCTATAATTGAGGATATTTTACCCTAAGTATAGGGGGGACAAGATGAGCCATTGAGTATGTACATTCTCTTGACCTCGACCATCTTCGATTTTGAGTATGCTATCCTTAGGAGTACTTGACCCTAAGTATAGAAGAGATGATTAACTTCTATTCATTTATTCATTTTTCTTTGAGTCATTGTAGTATAGGATTCTTTTCACCGATCTATACTTAGCCCGAGTTATGTCTTCCTTTGCCCATTCTTTGGTCACTATGAGGACATAGTCTACGCTAAGTATAGGGGGTGTCGTATACATGCTACATATACTTTAGAAGCCATAACTTGTACTTTATTGTATTTTTAATAATAAGGCTCTCTAAAAGTATGGGTGTGTATTTTGGTTTTTTTTAAAAAAACTCAAGAAAACCATTTAATATGACTCATAAAAATTGGTTTAAAGTTGTATAAAATTGTTGTAAAATTCTTTGATAAAATCCTTAATTATGTAAAACTTGTAAAAAGTTCTTGTAAAATCATGTATAAAAGCCGTAGAATCTTGTATATAAAAGTTGTATAAATCCTTTGTAAAACATACCAAATCCGTGTAAAATTTATGTAAATTGAATTAATCTACTAACTCTTTCAAAAGACCCTAAAAACTAAAAAAAGTTTTAAAATTCATAAGAATTGCAAACATCTTTAAAAATCACTTAAAAAGTTTAATTCAAAAAATTCACTTCATAAAAAAAATTTTGTTGCATTCATTAGCATTTTTCATAATAAGTTTGATTCTTGAACCAAATGGAACTAAGTCCGAGAGATGGAGCTTGGTTTAGTCCTTAATCGACTTAATTCTAAAGTGACTTTATTAGGAACTGTAATTGAGACTCTTCAGGTCTTTTGGATTTAATTTTTTGGGTTCCATGAGACCATGTTTGGAATTCAACTTGAAAGTGCCTAAGTAGGATACCTAGTCTCATCCATTTAACTATTCTCCATTTAAATCAATTTTGAACTCATGCACTCTACACTTAGCTCGACTTGCATGGGGCTGCGAAGGGCAATCCATATTGGTGGTATGTTTCCATCCTTGTCTAGTGGCGTTGACGTCTAAAGACGGGAGAGATTGGGGTTGAAATAAAGCTTCGGATGAGGGAAGGATCTGCTGGCACATTTTTCCAAGATCCCAAGAAATGGACGGAATGAAACAATGCTATATCCGTCGGGGCATAAAAGACCTATGCAGTGCAACAATTATTTCTACCAAAAAGAAGTCAGATACACCAAACACCAACAATTACCACAATGGTCCGAGCTTCAGAAAGTCTGCATGTCTTAGTGGAGACTTGGCTATACTAGCCAGGCTTCACAGGAGATGTGATTATACTGATCACACTCTAGTTCTCTTCTCATTCTTCTATCTTCTTACTCTATTCGATTGTGGACACAACATGACTTGACCTTAGAAGGAAATACCCCCTCCTCGAGGATCAAGTAGCTGGATGATGGCCCAATGGGAGTGTATTACTAGGATGGGTGGTTTCCTCGCTTCTCTATAGCGGGAAGAGCTAAAACCTTTCATACACAATGCAGATTGCTTTCAAAGCTGAAACGTTTATGTGATGAATAGGTGGATCTGAGCTAGCTGCTAAGGTGAACCTGGATAAGTATTTGTGGAACTTGAGGCTTGTCAAGGCTTAAATCCTAATTTTAATAGAGTCCCGACACATTATTAATCCAAAGATCTAATCCAAGTTCTAGATTTTTGGTAAATTGAGATTCGGTTTAAAGAAACAAGCATGTTCTAGGTTCTTTTCTTTTTTCTTTTCTTTTTCTTTTTGCTTGCACTTAATTATAGAATAAGTGTTTGCAAAGGGACTAGCAAAGGTAAAGTATAGGGGAATGATGAATCCATGATTCATCGCCTTTATTCTTTCATTTTGGCTAAAATCCTTGATAAAATGCATGTACATAATCACTAAATCCAACTAATTATCATTCTAACCAAAAATATTAATATTATATATTTGACATTTATTTTACCCAAAATAAAATAATAAAAATAAAAAGAAAAATTAAACAAAAGAAGGTTGTAGATATAAAATATGTACAGACTGATCCTAACACCGAGACCAGGTTATATTGACTTAGTTGACAAAATAAATAGGTAGGGAGATATAAGGATCCTAATCTATAAAAATAATAGGTACATACTCATCCTAACCCTGAGACCAGGTTAATATTGACGTGGTTGACAAAATAAATAAGTAGGGGGATAAGGATCCTAACCTATAAAAATAACAGAAAATCAAGACCAAAAATATAATTAAACGCATTTTCACATTGTAAATATTTCACCTATTTTATTTATCACTTATATCATTCCAAACTAAAACACTTCTTTCATAAAAGCTGTCCACAAAAATATATATTACTTTATAAAAATATCAGAAAAATAATTCAACATAAAAAATAATTAATACAATGGATTGAAAAAGCCGCAAAGTCGACTTCCGAGTTTCATAACTATTTACTGAAAATTCCAAAAAGATCAAACTCACTTTTAAACTTCATTTTATTATTAAAACTATTTATTAAGAATATCGGAAAAATATTAGAATAAAATCGACGAGTTTTTGGCGTTTGGGACCCGTTGTATATATGTACTATATGTAGAAACTTCTCGGATTTTTAATTAATTAACCGTAAGTCTGATTAAATTAATTTTTTTTCTAGAAATCCTCTAAAAATGAATATAAAATATAAAAATATAACTAAGCCAAAATACCGATAAAACCTGAAGCCACAAAGCCACTACCTAAATTTTCCAGACCTCATAACTTGGCCATATGAACTCTGAATTAAGCAAACTCAGATTTAAAATCCATTTTATTTAATTATCTACAAAATAACACTGATTTCTCTAAAATCAGAGTTAATATGAAAATGTTGGCTTCGGGACCGTATTACTATATGTTGTATAAGGTACCGTAGTTTATTATTATTTTTATATGTTAATTTATATATTTATATACTTCATTAATATTTTAATATTAAAAATTAAAATTATTTATTTATTCATTCATTTATTTATTTTTATTTATTTAGTATTTAATTATTAATATGTATTTATTAAGATATTTAATTAATTCATTAATTATTAAATACATAATTAATTTTCCAATTATTTCTTTTAATTTAACATAAGTATTTAATTATCTAATTAATTAATTAATTATTTTTTCTTTTTTATCTCTCCTACTTTCCCAGTTCCCTTCTTCCCCCGTCGTCTTCCTTCTTCTTCCTCCATCCCGCTCCTACGCATGCTACCCGATCTCCCTCTCTGCCACTTCTCCTCCATCGGCAAACTGACCTAAAGGTCGGCCGTTGGCCGTTAGGCCAGTAGGCCAACCTCTTACCTTCACTTAATTATCATTGTCTTTCGGCTTATAATCATTTCTCCATCATCTTCTCATCACTTAATTATCTAGGATTGGTTTTCGATCTGAGTTTAGAACTCCTCTATCCAATTCCCCCATTTATATAATATCCTGATCGAGAATTCAAACCTCGAGCCGATGGTCAACTGCAGGTCCTTATCTGGAGGTGACATGAATATCCTGAAGCATCAGGAGTATCGACACATGCACATGTAGAGTAACCAATAGACTGATATGCCTCCTGAGCAACTAAAGGCCGATCATCGCCTTCGGTGTAAATTTGGGCAACAACACTTTCGTCGAGAGACACCATCGAGTACCACGCCGAATGACCTGGAGATGTGCACGTCAACGAAGCATAAATCACCGATCAGATATGTGCATCGAACACACCTGCATATGGAGATCAAGCTATCATCTAGATCACATTTGAAGGAGATGTATTGAGTATCTATAGACTCCAAAATCACGAAAAATAGCTATGCCCTTTGATCCATCCCTTGGACCGAGTCGATGCATTGCAATCAATTGAGATTAGTGACACCCGAGCTGAAGTACCATTTCACTTTCGAGACATCAACGACCACCAGATATCTGGAGAAATCTCCATCTGACGCAAGTTGAAACACCTCCGAGATCAAGTCATAACCACCTAGAGTAGTTTCAATTGGGGAAGAATAGTCGCGCCCAGAATAGTTTCTAACTATCCGTTCAACCTTCGATTCGATGCTTCATAAAACTTCTCATCGCACGGCCTTGACTAAGACACTCGTTGGTGTTTAATGCCATGCTACCCCATCACTTAAGGGGCGTATATGCTTTGCACGTACGTCATTTATTTTTTTCGACGTTTTGCCGGATTAGCCCCCGACATCCTATTATTCATGCATAGGTCCCTACCGAACTTCAGCACGTGCGTGCGCACGAGCTTACTTGGAGAATTTGTCTGCAAGTTCATGCACGTGAGACTGGATGCACAAGCTTGGACTTTTGCGCTGACGCCCCTACATTCCCTACATACTTCATGCACAACGCCACGATACCCTATTAATTACATAATACCCCTCTAGACTATATATAATACAACTATATATACCATCTTAAAACAAAATAAAATACAAAACATAATACATCTTAAAAATACATATTCAATACCGATATTATACTATATACAACATTAAATATATTTGAAAAAAAATAATTTCTATTAATAATAAATCATTTAAAATAAAAAATATTAAAACACCTTTAAAAATGATACAAAAATTATATACAGTTTATTTTGCTATATTTTACATATAAAAACAAAAAATTAATAATAAAACCAAAAAAATATATAAAAACTTTAAAAATGCATAACTAAATGAATAAAAATCACATAAAAAGTAAAATATATAGTTTTAAAAATAATTTCTCCTACTTTGGAATAAAAATAAAAAATATATATATTTTTCTACTGTTACTATATTAAAAATCTGAAATAAAAAATCTGTTTTTAATAAAAAAATCATTTTTCAAATTAAAAATAAACCAAAATCTATAAAAAAACCAAAAAACCTTCTAAAAATCCATAAAAATAGGAAAACAAAATAACATACAAATATCAAAATAAAAATTAAATAAAAATTACGAAACTTTTTCGAAAAATGTTAAAAATTCATAAAATACTCAAAAAACACAAAAACAATATAAATTTGATTAAAAATCAAATAAAAATCCATAAAAATCTTTAAAAGAAAAATAAAAATAGGAAACTTTTTACCTTAGATTTTCTAAAATTTAACCCTAGTTTTCAACAGTTTCCCTCCATGAGTTCGACACTCTCGTGCTTTATCACTATACATCAAGTTTTAGGACTATAAATAAAATTAAATAAAAAGATTAACTAAAAAATTAATCTTTTCTGAAAAATTCGAGCGGTCACCGCAACGACAGTTGTTTATCTTTTTAGACAACACGATTGGTCATGTTTAGACGCAAGAGAACTTAGCACTATTTTGAATGACATATGTGCTGACTTAAGAAAGAACAACAAGCTCTTTAGAATAAAAAATTACTACCTCAAAAACTTCAGAATCACTAAAATACACTACAAAAAGGAGTGATTGGCGTGCACATGGTGTCTTGTGATGTACACGTCGATCGCATGCCAAGTGCATGCCCATACCTTGGGCGAGCATATGTGCTCTCCCGAATGGTGTTCGCCAAATGGAGGGTCGCTAGGGCATGTGGACGAGCACCTGCATACTCCAGGTGCTCGCCCAACCTAAGCATGTGCACAATTGTGATCGCTAAAGGCTCACTCACGTTCATGATGGCGAGCCAATACAGAGCACTGGAAGAGCACATGTGCTCACCCAAGCTAAAGAACATAAAAAAATATACAGGCACGATGGGGTTTAGATGCCCCGTCGAACCTGTATAGCCTCCCAAGAAACCACTGCAGGTGCTAATTAGAGTTGAGAAAAGTACTTTTAATGTGCCATCCATTCAATTAATTCAAGTAACTTGTGTCTGCCAAACTCACATAATATATATGAACTTACGAACTAAACATATAAGATAATATACAATTTCAGTATATGCATCACATTTAACAGCTAAATATAATACCAATATATTTTTAAAATGTTCGACAAGTACAAGTACAACTAATTTTATTTTGAAAGTTCATACAGATTAAAAGATTTGCTGAAAATCCCAACAAAACAAGATAAAAACCACCAGTCATTTCTTTTTGATCTAAATATTTATGAGATTAAACCCTGCTTCTCCTTCTCCTTCTCCTTAAATCTGGCAAACATGTATGCCTCTTCTTCTAGGTCATTCTCCTCCTCCTCTTCATCTGATTCAATCTCCTCATATTAAGATGCACGCCCTTGTGACCTATTTTATGGAAGATATACATATATATATATGATATGCAATTGAGGATATTGAAATATAAAATTATTAGAGTTTAGAAGGACAATACTTACATGTACATCGAGAAACCTTGCTGGAGCTTCCTCACAGTCTCCACCATCATCAGCGTTATGACTCCATCTGCGATGATGGCTGTGATGACTGTGGCTGTGAATACGATTGTTGGCCATAAGAGGAATATGAATGACGATGTTCCTCCACATAGTATGAAGGAAGACCATCAAGCATCTACTTCCTATTCGTCACAACATCCCTCTCCTCCAACACCTATTAAAATTTTTATGGTTTAATATGAATATATAGTTAAAAATTGAATATACTAAAATAATATTTATCTATAACTGTTTCTAAATTGTTTTATCAAATGGTGGTTGTTCCCTATTAGGATCTCCACCCCATTTCTCTACAGTTAGTGCCAAATAACAATCCTGAAATACAAGTCAAAAAATATAAGAAATAATTATATTATATCTATCAAATTACTTATATATAAAAATACTAACCAACAATTCTCCTTCTTCACGAGTGGACCATTGAGACTCTCCATCTTTCCCATTCATGTGGGACCTAGACCACCACTCTTGAAAAGAGGGTTCTCTTTCCAACCTTGTCTCCTGAAAAATAGATATAAACAATAAAAACAGAATGGGGCTATAATAACATAGTATTTAATATCTAATTTCTAATAAGAAAGTACCAACTCCGCTCTAATTTGATTGTGTCTTTTTGAGCCACTGGTCAATTTGATCATCAATTTTGACGGTTTATCCCGTCTTCTATCTCTTCCTGAACATAAGTCCCAAATGGACATGTGAATGTAGTCTTGTCCTGGTCTTCGAGCGCAATGGCCACCTTATTGTAGCCAGAGTACCCGTCAAGAAAGCAGTAATGACTCTTCCCAGCTAGCCTCTCTATAATCTGATCAATAAAATACAGCAGCAAATGATCCTTCTTGGTGGCCTGATTCAATCTTCTATAGTCCACACAGACCCTCCAAGAAGTGGGTACCCGGGTAGCTATCTCCTCTCCAGACTCACTCACAACAGTAGTGATGCCCGTCTTCTTGGGAACCACATGTAATGGACTAACCCATTTGGAGTCAGAGATGGGGTAGATAAAATCGATGCTCTCCACCATTTTGAGATTTCTTTCATGACAACCTCTCAAAGATTCGAGTTTAGCCGTTGATGTAACTCACGCGATGGCTTGGTGTCCTCTTCGAGATAGATATGGTGGGAGCACAAGGCCGGACTTATCCCCTGGAGATCATCTACACTCCATCCTATCGCCTTGCGGTTCTTCTCAGAAACTCCATCAAACGAGATTCTTGTTCTCCAATCAAATCTGCTGAGATAGAGACTAGGTACATCTCATGCTCACCCATAAGGAACTTATACTTCAGCAACTACGGCAAAGGCTTCAGTTATGGACAACTGGGAACTAGCAAATCTGGCTTCTGAAATGTCTGAGTGAAAGCAACCAAATCTGCGTGGGAGAACTCTCGCTAATCATGAAAAGTTGGTGTAGACTGCCCTGCTGGTGTATCTGTAATCTTCGTCGGATCAGTCTCCACCCTAGCTGTTGGTTCTATAGGAATCAGACAAGGTATCAACTCATCAAATTCGGCCCAATCCATATCTAACTCCGAGGGATCTGAATCATCAGAAAATATAATCTACATCACTATCCTGAACATGGTCCACAACCTTGAATGTGTCCTCTGCCAAGAGTATGCTCTCCAAGCTCTCCTCTACTGGGATCTGGGAATCTGTAGAGTCTGAATGTGAGAGGATGGCTCGTGAAACGGGATCAGACCAAGCGGCTTCATCATCAGTAATCACAAAATCGCACTCCCAGTGGAAGTCTCGCTCTACCTCTGGCATCTGCTCTGAATCGTTGTTCTTCTCTAAGCAGGTTGAATCTCGTGCTCTAGTCTCATCGATCGTCTCTATTTGTATACTCTCTCCCTCGAAGTAAAAGTATGCCTTCCCACTGTCATGGTCGGACACCGCCTTGGCTGTGTCCAAGAATGGACGTCCTAGAATGATGGGGTATCCGTCACAGACTCAGGGATCTCCATGTCCAACACAACAAAGTCCATAGGGAATTTCATGCCCTGAATTGTGACGACCACGTCCTTCAACGACCCCTTCGACCTCTTTACAGATCTATCAGCAAACTGATGGACTGTCCTTCTCTGTCGGAGAGGGCCAAACTCGAACCGGTCGAGTAAGGCAGCCGAAAGGAGGTTGATGGAAGAGCCGCTGTTAATAGAGTCCGATCGAATCTCTGCTCATGGATATGGCATTTGACATAGGGATCTCCTGCATCTGGCCTCTTGGCTAGCAGACAGTTCTGGACGGCGAAGCAGGTGGCATGAGTGAGCACATGGATCTCTGCATGATGGTTCCTCTTCTTCCCGTGGATGGTAGTCTTCTCTCTCAGGTTCCTCTGGAAGAGAGGGATATGCTCAAGTGCCTCCTGTAGAGTCAGCTGAATCTGAAATCTATCGATCATCTGCTAGCTGAACTCTAGTTGCTGTGATTTTTTTTTGTATTTTCTTTTTTATTCCCCTTAGCCAAGTGGAGTTCTTGAGGAAAGGGGATGGCTGGGCCATCCTCAGATAGAGGGCTAGGAATGGGTCCCTGCTGCTGTAAAGAAGTAGAATCCATACAAATATTACTATGAATCACATATGGACTCGAAGATGAAGAACCCTTTCCTTTATTAATTTTTTGGAGTTTTCTATAGAGTCCTGTGGTACAGAGATTGAAGGAAATACAAGTGGAATAGCAGGGGTGGCCTCAGTACCACCCACAACACCACGAACTACGGCATCAACACCACACTCTGGCTCAACATCTGAACATATGGTGGCATCAGTACCACCCTCTGTAACTGGTGACACGACGGCCTCAGTACCGTCGGTTGGATCAACATCCTTGATGGTGTCAACACCACCGTCATCATCATCATCATCATGAGCGGCATCGGCACCGCTATCCTCCTCGTTTGGCGCTCGAGCATCCTCATGGTGTCGTCGCTCAGACGAAGCACCATCGGCTGGCATCCTACCGCTCCTAAGTGTAACAAAGTCAAGATCAAATGTATATGAAGCAATATCACCCAATGAGTCACTAGGAGTGGTAACCTCTATGAATTGTACCCGCTCAAACTTTCTCTTCAGGTTGTTCGGGTTTGGCTAGATCTGAGCAGGTATGGCAGCCTTGCCCTTAATGATCTCCCTCATCTCCTAGCGGAACTTGTCCATCTCCTGCCTGAAAACGGCCTGCTCATCAGAAAGAAGGCGGGCTAAGTCATCGAGTGATGGGTTCTCATAGGCTGGCCCATGAAAACCGGATGGGTTGCCTCTCTGGAAGTGATGTTGTTGCTGGGAAGGATGAGGGGGATACTGAGAGTATTGCTAAGGCTGCTGCTGGTGCAGCCTCCACAGTTGTCCCTACTGGTAGGGTCGAGGACCTTGCTGGTAATGTTGTTGTTGCTGTGGATGGTGTCGGAACTGGGGTTGCTGCTGAGACTAGCCGAATTTCCCACCCTGAACTGGAGGCTGCTGCCGAGAAGAGGTACCTTCGCTCGACCACCGGAATCTGGGATGGTCTTGATGGATCCGAGGCTGCTGTCGATCGTAGCAAATCCCATTGACTTCCATCAACAACTCCTGATCGACAGGGGGTGAAGGAAGGACTACTAGGGGCTGCTCCTGCTGATACACCACCATCTAAGTGTCCTGAGATGGCGGTGGCTGAATGTACTGGTGCTGCGGCTGCTGTAATGGCTCCGCCTGAATATGGTGGACCTCACTGTAATGGGCGGAGGGCTGGGTCGAGCTGCTGATGCTGGGGTCATCCCATGACCTGAGATAGGTTGAGAAGCCGTCTGTGCCTCTTGGAGACACATGATCTGGGTCTTCAGGTCACTCAATGTGTGTGCCATTTGATCAATCTGTGACATGCCCTGGCACTGCTTCTTCTCAATGATCTCGATGCGGTCCAACTTCTCACTGATGATGCCTATATCAGCAGCTGACGACTCTGCCTATGATGCGACTGCTGACAATGTGGAAGGACCTGCATCGACCCGTGATATCCTCTGATAGGTCACAACCTGAGGTGGGGGCTTCCCCTGAGTGTAAAGATGGGTTTGGGACATGACGGTGTAGTTCTCAACCATCTACTCATATATGGACCAGACTGAATACTTATCCTTGGCAAAGTAGGATCCCGCACAGGAAGCATTCACGAGCCTCTGTAGCTCCAGTGTCAGCCGACAAAAGAAACTCTACACAAGGTTGGGCTTGGATATGTCATGGTGTGGACACCAGTCAATAAGCTCTCGGAAGCGGTCCCATGCTTCATGAAATTGCTTGTTGGGAAGCATGGAGAAGTTGTTGATGAGTGCTCGAGCTACTTTCATCCGGTCGAGTAGATAGTACTTGTTCAAGTACTTGTTCTGGAGTTGTTCCCACGAAGTGACATATCTTCCCAAATGCTTCAGCCAGTAGGCTGCTCTATCTACTTGGGAGAATGGAAAAGCCATCATCTTGATGGTATCATCCTCTACGTATCTATCGTGGATCGTGATGCAGATCATCTCAAACTCCTGGAGATGCAGATGCGGCTCCTCGGTGGCTAGCCCATGAAATCTAGGCAACAACTGAATCGTCTGAGGAGGGAACTTGAAATCTCCTAGGATCGCTGGAATCTGAATCCAATGGTGTGTCAGAGTTGCACCAGGGTTGTGCAACTCTCTCATCGGGCAGGCTGCTCGGACTGGCTCCTGTGGCTCATCTAGATTTGGTCCATCTCCTCCTCCAATCTTTGTTATCTCTCCATTTTTTGGTCTCGGCTCTCTGAAGTCATCTCGCGTCTAGGCCATCTCTCTGCACATGTCAGCCATGAAAGCTCCATGGTCTCTGATCTATCATTGCACAGTCTCCAAAGAAGCTAACAGGGTGTTGTTGATTGCGCCATGATCTAGAACATATGTGGTTGTCTGGGCTAGTCCATCGGTGCGCTCCTCGCTTCTAGCCATCTCTTGGGTCTCTGCAAAGGCAAAAGACCCAAACTCAGGTGCCGTCAAATGAATATTTATCTGCTCCGGTCTGTACTCGGGCACCTCGGGAGTGGAAGAAGGGTGGTCGAGGGGGAACATGGCAGAGTCGAACTTGGGTTCGGAGAGCAGGTCTGGGATCTCACAAACCAACCTAGATGAATGGGGCGGAGTGCTTGAAAGCAGTACAACCAATGGCCGCCTAAGGGAACTCCAGCCCATCATCGTGATATGGAGATAAAGGCGGATGGGATCTGGAAATAAACAAGATCAGAAAATAAACCCCCAATTAACCTACTAAACACTGAGAGGTGATGAGCATCAAGGTTCGGTCTTTTATCTTGTCGATTTTATTTTAGGTGATAATTCAGTCTAGCAGAGCGATTAAGCGAGCTGGTAGGAACCCGATGCTCTGAGGAAACTGGCCCAATCCCAAAGCTAGATCTTTCCTAGCCAGTACAAGTTACGGACCGTTTACCGGCTACCCGATCAACTCGCTTTGTTAAGGATATCACAGCCCGCTTTACCAGAAACCGGAGAGATACTCACTAGAGAACAACTAACCCCAAGACCAGTAGTCTGATGAAAGTTCAGGGATGGCTCTAGCCTAGTGTGCGGGTCACTCTCTCGCGCATGCAAACCAAACAATGAAGGGATTTCTCTCCCAAGACAGATTTTTAAGTTGAGTGTCTTTTACGATCAAGTGCGTTTAGCAGTCCCAATTTATGGTTTTCCCCTTTTTAATATATTTTTCAATAATCAAACAAACTCTTAACGATTTTTTTGATCTCTTGGTTATTTTAAGTAAAAAAACAGGGTGAGAAGTCGAAAAAGCCGATGCGCAGCCAAATACGATGATTCATGCAAAGTCAGAGATGCGTACCTATCGCCATCACTTACATGCAGGGTGATCCATGCATAAATAAAAGACAGAAATAAAACTACCTATATGATGCAAGAATAAAACGGCCTTAGATGAGAAATTTCTGCACGCGAAGAAAAGTAGCTAACATGTCACAGAGAGAGGTCGGAGTCTGATCTCTGATGGCGATCGGTGTCTACCACAATGGCTCATGCACTGATGAATCTATGATTCATCACTCTTAAAGATGAAAATAGAGTCTTGTTCCCGAGTAATTAGTTGCATATTTCCACTTATATTTCATAATTAGCATTCATGCATGCATAAGTAATATATGCATTTTAGTATTCACATTTGCATTAAATGAGAAGCCCAATTCACTTGTAAATATTCATCATATTTCACCTATATTATACTCACTCCAAAACCAATAAAATCAACTCCACACTACATATATATTACTGACAAATAATATAAGGAAAATACAAAAAATTTCTAACTTGAATAATTACCCAACAAAACCCCAAACCTAGTTGGAGACCTTAGACTCTAGAATACACATATCTCTCTCAGACAACCTCCAATCTAGGTCTACTCACTTTTAAATTAATACACATTAAAAAACCTTCAAAATGAGACCAATTTCATTTAAATCGGAGCTCGTATGCAAAACATGGGTTTTGGGACCCCATTGTACACTATATGTATGTACATTTGTACCCTTGTATTTTAGTACTTTATTTGACTCATTTCCATTTTTGGTCAACATGAAACTTTAAGATCTCATCGAGATCTACAACTTTCATGTTTTGAGTTTTTCCAAATTCTGCCATCTTCTCTCACTTATCTCACATTTTCTTTCAGCCATCCAGATCAGGCCATGTGGCGCCCTCTACTTGCGCCACGCGACCCGCTCATAGCGCGCCACGTGCCCCTCTTTCTCCACCGTCCGATGGTGCCTTCTCCTTCTAAATCCCAGCCATCTATGCCACATCAAACCTCGATCGCTTGATCAAGGCCCAGATCGCATCTGGGCCGCTCACAAACGCCCTCATCTCATTGTGCCATGCCGCGCACTCCACAACCACCTAATGGCCTCCCCTTCTTCAGATCCAAGCCGCTCATCCCCGCCTCAATACCAACCCTTGGATCATTGACCAGATATCATCTCAGTCGTTAATGCCCGCCTCATCCATAGCCCTCCACATGGCATGCTCGTGGCCATTGGATCATCGTCTTAAGGACCAGATCACCACCGTTCAATCCGCCCCATTTCTCGACCCTTGGATGATGGTCCATATCACATATGGTTCGTCCTTTAGCACCCTCACCTACTCTCACCATGTGTCTCATCCTCAAACCTTGATCATCCTTCCATTTGATCTAATCTGAGCTGCTTGTGAGTGTCCGCCTCTCAACCATTGGATCACAAGTTCCAACGGCTGAGAAGTCGTCTCCTACCTCTGGCCTCCTTCCTCGCGCATGTCTCCCACTTTGCCTACTCGCCAGCCCCTTCCTATTTTCTCCACCACTACAACCACCATCTGCACCCATTGACCGCTCCACGATGAAGCCCACACCTCCACCATCCTCACCGGCGACCTGAACCCCATGATGCCCGCTCCTTCCCTCCACAAACTCCATGTACACCAGCCTCTCCATCACCTGCACCTCCATATCTTCCCTATAAATTCCCCGCCTCCGGCCAACTTTCACCTCATCCGCCATAGCAGGAGGCACCCCCGAGCTCTACTCTCCTCATCGGTGATAGCGATTGGGAAGGACATCGAGAAAAGACGGTCGACTACCTCTGGCGAGATCCGCGGCACACCTCTGTCGTGTAGCAGCTCTTCTAATGAGCTTCTCGAGCTTGGGACGCTACCGACCCTTGAGCAAAGACCAAGAAGTTCTTCTCTGAGATTCTGACCCCAGGTAGACTCCTCCATCCTCCTCCGATCGTTCTTCTTCTTTCCTCGCATTTTCCCCTGAATTAATTCCGCTTCGCCTCGCATCTTTACGCTCCTCCGACTATCCACTGTGCTTCGCCTTGGAGCTCCCATCTTTGTGCGCTACTCTATTCTCTCCGACAACACTTCGCACCTCCCTCCGACCATATCTCCTCTGCCACGGCGGAGGAGGACGAGCAGCCCCGTTCACTTCACCCTCCAAGCCTCACTACACTCACACTCACCTCACGAGTACATTACACATGTCTCCTGGCAAAGACTAACCCTGCAAGTGCCTTCAACTTCATCGGTCGGAACATCACCGGAGCTCCACTCGAGCTTCAATGCCCCTGGCCTGAGGACCTCTCCAGCCTCTTCTAGGACCTCCGGTAGCCTCCTAGCACTTCCACGACCAATCAGAGAACTCTAGGAGCCACCAACGAGCTACATCGAGCACGAGGGAGGGCGGCGGAGCGACACCCTCTTCACCGGAGCCCCGCCACGTCCGCCGCAGGAGGCGACGGGCCGGAGGCACACAAAGCACAGTTACCATCTGATCCCCTTGATTGGATGGTCCTAATCGAGCCATGTCACCTGCATCCTGCCTCCGTTGCATCAGGGGGATCCAACAGCCACAACTCTGCCATGTCGCTCATGTCATCGAGCTCCAGCTGTTGTCCGATCTCGCGAGGATCTGACGTCTCGCATCATGCCACATCGACTTCATCAAGACCGTTGGACCATCTTGATCTGATGATCCCTAGGTGTGCTACGCCAGCATTCCCCGCAGCCGTTGGATCGATCCAGATCAAGCGGCCCAGCATTCGCCACGTGGAGACTCCAAGCCTCTTCCTCGACCCTAGGCTCAGAGCAACCTAAGCAGACCCGAGGTTGATCTGAGCCTCGATCGTCGTCCGAGACTAGCCCTGTGTATGTGCGTGAGGGCTGGGTAAATTACACACAGGCCCTTAAAGGTTTCGGAAATTGTAAATTGGTCCCTCCTAGGCGCGTCACGCAAGGAGCGCGTGTCTTTGTGGGAATTTTGCATCCACTCTCCCACATTATCGGTATTGCATTTTGGTCCCTGTCTTTGCACGCATATTTAGGTGTCCATATTTCATCATTTTTAAATTCTAAAAATTTTATGTTGTAGCCTAACTTGTCCTTTATCTCATGTGACACTTGTTTTATTTTTGTGATCATCTGGAATTTAATATTATTAAATTGGTGAAATTTTCTTTATTTTGCCCACTGTGTGCCTTTTAATTTATGTTAAATTCCTTGTTGCTCCAAAAATCAACACAAAATCATATTAGACTTAGCATAAAGTACCCTACATTATGCCCAAAAATCATTGCATTTGCACGCATCACGAGGCCTGAATAAATCCAACAGTGATTTGCTTAATTTATTTTTAATAGGTCCAATTCACATAGAATTTTAGGTTTATTAATTTCCCTGTATTCATCATACTTAGATCCATCTAGGATAATTTCTATATCTGGAAATTATGTGTTTTGGTATTTATTAAAATTAATTTTGTAAAAATCATCCTACATTCATCTTTAATTCATAGTAAATTCATTTAGAGTCGAAAAATCCCAAAAAAAAGTAGACACTTAGGTTCATTGCATTTCATATTTTGGCCAAGTTTCATAATTGTTGGACTTCATTTGATTATCTTGTTGATTTAACTTGTAAAGTTGACCTGAAATTGCATTATTTTTCCTTTATTGCATAAAAATTACTAAAAAAGACCAAAAATATTCCTCTGAAAATCTAACCTCAAAATTCACTTAAAATTCACCTAAGAAGACAACTACCTCCCTAAGTTCGACCTTGGGCTTACCCAAGTAAAATAAATTTGCCGCTTAAACTTGATATTCCATTAAGTCTTCGTGGTGTTTTTGACGAAGTCTCGTTTACCTGACTGTAATGAACTTAACATTTAACTTGATCGTTTGAGTTTTTGATTTTCCATCACTGGGGAAGTTTGATTCCCGGCTTTTCTTGTTAATATTTCTCTGTCGTTTATTTTTATGTATTTTATGACGTCCTTTATCCGACCTCAACTTTTTTTCGTGCGAGGAAAACGAGGAGTCGAAGGTGCTTCGAGGAGCTTGCATTTAAATATTTTGAGTGATTGTGAGGACTTGTAATTATTGTCATTTTCATTATTTTTGCATTTTTCTAGCGGTTCCCATTTGGGTTCTCACGCGTGTAAAGAGAGTGGAAACGTGTCCCCATATGCTGTGTGGATTGTTTTTTCGTAGATTAGGCTTGCACTCTTAGAGATAATTTAGGAATTGCTTGTTCTTATAAAATTCTAAGACCACACTTCACACATAGAAGACGCACTTAGACTGCAAATCTAGCCAAATTCAATCCGTGCTTTACTTTCTAATAGAACTACCTGTCTAAGAGCGGATTTTATCTTCTGCATTGCAGATAGTGTAAAGTTTTCAATTTTGTTCTGCATCCTGCAAAAAAAGCGAAAGGATCACTGTAAGTCTTCTCTACTTTCCATACCATCATTATTTTATCGTGCATCGGCTTTTCTCAACTCGTTCCTCTTGGTTTTTCAAACTTAGGAAAAAAGGAAATTGGGACTGGACGATAGGCGTGCTTTGTGGTTGGATTAAATCATGATCATCTAACTTAAAACCGGGACCGCTAAACAAAATTGACCAAAAAATCAATAAAATCGGAAATTCTGCTTGCGGGAAATTAACCCCGACCTTGTTTTTAGGATGAGTGAGGGTACTAGAGTGTGTGAGCACCCTAGGGCAGAGCCAAAATCCTCGTCTTCCATATCGCGTACCTCGATCTGAGCAAATATCACCGCTAAACTTTGGGTTCAACTAACCAGTGCCAAGTAGCCTCCGCCTTCTCCGGTATGTAGATAGGGGTGAAATTCTGGTGTACCGGTGTACCGTGACAAGTTGCTAGTAGCCTCCGCCTTCTCTAGCAGGTAGATAGGGACGAAGTTAGAGCCTTGTCAGCCTCCACCTACTCTGTAGGTAGATAGGGGCAGGTCCTTGAACTTTCGGCTGGTGATAGGAGCGGAGAAAGGAAGGGTGTTGGTATCTTAGGCGACAGGTTAAACAGGGGAGACGCATCCGGCTTTTAGCCAACTCCCCTATAGGCCGCGTAACCTTTGCTACTTGTCTTATAAATTCAGACTTAAAATCAACCAGATTAATCAGACTCGGTTTCGAGTCCTCCACCGTATTGAGTGTGAAAATACAGGGTTTGTATTCTATTGCTTGCTTCAGGTAGGAGTAAAATCCTATCTTACACTTTCAACTCCTGATTCTTCTTCTCCCCGTCCAAGATGAATGACTGAGGGGATATCTACTCTCTATTCGTCAATCTTTCTTTGAGCCCCCCCACAAATTCATCTTCACCAGCCCAAGCGCAACTTGGGCCAACCCGAGCTCATGACCCTCTTGAGTTCGGGATCCCTCAACCCCAGGGTGGTTACTCTCAAACCAACCCTTTTCTCTCCTCTGATCTCACCAAGGAAAACCATCGCCTCAGTAAGAATCCCTTCCTTGATATGTCCTCTAAGCCAGATCGTTTCCTTTACGTAGGAGAAGAGGACAAGATGCCACCTAAGAAACCCCTAGAGGAAGAGGAGCCCATAGATGACCCGATACATCAAATCCTTTCCCGCTTAGCCGCAGCTGAACAACAAAATGCAGATTTGGTGACAAGTATGGGACAGGTAATCGTGGTAGGAGGAATTGACAGACTCATGGTAGATGCCTACAACCCAGCAGAAAATGAGATGCATAGTTGTCTTGTACATGTGGCCCCCCTGAAGCGTTCGAGTTGAAGCCTCATTTTCTAAGTCTGCTGCCAAAGTTCAATGGAAATGCAAACGAAGAACCATATGCCTTCCTTAGAGACTTCGAGCTGATTTGCAACAACCTTAGTCACCCTAGGGTTGGGCAAGACTACATCATGATGAAGGCCACCTCGTTTGCCTTAGGAGATAAGGTCACTCATTGGTTGAAAAATCTTGCGGTGAGATGTACAACCTGGATGCAGTTCAATGATTTATTCTTGAAGAAGTTCTACCGACTCAGTAGGACTAACCAGATGAGAACCAAGATTGCGAGTTTTTCCCAGTGACCCAATGAACCATTCCATGAAGCATGGGACATATTCAATGACTTAATTCAAAAATACTCCTGCCATGGCATTACAAAAGCTATCTTACTCCAGACCTTGTTCTGTGGCATAACCCCGGAGATGAAAGGGTTAGTAAGTCCCACCGGTGGAGGAAGCTATCTGAACAAGAATGAAAACGCCATATGGAAAATTCTGGAGCAGATGGCGGAAACATGCAGATCTCAGGCCACCAGGGCCTATCAGTTGTCTCCCTCCAGCCTATCCAACGAGACAACTAGGAGGACTGTAGCTAATCTGACGGACGACCTCATCCCCAGCATGGAGATAATAGCTGATAAATTAACCATGATCGAGCAGATTCACAAGAGGGTCACTGACCTTGAGGCTCTCTCACGATTGCCGAAACAATTGGAGGAACTAACTGAGAAGGTAGCCAAGATATGGCTACCTGCCCCTTCTGCACCACCTGTACCTGTACACCGAGTTCATCTTGTACAGGAACATGCACCGGGGCCTCAGAGTAGCTTGGTAGATGAGCAGACATACACTCAGCAGGAGCAGCACGTACCCCCACAAGTGGAGACAGGATACGAGGAGCCTCCGTAGATGTTCGAGATCAACGGGCTGTGGTACAACCATGACCTCGTCGGCAGACAGTCAGGGATAGGGAACGGTCAGCCACACCGACCAACCCTAGCTTACCGGGAAAATAGCTCCGTCCCCGCACCACGCTTCTTACAGTCCTGGCCCGGACAAGGGTACTAGCCTCAGCAGCACCAACAGTAGCGCACGTCCCACTCGGGCCAGCAGGGCCCTCCACCACCTTCCCATCAGCAACAGTACCGGCATGACTAGCAGGGCCAATACAGGAACTCATCTTCGAGTCAGCACCAACAAGCCCAGCCCACAAGTGAATTGGAGTCCCTCACCTTGGCGATCTAGACCCTGGCTGATAGGATCCAACAAATTCATAATGACAACCTGGACATGAGAACTGATTTGAATCGTGTCTCCCGTACCCAGGACGAGCAGATGGCGCCAAAGAACCCGATTCCCGCCCAGGTTCAGGCCAACCCAAATAGCTTGAATCAAGGCCAGAATCGACCATGAGACCAAGTATACTATTCAGATAACTCTTTATCTGAACATGAGATCCTTTCGTACGATAATGTCAATCATATGTCCCTCAAGAGCGGAAGGACCGTGATCGTACCTAATCGGGCACGGGCAATGGAGGAAGAAGCTGCCAAGTCTCAATATGAGGAGAACTTGGAGGCAGAGGAGCACCACCACCACCGGCAAAAGAAGAGGACTTCTAAGTCCTCCAAGTAGCAGGAGAACCGCACCAGCAGTGAGTCCGGCGAGACCGATGAAGAGCCCGTACCTCCATCTGAGGAGGATGTCCCAGCAGTCGCGTATGATGCATCATTGGTTTTGCAGTAGAAATTTCCTTTTAGTCAGAGTCAAAGTCAGAGTCAGTCTAAGTGTTAGAGTCATTTACAGAGCTTAGTTCCTAATTTCAATGGAAAATCTTTCGATTTTGGAATGTGAGTTAGCATCAATAATCCCTTTCCCCCGAGCTCTTAAGGTGGAAAGAAGGAAACTCGAAAAATACAAAAAGATGACCCTGAGATGGCAGAGTTTTGCAATAAATACATCAAGGTCACAATCCCTTTTGACAAGTATGTGGATATGACACCTGCATTCCAGAAATACCTTAAGGTGAGATGCACACCTACTAGGGACAACAGGAAGACCAAAAGATGTGTTGAGAAATACATTCTATTAGTAGCCACTACTTGCGCAATAAAGAATACGTTTCCGATGAAATGAAGAGACATGGGTGCACAGTATATGGTAAGTCTTGTCGATGACACTGCGTTTGCACGCACACTCCTTGACAACGGATCCTCAATTAACTTGATGCCTTCAACCCTCTATGAGAGGCTTAATCTCGGACCTCTTAGGAAATATAGGGCCTTACTTCAGTTTGCAGATAAATCAACCAAGAGGTTCCAAGGAGAATTGAGGAACGTTGTCATCAAAGTCGAGGGCCAGGAGTACATGGTGGACTTTACAGTCCTTGATATGGAGACCCCTCGCAATTGGAGAGACTTTCAGATCATATTAGGAAGGCCCTTCCTTAGAACAGCAGGGTCCTTGTTTGATTACAAGATTGGGAAAATCGAGTTCCAAACTCCAGGTGAAGATGAGGAACTTGAGATGAAGCAGACCATATGGCAGCAGCCGGATTCAGAATCCAGCACTGAGTACTCTTTGTCCGAAGCAGATTGTATTCATGTAGACACCGTTGGGCCATGGAGATAGAACCCAGCTAGCACGGATGAGTCCCTCTCCTCCAGAGAAGATCTTGTGCATGAGTCAGTTTGCGAGATCCTTAGAAACGAATGCAGCGTAGAATGTGCATCCCCCTACATCTTTGATGACTTAGACGCACAGTTGGGCCTGTCATTCCTTCCCTCTTTAGGATAATCAAAAGATTAGGATGATGAGTTGAACGTGGCTTTTGCCGATTGCTTGGAAACCTTTGATGATCCGACTCCAGAGCCGAATGAATTGGTGGCAACAATTTCAAGGACAGATCCAGCCACTACCAGCACAGATCCATATTCGATTGGGCCAGACTTCCTTGATGATCACACATTACCTGAGCTCAAACCTTTACCCACAACGCTTAAGTATGCCTTCTTGGTAGGGCAAGAGAAGAGGTATCCAGTCATCATCAGTTCGTGATTGACCGAGGAGCAGGAATCTCGCTTGCTAGAGATCCTGGAGAAAAACCGCAAGGCGATAGGCTGGAGCATCTCCAATCTACACGGGATAAATCCCGTTCTGTGTTCGCACCATATCTACTCGAAGAATGACGCTAAATCCTCTTGTAAATTCTAACGTCGATTGAATCCAAATCTACGAGAGGTAGTGAAGAAGGAGATAGAAAATGGTGTGACGCGGGTTTTATTTATCCCATCTCCGACTCCAAATGGGTGTCTCCAATCCATGTTGTTCCAAAAAAGTCGGGAATTCAGACGACCACCAATGAAGATGGAGAGGAAATCATAACACGAGTATCCATGTCGTGGTGCATCTGTGTGGATTACAGACGTCAGAATGCCGCAACGAACAAGGATCATTTTCCCCTACCATTCATTGATCACATCTTAGAGAGATTAGCGGGGAAAGAATTCTTCTGCTTTTTAGATGGGTTCTCGGGCTACAATCAAGTAGCCATAGCTCCGGAGGAACATGAGAAAACCACGTTTACATTCCTCTTTGGTACCTATGCCTTCAGGCGCATGCCCTTTGGGTTATGCAATGCTCCTGCTACTTTTCAAAGGTGCATGATTGTTGTATTCACCGAAATGGTTGGCGAATTCCTGGAAGTATTCATGGATGACTTCTCGATCCATGAAGATTCTTTCGATTCCTATCTTAGGAATCTGGACCGAGTCCTCAAGCGATGTTGTGAGGTCAATCTGGTTCTCTCCTGGGAGAAAAGTCATTTCATGGTGATAGAGGGCATTGTGTTGGGGGCATGTCATCTCCAAAATAGGAATGGAGGTTGACCTTCCATGGTGGAGGTGATTAGATGACCCCACCCACCAACCAACATGAAACAGTTGCGGTCTTTCGTTGGGCATGTCGGATTTTATCGAAGATTTATCAAGGATTTCTCTAAGATTGCCCGACCGCTAACTGAGCTTTTAGGCAAGGACATGGAGTTCATTGTTGATCACAAATGTCTTGAGCCTTTTAAGAAACTACAAGGAATGATCATGGATGCCCCGATCCTACAAGCGTCAGATTGGTCTCTGCCTTTTGAGATCATGACAGACGCCTCAGACTTTGCTGTTGGGGCTGTGTTAGGACAGAGGAGGGATGGCGTCCCGTTCGCCATGCAATACGCAAGCAAAGTACTTGATATTGTTCAGCGTAACTATACAGTTACAGAAAAGGAGATGCTTGCGGTAGTGTTTGCCTTGGATAAATTCAGATCTCACTTAATCAGATCCAAGGTAGTTGTGTTCACAGACCATACAGTGCTATGATACTTAATGGAAAAGAAGGACGTGAAGCCGCATCTTCTTAGATGGATTCTGCTTATCCAGGAGTTTATTTGGATATTCGTGATAAACTTGGAAAGAAGAATGTAGTAGCTGATCACCTTCCCGTCTCGAGGATCTTAATGCTTCTGATGATACACCGATTCGAGACTCCTTCCCTGACGAGTCGATTTTTCGTTGTCGACTCACTCCCATGGTACGCCAATATCGTGAACTATCTTGTCTCCAATAAAGTTCCCGAAGATTGGACCAAGAGCCACATAGACCGACTAAAGTCAGATTCAAGACATTACCATTGGGAGGATCCGATCCTTTTCTTTGAAGGACTGGATTGTGTCTGGAGATGGTGCATTCCTCAGGAGGAATATAAGAGTGTCCTTTCTTTATGCCACTATTTGGAGGCAGGAGGACACCACTCCGGGAAGAGGACCGCATGGAAGGTACTTCAGTGTGGCTTATAGTGGCCGACTCTGTTTTGCGATGGGATCACCTTTGCGAAGTCGTGCCCGGTGTGCCAGAGAATGGGAGGAACCGTTGGTTCCAAGGATGAGATGAAGATGCAGCCTGTCATCATTTGACGCCTGGGGCATCGACTTCATGGGCCAATTCCCTATCCGCCACGAATTCGAATATATCCTTCTAGCGGTAGACTATCTATCAAGGTGGGTGGAGGCAATCCCGACTCGAGCCACAGACAGCATGATTGTATGTAAATTCATTAGAGATCACATCATCTCTAGGTTCAAGATCCCCAAAGTGTTGATATCAGATAGGGGTAGCCACCTTTTGAACAGAGATGTGAAGAAGCTCTTGAAGGATTACAGCATCGAACACTGTGTCGCTAGTCCTTACCACCCACAGACCAATGGCATGGCTGAGGTGTCGAATAGGGAGGTAAAAACCATATTGCAGAAGCTTGTCCGCCCAGACAGGAAGGGTTGGTCTCAGATCTTGGATCAAGTCTTATGGGCTTATATTACAAGACACCAATAGGAACCTCCCCATTCAGGATGGTATTTGAGAAGTCGTGCCATTTGCCCGCAGAGTTAGTGCACAAATGAGAATGGGAAATCAAAAAGGTCAACTGGAACACACACCTAGGACAGAAACAGAGAGAAATGGATCTGAATGAGCTTGTGGAAGTCATAAACCGAGCATACTACAACAGTTTAGTGTACAAGGACAAAGTAAAGCGTTGGCATGATAGATATATCAGATGAAAGATCTTTGTTCCTGGATAGAAGGTATGGCTGTTCAATGCAAGGCTGAAGGTTTTCCAAGGCAAGCTGAAATCCACGTGGACAGGCCCATTCATTGTTCATGCTATGCATGATAGTGGATGTGTTGAGATCTCAGATCTCACAGATGACGCATATACATTCCTAGTCAATGGACAACTGTTGAAGCACTTCGTCGAACCCAATGAACAGTTAGTCCATGTTGAGGAGATTGTATTAATGCATGAGACAGATTCAACAGATACACATAGAGCCGCACATGAGACCTTGCAGCAGTGAACCCTCGCCATCAGCAACAACTAGAAAAATTCAGACCACGATCCTTGTACATACCCACCATTCCTGTACATTCTTCCCCTCCCTCCCACGAATCTAATCACTCTCCCCATCTCTATATATTTCATCTACGACTATACTTAGGATAACCAGATCCTAAGTATAGGGGGTAGAGTCACCTAAGTCCATTCACTGCACATCCTCATATCACATCGGTCCTCATACCACTTTCATCCTATACTTAGGCTGACTTGAGCCTAAGTATAGAAGGAACCGATGCCCATCTTGTATATATATTCATCCACTTCCACTCTTAACCTCATCTGCCCCATTTTTTATCTTGTTCTACACTTCGCCTGTCAGAGCCTAAGTATAGGGGGAAGGACGACTTCTATACATTTTTATTCTTTCAGCTCTCCTACGCTTAGCACGAGCTATGTATTTTTCCTCGCTTTTCGTGCCTAAGGACATAGCACACGCTAAGTATAGGGGGGCGCGTATATATTACATATATACTTTACCCATAGCTCGTACTTGCACGTATTTTTGTATATATTATGCAATAATTACGGGATGGGGTAAAAATGGAGAAATACTTTTGTAAAATACTTGTATACTTGTATAATATATTGTATAACACTTATAAGACTCTTAAAAAATTTGTTGTAACATAGGAGATATACCAAATTTTGAAAAAAATGGAAAAAATCAAAATCAAGAGGCTTCTTATTTACTCGTACATATCATCTCTGCATCTTAAAAGAAAGAAATAGAGTCTTGCATTTACATAACATGTCATCTACGCCTCATCTGCATATCTTGCATATGCAAAGTGAAACGTTAGTGGGTTCTGAACCAAGTTATGAGTAGATGTTTAGAAAGGACTTGATTTGACCTTAATCCACCTAATTTTAGAGGAACTTTATAGGAACTGGAGTTAAGATTTCTCAGGTCAAGTGACTTAATTCTTTGAGTCCGCAAGTCTTTGTTCACATGTCATCTTTATTAGTCTAAGAAGAATATCTCTTGCACACGCATGATTCTTATAGACAGTGACCTAACTTGGACAAGCACCATGCAAGTAGCTCTTCATTGATGAGGTAGTGAGGAGGTAGAATCCTTTAGCTTGGAGTAGCATATGGGTGGATACATCCATCCTCCTCTAGGGAGGGTAGTGCATCTCAACCTAGTCTGGTGGTGTTGACGTCTAAAGATGGGACACTGTGGGTTGCAATAATGCTTCAAAAGAGGGATAGTTTACTGGCTCAAGAGGAAAAACTCCTGATGTACATGTTGCACCTTGTATATAGTTCAAAAAAATGCAAGAACTCCAAAAAAGTAGACAAGCCAGATAGAAAATAAAATACCTGTCGATGTATGTATATTAGCAAGAAGTCTGCAGCTGGATGACTTGGCTACATTGGTCAGGCATCCTCGGATAGGTAGCTACACTGGATACAATCCATTCTTTCTCCACCCCCTCCTATTGAGCTGGTCGCACTTGAACTTAGAAGGGAATACCCCGCTCCTCGAGGAAAGAGTTACTGGACCGGGGAATTAGAGTTACCTTGTTAGAGGAGGCTGGTTCTGAACCATTTCTTATGTATAGAGCTATTTTACACTTACATAGTACAAGTAAGAATCATAGTCATCATAAATTTGCGTTTGAGGATTTGTTTTGACTTGACTATTGAGGAGTCTTGAATAGAAGACTTGTGGAACTTAATGTTTATTAGGTCTTAAATTCAGATCAGGTTACGCCACACAATTAATCCAAAGGTCAAGTCAAGCTCAATTTTCAACTTTTTTTATGACCTTGGTATGGAACCCAATCTCATTTCACTTTTGCATTTCATTTTAGTTGCTCGTGGACAAGCAAGATTTAAGTATAGGGGGTTGATGAATCTGTGATTCATCACTCTTAAAGTTGAAAATATAGTCTTGTTCCCGAGTAATTAGCTGCATATTTCCAGTTATATTGCATTATTAGCATTCATGCATGCATAAGTAATATCTGCATTTTAGCATTCACATTTGTATTAAATAAGAAGCCCAATTCACTTGTAAATATTCACCATATTTCACCTATATTATACTCACTCCAAAACCAATAAAATCAACTCCACACTGTATATATTACTGACAGATAATACAAGGAAAATACCAAGAATTTCTAACTTGAATAATTACCCAATAAAACCCCAAACCCAGTTGGAGACCTTAGACACTAGAATACATATATCTCTCTCATACAACCTCCGATCTAGGTCTACTCACTTTTAAATTAATACTCATTTAGAGACCTTCAAAATGATACCAATTTCATTTAAATCAGAGCTCGTATGCAAAACTTAGGTTTACGGACCCCATTGTACACTATATGTATGTACATTTGTACCCATGTATTTTAGTACTTTATTTGACCTCATTTCCATTTTTGGTCAACATGAAACTTGTAGATCTTATTGACATCTACAATTTTTATGTTTTAAGTTTTTCCAAATTCGATCGTCTTCTCTCCCTTATCTCAAATTTTCTTTCAGCCATCCAGATCAGACCTCGTGGCACCCTCTGCTTGCGCCACGCGTCCCACTCATAACGCGTCGCGCGCCCCTCTTTCTCCACCATCCGATGGCTCCTTCTCCTTCTAAATCCCAGCCATCTACGCCGCATCAAACCTCGACCACCCGATCAAGGCCCAGATTGCATCTGGGTCGCTCACCAGCGCCCTCATCTCATTGCGCCACGTCACGCACTCCACATCCACCCGATGGCCTCCCCTTCTTCAGATCCAAGTCGCTCATCCCTGCCTCAATACCAACCCTTGGATTATTGACCAGATCACATCTCGACCGTTAGCGCCCGCCTCATCCAAAGCCCACCACGTGGCACGCTCATGTCCATTGGATCATCGTCTTAAGGACCAGATCACCACCGTTCAATCCACCTCATTTCTCGACCCTTGGAAGATGGTCCAGATCACATCTGGTCCATCCTTTAGTGCCCTCACCTACTCTCGCCATGTGCCTCACCCTCAACCCTTGATCGTCCTTCTATTTGATCTAATCTGAGCCACTTCTGAGCGCCCACCTCTCAACCATTGGATCACAAGATCCAACGGTTGAGAAGTCATCCCCTACCTCCGGACGCCTTCCGCGTGCACGTCACCTACTTCGCCTACACGTCGGCCCCTTCCTATTTTCTACGCCACTACTGCCACCATCTCCACCCATTGACTGCTCCACGATGAAGCCCACACCTCTACCATCCTCGCCAGCGACCATGAACCCCATGATACCCACTCCTTCACTCCACAAACTCCACGCACACCAGCCTCTCCATCAACTGCACCGCCATATCTTCCTTATAAATTCCCCGCCTCCAGCCAACTTTCACCTCATCCGCCATAGCAAGAGGCACCCCCGAGCTCTACTCTCCTCATCGGTGACAGTGATTGGGCACGACATCGAGCAAAAATGGTTGACTACCTTTGGTGAGATCCACGGCACACGTCCGCCGTGTAGCAGCTCTTCCAACGAGTTGCTCGAGCTCGGGACCCTACCGGCCCTTGAGCGAAGACCAAGAAGTTCTTCTCCAAGCTTCTGACCCCAGGTAGACTCCTTCATCCTCCTCTGACCTTTCTTCTTTCCTCGCGTTTTTCCCTGAATTAATTCTGCTTCGCCTGGCATCTTTACGCTCCTCCGACTATCCACCAAGCTCTGCCTTGGAGCTCCCATCTTCGCGCGCTACTCCATTCTCTCTGACAACACTTCGCACCTCCCTCCGACCACATCTCCTTCGCCACGACGAAGGAGGACGAGCAGCCCCGTTCACTTCACCCTCCAGACCCTACTACACTCGCACTCACCTCACGAGAACATTGCACCTGTCTCCTTGAACAGACTAACCCTACAGGTGCCTTCAACTTCATTGGCCTAAACTTCACCGGATCTCCACTCGGACTTCAACGCCTCCGGTCTAAGGACCTCTTCAACCACTTCTAGGACCTTCGGTAGCCTCCTGGCACTTCCACGACTAATCCGAGCAATACAAGAGCCACTGGCGAGCTACATCGAGCACGAGGGAGGGCGGCAGAGCGACACCCTCTTCACCGGAGCCCCGCCATGTCCGCTGCAGGAGGCGACGGGCTAGAGGAACATGAAGCCCAGTTATCATCCGATCCCCTTGATCAAACGGTCCTGATCGAGCCCCGTCATCTTCATCCCGCCCCTGTAGGATCAGGGGGATCCAACGGCCACAACTCTACCACGTCGTCCACGTCATCGAGCTCCAGCTGCCATCCGATCTCACGAGGATCTAACATATCGCATCACGCCACGTCGGCTTCATCAACACCATTGGACCATCTCGATCTGACGATCCTTAGGTGCGCCATGCCAGCATTCCCCGCAATCGTCGGATCGCTCCAGATCAAGTGGCCCAGCATTCACCATGTGGAGACTCCGAGCCTCTTCCCCGACCCTAGGCTCGGAGCAACCGAAGCAGACCCGAGTCTGATCCAAGCCTCCTGAGCCACCCGAGCCTAGCCCCGTATATATTTCTCACGTGAGGGCTGGGTAAATTACACAGAGGCCCCTCGAAGAATTTGGAAATTGCAAATTGGTCCCTACCAGGCACGTCACGCTAGGAGCGTGTATCTTTGTGGGAATTTTGCATTCCCCCTCCACATTATCGGTATTGCATTTTGGTTGTTGTCTTTACACGCATATTTAGGTGTCCATATTTCATCATTTTTAAATTCTAAAAATTGCATGTTGTAGCCTAACTTATCCTTTATCTCATATGACACGTGTTTTATTTTTGTGAGTCATCTGGAATTTAATATTATTATATTGGTGAAATTTTCTATATTTTTTCCACTGTGTTCCTTTTAATTTATATTAAATTCCTTGTTATTCCAAAAATCACCATAAAATTACATTAGACTTAGATAAAGTACCCTACACTGTGCCCAAAAAACATTGCATTTGCACGCATCACGAGGCCTGAATAAATCCAATAGTGATTTGCTTAATTGATTTTTAATAGTTCTAATTCACAAAGAATTTTAGGTTTATTAATTTTCCTGGATTCAACATACGTAGATCAGCCACTGGCAGGATGAGCGTGGCGAAGACGGAGGCCTGGAGCTGCTCCGATGAGCCTCAGATGGGTCGAATGAAGGCTCCCAAAGAATACAAATACCTGCAAGGGCAAGCTAGGACTCGGGGCGGTGCTCCGGTCTGAGTTATTGGAGCTAGAAATCAAAGAACCGGAGGGAGGCGGGAATAAATCTCCGACGAAGGTGGTAGGGGAGATCTCGATCCTAATCTCGACCCGATGGTCGAGGCTAAGGGAGATCAGGTTGTGGAGTAAGATAGGGGGTGAGCGTGCGGGTCGATCGAAGCGGCTGGAAGTGGGTAATGGGGCTTTGACCTTCTAGTTAGAGCAGGTGAACACACGGTGACGCTAAATGGAAAGATTTGATTGGATGGAAAAATGGGAACGATAAAAGGGATACCTGATGGTCGGGATGTGCTCCTGAGCTCCAGGCGAGGATGAACGATGGGGTGATGGCCTCGACCTCGATGCGGAAGTCGGGGGAGGCTACTCGCGGCAGAGGTCCAGCCACGAAGGTTGAGCGTCAGCTCTACTACACCAAATCGAGCGTCGAGCAGTGCTTCAAGCAGCTATCACTTAGCTGGAGGTGGATAGGGTTCGAGAAGGGAGTGAGGCGCGAGCTACCTGTCTGGGGAGGCGGATGAGAACCTTTATAGCATTCCCAGGAGGCTGGAAGAATCGGGCGAGGGCACGCGAACTGAAGGAGATCCGCACCTTCCTAGGGATCTGCGAGGGTCCTAGATCCTAGGAGGGTCCACGAGAGAAAAATCGGGGCGAGGGGCTGCGTGATTTGCCCAGGAAAAATTGAAGAAAATGATCTGGTGAAGAGGTTGGGTCGGGTCAAGCCCGGGAAGAGGGGGTTGACCAGGGTTAACGACCTGACATGGACCAATCAGAAAAAAGGATTTACAAAAATACTTATAAATTAAATAAATAATAGTAAATGACTTTAAATCAAAAAGTGTATAATATGAAAAATGTTTGTTATTTTTCAAACTATTTTTCTGTGATATTTATTTTTTTTTTGAAAAATAAATTTGTCTATATATAATATAGTGTATTATATACATGTATAATATACCTATGTATTTTGTACAATTATTTTTATTTTGTTATTTTTACATAAATACCCCAATTTTACATTTTATTTATTTACAACATAATTTTTGGAATACAAAATAAATTTTATTGTATTTTTTATATTTATTTACATGTATATAATAAATAGAGAAGGAATCATATATACATGTATTATGTACAAGGAAGAGAGAATTTTATTTTATTTTTATTTTTCTAATTTTTGTTTTATTTTTAAAAATATATACAAGGAGGTAAAAGGAATATTTTATTTTTATTTTGTTAAAAAAATTATTTATTTACACCAATGATATGTACAATATAGAGTGGGCCATATCTCTCTCTGCTTGTTTTATTTAGCGATCAGGCCAATGCTTGGCCTTCTCTTGGGGTTCGGGTCACTTTGTATTTATTCTTAACACCTCCTTCCTTTTTCTTCTTCTTTTCTTTATTCTGATATTTTGCACAAATACATGCTAATTATGTAATATTAACACATGCATGCATAATGCTAACTTATAGTATTTACATCTATTTACATGATTCTTTGCCGAGATAAATAGCTAAAATAAAAGAATAAAGAGTGATGATCAGGGATTCATCAGCCTCGGCTTCTATCTCTTCCCGAACTCAGTATCTGCAATGAATGCATCACAAAAACCCACCCCCTGCAATAAATACGTTATATATATTTTTTTAAAATTACATCATAAACTATGAAGGTAATACAATACCTATCCTTCGTACACCATGTTGGTGGGAACCTCTTCATCTCCTCAAAATTCATATCCTCGCGTCCCATCTTCGCATGCGAGTCTCTCCTTGCATTGAAAAAAGTATCACTCATACTCTTCTCCACAAAACGAATAAATGCTCGACGATAAGCCTCTTTCCCCAGACCGGGAACTAAATGATACCAACTCTGAAAAAGCATTGCAAAATGTTAGATTAAATAGTAGAAACAAATTTAAATGAATGTGCTAAGGCATTATACTTAGCAGAAACATCTCAAACCATCTCTCTTGCTCGATAGCAGGAATGCGAAACTAACGAAATTTCATGCTAGTCAAGTGTGTCTTGATTATGTTGGTAATATCTTTTGCCTTCTTGTTGCTATAAAAATCCCTGCATATTTTGTAAAGTTTTCAAATAATATGAAAGTTAAAATGAGAAGATTTATTCTTTAAATTTAGAAAATTTATAAAATCGTAGCTACCATTCGCAGTAACCTCCAATAAAGGGTAGGACTCTGAAGTCTGCCCACCTCCAGTGGGTAAAGGTACGTGGATGTTCGGATGTGCAGAAGAAGATGAACCAGAATCCATCAAGATCTGTACTAGTATAGGTACCAGGCATGCAACAGGAGCGGTTGTGTAAGATGGCACTCCATATACACCTCCATAAAAGGGAGGATGATGATAACCAAGAGACTCATAATAGGCTATGACCCGTCAAGCCTCGTCGGGAAGTGACTCTAACATAATATGTGGGGTGGGCTTCCTACTAGAAGATGGTGAGTCTGACGAGGATGGCCAAGTGGATCGTTGAGATCCATGAGAGCCGCCATATCCAAAACCTGCCATGACTGTAATGATGATGTAATAGTTAATCACAAAGTTATTAATGAACATTTTTGAGTTATCTTCTCTAGCTTAATGAACTTACAGTTAATCTTCGTCATGTGATTCAGGTGAATTAAAGCATAGTTCTTTTATTTCTGAGTTATCTGGATCATCATTTGTGGAGTCTACATCATCTTATATGTCAACACATAATACCTCATTATCTGCCAATCGAATCGATTCGAAGATTGAGACTTCTTCTGCTACATTCATTCGTTCATAAGTCTTGTGAAGGCTTCATCTATAACATCTTCAAGATGAGTGTATTCATTATAAATATAACATCGAGACTTTATCTTCACGACATTGAAAGATTCGAAGCTCTTTCTCTTCTTTGACACTTGTGGGAGATAACAAACTTGGTCCACTTGAGAAGCTAGAACGAAGGGTTCAATTCTACGTATAAATTTTCTTAGTATCAAATTGACAATGTTATTTCTATTATCGATCAATAAGCCTCCATTGGAGTTGTACCAGTAATAAAAAAAGAGAACTATTTAATTATAGACTGTTATACTATATTCTACTTCCACAATCTCTTTTAATATTGAATAACATCTAAGTTATGTCATATCAATAGCTTACTCCAATATGATAATTCTCAAAATATACTCTTCTTAATCCAATTGTGATTGTTACCAAAACCAAGAAGAGCTTTTGTTTTATCCCCATTATTAAAGACTGCATTTTCAAAATCTTTTAAACTTGAAAATATCGTTTCATTAGTCTAAATGGTCGAAGGATTTGTAAGATTGATAGTATTCTTTTTAAATGCTTGCTTTTATCTTCGATGGGGATGATTGTTTGAAAGAAAACGTCAGTGACAATAAAAAAAGCAGGGTTTTTTGACCATGTCGAATCTGGAATGATTTATGCCTTCCATACAATATAGACAACTTTTGTGTCCATGCGTACTCCATCCAAATAACATTCCATATATCGGGAAGTCATTTATAGTCCAGAGTAGAGCAACTTTTATATTAAATCTTTGACTTTTATTTGCATCATATATATCTACTCCATCGACCCATAGCATTTTCAACTCATCTATAAGAGGACGTAAATACACATCGATGTATTTCACCGTATGTATAGGTCCTGGCGCTGATAACGATAGAAACATAAATTGTCTCTTATTACATAACCATGTATAGATTGTATGGTGTTGTCATTACTAGCCAGCAAGTGTAATATTTACTTCTTCCATGAGGATTAAACCCGTCTGTACATAAACCTGTAACTAAATTCCTTTTATCTTCCGAAAACGAAGGAAATGTTGACATTAATACTTTCCAACAATCAGACTCTGATGGATTCTCCATGTACTCATCAACTATATATTCTATATGCCATGTCATATATTTCGTCGTTTCTTTACAATAATATAACTATTTTAATCTCGACGTCAACGGTAAATAACATAAAACCTTTCTTGAGCTTTTTGTGACACTCTTACTGGATTTCCAAAATCTTAGCTCATCACATTCCGGACAACAAGCCAAATGCTGATGTTCAACGTAGTATAAAATATGATGATTTGTATAAGAGTTTACTTTAACTTCTGCTAGACACATCTTCCAGATCATCTTCTTCATTTTGTAATAATTACCAGGTAACATTTGCTTGATTATTTTAAGCATGACATCAAAATTATAATCAGTCATATTATACTCCATCTTCATCGATAGAAGATCTGAAACTATAAAGAGTTTTGAATATGTCTTACAACCCAACCACAATGGCTCTTCTGCTTTTTTCAACAGCTCGTAGAAGTCTGCAGACTCTACATATGGTTTCTCATCATCTAGACAAGTAGTGTCAAAATCAGGACCGCAACGTCCATAACCATACCTACAAATGGGTTAATATTGTTCGCTTCTTTTGACTCATTCATCGTGTCCTCGAAGTCCTCACTAGTGTCCACCAAATCGATATCCTACTATGAAACCATTTTTAAGATGCAAATGAGTTTCATACTTAGAACTCTTCTTCATTATACGATACTTTTAACACCGATATAAGATAGTACCATCTGAATCCACGACATGAGAACTTTGTGCGTAAGAAAATTCTACAAATTCTTGAACAACTCTTTGAAAGATATCTATAACACGTCCATCTACTACACACTTGTACATCCACTCTCTATTAGCCATCTTTATCACCTGAATGTGATAGTTCATACCATCAAATGAGACGAGAAGATTTAACTTTGGCTTAATCTCGGAGAACATAAGTAGAAAACCTAAACTCTGAAAAAGCATTGCAAAATGTTAGATTAAAGAGTAGAAACAAATTTAAATGAATATGCTAAGACATTATACTTAGCAGAAACATCTCAAACAATCTCTCTTGCTCGGTAGCAGGAATGCGAAACTAACGAAATTTCATGCTAGTCAAGTGTGTCTTGATTATGTTGGTAATATCTTTTGCCTCCTTGTTGCTATAAAAATCCTTGCATATTTTGTAAAGTTTTCAAATAATATGAAAGTTAAAATGAGAAGATTTATTCTTTAAATTTAGAAAATTTATAAAAATCGTAGCTACCATTCACAGTAACCTCCAATAAAGGGTAGGACTCTGAAGTCTGCCCACCTCCAGTGGGTAAAGGTACATGGATGCTCGGATGTGCAGAAGAAGATGAACCAGAATCCATCAAGATCTGTACTAGTACAGGTACCAGGCATGCAACAGGAGAGACTGTGTAAGATGGCACTCCATATACACCTCCATAAAAGGGAGGAGGATGATAACCAAGAGACTCATAATAGGCTATGACCCGTCGAGCCTCGTCGGGAAGTGACTCTAACATAATATGTGGGGTGGGCTTCCTACTAGAAGATGGTGAGTCTGACGAGGATGGCCAAGTGGATCGTTGAGATCCATGAGAGCCGCCATGTCCGAAACCTGCCATGACTATAATGATGATGTAATAGTTAATTACAAAGTTATTAATGAACATTTTTGAGTTATCTTCTCTAACTTAATGAACTTACAGTTAATCTTCGTCATGTGATTCAGGTGAATTAAAGCATAGTTCTTTTATTTCTGAGTTATCTGAATCATCATTTGTGGAGTCTACATCATCTTGTATGTCAACACATAATACCTCATTATCTGCCAATCGAATCGATTCGAAGATTGAGACTTCTTCTGCTACATTCATTCGTTCATGAGTCTGTGTGAAGGCTTCATCTATAACATCTTCAAGATGAGTGTATTCATTAGAAATATAACATCGAGACTTTATCTTCACGACATTGAAGATTCGAAGCTCTTTCTCTTTTTTGACACTTGTGGGAGATAACAAACTTGGTCCACTTGAGAAGCTAGAATGAAGGGTTCAAATCTACGTATAAATTTTCTTACTATCAAATTGACAATGTTATTTCTCTTATCGATCAATAAGCCTCCGTTGGAGTCGTACTGGTAACAAAAAAAGAGAACTACTTTATTATAGACTGTAATACTATATTCTACTTCCACAATCTCTTTTAGTATTGAATAACATCTAAGTTATGTCATATCAATAGCTTACTCCAATATGGTAATTCTCAAAATATACTCTTCTTAATCCAATTGTGACTGTTACCAAAACCAAGAAGAGCTTTTGTTTTATCCCCATTATTAAAGACTGCATTTTCCAAATCTTTTAAACTTGAAAATATCGTTTCATTAGTCTTAATGGTCGGAGGATTTGTAAGATCGATAGTATTCTTTTTAAATGCTTGCTTTTATCTTCGATGGGGATGATTGTTTGAAAGAAAACGTCAGTGACAATAAAAAAAGCAGGGTTTTTGACCATGTCGAATCTGGAATGATTTATACCTTCCATACAATATAGACAACTTTTGTGTCCATGCGTACTCCATCCAACATTCCATATATCGGGAAGTCATTTATAGTCCAGAGTAGAGCAACTTTTATATTATATGTTTGACTTTTATTTGCATCATATATATCCACTCCATCGACCCATAGCATTTTTAACTCATCTATAAGAGGACGTAAATACACATCGATGTATTTCCCCGTATGTGTAGGTCCTGGCACCGATAACGATAGAAACATAAATTGTCTCTTATTACATAACCATGTATAGATTGTATGGTGTTGTCATTACTAGCCAGCAAGTGTAATCTTTACTTCTTTCATGAGGATTAAACCCGTCTGTACATAAACCTGTAACTAAATTCCTTTTTTCTTCCGAAAACGAAGGAAATGTTGACATTAATACTTTCCAACAATCAGACTCTGATGGATTCTCCATGTACTCATCAACTATATATTCTATACGCCATGTCATATATTTCATCGTTTCTTTACAATAATATAATTGTTTTAATCTCGACATCAACGGTAAATAACGTAAAACCTTTCTTGAGCTTTTTGTGACACTCTAACTGGATTTCCAAAATCTTAGCTCATCACATTCCGGACAACAAGCCAAATGCTGATGTTCAACATAGTATAAAATATGATGATTTGTATAAGAGTTTATTTTAACTTCTGCTAGACACATCTTCCAGATCATCTTCTTCATTTTGTAATAATTACCAGGTAACATTTGCTTGATTATTTTAAGCATGACATCAAAATTATAATTAGTCATATTATACTCCATCTTCATCGATAGAAGATCTGAAACTATAAAGAGTTTTGAATATGTCTTACAACCCAACCACAATGGCTCTTCTGCTTTTTTCAACAGCTCGTAGAAGTCTGCAGACTCTCCATATGGTTTCTCATCATCTAGACAAGTAGTGTCAAAATCAGGACCCGCAACGTCCATAACCATACCTACAAATGGGTTAATACTGTTCGCTTCTTTTGACTCATTCATCGTGTCCTCGAAGTCCTCACTAATGTCCACCAAATCGATATCCTACTATGAAACCATTTTTAAGATGCAAATGAGTTTCATACTTAGAACTCTTCTTCATTATATGACACTTTTAACACAGATATAAGATAGTACCATCTGAATCCACGACACGAGAACTTTGTGCGTAAGAAAATTCTACAAATTCTTGAACAACTCTTTGAAAGATATCTATAACACGTCCATCTACTACACACTTGTACATCCACTCTCTATTAGCCATCTTTATCACCTGAATGTGATAGTTCATACCGTCAAATGAGACGAGAAGAATTAACTTTGGCTTAATCTAGGAGAACATAAGTAGAAAACCTAAACTCTAACCTGTCGATGGCCTAAACCTATCATACCTATTCTAGGAGATGAGAATAGAAGCGTGTTAATTATCTTATCACTTGAGCCCGTCCATAAGGATTCAAACTTACAATAATACGATCGTTGTCACATGCTTACTTATTTTTGAGGAAAATTCGTCAGCATGACCCTGCACCTCTCTAGTATACCTCAAAAACCAATCACAATCAACTTTCAAGACAATCACAGTAGTGACTATTTTGATAGTAAATTACAATTGGTTTGGTATACCAAAGAGGAAGGGGTTATGGAGCCGAATTTTCATCAGAAACAAACAACATGTGACAACGATCATCTTTTAATAAGTTTGAATCCTTACAGACTCCCTTAGTTAGGGATCTCTAAACTAAGGAAAGTCAACATAAATGTAATATTTAAGATCACTTTACATCGTACATTTGTACGTGCTACTGTCACGACCCCGTTTCCCGGGCCGTCGGATCCTCCCGTATCCGGATCAGGCTACTCAGCAATAATTTATTCAACAATCACATCTAACATTCAGAAATATACTGCAAATAAAAATACTCGGAAGAAAGTATTTCAACACTTTTCCATTCACAAAATAAAGTTCAGATGATACACTGTCCCACTATAACCATTTACATGTACATTAGCTTGAAAGGAAAAATATACAAAAGATTACTAACTACCTTAAAGAGTAAAGCTACTGTGGCTGGCTGGATGTCTAGTATGTAAGCTGGATGAAATTTTAAAGTCCTTGCGATGGCTCACCGATACCTGTTGGATTTTCCATAAATCATAGGATAAAAATTAGCGAATGTTAAGTAACGAAAAAGAGAAAAGCAAATAAATTGTGTAATTTTTCAAAACTTGATATCACAAAAAATTTCATTTCTTCTCATTAATTTAAGTCATATTCCTTTCTATTCCACAACAGGGATTAGTCCAGGAGAACCCCACCATTCTTGGACTCCGAAGCTGTGGACACTTCGGGATTGGAGATTGTGTTGATCTTGGTAAGATTATGCCGCCGCACGTCGCCTCAACCAATCCTCCAATACTACCCTGATAATTTCCTTTTCTTTTATTAAATAGGGTCTCAACCCTCAGCCTGGAAAAACAAATGAGCACACCGTCCTCGAGGACTCGGTTGCTTAAAACCTCAGGCTAAAATGTAATCATATAACCTAGCGGCTTTAAATACATATTATCGTGACCAGCCGCTATTGAACCATCCGTGCCTCCACATGGCACGACCACATCTTCCGTCGTTCCAACCCGAATATATTGGCTCCCGGTACCACGCGTTGCAAAACATTCAATTTGTGCGCACTTATCACAACAGGGCAACTGTGTACCACCTAGGTAGGGAAACGCCAATACGGGTTCTTTCCGACAAACCTACAGGTTGCATGCCCGACCTGTAGTACTACTCCCAGTCATCCTTAACGTGACACACGATCCTTTTCAAGATCAAACTCAAACCACATCAATTCACATGATGTAATTCTTTCATTAAGTCTTCGATTTGCATAATCAATAATACTTAGTATAGACTCACGTATATATTATTCATATGCATATATACTCGTATTTATGCCTGTTTTAACTCCCAGACCCAAACTTTCAAAGCCAATGCATCAACTTGATGCGTAAACCTTATTTTAGTGGGAATCACAAAGCAATTCTTCAGACTTTTTCAAAAATAGTCAAAATTAGGGTTCTTCGTAGCAAAGAACACAAAATCAAGAATTTCAATAATTTCTTATGAAAACCCAACAACAAAAGGAAGGATTTCGTTACCTAATCGAGCTCTCTCTCGTGTATGCAGTGCTTTATCGTGTTTCGTTTTTAGAAAGGCTAATTTTAAGGCTCCTGATAAGATCGAATTTCATTTTCGTATCAAAATGCTAAGAACATGTCAAGAACGCGAAGAACGAAGGAAGAACACGAAGAACGCGAAGAACACGAAGAACGTCAAGAACATATTTTCTCTTAAAATTTCGGCAGAGTTTCCCCTTATATCGGGACATATTTCTTGGAAAATTTCGGCAGAGTTTCCCCTTATATCGGGACATATTTCTCAGAAAATTTCGGCAGAGTTTCCCCTTATATCAGGATATATTTCAGAATAAAAATGAAAAGAGTTTCCTCTATAAAATCAATCGAGAGGAAAATAACAACGAAACTGAAAGAATATACTTCAAACAACAAGTGATGGAGAATCGATAGACACCACGCATCTTAGGTGAGTGAACGTGTGACGAATCACAGGGTCATTGACGTGCATAGCCGCCCGCACCTAAGTAGGGTATTACACAGATTTCTCCATCAAAATAACTATAAAAGCATAACAGAAAGAATAGAAACATAAACGATGGAGAATCGGTAGACACCATGCATCTTAGATGAGTGAACGTGTGACGAATCACAGGGTCACTGACGTACATAGCCGCCCGCACCTAAGTAGGGTGTTACACAGATTTCTCCTCGAACCACAACAGGAAAACGAATCGGAAAGAAAAATGAATCAAGAACAAAACTTGGAAGAACAAGAGGATAAATTGAAAGCCTAACTTATGAAGCAAACTAAGAGAGGATCGCACCTTTCTCCTCCTCGTTCTCCCGGCAGCGCTTCGCTAGCGCTCCTCCCTCGCCTCCCACTCCTCCTCCCAACCTCTCGACCCTAGCCCTTGGGGTGGTGGTGGTAGTGGAAGTTGTAGAGAATGAATGGGTGGGGGGTCTATTTATAGGCCCCAGAAAACCACTAACCATGGTTAGAAAAATATGGTTTAGACCTTAATCATGGTTTAGCGACCCATAGTTTTGGTTCATGGTTTTAGCCAAAACTTATCCCAAACTTGGAGCTTAAGTTAGAACATTCTAGAGGATTCTAGATTCGCTAATGACGCTTAATTAACACTAACTGTGATTAACTTTCACTAATCGCGATTTAACTTTCGTGGTTTACGCTTATATTTTGTTAATTATTGATTAGTGTTTACTAATGATCATTAGTGGCTTTCAATCGTCATTAATTTCTTTAACCATGTTTAATTAGTCTTAATGATAGTCATTATGGATTAATGACTTCTCTTTCTTCAGAAAATCATAACAATTCGAAACGAAGTCCGATTCACACGAAATAAATTTCATTGGTTTTCTCTTGACGAGCCGGATCTTATTATATAGGATCCGAGATATGCCACGTTCAAGGCTTTACAATTATAACAACCTTAAAGGAAGTCTCATCCTCGAGACTAGAATTGCCGGCATAACAACCTTAAAGAGGATTGAAACCATAACAACCTTAAAGAGAATGAACGTCATATCATTTAAAATGAACATATACATAATACATAATGTTATCATTCAAACAAGTACGGGTATCTCTCTCTCATTTCTACCTCAGGTTCCCATGTAGCTTCTTCAAACTCTTGGTTTCGCCACAATACTTTAACTAGAGGCACCTCTTTATTTCTCAACTTATGTATATCCCTTTCAAGTATTTGCACAGGTATCTCTTGGTATGTCAAGTCTGGCTCAACATGTAAATCATCATAACTTATCTTATGCTCTGGATCCCTAATGTACTTTCTCAGATTTGATACATGAAATACATCATGTATTGCCGAAAGATGTGGAGGAAGTGCAAGTCTATAGGCAACTTTTCCAATCCGTTGAATAATTTCAAAGGGACCCACGAACCTGGGTGCTAACTTCTCACGCAAGCCAAACCTCTGGACACCCTTCATAGGTGATACTTTGAGAAATACAAAGTCACCTACCTCAAATTCAAGGTCTCTTCGCCTGGTATCAGTATAACTTTTCTAGCGACTCTGAGCAGTTAATAGTTTTTTTCTAGCAAGTTCTACAACTTCCCGTGTCTCCTGAAGTCTATCTGAATCATAAATATTCTTTATTCCGACCTCTTGCCAACACAAAGGAGTAGTACACTTTCGTCCATATAGTGCTTCAAATGATGCCATGCCAATACTTGTATGGTAACTATTATTGTAGGTGAATTCTACAAGAGGCAAATGTTTAATCCACGATCCCTTCCATTCTAAGGCACATGCTCGTAGCATATCCTCTAGTGTTTGAATCGTATGTTCTGACTGACCATCTGTTTGTAGATGATATGCTGTACTCAAGCATAGTTGTGTACCTAAAGCTTTCATGAAGTTCTCCCAATAGTGTGAGGTGAATCGTGAATCTCGATCAAAAACTACTTCCTTCGGGATACCATGAAGGTGAATCACATGTGTAATATATAACTCAGCAAGCTGGTCTGGAGTGAAAGATAAACTTATCGGAATGAAGTGTGCTACCTTTGTCAGACGATCTATTATAACCCAGATACTATATTTACTACCAATCGTCTGAGGTAAGCCAGTAATGAAATCCATGGAGATGCTTTCCCATTTCCATTCAGGTATAGGGAGGGGTTGCAATAATCCTGGTGGCTTTTGGTGTGAAGCCTTTACCTGCTGGCAAGTGAAACATGAATTCACAAACTCAGCAACATCTTTCTTCATTCCCGGCCACAAAAAGTATGAATGAAGATCCTTATACATCTTCGTAATTCCTGGATGAATAGATAATCTAGAACTATGAGCTTCTCGTAAGATGTCTTTTCTTAGTTCAAGTGTGTTTGGTACACAAACTCTGTGATGATTATACAGTAAACCATCTTGTATCTGGAATCCCTCTATCTCATTCTTCTCAAGTTGTTGTTTCAAGTCTTTAAGGATTGGATCATCCTCCTGTCCTTTCTTTATTTTATCCCATATTTCTGGTTTGTATCGATGAGGAATAGTGATAGTATCTGCACTACTATCAAATGGTTTCCATTCACTTAACGTTGATAGTAAACCCCAGAAGTGGATAGCACTCACTAACCCAGATGAATAAGTTCTTCTGTTAAGGGCATCTGTTACGTCGTTCCCATTACCAGGGTGGTAGGAGATAGTGCAATCATAGTCTTTTAGCAACTCTAGCCACCGTCTCTGTCTCATATTGAGCTCCTTTTGATCAAACAGATATTTCAAGCTTTTATGATCGGTGAAGATCTCAAAAGTAATACCATACAGGTAGTGTCTCCATATCTTTAAAGCGAAAACTACGGAAGCTAATTCAAGGTAATGTGTTGGGTAGTTCTTCTCATGTGTCCTGAGCTGTCGTGATGCATACGCAACTACCTTACCATGTTGCATAAGAACCGCCCCAAGTCCTTCTTTAGATGCATCAGTGTACACTGTAAACCCTTCACTCCCGAAGGGTAGAGTAAGGATGGGTGCAGATGTTAGGCATTCTTTAAGTGTCTAAAAACTAGCTTCACATGTATCAGACCATAAGAATGGGACCTCCTTTTGAGTTAGTCTAGTCATTGGCAATGCTATCCATGAAAAGTCATTCACGAATCTTCTATAATATCCAGCTAAACCCAGAAAAGATCATATTTCTGTGACAGTTTTCGGACGTTCCCAACTCATCACCGCACTAACCTTTGTAGGATCAACTGATATACCTTCCCCAGAAATAACATGGCCTAAGAAAGATACTTCAGATAGCCAGAAGTCACATTTGCTATATTTAGCATACAGTTTGTTCTTCCTTAGAGTTTCAAGTGCCTTCCTAAGATGATGTTCATGCAGATACTTATCCTTTGAGTAAATAAGCACATCATCAATAAAGACTACTACAAAGTGATCTAATAACTCCTTGAATACTCTATTCATGAGATCCATGAAGGCTGCTGCAGCATTTGTTAGTCCAAAAGGCATAACTAAGAATTCATAATGCCCGTATCTAGTTCGAAAAGCTGTCTTGGAAATATCTGTATCTTTAATTTTCAACTGATGGTATCCAGATCTTAAATCAATCTTGGAATACACAGTTTAACCCTGTAACTGATCAAAGAGATCATCTATTCTTGGTAGAGGATGCTTATTCTTTATTGTCCTCTTGTTTAGTTGTCTATAGTCAATGCACAACCGCATCGACCCATCCTTTTTCCTGACAAATAAGACATGTGCGCCCCATGGTGAAGTACTAGGATGAATGAATCCTTTATCTAACAGTTCTTGCAATTGTACCTTTAGTTCTTGTAACTCAGCTCGTGCCATCCTATACGGAGGGATAGAGATAGGCCGAGTATCAGGTATGAGAGAGATTTCAAATTCAATCTCTCGCTCAGGTGGTAATCCAGGTAGTTCCTCTGGAAATACATCAGTAAACTCGCACACTATAGGCACATCTTCTATCATTCTTTCTGACCCTGATGTAGTGGATACATAAGCTAAATAACCTTGGCACCCTTGCTCTAACAACTGTTGTACCTTCAATATAGAGATATATTTGATATTATCATTGGATGTTTTTCCAATGAACTAGAACTCTATCGAGTTAGGAAGGTGAAATGTTACTGTCTTCTGGAAACAGTCAAGACATGCATGATGCCTTTCTAACCAATCCATTCCTAGTATAAGATCAAAGTCCTCCATTTCGATTAGTAGTAGTGAAACAGGTAACTGATGTCCCACTATCAGTATTATACAATTATCCAAGATTTCTCGGATTATAATTACTTGTCCTCCTGGTCCCTTGATCAGATAGGATTGTTGTACTTCTACTGGTATCTTACCCAAAGTGGGTACTTACCGTCGAGTAATAAATGAATGTGAAGCACCAGAATCAAATAAGGCATGTACTGAAAAGCCATGAATAGTAACGGTACCTCGTACGACTGTGCTTGAGTGGTAGGCTTGTTCCTCAGTAATTGCATTGAGCTGGCCATTAGGAATAGGCAAGCTAGAACCCGCAACACTTTGTGGTGGTTGTTGTGTAGGAGACGCTCCTTGTGAGCCTCGACCTCTACCATGTCTTCCTCCATGTGTTGCTCCATTGCTCGAGGTGGATGTTATACTATTAATTGGGGTTGATTTAAACCCTGAACCTCTCAACTTCGGACTATCTTTCTTGATGTGGCCATACTGATGACAGTAAAAACACACGCGTGCTCCTGTTTGAGCTGAAGATCCAGCCACAGAGGTGCTAGCTCCTGCTGCTGAGTCGCGAGGATATAGTGGAGGTCTAGAGAAACCCCTTCTTCCTGATAATTCCTGACCCAAGGTATGTGGTGAGCTTATATTGGAACCGGCTGGATGATAGCGACGATCTCTATGATTATAATGTGCCTTGCTTTTGGATGGTCCACCATTGAAGTGGAAACTTCTTCTTTGGCGGTTTTCATCCCTCTCCATCTCAATACAAGAGGCGATGTCCATTGCTTCATCTACGGTTGTGGCTCTAAAACCAGCAAGCTTTTCTCGTAGATTTCCCTGAAGACCGCTAACAAATTTGGTAAGACTCTCTTGTGGTGAAGCTTCTAGAGCTGGTGAGTACCATAGTAGCTCAGTAAAGTAGATATGATAATCTCGTATAGTCTTAGAACCCTGATTCAGAGAAGCCAACTCTCTCCTCTTTAATTCTTCCCAATGAGAGGGACAGAAGTGAGCTCGCAACCTCTCTTCGAAGATATCCCATGGAATAGGATCTGCTAACTTCTTGGAAATTGCTCTCCACCATCGTCTTGCATAGTCTGCTAAGGAGTAATCAACAAAGTGCACCCAAGTATCTGCTGGTGCGTGTATTATTCTCAACATCCTACTGACGTCATCAAGCCATAATTCAGCCTCGGCAGGTGTCTCTACACCTTTGAATCGAGGAATTTTTCCCTTTCGGTAATTATCTAGTAATGTTTGGTGTCTAAGAAGGGCCTTCTCCATTGCTCCTTCAACCGGGGTAGGAGCAGACTCAGTTGAAGGATGGTAACTAGATTCTTCCTCTAAAATATGGACCGAACCTTCAATCCTAGCATCCGCAGGCTTAGATGCCTCGAGTCTCTCAGCCTGTGCATTGAGCCTCTCCTCCAATGCTTGTTGCCTTTGCCCCATGTCTTGGAGCATTGCCATCATAGTCGCTAATTGTCTAGACAAGTCATGGTCTGCCATGATCCTGGGATGAGTCAAGGTCAAAGGTCAGATCCTATATGTCTTAGCATGATGTACATAAGGGACAATGACTTGTGAATGGTACTGCAGTCATTTATTAAGATCAAAGGATCTTAATACAACCTTAGTTTCTGAATACCGCTCATAGTTATTAATTACTAAATAAATTACTGGAGTAACCAAGCTCTGATACCAATCTGTCGCGACCCCGTTTCCCGGGCCGTCGGATCCTCCCATATCTGGATCTGGTTACTCAGCAATAATTTATTCAGCAATCACAACTAACATTCATAAATATACTGCAAATAAAAATACTCGGAAGAAAGTATTTCAACACTTTTTCATTCACAAAATAAAGTTCAGATGATACACTGTCCCACTATAACCATTTACATGTACATCAGCTTGAAAGGAAAAATATACAAAAGATTACTAACTACCTTAAAGAGTAAAGCTACGGTGGCTGGCTGGATGTCTAGTATGTAAGCTGGATGAAATTTTAAAGTCCTTGCGATGGCTCACCGATACCTGTTGGGTTTTCCATAAATCATAGGATAAAAATTAGCGAATGCTAAGTAACAAAAAAGAGAAAAGCAAACAAATTGCGTAATTTTTCAAAACATGATATCACAAAAAATTTCATTCCTTCTCATTAATTTAAGTCCTATTCCTTTCTATTCCACATCAGGGATTAGTCCAGGGGAACCCCACCATTCTTGGACTCCGAAGCTGTGGACACTTCGGGATTGGAGATTGTGTAGATCTTGGTAAGCTTATGCCGCCGCACGTCGCCTCAACCAATCCTCCAATACTACCCTGACAATTTCCTTTTCTTTTATTAAATAGGGTCTCAACCCTCAACCTAGAAAAACAAATGAGCACACCGTCCTCGAGGACTCAGTTGCTTAAAACCTCAGGCTAACATGTAATCATATAACCTAGCGGCTTTAAATACATATTATCGTGACCAGCCGCTATTGAACCATCCGTGCCTCCACATGGCACGACCACATCTTCCGTCGTTCCAACCCGAATATATTGTCTCTCGGTACCACGCGTTGAAAAACATTCAATTTGTGCGCACTTATCATAACAGGGCAACCGTGTACCACCTAGGTAGGGAAACGCCAATACGGGTTCCTTCCGACAAACCTACAGGTTGCATGCTCGACCTGTAGTACTACTCCCAGTCATCCTTAACGTGACACACGATCCTTTTCAGGATCCAACTCAAACCACATCAATTCACATGATGTAGTTCTTTCATTAAGTCTTCGATTTGCATAATCAACAATACTTAGTATAGACTCACGTATATATTATTCATATGCATATATACTTGTATTTATGCCTGTTTTAACTCCCAGACCCATACTTTCAAAGCCAACGCATCAATTTGATGCGTAAACCTTATTTTAGTGGGAATAACAAAACAATTCTTCAGACTTTTTCAAAAATAGCCAAAATTAGGGTTCTTCGTAGCAAAGAACACAAAATCAAGAATTTCAATAATTTCTTATGAAAACCCAACAGCAAAAGGAAGGATTTCGTTACCTAATCGAGCTCTCTCTCGTATATGCAGTGCTTTATCGTGTTTCGTTTTTAGAATGGCTAATTTTAAGGCTCCTGAAAAGATCGAATTTCATTTTCGTATCAAAACGCTAAGAACATGTCAAGAACGTGAAGAACGAACGAAAACACGAAGAAAGCGAAGAACACAAAGAACGTCAAGAACATGTTTTCTCTTAAAATTTCGGCAGAGTTTCCCCTTATATCGGGACATATTTCTCGGAAAATTTGGCAGAGTTTCCCCTTATATCGGGACATATTTCAAAATAAAAACGAAAAGAGTTTCCACTATAAAATCAATCGAGAGGAAAAAAACAACGAAACTGAAAGAATATACTTCAAACAACAAGTGATGAAGAATCGGTAGACACCACGCATCTTAGTGAGTGAACATGTGACGAATCATAGGGTCACTGACGTGCATAGCCGCCCGCACCTAAGTAGGGTATTACACAGATTTCTCCATCAATATAACTATAAAAGCATAACAGAAAGAATAGAAACATAAACGATGGAGAATCGGTAGACACCACGCGTCTTAGATGAGTGAACGTGTGACGAATCACAGGGCCACTGACGTGCATAGCCGCCCGCACCTAAGTAGGGTGTTACACAGATTTCTCCTCGAACCACAACAGGAAAACGAATCGGAAAGAAAAATGAATCAAGAACAAAACTTGGAAGAACAAGAGGATGAATCGAAAGCCTAGCTTACAAAGCAAACTAAGAGAGGATCGCACCTTTCTCCTCCCCGTTCTCCCGACAGCGCTTCGCTAGCGCTCCTCCCTCACCTCCCACTCCTCCTCCCAACCTCTCGTCCCTAGCCCTTGGGGTGGTGGTGGTAGTGGAAGTTGTAGAGAATGAATGGGTAGGGGGGTCTATTTATAGGCCCTAGAAAACCACTAACCATGGTTAGAAAACCATGGTTTAGACCTTAACCATGGTTTAGCGGCCCATGGTTTTGGCCCATGGTTTTAGCCAAAACTTATCCCAAACTTGGAGCTTAAGTTAAAACATTCTAGAGGATTCTAGATTCGCTAATGACGCTTAATTAACACTAATCGTGTTTAACTTTCACTAATCGCGATTTAACTTTCGCGGTTTACGCTTATCTTTTGTTAACTACTGATTAGTATTTACTAATGATCATTAGCGGCTTTCAATCGTCATTAATTTTTTTAATCATGTTTAATTAGTCATAATGACAGTCATTATGGATTAATGACTTCTCTTTCTTCGGAAAATCATAACAATTCGAAACGAAGTCCGATTCACACGAAACAAATTTCGTTGGTTTTCTCTTGACGAGCCGGATCTTATTATATAGGATCTGAGATATGCCACGTTCAAGGCTTTACATCTACAAATGAGATTATTAAACAATCTTAAAATATTTATTCATTTATAATAACCAGGAATTTATGTTTTTTGTGTTAGTTAACGATGGGATATGGATAAGTGTGATCCTAAATTAGTGCCTAATAAAATGTTGAAATGAACATTTTTGAAAGTGTTTCAGCAAAAAAAGATTTCTCTATCTACAGCCATCTAAATCCACGCCCATTGGACTGAGATATCTCATCCCAAAGTGAATACAATATTACTACACAAAATATAAAAAATATAACACAATTGGAGGTTATAACACAATTGGAGGTTATGAAATCCTTCAATATGTTACACATGCCTCCCGGTGTGCAGAGCCACACACCACCCGATGTGGAGGGACGCACTGTGTGTAAATGATTTTGTGTGATTTAATAATAAGTTGTTAGTGTTTTAGCCTTATTATCGACCTAAGTATAAGTTAATGTGATATACTTGGCTACATTAACTAGAAGTTAATGTGATAATAAATTATCATAGAAGAAATATTGGTGTTTGTCAAACATCACACTTGGATTTGCCATTTTATTAATCACATTTACACATACAGTTAATTTCATATTTACATAAATTACAAATATAATTAACTTATTATTATTCTTCTTTAATATTTTAATATATAATAATATATACTTAAATAAAAGAAATAATTAAATTCAATATATTTTGAATTTATTGAAATATATTTAAAGTACATTAGACTTCGGGATTTAAAGGAATATTCATCATTTTAAATGTTATAGTTACGCAATATTATTATTTCCATTATAAAATATAAATCTATATCGATAAAAGCTAGTTATAAATAGTTTTAACTTTATAACATATTTATTAATGAATACTAAATTGTAATCCCATCATAATTAGTTGTATCTATAGTAGTTTCAATTTAAGTTATATTAAAAGGTTTCCATATAGCCAAATTTCGAAAGTAGTGGTACTATATAATTTTATAATGGAAGTGAATTTCTTTCTAATGAATATTTAATATAAAAATAATTTCTTCTTTCTACAATTACATATGAAATTTATTTTGTTTTAATTATAAGAATACACTCCCCCATCTAATCATCCCCCTCAATACATATATAGACCCATCTCCACATACATACATCATGCCCATGGCTCCACATAATATATATATATATATATAAATATAAATATCTCCCTATGTCTCTATCTCTCCCATATCTACACTCTATATGAGGATGTTTTTTTGTATAAATATACTTATAACAAAGATTTTTCATCTAAACTAAACCAAATTGGCTAAATTATGTAATACAAGTTATACCTCATTTCTAGTCTATCATGTCATGATATTCCTATCCTTTATATTCTTTATAAAGCATAGAAAAATATACTACCAAGTTTAATGTTGACAAAGGTATTTTTTCAATTTAATGTCCACATTTAATCATATTATTAGTTGTGGAATTTCATGAAACACCTACCAAGCATATGAATTTCCATCAAAAAAATAAGCAACCATCATCAAATCTAACAAGAAGATATTAAAAAAGTCTTATCCTAAGAATAGATAGCATATTCAATCACTCTAATATATACAAAATAACAAATAACATAACAACAATCTGAAAATCGAAAACTATCCAAACAAGGGTGATATGCAATGCGATGTTAAAAAATGAGGGAAAGGATGAAGTAATATACTAAAGGGAATATGTGTATGCAGTTGAAATACACAAAGGAAGATCGCCGGTGACGAGGAGGGCCGTGTAGGGATCGCCGGAGGTGTTTTTTTTTTGGGAGAATGCGTATGGAATGAGGAAGGAGAGGCTGGAAAACGTTCTGTTTAAGGCTTCAGGTGAGCACAATTATGTTCTTGCCCATGTCTCAGCAGGTGTTCGCCCAAGTATTGACACACGCCTGCATGAGCCACGCATGAAATTTCAAGTGAGTGAGCACAACTAGGCGAACACATGTGCAATACAAGTGCTCGTCCATATTTGCATATGTTCGCTGCACCTCATAATTGAAACTGGCAAGAAGCCTAGGGGAGCACATGTGATCCTCTTGTGCTCACCCAGAGTTGGGCGAGCACATGTGCTCGCCCAGGGCAAGATAGGACGTGTACGCCAATCATGCCTTTTTTGTAGTGAGAGGACTCATAATCTTCAACCAATTCTTCTTTAAAAGCTTCGTATTGGTTCACTATTGATTCTAAGTTGGGCCAAAAGGATAAATCTAAATGATAATAGTTTCCATTAATCTCACAAATTCCATTTTTCCTAGGATTGTGCTATGGAGAAGTCAGTTCGTCCATTACTAAAATCAACAACTATCTCACCTTAATGTTAAAGTCAATAATTAATGCACTCTCTACGGTGGTGAGAGAATATTTTATCGCTTCACCATGGGTATGGTATGGTCAGTGGATGTACTCCTAGAGTCCCCTATGAAGGATGGGAATCTATGGCCCAGAAATCATTAACACCATTAATTATCTCAATGACTTCATGTTCGAAGCTTTTTCCTAATGGTCTGTCATACGATAAGAAAGAAGGGTCTAACACATCCTTAGTGAGAAAGGCTTGAACAAAAGGATCTTCAATATTAGTATCAATAAAGTCGAATTTGTTGGTCTCATGGTCCTAATTCATATGGTAAGATGCATTAATGATGACAAATATAGGCTTACCTTCTCTCACCTATGAACCTGAAGTCCCAATCCTCTTATTAAATGAGAGCCTTAGACAAGGCTAAGAATGGTATCCCAATGATCATGGGAGATTGGGGTAACTCTCCATGAAAATCCATGTATAAGAAAACAAAGTCCACTAAGTATTGCAAATTATGGAAAAATATGAAGATATTCCTCAACATTCCTTTCAGCCTTCTGATAGATCGATCGACTAGCAGAACGATCATCTTGGTCTTCAAGCTTATCGATCTTGAATTGATCGACAACATGGGTCGACAGTATGTTCAAATAAGAATCACCATTTAAGAGAGTATGATTGAATGTTGGTCCATCAATGGTGATGTTTCTAATAGGGTTCCCTTTTAGCACTTTCTTTTTATGTTTGAGGTTCCTAATGGGCATCAAATTAGCCAATGGCAGTATATGTTACATAGAATAATGGTTTGTCTTCCTACCTCTTCTCTTGTGAGTATGTGTAGTCTTTAAGAACTTCCCATATAAAGGAATCATGTCCAAAGCTTTTAAAAGGGGATGCTTAATGGAAAACATTTCTAAATAGGATTCCTTCTCAGGGTGGTCACATATTTTTATTTTTTTCAAGCATAAAGAAAGAATAGAATGAAGATTTTCCAAAGAAAGATCAACGGAATCAAAGGAATGGGGGGATGAGAGTTTAGTAGAGTAAGATAGAAGGGATTTCAGTTGTACAAGTCCACAGGAGAGGCTATCAACTATCATTCTCTCTAATGACATGTTGCCTTTATATGTCTTTGGTTTTTTCTGCTTTTCTAATTTTTTTGAAAATTTGTGCCTTCACTACATGAAAAACATGATAGATCGATGACTCTACACCATTGTCGGCTATGTACTCCTTGCTCTAATCTATCTCAATAACTATAGACTATCTCTGAATGTTTTGAGAACTAGAAGTTCTAGTACTCAACAACTCAAATTTCAATGGAGTGTCATAAGCTTGTCCTTGATATGTGATAATGATAAATAATGCATGTCTAAGAGAATCATCTATTCTTTGTGAAATGCATCTTCTCTTGAAGCATATCCACTGCATGTCTATATGCGGGACTATCTATATGTGGCATATCAAAGTGGCATTCAATATCCATCTCTCTACTGATATGTCTTAAAATATGCATATGATAATGAGAGATGATCTTGAGGTGAGAAATGCTTGTGACACTGGTTGAGATATGGAAATAGAATAGGTTGATAATATATTTGAAACAATATAGGCTCCAACTATGTCTCTTGGAATAGCTAAGGAATATGTACCCAAGGTTCCTGAGCTATGAGGTACAGAACTCACTCATACTCTGACTAGTAAACCATGGAGGTTGAATAGGTATCTAAAAATGAGAACTCTATACAAATGTCTCATTGTCCATCATAGGTGATACCTTATTGTTTAACACAATTCTGGATCCAAGTCGCAGAAGCATCATGAAAATGATCATAATTGTCTGGTCCCGCATCTAACTCGTGTGTTTTCTCAACTAAGTACTCCCATATAGATTGAGAAATAGATAGGACGTTGTACATCCCCTAAAAGAGAGTCCAAAGTAAACCATCATCATGATTATAGTGTGAACCACAACACGAGCCATCGACCAAGGTCTGCTACTTTGCGGTCTCCCCTTAGTAGAAGATCTGAATAATCTCTAACTTAGAGATTCCGTGTTCAGGAAATCTCCCAAAAATAATTTGAAAACAGAGCCACATGTCGTGTAGTGGCTCAAGGGGATCTTATGTGAAATCTTTAATAATTAACCGAAAAAAACCTACTCGCCTAACAGAGTAAAACTTCCGAATAAAGGTAGGTAATAATGTACCCTAGTAATCTCTCTCATTTCGCAATCTTCAATAACATCTCCTGGATCCATCCTCAATAGTCAAGGAAAAGGTCTTCGACTTGGCATCTGTGTAATATTTGAGCAAGCTCCGGTGCTAGACGTCTCCTCGAAATAACAGAGATGCTCATACGGTTCCTCGTATTGCTTTCCATGAAACTTCAACAACAATGAGATGAAGTCCAAATGAATCTCAAAAGTCAGTAACCTCAATGTCAGAACTGACTTCTCTCCCGAATCAAGTATCGGCTGCTCGGTTCGCTCCCTCCTCTCAGTAGATCATGGACTCATGCTTATTGTTTGCTTTAAACTCCTCTCACGGGTCTTAACTCTCTGTTCAACTATCACAGGTGTGGATGAAGGATGACTCGATCAAAAGGAAGATAGAGGAGCAGAAAGAGATGTAGAAGAAGACAAAAAAACATAAGATGAAGAAGACAACTCTCCAAGGACAGAGTCAAGCTTGGAGAGGCATGATTCACTAACATTTTCGTCGCATATGGTCTAAAAATCCTTAACAAATACATGTAAATATGCATAAATATTCATTTTGTATCAAAAACACATTCATGAATAAAAACCCTTTTTTATGCATTAAAAAGCATAAATAAAAAGTTTAAAAGTATAAAAAAATAAAAATAAAAATAAAGAAAATAAGGTAGACTATAAATATGAATATATTATAAAGTAGCTAAAAATATATAAATATAGCTGTAAAATATATTTATATAACTTAACCCTCGAGACCAAGTCAACATGAATTTGTTGACAAACAATAAAGTAAGGGGAGATAAGGCAGAAAATCCAAAAATAACCGACCATATACATAACACATTAAATTATATTATTTATTACATATATACAATCTTCATATAGTTATATTTAATTTATATATAAATATTTTTCACCAAACTCTTCACCAATGTGTAGATAAAAAATATATAAAAATATACAAATAAATAAAAATCTAACCTGTATATATAACAAGAAACCATAACTTTAAATTGTCAATTTCCCAACTTACGAACGACATAACTTTGCCATATGAACTCCAATTTCACCCTACTTAATTTAAAGTTCAAGATATAAAATTCTCTAAATAATGTAGGCAGTTTCATCGAAAATGGACCTCGTTTTGCAAAAAGTCAGTTTTGGAGATAATGATAACGAGGTTTCTAGGATGTTTAATTTATTCTATACCTATTTTTTTATAGTATAACAGATTTAGTAATTTTAAATTATTTTCATGATAATTTAGTTTATTTATAAAATAAAATCCAAAATCAAAATTTTTATTGAATATTTTAAATAAGTTAAAAACCCCTAAAAATAGGTAAAATGGAACGACACTGTATATACGTGTGTTTATAAATCTATATAAAATAAGTTATTAAAATCCGTAAAAATTCTTAATCACTTTATTTATTATTATATAAATTAATAAAATATAAAAATAGTCCTTATTTATTAAAATATTCAATTAAAAATACAAATGCCATTTATAAGGTAAATTATATGTACAATTGTTGCTATTTTATTTATAAAATATACGTTATTTATATATGTATAATATACCATAATAGAGATAATTTTGTTATCTACAATATTCATTTTTACACTTTTCAAAATAACATTATCTACTATCTATTATATAATTTATAAGCATTTTTTGTTCTGGGAATTATGTGGCGCTGACCCATGTTAGCACCACATTCATCTTCCCCAAGAATCCTTAAAGTTATCACTGTTTCAACAATCCATCTTCATCGATTTGTCCTACCTTCGATTATCCACCTAATCCAATCTAATCCATCAATTCTCTCGTCCAATCAGCCTTCATCCACATCCTTCATCCAGCTCTACCCAAATACCTCCTAATTCTTCTATTTAAACCATCGAAGTTGGCGAAAAATAGCAACTCTTATTCCATATTCAGTTCCAACCAACTTGAAACCATCTTCCAGAGCTTAGTTTTTCTTTCGATGGTGACAAAGCTGGTGAGAAGGCATCCTTAAGCACATCAGGGGGCGGGCGAAGGAGTTCCAATGCTTCTTCTTTGCCTTGCTTTGTAGTAGAATCTATTGTGTTCAGCTCCAGGTGTTTACCGACCTGTAAAGCCATGATCAGAAGTTCAAACACCTTCAATCTCCTGGCAAGTACCTTCACTGTTCTTTAAAAAAGTTGTTAATTACAAGTACTTCAATTCTTAATCCAGCTCCCAAGCATTTTAAAGTTATATTCCCTACCATTTCTTGTTCTACCCTTCATATGTGATCATCTCTAGCAACACACAGTGGTCGATGATAGGAGCTTGACCTTCTGCCACCGCTAGATTACCCGCTCATCTTTCCTCTCTTCGCTTTAGATCAAAGCTCCATCCTTGAGTCAATTTCTATTTGCAGGCATAGAACAAAGTCCTATAAGCAACATTGGTTGAGGAGAATATCGATTCAAGCATCTTCAGCCACATACAGGAATGTATCTCCTAGAATCCATCAGATCGAGATAATTTGAGATTGAAGACCATCGTTTCTTGCATTTGAGCAAGCACCTCAGCTGAAAATCAGAAAATTGTCACTGTTGGTTCTCAATTTGGGAAGAACAACTTCTCCTCCAGGCACTACAGGAGTCGTCGATCAAGACTTGATCGAACGATTATCGTCATGCCCGTGGAAGCATCATAAGGCATCGTTGCCCCGCCGCTTAAATCGAAATGAGCCTCACATGATCTGCACATGAGGCAAGAATTGTAACACGGAGGCCCTTGTACTTTCTGTAACTGCAAACAGATCCCTCATCACAGTTGCAAATGGCCAAGCATGCAACCTCCTAGGAAATAATGAACCATAAACCCACTAATTTCCAAAATCAGAGTTGTGCACCAGAGTTTTCAGATATCCCATTTAGGTCCATGCACAGGGACCTCATTATGAATATTCATATTTTTTTACATTTTAGTCCTTGTCAGGGGCTTACTTGTAAAACTTTGTGTCTTTTTCTTATATTTGTCGCCTTGTACTCCTTATGATATTTGAACACTCTAGAAACTCCATTTTCTTTGAATTTTCTAGGGTAGTTATATAATTACGTTAACGAGGTTTTGTTGCATTGATGAATCCATGATTCATCACCTTTATTCTTTCATTTTGGCTAAAATCCTTGGTAAAATACATGTAAATATCCAGTAATTCCATCTAATTATCATTCTAACCATAATTATTAATATTATATATTTAACACTTAAATTATCCAAAATAAAAGAATAAATAGAAAAAGAAAAGAAAAATAAAAGAAGGATATATATAAAAAATATACAGACTGATCCTAACCCCGAGACCAGGTCAATATTGACCGGGTCGACAAAAGAAATAAGTAGGGGGAGATAAGGATCCTAACCTATAAAAACTTCTAGAAAATCAAGACCAAAAATATAATTTACCCATTTTTTACCACGTAAATACTTCACCTATTTTATTTATCATCAAAACCACTTCAAAATAAACACTCCTTTTGTAAAAGTTGTTCATAAAAATATATACTATTTTATAAAAATACAAAAAAATATTTCGGCATAAAAATAAATTAACCGCAATGAACCGTAAAAGCCACAAAAGCCGACTTCCGAGGTTCATATCTATTTATAGAAAACTCCAAAATGACCAACTCACTTTTATAATCCATTTAGAATGTAATACTATTTATTAAAAATATCAGAAAAATATTCGGATAAAATCGGTGAGTTTCAGCTTTTTAGACCTGTTTTATATTTGTATTATATGAGAAACTTCCTGGGTTTTTAATTAAATAACCATAAACCCGATTAACTTAATTCTTTTTCCTAAAATCATCTAAAATTGTATATAAAAATATAAAAATAAAAGTAACTTAAAATACCAAAAAAATCCAGAGGCCCGAAGCCGCTACTTTTTTCATCCGAGCCTCATAACTCGGCCGTATGAACTCTGAATTATGTAGACTTAGTCCCTAAAATTAAATTTTTCTATTATCTATAAAATGACACTAGCTTCGCTAAAATCGGAGTTAATGCAGAAAACACGGTTTTCGGGGTTGTATTGGTATATTGTACAATAAGCCGTAACTTATATTATTATTTAATATTTTAATACATTTATTATTTATGCATTGTCGAGGATTTTTATCATTTCTTTGATTTGTTTTGATTTTTCGAAGTTATTTTTCATTTTTGTTGTTCTTTGTGTGTTTCTTCGAGCACGTTGCTCGATTTTGTTCCTTGATCTTACATATATTGTATCACCTATACATATTTCACCTATCTACTATATAGTAAATCATTTTGAAACTATATTTTTTATTTTGAAAAAAAAAATCAATTTTCCTTTTCTTCCACTTTAACAACTATATAGAATATTATATTACATTATATTCTGCCTACTATATAGTATCAATTTTTCCAAAATTTATCGCTTGTAAAATAAAATAAAATTTTCAAAATAAAATAAAAATTTGCAAATATAAAAATTAAATAAAATGGCAAAAACTAAAACTGCAAAAATATTTCACAAAGAAGAGATTAGTCACAAAATCGATCTCGGATTCTAAGTATACTTCATGCCACCTTGTGTTCGACCTAGGGACACTTACTTGGTTAATATCAAGTAAGAGAGAGAGAGATTATTTCTTATATTCATTTATTTTTCCATTCCTCTCTATCTCTCTCTCATTTTTTGATAACACACTTCTCTTCACAAGTGCTACATTTGTTGATTTTCTCTTTATTCAAAATCACGAGTGGAGGTGCGACTTATCAAAATGGCGTCGTTGCCGGGGAGGCGCTAGCTATAAATAGGATTTGAGATTTTCGTGGTTTTTTCTTCTTGTTTTGATCGGTTTTTCGTTTTATGGTTTTATCAGTTTTCCTTTTGAGTTTCGATTTCTCTCTCAGTTTTCTTTATAGTTTTCTTGTGCTAAGAAGTGGTGTAGGGACGGTAGGATCATCCGACTTCTTAGAAGGTCGAGCTATTTGAGAGTACAGAGATCGACTCCTTCTTTAAGAGTTGGTTGTAGAGGAGCAGTGCGAGTCAGTCACAGTTTTTTTTGTAGTTACACATTTTTTTTCTTAGTAAGAGAGGAAGCGACAATTGCCCGTTTTTAATTTTGTAGAAGGGTTTTTTAAGGACATCCCTACTTGTATATGGACATTAGACATTTTCTTGGGGTCTATTTCACCAACACATGTGTTGGGGGATCTCACCGCGATTTTCGATTTTCTCAATTATTTTTCTTTGTTTCTCATTATTTCATGGAGCTTAGGGGTGCATCATTGTTTGATTAGATGTTCAATATAAAGCCTACTGCCCCAATACACACTAAGGCGTAAAATCATACGATTTTGGAAAATGAATCAATTCTTATGATGCAACCATCTATTTAGGGTTACAGTTTTATCACTTTTGCATGCATTAGAATTAGATTTAAAAATTATGTGTGGATCACTTTCATTGAGAGTGCTGGAGCCAGGTATGATTTATATCCTTGCATGCATCATATTTCCTTGTTGCATTATGTGATTCTCCCCCTGTGTGACACATTTTTCACTAAAAAAGAAAACTTAACTCCCGTTAGTTTTGTTGAAAAAATACCGAAAAAGTAAACACTATAAAATAAAAAAATCTTTTGATACTTCAACCAAAAATAAAAAAATAATTGGACTTAACTACTTTGGGAGAGCGAGCCCCTCATTATTACAGGTACATACCTCCAGACAGAGTGGGTGAGGATGTAACCCTAGTAATTAGAGACAAAAATCCCTGAACTTTTGCCATAAGCACCTGTGTATTACCTTTTGGTACACGGTCGAGCTGCAAGCACTTGTCTCCTACACTTGAGAGTTATTTTGGTGTACTCTGCTTCACAGTTTCCTTTTGAGTTTATATAACCCGGTAGCTCTGGCAGATGGTTCCACTATTTGGGGGAGTGTGAAGACGTATGCTAGGAAACTGGGAGACACCACTTGTGAGTATGCTTTAAATATCTATTTTAATCACCTAATTTTAAAACTAAAAAGATTAATGACTGAACTCTTACGGTCAACTCTATGTGAAGTTGGTGAATTGGGGTTGCTATTGTGTTTGTTTATGGGGTGAGTGTGACACTGCATCTGACACGCCTTCCTTTTGTTTTTTGAATTGTCATCATGCTTATATATCATATATTTTGGCTTCAAAGATGACGCAGCGGAGATGTTTACGCTCGAATTTTATGAACCATCATTCTTCCACCATGGTACGTATGTCTTCAAAGACATGAGATGACCCTCTTCTTGAGCCAACTTTACCTAGTCACGAGGTGCGTCAGACCCAGACTCCCTCGTCTCCCAGCCCTTTAGTCAAGGAAGACCCTCACCTTGACATTTCTTTTTCTCTTGCAAAATTTTCACTCAATGTTTATGAGGCTTTTTCCTTTCCAGAGGAATTAAGAGACAACATAGTAGCTATAGGAAAAGCACTAGTTGACGACAGATTAGCCGATGAGAGACTGGATACATGATCATATTTTACTGCAGGGAATCCAGATACATTACAACAGATGTGTACACATCTTAGGAAGCAGTTTAGAGTCCAGGAAGAGCTTAAAGCTGAGATTGCAACATTGAGAGTCAGTGGTGGGAAGAGACCAGCTGTACTTGTTCTTGTGGCCACATTACGTGATGAATATGACCTTGGAGCAAGTATACTACAACATTGGATTCGATTGCCGGTGAATCAGGGCCCATACAATCTCAAACCATCATTCATATCACTTCTTCCCAAGTTCTATGGGAACACTACTATGGAGTCGTTTATCTTTCTACAGCAGTTTGAGATGATTTGCGGGACGACTAGTTATACGAACATTACGTAGGTGGTTGTATGATTTAAGGCTTTCTCCTTTGTATTATCAACTACAGCGCTTTACTGGTTGAATCATTTGGGGAGAGAGATCTCTAGTTAGGACGACCTGAAGTTCAAATTCATGCGTAACTATTTTCCTCTTGGAAGAACCAATGTGATGAGGAGCTAGATTTCAAATTTCTTGCAACACTCTCATGAGTCTTTCTATGAAGCACATGGGCGCTTCAAAGATATGAAGAAGAATCCCTAATCATGAGATTCCACTGAAGGAACTAGTTCATAATTTCTTTGGAGGATTAAAAGATGACATTAGGGATTGGTTAGTGCCACATGTTGTGGCAATTATTGAACAAAGATGATGACTCAGTTTGGACCATCTATGAAGGCATGGTCAAGAATTCCAGAGTAGTTGATTCCACTCGTACATGTCAGAAGATCATACATCCAACACATCATCGAGATCATAAGAAGGTGGCCAACATAGCCAAGTCTGATTCATGATCTGCCAATATTGGAACTATTTGTGAGGAACTTTATGTAGTAGACGTGATTTAGAAGCAAGTTCAGGAGTTGCAGAAGTTACAAGAGTCAGAGAAGCTTTCTTCATTGCTTGAGTAGATAAGTGATTAGGGGAAGAAGGTGGCCGATATTCAAATGTAGAGCCAGCATACACTTATACCTCAGCTTACACAGAGATATTTACCCGCTTCTCTGAACCATCAACTACACCATGTACAGAGTGAGGCAGGGTTTTTTACTGAGATTCCATATATAGCTTGGCATGAGGATTTCTCCATGGCCAATCAGAGCCAGATCATTACTCCTGTAGTAGGTGATGTTTATGATTCTTCCACTGTTGAGATTAATGGGATTTGGTACACTCCAATTCCTTACCAATCTCCACCATACATCACATCGCATCATATGCACCAATAGCATGGTCATCCACATTTGAAGCATCGAGGATAGTTTGTGCAGGACAAGTCTCATCATACTTTCCATCTGAGACTAGTACATTCTTACCATCCTTCAACTCCATATTATCAGTACCAGGAGCAACAATTACACTCTACACCTCAGTGGTCTTCGCAAAAATATACATCACAGGTTCAACACACTACTCAGCAGAAGAGATCAGAGACCCATGGACTGGCTAGTGAGCCTGAGTTGTCAACGCAGTCCTAGGCCATGAATCAGATTATGGACATGTTGAGTACGCAATAGATAGGCTACATGACTGAGATGGATGGCGTTAGCCATCACCTTGATGAGTTAGCAGCGTCCTGGACTACCCTTCTAGCACAGTCCTAGATGAATCCAAACAACAAGCGTCACCATCCAGATCAGGTAGAGAGCACAGACATATCCACTCATAAGGTCACTTTTCTTGAATTTTTAGCTGGCTAAATTCATCTAAGGAGCGGTAGATAGCCACCAGTACCTGATCTAGCTGTGGAGGGAGCCGTACATGATAAGGAGCGATAGTCCATGCACGAGGAGTCAGGTTCTTATCCTGAGGAGGATTACCGTGATGATGCTAGAGATGGGAGTGATGCTGAGATGATAAACATGGACATATGTGATTTTGATGTTGATACCAAGACAACCCATGTAGATACTCCTGAATAAGTTTCTTCTCTTGTGTTTTAGATTTTTGTACATAATTTTGATACTCTTAATGTAAATGTTGATTCCAATGAAATGAATAAAAATGAGAACATTGATGTTCTAGAAATTGTTCCTCTTCTTGATGCTTTATTTGGCAAAGTAAACTAAAAAAATCCAAAAAGAATAATGTGACTCCAAAAACTAAGATATTGCTTAAAGATCACATATTTTTGAAGACACCACTTCATGATGCCTTTGATCATTTTCCAACACCCAAGTAGTAGTTGAAGAATAGACGTACAACACGTAAGAAAAAGAAGTCACACACTGAGCAGTATATCTTGACCAAGGCCACAACTTTTGTATTTTAGAACAAGTTACCCAAGAACAAGAGAGATTGAGGTGTTCATTATGCCAGGTGTGAGATTTCCAATGCAACATTCGATCGCATTCTCTTTGATAATGGTTCCTCCATTAATCTATTACCATCTTCTTTACTCGATAAACTCAATTTTTAGTTCTTTTTTACAAATCACATGCGATCATTTAGTTTGCTGATAGATCAGTAAAGAGACCTAGGGTCATTTTGAGGAACATTATCACAACTATACATGGTCTGCATATCCTAGTGGACTTCACTGTCCTAGACATGGATTTCCCTACACAATTACGCCTTACCCCAATAATTCTCGTGTGGCCTTTCTTGTGTCTCACTAAGGCTCTCTTTGATTATGATATTAGAAGGTATCTTTTCGCACTGAGGGCGAGAATATACATATTGAGATGGTGAGAGAATCATCCATTTCTAGTGCCATATGTACAGACAATTCAGATATCATGAGTTATTTAGCCAACTGTGATTACATGTATGAGGTTCGTTATGATGACCTTGAGAAGTATCATATTGAGACCCAAGATATCCTAGAAGAGGTTGGTTAGACACTATAATTTGCAGTACTTCTGAGGGCAGCTTATACACTACCATATAGACTAATCAGTTGGAGAAGCAGTTTGATGAATTTATTGAAGATATTTTTGAGAGTTTGCTTGATTTCTCCACTTCATATGATATAGAACTATACTATCATTTACCTGAGATCTTTAGTTCTAGTCCTTCTGAGGATGAGCATAATAGAGAGTCGGATGGTGTGATAGACAATTTATTGACACCTTTTGTAGTCTGACTCCAGAGACATTCACTATGGTAGAGAGACTGATTTCATATACAATATCCACCTACAGAGGCATCTCTACTTAGCAAAATAGGGATTGGTTCACACTTTGGAAGTAGATGATACGATACGATCCAGGTTGAGGAGATCTACTTTGTACGGAACTTGTGACTATTCTTCCTCTTCATTTTGTCATGTATATAGACCTTGAGATCTTTTGTTTTGGAGCACACCACTTGTACATTCTTCTTAGATCCCAACCGTCCCCATTTTTGCTCGTCTTTATACTTAGGTTACTAGATCCTAAGTATTAGGGGGCTGATTGTTTCCATCGATTTTCCATTTTCTTATTTTTGTTATTTTTACTTTTTTTGTTTGTAAATTCTTTCACACCTATCACTCATCCATAATTTTTGTCACATTCTTTTCTAAACATAGGATACCCGATCCTAAATATGGGGGGACCGAGTGATCCCGTTGAGTTTGTTTTCTTTCTTTATTTTTTCATTCGTTTATTTCTTGCCCTTAGTCACCTCATTCTTGTCTTCCACGATACTTAAAATGACCAGATCGTAAGTATCGAGGTTAGTGACTTTTTATTCTTTCGTTCTTTTCACCTACTTTTACATAACATGAGTTAAGTTTTGTTTTTTCTCGTTTTAGTAAAATGAGGACATAACAAAAACTATGTATAGGGGTATGTATATATATTATATATATATATATACTTTTTCCCATAACTCGAGCTTTTATGCATTATATATATATAATCCACAAAAAGTGGGTGTGGATAAAACCTTTTAGAAGCTATTTTTTAAGTATTTATAAAAGCCTGGTAAATAAGTAAAATATATGTAAAGTTCTTATTTAAAATCCTTATTTAAAATTAGTATTTAAAATGTGTATTTAAATAGTATAAATTTAACTTAATATTTAAAATATTGGTATTTAAATTATGTAAAATGCTTAAAATATTACTAACTTGTCTTTTTAAATTTTGTAAAATTTGGTTATTTATAAAAAAATGATAAATCTACCAATTTCATAAAAAATACAGTCCTAAAATTTCAGAAATGGAAAAATATTTAAAATTCATAAAAATGATTAAAATACAGAAAATTTATCTCAGAAAAATATTTTTGCATTTGCATTTTTCAGAACATGTTTCATTTCTCAAACTAAGGATTGGAAATAGTTCAAAGGAAGGAGCTTGATCATGACCATTTTCCTAAATTATAAGGAGCCTAGCTAGGAAATATAATTTAGACTTTACAGGTCCTTGACTTTAATCTGTGGGATACATAGAACTATGTTCGGAATTCAATGTAAACTTGCCTAAATAGGACAATTGGTATCATATGTTTAACTCTTCAATAATGGATTAATTTTGATCTCATGCACTCCGCCCTTAGCTCGACTTGCATGGGGTTTCGAAGGGCAGTTCATTTTAGCGGTGCATTTTCATCCTTGTCTAGTGGCGCAGATGTCTAAAGACGGGAGTTGTGGGGTTGAAATAAAACTTTGGATGAGGAATGGTCTGCTTGCCCAATTTTTCTAATACCCGAAAATATAAGCAGAAAAAAGATTCTTTGTCCGTTGGGGCACACGAGAATGCAGTTCAATTATTTCCAAGACCTCAAAACATGGGTGGCAAAAAACATTCTATATCCATCGAGGAAAATTTTATAAAGTACAATGGTGACCAAAAATGATCCAATCTTCTTGTAGCGTCCATATCTTGGTGCAGACTTGGGTACACTGGCCAAACTCCACAAGGAGATGAGACTACACAGATCACACTCCAGTTCTCTTCTCCTTCTTCTACCTTCTCCCCTCCATTCGTTACGAACTAGTGCGTACTTGAACTTAGAAGGAAATATCACCCTCATCGAGGATCGAATAGCTGGATAAGGAAGTCATGGGAGTGGATTACTGGGGTGGTCGGTTTCTTTGTCTCCTTAAGTAGGAAGAGCTAACACATTTCACACAGTATAAATTGACTTCAAGGTTGAAAGAGTTAGCATGATGGATGAGTGGATATGAGCTAGCTATTGAGGTGAACGTGAATAAGCATTTATGAAACTTGAGAACGGTTAAGACCAAAATCTTAATCTTAGTTAAGGTTCCAACAAAATGCTTATTCTAAAGCCCGGTCATGCTCAATTCTTTATCTTTTTTCATGAATTAGTTTAGGAAAATAAATTCATTCTAATTTTATTTTTCCTACCAACTCCATTCTCTAGCATGGATAATATTCATTGTATATTTAACTGCCGTCTATTTCGTGACGAAGCCTAAGGTCTAAATTTTTAGAGCAAAACATCTTTTTCTATCAGGACGAGCACTTGGCCATTTTCAACTCGAAGGAGGGAGTAAATGAGGAATTGTCTTGGATCGACTACAAAGATATGGTGTTCACAGAATGCGTAAGCTTTGTCGTTAATACCTAAAAACACATTTAGAATAGTAATATATTTGCTGAAATGTTCTTGTGCTCAACGAAGGTCGTGAATGAAGTACTTAGGATTGGAAACATCATAAAATTCGTTTACAGGAAGACCATCATGGACGTCCAATACAAAGGTATGCTCCCCATCTTTCGTCCTTACTAGATTGATAAATATTGGAGTTATTGAAGTGCATATTATCCAGGGTTCGTCATCCCGTCTGGATGGAAGGTTGTACCCATTCTCTCCGCTCCTCATCTGGATCCAGCTATCTATGAAGATCCCCAGGTTTTCAATCCATGGAGATGGAAGGTAGAAGACCACAGACAACAGTTTATTAGCATACAGTGCTGTCATATATAGTAGTGCGTATGCTCCCTAACCTTTTCCTTGCAGAGTGATTCGAAAACAAAGGATAAGAAGAACCTAATGGCATTCGGAGGAGGGCCACGGCAGTGCCCTGGAGAGGACGTTGCCAGAATGCAGCTGACCGTATTTATTCACCACCTCGTGCTGAATTACGACTGGGAGTTGGCAGAACCCGATTATCCAATATGCCTATCATTCGTGGACTTCCCCAAAGGACTCCCCATCAAGCTTCGACCCCTTCACCTGCTGAAATGATTCATGTCGTTCCGTATGAAAACCTCGAGTATGTTCCTTTGAAAGACCGACGTCAGCTGTTGGAATTGTATGATTTGGAAACCATCAACTTTGTGTTATGGAGGACTGATGACCGATGAAAGAAAAGAAAAGAAAGTCACTCTCCTAATCGACCTGCTCAATTCGGTTAGATGTTTTTTATAAGCAAGCAAACTGAAATCATCTAGAAATCACAAGGCCCCAATGAGATCAGGGCTCATACAAAAGCGGCTGATTTGTCGGACCATGAGCAAGCAAAAAGCAAGAGAATAGAAAACCAACTAGTAGGCGATGTTCAGTCCAATATACAATTAACATAACTGGGCACAAATAGCTGAAAAACAGAGAGGGAAAACCCACAAAACCAGATAACGATACATCAAAAATAAAAAACCACAGCTACATCTTCTTTCCTAGTGATGACAAGGAACAAGTTCACTAGCCCCTTTTTTCATTGCTGACCCTGGGTCGAAGATGCATGGACCCATCTTATTAGAGAGGCCTACAAGAAAAAATCAACATTAGAATTATAACTAAGATATGAATTTGTTTTTTTTCCATGTTAATGCCTAAACTATGTAGCGCTTTTACCTCAATAAATAAATCATTTTTTTCCAATAAAAACTACTGAAACATTTAACTTTGAAAAGCTATAACTATTTTAAATAGTTCACTTTCGAAAAAAGTAAGCTCATGCAATCTCTATAAAGAGATTCTTGGACGAGTAACCAACTCCACGGTTACCACGCCTGCATAATAAAAGCAAATCTTCTCGTGTGACGCTAAATCATTGGTTGCTTGATTATTTAAGTTTGCGACAAAAAATTATTTGTTTTATATTGCCACTAGTGAATCGTATAACAATTATTATTCGTTGATTTTTTCTTCTAATCATTGCTAAATTAAAAACGCTTTTTACAAAGTTCTAACAATAGATAATCATCGCTGTATGAAACACAGTAATTAACATAACATCCGTTTTAAGTCACACGAGCAACAAATAATTTTACAACAAATAATAGTTGTAATATACATAGAAAGTTAGAAGATATGACAATTAATAGTGTTTGAATTATAAAATATCATAAGTCAATTTTGTTAGAGTGATAAGTCCAACATGCTTATCAATGCATAATATCCACTGGGCAATTATTCAACGACAAATTGAATATGCTATGTAGTACATTTCTTAATTTCTAATTTTTTAACTATACACCAAAATTTTTATGATGGGAATCATACTTTAAAGGAGTAAATAAAATATTTCATGAAAAAGAAACTTGGTTTATGTGATTAAATATCAATGGAATTTCGTAAATGATTTCTTATATAGTTGCAATCATACAAATACATTACAATAGTGACTCTTCGAGCATCCAATATGTGTTTCTTCAAATGGCCTTACCTATATGAAAGCTTGTGAGAAAGGCTCCGACCATGTGTCTTTTCGTACGGACCTGGTTCTTTGTTCTTGAGAGCCTTTTCTTTGTCTAATAGGAACGTATATATTCCGCATGCAACCCCTATATAGGACACGATCCCCATTACTATTCCCTAATCCAGTAATGTACCATAAGAGAGCATTCAGTTTGGGAATAAGCATGAATAAGGATTAGAATAAGGGGAATAAGGGTCTATTTTCTATCCGACACGAGGATAGGAATACAGAGAAGAAGGAGGATTAAGTGTTATTCTCTGTTCAACTAGAAAAATGGGGGATAAGGAATAAGGTTTGAAAGCTAGTTAAAGTTATTGGTTGTTATGAGATTAGGTGAGTTTGAAGCAACTGTACAATTCTAACAAATAATCGTCATTTATATGCGTCAAAATTTCTGCCAGAATATAAAGATTTTCAAATCCACCAAGAAAAAGTTCAATGTATATAATTAACTACAGTATCGCATGCCTATTACACACCATGTCGTCGACAATCTCATGCGCCGGAGTTGATCTGTCGTCAAATCCGCCATCAGTCTCTCCTTCTCTCGGAGTTGCTGTTAGGTTTTCCTACAACTTCTCAATGAAAATTCTTCTGAAAATTCCATCCTATTTATTACTTCTATTAGCAACACATTCTCTGCAATCATGGACTCCAGCATTAGAGGCAACGTGGATGCCCTGACCTTCTGTTCAAAAAGAAATTATTTGATAATTCTCCTTATTGGGCTAAAATCAAAAAAAAATATTTTTTTAAAGTAAATTATACCTCTTTGGGAGAACTGTACTGTAATCGATCCTTGATGTCCTTGTGTCTGTGCAAGTCCTCGAAGAGAAGGATGTCTTTCTCCGGAAAGTAGCAACTACACCCAAGAGACTCTGCCCGATCACAATGAGGCATAGTCATGGCCTGATTTGTTACGAAAAGAAAATTCGAATATCGTTATAAGAAACAGTGAGTCACGAAAATGTCTTAGTTATTTGTGGTTAACAATCCGTTGATGATGGTAAAATGTAATCGTACAATTTCTCAAAAAACCAGCCCAAAAATCTGAATGAAATTTTCCTTAGATTTCATCGAACTCATACAAGACATCGTTGATGCATTCGTTGGTTAAGCCACGCCACCGTAGTAGCTACTCATCCATGTCAAGTGATGCATCATTGATCATTTATTTGGAAAGTGGTGCATCATCATCGGGTCTTCATCATGGGAAAACTAACAACACAATTGAAATGAAAAGCATCCGATAAGTTGCACATAAAAATTGTTCATCTATACAATTTGGGAATAACAAAGATTTAAGGTCCACCTGTAGTAAGTCCTGAAAGATAAATCCAAAAAGACTGATTTGCTGGCGTCCTAGTAAGATGGCTAAGTGTTCTCCCACATGGTCATTGCTAAACCATCGTGCAGTTCCTCTCCGGCTCGGATGTCTTCCTCGGAGACCCGAATATTGCTCGCTGCGAAGTTGTTATCGAAGTCCTCATCCTTTCCCATGGACACTGCAGGTACCCAACCTTGTGTTGAGTCTTGGGTAAATGCGTTGGATATCTGATCCTCGTCCTAAACCTCATGTATAAAATTATTGATAATGCAACATGCCATGACAACATATACATGTTTCGGAAAGTTGTAGAATGAGCATCACTGGTGGCCTTTAATCGAGCCTTCATGATCCTTAATGTCTGTTCAACGCAAGACCGGAGCTGTCAGTGTCTATGGATGAACATATCCTCGGCCATGGCATATGCACGACCCCTCTGATGAATCTCCATTTCATCACCTTTGTTCTTTCATTTTGGCCTTGAATTACTAGCTAAATGCATGTATATATCATTAATTTATTAAAATAAATGTTTAATTTGTAAAAAATACTGTATAAAATACTCTATATGTAATGAATTTAAATCCAAAATAAAAGAATAAAGGAAGAAATGTAAAATAAATAAAACAACAAAGGTGTTGAAGTACCCTAGACCCTAAGAGCTAGTCATCATGACGACTTGGTCGACAAGGAATAAAGTAGGGGGAGATAGGACAGATGAATTGTACTGAAAATAAAATAAAACCCTAGCTTTTAATTCATCAATAATTACTTTTTGGCACATATTTGATATTATTATTTTTACACCTCAAATAACATGACCCTCGACATGAAAATTGTAGATAAAAATACAATGAAAAACACAAAATTGATTTCACATTAAAATAATGCACAATATGCCCTGACACACAAAATAAAAAATTAAAATTAAAACTTCACAGACCTGTATCTTCTCCATACTGTATCAAAATGGAGAAAAATCACGTTAATTGTATGTAACTTTTAATAAGATATTTAATGATGGTTGTTTCATTTAGTTTGGAGTTAAGATGCAAAATTTAGGTTTTGGGCACCTACTGTGCAATATACCTGTATGTTTTATTCAAAATATATTTTCTATGTGTTTTTCATGTTCCTTTATTTTTATAAAATTCCATATATTATTTAAAACATATGTAGATAATTAAATAAAATGAAATCATCAAAAATAAAATAATATAAATAACACATACTAATACATAACTAAAGTATACATATATAATATATATAAATAATTAAATAAATACACTGAAAAACTGTCACCCGATCACTTCTTTATCTCTGCAAAAGAAACAGAAAAAATATCATGGTCGTTGTATCTACCGGGTGAGTTTTACCAGAAAAGAGTAAAGTTTAATTAATCTTCTTATTTTATTTATACTCCTAAATAAGATGTATAGTGTCAATTACGGGAGTGTCCAAATCAGGGAGGCAAACTGTTGGAAACTAGGGTTAAACTATAGAATACCTAAGGTAAACGGGTTCCTAATTTTTATTTTATTTCTAAAGATTGATCTGGATTTTTATTCGATCTTTAATGAATTTTATATTATTTTTGTGATTTTTAGGAATTTTATAATTTTTTATTATTATAGAAATTATTTTTATTTTCTTATTTTTATGTTTTTAATTGTAGTTTACTATTTTTATAGATTTTCAAGATGTTTTTAGGATTTTTATGGATTTTGAATTATTTTTAATGTGAAAATGGAACTTTTATAGAAAAATGTGACATTTTTTTGACTTTTTAAATTGAAATGAGAGGAAAATATTTTTATTCTATTTTGTTAGAAAGTAGATGAAATTATCTTTAAACGATATGTAGTGCGTTTTTAGGGGAATTTTATTTTTTTAGTTATGATTTTTTTTATTTTAGTGAATTTTATATTTTTATTGATTTTTTTTGATTTAATATGTGAATTATAATAAAATATACTGTAACTAATTTTTTTATAGGATTTTTCATAGTATATTTTTATTTTTTATATGTTTAAAGTTTTTAATGTATTTTTATTTTTGGAATGATTTATTAATAATAGAAATTATTTTTTATATACTTTATTTATTATTGTATATTGAGTATAATACAATATTTATATTTATTTTTATTATATTTTTATATTTTGTATTTTTATTTAATGTGTATTATAGAATGTATAGAATATGTATACTATTAGGGGTATATTTGTAAATAACTGGAAATATAAGGTGGTGCGCATAAAATCTAAGAAATTGGAGGGTATTTGGTGTAAATCACCACTAAAACACGTGTATTGCACGTGCATGCACATGTACGGGGGCCTGGGAGTAATAAGCAGAATGATCGGGGGTTAATTTTAACAAGCCCGAAAAATATACCACCTCACATGTCGCGCACGTGAGGGCGTAAAGCGGTGGGGTGGCGCCTGGCGCAGGATGGAGATGCGTGGATGATAGATGATTGTTGATCTGATGCAAATCTAACAGCTGAGGATATTTTCCTCAACTTAGAGATGAAGGCGGTTCAAATGAATGATTGAAGATCGAACGTTGTTCTTCCTAGGTGTCGTGGTTCTTCGCAAGCGAAAACGCCGGTGGTCTCGCTGGCTGCGATGCGGTAGCTTCTCGGAAGGTCGATGACACTGATCTCAATCTCTAGTTCTTCCAACTTGCCTCGTGTGGCGTTGGAGCATTAAGATCCGAGTGAAGGTGCTTCGTTCAATGGTGCAGTGCGAGAATCGAGTCTGTAGTGGAGTTCTCAAGGATGAAGCTGTTAGCTATGTGAGCCCGAGGCGAACCATTCTTACAATAAATGTTATTGTAATAATTATGTTTTATCAATAAATGTTATTGATTGTTTCACTCCCTTTCTGAAATTAAGTGAATGAATGCACTATAAGGTCCCTTTGTACAATTAGGGTTATGTACCATGGCCGTTTTGATAATCATATAGCTGTTGATTCATTAAATGAATCATAGAGGCTGGTGTTTGATGAATATCTAATGAGTTAGATAGAGGACTCATCAAGCACCGTCAAATGATTATTAAGAGATGATCTCCAGCTTGAGTAGGAGATGGCAATCCTTTCTCACATAGGCTGATATCTGACTGACCTCTTGATGCAGGTCCTCTGCATGGGAATAGTGATTCGGAGGTGTCAGATTAGTTAGGTTAAAGGGTTGATTTAGTAAGATCGAGATAACTGAAGTCCTATGTTGAATATTGTCACAGCATCGGCACACATCCTCGGACCAGAGACAGATGTGTTACTATATGTCTGAGTATGTACATTTGGCAGACCATTAGGTTGATGACCTAACCAAGGTTTATACACCAGCAAGCTAGTGTGCATATAAGGGCATATGGGTAATACGATCTCTCAAAGGGATCATACAGGTTCACTTATGAACCAGAAGACATGAGCTCACTCATGAGGTATTGGGACCGATCAAATTCCATGCATGGTCGTCGTGCTTTGGAAGCATGACAAGAATTTGAAGATATGATATATGCTTTGGGAAAGCATATGATCAAGGGTGGTTTTTTGCCTCTCTTTATTTGTTATCATATTATCTCTTAATAATTAATTTATGTTAATTTAATTGTGTTGATAATAATTCAACATATATTTGATTTAATATAAATTAATGTTGTTGGTTTTTAACCAACAAAAATCATAGCCATTGGATGGATCTTGGATGACAATAGCCCTTGGATCCATATGAGCCATGGATTGACATCCATTGGATCCCAAACTAGTATATAAGGAAGGCAACCCTAGCCCTTGAAGGGTACAACAAGTAGACGCCTACTCTAATTCTCTCTCTCCCTCTCATTCTAGTTCTCTCTCTCTCCCCCCCCCCCTTCTCTACAAGGTGGCCAACCACCTTTGTTGAGAAAGAGAGAAGTTCTTGCCTTCGCCATCGACTACTCGAGGGTCTCCTTCTTCTTTGAGGTTGCTTGCTTTAGAGGAAGACGATGGATTTCGTTGGACGAAATCAGGAGATTCGAGGCTTTGATCTTCGTCGAGGATTGCGGGAGTCGTGTGTCTCATCATCGAGCCTGCAAGTGCTGTCTCTGTGGATCGGACTTGAGACAGGAGGATCTCTTGCTTTAGAGATCTCGTGATCGCAACCACGCTTCGAGAGATATTCCTAATACTTTGTGGTTTGATGAAACGATCCAAGAAATGTTCTTGTGATCATGTGGTTTCATCATATGATTTAAAATTTTTAAATTCCGCTGCATCTTGCGACTAGTGCGACTAGTCGCCTCGATCGCATGAGATGCGATCGTCATGCTTCTGTGATGCGCTTGAGGATTCTAAATATCCTTCAAGTGGTATCAGAGCCAGGTTGAAAAGGGTTTTGGATATGATCCATGAACCATGGATGACTTGAGTTTGAAAGGGTCGCGAAAGTTTTAGCACATTTGAATTTTCGCACCTCTGTCAAATTAATTTTTTCGGCACTGTTTAAATTATTTAAACACGAAATATTCAATTGGATTTTGTTCCCCATAAACAAGGAAAACATAGGATCTGAGTTTACTAAAATTGGATTTAATTTGCTCAAGATATGGTCTTTTGAATAAGCATGTATTCACTGTTGCAGGAACAACAAAACTGAACGTGATTAATTTATTAATTACGGTTTTGACATACCTTGAAAAGCGTGAAATATCGCTTGGGTTCTGTTCTAAATCAAGTTAGCAATTTAGGAAACTGATTTTGCGAGTTTTGAATTTAAATTGATCAAGATAAGTTAATTTTAGTGATTAGGGGTCACTGCTGGAAATTGACAAAACTTGATCATGAACCTAGTGATAGTCATTCAAACATGTTGATGAAAAATTAATTGTTAATTTTCTGAAATTGGTTATTGATAAATATTTGTGAAATGTTAAAAGATGATAATCAATTCCTTGAATGACATCCCACTAAACCATAATGATAAGATAGTTGTTCTTGATCATTGGTTATTTTGAAATCATCAACAAACATTGTTTTCATGCAAAACCCTAGGTCATCCTACAATAGTTGTAGGACAACTTTTACATGCAAAACCCTCTTTCTTGAATAGGATTGGGGATTTGTTTAGCAAATCTCCTTATAATATAATCAAAATTGTTTTGATGTATATTATATGGTATAATTTCGGTTGAAAGACCGATGAGCATCTCAAAGTACATGATGATCTATATGGCATTATCCTTTCCTGAGGTGGATATGGTGTCTAGTTGAAGATCGCTGGGGTAGAGGGTTGCAACGTATGTGGTCCATCCCACTCTCTCCGGTACTGACCATGACAGCGGATAGGGACTGGATAATGCCGGAGAAATCAAAGTGTATTTTTCTAATTATTAAAATTCGAAATAATACGTACTTTGAGATTATACCTACTATTCAAGTAAAATTCAAAGTTTGTTGATTGAAAATTGGATTGATAATTAATTTAATGTGATTAAATTAATTATATCCTATTAAAACACTCTATTATGAATAGATGTGTATTTCCCTTAAAAGAATTAATTATGTGAATATGATTCACGATAATTAATTATTTCAATTTGAATAAGAGATGGAGGATCATATAAGTTACATCTATGGTCTCCCATCAAGGCAAAGAATTTCGTAGCCAAAAGTTGTATATAGGAGACGCATGTCCGAAGTGACAGATCTTATATACAATTATTTAGATTAGGTTCTTTGCTTCTCGAAAGAGTAAGGTTGTATGCGTAGTGACCCCAATATCGGGTCCTCATATTATTTGAGCGATATTGGATTGCGTATAGCGAGTATTAAGCATGTTGACGCTTGGTTCAATTAGCAACGGGTCAACATCATCTTAGGGGTGGTGGGCCCGGGTGTTAAAGACCGAATTGGGAAATGCAAGTTGGACTTGCAAGGCGGAATGTGTTCCCGCTTCTCTTTATTCGAGTCACAGGTTCTCATATTATTGGGATGTGATAAAGATAGAGAGGATATCCCAGATCTTGCTTGAGATATAGCGGTAAGTATATCTCTTACTTTGAAAGATGATTAGGGAATAATCTTTCATAGTAGACATAGCAAGACAAATTTGATTTAAAATACCTTAATCAAATGTTTTAAAACTAGATAATTTATATATTCTAATATAGTGCATTCTTAATTTCAGAAAATGAAGTCCATGAATCTACTGAACAAGCTTCTGGAGGTCAATCAGTTTATCGGACCAAATTATTCGGATTGGATCTGAAATTTGGATCTTGTCCTATCTGCGGAGCGCATCTCTTATGTGCTGAGCAAGGACAAGATAGCAGACCCTCTGACTGCAGAAGAAAAATCTTTTAATGAGAAATATGATGAAGAACATAACTTGTCAAGATGTTATATCCTTGGCTCATTATCCAATGTGCTTCAGAAGCAGCATGTGGAAATGAACCACTGCCAAGAAATCATGCTGAATCTGAAGGAAATGTTCGGTGACGTCAACCACACACAGCGTTACAATGTGATGAAAGAGCTTATTTGCTTCAAGAAGCAGGAAGGGACCTTTGTTACAGAGCACATGCTCAAAGTGTTTGGGTACCTCTCTGAACTGGAAACCCTGGGAGCTGACATGGATGTTGATATGCAGGCTGATTTTATTCTCCTGTCGCTCCCTAAGTCTTTCAACAACTTTGTTGTGTCATACCACAGGAGCAAGGTTGATTTCAGTAATGATGGGTTGTTAGCTGCATTAAAGTCTGCAGAAGACATAATGAAGAAGGATGGCCCCTCTGCTAGTGCAATGGTTGCACAAGTGAAAGGAAAGTGCAGTCGGAAGCAAGGTTCTCAGAAGGGCTCGCCCCAGAAGAGAAAGAAGAAGAATCAAGGAGTTGGTTCATCTTCCAATGCTTCCACATTAATGAAATCGAAGAAGACCGATGTCTGTCACCACTGCAAGAAGTCGGGGCACTGACAGTGTAACTTCCCAGAGTACCTGAAGTCGTTTGACAAAGGTAAAGCCCCAGCAGGTATGAAATCTACTTTCATCATTGAAACTAGCTTTCTCGTTGGACGAGAAGGAAGTTGGGTTGTAGATTCTAGTGCTTCTGTTCACGTATGCAATTCGTTGCATTTGTTTCAGGAAACTAGGAATCTGGAGCAAGGGGATATAGTCATCCAGATGGGATCTGATGCAAGTGTTGCAGCAGTCGCCATTGGGACCTACCGACTATCATTATCTAGTGGTCGAGTCTTAGTACTTAAAGAGTGTCTTTATGTACCTGAAGTCAGGAGGAATTTGATATCCATATCTAAGCTTCTTAGACATGGATATTCCTTCCTATTCTGTAATACGTTAGTCATTAATCAATATGATAAATTTATTGCGGATGGTGTTTTGACTTCTGATGGACTCTATGAATTGTGCATTGATGAATGTGTCATGAATGTCACTACCACTAATAAAAACCCTAAAAAGATCCAGGGAGAATGGAAATCATTCGAATATGATTTGGCATCAAAGGCTTGGTCATTTATCTGTTGATAGGATCAATAGATTGATAAAGGATGGACCCTTAGATTTTCTACAGGTCCAATATTTACCTACCTTTGAACATTGCATTCGAGGTAAAATGACCAGGTTGCCTTTCCGTAACAAGGTTACGAGATGAGAAGGTATTCTTGACCTAATACATAATGATGTATGTGGTCCCTTCAGTACTGTGACTCGAAATGGATATCGATATTATTTGACGTTTATTGATGATCAATCGCGATACGGTTTTATCTTCCTACTACGTCATAAATCTGAAACCTTTGAAAAGTTCAAAGAGTTTAAGGATTTGGTTGAGAACCAAACCAATAGGAAGATTAAACGGATTCGATCTGACCGAGGTGGTGAGTACCTCTCAGATGAATTCAAGGGATACCTTAAAGAGAACGGAATTGTCTCCAATCTCACTCCCCCTGGAACTCCTCAACTTAATGGTGTTGCTGAAAGGCGCAACAGGACCATCATGGACATGGTCCATTCAATGATGAGCAAAGCGCGTTTACCTCTTAGTTTCTGGGGATATGCAGTAGAGACTGTAATATATATCCTGAATAAGATTCCTAGCAAATCTGTGCCTAAGACTCCTCATGAGCTCTGGTATGGAACCAAACTTAGTGTTAGACACTTGAGGGTTTGGGGTTGCTTGGTCCATGTGAAGAATATGGATGCAAGTAAGTTAGAATCTCGCACTTGTGAGCGCTACTTCATTGGGTATATTAAAGATGGTATTGGATATCAACTTTATGACCCTGAGACCCAAAAGGTTTTTGTCTCTAGAGATGTGAGATTTCTAGAGGATGATTTCCTTAAAGGCCAAGATAGAAATAAAGTAGAGGAACTCATCGAATCCCCTGAGGATTCTGAGATTCCTGAACCAGAAACTGAAGAGATAAATGAAGATGTAACACCCATACCTCTTCGAAGGAGTTCGAGGGTGGTTGCACCACCTCAAAGGTATGGATTCCATGTGTCAAGTGAGACTGACAATGATCCTACTTCATTTGATGAAGCACTCGCGGATCATGACATGGATAGGTGGATGTTGGCAATGAAGTCAGAGATTGACTCCATGCATAAGAATGGTATATGGACCCTATAGGATCCACCTAAAGGGGTAAAACCCATTGGGTGTAAATGGATCTTCAAGAGAAAGAGGGGACCTGATTGAAAGTAGAGACTTTCAAGGAACGGCTCGTATCCAAGGGCTACACATAAAGAGAAGGCATCGATTACGATGATACGTTCTCTCCTGTGGCTATGCTTAAGTCCATCAGGACACTGCTAGCTATGTTTGCATCTCTTGACTACGACATCTGGCAGATGAACGTCAAGACAACTTTCCTTAATGGATACCTCGAGGAGGATATCTATATGGAGCAGCCCCAGGGCTTCATAGTTGAGGATGGTAAAGTATGCAAGCTAAAGAAATCCATCTATGGGCTCAAACAAGCTTCTTGTAGCTGGAACATCAGATTTGACGAAACCATAAAGAGTTATGATTTTGTGCAGAATCCTGATGAACCTTGTGTATACAAGCAGCTTAGTGGGAGCGCCATTGTGTTTATCGTGCTTTACGTAGATGATATCCTTATCATTGGGAATGATACAGGAATGATGACCAGTGTGAAGATGTGGCTATCTCATACCTTCGAGATGAAAGATTTTGGAGAAGCCTCTTATATCTTAGTCCTGAAGTTGTTCAGAAACTGAGAAAGGAGGATGTTGGGATTGTTACAATATGGAAACATTAAGAAGATTCTTGAACGATTCTGTATGGATAGTTCCAAGAAAGGATTCCTCCCCTTAAGACATGGTATCCATCTATCTAAAGGGATGGCTCCTCAAAGTGTTGAGGAAAAGAAGGCCAAGGCTGGATGCCCCTATGCATCAGCCGTAGGAAGCTTAATGTATGCCATGATGTGTACTAGGCCAGACATCTGCCATGTAGTGGGAGTGGTAAGTCGTTACCAATCCTGCTATGGAGAGCAACACTGGAATGCAGTAAAGAACATATTCAAATATCTAAGACGGACGCAAGATTACATCTTGGTCTATGGAGATGATGATCTCCAAGTCTTGGGATATACAGATTCAGACTTCCAGTCGGACATTGATGATCGAAAGTCGATATCAGGGTTTGTATTCCTGTTGAACGGTGGTGCTGTGAGCTAGAGAAGTAAGAAGCGGGACACTACGGTGGATTCAACAACAGAAGTTGAGTACATTGCCGCATCGGATGCTGCAAAGGAGGCGGTGTGGTTGCGCAAGTTCATCTTGGAGCTTGGCGTAGTTTCCTCTGATACTCCCACCCCGTTACTCTGCGATAACATGGGAGCCATTGCCCAGGAAAAGGAACCCAGATGGCATCAAAAGAGCAAGCACGTGGAAAGGAAATACCACATAATTCGGAAGATTCAAAAGTGTGGTGATATCATCATCACCAAGATGGCCTCTGCCGACAACGTTGCTGATCCTCTTACCAAACCTCTGACGCAGAAGGTTTTTTACCAACATGTAATGAGTATGGGTTTAAGGACTGTTCCTGAATGGTTCTGAGGGCTAGTGGGAGATTGTTAGCCATATGAGCCCGAGGCAAACCATTCTTACAATAAATGTTATTGTAATAATTAAGTTTTATCAATAAATATTATTGATTGTTTCACTCCCTTTCTGAAATTAAGTGAATGAATGCACTATAAGGTCCCTCTGTACAATTAGGGTTATGTACCATGGTCGTCTTGATAATCATATAGTTGTTGATTCATTAAATGAATCATAGAGGCTGGTGTTTGGATGAATATCTAATGGGTTAGATAGAGGACTCATCAAGCACCGTCAAATGATTATTAAGAGATGATCTCCAGCCTGAGTAGGAGATGGCAATCTGATGAATACCCATTCATCACTCTTTATTCTTTTATTTTTGCTACAAAACCTTTGCCAAACACATGTATATATTTGTAAATATCAATAATTACCATTTGACATGCATTGTGTAAAATACAATAATTAGCATGTTTTTGTGCATAAATAAAAGAATAAAGAGACAAAAGAAAAAGAGGGAGATATTTAGAATAAATACTGAGCGACCTAATCCCAAGGGAGGGCTCAGCATGGGCCTGACCGTATAAAAGCCAAAGTAGAGAGAGATAAGGAAGCTCATGTGTGTAAATATACCTGTAAATAGAATAATAATATTTTCCTCTAAAAATAAAAATAAAATGGGTTGTATTTATTTGTAAATATTTGTATATATTTGTAAATACAAAATCAAAATAAAAATAAGAAAAACTAAAAGAAAATAAAATCCCTCATCTATTGTACATACACCTTGTATATAGAACCCTTTTTTCTATTTATTTCACCTTGTAAATAAATAAATTAAATTCCATAAAAATTTGTATATATTCCATATCCCATTATGTAATTAAATAAAATATAAACCACAAAAACAAAAATAAAATAAAAATAAACAAAAATAAAATCCATTTCCTACATTGTATATATACCATGTATATAAGTGTACATAAGTATTTATTTAACCCTTGTAAATAATTAATAAAAATAAAATAAAAATACCAAAATATTCCAAATTTCATCTTGTAAATAAATAAAATATAAAATTGGAATAAAAATGTACAAAAATAAGTAATTAAAAATCAAAAATCAAAAATCAATATTGTATATATACCTATATATTATACTATATTGTACATACCTTATTTTTATTTCAAAAAAATAAATAAAAATCACAAAAATAGTTTAAAATAAAAGAAACATTTTCATGTTTTGAGTTTTGTGAAATTTAACCTTTTTCTATTTATTATTGAATTTTTAAAATTGGAATAATTGGCGGGCTCTGATTGGTCCACGGGAGATGTTGACCCCCGGTCAACTCTCCCCTAGGACCACCAGAGCCGGGTTTGATGCGCCCGACCCGATTTCTCAGACTTTTCCTCGCTCAACCCGATCGCCAAATCCGTGAACCCCGGGCTCCATTTGCTCCTTGATCGATCTAGATCCACACCCGGGGAGGGTTTTGGGGATCCGCGCTCTGATCAGCTCGCCTGATCCTATCTTAGCCGGACCCCTAACCATATTTAATATGAGCTCCGCCGCATGATTCGAACATCTTTGGCTCCCCATTTCCCTACACAAGACCTCCACCACCTTCGCCTGAGTGACAGCTCGCGATTGGCGGTGTTGCAGCGAGGAAAGAGTGCTCGGACCATCGATCCGGCGACCTAGAGCCGCAGTGCGCCGCCCTTGCGTGCTGCTCAAGCCTCGGGCATCGACGGCCCTCGAGGCAAGGACCCAGAGCTCCATCGGCTCATCCCCAGTCGACAACGACTGTTAGGTGACCCAAGTTCCCTTTAGTTGTAGCCAATTTTCATTTACGCCCAAATTAGTTCATCGTCGTCGACCTTTGATTCCGACCACACCGGGCACTATCTTGATCATCGGAGTCGACCTTCACCTTCGCCCTTCTCCCACGCACATTCTACACCCCTTCATCCAACCCAGTTCGCACAGGAACTGGGATTGGAGCTCCTCCGTCGTCGCATCGCCGGAGCTCCTCCATTCCGACGCACCGATCACCCCCATCGCCTCTAACCGGGTCGAGGCATTTTGCCCTCGACCCAGGAGTGCTTCTATGTAGCTTTGCAGGTCAGAGGAGGACCATCTAAGGTCCCCCACATTCAGCACAGGAGCTTGAGCTCCGTCGCCGTCGCTGGAGCTCTTCGGAGCATCCCAGCTCCATCGGAGGGGTTCTTCAGACGCGGGAGGCTCCGGCGCATCGTTTCCGATCATCAGCAGCTCCTGCGGAGGTCCAGCGCGCTCCCAGTCCTCCGGCGAAGTTCGCCGACGAGGAGTTCCTCCAGGACCCTCCTCTGTCGTCCGTTCGACCCCGGAGGCCCAGTTCACTTGTGGACCGTTCGATTAGGGAGAAGAAGAGGCCAGCAACCACCGTCAGATCAGACATGTGGCCCCTTCTCCACCCTCCATCCAGCGAGGGTTAGCCGCCGCGCTTCTCGACCGTCGATTCCCCCACGTGGCGCACCCTCCACCGTTGGATCATCGTCGAGGCTTCTTCGTTGAGGCGCCACCACTCCTGACCGTTGGATATCACACGTGGTGCGTATCTGGCCCTCGGATTATAATAGGGGGTAATTTCCCTTAGTCCCTCCGTCTTTTCGTTTTTAGCATTTAGTCCTGTAAATATTCTTTAACGTTCATTTTATTTTGGTACATTTGCATAGTGGACCTGGTAGTTTATGTTATTTGCTTTTATACCCCTGTACGTTGTGGAACACGTGCTTCGTCACGTGCATTTTGTGGTAAATTGCATATGAAGGGCCTATAGTTTCTTTTTGTTAATGAAATGAAAAATATTTTTGGTTAATTGCATTTATGCCCCTGTGAGTGGTTTATTTCTGCATGTGCCAAATTTAGTGGGCTTTTTACACTTTCACCCCTGGACTTTTAGTTCGTGTTACTAACAGGTCCAGGGACTTAAGTTTCTTTACAAAAAGGTTCCTGAGTGCCCAAATCACGCGTGTGGCACGTGAGATCTTGGACATTTTGCACCTGGACCCCCTGGATTTTCCTTCTTGTTATTTCTAGGCCCTCAGAGATATTTTTATTACGATCAGGTCCCTATGCATTGTGGGCTCTTGGTTGTTTTAAATAAAATATCAAATCTACTCCAAATCGAGTGAAAATTTGACACGTGGCTCCTGCCACTTTGTAGAATTTTCACTGATTTTTGGGAAATTTTTGGAGCCTTTTTATTTTTTAAAAATTCAAAAACATCCCTTTTTCAGCCTGTTCATATTTAAAATTCACAAAAAATACTAAAACATTTTCAAAAATTATAAAAAAATCAGAATTTGTTTTTTTTGTTGTGTTTGATTTTCTGACCAATTTTGGTCATTTTTGGACTTATAGAAAATATAAAAATTGAAAAACTTTGAAAATCTTATAAAAATTCTAATAATTAATAGAAAAAGCCAAAAATAATAAACTCAGTCTCTAATTTCTCCTCTTTATTTCTATCTTCTATGAGAAATACTCACAGGCCATTTTAGGACCATTTTATATTTTCTTTTGGTCCTTAGAGCCTGGCTGGTCAGCAGTGTTGTTTTTTTAGCTTGTTTCATTTTTATAAAATTTCCCAAAAATCAGAAAAATACCAAAAATTCACCAAAAACATAAAAAAATAAAAATTCTAAAAATATTTTTGTTTGAATTTTTAGATCAATTTTGAGTGTTTAAATAATTAGTCAAAATTGCTTGCTTTCTTGTTTTTCTATTTTTTCTTCATATTTAAAAAATCCAAAAAATTATAAAATATTAACACCAAAAATAGCTTGTTTTTATTTTCTTTATTTTTCGACTACTTTGTAGGCCGTGAGGCCATCCCGTGCTCCCTGAGTCCGACCCTGGTTGCTATACCAGGCTAATTCAATAGCCAGGGCCACTATTGATTTTCCTTGATTTTTGTCTTGTTCTGGTGGTCTGCTCTTATTTTTCTTGGTGAGCTGGATTTCTCGAGCGATTTAGGTCGCAACGACCTTCGCTATATTTCATCCACCTTAATTGCTCGGGATTTTTGGCCTCATCAGAATGGCGCTGTTGCCGGGGAGCACGGCTTAGTAGTCTGTTTGTTTTTCATTTTATTTTGTTTTCTTTTTCGTGGCTTTCCGCAGCTCTTTCTGAGTTCGCGACTTTTCGCGGTTTTTTTTTTATTTTTCTTTTATTTTCATTTTATTTTATTTTGTTTTTCTTTTATTTTTGTTTTTGATTGTTCTTGCTTGTTTATTTTTATTTGCATTTTTACACATATATCCTTGTTTATTTTATTTGCTTTATCTGGTTTATTTTATCTGGCTTGACACACTTTGCTATTTTCTTGCGAGGGGAGCCGAGGACCAAAGCGGCAACTTTCGAGGAGCCGGAGCAACCACGGTGATCGGAGGCGGCTCCCTTCTGCACAGAGCCGCAGGAGAGCGCGAGTAGACAGCGAAGTGCGGGAGTTTAGCTTAGATTTAGAGTAGATTTTATTTCCTGTTATTTGGATAATTGTAATAATACAAGATACTCAGCAGGACTCTCTTGGACTTAAACACTTTAGGGGTCTGTTTTGCCGAGCACCGGTGTGCTCGGGGGACCCCTTAGTTTCTTCGCAGCTTTTTACACGGCTTTGTTTTCTTTACTGCCTTTTCTGGTTTCTCGCGGTTTCTCGAGCCCCTAGCCGTAGGATTTTCTACTTGATTGTGACGTAATACATAGGATCCAAGCACCCTAATATATCTGCATGTTCCTATAGTTCGGTAATTGGACCTATAATAAAAGATTAATAAAATAGTTGACTCACTTCCTTCGAGCCTACGTGCCGCAGCCCACCCTGCCAAGCGTTGCTCCTGAACCCGATTTGTCGGGAGTAGGAGGGGTGGACCGAGACCAGACTCTTTGGATTGGAGGCTGGTGGTCAAGTAGCTTTTCTTTCGAGTAGAAATTGTTGTTTAGGGACTCGGTTTTCCGCCTGCACCATTTAGGTAGTTTATTTTATGTCTTTCAATTCTGCGCAGATCATTTTGCATGTAGACTGTTGGAGTCAGGTATGCATTTCTTACTCTGCATGCATCATTGATTTCATCGCGCATCGGCTTTTTCGACTTCTCCCCCCTGATTTTTGGACTTAATAACCAGGAGAACCGAAAAATTCGTTAGGCGATTTTGTTTGATTATGGAAAAACACCTAAAAATTTGAACCATAAAATTGGGATTGGTTAACTCTATTGACCCTAAAAGACGATCACCGAAAAATTTGTCTTGGGGAGAGCAACCCCCTCCTTGTCTGGTTTGCTTGCGCGAGAGAGTGACCCCGCACACTAGGTAGAGCCCTCCGATATTCTTCTCGACTGATTACCGGCTCTTTCTGTACGGGACAGTCGGTTGAGAAAATATCGGGTTACCCAACAGGTCACGTAATCGCTCTGCTATCTTGACAGATCACCAAATAAAATTGACAAGATAATTGACCGAGCCTTTACGGTCTTCAGCTCGCGTTGCGTTGGTGAATCGGGGGTTTGCTTGTGATCATAGTTGTTACTAGATCTCATCCGCACAACTCGCCATATCAAGATGATAGGCAGACGGTCTCTTAGGCAGCCTCTGGCTGCACCGCTTTCCAGCACGTCTACCCGCTCATCTAGGTTGGTTCGCGAGAGTCGAGACCCGCTCTCCAAACCCGAGTTCGACACCACCCTGTTCCTCCTCGATCCCCCTTCTTCTGATTCTGAGATACCAGTACCAGAGGAGAGACAGACAGATGATTTATCGGCACCTGAGTTTGGATGCTTTGATTTTGCAGAGACTATGGCCGGCAGCAGTGACGACCGCACCAGAGGTCCCCAGCACGATCATACTTTAATTATGGATCAGGGTGCGATCAACTCCACCTTGATCGCCTCCCTCGAGACAGTTCAACAGTAGTTGAGGGATCAGGGAGCATTCATGTTGGACATGAGGCGTGAGATGGAGCAGTTGAGAGCCGCATGCGACCAGTGCGAGCCCCAGGACAGGCCGAGGATACCCGACAATGCGGCAGCCACCGCAGCAGCCGCAGCAGCCGCAGCAGTAGTAGCAGAGGCACCGAGACCGATGCGGGAGTTACACAACCCCGGGTCGACCTTGATGCATCATTGGGTTGTGCTTCCAACTATCATGGGGGACTTCAAGTTCCCCTCGAACACTTTGCAGCTTCTCCCCCGGTTCCATGGGCTCGCCACAGAGGAGCCCCATCTCCACCTGCAGGAGTTCTTGATGATCTGCAGCACAGTCCACGACCGTCAGGTGGACCAGGATACCATACGGATGATTGCCTTCCCCTTCTCCTTAGCAGACAGAGCAGCCACCTGGCTGAAGCACTTGGGGAAGTTTGTTTACACATAGGAGCAGCTCCGCACCGAGTACTTGCACAAGTACTATCCACTCGGGCGGACGAACGCCGCTAAAGCCCTGATCAGCAACTTCTCCATGCTCCCCAACGAGCAGTTTCATGAGGCATGAGAGAGGTTCAGAGAGCTGACTGACAGATGCCCGCACCATGATATTTACAAGCCGAACCTTGTTCAGAGCTTTTTCAGCGGGCTGACACCAGAGCTTCAGGGCTTGATGAACGCTTCTTGTGGCGGGTCCTATTTTTCCAAGGATCACGATCAAGTCTGGGCCATCTACAAGGAGATGGCTGAGAACTACATGGTGATGTCCCAGACCCGATTGTACACTCAGGGACGAGCCCAGCCACAGACCGTGCAGTACCAGAGGATAGCACGGGTCGATGCTGGTCCTTCCAGTTTGTCCGCGGCAGCAACACAAGCAGAGAGTTCAGCCGCAAACATGGGGATCATCAGCAAGAAGCTGGACTGGATGGAGATTATTGAGATGAAGCAGTGCCAGGGCATCACGCAGATGGAACAGATCGCACAGACTCTGAGTGACCTGAAGACACAGCTCATGTGTCTCCAGGAGGCACAGACGGCTTCACAGCCTCGTCTTCAGGCACGAGGCGATCCGAGTAGCAGCAGTAGCTCGTCCCAGTGCTCCAGCTCCCACCAGCAGTCTAGACAGGTCCATCTCGTACAGGTGGAACCGTACCAGCAGCTGCAGCTTTCCTACCAGGCACCACCATCCACTGACACTCAGATGGTGGTATACCAGCCGGATCAGCCTCTGGCAGTGCTTCCGCCACCCCAGTACGATTCAGAGTCGTTGATGGATGTCAACGGGATTTGGTATGACCGCCCCCAGCCCAGTATCCGATGAGACCATCCCGGATTTCGTTGGGCGGGCGGAGGTGCCCAGCCCCAACAGCAGCCATCAGGACAGGGTGGCCAGTACAGCCATCAGAGGGATCACCAGCAGCAGCCCCCAGCATACACTCAGCAGCAGCCACAGCAGTCACAGTCGTATTGTCCTCGTCCCTATCAGCAGGGACAGTCTTGGAGGCGTGATCAGCCGCAGCATCATCCACAGTCGTACCCCTCTCACTCCAGCAGCAGCAGCAGCCTCACTACCATAGAGGCTACCCGTCAGGTTCTCATGGGCCATCCTATGAGAACCCCGCCTTGGATGACATAGCCCGCCTTCTCACTGATCAGCAGGCTACATTCCGACGGGAGATGGATGAGTTCCGCTAGGAGATGCGGGACATAGTGAGAGGGAAGGCCGCCATCCCTGCCCAGATCGAGCCGAATCCCAACAACCTCAAGAGGAAGTCTGAGCAGGTAGTTTGTACTAAATATGCCACTCCTAGTGATACATTTGGAGATATGTCTGCATATTTGTTTGATACTGATTTTGTCACACTTAGGAGCGGTAGGATGCCAGCAGGCGGCGACTCGTTTGAGCGACACCCAGAGGATACGTCCAGAGTGCCAGGCGAGGAGGAGAGCGGTACAGAGGCCGCTAGAGATGATGACGGTGGTACTAATGCCACCACGGATGCTAATCCCACCGGCGGTACTGAGGCCGCTGTTTCACCAGTTGGAGGAGGTGGTACTGAGGCCACCCATGTTGCCAATCCAGAGCGTAGTACTGAGGCCATGAGTCTTCCAGCCGAGGGTGGTGCTGATGCCACCAGTCTTTCTGAGAGTCATGTAGTTTTTCCTTTTGCTGATGTATCTCGAGACATTTCTGGCAATAAAGGAAAGGGTTTGTTTTCTTCTGGTCCCACTGTGGTGCTTGATGTATGTGTGGATCCGGCCGTCGAGCCGTCTAGACCCTTTCCTAGTCCTTCATCTGAGAAGGACCCTGTGATCCCCTTCCCTTGAGCTCTTCAGATGGGAAAGGGGAAGAAACTTGAAAATCCCAAAAAGAGACAGCAGGAAGAGTTCATCCAGCAGATGATAGATCATTTTCACACACAGCTGACTTATTTCGCGATCCAGAACCGTCTGCCGGCCAAGAGGCCAGATTCAGGAGCCCCATATGTCAGATGCCACATCAGAGAGCAGAGGTTCAACCGTACTCTATTAGACAGCGGATCGTCGATCAACCAACTTCCGACAGCCCTTCTCGACCGCTTCGAGTTGGGAACTCTTCGACAGAGCAGGACAGTCCTTCAGTTTGCTAATCGATATGTCAAGAGGTCGAAGGGGTTGCTTAGAGATGTTGTCGTCACTATTCAGGGCCTACAATTCCCCGTGGACTTCGTAGTGTTGGACCTGGAGATCCCTGAGTCAGTGACTGATACCCCCATCATTCTCGGTCGCCCGTTTTTGGCCACAGCCAAGGCAGTGACCGACCATGATAGCGAGAAGAGACAAAAGAATACCCATTCATCACTCTTTATTCTTTTATTTTAGCTACAAAACCTTAGCCAAACACATGTATATATTTGTAAATATCAATAATTACCATTTGACATGCATTGTGTAAAATACAATAATTAGCATGTTTTTGTGAATAAATAAAATAATAAAGAGACAAAAGAAAAAGAGGGAGATATTTAGAATAAATATTGAGTGACCTAATCCCAAGGGAGGGCTCAGCATGGGCCTGACCGCATAAAAGCCAAAGTAGAGAGAGATAAGGAAGCTCATGTGTGTAAATATACCTGTAAATAGAATAATAATATTTTCCTCTAAAAATAAAAATAAAATGGGTTGTATTTATTTTTAAATATTTGTATATATTTGTAAATACAAAATCAAAATAAAAATAAGAAAAACTAAAAAGAAAATAAAATCCCTCATCTATTGTACATACACCTTGTACATAGAACCCTTTTTTCTATTTATTTCACCATGTAAATAAATAAATTAAATTCCATAAAAATTTGTATATATTCCATATCCCATTATGTAATTAAATAAAATATAAACCACAAAAACAAAAATAAAATAAAAAGAAACAAAAATAAAATCCATTTCCTACATTGTATATATACCATGTATATAAGTGTACATAAGTATTTATTTAACCCTTGTAAATAATTTATAAAAATAAAATAAAAATACCAAAATATTCCAAATTTTATCTTCTAAATAAATAAAATATAAAATTGGAATAAAAATGTACAAAAATAAGTCATTAAAAATCAAAAATCAATAGTGTATATATACCTATATATTATACTATATTGTACATACCTTATTTTTATTTCAAAAAAATAAATAAATATCACAAAAAATAGTTTAAAATAAAAGAAACATTTTTCATGTTTTGAGTTTTGTGAAATTCAACCTTTTTCAATTTATTATAGAATTTTTAAAATTGGAATAATTGGTGGGCTCTGATTGGTCCACGGGGGATGTTGACCCCCGGACAACTCTCCCCCCAGGACCACCAGAGCCGGGTTTGATGCGTCCGACCCGATTTCTCAGACTTTTCCTCGCTCAACCCGATCGCGAAATCCGTGAACCCCGGGCTCCATTTGCTCCTTGATCGATCTAGATCAACGCCCGGGGTGGGTTTTCGGGATCCGCGCTCTGATCAGCTCGCCCGATCCTATCTTATCCAGACCCCTAACCATATTTAATCTGAGCTCTGCCGCACGATTCGAGCATCTTTGGCTCCCCATTTCCCTACCCAGGGCCTCCACCACCTTCGCCTGAGTGACAGCTCGCGATTGGCGGTGTTGCAGCAAGGAGAGAGTGCTCAGACCATCGATCCGGCGACCTAGCGCCGCTGTGCGTCGCCCTTGCGTGGTGCTCGAGCCTCAGGCATCGACGGCTCTCGAGGCAAGGATCCAGAGCTCCATCGGCTCGTCTCCAGTCGACATCGACCGTCAGGTGACCCTAGTTCCCTTTAGTTGTAGCCAATTTTCATTTACGCCCAAATTAGTTCATCGTCGTCGACCTTCGATTCTGACCACACCGGGCACTATCTTCATCATCGGAGTCGACCTTCACCTTCGCCCTTCTCTCACACACATTCTACACCCCTTCATCCAACCCAGTTTGCACAGGAATTGGGATTGGAGCTCCTCCACCGTCGCATCGCCGGAGCTCCTCCATTCCGACGCACCGATCACCCCCATCGCCTCTAACCGGGTCGAGGCATTTTGCCCTCGACCCAAGAGTGCTTCTGTGTAGCTTTGTAGGTCAGAGGAGGACCATCTGAGGTCCCCCACATTCAGCACAGGAGCTTGAGCTCCGCCACCGTCGTTGGAGCTCTTCGGAGCATCCCAGCGCCATCGGAGGGGTTCTTCAGATGCGGGAGGCTCTGGCGCATCATTTCCGATCATCAACAGCTCCTGCGGAGGTCCGGCGCGCTCCCAGTCCTTCGGCGAAGTTCGCCGGCGAGGAGTTCCTCCAGGACCCTCCTCTGCCGTCCGTTCGACCCCGGAGGCCCAGATCACTTGTGGAGAAGAGGCCAGTAGCCACCGTCAGATCAGACATGTGGCCCCTTCTCCACCATCCATCCAGCGAGGGTTAGCCGCCGCACTTCTCGATCGTCGATTCCCCCACGCGGCGCACCCTCCACCGTTGGATCATCGCCGAGGCTTCTTCGTTGAGGCACCACCACTCCTGAGCGTTGGATATTACACGTGGCACGCATCTGGCCTTCGGATTATAATAAAGGGTAATTTCCCTTAGGCCCTCTGTCTTTTCATTTTTAGTATTTAGTACATTTGCATAGTGGACCTGGTAGTTTATGTTATTTGCTTTTATACCCCTGTACGTTGTGGAACACGTGCTTCGTCACATGCATTTTGTGGTAAATTGCATATGAAGGGCCTGTAGTTTCTGTTTGTTAATGAAATGAAAAATATTTTTGGTTAATTGTATTTATGCCCCTATGAGTGGTTTATTTCTACATGTGCTGAATTTAGTGGGCTTTTTACACTTTCACCCCTGGACTTTTAGTACGTGTTACTAACAGGTCCAGGGACTTAAGTTTCTTTACAAAAAGGTCCCTGAGTGTCCAGATCACGTGCGTGGCGCGTGAGATCTTGGACATTTTGCACCTAGACCCCATGGGTTTTCGTTCTTGTTATTTCTAGGCCCTCAGAGATATTTTTATTACGATCAGGTCCCTGTGCACTTTGGGCTCTTGGTTGTTTTAAATAAAATATCAAATCTACTCCAAATCGAGTGAAAATTTGAAACGTGGCTCCTGTCACTGTGTAGAATTTTTACTGATTTTTGGTAAATTTTTGGAGCCTTTTTATTATTTTTAAATATTCAGAAACATCCCTTTTTCAGCCTGTTCATATTTAAAATTCACAAAAAAATACTAAAACATTTTCAAAAATTATAAAAAAATCAGAATTTGTTTGTTTTGTTGTGTTTGATTTTCTGACCAATTTTGGTCATTGTTGGACTTATAGAAAATATAAAAATTGAAAAACTTTGAAAATCTTATAAAAATCTACTAATTAATAGAAAAACTCAAAAATAATAAACTCAGTCTCAGATTTCTCCTCTTTATTTCTATTTTCCATGAAAAATAATCCCAGGCCATTTTAGGACCATTTTATATTTTCTTTTGGTCCTTAGAGCCTAGCTGGACAGCAGCATTGTTTTTCTAGCTTGTTTCATTTTTATAAAATTCCCTAAAAATCAGAAAAATACCAAAAAATCACCAAAAACATAAAAAAATATAAAAATTCTAAAATTATTTTTGTTTGAATTTTTAGATTAATTTTGAGTGTTTAAATAATTAGTCAAAGTTGCTTGCTTTCTTGTTTTCTTATTTTTTTCTTCATATTTAAAAAATCCAAAAAAATATAAAATATTAAAAATCCACCAAAAATAGCTTGTTTTTATTTTCTTTATTTTTCGACTACTTCGTAGGCCGTGAGGCCATCCCGTGCTCCCTGAGTCCGACCCTGGTCGCTATACCAGGCTAATCCAATAGCCAGGGCCACTATTGATTTTCCTTGATTTTTGTCTTGTTTTGGTGGTCTGCTCTTATTTTTCTTGGTGAGCTGGATTTCTCGAGCGACTGAGGTCGCAACGACCTTCGCTATATTTCATCCACCTTAATTGCTCGGGATTTTTGGCCTCATCACAATCCTTTCTCACATAGGCTGATATCTGACCGACCTCTTGATGCAGGTCCTCTACATGGGAATAGTGATTTGGAGGTGTCAGATTATTTAGGTCAAAGGGTTGACTTAGCGAGATCGAGATAACTTAAGTCCTATGTTGAATACTGTCACAGCATAGGATCACATCCTCTGACCAAAGACAGATGTGTTAATATATGTCTGAGTATGTACATTTGGCAGACCATTAGGTTGATGACCTAACCAAGGTCTATACACCGGCGAGCTGGTGTGCATATAAGGGCATATGAGTAATACGATCTCTCAAAGGGATCATACAGGTCCACTTATGAACCGGAAGACATGAGCTCACTCATGAGGTATTGGGACCGATCAAATTCCATGCATGGTCGTCATGCTTTGGAAGCATGACAAGAATTTGAAGGTATGATATATGCTTTGGGAAAGCATATGATCGATACCAAATCCCAATGACCAAGATTGAGAGACTTTGTGATCAAACCCTGAAGAAGATAGTATAAAATTGATCTTCATCTTCAAGTTGATCATTGATCTTCCAGTATGCAGGATGCGCAGGTATTGGGAATACATTAGTTTGGGATTGGATCCACATTAGTTAATTAATTGGAAATGTAATTTACAAATTAGTTTGGGATGTGAATATGATTCACATATTTTTCAATGGCATGATTGAAATATTCACAAATTAATTTGGAATTAATTTGGTGGATATTATTGCAATAATAGTTATTGCAATTAATTAAGAAATAGTGAGATAAAATAAAAGGAGACAAAATACCACCAAATTACAAGGTGGTGTCACCTATGACTTAGTCATTGGTGACGCACCATATAATCAAGGGTGGTTTGTTGCCTCTCTTTATTTGTCATCATATTATCCCTTAATAATTAATTTATGTTAATTAAATTGTGTTGATAATAATTCAACATATATCTAATTTAATATAAATTAATGTTGTTGATTTTTAACTAACAACAATCATAGCCGTTGGATGGCTCTTGGATGACAATAACCGTTGGATCCATATGAGCCATAGATTGAGATCCATTGGATCCCAAACTAGTATATAAGGAAGGCAACACTAGCCCTTGAAGGGTACACCAAGTAGACGCCTAGTCTACTTCTCTCTCTCCCTCTCATTCTCGTCCTCTCTCTCCCCTTCTCTACAAGGTGGCCGACCACCTTTGTTGAGAAAGAGAGAAGTTCTCGCCTTCGCCATCGACTACTCAAGGATCTCCTTCTTCTTTGGGGTGGTTTTCTCTAAAGGAAGATGATGGATTTCGGTGAAGGAAATCAGGAGATTCTAGGCTTCGATCTTCGTCGAGGATTGCGGGAGTCACGCGTCTCATCATCGCGCCCCCAAGTGTTGTCTCTGTGGATTGGACTTGAGACAGGAGGATCTCTTGCGTTAGAGATCTCGTGATCGCAACCGCAGTTCGAGAGGAATTCCTAATACTTTGAGGTTTGATGAAACGATCCAAGAAATGTTCTTGTGATCATGTGGTTTCATCATATGATTTAAAATTTTTAAATTCCGCTGCACCTTGCGACTAGTCGCCCCGATAGCATGAGATGTGATCGTCACGCTTCTGTGATGCGCTTTAGGATTCTTACTATCCTTCAGAAGCTCCAGGTGGTGACGGCCTAGATCCTTAAAGATGGATCTATGTTCACAGGATTCTCGAGTTGCAGATGTCCTGCTACAGTTGCTAAGCTACAAAATGAAAGCTTTTATTTCATATGTGTATCATGTTCTTCCTCCAAATGATCTGCTCGAATCTTATGTGAAGCTGCTACTTCCTGTCCATATTGTGAGCTTCCTGTAAATGTACATGTGACTCGAGAGCACATCTCGGCCTGAGGTTAGGTTTAAACAAGGGCAGTGGATGGGTTGATCCTTGTCGATGGAGGAGAGGATCAAGCCTCAGATCTTTAATAGATCTGAGGTGGCAAGAGTAGAAGGATGGGTGAAGAAGCGGAACAGATCAGATGAGGTGAAATCGAGGAAGCGCTGATGGATTTTGGTTGATTTGTGCCTCAAAATCAGAGGAATGGACTAGATTGAGAGGAAAATACAAGAGGGAGAGAAGAAAAGGAGGAAGAAGATCGGAGAAGAAATGAAAGAAATCGGAGAAATAGATTGAAATGGAAGAAAATCTAGAGAACAAAATCTAACATGGGAATGAAGGAAGAGGACGATGTCAGAAAATCGGAGCTCGGATGAGATATGGTATCTTCGCCTCGACGTGACGGTGTTGCTCGCAGAGGCTCAACGCATGGTGGAGCAAGACTGCTCATCGGTGAGTGATCATGTCGACCTCACCCTCTCACTCGATGGCGGACGGAGGCACTCCTGTCACGAGCTTCCTCGCTCACTGGAGCTCACAGAAGGTGGATGAGATGCAAAATGGCGGATGCCGTCAATGGAGGGAGGTGCAGACCTTATATACGTGAGGTGGGATATGGTCACCACCGTAGGTGATGGGAGGTGTGCAGTTGGAGGAACGGTCGACCAATGGCTGACCGTTGGAGGAGTTGACGAACGTCACGGGAGGTTGGCGGCGTTGGCGAGGGAAGGAGGAAGAAAGAAACAGGGACGATGGGCGAAGAAGATGACGGGAGGAAGAGGAGAAAAAAAGGGAAAGTAAGAGAGAGGAAAAGAAGAGGGAAAAAAAAGAGAGAAAGAAATAAAAAAGTAAATTAAATTAAATATTTAATAATTATATTAACTTAATTATAAATTAATTTCGTAAATAATAAATAATTAATAATTGATATGATCAATAACTTAATTAGGTATTATTTAAATAATTAAGTATGTAATTAAATATTTACTTAATAAATAAATAAATGATAAATTAATTAATTAATTAATTTAAATGAATAAATAATGAAATAGAAATAAAAATGAAATATTAATGTATTAAATAATAATAAAAGTTACGATTTATTGTACAATATACCAATATGGACCTAGAAATCGTGTTTTTCTCATTAACTTCGTTTTTAGCAAAACTAGTGTCATTTTGTAGATAATTGAAAAATATAATTTTAGGAACCGAGTTTGCTCAATTCAGAGTTTATACGGTTGAGTTATAAGTTCGGAAGATAAAAGTAGCGGCTTCGAATTTTTTTTATATTTTGGCTTAATTATATTTTTATATTTTTTATACATTTTTATATTATTTCAAGAAAAGAAATTAAGTTAATCAGGTTTACGTTTAATTAATGAAAAACTCAGGAATTTCTACATATAGTACATATATACAACGGGTCCAAAACGCCGAAACTCAGCAGTTTTATCTGAATATTTTTCTGATATTTTTATTAAATAGTACTAAGTATAAAACAGATTCTAAAAGTAAGTTTAATCTGTTTGGAGTTTTTTATAAATAGATATGAAACTCGGAAGTTGTCTTTTGCGGCTTTTACGGTTCATTGCGGTTAATTATTTTTTTCATCAAAATATTTTTCTGATATTTTTATAAAATAATATATAGTTTTGTGAACATCTTTTACAAAAGGATTATTTTGGTTTGAGATTATTTTAATGATAAATTAAATTGGTGAAGTATTTACATAGTGAAAAATGGGTAAACTATATTTTTGGTCTTTGTTTTCTTGAATTTTTTATAGGTTAGGATCCTTATCTCCCCCTACTTATTTCTTTTGTCGACCAGGTCAATATTGACCTAGTCTCGAGGTTAGGATCAGTCTGTATATTACATATACATCCTTCTTTTCTGTTTATTTTTCTTTTTCTTTTTTATTCTTTTATTTTAGATATAAAATAAATGTTAATTATATAATATTAATATTTTGGTTAGAATTTTAATTAGATGGAATTAGTAGATTTTTACATGTATTTTACCAAGGATTTTAGCCAAAATGAAAGAATAAATGCAATGAATCACATATTCATCATTCCCCTATACTTTACCTTTGCTAGTCTCATTGCAAACACTTATTCTATACATAAGTGCAAGCAAAAAGAAAAAGAAAAAGGAAAATTAAAGAACTTAGAAAATGATTGTTTCTTTAAACCAAATACCACTTCACCCAAAATCTGGAGCCTGGATTCAGACCTTTGGATTAATAGTTTATCGGGATTCTATTAGAATTAGGATTTAAGCCTCGACAGCCCTCTAGTTCCACAAATCCTTATCCAGATCTACCTCAACAGCCATCTCAGATTCACCTCTTCATCACACAAACTTTTCATCTTTGAAAGCAATTTGACTATGTGTGAAAGATTTTAGCTCTTCTCGCTCTAGAGAGGTGAAGAAATCGCCCATCCAGTTACACACTCCCATTGAGCTTTTGCGCAACAGCTCAGTCCTCGAGGAGGGAGGTATTTCCTTCTGAGGTCGGGTCATGTTGTGTCCACAATCGAATATAGAAAGAAGATAGAAGAAAGAGAAGAGAACTGGAGTGTGATCGGTGAAATCACATCTCCTGTGAAGCCTGTCCAGTTTAGCTAAGTCTCCATGAAGACACGCATGCTTTTCTAAAGCTCGGACTATTGTGAGCATTTTTGGAATTTAGTGTATTTGGCTTCTTTTTGGTAGAAATAATTGATGCACTACATAGGTCTTTTATGCCTCGATGGATATAGAATCATTTTTCCCGCCCATTTTTTTGGGTCTTAGAAAAAAAATTGTGTCAGCAGGTCTTTCCTCATCCGAAGCTTTATTTCAACCCCAGTGCCTCCTGTCTTCAGCCATCAACACTGCCAGATAAGGATGAAAACGCACCACTGAAATGGATTTCCTTTCGCAGCCCCGGACAGGTTGAGCTAAGTATAGAGTGCATGAGTTCAAAATTGGTTCAAATGGAGAAGAGTTAAACGGATGACACCAGGTGTCCTACTTAGGAACTTTCAAGTTGAATTCTGAACATGGTCTCATGGAACCCAAAGAATTAAGTCTACAAGACTTGAAGAGTCTTAATTCCAGTTCCTAATAAAGTTCCTTTAGAATTAAGTGGATTAAAGCCTAAACCAAGCTCCATCTCTCGGACTTAGATCCATTCGGTTGAAGAATCAAACTTGTTCTGAAAAATGCTAATGAATGCAACAATTTTTTATGAGGTAATTTTTTCAGATTAAATGCTTTAAAGTGGATTTTAAAGAATTTTGCAAATTTTTATTTGAATTTTACAACTTTTCAATTTTTAGGGGACTTTTTGAAAGAGTTAGTTGATTAATTCGATTTACACAAATTTTACATGAATTTTGTATATTTTTACAAGGGATTTTATACACATTTTATATACAAGTTATACAGCTTTTATACAGGATTTTTATAAGGATTTTATTTTTCAAATTTCTAAGGATTTTATCAGGGAATTTTACAACAATTTTTATATACAATTTTTAAGCTATTTTTACAGTTTTCTTGCGGCTTTTAGAAATCCAAAATATACACCCATACTTTTAGAGTGCCATAATAAAAATACAGTAAAGTACGAGTTATGGCTTCTAAAGTATATGTAGCATATATATACGACATCCCCCTATACTTAGCATGAACTATGTCCTCATAGTGACCAAAGAAGCGGCAAAGGAAGATATAACTCGGGCTAAGTATAGATCGATGAAAAGAATCTATACTACATTGACTCAAAGAATAATGAAAGAAAGAATAAAAGTCGATCGTCCCCTCTATACTTAGGATATAGACTCAATGGTCCAAAGGATAACAGACTCCAAATCAAAGATGATTGAGGTCAATAGAATGTACACACTCAATGACTCATCTTGTCCCCCCCATACTTAGGGTAAAATATCCCTAAGTATAGAGAAGAAAATCAAAAGGTGAGGGACAAGCAAGAGACCAGACGATACACAAACGACGACGATCAAAAGGGGAAATGAGTGAAATCACCCCCCCCCATACTTAAGGTAAAGCACACCCTAAGTATAAGCAACAACAGGGGTGATCGAACAGAACGAATGAACACATGGTGTCTACACCCCCTATACTTAGGATAAAGCACATCCTAAGTATAGCAAAAATCTAGATCATCCTAACGGTGTAAGATGAACAGAAAGAAGAAAGAATAAAATCGAAAATATATACAAGAGATCTTTGCAAATCAGGTATGAGATGTAGAGTATAAGAATGAAGAGATCATCTCATACAAAATAGATTGGGGCAACCTCAACGGTTGGCGGTTCATGATCGAGAAAGGGTTTTGAACTGCTGACCGTTGACTCAAAAGGTGGATTCAGATGACAACTCAGATATATCGATGCTACGGTAGTCGTACACCTTTCTGACAATGTAAGGGCCTTTCCATTTACTCTGAAGTTTCCCTGGAAATAATTTCAGTCTCGCATTGAATAGCCATACTTTCTGATCTGGCTTAAATTGTTGGTGGCTGATGTGGGAATCATGCTACTCTTCCATCCGCTCTCTGTAATAAAGGCTAATCGTGAAAGCTTGGTCTCTCAACTCTTCCAGGACTGTCAGTTCGGTCTGCCTCTGATCTCCTGAATCATCCAGACTAAAGATCATTTCTTTCAGTGCCAACAAGGATTTGTGCATGATTTCCACAGGTAAGTAGGATGACTTGCCATAATCGAGCAGAAAGGGAGATGTACCCAGTGGAGTTTTGAAGGATGTTCGATAATCCCAAAGAACCGAGTCCAGAAGCTCCGACCAATCCTTCAGTCTGGGTGAACAACCTTCTGCAAAATCGTCTTAATCTTCTGATTCGAGACCTCGGCTAGACCATTCGTCTGAGGATCATACGGAGTAGCAACCCGATGGTCCATACTGAACTCGTTAGCAAGTGTTCTTACATTGTCGTTGATGAAGTGGCTACCCCCATCTGATATCAGGACTTGTGGGACCTCAAACTGCGTAATGATATGCTTTCTCAAGAACTTGCAAACCATGTTCGCATCCGCGGCTCGGGCAGGAATAGCCTCTACCCAACGACTCACATAATCCACAGCTAAAAGTATATAATCGAACCCCTGAATTTTAGGAAATGGGCCCATAAAGTCGATACCCCATGAGGACACTCTGGTATTCCTCCCGAGGAATACACCGACGCTAGACGGAATCCACTCCTTTATGATAAAGGACCTTATCCTCCCAATGGTAAGACTTGGCTTTCGTGAGGAAAGTTATGAGCCTCTGTCTGGACCAACCTTGTCGGACTTTCTTAGCAACAAGAAAGTTCACAATGTTGGCATACCAAGGCAGCGAGGCGACAACAAGAATCTCCTCGTCAGGGAAGGTCTCGGTGATTGGTGTATCAACTCAGCAGTCTCAAGTATTTCTAACCAGTAGAGGTGATCCGCCACCATATTCTTGACTCTAGGATTATCCTTTATAACAATGTCGAACACATGGAGTAGAAGGATCCATTTGGTCAATCGCAGCTTCGAAGCCTTCATGTCCATCAAATACTTGATGGCAGTGTGATCTGTGAAGATAGTGACTTTGGATCCTAAGATGTGGGACCTGAATTTGTCTAAGACAAATACTACAGCTAGGATTTCTTACTCTATAACCGTTTAATTTCATTACATGGAATCCAAAGTCTTGCTATCGTAGTGTATGGCATATGGAAAGCCATTCCTTCTTTGTCCCAACACAGCCCCAAAGGCAAAATCGGAGGTGTCCATCTTGATCTCGAATGGGAGAGACCAGTCGAGTGGCTGAAGGACAGGAGCCTCTACATCATGTTCTTGAGAGTTTCACAAGACGAAAGACACTTATCATCAACAATAAACTCGGTGTCTTTCGCGAGAAGATCAGACAACGGCCGAACAATTTTGTTGAAGTATCGTATGAAATGTCGGTAGAAACCGACATGCCCATGGAAAGATCGTAGTTATTTCAGATTGGACGGTGGATAGAGTTTCTTAATGATATCCACCTTGGTCGGGTCCACTTCCATGCCCGGATAGGAGATGATGTAACCAAGGACCGTCCCCTGAGTCATCATGAAATAACTCTTATCCCATGAAAGCACGAGGTTAACCTCCGTGCACCTCTAAAGCACGCAGTCTAGGCTAGAAAGGCATGAATCAAAATCATCACCGTAGACTAAGAAATCATCCATGTAGACCTCCAAGATATCTCCCACTATGTCCGCGAATATCGAAAGCATGCACCTCTGGAATGTAGCTGGAGCATTACATAGTTCATAGGGCCTCCGTTTGAAAGCATATGTTATGAACGGACAGGTGAATGTCATCTTTTCTTGGTCTTCTAGAGCAATGGCCACTTGATTATATATCGAGTACCCGTCGAGAAAACAATAATGGCTCTTCCCGGCTAACCGTTCGATGATTTGATCGATGAACGGTAGCGGGAAGTGATCCTTCTTGGTCACCCGATTCAAACGTCTTTAGTCCACACAAACGCACCAAGAAGTCGGTACTCGTGTAGCAATCTCCTCTGCGTCCTCATTGATCACTGTAGTGATACCCGTCTTCTTGGGTACCACATACAAAGGACTAACCCATTTCGAGTCGGAGATGGGATAGATAAAATCGGTGCTCCACCACTTGGATATTTCCTTCATAACCACCTCTCGAAGATTCGGGTTCAGCCTGCGCTGAAACTAACGAGATGGCTTGGCATCATCCTCGAGAAAGATGTGGTGGGAGAACAGAGCCGGACTAATCCCATGGAGATTAGCTACTGACCACCCGATTGCCTTGTGGTTCTTTTTAAGAATCGCCATCAAACGAGATTCCTGGTCTTCAGTCAGATTAGAAGAGATGATGACCAGAAACATTTTGGATTCACCCGCAAGGAATTGGTATTTCATGCTCTGAGGTAACAGTTTAAGCTCAAAGGGAGAAGGAATAGGAAGAGCGGGTTTGATTAGAGCATGAGTGTAGGCTATTAGATCGATGTGCATGAGCTCTGCCTGCTCTGACTCAGAAAGATCTGGAGATTGCTGGATATTCTGATTTGATTCGGTTTCCAGGCTGGTTGTAGGCTCTGATAATAGAGTCCGGAGCGATAGAAATTCGGCAAAGAACTACCAATCAACATCTTCGAAATCTGAATGATCTGTGGATGACTGATAGTTCTAATGGTTCACTTCGGATTTGGAGAGATAAGGAAGGTCTGAATGATATGAAAAAATATCAGAAGCGTCTCCATCCAGATCTTCGCTATTCAGCTCTAGAATTGTACTCTCCAATCTCCCATCCTCGGATATCTGAATCTCGGCTTCGACTGAATGTGTGATGAAAGATTGGGTACTTGGTTCGGCCCAGACGACCTCATCATCAGTTGTTACAAAGTCACAATCCTAATGACTATCGAGTTCATCATCAGATGCTCACTCTGATCTAGCTGATCTGGAATTCTGGTCTTGGATGGTCTCTATATGTATACTTTCATCATGGATGCAAAATTACACCTTCCTAGTACCATAGTCAGAAACAGCCTTCGCTGTCACCAAGAAAGGTCGTCCTAGTATGATTGGGGTATCAATCACGCATTCAGGTACCGCCATGTCCAACACAACGAAGTCTACATGGAATTGCAAACCTTGAATGGTGATGATAACGTATTCGAGTAAACCCTTAGGCCTCTTGACCGATCTATCAGCAAACTGCAAGACCGTTCAGCTTGGTTGAAGAGGCCTGATCTCAAACTTGTCGAGTAGGGAAGATGGAAGGAGATTAATCGAAGATTCTCTATCTAATAGAGTCTGATCAAAAGTCTGATCGAGGTTCTCGCATCTGACATACAGTGCTCTCGAATCTGGTCTCTTGGTTGGGAGTCGATTCTGAATAGCATGACATGTATCCTTGGTCAATAGATAGATCTCAGAACAATGATTGCATTGCCTCTTCTTTCTGCAGACCGTGGTTCATTCTTTAAGACCTTTCTGCAGAAGAGGAATGTATGTCAAGGCTTCCGAAAGAGTGAGTTGGATCGTGAATTTATCAAGCATCTCTTTCGTCATATCATTCATTTGAATCTTTTTGATGTTTTCTTTTTTATCGCCTTTTCCTAAGCATAGTGCTTTGGGGAAAGGAATCTATACATCCTCCTGGTTAGGATGTACAATTGGAGGATCAGAAGAAACAGAAAATGTTTTTGAAAAACTGGGACCTGATTTTGTCAAATTATTAGAAAGAGAAAGATCTTGATCAACATTTTTTTTATTTTTTTTGAGTTCTTCTCTTTTGTATATTTTTTTGTGATTTTCTCTCATCGTCACTATTTACAATGAATGGTAATGCATCTACATCGACGTTCTGCTCTATATGCTCTTCAGTCTCGGTGGCTTCAGCACCACCATCTCCATAGTCAAAGGGTAAGACGACTTCAGAACCGCCATCAGTGTCATCCACATGCTCGCTTGTATAATCAGGTGTTTCCTCGTTCGGCCTAACAGAGTCTCCGCCTACTGGCTCCTAAGAGAAATGAAATCAGAGTCATCATAGAAAAGATGATCGTCTGGAAATACTTGTGACTGGAAGGTGGGCTCGGTCAAATCTACCTGCTCTGATTTTCGCTTCAGATTATTTGGGTTGGGCACTATCTGGGCAGGCAAGGCAGAATTCTCTTTGACAAGATCTGTGACATGGGTCTTAAACTCATTCATTTCTCACCTAAAAGCTGCTTGCTGATCGGTGATCAAGTTGGCGAGATACTCTAATGCAGGGTTGTCAAGGAAATATCCATGAGACCCGGATGAGTCGCCTCGATGGTACTGAGGCTGCGTTTGAGATGGCTGCTGTGGAGGGTAATGTTGCTTATACCGATTCTAATACGTGCTCTGCTTCCACTGAGGCTGATGAAATTGACGAGGGCCTGGATGCTACTGTTGCTCTCTGCTTTGCCCCATTGGTGCCTGTGGTGGCTGTTGGGAAGAGGCACCTCCTGTCGACCAACAGAAACCAGGGTGGTCGTGACGGATTCATGGTTGCTACAGTCGGTCGTACCAAATCCCATTGACCTCTGTCAATGGCTCAAGCATCTCTAAGTATGTTGGGGGCATGGATGCCAAGGGCTGATCGCTCTGATATATCACCATCTGAGTGTCAAATGATGGCGTCTGCTGGAGTTGCGGGTACGCTGAGGGTTGATGAGACAGTTCATAATGCACATGGTAGATGTGTTGTACTGGAGGCCTAAGAAGTATGCATTGGTCTCGGCTACCTGAGTTAACTTGTGATCTCGAAGACCGGTTGGAATCTGTTTGTAATTCTTGAATGCACATAATCTGTGACTTCAGATCACTCTGACATTTCTCAAGCTCGTCAATCTTATCGAGCTTGTCTAGATTTTGGCACTTTTGCTCGATGATTTCCATCCGATCCAACTTCTAGAAAATGATCCCCATATCAGCTGATGGAGATTCGAGAGGAAGCGAAACAACAGAATATGGATTCCCTTCTATCTGTGCCACTCGAGAATGCTGGTGATAAGTTGGTGGCTTCATATGATTATAGACCCGAGTCTGAGACATCGTGGTGTAGTTCTCTGCCATTTTCTCATAAATGGACCAAACTCGATCCTGTGCATCGAAAAGTAAGATTCACCACACGCTGCGTTCACCAGTCCCTATAATTCTGGTGTCAGCCCACTGAAGAAACTCTATACAAGAGTTGGCTTTGAAAGTTTGTGATGGGGACACCGATCGATGAGCTCTCTGAAACGGTCCCATGCCTCGTGGAACTGCTCGTTCCTGATCATGGTGAAATTACTAATCATAGCTCTAGAAGCATTCGTTCGACCGAGAGGGTAATATTTTTTCAGATAAGCAGTTCTCAACTCCTCGCACATCGAAACATATCTCCCGAGATTTTTCAGCCAGTAGGCTGCTCGATCAACAAGGGTGAAAGGAAACGCGATCAATTTGATCATGTCCTCATTGGCATGCACATCATGCATTGTACTACAGATAAGCTCGAACTCCTGAAGGTGCAGATGCGGCTCCACATTAGAAAGCCCGTGAAACTTGGGCAACAGCTGGATCGTCTAAGGTCGGAACTCAAAATTCTCGTGAATGACAGGGAGACGGATCCACCGGTGGGTTGTAGTAGCTATAGGGTTATTGATGAATCTATGTTTCATCATCTTTATTCTATCATTTTGTCCTTAAAAACCCTAGTAAATGCGTGTAAATAGGCTTAATTTAGGCAGTTTATCATTCATGCATATTTATGTAAATATTGTATAAAATATTGTTTTAATGCCAAAATTATAGAATAAAGAATAGAAAAGAAAAAGAATAAAATATTGCAAATATTTTATAACATGAAACCCCGAGACCTAGGCATCTCGATGACTAGGTTGGCAAGGAATAAAGTAGGGGGAGATAAGGGTCCAAATCCAACAAAAATCCCTTTTATTTAATTCATTCATTATTCATTTTGGGACCTATTTTTAGTTCCACTTTTAACTTCAAATAAATAAACTTTGAACATGAAAGTTGTAGATAATTAAATATAGAAAAATACAAAATTGATTTCATATAAAAATAATGTATAGATAAAAAGTTATGATCTAAATAAATTTTTAGAATCCCAACATCCCAGACTGTATCTCTCAAATAAAAACTCGAAATGTATCAAAATCACTTTAATTGAATATATTTTTCAATAAGCTATTTAATGAAGGTGGTTTTATTTTTTTTAGAGTTACGGTGTGAAAGTTATGTTTTGAACCTCTATTGTATACTTTACCCTATTAAAATATTCATTTTATTTATTATTCATTATTTTTATAATTTTATATTTTTATAATTTTGTAAATATTATTTATAATAAATGTATACATTAAAATAGGAATAAAATACTAAATAAAGAAATAAAATACTTGTATGAAATACATAGGTATAATACCAATAAGTATACTTATATAATTAACACTTCTATTTATTTAATTGTATATAATAAATCAAAAAATAAAATAAAATTATATTTAGGTATATAAAGTTATGTTATAAATATATAAAATAATAAATAAAATTAATAAAATTTAAAATACAAAATAAAAAATAAAACATTAAAATATATAGATAAATATACCTACATAGCTCATAAAAGGTAACATGTAAATCCAAACATCGAAAAAAAATAAAAATCATAACAAAATACTTTATAAAATAATAAACTTTTTTTTATTTTATGATTTTAATTTAATAAAATCATTTCTTATTTTTAATTTATTTTACAATGTTTTTTCCCAGATTTTTTCCTGGTTGGTCCACGTGGACCAACCAGGAGGCGGCAGACGTTGACCTTTGGTCAACTCTCTGCCCAACGTCTGGCCTGTGTCAGAAATGGGTTCTGACCCGACTTCACGATTTTTTTGATGATCAATCTTTCACCATTTCACATCACGATCTTCATGACATTTGCTCCTCGACTATTGATCATGCACGCCCTAGTGTTTTTCAGGGAGTGGACCATCAAAATGACTGTTATGCCTCGATCTCTGAGCCACCTCGTCCACTCGTTCAAAATACCATCCGAGCTTCCCTTCGAGCTTCGAACCCTTTTACGCACGTTTTTCCCTCGTTTTGGCGAGCTCAGGACTGGAGCTCGAGACAGGAGCTCCTCCAGCTTCGTGGAGCCGGGTCAGGCGTGTCGCAAGGCGTCTCCATCATCTCCGGAGGCCACGCCGCCGTGAGGTCCTTATCTCTGGTCTTTTGACCATTGAGGTTCTGTTTTCTTTATGCTTTCGATAGGCCTAGTCATAGGGTTTCGTTCTGTGCTCTTATTTCCTGTTTTGATCGCGTAGATTTAGGTTACAAACACCCTCGTCGGAGCTCTGCTCCGGCCTACTATCCACACCATTTCGCATTCAGACCACCCCCGCGACCCCTGGGACCCATATCTGTTGTGTTTAAGTTTGACTGCAGGTTCCAGGAGTCAAAGGACCCCCGAGGGGGGTCGATATTGGAGGACGCAAGGTACCTGGACCTCATCATCTTCTACGACCTTGTTGTGGCACACCGAGGCTCAGCAAGGCATTTTGGCTCCGCCGCCGGGTTGGGGAATATTCCAGGCATCGTCGGAGACCTTCTGCCGTGAAGGAGGTAGCCGGAGCAATGTCGCATCACCGATTAAAGCTCGGGCTCAACGTGTTCTTCCATGTTCTTACAAAGAGGCTCAAGGCCGTTGGATTGGGCCTCGGATCCAGAACGCCCAGTTGTCGTCTGATCAATCATTCCTCTGCCGTTGATTGTGCCCAGATTCATCTAATCTCAGCCGCTCGTGCCAAATCATCATCGGTCGTCCGTCGTGCGCCACGTGGCAAGTGGGCGAGGGACTACCGTCGGATCAGCGCCTGTTCATGGGTATTTTGCAGTTCTTCCATGAACAATTTTGTATTTTAATATTATGTCAACAAACTTGCCTTTGCTGTTAAAAAATTTTGTACTTTTTGCATATGGACCCCCGAGTTTTCTAAAATTGCAACCAGGCCCTTGCTAGCGAGGCGCACGTACGCATGTGCGCTTGGCTATTTTGCAGGCAAGGACCTGTCCTTTATTGTGTTTCTAAGTAGTCCTGAAAATTTTTAATTAAGTTATTACTTTGGAATAACTGCAAGTTAGCCCCTGGGAGTTTTGTTAGTTTTGAATAAGTCCTCGCCAGGAACGTGATTGTCACGTGCGATTTTGGGAAATTTATAGGGAAATGCATGTGGGATTTGTATTTATTTTTTGCTCTAGGAATATTTTAATTGCATTATAATTTTATGGGAAAATTGCACGTAGGCCCCTAGACTTTCATATATTTACAAAAATACCCCTACCAGGTTGCATTTTCTCTTTGTTTTCTCTATTTATTTCATGCATCTGTAAAATCCAAAAAAATCCACCCATAATAACATTAGTTCATGTTTCATTGCACATTCATGCCATATTTTTATTTTACATTTTTGTTGCATTTTATATTTATAAAAAAATCAAAAACATACATTTTCATCTCTATTTGCATTAGAAAATACCTAAAAATTAAAAAAATTCTTCGAAAAATTCCCAAAAATATATATTTAGTGTAGTTTAGTGTCTTTAACTTTCAGGCTAAAATCACTAAAAAATATAAAAGAAAAATCAAAAAAATAGAAAAACATAAAAAATAAATATAAAAATATATATAATCCATAAAAAATCACAAAAAATATAATTTATGTTCCTCAATTTTCTATATTTTATTATCTTCAATTTAAAATTAGTTTGGAGAATTTTTGTTATTGTTTCCTATTATTCTTCTCCTCCTTTTAATCTTAGCTATTTACTTTATTTCCTATTTTGAGTATTTTGAGTTTTAAAAATACAAAAAAATTTAGCAAAATATAAAAAAAAATCACAAAACTTAAGAAAAGTATAAGAATTACAAAAATATTTTATTTCCTGAATTTAGCTTATTTTTATCTAATTTTATATATATATTATCCCTCTCTTTTCTTTATTGTATATATACTTTATTTTATAATTTAAAAGAAAAATAAAATACAAAAAATATAACATATAAAAAGAAAATATAAAAAAAGAAAATTTAAAAGAAAATATAAAAATATAAAATTAAAAATAAAATAATATAATGTAAAAATTAAAACCCACAAAAATATCACTTATAGACAAATACATCACAGTCGTATTTTGTGCATTCTTTGCCTCGATCTACCTGCTTGCTTCTTGTGTTCGACACTTTACACTACTTGCACTATACATATCTTTTGTAGAGTTATAATAAATTTTAACTCTACACACTTACTTTCATTGCTTGATTTATTTGTTGTGGGTTAATTGTTGTTTTAATTCGGATTCCATGCGAGGTCAACTCAACGATTGTTGATTCGCCTTGTGAATTAACACGACCTCCCGATTTCCGGTTAAACAAATGACGCCGTTGCCGGGGAGCAATCGCGCTTAGATCGGTTTTCTTTGCTTGATTGTGATTTTTCTTGCATATTTTTGTGCTTCATTTATTTTCTTTGTTTTTGATATAATTGTTTAAGTTGTCTAACCTCCTCTTTTGTTGACTTCATGCAAGGAACCGCGGACCGGCGCTCTACCCTAGGCGCCTACACACTCACGTGAAGCCAGCTTCTGCCCGACACCCTAGCTCGAAGAAGACTTAGAGAAATTTTACAGACTTAGCTCCATTCATTTTATTGTATTTATTCTATGTACTTTTAAGTGAGAGAGAGACTCTATTATTGCAATAATGCAGGTACTCTGGACACTCGGGCCCAATTTCCAAGTGTTTGTACACTTGGGGGCTCACCGAGATTTTCTCGTGTTTTCATCGCATTTTTCCTTTATTTTCTGATTTTGTTTTCTTTATATGTGTGATTGAGCCCTTAGTTTTAGGATCTGCTTGTCGATAGTATTAGGTCCAACACACTGACCACCATTGCATGCTCCTATAGAGCGTTTGGACTTAGTCAAATTTTGAAATACGGTTCTTCCCGATAATAGCAGTTTCCGAACATAGGGCGATTTCATCGGCTTGCATTTGCATAAAGATAGGTTTTAATTCTGCTGAGCATCCTTGCATGTAGAGTGTTGGAGGCAAGGTGAGCATTTACGCTTTAGCATTCATCATAGTTTGTCGCTTGCATTGCTTTTTCGACTCTCCCTCTGATTTTTGATCACCTAGGTGCTTAAAGGAATTGACTCCTTGATAGGCTCGTGCATTTTATTTAAAAAATCCAAAAAAGTGATAATTAATAAAAATTGGGGCTGTTAATATTACTTGACCCTAAAAAGGACTAGAAAGAAAAACCTTGTCTTGGGGTGAGTAATCCCCTCATTGTCTTCGCTTTTACTTGCTCGCGCATACACTAAGGATTAGTGCTAAAATCCCATTCATCCCCTAAGTGTTTGCGCAACTTCTTGATTTCTCACCTAACTTTAAAAACAGACAAGATAAAAAGACCACTTTTGCGGTCTTAACCGAGTTGAGTAGGTAAATTGAGGGTTTGTTTTGCGTGAGTTTTGCTTATGATTGCTTGTGTGCATTCGAGATCGTCTATGCGCATTTGTGCCTTTTTCTCACTCTCTTGATTTTATCTTCGTGCTCTCCCGATCATTTCCTTTTGTTTCGAGATGGACCCCTGGAGCGATTTTTATCCGAATTTGCGGACCCCTCGTTCACTCCAGCCGGTCCACCTTCCTTTTATCAGGAGGACTCTCCTCCTATTTTTTCTAATTTTTGTACATACTCGCCTCAGCCACAGTATCAGGACTCAGATTTCTATCCACACCCACCTCTAACTCCATATTTTCTACCTTCACATCCACCCGAGACTGATCTGTTCGAGTCACCTTTCATGGAGTCCACCCTAGAGCACTTGACCCAAATGATGGATCATATGTGACAGAGGATTGACAACCTCACTAGTATAAATAAGAGCGACCATGATATTCTACCATTTGATGATAAGGGTTCATTCGAGGATTTCCATGAGAGCTTGCAATCGCACAAAATACAAAAAAAAGAGAAAATTTTAAAAATCTAAAAAGAGTTTGGGAGACCTTTGGTTGAGTCAGATTGTGAGGAGAGGGCCCACCTGCCAGACCATTTGACCACACAGCCATTCACAATCTGTCCCACCTTTGACCCCAAGGATGCTGCTGTACAGTCTGCTCTTTGCATTCCTCGTGTAGATGTTGATTCCGACCTTCTCCCTTGTATGGAGGAGGTCCAAAAATTTTAAAAATTATTAACTGAACCCGAAGTGGTGGCCACCATTCATGAGATCATCCGTGCCCCACTTCTGCAGGCCATGACCAATTTATCTGCTCCTCTTCCAAAGAAGAGAAAGCAGAGGAGCAGATCTGAACGTCATATTCTGACCATGACCACTGCCCACGCCATCACACACCGTCCCATTCCTCGGAATAGGAACACTGCTATACCTTTCATTAGTTGCACCATCTCTGACCATAATTGTGATCATACTCTCCTAGACAGCGGTGCTTTGATTAGCATATTACCCTTCTTGCTGGTACAGTCTCTTCATTTAGGGCCTCTAAAGAAAACTAGGATGATCGTTCAGTTTGCTAATGGATCTATCAAGAGGCCGAAGGGTATCCTTGAAAACGTCGTCATTTCGATTCGGGGCACAAGGTACAGTGTTGACTTTGTCATATTGCCCATGGAGACCTCCACTGGGGAGCACTCTCCAATCATCATGGGACAACTATTCCTCGCCTCTCTGAGGATCGCTATTGACTATGGATCAGGAGAGATTCGCTTTCGTCCTGCTGACAAAAGCGAAGTGTTGATCACCGCACCCACAGTAGACCACAGACCTTCTCATGATGTGATTCCACCGATCTTAGCTGACCCCGAGGCCTATGACATTTATGCGGATATTAGAGAGACTTTCTTTATGATCGATGACGAGACTTGAGAATTTCTCTCCAAGGAGGAGGACTCAAAAAGCATAGACCTTGGAGTTTCTGCTTCATGTGATTGGCAAAGCATTGATAACAACCGCGGGATTTACACGATCGACACCCTAGAGTAGAGGGCAGATTTAGAGACTAGACAGAACAGACATGATTCAACTACTTTCACTTATGAGTCCGCTCATGTTTACCTAGCTTCATATGAGACAAAGACCGAATTTGATCTTGTTGCTTTCATTCGGGAATTCGAGTCTTTTGATGAGAAAGATGATCCGGTTGAGATTATAGAGGACGAACATAGTTCGACTACTTCTCCTGATGAGTTCGTTCCTTTTGGTTTTGACATGGATGACACCTCACAGGATGACACTAGCTACACTACTTCCGATGATGATGAGTTCGTCCCATTCCACCTTGATATCAGCGAGACTCCCAAGGCCGAACCTAGTCATACTTCTTCCACCAACCCGTCTATGCCTTCACTTCCTAGGACCATTGAGGATCTTCACCCTGTCGACCCTGATCGGCTTCCGTCCACTGTGGACCCGATGTCGACCTGCACCATACCAAATATATTCCTCAGCGGTCTCGCAAGAAGGTTCGCTTTCTACCTTCTTGATCTTTCTATATCCATTTCTGTTATACATCTGCTTCTGTTCATCTCTGTCCATCTCCTGTACTGCTTATCCACCCATTCTCGTATTTTGCCTTGCATAGGATGTACTTTGTCCTAAGTATAGGGGGTGGATGTACCGAGTGTTCAATCGTTGTTCCGTTTCATCACTTTTTGTTGTTGCCTGTACCTAGGGCTTCTTTTACCCTAAGTATAGGGGGGAGTGTTGTATACATCCTCTGATCTCTTCTTCCATCTTCATCTCTTTTCTTCTTTTCTTATTTTCTTCTTTCCCTTTTCTATTTTCTTTATGTACCAAAAAGGTATTGCCCCTTTTTGTCAGCCTACTATACTTAGGATGTACTTTTTCCTAAGTATAGGGGGTGTGCACCCTGAGTTCTTCTATTTTTTCGATCCTCTCAACTGTCTCCTCTTCTTGTCTATACTTAGGGATATCTTACCCTAAGTATAGGGGGAGACAGTCTGAGTACGGTATGTTCATTCCCACCCTTGACCCTCCCTGCTTTGTGAACAGTCTGTTATACTTCGGATTATTTGATCCTAAGTATAGGGGGATGGTTGACTTCTCATTCATTCATTCCTTCCTTCATTCCTTTTATATTCTTTAGACTTTTCTATACTCGGTACGAGTTATGTCTTCTCTTTTTCTCTCTGATCTATGAGGACATAGCTCAAGCTAAGTATAGGGGGGTCATATATACTCCGTATATACTTTAGCCATAAATCGTACTTTCGTATTTTTATTAATAATATGGCTAATTACAATAATTAAATAAGTTAAAATCACTAAATAAAAAGATGTTTTTATTCCTCAAATTCTTTTTGAATTTACTGATTAATAAATCAGGTGAAAAATGCTTTTTGCAAAATGTTTGAAAAATAGTTCGAAAACAAGTTTGAAAAATATTTTGAAAACTATTTGGAAAACATTTTGTTCAATATATTCTATTTTGAAAAGTTATTTTCTTTGTGTGAAATAAAAATGTTTGAAAAACTATTTGTAAATGTTTGAAAAATGGTTGCAAAAATATTTGATATATATATACCGTTTGGAAAACCTTTGCAAAATGATTTCAAATGTGTGTACGTGCTTGTAAAAAATGTTTGTAAAAATTATTTTGGACTATAGTTTTCAAAAATTGTTTGAAAAACCTTTCAAATAAGTTTGAGGAATATATACATCACACCAAAATACATTATAAAATTGAGCACTTACCCCTTGTAAATTTCTTATAATCTACTTCTTGTAACTATAAGATGCATCCTTGTGTAAATATTTTAACCTAGTTTTAAGCCAAAATATTTTCTTTTCAAAAATCCCAAAAACATTTGCAAAATTAAAAATCTGAAAACATTTGAATTTTTTTTGAAAAATACAAAAAAAGCATATGCATCATCATCATCTATTTTTAAAAATCCATAAAAAGTTCAAAATCTTTGAAAATTGCATCACAAAAATATTTTTTGAATTCTGCATAGCATTTGCATGGCATTTTTCGGATTGAGTCTGATAATTGAACAAGTCTAAGTAAAATCTGGAGATTGGAGCTTGGTTGGACCTTAAAATCTACCTAATAATAGGAACCTTATAGGAGCTGGAATTGAGGTACTTCATGTCTAGTTGACTTAATTCTTTGAGGATCACGAGACTTGGTTCAATGGATTCTTGACTGCCTAAGTAGTGTATTTCGGAGTACATGCACGACTCTTGTTGATAATGACCTAACTTGGACACCTGCACCTTCACATGGCTTAACTCAGTTGGAGTGGTGAGGGGGTGGATTTGCTGGTATGAGACACACACAAGTGGAAACACTTGTCCTCCTCTAGGGAGGGAAGTGCACCCGAACCCGTCCAGTGATGAGGAATTCTAAAGACAGGAGAGTGTGGGTTGCAACAAAGCTTCAAAAGAGCGATAGTCTACTGGCTCAAGAAGAAAAACTCCCTATGTAAATGCTGTTGTAAATAGTATTTCAAAAAAAACAAAAAACTCCAAAAAAATGAGCAGGCCTGTATAAAAATAAAATGCCTACCGAAGTGTACATGTGTTGTATAGAAAATAAGCAAGCTTGAGCTTCAAAGTCAAATTATGTGAGCCTGCAGTTGGATGACTTGACTACACTGGTCTTACATCCTAGGATAGGTAGATACACTAGCTACCATCCATTCTTCTCTTCACCCTCTCCTCTTGAGATGGTTGTTACTTGAACTTAGAAGGGAATACCCTGCTCCTCGAGGAAGGAGTTATTGGATTGGGGAATCATTGGGTTGTCATACTGGAGAAGTCAGTCTTTTGTCATTTCAGTTGGGTAGAGCCACCATCACTTACACTATACGAGTCAGATTCATAGTCGTAAGGGTTTGAGTATGAATTGAAGTATTTTGACCTGGCTATTGAGGAGACTTGAGCAGAGTTTTGGGATTTTCAAAGGCTGTTGGATTTCAAATCCGGTTCTCGTTAAGGTTCTGACCGTACTAAAATTCTAAAGGTCCGACTTAAGCTCCAAACTTTGATTTTATGAAGACAAGTTTGATAATTAAATTTAATCCATCTTTTTTCTTTTTCTTTTCTTTGTTTTTTCTTTTTATGCACTTATTGCATAAGTGTTTGCTAGGGAATAGCAAAGGCAAGTATAGGGGGATGATGAATCTACGTTTCATCATCTTTATTCTATCATTTTGGCCTTAAAAACCCTAGTAAATGCATGTAAATAGGCTTAATTTAGGCAGTTTATCATTCATGCATATTTGTGTAAATATTGTATAAAATATTGTTTTTAATGCCAAATATATAAAATAAAGAAAAGAAAAGAATAAAATATTGCAAATATTTTATGACCCCAAGCCCGAGACCTAGGCATCTCGATGACTAGGTCGACAAGGAATAAAGTTGGGGGAGATAAGGGTCCAAATCCAATAAAAATCCCTTTTATTTAATTTATTCTTTATTCATTTTGGGACCTATTTTTAGTTCTACTTTTTATACTTCAAATAAATAAACTTTTAACACTAAAGTTGTAGAAAATTAAATATAGAAAAATACAAAATTGATTTCATATAAAAATAATGTACAGATAAAAAGTTATGATATGAATAAGTTTTCAGAATCCCAACTTCCCAGACCTGTATCTCTCAAATAAAAACTTGAAATGTATCAAAATCACCTTTAATTGTATATAATTTTCAATAAGCTATTTAATGAAGGTGGTTTCATATTTATATGAGTTAGAGTGTGAAAGTTAGGTTTTGGACCCCTATTATATACTTTACCCGATTAAAATAATCATTTTATTAATTATTCATTAATTTTATAATTTTATATTTTTATAAATTTTTAAATATTATTTATGATATATTTATACATTAAAACAGGAATAAAATACTAAATCAGACATAAAAATAAAATACTTGTATGAAATACATAGGTATAATACCAATAAGTATACCTATATAATTAACACTTTTATTTATTTAAATGTATATAATATTTCAGAAAAATAAAATAAAAATATATTTAGGTGTATAAAATTAAGTTTATATAAAATATCAAAAAAAATTAAAAAATACAAAATTAAAAATAAAACATTAAAATATATAGATAAATATACCTACAAAGCTCATAAAAGGTAACTTGTAATTCAAACATCGAAAAAATAAATAAAAATCATAATAAAATACTTTATAATATAATAAACATTTTTTATTTTAAAAGTTTAATTTAATATAATCATTTCTTATTTTAAATTTATTTTATAATGTTTTTCCCAGACTTTTTCCTTGTTGGTCTATGTGGACCAACCGGGTGGCAGCAGACGTTGACCTTTGGTCAACTCTCCGCCCAACATATGGCATATGTCAGAAATGGGTTTTGACATGACTTCATGATTTTTTCGAGGATTGATCTTTCACCATTTCGCGTTGTGGTCTTCATGACATTTGCTCCTCGATTATTGATCATACACACCCTGGTGTTTTTTTCGGGGAGTGGACCATCGAAACGACTGCTACGCCTCGATCTTTGAGCCACCTCGACCACTCGTTCAAAATACCATCCGAGATTCCCTTCGAGCTTAGAACCCTTTTGCGCCCGTTTTCCCCTCGTTTTGGCGAACTTAGGACTAGAGCTTGTGATAGGAGCTCCTCCAGCTCCGTGGAGCCGGGTTAGGCATGTTGCAAGGCGTCTCCACCATCATTGGCGGCCACACCGTCGTGAGGTCCTTATCTCTGGTCTTTTGACCATTGAGGTTCTGTTTTCTTTATGCTTTCAATAGGCCTGGTCATAGGGTTTTGTTCTGTGCTCTTATTTCCTGTTTTGATCGCGTAGATTTAGGTTACAAACACCCTTGTCGGAGCCCCGCTTCGGCCAACTCCTATCCACACCATTTCGCATTCAGACCACCCCCGCGATCCCTGGGACCCATATCTGTTGTGTTTAAGTTTGACTGCAGGTTCCATGAGTCAAAGGACCCCCGAGGGCGGTCGATTTTGGAGGACGCAAGGTACCTGGACCTCATCATCTTCTTCGGCCTTGTCGCAGTGCACTGAGGCTCAAAGAGGCAATTTGGCTCCGCCGTCGGGTCGGGGAATCTTCCAGGCATCATCGGAGACCTTCTATCGTGAAGAAGGTGGCCGGAGCAATGCCATATTGTCGGTTAAAGCTCGAGCCCGATTGTGTTCTTCCCTGTTCTTACAAGGAGGCTCACGGTCGTTGGATCGAGCCTCAGATCCAGAATGCTCAGCTGTCGTCCGATCAATGATTCCTCTTCCAGTGATCACGTCCAGAATCATCTAATCTCAGCCGCTCGTGCCGAATCGCCATCGATCGCCCGTCGCGCTCCACGTGGCAAGTGGGCGAGGGACTATAGTCGGATCAACGCTTGTTCATGGGTATTTTGCAGTTCTTCCACAAACAATTTTGTATTTTAATATTAGGTCTTCAAGCTTTCCTTTGTTGTTTAAAAACTTTTGTACTTTGCCTATCGACCCCCAGGTTTTCTAAAATTACAATCAGGCCCTTGCCAGCGAGGCGCATGTACGCGAGCATGTGCACTTGGTTATTTTGCAGGCAAGGACCTGTCCTTTGTTGTATTTCTAAATAGTCCTGAAACTTTTTTGTTAAGTTATTACTTTTTGGAAAAATTGCAAGTTAGCCCATGGGATTTTTGTTAATTCCAAATAAGTCCTCGCTAGATACGTGATTGCCACGTGCGATTTTGGGAAATTTACAGGGAAATGCGTGCGGGTTTTGGATTTAATTTTTGGTATAGGAATATTTTTATAGCATTATAATTTTGTGGGAAAATTGCACTTAGGCCCCTGGACTTTCATATATTTACAAAAATACCCCTAACGGGTTGCATTTTCTCTTTATTTTCTCTATTTATTTCATGCATCGATAAATCCAAAAAATCCCCAAAAAATAGCATAGGTTCCTATTTCATTGCACGTTCATGCCATATTTTTATTTTACATTTTTTTGCCTTTTAATATTTATAAAAAATCATAAAATTGCATTTTCATCTCTGTTTGCATTAGAAAATACCTAAAAATTATAAAACTCTTCGAAAAATTCCCAAAAAATATATTTTGTGTATTTTAGTGCCTTTAACTTTCAGGACAAAAATCATTAAAAATAAAAAATAAAAGTCAAAAAAATAGAAAAACACTAAAAATCTCTATAAAAATATATAAAATCCACATAAAATCACAAATATAGTTTTTGTTCTTGAATTTTCTATATTTTATTATCTTTAATTTAAAATTAATTTGTAGAATTTTTGATACTTTTTCCTATTTTTTATCCATTTTAATCTCAACTATTTACTTTATTCCCTATTTTGAGTATTTTGAGTTTTAAAAATATCAAAAAAATAGCAAAAATATAGAAAAATCACAAAAACATTAGAAAATATAAAAATCACAAAATTATTTTATTTCTTGAATTTTGCTTATTTTTACCTAATTTTATATATACATTATCTCTCTCTTTTCTTTATTGTATATATACTTTATTTTATAATTTAAAAAAATACAAAAAAATATAATATATAAAAAGAAAATATAAAATCAGAAAATTTAAAAATATAAAGTAAAAAATAAAATAGTATAATATAATATAAAAATTAAAACCCACAAAAATAGCACTTATAGACAAATACATCACAGTCGCATTTTGTGCATTCTTTGCCCCGATCTACCTGCTTACTTCCTGTGTTCGACACTTTACACTACTTGCACTATACACATCTTTTGTAGAGCTATAATAAATTTTAACTCCGCACACTTACTTTCATTGCTTTATTTATCTGTTGTGGGTTAATTGTTGTTTTAATCTGGATTCGTGCGAGGTCAACTCAAGGACAGTTGATTCGCCTTGCGAATTAACACGACCTCCCAATTTCCGATTAAGCAGTTATAGAGCTACTGCATCGTGTGGTTCTGATCGCATGGCAGTCTCTCTGCTCCATCTTGTTGTTCCTGATCCTCAGGTCCTGGATGATTAGCTCTGGGATTTTCATCCTCCGGATTGTTGCGTTGGGCTCGCAGCTAAGTCAGCTCAGCTCGAACATCGTGCATAAGTCTACCTTGCTCCCTAATCTGGTTCTACATTGTCTCTAGGGAAGCAAGTAGACCGATGTTGATTGCAGCCTGATCTATGACTACAGAAGTGCGCTGTGGTCCTTTGCCAGCCATGTCTTCTTGAAAGGAGAAAGAGTCTAAGCCAGGCTCTGCCAGATCAATCTGTAACTGCAGATGAATTTCTGTAACTGGAGGTGATGATGGCAGAGAACGAGAAGGAGAAGAAATCGACGACAAGCTTCTAGGGTGAGAGTCACGCCTGAAAGTAGCAACTCGAGTAGAATTCGATTTGGGACGAGATACATCCTGAACCGATCTGGATGAATGGGTAGGTTCACGAGAAAGTGGGTCGATCAGAGTCGATCGGAGCGATCACCTTTTCATCATCTTGATAGATTTTGTTGATCAGATCTAAAAAGATTGGACTCACACCGCAATCAAACGCAAAGCAAACCCTGAGTTCACCAACTCAACCCTGGTGATGACTGTAAGAGTTTGATCGTTTATCTTTTCAATTTTACAGTTGTTTGGTAAATAATCTTCTCACAGATTAGCGAGATCGGATAGGTGCCTGAAACTTCTACATCGTGCTGTCCTGAGTTCTCACCAGAAATCACCTAGTCTCAGTCAATATGGGAGTAAGTACATATCGTTTCCAACTATCCGAGAGCACCCACTGAAGATAAGGTGTGTAACGGTGTGAACTAAGTAGTACTTCGATAGAAGCTCAGATTCTGGCTCTACCTTATGTGTCGTCTCTCACTTGCGAAATCTGGAGAATGTACCTGCGATGCAAGTTTGGGGGTTGCTCTCCCCAAGACAAGTGAAGTCCTTACATTATTTTAAGTCCGATAGAGATTAACAGTACCTGTTTTAATTTCCAGTTTTCACTTTTTTTATATTTTCAGAGAAAATTTGTCTAACGTGTTTTTGTCTTTTTGGGTTTGGCCCTAGATACAAGCAACTAGGTATGGTAACCTAAGGAAGCAAGGTTATAGTGTACAGAGAAGGGGAAAACCATAAAAATCTTAACAAGCACCTATCTCGGAAAGCCACGGAAAATCATCGAGAAAACACGAGAGAAAATCTGCAGTGGGTACCCTGCTTCTCCAGGAGTACAACCCTGGTAAAATAGACCCCGAGAAAGATACAAATCGGGATGCCTATACGAGGTCCCTTTCTACGAAAACAAAGAAATGGGCAAGTGCCCTAAAAAAATTTTATTTTCTTACAAGAAATTATAAAAAAAATCCTGCGGCTTTTGCGGTTCTCAGAATGCATCTCAACCTGTGCTGCACAACTTAGAAACAAAAAGCTGTAAGGTTAGAAAATAAATGGCAAAAAGAGAAACCCTAAACTTAGGTCTACAGTTACCCTTGCGATGCCTTCCCGGCAATGGCGCCATCTGAAAAACCGTCACCCGGTCACTTCTTTATCCCTGCAAAAGAAATAGAGAAAAGATCACGGTCATTGGATCTATCAGGTGATTTCTACCAGAAAAGATTAAAGTTTAATTAATATTCTTATTTTATTTATACTCCTAAATAAGATGTATAGTGTCAAGTACGGGAGTGTCGAACTCAGGGAGGCAAATTGTTGAAAACTAGGGTTAAACTATAGAATACCTAAGGTAAACAGGTTCTTAATTTTTATTTTATTTTTAAAGATTTTTCTGGATTTTTATTTGATATTTAATGAATTTTATATTGTTTTTGTGATTTTTAAGTATTTTGTAATTTTTTATTATTTTAGAAAACATTTTTAACTTTTTTATTTTTATTTTTTTTTATGCTTTTTAATTTAGTTTACTATTTTTATGGATTTTCAAGATGTTTATAGAATTTTCATGGATTTTGAATAATTTTTAATGTGAAAAATAGAACTTTTATTGAAAACTATGATGTTTTCCTGATTTTTAAAATTGAAAAGAGAGGAAAATATTTTTATTCTATTTTTTATTAGAAAGTAGATGAAATTATCTTTATAAAAACATGTTGTACGTTTTTAGGGTATTTTTATTTATTTAGTTATGATTTTTTTTGAAAATTTTAGTAAATTTTATATTTTTTTTATTTTAATGTTTTTATTTTAATTTTGTTTTTGGTTTAATATGTGAATTATAGTAAAATATACACTAACTAATTTTATAATAGGATTTTTAAGAGTGTTTTTATATTTTTTATATGTTTAAAGTTTGTTATGTTATTGATTTTTTAAAACTTTATTTATTATTGTATATAGAGTATAATACAGTATTTATATGTATTTTTATTATGATTTTATATTTTGTATTTTTATTTAATGTGTATTATAGAATGTATAGAATATGTATACTATTAGGGGTATATCTGTAATTAGCTGGAAATATAAGGAGGTGCGTGTAAAATCTAAGAAATTGGAGGGTATTCAGCGCAAATCGCCACTGAAACACGTGTATTACACGCGCATGCACCTGTACGGAGGCATGTGAGTAATAAGCTGGATGATAGGGGGTTAATTGTAATAAGCTTAAAAAATATACCACCTCACGTGCCGCGCACGTGAGGGCGTAAAGCGGTGGGGCGGCCCGGCACAAGATGTCGATGTGTGGATGATAGATGATTGTTGATCATATGCTAATCAAACGGCTGAGCTTATTTTCCTCAACTTAGAGACGAAGGTGGTTCAGATGTACGATCGAAGATCGAACGATGTTTTTCCTAGGTGTGGCGGTTCTTCGCAGGCGACAACGTTGGTGGTCTCGCTGGCTGCGATGCGGTAGCTTCTCGGAAGGTCGATGACACTGATGTCAATCTATAGTTCTTCCTAACTTGCCTTGCATGGCGTTGGAGCTTTAAGATCCGAGTGAAGGTGCTTCGTTCAATGGTGCAGTGCGAGAATCGAGTCTATAGTGGAGTTCTCAAGGATGAAGCTCCATGTGGTGACGGCCTGGATCCTTAAAGATGGATCTCTGTTCACAGGATTCACGAGTTGCAGATGTCCTGCTACAGGTGCTAAGCCTCAAATGAAAGCTTTGAACTCATATGTGTATCATGTTCTTCCTCTAAATGATCTGCTCGAATCTCATATGAAGCTGATGCTTCCTGTCCATTTTGTGAGCTTCTTGTAAATGTACATGTGACTCGAGAGCACGTCTCAGTCTGAGGTTAGGTTGAAACAAGGGCAGTAGATGGGTTGATCCTTGTCGATGGAGGAGAGAATCAAGCCTCAGATCTCTAATAGATCTGAGGTGGTAAGAGATGAACGAAGGGTAAAGAAGCAGAACAGATCAGATGAGGTGAAATCGAGGAAGAGTTTGTGGATTTTGGTTGAGTTGTGCCTCAAAATAAGAGGAATGGACTGGATTGAGAGGAGAATACAAGAGGAAGAGAAGAAAATGAGGATGAAGATCGAAGAAGAAAGGAAAGCAATCGGAGAAATAGATTGAAAAGGAGGAAAAGACAGAAAACGAAATCTAACCTAGGAATGAAGGAAGAGGACGATGTCTGAAAATCTGAGCTCATATGAGATCTGATATCTTCACCTCGACATGACGGCGTTACTCGTGGAGGCTCAATGCACGGTGGAGCAAGGCTGCACATCGGTGAGTGATCACATCGACTTTGCCCTCTCACTCGACGGCGGACGGAGGCACTCTTATCACGATCTTCCTTGCTCACTAGAGCTCACGGAAGGTGGATGAGATGCAAAATGGCGGATGCCGTCAATGGAGGGAAGTGCGGACCTTATATAGAGGAGGGATATGGTCACTGCCGTAGGTGACGGAAGGCTTACGGTTGGATGAACGGTTGGCCAACGACAGGCCGTTGGAGAAGTTGACGAACGGCACGGGAGGTTGGTGGCGTTGGCGAGGGAAGGAGGTAGAAAGAAACATGGACGATGGGGGAAGAATTGGACGGGAAGAAGAGGAGGAAAAAAGGGAAAGTAGGAGAGAGGAAAAGCAGTGGGAGAAAAAAAGAGAGAAAGAAATAAAAACAAAAGTAAATTAAATAATTATTAATTATATTAAATTAATTATAAATTATTTTTTAATTAAATAAATAATTAATAATTAAATATGACTAATAACTTCATTAAGTATTATTTAAATAATTAAATATGCAAATAAGTAATTACTTAATAATAAATAAATAATAAATTTATTAATTAAATAAATAATTTAAATGAATAAATAATGAAATAGAAATAAAAAAAATAAAATATTAATGTATTAAATAATAATAAAAGTTACGGTTTATTGTACAATATACCATTACGGACCCAAAAACCGTGTTTTTCGCATTAACTTCGATTTTCGCGAAACTAGTGTCATTTTGTACATAATTGGAAAATATAATATTTGGAACCGAGTTTGCTTAATTCAGAGTTCATACGACCAAGTCATGAGGTCCAGAAGGAAAAAAAGTAACGGCTTCGAGGCTTCGGGTTTTATTGGTATTTTGGCTTAATTATATTTTTATATTTTTACATACATTTTTGGAATATTTTAGGAAAAGAAATTAAGTTAATCGGGTTTACGGTTAATTAATGAAAAACCCGGGAAGTTTCTACAGATAGTACATATATGCAACGAGTCCAAAACGCTAAAACTTAACGGTTTTATCCGAATTTTTTTCTGATATTTTTAATAAATAGTACTAAGTATAAAACATATTTTAAAAGTGAGTTTGCGATGTTTGGATTTTTCTATAAATAGATATGAACCTTGGAAATCAGCTTTTGCGGCTTTTACGGTTCATTACAGTTAATTATTTTTTTATCAAAAATTTTTCTGATATTTTTTTTAAAATAATATATATTTTTGTGAACATCTTTTACAAAAGGATTGTTTTGGTTTGAGATTATTTTGATGATAATTAAATAGGTGAAGTATTTACAAAGTGAAAAATGGGTAAATTATATTTTTGGTCTTTGTTTTCTTGATTTTTTATAGGTTAGGATCCTTATCTTCCCCTACTTATTTCTTTTATCGACCAGGTCAATAAGTTTCGAGATTATGACTAGTTTGTATATTACATATACATCCTTATTTTCTTTTTATTTTTCGTTTTCTCTTTTATTCTTTTATTTTGGATATAAAATAAATGTTAATTATATAATATTAATATTTGTTGTTAGAATGTTAATTAGATGGAATTAGTGGATATTTACAAGTATTTTACCAAGGATTTTAGCCAAATGAAAGAATAAAGGCGATGAATGACATATTCATCCTGTACAAATAAAATTAGAAAAATCTAATAAAAATGCTTAAATGTGTAATAGAATATATTAAAAAAATATAAAATACCTATATAAAATAATAAAATATATAATACAAAATAATAATAAAAACACTTAAATACATATATTTATACCTATGTTTTACATGTAAATAATAAGTTACAATAAAAATCCACAAAAGAAATAAATGAAAATATGTATAAAATACTACACTAAATTAGAAACACTTTTAATTTCTTAATAAAAATTTAAATAAATATCTTATTATTTATTCTTGAATTTCTAAGGTATTTCTTCTAGGGAATTTTTTGGTTGGTCCACGTGGACCAACCAGAAGCCTTCTCACGTTGACCTATGGTCAACTACCCCCTCTGCTTCCTCTGACTCATCTGACACCTTGAGTCCCTTTCTTCTAGTCATTTTCCAAAGAGATCTAATTATTGATTCACCTCACACCTTGAAAGTTTTCTGAAGCCCTGATTTCCATTAATTTCGCTTTATCTATAGGTGTTCATGATCTTTATTAAGTTGATCGACATCTTCAACGAAACTACCGGCCTCGTCCAGCCTATAAAGCAGCCTCACCATCTCTACCTCCAATTTTGATCACTCTTAGTGCACTCTTAGCCTGTCAGAGCCACGACATTCCCTCCCTCTTGGTGACAGCTCGACATTGGGAGGTTCTGCAGCGAGGAGGAGCATCAGAGGGGCTAGATCCCATCATCGTCGGAGAAGCACCATCAGCTGGTTTTGCCTCCTCGGCTCCAGTCGAGTAGAAGCCATATATCTCCATCCTTAGGTAATTCCTTAGCCCTCTTATCAATTCCATCATTTAGTTGTAGATTTAATTGATCCTTTAGCTATAAAATAAAAAATTCCCAATTGCCTGGAGCTTGAGCTATAGGGTAATTCATCGTGATTTCGCCCATAATCCACCCTGCTTTTTGCCTCATTTCACCTCCTCCACGTTCTCCGATGATCGCTCCATTTTCCACCCCAGATCCATTATGGATCTGGGAGTCGAGCTCCATTCTGTAATCCTTTAGCAGAGCACCATCACCACCTCATCCCCGATTTCTTTTAACTTCATCCAAGGGTCGAGGGAGTAGCCCTCCAGCCTAAGATCATTTTGGTGCAGGTTGTAAAGCTTGGAATCCCATCTGGAGCATGAAGAGTACTTGGAGCACCTCCATGTCGATTGGAGCCATTAGAGATCCACTAACATCCTCGTCTTCATCGGAGCTGAATATTGCATGCGAAGGAGTCCCAACAAGCTGCTGGGCCTGTCAGAGGAGAGATCTGTTGCCGATGCATGGAGGAAAGCTTGATCAAAGCTTGTTAGACCTATGCTCTTTAGATGTTCATCCAACGACCCTCTCGGGCATTAAATCAAGAACATTACCCAATTTAATCTGGGATGTTCATATATTTTGAAGGGGTACTAATCCAGGTCTATCGGATCACACACGTGGTGCAACCTCAACAGTTGGATCAAAGTTCTTAAGTGGTAAAATCTGCAGTTATACTCCTCTGTATTACGTGTTTTGTAAAGAGTTATGTAAATATTATATGAAGTACAAAAATTTGTTGAAAATTTGCAAGTATGCCCTCTAAACTATTTGATTTTGTAATTTTGTCTAGTGTCAGGTCATCTTACGTGGACTCCCACGTGAGTGGAAATTTTGTATGCAACCCCCTCCAAGTTTTGTATTTAATATTTTGTACTTAAAAATCAAGTTGCAGAATAAAGTTTGTAGTTATTTTGCATGTACCCAATGGAATATTTTTTATTTGCAAATATGCCCCTCCTAGCTTGATTTTTTATTTATGCATTTCTATTTATTAAAAATAACTTCGTTGCTCTAAAAATTTGAAAGAATAGATGTAAGTGCATGTTTGATTATTTATTGATGTTATATATTTTATTTCTCATTTTTCTAGAATTTACTATTTTCGAAAAATCAAATAGAGCTATTTATTCCCTATTTGACTTAAAAAATACACAAAAAATTATAAAACTTTTCCTAAAAATTCCAAAAAATTACCTACTGTTTGTTAGCCTATTTTAATACTCCAAATCAAAAATCATGAAAAAATCTCAAAAGAAATTCCCAAAATTAGCAAACCTTAAAAAATTATAAAATAATTTTTTATAATCCAAAAACAAGTTTTCTGGCTTATATATATGTAGTAAAATTAGTTTTGAGAAATTTTTAACCTTTTTGTTATTTTTACTTCTCACATAAATTTGGCCTATTAAAAAATCCCTCTTATGGTCTTTTTCTGATTTCAAAAAATACTAAAAAAATACAAAAATTCCCAAAGAGAAGAATATTTTAAAAACTTACAAATATTTTACTTAGAAAATTTTTACATTATTTATCTATACTTATAATTTTGTTACCCTATATTTCATATATAGATCTATATATTATTATAGATAGTATATATATTTAATATTTACAATAATACCTTAAAAATATTTTAAAATATTTTTAAAAATAAAAAAGACTACTACTTGGTATTTATTTTGATTCTTCTACATTTATGATATATATATTCTACTATATATTACTTATAGTATTTATATTACCTTGTATACATATATATGCATATATATTATCATATAGTATATATTAAGAAAAGAAATAAAAATAAAAAATAAAATATTTATATTTAAAATCCCACATCGAGTACAAATTGTGCATATTTATAAACACACATACTGATATTGATTATTCATAAATCATTCTAGCTATGTCCCTTGTTCCCTATATTCGACACCCTACTCTACTTGTCACTATAGCACATTTATTGTAGGATTATAATAATTTTTTGTTGCACTCTTTGATTTTCATTGATTGACTGTTGTTGTGGGTTAATTGTTGTTTGATTTGTTAATGTTCGTGAGCGGCCACCGCAGCGATTGAGGTCCTCCTTGTGTGACCTCATGACCTCCTCCTCGATAGTTGACAAATCAACAAATGGCTCTGTTGCTGGGAGCAACAAATAGCATAGCAGTTTGTTGTATATAGCTTGCACATTATTCTTTCCTTTATCTTCTGTTATTTATTTTTGATAATTATTTATCTGTTTTGACCCATATTTCTTTATTTGACTTTCTTACGAGGGACCTCATGGCAGCGATAGCTTCTTGGGAGGTGGATGAACCGGAGCTACGAAGATGTTGGCTATTCTTGGGAGGCGATAGCTTCTTGTGAGCAAACTAGGAGCGAGCAGGAGAGAGAGGCAGAAAAGGAGCTGATTTTAGCGTAGTTTTTTATTTTATTTTGTGAGAGAGTGATTTTCTTTTCATTTTTGTATAATATAATTTGTAATAAGTTGGACATTAGGACACTTATACTTAAAAAGCTCCAATGTCTGGTTGTCTGTTTACCTGGGGGTCTCATCTGATCTTTCGTGTTTTATCACCTTTCTTGTATTTTGTTTCACAAAGTTTTGGGTTTTCTACCTTGATATTTCTTTGTTTTATGTGATTAAACCTGATGCGCAACCTACTAACTAGGGTTAATTATCAACATAAAAAAAGGTCATTGTGACCCTAATCAATCGGCTAACTCAACGAGAAAAATAAACCACTAATGAAAATAAAGAAATAAATGTCAGCAGTCTGTTGATTGGATGTATTTGGTATAGGTACCGAGGTCGAACACAAGGAGCACGAAAAAGAAAATTTAAAAAATAAAACATTTTTTAGTTGTTTTAATTTTTTTAAATTTTTTATTTTCAGTTAAACAAAAATAAATACAAAATATAAAACAACACCCATAACACTATTTTTGGATTTTTCAACATGATCAAAATATTCAAAAAAATAAAATAAAAATATTTTTGGGTTTTATGAGTTTTGAGGTGTTTTTGTTATTTTTTTAGATTTTTTCAGATGTTTTTATGATTCTATAAAATTAAACAATGCTCAAAATACAAAACAGGGCACAACCAGTACCATATTGCAAAATAAAAATATTTAAAATGTTTCAAAGTCCTGGTTGGCAATTTTATGATAAAATATAAATGAAAACCTACAAAAAAGAATTAAAAACACATTTTTTGGATTTTTTTTCTTTGATTTTATATGATTTTTATAAGTTTTTGATTGTTTTGTGATTTTTAGGGTGTTTATATTGAATTTTTATAATATTGAAATTAAAGCACAATAAAAGACACACACTACATTTTTTGAATTTTTATAATTTTCTAACTTAGACAGGATAAATTTTAGGGGTTTTCAATTTTAAAAAATATAAAATGCACGTAAATCAAGGCAACAAAATTACCATAAATAATACACTCTAACATGGGAGGTGGATGGGTCAGGTCATCGAAGGGCGATGGAATTGACCTGAAGTTCGATTCCAACCTGATGGTTGGATCGCGGTACAAAATGCGGATCTGGGTGTAGAAGCGAACACGAGTCGTGTGGGGAGTGCGAGGTGCGGAGTGAAGTAGTGGAAGGGAAATGATGTGATGGTCGATGCGAGTTGCGAATATGGAACTACCGAGCAGGATGTGATGGAAACTGAGTTATAGAAATTACCTGCAGGTGGATGCTAATGCCTGGGTTGGAGAACAAAGTCCTCCAAGGAGATGGCCTCGATGGGTGGCGTGACCAGAGGGTGGGGACTCCTTACAGCGAAGCAGGAAGAAAACATTGTCGAACCTGGGGCACTCAACTCCAAATACAACCCACAACCGCTCCTTCTCTCAACTGTCACACTGGAAAAGGGAGGCTGGGCATAACAGGATGGTGGAGCAGCCGGAGATACCGGAAAAGGAGGAGGTTGCAAGGGTTTTATTGGCTCCCAGGTTTGAGAAGAATCGAGTGAAAATTCACAAACCGAAGCACGGATATTGGAAATGAGGATCGGGCGTGGATTAGGGATTTGTGCCCTCTAATCGGGGCGCTTAATCGAAGAAGAGCTCGATCGGATCTGGTCGGGAAAATCGACAAAAGTGGAGCAAACCCGATCCGGTGAGAAAAAGTAAGGGGGACCAGTTGACCCAGGTCAACGAAGCTGAGGTGGCCCAATAGGATGTGGGTGAGGAAAATGACAGAATAGACTATTAGACAAAATGGAGAGATAAATAAAAAGAACTATAAATAAAAAAATAATTTCAAAATAAAAATGATAAAAATAAAAAAAATTGATATTTTATAAACTATTTTTCTGTGATTTTTAATTATTTTTATGGAAAATAAAATAGTATATATATAATATAATGTATTATATATAGGTATAATATAGTTATTTATTATGTACAATCATTTTTATTTTATTATTTTTGCAAAAAAAATATTTTTTTATATTTTATTTATTTATAATAATTAAGGGATACAAAAAGATTTTTATTTGATTTTTATTAAATAATTAAAGGTGTAAAATAAATAATTAATATATTACATACATATATTTTTTGTATAAGGGTTTGATGATTTTAACTGTATTTTTAATTTGTTTTTTCTAATTTTTATTTTATTATTATATTATTTCTAAGGCTATATACAAGTTTGTAAAGAAAAAAATAGTTTTATTTTGCTAAAATAAATAAATTAATAATTAGTACAACTATAGGTGATATGTACAATACATTGTCAACCCCTATCTCTCTCTACTTATTTTATTTGAGATCAGGACAAGGCTTGACCTTCTCATGTGGTTTGGGTCACTCTATATTTATTCTAAATACATCCTTCTTTTTCTTTTCTCTTTATTCTTTTATTTTTACAAAACTATGTGTTAATTATGTAGTATTAACAAAGGCATTCCAAATGCTAAGTTATTATATTTACAGGTTTTTACAGATGTTTTTGCCACAAGAAAGAGCTAAAATAAAAGAATAAAGAGTGAGAATTGTAGATTTACCCCCCCCCCCCTCCTACGTTTTACCTTCTCTAGTCCCTTAGCAAACACTTATTTGAAAAAGAAGTGAAAAAGAACATAAAAAAAAGGAGGAATCAAGGCTGATTATTAAACTTATCTTTATTAAATTGAAGTATGGAGCTCAGTTAGTCCTTTAGATTTTTAGTTTGGCATAACCTTATTTGGAAATAAGTTTAGGAATCAACAGCCTCTAAGTTCCACAGTTCTATGATCAAGATTCCTTAATAACCAGGTAAGAACAAGTCTACATACGCAAACTCTAGTGACCATGCATCTTTCCTTGTACTGTGTAAGTTTTATGTAGCTCCCCACCTCAGAAATGACAAAGAAACAACCTCCCTCAACAAGGTAACTCTAATCTCCCAGTCTAGCAGCTCTTTCCTCGAGGAGCGGGGTATTCCCTTCTAAGTTCAAGTACAACCAGCTCAAGAAGAGGGGAAAGAAGAGAATGGACCATGACCAGTGTTGCCACGTATCCCTCGAAGCTTAGCTAGTGTATCTAGGTCTCTAGCTGCAAGCTTCCATGAGATGAAAATGTGGAATACATAAGCTTTGCTTATTCATTATATATACTCCGACATGTATTTTATTTTCAATCAGACTTGTCCCTTTTTTGGAGTTTTTCATATTTTTGCACATTTTTTTATATGCATTTATAAACATATTCACATGGTGCAGCATGTACATAAGGAGTTTTCCTCTTGAGCCAGTAGACTATCCCTCTTTTGAAGCATTACTGTAACCCATAGACTCTTGTCTTTAGACCTCATTGCCACTAAACCAGGATGAGATGCACATCCCTCCCTGGAGGAAGACGAGAGGTTCTGGCTAGCTGTACTACCCTCGTATGCTACTCCAAGTCAATGAATTCTGCCTCCTCACCACCTCATCCATGTTAAGATACGTGTAAGGTGCGAGTCCAAGTCAAGCCATTATCTCCGAGAGTCATGCATGCATTGTTAAGTGTTCTACTTAGGCTCATCAAAATGACATGTTAACATAGCCTAGTGGACTCAAAGAAATAAGTCACTAAGGACCTGGAATGTCTTTACCCCAAATCCAATAAGGTTCCTCTGAAGTTAAGTGGACTAAGGTCTTAACCAAGCTCCATTTTTCAATTTAATTTCAGACTAGTTTAAATTTAAACTATGATTCCAAAGAATGTAGAAGCAAATATTTACAAAACTCCTTTTGAAATATTTTTCAAAATATGCAAATTTTTATGAAAAGTTTTGAATGCAAGAAAGAAAGAAAAGTTTTGCAAAATATTTTAACGTACATTTACAAACAAAATTTTGCAAACTTTTATTTCAAACATTTTTAAAAAATTTTGTACTTTATACACAATGTTCATACAAATATTTACAAAAACTTTACAATTAAAATTATTTTTACAAAAGTTTGTACAAAAAAATTTTTACAAAAGGTTTTTACAAACATTTATGTATAAGAATAATCTTAAATTTTTTGTGATTTGAAGTTTAGTGAATTTTAGCTATTTTATTTTATTTTATTAACACACTCACACAGAGTATGAGTTATGGCTAAAGTATATATACAATATATACAACACCCCTTATACTTAGCTCGAGTGTTGTCCTCATAGTGATCAAAGAGAGATGAAAGGGAGACATAACTTGTACTATGTTTTGGGAAATGAAAAGAATGCTATACTACAGTGACAAATAAAAGAATATAAATAATCAAATGAATAGAAGTCAGTGATCCCCCTATACTTAGGATAAAATAATCCTAAGTATAGAAGTCTGTATACAAGGGGAAAACCAATAAATAGGATGTACAAGTATTATCTCCCCTATACTTAGGGTAAAATGTCCCTAAGTATAGGACGCAAAACAGAGGTAATAGAAATCAAATGAATAATCACGAGTCTGACACCCCCCCCCATACTTAGGATAAAGCACGCCCTAAGTATAACATAATCGTAAGATGAATACGAGGTGTCAGATAAAAAGAATAAACGATATGGACAACTTGGATCTATACAACTGCAAAAGAGAAGTGATAAGCATGCATGAGATGCAAATGATGTGAGTCAAAGACCATACTGATGAATCCACGATTCATGAACATTTTGTCTGCATTTTATCTTAAAACCCTTAACAAATACATGTAAATATCCATTAATTTCCACTTTTTAACAAAACTCTATTCATAAATAAAAATGTATTTTTATGCATTAAAACTTGTAAATAAATAAAGAATAAAAATAAAGAAAACCAAAAAGAAGGCAAATTGTAGAAATGTATATATGTACAATGTGACTTACAAAATGAATATAGTTGAAAGGTATATTTATAACTTAATCCCTAAGCCCAAGTCAGCATGGATTGGTTGACAAATAAATAAGTAGGGGGGAGATAAGGAAGAAAACAAATAAAAAAATTAACTTCACACTTTACACACTTTTCATTATTTATACAATAAATACCAAAAATTCAAAGATATTTATTTAATTCATATGAATATATTTTCATCAAACTCTTTTCATAATTATTTATAAAAATGTATAGAAAAAATATGAAAATAAGTTAAAAATATTATCTTATATATATGCAAAGAAATTCAACTTGTAAATTGTCAAAATCTCAACTTCCGAACATCATAACTTTCTCATACGAACTCCAATTTCACTCTACTCACCTTTGAAGTTCATAAAATAATATTCTCTAATTAATGGAGGTGATTTCACTAAAATTGGAGTCCATTTGCAAAAAAATTGGTTTTGGGACCTAACCACAAATGGGTCTAGGCTATTTATTTTATCTAGAATATATTATTTATTATTTTAATAATATTAAAATTTCTAAATAATTTTCTTGATCTTGTCTTTTAACCCTAATTTATTTCATAATTTTTGGAGCTCATTTAATATTTTAAATAAATCAAAAACCCTAATTTATAGGAAAAATTGAACTACATAAGTTATATCCATATTTATTAATACACTTAAATTAATTTATTAAAATTTACAAAAATTCGTACATACTTTATTTATTATACTAATAATTAATAAAATATAAAAATGGTATGCTATTTATGAATTTCTTAAATTAAAAATCCAAAACCTATTTATCAAGTATTATTTTTATTTATTTATTAATATGATATTTAAATTTCATAATTTATTTATTATTTATTAAAACTAATTGTACCATAATTTAGATAATTTAATTATCTATACTTTTCCTTTTTTAACTATTTAAAATAACCTTATTTACCATTTAATCTGTTTATTAATCTAATTCTTAATACTGGCCAACCAGGTGTTGACACGTGTCAACACCTGGTGCCTTCTTCTTAAAGAAGGTAGGTCGGTGCTTCTGTTCTAACTACATCTCTTCACATGATTCTCATGTGCCCCTTCTTCCTCCTAACTCCAATCCAAACCCTCCAACTTCATCTCCTAACTACCCTAATCCATGTCGGTTGTCGATTCGCAACTAACTCCACTCCGACCGATCTATAAAACCCCACGAACTTCTCCATCTCTAACCAACTCTCCAGACCAACTAACTTCTAGTAGTCTTCATCCTCCTTTCTCCAGCTTAATCCGTCGCACTCCGGCTATGACAGCTGTGTAGAGAATTCGCGTAGAAGAGGAACTAACGGAGGAGCAGTTCCAAGGGCAAGCAGTAAGCACCGCCTTGCATCGCAGCCAGCACAACATGGAGCTCTGGGAAGCCAGTCGTCGAGCAGTGACCAATGGAGTTATAAACTCTGCTACCCCTAGGTATTCCTCCATCTTTGCCATTTTAATTCTTTATTCTTGTGTGTCAATTAGATACCTTAATCGTGTAACTAGAGGCTTTAAACCTCCTTCTTAGACGCACGACCAAACCGCCCTTCAAATTCGTCTCGCATTCATTCCAAATCACTATACATTCCTCTCATTTTTCACGTTTATTCTACTTTCTAGAAAACCAATATTAGATCTGCAAAGTTTTAATTTTCTTGTTCGATTCAAACTAGAATCGAGTAGCAAAATGTTTCTTGCAGGTTTTCATCACATTAGGAGCGATTAATTCCATTATCTGGATCTTCTCCTTAAAAAATCATCAATCAACTACTTCTTCCTTACAGCCGACTGTCGTAGCCGAACCGCCGCCTTCGACGATGCCTCGCTGCCGCATCTGTCCACCTCGGAGCCACTTACCTGCAGGCGAGCTCGAGAGGTGTAGTAGACACTCCTCTGGCCCTACAGAAGGCGAAAAACTTTGTCGTTCACCAGAGAAAAGTCAGAGAAGACGCTGCCGCCTTCACCTGCGCAAGAAGGGGAAGAACATCCAAGAACCTCTCAGATCTATAGGTCCGTGACTCGTGTCCTTCTTGGATGGCTCGGATTCACCTGGAGCTTCTAATCTTGATCTTCGACTGCGAAGGGGTGGACAATTTGCAACTTAAACCCACTGAAGTTCCAGAATTAGCAACCGCTATAAAGATTTCAAGATTTTGCATTAAGGTCCCCATACGGGACCTAAATGCAAAATATGTAGTTTTTATTTCATATAAATCCCTTTCAGGGGCCATTTTCTAACAAAACTTATTACTGTTTCTTGCACTTATACCCCTGAACTATAGGGTATTTTTGGACGTTATTTTGCTTGTAATTTCTCTCTTATACACAACTACTCTAGAGACGTTTCTCGATATTTTTCGTGGATTTTGATCGCATATTTTTCTCAATTTGATTTTTGTAAAGCTGGGATTGTTTGAAGTCTTTTTATTGTATTTTTCAAGAAGAGTATAAAATCACAAAATTCCTTATTTTCTTGAAAGTTGCAATACAGTTATTCTGCCTCCTCGAGTTCGACCCAAGTGAACTTACTTGGATAAAAATTAGTTTTAAGGGTAAAATAGGAGAGAAGTCGATTCGTTTACTTGTTTCCTTTCTCTCTCTCCTATTTTATTTGGATTTTATTTGATCAACCGACTTTTGCTTAGCAGTTTTCCACAACTGACATCCCTTACCGCTAGTAAAATCCAGTTATCACACATCTCATGCAAAATAAATAGGGGCAACGTCAATGATCAGCGGATCATGATCAATATATGACTTCAGGCATTGACCGTTAACTCGAAAGGTGGACTCGTATCAAGTCAGATTTATCAGTGCATCCGTTGTTGTGCGCCTTTCTGACAAGTAAGGTCCCTTCAATTTGCTTTGTTATTTCCTTGGAAATGATCTCAACCTAGCATCGAATAGCCCTACTATCTAATTCAGCTCAAATTGTTTATGGTTGATATGAGAATAATGCCATATCTTCACTCTATCTTTGTATTATAAGCTACTAGAAAAGGTTATATCTCTCAACTCCTCAAGGGCTACCAACTCTACTTTCCTCTTCTCTCCTACACTCTTGGGATCCAATAATAACTATGTAACTGCCCAAAGTGACTTGAGCTTAATTTCCATAGGTAAATGGCATGGCTTGCCATAAACGAGATGAAAGAGAGATGTGCCCAAAAAAGTCTTGAAGGAAGTCCTATAATCCCACAAGACCGAGTCCAAAAGCTATGACCAATCCTCTCGGGTTGGGCAGACAACCTTCTGAAATATATTCTTAATCTCCATGTTCGATACTACAACAAGACCATTGGTCTGAGGGTGATATGGAGTGGCAACACGATGGTCAATGATGAGCTAGTTAGCAAGTGCCCTTACCTTGTCGTTGACAAAGTGAGTTTCCTCCGTCAGATATCAAAACTCTAGGGACCATGAACCGTGAAATGATATTTTCCTCAAAAATCTATATGGGGTCTTAGCATCTGCAGCTCAGGGGGATGGCCTCAACCCAACAACTCACATAATCTACAATAAATAGAATGTACTCAAACCTTTGACTCTTAGGGAATGGACCCATGAAATCGATGCCTCATGCGCCAAAAACCTAAAAGAAGTGAATAGGTTGCATCGACATCATATCACATTGTCCACAAGTGCCCATCCTCTGGCAGTCAGTAGACCTCTTCACGAATTCATCTGAATCCTTGAAGAGGGTAGGCCACCAAAGGACGGATTAGATAACTTTCTGTATTGTCCGTCTCAAAATGATGTCCTCCTACCTCAAGTTTGTGGCAGTAAGTGAGGACGATGTGGTTCTCCTCCTGAGGAATGCACCGACACCATACACTATCCCTCCCTTCATGAGAAAGGGTGGGATCCTCCCAATGGTACGACTTGGCCTTCACGAGGAAGGTCTCAAGTTGCTGTCTGGGCCAACCTTGTGGAACTTTCTTGATGATAAGATAGTTCACAATGTAAGCATACCATGGAAATGAGGTGATAGAAAGAATCGCCTCATTTGGGAAGGTCTCTATAATAGGTGTGTTCTGATCAGAATCCTCAAGGTTCTCTAAACGGGAGAGTGATGAACCTCAGTTTCATCATCTTTATTTCTCATAATTAACCCCCTTGCTTAAGTTTTTGTCAATAAATCCCTGTTAGTGTCTAATAATTAACAGAGTCCTAAATAAATTAAAAACCACAAAAAAATGGCAAAACAAAAATCGTGGTATTTTTAGACTCAAAAATACCCTCAAAAATATTTCGGGCTCTTGTTTGATCTCTTTTCGAGTTCTGGTCAACATGAAACTTGTAGATCTCGTCAAGATCTACAACTTTCATGTTTTGAGTTTTCTCAAATTCGGCCAATAAGGCCCTCAAAAATAAGAAATATCCTCTGAATAACCTGATTGGGCCACGTGGCCCAATCTGGGTGTGCCACGTGGCCCGGCTCCTTGGCAGTATCCGCCCTTGCTTCTGGCCGTTGGATTACCTTCAGATCCAACGGTTTAACTTTCTCCACGTGCGCCTCAACCCTCAGCCATCCAATCGTCCACTCCTTCTCATCTAAGCCGTCCACCAGCGCCGCATCAGGAGCACGCCACGTGGCTCTTGCTGAACCCTTCGATCGCGCCCTGGAGCTCTCATCTACGCCGCTCAACCCACTTATTCCATCAGCCGTTCGATCAGACTCTTGATGCCATCTGAGCCATCCCTTAGCGCTTCGCCCTTGACACGCCACGTGGCGCTCCATCGACCATCGATCTCACCGCCCCAGATCTCATCTGAGCCTCTCATTCGCGCCCAAACGTAGGCCGTTGGATCTCCAGATCCAACGGCTAATCTCCGTCGTCAACCTCCCGTCAGCCCCTCTCTCCCACGATTCATCGCACAAACACCTCGCCCCCTTCCCATTTTCTCCATCACCTCCGACTACCTCACCCTTCGCCAACCGTCCCACGACCTCCCTCCATCATCCCTCTCCCTCGCGCACACCTCCATTAACCGCCAACATGCTCCCATTCATCCTACGATCACTTCGAAACCCACGTCGTCAACCATCGCCTCTGCCACTTCGCTCCTTAAATACGCCGCCACCTCCACTGTTCACGCCCATCCACCTTTACGTGGGAGGAGGCCCAGCCCTCCTCCGTCTCCCAGTGACAGGGGGAGGCGGAGGATCGAGCGAAGACGACCTCCCTCCCCGGTGAGATCCATCGCCGGACATGGCGATGTCGCGGCGCCTCCATGCGACCGCCCGAGCTGCACGGAGAGGCTGGCCGTGTTCAGCGAAGACCCGGGGACCTTCTCGAGTCCCCAGCCCAAGCTCCCGCTCCGCCCAACCTCCAGTAAGTCTCCTTCTCTTTTTCTTGAATTTTTCTCTGATTCCTTCTATTTAATTCGGTCCAGTTGACCACTCTATCGCTCCGATAACCCCTTTAATAGCTCCGCCACACCACCCCCTTCCTCGCGCTCATCTCCGGCCACCTCTTCCCACTTCCATACCCTCCATCGACTTCGACCCACCTCCTCCGCCCTCGCGGCGGAGGAGCTTCGAGCTCACCGCCTTCTACGCCCGTAGGAGCTCTCCACCTCACTTCACGCACACACGCAAGTCTTCAGCTCGCTTCGGCTATAGGCCTAACCATGCAGGTCAACGAGAGGCTTCAATGGCCGGACGCTCGCCGGCGCAAACTTCATCAAGATCATCTTCGACATTGAAACCCCGGCGGACCGAGATGAGCCACCAGACGCATCGCCCGAGCTCGCAGCTTCATCGACGACCCTTCAGGAGCCTCGGGCGAACTACACCTGGACCAGGAAGGAGCGGCGGAGCTTGGAGCTTCTCGCCGGAGCTCGAACTCCGCCGCCAGCAGTCGAAGAAGGAGAACGAGCAGTTGCCGTTGGATGGTCCCCTACCAGCGACCATCCAACGGCCTCGATGGAGCCACGTCCTCACCTTCAGCAGCCCTTGGATCATCACGATCCAAGGGCCGATATTCAGCCACGTGGCGACACCAGAGAGCCCCCGAGCCTCAGCCACCGAGCCAGAGGCTTGGATTCACCGAGCCTCGACCGAGCCTGCACCGAGCTTCGTACCGTCCGAGCCTAGCCGAAGCTCCTCCGATCCTCTGCCGAAACCGAGCCTCCGTCCGAGCCTGGGTCGCACGTGCATCGCACGTGTTACCCTGGGAAATTTGCAGAGACGCCCTCGAACTTCTCCATATTTGCAAAAAGGTCCCCGCGCTTTTGGGTAAATTACAGGGAAGGCCTCGCGCTTTATTTTTATTGCATTTCAGTCCTTTCCAGGGATCTTTTTGTAGTTATCTTTTCATGTTTTTCTTTCATTTATGCCCTTATGTTTGAACTTGAATATCTTGAGCTACATAGCTCCAATCAAGTTGATTTCAGTTTCGTTTCGAAGCTCTTTTCGTCCTCTTCACGATGGCATGGTTAAATTTCAGATTTGAGATTATGAACTGTGATGTATAATTTTATTATTTAAGTGCCTCGATCTCTTTATTTATCATGTTCACTTTTTTTTAATGAGAGTAGAATGCTTCTAAATGCTGACTCAGTTCAACTTGCAATTTTTTTGCTATGGCTTAAGTGATTATTTGGGCATAATATTCGCTTTGCATGTTCATTTAATTGCATTATTAAAATTGATAAAAAATGCATGTTTAATTTTAATGCATTGCATTGTCATGTTGTGTCTATGCATCATTTGACCTATATGATTAATTTCAACACTTAATTAAACACATTTAAATCTGATTAATACGAGAGAGGCTCGTGTCCCTGAGTTCGACCTTGGTATCTTACCAAGTAAAAAATAAATACGATCATCTCATTTTGATTGACCATAACATATATTTAAATGAGGGGATCTTTTTGATGACCAAAATTGGCCCGACTACGATGATGATTACATGTGCTAATTTAGCATTATTAAAGGGCTGATTTAGCGGTTTATCAAATGGCGCCGTTGCCGGGGACACGGCTCATTTCTTTTATTTTTTGGATTTTTGTGTGATTAATCTAGTGTTTCTTTTTATAGGTTAAATAGTCATATATTTTGCATATAAAGTTTTTCCTTCCTTATTTGATCTCTAACAATTGTTTCTGTGGCAGGGCCCTTGATGGATCAAGGAGGCGAGGAGCAGGAAGTTCCCCGCTGCGAGGAGCCGTAGGAGCATGCTTGGAGCAAAGGAGGAAGAAAAGAAAAAAAATGTGTCTCTCATTTTTGTTGCATTATATTGTTAATTAATTCGTCTTTTACAGCGGTCTTCGATCGAAGACTCGCGCTTGTAATCGAACGATTGTGGTGTGTGGGGATCGCCCCCACTTGAGTGTCGACCTAGGACTAGGCACGCGGCTCTTCGAGCTCATTTTATTTTTTATCTTATGTGCTTGATCGTAGGTTGAGACACACTTTAAATGAAGACGCACATAATTTCGCATCACTTAGCTAAAATTCATGAAGATTAATCACCGCTAATAGATGCATGATTAGGTGCGGCTTTTTTCGACTTGCATACATGTTGGATTTGATTTTCAAAATGGCCCCAGATTTTTCGCGACTTTTATCGTCAAATCACTGCATGATTTCTCACTTAGCCTAGATTGCGTTTTTCTTCATCGAATACATGTTTTTCTCGACTTTCATTTTTCTAGATTGATCACCTAGGATAAATGGAAAATGGAATGAATGGTAGACGATGATTTTCTGATTGATGGCTAACCTTAATTCAGTGACAATTTAAATAAAATTGGGACTGTTAATTGCAAGTCAACTTAAAATGGAGTAAAATTCGGTTTTGGGAGAGCAACACCCACGCATATGCCTTGATTCACATTTTCTTTGCGTAAATCAAATGCTTTATCACCAATAAAACCGACAAGATAATGGACCAACCTTGGTTGGTTTTATGTGTGAGTTGGTGAAATTAAGGGTTTGCTTGCTTGATTGAGCCGTATATTTTACGAGACACAACCCCAAAACCGTAGTCACTCCATTCCATCTGCAAGATTCAAAACCACTCACTTGTATATCCATCCCCCTTCTTCGTTCACCTTGGGTCCTTCCCGACATCAAATTCCATCTTTATACTTAGGCTAATCTCAGCCTAAGTATAGGGGGGACCCAAGTCCCCGTGATTTTTCTCTACTCATCTTTTCTTGCCTTTATACTTAGGTTATTTTTAACCTAAGTATAGGGGGAGCCCCTCTTAGTCCCGTATATTCTTCTATATTTAAATGGACCTATGTTCTTGTAACATCTAGTGCTATGAGGACATAGCAAAGTTTAAGTATAGGGGGGTATACCGTATATACTGTATATTTACTTTAGCTATAAATCTGAAAATTTCGAAAAATTAAAAACTTTTTGGCTAAGGTAAAATTCATTGGACTAAGAAAATTCAAATAATTTCGCGGTTTTTTCGATATTATGTTACACTATTTTTTCGAAAATGATTTTTGAAAATGTTTTGAAAATTTTTATTTTGTGTGACATGGGTTTTGAAAAATCGCCATCTCTTTTCAAGAAAGTTTGAGTCTAACTTGTGTTTTAACTTTATTTCCATAAAAATCAGAAAACCCCTAAAAACCTTTAGGAGCTATTAATGACTAACTAAGCCCAATTAAGTCAGCCGCGTTCAGTGAGGGTTCGCCCTTAGCAGATTGGATGGTTTAGAGGACATCGCGCAAGGCCCCGTCCTCAAGCAACGGGCTTCGACCTGTACTTACATCCATACTGGCTGAACCGCGGATGCTCAATTGAGCTTAGGAAGTCCTAATATCTCTTGAAGTTAAAAAAAAGTGTCTTGTTTTTGAATGAAGAAGTCGGATTAGTCCTCTACAATTTCACTTTCACCCGGGATCTGATTTGGTCAAGAAGACTTAGCTTTTAGAAGTCTTTGAGATTTTAGGTTAACCAGCCTTAGCCATCAGGGTCTTAGACTTAATCATCCATATTCCCCTAAGTTTCTAGATCTGCATGCTATATTCCATGCTTAGTCTCGGACAAAAGAAGATGATCAGCACATCACATGCACGACTGCGGTTTCGATTGAGATGAGTTGATTTTTCACCTGAGGGATTGGGATGAGGAAGTCGAATTTGGATTTTGATCTAATGATGCTCGAGGATGGGATAAAATCTTTGGAGGCTTCATGAAACCTGAGTGTCAGCAATATTAGCCAGTATGAGAACTTGATTCTTATACTAATCTCTTGACATTAACCTAAGTGCCTGGGTGTGAAAATAAATAAAAAAATTGTTGATCAGTGTGCGCCAACTCTTGGTAAAAGCAGTGGAGCTAGCCACAAATTATTCAAGTCAATGAAATTCAAAGAAAAGCTCTCATTCCACAAAGTTACATATCAAAGAGCTTCCACCAAAGGCGAGCGCTCCCAAAATTTTTCAAAGTGTCCACTTGGACCACCGCTATTAGGACCAGGAGTCAGGCTTGCACCAAAAAAGGGCTCTGCATCGTAAATGCTACAAGTCTGGGTGTCGAAGGTACGATAGGTACTCAAAAGAGACACACCCTGGTGTACTCCCAGGAAAACAAGTGCAGACGGCTCCAACTTCTCTTGACGGACGCACTGATCAACACCAAAAAATGTGTTGCGTAAAAGGCACTAGAGAGAATCCTTGTTCCAATGAGAGGGAGAGAAGAATTTACACAATCCCATGCCCTCCATTTTCTGGCCTGCCATCCACATTTTCTAAGTCTGACAACTAAAGAGACGGTGGACTGAATGCAAGATTTGATTTATTCCCTAGTGCTGAGGATTGGGTCCTTAGGAGATTTTCTCGGACCAAGATTTTGGGTGACAAATTGACTCTACTCTCATAATTGCAGTCAACACTAAACTCATATCCTTTAGTTTATATGTACATCAGAGAGAGTCTAGAGAAGTAGAGGAATTGGAAGCCTCTTGATTAAGGCTGGGTTGAACTCTAAAATTTTGGATCTCTGAAGCCGAGTCAACTTGATCAGATTGGATCCTGTATTCACAAGCACAAGGGGGTTAATCCAGCTTAGTCATTCTTTTTGATGCTCGAGGACGAGCATAGTTTAAGTATAGGGGGGTGATGAACCTCAGTTTCATCATCTTTATTTCTCATAATTAACCCCCTTGCTTAAGTTTTTGTCAATAAATCCCTGTTAGTGTCTAATAATTAACAGAGTCCTAAATAAATTAAAAACCACAAAAAAATGGCAAAACAAAAATCGTGGTATTTTTAGACTCAAAAATACCCTCAAAAATATTTCGGGCTCTTGTTTGATCTCTTTTCGAGTTCTGGTCAACATGAAACTTGTAGATCTCGTCAAGATCTACAACTTTCATGTTTTGAGTTTTCTCAAATTCGGCCAATAAGGCCCTCAAAAATAAGAAATATCCTCTGAATAACCTGATTGGGCCACGTGGCCCAATCTGGGTGTGCCACGTGGCCCGGCTCCTTGGCAGTATCCGCCCTTGCTTCTGGCCATTGGATTACCTTCAGATCCAACGGTTTAACTTTCTCCACGTGCGCCTCAACCCTCAGCCATCCAATCGTCCACTCCTTCTCATCTAAGCCGTCCACCAGCGCCGCATCAGGAGCACGCCACGTGGCTCTTGCTGAACCCTTCGATCGCGCCCTGGATCTCTCATCTACGCCGCTCAACCCACTTATTCCATCAGCCGTTCGATCAGACTCTTGATGCCATCTGAGCCATCCCTTAGCGCTTCGCCCTTGACACGCCACGTGGCGCTCCATCGACCATCGATCTCACCGCCCCAGATCTCATCTGAGCCTCTCATTCGCGCCCAAACGTAGGCCGTTGGATCTCCAGATCCAACGGCTAATCTCCGTCGTCAACCTCCCGTCATCCCCTCTCTCCCACGATTCATCGCACAAACACCTCGCCCCCTTCCCATTTTCTCCATCACCTCCGACTACCTCACCCTTCGCCAACCGTCCCACGACCTCCCTCCATCATCCCTCTCCCTCGCGCACACCTCCATTAACCGCCAACATGCTCCCATTCATCCCACGATCACTTCGAAACCCACGTCGTCAACCATCGCCTCCGCCACTTCGCTCCTTAAATACGCCGCCACCTCCACTGTTCACGCCCATCCACCTTTACGTGGGAGGAGGCCCAGCCCTCCTCCGTCTCCCAGTGACAGGGGGAGGCGGAGGATCGAGCGAAGACGACCTCCCTCCCCGGTGAGATCCATCGCCGGACATGGCGATGTCGCGGCGCCTCCATGCGACCGCCGAGCTGCACGGAGAGGCTGGCCGTGTTCAGCGAAGACCCGGGGACCTTCTCGAGTCCCCAGCCCAAGCTCCCGCTCCGCCCAACCTCCAGTAAGTCTCCTTCTCTTTTTCTTGAATTTTTCTCTGATTCCTTCTATTTAATTCGGTCCAGTTGACCACTCTATCGCTCCGATAACCCCTTTAATAGCTCCGCCACACCACCCCCTTCCTCGCGCTCATCTCCGGCCACCTCTTCCCTCTTCCATACCCTCCATCGACTTCGACCCACCTCCTCCGCCCTCGCGGCGGAGGAGCTTCGAGCTCACCGCCTTCTACGCCCGTAGGAGCTCTCCACCTCACTTCACGCACGCACGCAAGTCTTCAGCTCGCTTCGGCTATAGGCCTAACCATGCAGGTCAACGAGAGGCTTCAATGGCCGGACGCTCGCCGGCGCAAACTTCATCAAGATCATCTTCGACATTGGAACCCCGGCGGACCGAGATGAGCCACCAGACGCATCGCCCGAGCTCGCAGCTTCATCGACGACCCTTCAGGAGCCTCGGGCGAACTACACCTGGACCAGGAAGGAGCGGCGGAGCTTGGAGCTTCTCGCCGGAGCTCGAACTCCGCCGCCAGCAGTCGAAGAAGGAGAACGAGCAGTTGCCGTTGGATGGTCCCCTACCAGCGACCATCCAACGGCCTCGATGGAGCCACGTCCTCGCCTTCAGCAGCCCTTGGATCATCACGATCCAAGGGCCGATATTCAGCCACGTGGCGACACCAGAGAGCCCCCGAGCCTCAGCCACCGAGCCAGAGGCTTGGATTCACCGAGCCTCAACCGAGCCTGCACCGAGCTTCGTACCGTCCGAGCCTAGCCGAAGCTCCTCCGATCCTCTGCCGAAACCGAGCCTCCGTCCGAGCCTGGGTCGCACGTGCATCGCACGTGTTACCCTGGGAAATTTGCAGAGACGCCCTCGAACTTCTCCATATTTGCAAAAAGGTCCCCGCGCTTTTGGGTAAATTACAGGGAAGGCCTCGCGCTTTATTTTTATTGCATTTCAGTCCTTTCCAGGGATCTTTTTGTAGTTATCTTTTCATGTTTTTCTTTCATTTATGCCCTTATGTTTGAACTTGAATATCTTGAGCTACATAGCTCCAATCAAGTTGATTTCAGTTTCGTTTCGAAGCTCTTTTCGTCCTCTTCACGATGGCATGGTTAAATTTCAGATTTGAGATTATGAACTGTGATGTATAATTTTATTATTTAAGTGCCTCGATCTCTTTATTTATCATGTTCACTTTTTTTTAATGAGAGTAGAATGCTTCTAAATGCTGACTCAGTTCAACTTGCAATTTTTTTGCTATGGCTTAAGTGATTATTTGGGCATAATATTCGCTTTGCATGTTCATTTAATTGCATTATTAAAATTGATAAAAAATGCATGTTTAATTTTAATGCATTGCATTGTTATGTTGTGTCTATGCATCATTTGACCTATATGATTAATTTCAACACTTAATTAAACACATTTAAATCTGATTAATACGAGAGAGGCTCGTGTCCCTGAGTTCGACCTTGGTATCTTACCAAGTAAAAAATAAATACGATCATCTCATTTTGATTGACCATAACATATATTTAAATGAGGGGATCTTTTTGATGACCAAAATTGGCCCGACTACGATGATGATTACATGTGCTAATTTAGCATTATTAAAGGGCCGATTTAGCGGTTTATCAAATGGCGCCGTTGCCGGGGACACGGCTCATTTCTTTTATTTTTTGGATTTTTGTGTGATTAATCTAGTGTTTCTTTTTATAGGTTAAATAGTCATATATTTTGCATATAAAGTTTTTCCTTCCTTATTTGATCTCTAACAATTGTTTCTGTGGCAGGGCCCTTGATGGATCAAGGAGGCGAGGAGCAGGAAGTTCCCCGCTGCGAGGAGCCGTAGGAGCATGCTTGGAGCAAAGGAGGAAGAAAAGAAAAAAAATGTGTCTCTCATTTTTGTTGCATTATATTGTTAATTAATTCGTCTTTTACAGCGGTCTTCGATCGAAGACTCGCGCTTGTAATCGAACGATTGTGGTGTGTGGGGATCGCCCCCACTTGAGTGTCGACCTAGGACTAGGCACGCGGCTCTTCGAGCTCATTTTATTTTTTATCTTATGTGCTTGATCGTAGGTTGAGACACACTTTAAATGAAGACGCACATAATTTCGCATCACTTAGCTAAAATTCATGAAGATTAATCACCGCTAATAGATGCATGATTAGGTGCGGCTTTTTTCGACTTGCATACATGTTGGATTTGATTTTCAAAATGGCCCCAGATTTTTCGCGACTTTTATCGTCAAATCACTGCATGATTTCTCACTTAGCCTAGATTGCGTTTTTCTTCATCGAATACATGTTTTTCTCGACTTTCATTTTTCTAGATTGATCACCTAGGATAAATGGAAAATGGAATGAATGGTAGACGATGATTTTCTGATTGATGGCTAACCTTAATTCAGTGACAATTTAAATAAAATTGGGACTGTTAATTGCAAGTCAACTTAAAATGGAGTAAAATTCGGTTTTGGGAGAGCAACACCCACGCATATGCCTTGATTCACATTTTCTTTGCGTAAATCAAATGCTTTATCACCAATAAAACCGACAAGATAATGGACCAACCTTGGTTGGTTTTATGTGTGAGTTGGTGAAATTAAGGGTTTGCTTGCTTGATTGAGCCGTATATTTTACGAGACACAACCCCAAAACCGTAGTCACTCCATTCCATCTGCAAGATTCAAAACCACTCACTTGTATATCCATCCCCCTTCTTCGTTCACCTTGGGTCCTTCCCGACATCAAATTCCATCTTTATACTTAGGCTAATCTCAGCCTAAGTATAGGGGGGACCCAAGTCCCCGTGATTTTTCTCTACTCATCTTTTCTTGCCTTTATACTTAGGTTATTTTTAACCTAAGTATAGGGGGAGCCCCTCTTAGTCCCGTATATTCTTCTATATTTAAATGGACCTATGTTCTTGTAACATCTAGTGCTATGAGGACATAGCAAAGTTTAAGTATAGGGGGGTATACCGTATATACTGTATATTTACTTTAGCTATAAATCTGAAAATTTCGAAAAATTAAAAACTTTTTGGCTAAGGTAAAATTCATTGGACTAAGAAAATTCAAATAATTTCGCGGTTTTTTCGATATTATGTTACACTATTTTTTCGAAAATGATTTTTGAAAATGTTTTGAAAATTTTTATTTTGTGTGACATGGGTTTTGAAAAATCGCCATCTCTTTTCAAGAAAGTTTGAGTCTAACTTGTGTTTTAACTTTATTTCCATAAAAATCAGAAAACCCCTAAAAACCTTTAGGAGCTATTAATGACTAACTAAGCCCAATTAAGTCAGCCGCGTTCAGTGAGGGTTCGCCCTTAGCAGATTGGATGGTTTAGAGGACATCGCGCAAGGCCCCGTCCTCAAGCAACGGGCTTCGACCTGTACTTACATCCATACTGGCTGAACCGCGGATGCTCAATTGAGCTTAGGAAGTCCTAATATCTCTTGAAGTTAAAAAAAAAGTGTCTTGTTTTTGAATGAAGAAGTCGGATTAGTCCTCTACAATTTCACTTTCACCCGGGATCTGATTTGGTCAAGAAGACTTAGCTTTTAGAAGTCTTTGAGATTTTAGGTTAACCAGCCTTAGCCATCAGGGTCTTAGACTTAATCATCCATATTCCCCTAAGTTTCTAGATCTGCATGCTATATTCCATGCTTAGTCTCGGACAAAAGAAGATGATCAGCACATCACATGCACGACTGCGGTTTCGATTGAGATGAGTTGATTTTTCACCTGAGGGATTGGGATGAGGAAGTCGAATTTGGATTTTGATCTAATGATGCTCGAGGATGGGATAAAATCTTTGGAGGCTTCATGAAACCTGAGTGTCAGCAATATTAGCCAGTATGAGAACTTGATTCTTATACTAATCTCTTGACATTAACCTAAGTGCCTGGGTGTGAAAATAAATAAAAAAATTGTTGATCAGTGTGCGCCAACTCTTGGTAAAAGCAGTGGAGCTAGCCACAAATTATTCAAGTCAATGAAATTCAAAGAAAAGCTCTCATTCCACAAAGTTACATATCAAAGAGCTTCCACCAAAGGCGAGCGCTCCCAAAATTTTTCAAAGTGTCCACTTGGACCACCGCTATTAGGACCAGGAGTCGGGCTTGCACCAAAAAAGGGCTCTGCATCGTAAATGCTACAAGTCTGGGTGTCGAAGGTACGATAGGTACTCAAAAGAGACACACCCTGGTGTACTCCCAGGAAAACAAGTGCAGACGGCTCCAACTTCTCTTGACGGACGCACTGATCAACACCAAAAAATGTGTTGCGTAAAAGGCACTAGAGAGAATCCTTGTTCCAATGAGAGGGAGAGAAGAATTTACACAATCCCATGCCCTCCATTTTCTGGCCTGCCATCCACATTTTCTAAGTCTGACAACTAAAGAGACGGTGGACTGAATGCAAGATTTGATTTATTCCCTAGTGCTGAGGATTGGGTCCTTAGGAGATTTTCTCGGACCAAGATTTTGGGTGACAAATTGACTCTACTCTCATAATTGCAGTCAACACTAAACTCATATCCTTTAGTTTATATGTACATCAGAGAGAGTCTAGAGAAGTAGAGGAATTGGAAGCCTCTTGATTAAGGCTGGGTTGAACTCTAAAATTTTGGATCTCTGAAGCCGAGTCAACTTGATCAGATTGGATCCTGTATTCACAAGCACAAGGGGGTTAATCCAGCTTAGTCATTCTTTTTGATGCTCGAGGACGAGCATAGTTTAAGTATAGGGGGGTGATGAACCTCAGTTTCATCATCTTTATTTCTCATAATTAACCCCCTTGCTTAAGTTTTTGTCAATAAATCCCTGTTAGTGTCTAATAATTAACAGAGTCCTAAATAAATTAAAAACCACAAAAAAATGGCAAAACAAAAATCGTGGTATTTTTAGACTCAAAAATACCCTCAAAAATATTTCGGGCTCTTGTTTGATCTCTTTTCGAGTTCTGGTCAACATGAAACTTGTAGACCTCGTCAAGATCTACAACTTTCATGTTTTGAGTTTTCTCAAATTCGGCCAATAAGGCCCTCAAAAATAAGAAATATCCTCTGAATAACCTGATTGGGCCACGTGGCCCAATCTGGGTGTGCCACGTGGCCCGGCTCCTTGGCAGTATCCGCCCTTGCTTCTGGCCATTGGATTACCTTCAGATCCAACGGTTTAACTTTCTCCACGTGCGCCTCAACCCTCAGCCATCCAATCGTCCACTCCTTCTCATCTAAGCCGTCCACCAGCGCCGCATCAGGAGCACGCCACGTGGCTCTTGCTGAACCCTTCGATCGCGCCCTGGATCTCTCATCTACGCCGCTCAACCCACTTATTCCATCAGCCGTTCGATCAGACTCTTGATGCCATCTGAGCCATCCCTTAGCGCTTCGCCCTTGACACGCCACGTGGCGCTCCATCGACCATCGATCTCACCGCCCCAGATCTCATCTGAGCCTCTCATTCGCGCCCAAACGTAGGCCGTTGGATCTCCAGATCCAACGGCTAATCTCCGTCGTCAACCTCCCGTCATCCCCTCTCTCCCACGATTCATCGCACAAACACCTCGCCCCCTTCCCATTTTCTCCATCACCTCCGACTACCTCACCCTTCGCCAACCGTCCCACGACCTCCCTCCATCATCCCTCTCCCTCGCGCACACCTCCATTAACCGCCAACATGCTCCCATTCATCCCACGATCACTTCGAAACCCACGTCGTCAACCATCGCCTCCGCCACTTCGCTCCTTAAATACGCCGCCACCTCCACTGTTCACGCCCATCCACCTTTACGTGGGAGGAGGCCCAGCCCTCCTCCGTCTCCCAGTGACAGGGGGAGGCGGAGGATCGAGCGAAGACGACCTCCCTCCCCGGTGAGATCCATCGCCGGACATGGCGATGTCGCGGCGCCTCCATGCGACCGCCGAGCTGCACGGAGAGGCTGGCCGTGTTCAGCGAAGACCCGGGGACCTTCTCGAGTCCCCAGCCCAAGCTCCCGCTCCGCCCAACCTCCAGTAAGTCTCCTTCTCTTTTTCTTGAATTTTTCTCTGATTCCTTCTATTTAATTCGGTCCAGTTGACCACTCTATCGCTCCGATAACCCCTTTAATAGCTCCGCCACACCACCCCCTTCCTCGCGCTCATCTCCGGCCACCTCTTCCCTCTTCCATACCCTCCATCGACTTCGACCCACCTCCTCCGCCCTCGCGGCGGAGGAGCTTCGAGCTCACCGCCTTCTACGCCCGTAGGAGCTCTCCACCTCACTTCACGCACGCACGCAAGTCTTCAGCTCGCTTCGGCTATAGGCCTAACCATGCAGGTCAACGAGAGGCTTCAATGGCCGGACGCTCGCCGGCGCAAACTTCATCAAGATCATCTTCGACATTGGAACCCCGGCGGACCGAGATGAGCCACCAGACGCATCGCCCGAGCTCGCAGCTTCATCGACGACCCTTCAGGAGCCTCGGGCGAACTACACCTGGACCAGGAAGGAGCGGCGGAGCTTGGAGCTTCTCGCCGGAGCTCGAACTCCGCCGCCAGCAGTCGAAGAAGGAGAACGAGCAGTTGCCGTTGGATGGTCCCCTACCAGCGACCATCCAACGGCCTCGATGGAGCCACGTCCTCGCCTTCAGCAGCCCTTGGATCATCACGATCCAAGGGCCGATATTCAGCCACGTGGCGACACCAGAGAGCCCCCGAGCCTCAGCCACCGAGCCAGAGGCTTGGATTCACCGAGCCTCGACCGAGCCTGCACCGAGCTTCGTACCGTCCGAGCCTAGCCGAAGCTCCTCCGATCCTCTGCCGAAACCGAGCCTCCGTCCGAGCCTGGGTCGCACGTGCATCGCACGTGTTACCCTGGGAAATTTGCAGAGACGCCCTCGAACTTCTCCATATTTGCAAAAAGGTCCCCGCGCTTTTGGGTAAATTACAGGGAAGGCCTCGCGCTTTATTTTTATTGCATTTCAGTCCTTTCCAGGGATCTTTTTGTAGTTATCTTTTCATGTTTTTCTTTCATTTATGCCCTTATGTTTGAACTTGAATATCTTGAGCTACATAGCTCCAATCAAGTTGATTTCAGTTTCGTTTCGAAGCTCTTTTCGTCCTCTTCACGATGGCATGGTTAAATTTCAGATTTGAGATTATGAACTGTGATGTATAATTTTATTATTTAAGTGCCTCGATCTCTTTATTTATCATGTTCACTTTTTTTTAATGAGAGTAGAATGCTTCTAAATGCTGACTCAGTTCAACTTGCAATTTTTTTGCTATGGCTTAAGTGATTATTTGGGCATAATATTCGCTTTGCATGTTCATTTAATTGCATTATTAAAATTGATAAAAAATGCATGTTTAATTTTAATGCATTGCATTGTCATGTTGTGTCTATGCATCATTTGACCTATATGATTAATTTCAACACTTAATTAAACACATTTAAATCTGATTAATACGAGAGAGGCTCGTGTCCCTGAGTTCGACCTTGGTATCTTACCAAGTAAAAAATAAATACGATCATCTCATTTTGATTGACCATAACATATATTTAAATGAGGGGATCTTTTTGATGACCAAAATTGGCCCGACTACGATGATGATTACATGTGCTAATTTAGCATTATTAAAGGGCCGATTTAGCGGTTTATCAGAGAGGTGATCCGCCACTACATTATTGACTCCAGGCTTATCCTTAATCTCTATGTCAAACTCCTAGAGTAGAAGGATCCATCTGGTCCATCTGGCTTACGCATCCTTCTTGTCCATGAATTATCGGATGGCGGTGTGATATGTATATACGATCACTCTAGATCCAAGAGTGTAAGATATGAACCTATCTAAAGCAAAGACTACGACTAGTACCTCCTTCGTTGTAGTTCTTCTAAGATGCATCCAAAGTCCGTCTAGCGTAGTGAATGGCAAAAGGCAATCCATCCCTCCTCTGTCCTAGCACAACCTCTATGGAAAAATCAAAAGTGTCCGTCATGATCTCGAATGGAAGAGACCAATCAGGTGGCTTAAGGACAAGAGCCTTAACAACTAATCCCTTAAGAGTCTCAAATGACACAAGACACATATCATCAATAATGAACTCGGTGTCTTTGGTCAGCAAATCAATAAGCGGTCGTGAAATACGACAGAAGTCCTGAATGAACCCTCGGTAGAAACCAACATGCCCCAGAAAAGACTGTAACTGATGTAAATTGGACGGTGGATTGAGTTTCTTGATGATATATACCTTGGTCGAATCGACCTTTATGCCCCTATTTGAGATGATATGGCCAAGCACCGTCCCCTGAGTCATCATGTAACGACTCTTCTCCCAGGATAATACAAGATGGATCTTTATGCAGCACTGAAGTACATAGTTTAGGCAGTCAAAACAAGCATCAAACCCATCGCCGTAGACCGAGAAGTCATCCATGAAGACCTCTAAACAATCACCCACCATGTCCGAGAAGATGGAAAGCATGCACCTTTGGAATGTAGCCGGGGCATTACATAAACCGAAGGGCATCCATCTAAAAGCATACGTCCCAAATAGACAGGTGAATGTCGTTTTCTCCTGGTCTTTGGGCACTGTGGCCACCTGATTGTATCTTGAGTACCCATCAAGAAAATTGTAATGACTCTTCCCAGCTAGCCTTTCGATATTCTGATCAATAAATGGCAGTGGGAAATGATCCTTCTTGGTGGCCTGATTCAATCATCTCTAGTCCGCACAGACCCTCCAATAAGTGGGTACTCAGGTATCTCCTCTCTAGACTCTGTCAAAATTGTAGTGATACTTGTCTTCTTAAGTACCACTTGCAATGGACCAAACCAGTTGGAGTCAGATATGGAGTAGATAAAATCAACGCTCCACCACTTTGATATCTCCTTCATGACCACATCTTGAAGATTCGAGTTCAGCAGTCGGTGGAACTCACGCAATGTCTTGGCGTACTCTTCGAGATAAATGTGGTGGGAGTAGAGGGCCAGACTTATCTCCTGGAGATCAGCTACACTCCATGCAATCGCCTTACGGTTTCTTTCAAGAACCTCCATCAAACGAGATTCTTGGTCTTCAGTCAAATTCGTTGAGATAATGACTGTAAATATATCTGGCTCACCCTTAATAAATCCATACTTCATGCTCTATGGCAAGGTCTTAAATTCCAGACATGTGGGAGCTCATAAATCTGGCTTCTGAAATGTCTAAGTAAAGGCTACCAGATCTGTGTGTGAGAACTCTCGCTGTAGTGGTGAATCTGACGAAGATGACCCTGTTAGTATATCTCTAATCTGTGTTGGCTCTCTCTCCACCCTAGCTATCGGCTCTGTGGACACAAGACACGGTAAATAGTCAATGAAGTCATGCCAATCAAAATCAATATTTGTGTCTGAGGGATCTGAATCGGAAGCCCATGAAATGAAATTTGCCTTGCTATCCTAACCACAGTCATCAGCCTCTATGGTGTCGAGTACCATGAGTGTGTTCTCCGAACTCTCATAAATTGTCATCTGAAACTCTGTAGTGTCTAAAGTGGTGATAAGATCTCATGTTGATAGGTCTACCCAAACTGCTTCATCATCTGTAATCATAAAGTCACACTCTTAGTGGACGTCTCAATCTGCATCTGTCATCTACTCTGAGTCGCTCATCTACTCTGAGCAAGAGGAACCTCTTGCTCTAGTCTCCTCGATCGTCTCTATTTGTACACTTTCGCCCTCGAAAGTATACCTTCTTGTTATCATGATCAGACATTGCCTTGGTTGTGGCCAAGAACGGACGTCTTATGATGATGTGGGTATCGGTCACAGATTCATGGATCTCCCTATCCAATACAACAAAGTCCATGGGGAATTTCAGGCTGTGAATCGTGACGACAACGTCCTTGAGTAACCCATTCGGCCTCTTGATAGATCTATCAGCAAACTGAACGACTGTCCTGCTAAGTCTAAGAGGTTCGAACTCGAATCGATCGAGTAAGGCAGCTAGGAGGAGGTTAATAGAAGAGTTGCTGTCTAATAGAGTTCGATCGAACCACTAATCATGGATGTGGCATCTGACATATGGAGCTCCTGCATTGGGTCTCTTGGCTGGCAATCGATTCTGAATAGCGAACCATGTGGCACGAGTAAGCACATGGAACTCTGCATTATAGTTCCTCTTCTTCCTATGGATAGTGGTCTTCTCTCTTAAGTTATTCTGGAAGAGGGGGATGCGCTCTAATGCCTCCTGTAGAGTCAGTTGTATCTGGAAGCTATCAATCATCTACTCACCGAACTCTAACTGATGTTTCTTTTGGGGATTTTCATTTTTGGTCCCCTTTCCTAAGTGGAGTGCTTGAGGGAAGGGGGTGGATGGACCTTATCCAGAGAGACGAGGGTCAGGAATAGGTTCCTGTGCATGTAGTCAGCTAGAATCCATACCAAGATCATCAAGTAACATAGAAGGATTCACATGAGATAAAGAAACCTTTCCTTTATCCATATTTTTTATTTTTGTTTTTCCATTTTTGTATTTTTTCGAAATTGTCCTTAGGTACGAAATGAGGTAGCACACTAGAGAAAAATTTGGTGGCATCAGTACCACCAACAACATCTGACTTTGTGGCATCAGTACTGCGCTTTAGCCAAGCATCTGGAGTAATGGCGGCATCTAACTTTGTGGCATCATCACCATCGTCTACAACTGGACTCATGATGGCCTCAGTACCGTCAGTTGGATCAACATCCTTGGTGGCATCAGCACCACTGTCATCATCATCATCACTAGTGGCATCAACACCTCTTCCATCCTCGTCTAGCACCCTGGAATCGACATCTGGTCGTCGCTCAGATGAGGCACCGCTGGATGGCATTCTACTTCTCCTAAACGTCACAAATCAGCATCAAATATAGAATAAGAATCGTCATCCAATAAATCAGTAGAAGTGGTAGCCTCTGTAAATTGTACCTGCTCAGAAAATCTCTTTAGATTGTTTAGGTTAGGTTCAATCTGAGCGGGTATGGTGGCCTTTCCCTTGATAATATCCCTCATTTTCTACCGGAACTCATCCATATCTTTCCAGAAGGACGCCTGCTGGTCAGAAAGTAAGCGGTAAGTTCATTATGGGTCGGTTCTCATAGACTGGTGCATGAGAACCGGATGTGTTGCCTCCTCGAAATGAGCGTGAGTCTGCTGCTATTGCTAGTAGTGAGGGAGAGGGTGCTAGGAATACTAAGGCTGCTACGAACTCTACTGATGTCCTTGATAATGGGGATGAGGACCATGCTGCTGGTGATGCTGGTGGGGGTACTGGGGCTGCTACTGCTGGCTGGTCTGCTTGGTATGAGATGGAGGCTGCTATTGGGAGGAGGTGCCTCTAGTGGACCATCTAAAGCCGGGATGGTCGCGACTAATCCCAGGCTAAGGTTGGTACTAGGAGTACCAGATCCCGTTGACTTCCATCAACAGCTCCTGCTCAACGTGTGGAGGGGGAAGGCCTGCCAATTGCCGATCAGACCGGTAGACCACCATCTAAGTATTTTGGAGATGGTGGTGGATGCCGGAAGTGCTAGAGTTGTTGATCCGACCCTGCCTGGATATGTTGAACCACTCGGTATGATGTAGACGGCTATGTGGAGCTGCTCCCTGGATCGACCCGTGACCTGAGACGGGGTTGAGAAGCCGTCTGTGCCTCCTGGAGACACATGATCTGAGTTTTCAAGTCACTCAATGTATGTGCCAACTAATCAATCTGGTTCAAGCCCTGACACAGTTCTTTCTATATAATCTCTATTCGGTCCAACTTCTCACTAATGATGCCCATGTCGGCAGCTGATGACTCGGCAAGTGCTGCTGCTGACGATGAAGTAGAAGGACCGGCATTGACACGTGCAATCCTCTTATAGGTAATGGCCTGTGGGTGGGACATTACTATATAGTTTTCTAACATCTCCTCATAGATGGCCCAGACCTGGTCCTCGTCCTTGGCAAAATAGGGCCCTCCACACGAGGCATTCAATAGCCCCTGCAGCTCCGATGTCAACCTGCAGAAAAAGCTCTGAACAAGATTGGGCTTGGATATCTCATGATGTGGACACCAGTCAATGAGCTCTCTAAATCAATCCCAAGCCTCATGAAACTGCTCGTTCAGGATCTTGGTGAAATTATTGATCATGGCTTATGCTGCATTAGTCCAGCCGAGTGGATAGTACTTGTTCAAGTACTCAGTCCGGAGCTCTCCCATATGGTGATGTACCTCCCCAAATGCTTCAGCCAGTAGAGTGCTCTATCAACTAGGGAAAATGGGAAAGCAATCATCTTGATCCTGTCCTCGTCCACCAATCTGTCGTGGGCAGTACTGCATATCATCTCGAATTCTTGTAGATGGAGGTGCGGCTCCTCGGTGGCTAGCCCATGGAACTTGGGCAATAGTTGTATCATCTGGGGGTGAAGCTCGAAGTCGCCGAGGATCTCTAGCAGTTGGATCCAACGGTGGGTGAGGGTTGCACTAGGATTGTGCAACTGCCTCATCATGTATGCTAGTCTCTGTGGGTCCTGCTAGTCATCTTGGCATCCGTCTCCTCCTCCAGCTCCTGGTATCTATCCACCGGCTGGTCTCTACGTCTCTGCTCTGCCGGCTCGCATATACGTGAGTTCCCTCCTCACCTCGGCCATAAAAACACCTTGATCCCGAATCTGAAGTTGCATGGTCTCCAGGGAAGCAAGCAATGTGTTGTTGATGGTGGCCTAATCTAGTACATATGTTTATCCCTGTGACTGCTCATCAGTGTGTCCCTCACTGTTGGCCATATCTCCAATCTCTGCAACAGCAAAAGACCCCAACTCAGGTGTTGTCAAATGGACGAATAGTTGTGCTAGCCTATGGTCTGGCACCTCAGGAATGGAAGAAGGGTAGCAAAATCGGATTCAGAGAGTGGGTCTAAGCTCTCTGAAGCAGCCCAAGATGAATGGAGAGGAGTGCTCAAAAGTGGTGCTGTTAAAGGCAACCTAAGGGACCTCCTTCCATCATCGTGATGTGGGTATTTATGTTGATTGGATCTGGAATGCAAACAAGATGAGAAAACAAACCCCCTGTTCACATACGCAACGCAAGCTGATGACCACCAAAGATTGATCGTTAATCTTGTCAAATTTTATCAAGGTGATCAATCAATCTATCAGAGCAATTAAGCGAGTTGTTGGGAACCCAGTGCTCCCAGGAGGCTGTCCCAAATATCGCAACTAGTTTTTCCCAGCCAGTATGGGTGCGGACCGTTTACCGGCTGCCTGATCTGCCCAATCTGCTAAGGAAGTCCCAGACCAATTACCAGCTACCCGGTGAAATCCTCACTGGAGAATACTAGTTACAAGACTAGTAGTCTGAAAGGAGTTCAGGTGCAACTCTATCCTAATGTGTGGATCACTCTCTCGCAGCAGATAAATCAGCCAAGGAGGGGTGACTCTCCCCAAAACAAAGAAATTGAAATGAAGTGTATTTTACGGTCAAGTTTCTATTAGCAGTCTCAATTTTATTTGGTTATCACTTTTTAGGTATTTTCATAATAAAGACAATGCCTAACGAATTTTCCAATTTCCTTGATTATTTTGTGTCCAATAAAATAGGGGGAGGAAGTCAGAAAAGCCGATGTACGATCAAACACAATGATGTATGTAGAGATAGAATTGTGTACCTTTCTCTAGCACTATAAATACAGGGTGATCCGCGCATAAAATAAAATACAAGAAATGAACTATCTATATGATGCTCGGGGAAATCGACCCTAGATGAGCAACTTCTATTAATCGTGAAGGACAGTAGCTAACTATTGGGAAGAGAGACCGGAGTCTGGTCTTCGATGCTGATCGGTTCCCCCCATAATGGGTCCTGCCAGTGTTGTATACGGCCTCTCTCGGCACGTGGTCTCTAATCCCAATAATTTCCTATCTTTAGGAATAGATAGGCAATCAGGTGTTGGGACCTTAGCTAATTATGACACAATCAAGTAGAAGTCCTAAATATAATGGCTAAAACCTCGGGAATCAAATAATAATGAAATCGAAAAATCTACGAAAAATCTGCGGAAAACTGCGATGGGGTCCCCCTAGTACAGTGGTACTTGGCAAAACAGACCCCGAATAGTCTAAGTATCCAATAATCCTAGAGTCTAAACATAGTATAATAATAGAAGTTTTTTCAAACATAAAGCTACCCTATGAGCTATAACTACTCTCTAGCTCCTCTGCTCCTCCTCAGATGTGGGCTCCTCCAAAAGAAAATCGAAGCATCCCTCGGGTGGTTTCTCGCACAAAAAGCGAAACAGATGGGTGTCAAAAAACAATTATAACAAATAGATCTAAAAATAATGAAAAAGAATAAAAAGAAATACGACTACTTAGCCATGCTCTCTGGAAACGGCGCCATTCTAATGAGCGGCTGACTAACTAGGGTGAAGTATCAAAATAAACAAAGGTTGTTGTGACCCCAATCAATCGGCTAAGTCAATGAGAAAAATCAACCACTGATGAAAACAAAGAAATCAATGTCAACAGTCTGTTATTTTGATGTACCTAGTATAGCTATCAGGGTCGAACAAAAGGAGCACGAAAAAGAACGAAGTAGTCAAATTTCAAAAATAAAACATTTTTTAGTGGTTTTAAATTTTTATTTTTTTTATTTTCCAGTTAAACAAAAATAAACAGAAATTATAAAACAACACACAGTCAACACTATTTTTGTATTTTTCAAAATGATAAAAAATACTCAAAAAATTAAATAAATATATTTTGTGAATTTCTGGGTGCTGAGGTGTTTTTCGTAATTATTTAGATTTTTCCGATGTCTTTGTGGTTTTATAAAAATCAAACAATGCTCAAAACACAAAACAGTGCACAGCCAGGACCATATTGCAAATTAAAAATAGTTAAATGCCCCAACGTCCTGGATGACAATTCTATGATAAAATATAAATGAACACCAACAATCAGGAACTAAAAACAAAATTTTTGGATTTTTCTTTGATTTTATATGATTTTTATAAATTTTTGGTTCTTTTATGATTTTTAGGGATTTTATATTGATTTTTCAAACAAAATTAATATTTAAAGTAAAACACAATAAGAGACACACATAGGAATTTTTGTGGAATTTTTAACACATTTTTCAAATTTTTATAATTTTTCTAACTTAGACAGGACACTTTTTAAGGGTTTTTAAATTTTTAAAAATATAAAATGTATGTAAATGAAGGCACCAATATTCCCATAAATAGTACACTCTAACAGAAGTTAGATGTAATTTTTAGGTAATTTTTATAATTAATTTACTATTTGTTAAGTCTAATAAAAGACATGCAATTAAACACAGCTCACAGGGACGCAAACATAATTATTTTAACTCTGCGGACCAAATAGATAACACATTAATAAAGTACATGGTCAATCATGCAAAAATCCCAGCCAATTCTTGCACATGCTCAATATTCAACACACACGGGAATAAATGCAATTTTCAAAACTAAGCATGCATTTCATAATATCAAAACAGTTCAGGAAATATTCTGTAAATAACCCACAGAGCACGTGAGGATACACGTGACGTAAACTCAACTGGATGGAACTATAAATAAATAAAGTACGAGGTCCTAAATGAAATTTATCCAAGGTAAATTAAACTACGACATATATTTGCAGGCCTAGAAAGCAAATAAAAAACAGAAAGGGACCTAAGTTAAATTTACCCCTCTTTAGGCATTATACAATAGTTGGGGCGCTCCACTTATGTTGGACGATCAAGGTCTGTGGATACCCCTTTGTCAATGGATGGATCTGGGGCACTCTTCAGATAAATCCAACGATCTGGATGCCTTGAAAACCTCGGTGGAGATTAGACCTGGATGGCGAATGGATCCAACGGCTGGGGGGTCGTCTGGACGAACTGACAAAAAACTCCCCTCCGGCGAGTTTTGATCGACAAATGTGTACTAGTTCAACGTTCCCCAATGCTGCTCTTATGGGGGAAGTGCAGCTGATGACGGTCTGTAGCTGATGGCGGTCTGCACCTAGGGAATGCTTTGACGAGTCCAGGACCATTGAGGAGGTCCTCGAGAGGCATGACGTGCAGGAGCACGCAGAAAGAGCTACTGGGATGATATACCCTCCTGACTGGAGGTCTTTGAGTGCTAGTCCTGCAAGAGTTAACGCTTGCTCGGTGATAAGGCTCTGATGAAAGGTTATGGCGTGGAAATAACATTAACAAGGGAGGTGGATGGGTCAGGTCATCGAAGTGAGATGGATTCGACCTGAAGTTCGATTCCAACCTGATGGTAGGATCAAGGGACAGAACACGGAGCTAGATGTAGAAGAGAATGCGAGTCGTATGGGGAGTGCGGGGAGCGGAGCGAAGTAACGGAAAGGAAATGATGTGAAGGTCGATGCGAGATGTGAATATGGAACTACCGAGAAGGATGCGAAGGAAAATGAGTTATATAGATTACCTACAGGTGGATGTTGACGCCTGGGCTGGAGAAGAATGTCCCCCAAGGTGATGGCCTCGATGGGTGGCACGACCAAAGGCTGGGGACTCCTAATGACGGAGTAGGACAAAAACGTCGCCGGACCTAGGGCACTCCGCTCCAAATACAACCCACAACCGCTCCTTCTCTCGACTGTCACTCTAGAAAAGGGAGGTTGAGCGTAACAGGATGGTGGAGCAGATGGAGATACCCGAAAAGGAGGAGGGTGTAGGGGTTTTATAGGCTCTAAGGTTCGAGAAGAATCGAGTGAAAACACACGAACCAAGGTGCAGATCTTGGATACGACTACCGGGCATGGATTAGGGATCTGCGCCCTCTAATAAGGGCTATTAATCGAAGAAAGGCTCAATTGGATCGGGTCTAGAAAAATCAGCAAAAATGGACCAAACCGATCCGATGAGAAAAAGTGAGGGGGGACTAGTTGACCGAGGTCAACGAAACTAAGGTGGCCCAATCAGATGCGGCTGAGGAAAAGGACAGAATATACTACAATACAAAATGGAGAGATAAATAAAAAGAATTATAAATAAAATTGAAAATTATTTCAAAATAAAAAATGAATAAAGTAAAAAAATGTGTATTTTTTAATAAACTGTTTTTCTATGAATTTTAATTATTTTTATGGAAAAATAAAATAATATATCTACAGTCTATTATATACAGGTATAATATACCCATGTATTATGTACAATTATTTTTATTTTATTATTTTTGCAAAACATATTTTATTTTATATTTTATTTATTTACAATAATTTAAGGGACACAAAAAGATTTTTATTTGATTTTTATTAACTAATTAAAGGTTTAAAATAAATAATTAATGTAATACATATACATATGTATTTTGTACAAGGTTTGATGATTTTAATTTCATTTTTATTTTATTTTCTGAATTTTATTTTATTTTTATATTTTTTCTAAGGCTTTGTAAAAGTGTGTAAAGAATAAAATAATTTTATTTTGCTAAAAACAAATAAATATATAATGACTACAAGTATATGTGATATGTATAATACATGGTGAACCCTGATTCTCTCTCTACTTATTTTCTTTGCAATCAGGTCAAGGCTTGACCTTCTCTTGGGGTTTGGGTAACTATGTATTTATTCTAAATACATCCTTCCTTTTCTTTTCTCTTTATTTTTCTATTTTTACAAAAATAGGTGTTAATTATGCAGAATTAACAAAGGCATGCCAAGTGCTAAGTTATTATATTTACATGTATTGACAAATGTTTTTGCCATAAGAAAGAGCTAAAATAAAAGAATAAAGAGTGAGAATATTAGATTCACCAGAACCCCTAGATTTATTATTTCTTGTATTGATAAAAAAGGTCCAAATATTAATTAGAATCATTCTCCTATAGTCTTATACGCTTATAATTATTCAAAAATTAATTACCAATTATTTATATTTGGAACCACGAGTAGAGAGACTCCACACAACACTTACAGGTTCAATTGTGGTGGGCACCGAGGAATCTCCAAGACTGGACACTTGGATTCATTTTTTAGTAGTTAGCATTTGGTTCTTCTAATAATATCAATCCTTGTTTAGGACGCTTTATCGCTTTGCATATTTTCATATAGTGTAAAAATATCAATTCTTGTTTTGTGTCCTCCATGGAAAGCGCTGGGAAGCATTGTGAGTCTTCTTACTTTACATGCATCATTTGATACAAGAGTGAGATTTCCACTCTAGTATCCACTTGCATTGATCCGCCTTCTCCCTCTATTTTTGTACACTTATGTTTAAAAAAGAAAATACAAAAAATTGTTAGGCACTTTTATTTGAAAAATACTCAAAACAATTGAAAATGCAAAAATTAAAATAATGAGATCGCTAATAAAACATTACCTTAATTGAAAATCGTAATAGACATCCTTGTTTTGGTTTCATAAAGCTCTCCTTTATTTCATGTACATTCCAGTCTGAGTGAGGCGTGATCTCTAAGGATTAGAGCCAAAAACTCGATCTGCGACAGCGTTGATTTTCACCTAGGTTGGCATAGTATTGGCTATCCTATCTTATGTAGGAGAGTAGGGCCTTGTAAACGATGATGTTCTCGCCTTGTGTGGTGCTTCCAACGTGATTCAAAGTATCGAGCATAGGCCATGCCCTCACGGGGGTGTGTGCCTCATTGTCTTACGGTCAAGTACCTCGCTTGTGAAGGAAGTATTACTTTCACCTATTGGCTTCCTTTCTCTATTATTTGGTTTAGTAGATGCCCAAGCACAATATCAAGAACCTCAAAGTGCGTAGTCACATGTTACAAAGGAGGTCGAAGAAGTATGTGGTACTTTCTTAATAATACACACACAATCCTATAAGGATAGCCCTCATAAGGACTTGAAAGATTTGTCTACAAAAAAACCATAAAATTGAAAATATAAATAGCTAAACTTTTACGGCTTCACTTGGGTTGAGTTAGTGAATCCGTAACTTGTTTGGTGTTTGTTTGGTTTAGATTAAAGTCAAAAATCAAGTCCCACACACATGTGCGCATTTTGCCTTTCATTTTCTTTTTTTTTATTCTAATTTGACCCTCGCTCGCTTTGAGCCATTCTATTTTTTTGCACTCCTATTATTTATTATTGACATATGTATCATTCATTCATTCTCTATCACCTTTTTGACCTTGAGATGGTAACCCATGGATGGCTCGGTCGGGACTTCGCTGACACCCATATCGATTGCATGTGGTCGACCTCTCCAATAATTTGGGGCGATTCTTGAGATAATGATTTAGACTCTACGAGTCGTTCTCCAGACTCCCTGCCTTCTTCAATAAATCAAGATCACTCTTGTCCTGAAATCTTCCTATTTTGGATGGAAATTGACTTCACTCCATACACATCTCCGTCCTTAATAAAATCTTGTGTTGATATTAACACAAAACGATTCTTTTAACCAGGTGCTTCTATTCAGACTGATTGGGATCTCATTCCTTTGTAGATTAAGATGTTGATTCGGAGATAGAGAATTTGGCAAACTCTAACTCAGATACATATATGCCTCCTAATGGAAAATGAAAGGGACCTCAACACCTGCATCCATAGTTAAGCCAACAACCAGATAAGAGTACGGTGAATGCACAAGTTCTTGCCTCCATACAAGTAATCCAGTAGCAACTCACCGACTAAGTATTGGCCCAGGTCAATTTCAAGATATTATGAACGATCTGAGAAGAAGGAGAGATCAACCGGGAGGAGGAGTAGAGGAATTCAGGGAAGATGGACCCTGTGGAGGGATGATAGATGAGAGCAACCCATGTTGACTCTTAAAGAGATTTACAACCTTGGTGCTGGACAAATGAGTGAATGGATTCAAATCCCAATAGTCCATGCCAATTTCGAGTTGAAGCCTCAACTCTTGGCTCTGCTTCCCACATTATACGGGAATGCAAACGAAGAGCCCTATATCCGTCTTCAACAATTTAGGCACATCTGCGGAACTACTCACTACCCTAACATTCTGTTAGGTATAGTCAAGATGGTGGCATTCCCGTTCAACCATCAGGACAAGGAACTTCACTAGATCAATTACTTGGGGAAGGTCGTCACCACTTGGGAGGAGCTAAAGTCAGCCTTTTTGCACAAGTTCTACCCTCTCGGACGGCTGAATCAGATGCGTGCCTGCATTGCCAACTTCAACCAAGCCACCCACGAGTCCATTGATAGATGTCTTTTTCACCGATCTACTACAATCTTTGTGTGACCATGTGTGCCTCTAATCAACAATCATCCCATAGAAAATTCAAGTGATCAATGTGCGTGAGTTAAAATTTATTATAACTCTACTATAAATGTGTATAGATGTAAGTATGGTAGAGCATCGAACATAGGGAGCAATACGTGGTAGCGAAAATTATTTATAAATAAATAATGAATAAATAACAATAGATATTTGTACAATATTCACATAAATAACAAATGAATTAATTTGTGGGTTTTAAATTAAATTAAAATAATTTATTTATATTACATATATATAATAATTTTTTTTCATTTTATAAATTTTATTTTCTTTTTATAATTTTTTATTTTTAGTATCTTTTACTTTTTAATATATAATAAAGGTTTTATAGCTATATAATGATATATATAATATAGGGAAATATAATTAACAATATAACTACAAATAACCAAAATTTATTGAATAAATAATTTTGTGCTTTTTATATTTTTTCTAATATTTGTGTGATTTTCATGAATTTTTTCTGATTTTAGGTATTTTTAAATTCAAAAATAATAAAAACCAGTGACTTGATAAATAGGTCGAATGATTTAAGGCATAAAAAATAAATGACAGGCCATAATTCCATTAAACTATTTTTAGTAAATTATATATAATATATATAAAATTAGAGAAAAAATAAATATTTTTGGATTTTTAAAATATTTAAAAAAAAAGAAAAGTATTTCGGAGCTTTTTAATTTATAGTTATTTTCTTTTTCTATTTTTAGGGATTTTAAGAGTGGAGGCACAAAATATAGTAACAAAAAAATATTAGTTATTTTGAAATTTTAAATACTATTATATTTTTTGATTTTTCAAAGCAAACATAAAAAATAAAACGTGTTATTTTGATTTTTAATATATAGGAAAAAAACCTAAAATGCAAAATTAAAAATATAACATGAAAGAAAACCTAGAAGACATAAAACCCTATTTTTCATAATTTTTGGAGCATGTTTGATATTTAAAAAATAAAAAACAAGCTTAAAGATTAATTGAAATGGTAGGGGTGTAACTAAAAAAATTCTAGGGCTACAATGTAAAATACACAAAAGTTGACAACTAAAATCTAAATTTCTAATATGAAATTACAATTCAAAAAACCTACATGGGTAAAAGTGCAAAATGCACAACTTACGTGGTGGGCCACTTGAATGAGTTGACAAGGACCTAAATGTGATATCAATAAACTTGAGGAGCCCTTTTGCAAAAAGTATGAAAAATATAAAATATATTAAATAATCTATAGGACTAAATAAAAATAAAACAAAAATAGGGGTTGGATATGCAATTTCCCCCCATGTGCGAGGGAACGGATGACTTTGGACCTTCACTTGGACACGTGGGATGAATCTCCATTTAATTACCTTTATCCTTTCAATTTGTCCATTAAGCCCTAGCTAAATGCATGTAAATATCATTATTTTGTATAAGTTAACATCCATTATTTATGGTATAAATATAGTATAAAATACTTTGTTTAAAGCCAAAATACAAGAATAAAGGAAATAAAAGAAAAGGAAATAAATTACCAAAGGAATTTATTACCCTAAACCCCGAGACCGAGGCATCATCATGATGACTGGGTCAACAAGGAATAAAGTAGGTGTGGATAAGGATTAGATATGCAATTAAAAACCCTAATTTTTATTCTCCAATATTGCATTCTTGGAGCCTATTTTATTTTTTAGTATTTATACAACAAATAAAGAGATTTTGTAAATGAAAGTTATAGATAAAAATGCATAGAAAAATATAAAATTATTTGACACAAAAATAATATACAGTGTACTTTTTAGACTAAGAATAAAAGGCCAAAATCCAAACATCCCAAACCCATATCTTTTCCATGTGAACTCAAAATGCACAAAAATCACCATTAATTTATATATTTTTTTTTAGCTATTTAATGAATGGGGTTTCACTAAATTTGAAGTTAAGATGCAAAATTTAGATTTTGGACCTCTATTATATAACATACTTGAATAAAATATTAATTTTTTTATTGTTTTAATTTTTATAATTTTATATTTTTATAATTTTGAAAATATTATTTGTAATATATGTACATATTTAGAATATAATAAAACCATAAAGAAAACAAAAAAAGAAAATAGTATACAAAATACATAGATGAATATTCTATACTAATACCTATATAATTAATACCCATATTTATGTGTATTGAAATAAGATATAAATATACAAATTAAGTATATAAATTAATAATTATAAATTACAAAATAAAAATAAAATACACATATTATAGGTGAAAATACCCATAAATAAACCTCTAAAAAGTATCTTGTAATAAGTTAACCCATAAAAATAAATAAAAATCATATTAAAATACAACACAAAAAATGAACATTTTTTCTTTTATAACCTTAAATTAATAAATTCATTTACTATTTTATCTTCTATTATTTATTATTTTTCATCTAGTTTTGTCCTTTTGCATTCCAGTTGGACCACTAGGGAAGCATCGAGTATTAACTCAAGTTCAACTACGCCCTTTGGTGCTTCTGAATGCGTCATACACCTGAACCCTGATTTTGCTCCTTATTTCTCAGATGCTCAATCACTCAAGTTGATTCGATTTTTCATGAAACCTCGATCTAATCATCCATAATACATGCCCTAACCTCTAATCCCATGTACAAACCTTGGTTTCATTGCAAATCCCCGGTCAATAAGGGGCGGTCTCCATGCTTATAAATAAAACCTCCTCCTTTATTCTCCATTTGTCTCTTTTCCAACCCTAAATCCATCTACCCTCAGTTAAGAGAGTCACCTGGAGACAACATATGTTCCCTTGAGGTTCTATATTGACGAAAGGAGGAGACGAGGTGACCCAAGGCTAAGATCCGACGACGCCACTGCTCCTTGGTCCCCAGGTAAAAGCTGTGCATTTTCCCTAAATTTTTAGGTAAATTTAGAATTAGGTTTTATGATCATGCATTTTATTTAGCATATATATCCTCAGTTTAGCCTAAATCAGAAAATCTAAGATCGTAGGAGCCCCCTGCTCCAACCATATTTTGTCGTTGCTCTGCTCGATTCGTCGCACCATTTCATGCCCAAATTAGTCCCCTTTGCAAGCTCCATCTTTTCCTCCACTCGACTCAACCCAAACCTCTCTGGATCAGTGAATCGGTGCTCGTCCTTTGTCCCTCGCTGGAGCAACTTTGCCCCTCCACCCCATTGTGCACATCAACTTCAAACGGGGTCGAGGATGCTCCCCTCGAGCCCTCAGATCCATTTTTGTAGGTCCAAGGCAGAGAATAGGTGCATGGGCATGTAGTCGAAGTTGGAACAAAGGCTCCAGGTGCACAAAGAAGAACTGACTTCCAGGTCCCCATCATTGGGACCTGGACCCTCTTGATGCTCCTGCAGACGCAGCCGGGCGTTAGGAAGGTGCTAGGCTGATCAGAAGCAAGGACGACAGTTGAAGAGAAGATTTCTCATCGATCGAAGGAGGAACAAGGAGATGTTCTTCCTCGTCCATGCAGATATGTCTAGTAACATTAGATGAAACACCCATCCCAGATCTAATCTGGGTTGTGGATCTCAAACGACATGAAGTGCGCCCACTACCGTCTGATGCACGTAAGTGGACCATTGTGGGCCATCGGATGGCGTGCAACCCTGGGTAAATTTTGCTCACCCCCTTTGACTTTGTACATTTCTATTTTAGTTCTGTAAATATAATATGTCATTTAAATAAATGTGTAAATTTTGCATATTGGCCCCATAGTTTATAACTTTTGACATATATGTCTGTGCAAAGTGACCTCACACGAGGAGCTATTTTGCATATAATCCATCACAGGTTTTTGTAATTTTAATTTAATTTATAAAATTTGAACTACAGTTGTATACTTTTGGAAAATTGCATAAACACCCATATATTATTTTTAATTGTAACTATGCCCCTATCATTTCAATGCATTTTTATGTATCTTGCTTTAAATTTTAAAAATAACACTTGTGATCTAAAAATCACGCAAAAATAGAAGGATGTACATGGATGCTTATTCTTTCATGCCATGGATTTTATTTTGCATTTTATTTGCATTGCCTATTTATCAAAAAATCGAATGGAGCCATTTTTATCACTGTCTAAACAAAAAATCCCAAAAAAAACAAAACACCTTTAAAAATCACAAAAAAATTATAGTATACTTATTATTACCTATATTAATTCCATGCTAAAAATTCCTAAAAATAGATAAAGACCTTTAAAAATATAGAAAGGATTGTACCTCAGGATATTTCTCTAATTTTTGGACATTTATTATCTACATATATTATATACTTTGTTTCATATATACATTATCATATGTATGCACACCCCTATATATATACACCTATATAAATACTATAAATATTAAAAGCAGAAAAAAATTAAATATATATATATATATATCTGTGTGTATAAAAAAAGAAAATTATTATATAAGAAAAATCAAATAAAAATTTAAGAATAAAAAATCCACATAAAAAAGAGATCTTTGTACATAATTCATTTTGAATAGTAATAATCATTTGGCTACCATTGTTTGCTGTTTGTGGTTCGATCTCTACATACTTGCAATCTATAAATCTTTGTTGAGAGTATACTAAATTTTGCTCCACATTTTTGTTATTAATTGAATCAATAAATGTTGTCGGTACTTGTTGATTGATATGGGATTTGGTGAGCGGTCGCCTTAGCACCTCTATCTCCGCTATTCTTTTAGTGAGTATATTTTAAACCTCACTAGAATCCTCGATCATCAAATGGCGTTATTGTCGGGGAGCAATGTGTCATAGCCTAATTTGTACAGAATTTTCTATTATTTTTCTTGTACATGCTTTGCCTACTTTTTCTACTTCTTCATATTTATAGCTCTTATTTATTTGTATAAATTATTTGATTAATTTTGCTAGTATCTCTTGTTGTGTTTGATGTGAGGGGTCGCTACGCGAGGATGACTTCTTAGGGAGTCGATGCAACCAAGCAAGCTAGAGACTGGTCTTCTTACAATGACTAGTTGGAGAGGTAGCAAGCATATCAAGGAGACCACTTAGCATACATTTTAGTTTTGAATTTTATTTTGGTGAGAGAGCGATTTATTTATTCATTATTATTTGTAATAATACTAAGACACTACTGTACTCAATGAGGTCAATTGCCCTGGTGATTGTTCACATGGGGGACTCGTCACGATTTCTCGAGTTTTATCACCTTTATTTTTATTTGTTTCCCGAGGTTTTGAGTTTTTCTCCTTTCTTATTTGTTTTGTGTATATGGAGCCTATAGATTTTAGGATTTCTTGTATCGGTAATTAGATCCAAATGCTAAAAAGAATTATGTGCCTATAATCTCTTACGTTTGGATATAGTCTAACTAATAATTGTTAATTATGTGGACATGAACCCATGTGCTGAGAGAGGCTTCATACAGTGTTAGCAGGACCTTGTGGCGGGCATTAAGATGTCTCCAAGATCGGACCCTAGGGTTTGTTTCTAAATCATTAACATTTGGTTATTCACGACTAATAGCTGCTATTGTTCAGGGCGATTTTATCGATTGCACACCGTCATCTAGATAGGTTTAAAAATTCTATTTTGCATATTGCATGGAGAGAGCTGGGAAGCACTGTATATCCTCTAACTCTCCATACATCATTAGATTCTATGGTGAGATTTCCATCATTGAATCAACTTGCATGGCTTTTCCATTATCTCCCTCTGATTTTGAGCATCTATGACATAAATGAAAATTTAAAAATCATTAGGTGCTTGCATGTAAAATGTCCAAAAAAAGTGAATAAAAAATCTAAAACAAGGGTCTTCTAAATGAAATTTGACCTTAATTAAAATCCCAATGGACTTCATTGCTTTGAGTTCATATAGCCCTCATTATTTTTAGGTACCTTATGAGGGGACTAAAATCCATTCCATGAGGGAGGCATGACCCGCTAAGGATTAGAGCTAGAAACCCAGTCCATATATGCCTTGTGTATTGCCTGGATTTCCATCTATTGTACGTGACCGAATAGGGCCTTGTCATCGATGGTGTTCCTGCATTGTGTGGAACATCGACTTGGTCCAAAGTACCAAGCTTAGTCCACACCCTCACGGGGGTGTCTGCCTCATCGGTTTGCGTCTGAGTAGGTCCTTGCATGCTTATGGGTGAATCTATTTTGAGCGAGGTCTGAAGTAGTTGTTTCACCTATCATCTTCCACCCTCTTATTCTTTGGCTGAGTAGGGATCCAGGAAGGGTTACAATGCCCTCAAAAAGTGCAGACTACAAGTTACAAAGGAGGAGGACAAGTACAATATACTTTTCCAATAGTAACTCTCGCTCTTACAGTTTTAACGTCTAAGGACTTGTTAAAATTTATACCTGAAATAGCAACTCTAAAAATGAAAAGATAAAAATAGCCAAACCTTTACTACTTCACATGTATTGAGTTTGTGAACCCAATTTTGTATTATGTTTGTATGGATCAAGATTAAGGTTCAAAGATCAAGTCCTGCACATTAGCGTACATTTTGTCATATGTGTCTCCTCTTTGACCCCATGCTCGCTTTGAGTCATTCTACTATTTTACATACCCTTTATTCCTTGTTGACCAATGTACCGGGTAGCCGTTCTACAGTCTGTAATTACTCCCATACTAGTTGAAAGTAGGTGCAACTAGTCATAAGAATTCGGGCAGTCATTACAAAAATTTCGGCACCTAACAGCTCGCTAATTTTTTTTCCAAGATTGGTTTATCACCAACTAAAATTGAAAAGATAATAGATGAACTCTTACAGCTTCATTGTGTGTTGGTGAACATGGGGTCTGACTTGTGTTTGCATTGGTGTGCGTGAACCGATTTTGAAGATCAAAAGCCACACATTTTATAAAATTTCTTTTGACTATCCCGTACAATCATCTCTCTCCTTTCTTGATTTAAACATCATCATGGAACTTTTGTCCAAAAACTCTCCTCATCCAGTTCATGAAAATCATTGCAAACCCAAAACATCGTTCCTTTCAGCTCTTTCTAAAATGGCCGAACATTTATCTGAAAATCCATCAGAGCTATCCTATGAAAATGAATTTGTCTCGATTAGGCCCAAATCAACTAAATCCTCTTCTTTCAATAATCCTCCAACATTTGCGGGAGATTTTCACCCATTGATGAATTCAGCCCCCTCATTGAATTCCTACTCGAATCATCCGACCGCACATGACCACCTACCATCTTGGACTAAACCATCTTTTTCTCAGTTTCTCGCTAATGAACCAATTCAAGATCGAAATACCTTTGAGTCTCAAGACTGGCCATGAAACTAAACCCAGATGGAAAGACACGCACTTAATGATCATCAGCGTTGGATTGACCATGACAAACCCCTCTTCAAACATGATACTCATACCGAGGACTGGACTGACCACATAGAAACACATAAACCATGTATGCTGACTCCACAATATCAAGGTCTGACTAATCATGATCAAAGGATTGAACTTTACTCAGACCAACTCCACATGCCTGGACCATATGAGCAGCCTCCTTACATAATTTTTGAGGAGAAATTTCAGAAATAATGACCATATAATGGATATTCCAAGAAACTCTCCTCTTAGCACATACAAGAAAATGGAAGATGAAATTATTGAATCTCAAATGCAAAAACACATACCGACTGCTCCCATGATTGATCATGAACAGATTTTTTAGGATGATATTTCGAGGATAAATAAGAAACTTTAATTAATGGAGGAAAATTTAGAAATTTTACTAACCGACTCAGTTTATTTTATGGGAGCTCGAACATAAAAATAGATGAGGAAAAGATCGTTTCTCATGCTAAAAATTTTGAGGATATTTAGAAACCCAGGGACGATTCCGACATCGATACCTCTGCATATTACTCCCCTAGGAATGACCATGCCTCTGACATTTACTCTGAACATCAAAGCCCCTGCTCATCTGAGGAACACACCACATCACCACACCACAGAAAATACCAAAAAATTGGAATATTCAAAAATACCCAAAAAATCAAAAATCCCGAAAAATACATAAAAATTGAGACTGAACAAGATCTGAAAAATTTGGATCCTGCTTTACGGGAAGCAATGGAAAAAAGATTAATGTTTGAACTTCCCTTTATACAAGACATTAAATGCTTCCCCAACCTTAAAAGATTTGTAATGGACAAATTAATGACGAAAAAGTCAGGCAGGATTAGAACAAAGATTGAAAGATATATCTTGTCAATGGCCTCCTCCTTGGTGTTGAGGAGAAAAACCAAGAGCCACATAGTGAAGCGGTTGCCCAGATTTGACTGCATAATCAAAGACACAATTTTCACCCATGCTCGGATTGATGACGATTCACCGATCAATATCCTCCCGACCTCTGTATTTCACGAACTCAAACTCAGACCTATCATGAAAATACAAGAGATTGTTCAATTGGCGGAACGATCGATAAAGCGGTCTAGAGGAATCATTTCTATCATGATGACATTCCATGGTGCTCCGCTCAAAGTAAAATTCACGATCATTGATATTGAGAATCAAGGAGAATTCACCCAATCTCCAATTATTCTCGGAAAGCTATTCTTAGCATTGGCAAAGGCAATTATTGACTATGAGACTAGAGAAATCAATTTTATAGCATTGGAAGCACTTCGATCTGACCTAGTCTTTGAGGAACCACGATTTTCTGAGGCAACCCACGAAGTCCCCGACAGCCGCAACCATGAAACGGTAGAAGAGACCTACCCCGCTGCTACACCTGAGATAGCAGTTGTTGATGAGACTATTGGTTTAGAGAATCTCCCACTGCTCCATTCCCAGCCGCTCTCACCATGGAGAATCATGTATATGAATCATATGATCCAGAGACTTATGCATGGGCACACCCTGGGTCAACCTACTCTGACTACATGGATTACATCAACTCGACATAGGAATGCTCTAACATCGAATCAATTAAGAACGAACATGCAGAGACTCTCCCCAGTATTTCAATTCCCGCAGATCTCAAAATAGACAAATCTTTCTTCTATGATCCTGAGACATATGCATGGTCGCACCCAGGTGCAACCTACTCTGAATATCTTGACCAAATCATCTCAAATAGAGAGTGCACCAACATTCATAAGACTAAGAACAAACACGCAGGATGAACACCAAGCAAGGAGAAGAATTCTATTGGTTATTCATATGTATACTCATGTGAACTGACTCCTTCACGAAACAAGAAAAAAAAAAGTCACCTTTGACCTTTTAGAAGAGGGATCAGTTGATGATCCCTCATCAGGTCCGGAAAAGGTAATCTACATGAGTGAAGTCTGTTCGACATTTCTAAAACCATATCTTCGCAAGGATCCAAAATTCGATTCTCGTTGGACGACTCCCGTGTCTAATTATTACTCATCCAAAGTTGATGCTCCTACCCTCATCAAGTACACTGGAATTATTTCTTATGAGCTGACTGAGACCGGTGCTTCTGAGTATTCATCTGAGGACAAACCGCTTGATCCCAAGAAGGAACGAATTCTGAGGAAACAATTGAAGAAACAAAAAGACATGAATATCTGGAGCGTGTCCACTTTCAAATACTATTCCACTGAGGATAACTCTGATGATGGATACCTTTCATATGACCCATACCTTCATCTACTATCCATCATGATTTTTCTGAAGATGACACTGAAAATAATTGGGAATCATATGCTTCATCTCCGTCTCGTCATTACGATCTCCCACCGCAGGCTCACAAAAAGATCAGCCGAAAACCGCCTTAATCATCGGCTACCCACCCTCCCTCCCGACCACATCGGTCTCCTTGTACAGCTTCTTCCTCTACTTAGGCCAAGGACTAAGTATAGGGGGGATTGATGCCATCTGTATATACCATCCTTATCCTATCTCCCGATCGCTCCATTTCCACCCTTCTCTTATACTTAGGCTGACCAGAGCCTAAGTATAGGGGGAACCGATACCCATTTGTATATACTCTCTTCATCCACATATCTCGACCGCTTCACTTTTTCAGCTCTTCCTCTATACTTAGATTATTCACAGCCTAAGTATAGGGGGCGGACCTATGTATCTTTTTCTTTTCCTTTTTCACTCTCTTACGCTTAGCCCGAGCTCTGTCTTCTTTACGCTTCTTGTGCTCTGAGGACACAACACTCGCAAGTATAGGGGGGTCTGTATATATACTTCGTATATATTTTACCCATATCTCGTACTTTCGCGTAAGTTTATTTGTATTTACGGGGTGGGTAATCAATTTGAAAAAAAACACAAAAAAATAACAAAGACAAAATAACAAAAACCAAAATAAAAAGAGTTTTGCCACTAACTGTGACCAACCCAAAATTTTTGGAAAAAATGCTTCTTATTCATTTTTTGCATAAAAAATCCCTTGCATAAAATTTCAAAAAAATCACAAAAAGAAAAAAAATTGTGTCTGCATTTCTCACACATGCACTTCATCCAACATTTCATTCATGTGCATACGTGAAAAGTCTTTGGATTCTGAACCGAGTTATGAGCAAAAACCGAGAGTGGTTTGCACTTGACCTTAATCCACCTAATTTTCAGAGGAACTTCACCGAGAAATAGGATTTTAGAAGCTTCAGGTCTTTGACTTAATTCTTTGAGTTCCACATGATAATGTGCAGTGTTTGACTCTTAGTGTCTAACCTGGTCTCTTCGTTCTGGGTACGACTCTGGAATAGGGTATTAATTTGTACTCTCCGATATGCACTTAGCTCAACTCAGACGGGATGTTGGAAGACTGTGTGAGTTTCTTTTCTAGTAGCGTGGAAATCTAAAGACCGGATTACAGGTTGAAATAAAGCTTCGGAAAAGGGATGGACGGCTGGGCACAATTTTTTCTAAGACCCCAAAAAATGTAGGGAAACAAAAAGATTCTATATCCGTAGAGGCACAACAAGATCCAAGCAGAACCACCAAATATCCAAATACAAAGAAGCATTCTACCAAATAAAAATCTGACCAAAAAGGTCCAAGCTTCAAGAAACCTGCAGATCTTGGTGAAGACTCAGCTACACTGGCCATCTTCACACGGAGAGGTGACTACACTGGCCACCCTCCAGTTCTTTTCCCCTTCTTCTAACTTCTCCCCCCAATTCGATTGTGAACACAGCACGACATACCTTAGAAGGAAATACCTGACTCCCCGAGGACGAGTTATTGGAGAGGAGCATGGTAATCCGGCATTCTGGATGGGAAGAGCTAAAATCTTTCACACACATGAGTCGATTGTTCGATGTTCAAAGGGTATGCTTTGGGAAGAGGATTGATCTAAGATGACTTATGAGCCGAAAATGATACAATGATCTGTAGAACTTGAGGGCTGTTGATTTTAACATTCTACGTCTCACAGAAGTTCCGCCACATTAATAATCCAAAGGTCGAGTCTAGTTTCACTTTCTCCTTCAGCTCATGGTCTTGGTATGGAACCCAATCTCATTTCACCTCATGGCATTTCTTTTTGATGCTCAGGGACGAGCATGGTTTAAGTATAGGGGGATAATGAATCTCATATTCATCACTCTAAATCTCATTAATTAAGCTTAAATCCCTCAAAACCAGCAGCATTTCTGCATCTATTCATTTCACCTCATGGCATTTCTGCATGTTTTCAAAAGAATTGCATTTTATCACTAATTTTTGCACAAAATAAGAAGCCAAAAATCTCATCCAAAATTGACCTGTAAATACCCTAACTTCCCTGATTTTTAACTAATTCATGCTAACTCCAAATGACACAAAACCACCTCCACTGTGTACATATCACTAACAAGAATAAATGAAAAATACAAAAAAATCACTAACCCAAATAAGTGGACCAAAAACCCAAACCCTAGTTCTAGGATTTCCAGACTAAAACCCTCATATCTTCCCCATCCAGTGTCCGTTTTGATCTTACTTACTTTAGAACTAATTTACATTCAATTACCTTCAAAACAAGACCAAGTTCAAGTGAATCGGATCTCATATGTGAAAGTTGATTTTTGGGCCTCTTTTGTACATTTTGTATTTTAGCGATTTTTGACCTAGTATTTTATGTACATAATTAACCTATTTTAGTTCATTTCTTTTTCATTTGTCTTCTTTGATGAAAGTTTTATTAAAACGTGCAAAAATCCAAATCCAAATTGAGCTTGAAATAAATAAACAAATTGGGTCCAAGTCTTCACTAACCGACTGTACAAAATTGGTCTTTTCTTGTTTTATTTTATTCTTTTTTTTCTTAATTAATAAAAATACAAAAAATAGATTAATGTGTAAATATTTATCTTTGATTTCGTCATATTTTTTTGGATTTTTATCTAGTTTAAAAATGACAAAAAATTATAAAACCCAAAAATCAAGGTATTCTATATACATGGGATACCCCAAAAATATCACTTTGTTCATTTGATCGATTTTGGTTTTGATATGTTCATTAAATTGTATATCTCATCGAGACGAGCAATTTTTGTGAAGAAACTTTTTCGATCCGATGTCGTTTACTATTTATTATTGATTTTACAAAGTATTTATTTGCGGATTTTTGTGGTGCTGACACGTGGCAACTCCTGGAGCCGCCATGTGTCAGCTTTTTTCGAATTTTTATTAATTAGTTTTTATAAAAAAGAATTAAAAGGGTTCACACGTGCGATTCACGTGCCTCCCAGGCACGCGCTACGCGCGTGCTTCCCTCTCTCTCTCCCTTTGCCCGCCACGTGGCCCCTTCTGAGCCGTCCGATCTCAGCCGATCGGACGGCCCGAGGTCTTCATCTTCCAGCACCCATCCCCTTGGAACCTCCACCGCTCCTCTCCGTGATTTTCGTCGGAGATCTCTCCACCACCGTATCCCGCGTATCGCTGATCGTTCTTCACCGAATCTCGTCAAATCAATCTTGTGCGATCAATCCCCGACTCCTTGATTCCCGTAACGTGCTACATCCCAGATCTCTGGCCGCCATCACCTTGTCAAAATCTTCATCAAATCCCTCACATCCCCCTTCCTCTTCCGGCCTGCGTCCCCTTGTGCTATAAAAGCAACAGCACCGCCTCGGTGAACCCCCATCCGCCGATAGCTTAGTCCTCAATGCAACGGCGATGGTGACAGCACCACCATTTTGTCCCGGCGAGATCCGAAGGCCTTCGGGCTTCGTTGCAGATGCGGCTTCCTCGCAGACCTGCTCCGCTCCAGTCCTCATTGGTTGTCGAGCCAACAATTATCGTCACTTCACCATCAACCTTCAGCAACTTCTCCGTTGCACCTCTCGTCATCCCGATCATCGTTCATCCGATCATCCAACCTCTGGTCTTCAACATCATCAACCGCTCAGCCGCCAAAGCTCCAGCACATTGTCGACTTCCAACGGATGAGGCATCAACTATCTTTCATCTGCTCGGCCATCGTCTTCACCGCGATCAGGAGCTAAGTCGCACCATAGCCACCACCAGGAGCTATTCCGCTTCCCAGAGCAACTCGTCCTCCGCCGGTTCATTGAAGTCGATGAGGAAGCTCCGCCCACGACCAGGACTCCAGAACGCTACAGGCAACGTCAGATGCAGAACACCCAGGATCCTGACCGTTAAAGAACAAGAAATCCCCAGCCGTCAGATCAAAAGTTTATCAACGCTCTAGATCGTCTCCGAGCTTAACTCCGAACCTAACTCTGCATCAGGAGCCTCGGGCCGTCCTGAAGCACAGACACATGCCATGTGGAGGCCCGTACCCAGACCTCCCTCCTAACCGACCTCCGCACGTGGGTGGCACATGAGCTACTGGAAAAATGCAAAAGGCCCCCGGGAGACTATTACATTTGTGCCAAAGCCCCTACCGACCAGAGGGCATGTGTTGTGCACATGCGCCTCTGGAGATTTTGGCATGTGCCCCTCTGGAGATTTTGCAAGAAGGCCTCCATTAGCACTGGTAATTACATTTAGGTCCCCCTACTTATTTTATTTATATTTATTTTATTACATATGTACCCTGTCTCTCCCCTTTATTTCGAACAACTACATTGCCTTGTATTGTTTATCCAAAAATAGCATGATGTTTGTCATTTTATTCTCTACAGTCCGACATATTGTGGATATTTTTCGGATTGATGGTTAATTAATAATTAATTGTTCTGTGGAAACCAGCGTATTTTACCCAATTCATACTCTAAAATTAATATTTGATTAACCATTGCTCTAAAAATTCCTGAAAAATCACATATTATACAATTAATTGTGCTTGACCTTGTGCCCAAAAATATTTGCATTTACATGGATAATTTGTCTTGTAAAAATCATTTTACAAATTTCAGTATTTTATTTTTAATAAGTATTGAAACTTGTATTTTCGAGGTTTAGGATTTTGCTGAGGTCCATGACTTAGCGGTAGATCTTAGATAATTTTATTCCTTAATAATAATTATGTTTAATATTTATTATAAATAAATATTGAAATTCATTATATTTGCATTTAAAAATTCTTAAAAAGTTCATATTGCATCTAAAAATTCCAAAAAAAATTACAGTGCATTTATTTCATCATAATTCGCATCTTGGCCAAGTTTCATATTTTTCGGAGATCGTTTGAGTGTAATTTACATTTTAGTCCCTAAAATAGGTCGAAATTGCATTTTGCATCCTTTATTGCATTAAAAATTCGAAAAAAAAAGACTGCCTCAAAAATTGCGTACGAATTTTGATAGACATAATTCTAGGTTGTTCCTTTGCCCCCCTTGTGTTCTACCTTGGGACTTGCCCTAGTAAAATAAACATAAAACCACGAGATTAAAAATTGAATAATTATTTGTGGTTATTTTCTTGACCGATTCCGATTGCCGTCTACAACGAAACGACAAATATCATTTTTCAAGCGAACGATAATTCAAACTTCTTAACACAGCGTAATTTCTGAATCGTCACTGAAACGACTACTCGAATCTTTCCACAGTTTCAACAATTAACCCACAAAATAAATCAATCAAGCAAAATAATATGATTCAAAATTTATTATACCCTACTAAAAATGTATAGTGACAAGCAAGCAGGGGTCGAACAAGAATAAGCACAATGTGCCTCTCAACACTTAGCCAAAATATAATTTTTTGGGTTTTAATTTTTAAATTTCTTATTTTAACTTTTTTTATATTTTTGTATTTGGTTTTTAATTTTATAATTTGTATTTTCTTTTTATATTTTCAGTTTTCATATTTTTTTTGTTTTTTAAATATATAAGAAAGACATATAAGACTATATATACAATAATAACTAATATAGATATAAATAAAACTAAAAATAATCAAAAAAATTAAATAATTGAATATTTTTGGGGTATTAAATAATTTGCAACTATTTTTGCAATTTTTTAGAGAATTTTTCTATTTTTTATATATTTTTCAAAGTAAAAATATATCAAATCAGGAAATTGAAATAAAGAGGAAAAATAGCAAAATAAGTCCAAAGTTCTTCAAATCAATTTTAAGAAATAAATAATATATAAATAAAATTATAAACTAAAAAATGATGAAATTTTAATCTTTTTATCCTGGATTTTGGAGCTTTTTGATTTTTAAGTATTTTCTTTTTCTTATTTTATGATTTCTAATTTTTGTAGTTAGAAAATAAATAAATAAACATAAAACGTTTTTTTGGAATTTTCCAAAAACTTTTTATATATTTTATGTATTTTATAAGTCAAACAGGGCAAAATTGTGCTCTAAATTATTTTTACAAAATAATAAAAGTGCCTAAAATTAAAAAATGTAGGGTGAAACTACTCTACAACAGGCACCTAAGTTTATTTCTTGGGATTTTTCTAAGCACAATAGGTACTTTTAATAAATCAAGCAAAAACACAAAAAATGAAATACTTGTATGGCATAAACATAATTAAAATAAAATCCAAGGGCCGGACTGCCTTATTACCAAGAAGTTACAACTGTAATAAATAGTTTTAGGGCCAAATTGAAGTACAAGAAGATACGAGTGCCCGCCTGCAAAATACCCTCCTCACGAGGGTGCGCATGTGAGATGAGCTAGCGTATACCAGATTGCAAATACGATCAGTTCTAGGGGTTTATATGCAATTATTTCAAAACTTACATAACAGTTAAGGAAAGTTTCATTCTTAACATTTAAATATAAAATGTAGCTCGGACTAAGTGCAAAATACCTAGCTTAGGGGCGGATGGACGGTTTGATGGTGCTCACTTGGACACGTGACGTCCACCTATTACACGAAACCAGTTCGCAGCGAACGTCTAAGATTAGATCTCGGATCAATATCCAATACTGCTGGCTCACTTAATCGGACGCTAGATGGAGACCTGGGTAGCAGAGGATGATCGGACGGTACGGAGGGGGTCAGCAAGAACTGGGAAGAACTCCTTAGCAGTGAACTTTGATCCAATCTTCTTCTCTTATTACTTGGTCCTAGGAGCTTGGGAGTGGCTCAAAACACTCATGGAAGCCTTTCGCACATGTTGTCGATCTCAAAAAGGGTCAATGCTCTTTGGTTAAGTCAGACGGAGGAACTGCACCTGGGAGGTACTCTTGGGCTCGATGTTCTTTGAAAGGGAATCTTTCTTTTTTGTTTCATGCAGGAGATCGTTAGGGGGCAAGACGCGAAGCTTCTGGGGTTGGAATGAGTGGTAGATGATGCAGGTGGAGCTCTCTGGTGTAAGGCAGAGGGTGGATAGCGGGTCTCCAGATTTGTGCATGATCCAGGTGAATGAGGAGTGTCGGGCGAAGAGCAGGCGAAGAGGGTGCTTGTGGAGGTTATAATCGGAGCGAAGGAAGCCGATGGTGGTCAGAACTGGGTGGGGGAGCAGGAGCTCAGGTGAGGTGAAATGGAAAGATACGCAAAACCAGAAAAGATCAAACAAAAACAAGGAAAGATTTATGCTAAGACTATGTTAAGGAATCAAAAAGGGTTAAGCACATAGAAGCTCACGCACCGTGAACACCCAGAGCTGAGCTACGACGGAGCATAGTCGCAGAGCAACGGACCGACCTCTATTCAACGCTAGATGCTTCGCCAAGGGGTTGGATCGACTCCTGCTGTAACCAAGACTCCAAATCCAGGCCAAGAACTAGGACAAATATGCAGAAGAGGGATCAAAATCAAACTTTGGATGGAGGAGTTGTTTTATACAAGTGGTGGAACTGGGTTAAAGAACAAGGGGTGGCACTGATTCAGCGACGCATTCCACGAGGAATCATATCGGCATGGATCAGTAAAGATTGAGGCTCAAAAGTGCAGAAGAGATCAAACCAAGTCGATGCTCATATCGACTTGGAAAAAAGGGAGAAGATGCAGTCAACCAAGGTTGTCAGGGCCTAGGCTGGGGTCAGAGAAGTTGACCAAGGTCAACTTCTGACGCCCCCTAGTTGGTCTACGTGGACAAACCAGGAAAAAGCCCGCCTGAAATTATTTGTAAAATAAAAAATAATTAATAAATGATTTTTATTGAAATAAAATTATAAATAAAAATTGTTTATTATCTTCTGTAGAATTTTATTATTATTATTATTATTATTATTATTATTATTATTATTATTATTTATTCGAGGTGTTTAATTACAAGTTAGTTTTTAGGGTTTAATTATAGGTATATTCAGCTATGTTTTAGAGTATTTTATCTTTATTTTGTAATTTTGATTTTATTGTTTTCTTTTCTCATTATATTTATAGCTTATTTTATATACATAAATATATATGATTTTTACATTTTTCAGATATAATATATACAACTAAATAAATATATGATTATAGAATATAGGTATGTATATTATATATTCATCTATGTATTTTATAAACATATTTTATTTTAATGTTTTATTTATTGTTTTATTCTAGTTTTAATATGTACATAAATTAAAAACAAGATTTACAAAATTATAAAAAAATTTATTAAAATAATAAATAAAATGAATTTCTTATTCAGGTATATTGTACAACTAGGGTCCAAAACCCAACTTCCACAACTTTACTCCAAAAAATATGAAACAACCTTCATTAAATAAATTATTAAAAGTTATATAAAATTAAAGTGGTTTTGATATATTTTTAGTTTTATTTGAGAGATATGGGTCTCGGAAGTTGCGATTTTGGATTTTTATTTAGAGTATAACTTTGACATTGTATATTATTTTTGTATGAAATTAATTTTGTATTTTCCTATAGATTATTATCTATAATTTCATTTACAATGTTCTTTATTTGAGGTTTAAAAAGTAGAAAATGAAATGGGTCCCCAAAAATGAATGAATAATTAATTAATAAATGAGATTTTTATTGTTTTTTGGCCTTTATCTCCCCTTACTTTATTCCTTGTCGACCTATTGGGGTTTAGGGTCATAAAATATCTTTGCATTTTATTATTTTCTTTTCTATTTTTATTCTATAATTTTGACATTAAAAGCAATATTTTATACATTATTTATACAACAAAGAATGAAATTTAATTTGTAGAAATTAATGGTATTAATATGAATTAGATTGGGTTTTTAAGGCCAAAATGATAGAAAAAGTGATGAAATGTAGATTCATTAGCCCCCTATGCTTTCCTTTGCTAGTCCCTAGCAAACACTTATGCAATAAGTGCATAAAATGAAAAACAAAGAAACGAATAAGAAAGAAAATGGATTATGTTTAATTCTCAAACTTGTCTTCACAAAATCAATGCTTGGAACTCAAGTATGACCTTTGTAATTTTAGTGTGATCGAAACCTTATTGGTAAACAGAGTTGAAATGCAACAGCCTTCGAGAATCCCAAAACTCTGCTCAAGTCACATCAATAGCTAGGTCAGAATATTTCAAAACATACACAAACCCTTATGACTATGAATCTCACTTGTATAGTGTATGTGATTGTGGCTCCCCTTAACCGAAATGACAAAGAGACCGACTTCTCCAACTTGACAACACAATGATTCCCCAATCCTGCAACTCTTTCCTTGAGGAGAAAGGTATTCTCTTCTAAGTTCAAGTGACAACCAGTTCAAGAGGAGGGGTGAAGAGAAGAATGGACGGTAGCCAGTGTAGCTACCTATCCAATTATGCATGATCGGTGTAGTCAAGTCATCCAGCTACAGGTTCACAAGATATGACTTTAAAGCTCGAGCTTGCTTATTAACTATATAAATGTGTACAGATTTTTGCAAACTTTTATTTTCCAAAATTTTTTCAAAATTTTATACTACATGCATAATTTTGATACACAAATATTTACAAAAATTTTAAAACAAAGAATTTTTACAACCATTTGTACAAAAATAGTTTTTACAAATAGTTATTCACAGACATGTATGTGTAAGAAAGAATTTTATATACAAGGAAAAATTTTAATTTTTTTGTGATTTTTAGCTTTTGGTTTTTAGCCATTTTAATTTATTAACATGCTCACACAAAATACGAGTTATGGCTAAAGTATATATACAATATATATAATGAGCGACCCGAGCGACTAAGATAAAGAGGTATCAATGGTCGTTGCGACCTCAACCCCTCGGGCCGGACTCAATCAAGAAAAAGTAAGACCACCAAAACAACTAAATCAATCAATCAGGCAAATAGTGGTCTCGTTATTTTATTTTACCTGGTATAGCTACCAGGCTCGAACATAAGGAGCACGGAATGCGTGGGCTACGAAGTAGTCGGGAATCAAAAATAAAAAAGAAATAAAATATTTTTGGTGGATTTTTTAGTTTTTCAAAAATTTTTGTAATTTTTAATATAAGGAAAATATGTAAAAGAATGGAAAAAGGCATAAACCAACAATTATTTAACACACCAAAATAAGTCAAAAATTAAAATAAAACTATTTTTGGATTTTATGAATATTCAAGTGTTTTTGATATTTTTCTTAGATTTTTCTGATTTTTAATTAATTTTATAGAAATGAAATAAGGTGAAAAATGCAAGCTACTATGCAGCCAGAATCTAAAGGCTGATTAAAAATATCTAAATAGCTTATAAAATTCCAGCAACAATTTTATTGTAAACTAGAAATAAAAAGCTAACTAAAGAAACTGAACTTGCATTTTTTTGAATTTTTAAGAATTTTTAATTATTTTTCTAAGTTTTCTAGTGTTTTTCAATTTTTAGGGTTTTTATAAATCCAAATGCAACAAAAAATGTACTGAATTAAAAACACAGCTAAACAAACTCGCATTAATTGTTTTGGATTTTTTAGAGGGTTTTTAGTATTTTTAGTTGATTTTTTAAATTAGACAGTAACAATTTTTAGGGTTTTTTAATTATTAAAAATAGAAAATGAAAAAAAAACAAGCACAAAAAATCATATAAATTTTTACACAGTGGCAGGAGCCACTTTCCAAATTTCACAAAATTTGGGTGAGATTTGTTATTTTATTCAAGCCAATCAAAAACATACAGCACACAGGGACCTAGATGCAAGGAAAATAAGCTCTGGAGACTAAAGCATAACATACATACAAAGTCCAAGGGGCCTAGTGCAATTTCTCCATGAATTTATCACATGTCCAAAAAAACCACACACAGGGGTATGGATGTAAATAAAGAAACTAAAACTTCATTTCATAACATCCTAGAAAACCCGAGGGCATACATGCAAATATCCGAATATACACGTGACGATACACGTGCAACCAGACAGGAAGGACCAAAGTGTAAATACTGAAAACAGCAGGGACCAAAATGCAAATAGACCACAGTATGCTATTTATTTTACAGACTAAATAAAGACACAAAAGAATTGTAGGGGAAAGGGAGCAAATTACCTAGGCTGGGCGTGCGGCTCACGTGGGTGACAGGTGGCGCGTCCTGATTGGTTGAGATGTGCGGCTCTGACGACTGCACCTGGCGGATCCAACGGCTCTGACGAAAGGGTGAATGTGGGGCGTACGGGGCCATTAGATGTCAAATCTAACGGTCTGTCAGGCACGGTCGATGGACGGTTCAGATGCTAACTGGGGAGGAGGCGAGATCCGACGGCTGAGGAAGGTGTTGGAAGAACTCCTCCCTGGCAAAGTTCGTCGGAGGACTGGGGGCACTCCGGGTGTCTGATGATCGATCAGGAGGAGGGTCTCGACTCGCGATGCTCCTCCACGTCGGGTAGCGGTGTCCGATGGAGCATCCACCGGTCAGATCTCCATAAAGGTGGCTACGACCTGGAATGGCTCCGGCAAAGGTGGCTGAAGGCGGAATGGGACGTTTCCACCCGCGACTCGACCTGCGAGGTAAAGCTCATGCTCGGTGGCTTGCTCCGACCAAGTTATTTGGGTAATGCTAAAGAGAAGCGACGGTGGGAAGCGTAGGGAGGTTCCGGCGATGGTGAAGGATGGAACCTAGCCTAATCTTAGCTCCGATAGCCAAGATCGGGATGATCAGGGTATGGGAGAAGGATGACGATGGACTGCGGAGTCGATCTAAGCGGCTAAGGATGATCGGTGGAGCTCCGACCACTGGGTCGACGCTGATGGAGCGGCAAGTGGAAAGATCGAAATAACGGGAACTAAGGAGCAAATAAAAGCTACCTGAAGGTCTGAGATCGATCCTTAGCTTCAGGAGGTGGCTTCGAGGTTGGTCTTCGCCTCCCACGCTGCGGCAGGCAGGGAGGCTCGAACGCGATGGTGCTCCGGCCACGTTCTTTGAGCTTTGGCTACAGGCACTCTCTCCGACCTCCAAAGGGCACTTCCAGACGTTATCACCGAGGGGAAGGTTTCTAGGGCAGAAGGGAGGTGTGCGGCGCGAGCTACTGAGCTGAGGAATGGATTGAAGATTTTATACTCGTTCCCAGGAGGCGAGGAAGAACGGGCATGCAAACCAAGGTAGATCCGATCTTCCCTAGGGGTCTGCGGGGGTCGTGGATCCTAGGGGAAGAAGCGGACGCATGAATCGGGGTAAGGGAGACCAGGATCCGTCCAGGAAAAATTCGAGAAATGAGGTGCAACACTCAGATCCGGGCATTGATCGATCCGGGAGGGGGAGTTGACCGGGATCAACAACCCCTCTAGACCAATCAGAAAAAAGGAAAAAGAAAAGATTTGTAAATTAAATAAAAAATAGAAAACGATTTTATTTTAAAATATTTACAAAATGAAAATTGTTTATTTATTTTCAAGCTTTTTTTAGTGATTTTTATTTATTTTTTTGAAAAATAAATTAAGGTATATACATTATATTATATTATATACAGGTATAAAATACTAATATATTTTATATTTATTTTTATTTCTTATTTTTGTACAAATACTCTAATTTAAAAATAAAATAATTTATTTTTTTGGATATAAGTCCAAGATTGACCCAAGATAGATCCGAATGGAGGCGAAGAATCCATGTAGCCGACCCTACTTAATTGTGGGAAAAGGCTTTGTTGTTGTTGTTGTTGAAAAATAAATTAAGGTATATACATTATATTATATTATATACAGGTATAAAATACCAATGTATTTTATATTTATTTTATTTTCTTATTTTTGTACAAATACTCTAATTTTATATTTTATTTATTTACAACATAAAATTTAGAGTATAAAATAATTTTTATTTTATTTTTATTGATTATTTACAAGAGGGAAATAAATAGATATAGATACATATATACATGGTATGTACAAGGTGGAGAGAGAGAAATTATTTTGTTTTTGTTTAAATTTTATTTTTCTGATTTTGTTTTATTTTTATAAATATATACAAGATATTAGAAACACATATTGATTTTTATTTTTGTGAAAATAAAATATGTACACAAAGAAGGAATATATACAAGGTTGAATGACCCTATCTCTCTCTACTTGTTTTATTTGGCGATCAGGCCCATATTGGGCCCTCTCTTAGGTTTAGGTCACTCGATATTTATTCTAAATATCTTCCTTCTTTTTCTTTATTCTTTTATTTTTGCACAAATACATGCTAATTATTGATATTTACACAAAGCATGCTTATGGATAATTTTATTGTATTTACAACTATCTACATGGTATTTTGCCAAGATAATTAGTAAAATAAAAGAATAAAGAGTGATGAATGAGTATTCATCACCCCCCCCCATATTTTACTTTTGCTAGTCCCTTAGCAAACATTTATTTGAAAAAGAAGTGAAAAGAAAAAGATAAAGATAAAGATAAAAAAGATGAATCAAGGTTGATTATTAAACTTGTCTTCATTAAATTGAAGTATGGAGCTCAGTCAGATCTTTGGATTATTAGTTTGTCGGAATCTTATTTGGACTTAGGTTTAAAACTTAATAGCCTCTAAGTTCCACTAATCTATAGTCAAGACTCCTCAACAATCCAGATCAAAACAAGTCTACATACACAAATTCTGATGACTATGAATCTTTTCTTGTACTGTGTAAGTGAGATATAGCTCTCCACCTCAGAAATAGCAAAGTGACAACCCCCCTCAACAAGGTAACTCTAATACCCTAGTCTGGAAACTCTTTCCTCGAGGAGCGGGGTATTCCCTTCTAAGTTCAAGTACAACTGGCTCAAAAAGAGGAGGAGGAAGAGAATGGACCATGGCCAGTGTAGCCATGTATCCTTGGGAGCTCAACTAGTGTAGCTAAGTCTCCCTGCTGCAAGCTTCTTGAGATGGGCATGGGTAACATAAGCTTTGCTTTATTTGACTATATACACTCCGATGGGTATTTCATTTTCTATCAGACCTACCACTTTTTTGGAGTTCTTTTTGCACTTTTTTTTTATGTGCATATGTACAACATATCTACATGGTGCAGCATATATACAAAAGGAGTTTTTCCTCTTGAGCCAATAGACTATCCCTCTTTTGAAGCATTATTGCAACCCACAACTCATGTCTTTAGACCTCACTGCTACCAAACCAAGTTGAGACGCACTTCCTTCACTAAAAGAAGAAGAGAGGTTCCGCCTAGAAATACTACCCTCATATGCTACCCCAAGTCAAAGAAGACTGCCTACTCACCACCTCATCCGTAGAGAGCTAGGTGTAAAGTGTTGGTCCAAGTAAAGCCATTGTCTGTGAGAGTCATGCGTGTGTTGTTAAGTGTTCTACTTAGGCTCATCAAGATGACATATGATCATAGCCTAGTGGACTCAAAGAATTAAGTCACCATGGACCTGAAAAGTCTCAACCCTAAGCCCTCTAAGGTTCCTCTTAGAATTAGGTGGATTAAGATCTTAACCAAGCTCCATTTTTCAATTTAATTCCAGGATAGTTTAAATGTCAACTATGATTCAGAAAAACTGTACAAATATTTAAAAAATACAAGTTTTGAAAAATTTTTGAAAGTATGCAAATTTTTTGAAAATGTTTGAAAACATGGATGTATGCATGAATGCAGATGTTTTGCAAAATATTTACACACATTTATACAAGGGTTTTTGCAAACTTTTTATTTTTCAAACATTTTACAAAAAAATTGTACTATATATATATAATTTTGATATGAAAATATTTACAAAATCTTTACACACAAAAGATTTTTACAAAAATAATTTTATAAATAGCCACGTATGTGCAGAAAAGAATTTTACGTACAAGAAAAAAATTTAATTTTTATGGATTTTTAAGGATTTTAGCCATTTTATTTATTAACACATTCACACAAAGTACGAGTTATGGCTAAAGTATATATGAAATATATACGACACCCCCTTATACTTAGCTCGAACGATGTCCTCAGAGTGAATCAAGAGCGATGAAGAAGACATAACTCGCGCTTAGTATAGGAAAGTGAAAAAGAAAACTATACTACAACGACGAAATAAAGAATAGAAATGAAAAGAATCTCGGGGTTTCCCCCTATACTTAGGATCAAGTAATCCTAAGTATAGCAGGTTGTACACAAAGGGAAATCCGAGTGGGAGAATGTACAGGGTCTACCTCCCCTATACTTAGGGTGAAATATCCCTAAGTTTAGGCAGCAAAAAAGAGGTAGAAGAGAATCAAAAGAAACTCAAAAGTCTCACACCCCCCCCCATACTTAGGGGAAAGTGCACCCTAAGTATAGCATAATCAAAGATGCACATGGGGTGTTCGACGGAAGAATAGTGTGATATGGCAACGACGCCATTCTGATGAGCGACCCGAGCGACTAAGGTAAAGAGGTATCAATGGTCGTTGCGACCTCAACCCCTCGGGCCGGACTCAATCAAGAAAAAGTAAGATCACCAAAACAACTAAATCAATCAATCAGGCAAATAGCGGTCTCGCTATTTTATTTTACCTGGTATAGCTACCAGGGTCGAACACAAGGAGCACGGAATGCATGGGCTACGAAGTAGTCGAGAATCAAAGATAAAAAGAAATAAAATATTTTTGGTGGATTTTTAGTTTTTCAAATTTTTTTGTAATTTGTAATATAAGGAAAATATGTAAAAGAATTGAAAAATACACAAACCAATAATTATTTAACACACCAAAACAAGTCAAAAAATTAAAATAAAAATATTTTTGGATTTTATGAATATTCCAGTATTTTTGATATCTTTCTTATATTTTTCTGATTTTTAATTAATTTTATAGAAATTAAATAAGGCGAAAAATGCAAGCTACTATGCAGCCAGAATCTAGAGGCTAATTAAAAATATCTAAATAGCCTATAAAATTCCAGCAATAATTTATTGTAAACTAGAAATAAAAAGCTAACTAAAGAAACTGAAATTGCATTTTTTGAATTATTAAGAATTTTTAATGATTTTTCTAAGTTTTCTAGTGTTTTTCAATTTTTAGGGTTTTTATAAATCCAAATGCAACAAAAATTGTAGTGAATTAAAAACACAGCAAAACAAACACACATTAATTTGTTTGGATTTTTTATAGGTTTTTTAGTATTTTTAGTTGATTTTTCAAATTAGACAGTAACAATTTTTAGAGTTTTTAAATTATTAAAAATAGAAAATGCAAACAAAACAAGCCCGAAAAATCACAAAAAATTTTACACAGTGGCAGGAGCCACGTGTCCAATTTCACAAAATTTGGGTGAGATTTGCTATGTTATTGAAGCCAGTCAAAAACATACAGCACATAGGGCTAAATGCAAGGAAAATAAGTTCTAGGGACTAAACCATAACATGCATACAAAGTCCAAGGGACCACTGCAATTTCTCCACGAATTTAGCACATGTCCAAAAAAACCACGCACGGGGGTATGGACGTAAATAAAGAAACTAAAACTTCATTTCATAACATCCTAGAAAACCCGAGGGCATACATGCAAATATCGAAATATACATGTGGCGATGCACGTGTAAAGACAGGAAGGACCACAGTGTAAATACTAAAAACAGCAGGGACCAAAATGCAAATAGACCACAGTATGCTATTTATTTTACAGACTAAATAAAAACACAAAAGGATTACAGGGGAAAGGGAGCAAATTACCTAGGTTGGGTGTGAGGCTCACGTGGGTGATAGGTGGCGTGTCCTGAATGGCTGAGATGTGCGGCTCTGACGACTGCACCTGGCGGATCCAACGGCTCTGACGAAAGGGTGAACGTGGGGCGCATGGGGCTGTTAGATGTCAAATCTAACGGCCCGTCAAGCACGATCGCTGGACGGTCTAGATGCTAACTGGGGAGGAGGCGAGATCCGATGGCTGAGGAAGGTGCTGGAAGAACTCCTCCCTAGCGAAGTTCATCGGAGGACTGGGGGCACTCTGGGCTTCTGATGATCGATCTGGAGGAGGGGCTCGACTCAAGACGCTCCTCCGTGTCGGGTAGCGATGTCCGATGGAGCATCCACCAGTCATATCTCCATAAATCTGGCTGCGACCTGGAATTGCTCCGGTGAAGGTGGCTGAAGGCAGAATGGGATGTTTCCACACGCGACTTGACCTGCGGGGTAAATCTCCTGCTCGGAGGCTTGATCCGGCCAAGTTATTTGGGTAATGCTAAAGAGAAGCGACAGTGGGAAGTGGAGCGAGGTTCCGGCGATGGCGAAGGATGGAACCTAGCCTAATCTTGGCTCGGATATCCAAGACCGGGATGATCAGGGTGCGGGAGAAGGATGACGATGGACTGCGGAGTCAATCTAAGCGGCTAAGGATGATCGGTGGAGCTCCGACCACTAGGTCAGCGCTGGCGGAGCGGCGTGTGGAAAGATTGAAATAATGGGAACTAAGGAGCAAATGAAAGCTACCTGAAGATCTGATATCAATCCTTAGCTCTAGGAGGTGGCTTCGAGGTTGGTCTTCGCCTCGACCACGCTGCGGCAAGCGAGGAGGCTCGAACGTGGCGGCGCTCCGGCCACGTGCTTTGAGCTTCGGCTACAGGCACTCTCTCCGACCACCAAAGGGCGCTTCCGGATGCTGTCACCGAGGGGAAGGTTTCTAGGGCAGAAGGGAGGTGTGCGGCGTGAGCTACTGAGCTGGGGAATGGATTGAAGATTTTATACTCGTTCCCAGAAGGCGAGGAAGAACGGGCACGGGCACGCGAACCAAGGTAGATCTGATCTTCCCTACGGATCCGCAGGGGTCGTGGATCCAAGGGGAAGAAGCAGACGCATGAATCGGGGCAAGGGAGACAAGGATCCATCCAGGAAAAATTCGAGAAATGAGGTGCAACACTCGGATCCGGGCCGGGGGTCAACAACCCCTCTGGACCAATAAGAAAAAAGGAAAAAGAAAAGATTTGTAAATTGAATAAAAAATAGAAAACGATTTTATTTTAAAATATTTACAAAATGAAAAATGCTTATTTATTTTCAAACTATTTTTTAGTGATTTTTATTTATTTTTTTGAAAAATAAATTAAGGAATACATATTATATTATATATAGGTATAAAATACCAATGTGTTTTATATTAATATTTTTATTTTCTTATTTTGTATAAATAATCTAATTTTATATTTTATTTATTTACAACATAAAATTTAGAGTATAAAATAACTTTTATTTTATTTTTATTGATTATTTACAAGAGGGAAATAAATATATACAGATACATATATGCATGGTATGTACAAGGTGGAGAGAGAGAAATTATTTTGTTTTTGTTCTAATTTTATTTTTCTAATTTTTGTTTTATTTTATAAATATATACAAGATAATAGAAACACATATTTATTTTTATTTTTGTGAAAATAAAATATGTACACAAAATAGGAATATATACAAGGTTGAATGACCCTATCTCTCTCTACTTGTTTTATTTGGCGATCAGGCCCATATTGGGCCCTCTCTCGGATTTAGGTCACTCGATATTTATTCTAAATATCTTTCTTCTTTTTCGTTATCCTTTATTCTTTTATTTTTACACAAATACATGCTAATTATTGATATTTACACAAAGCATGCTTATGGATAATTTATTGTATTTACAGTTATCTACATGGTATTTTGTCAAGATAATTAGCTAAAATAAAAGAATAATGAGTGATGAATGAGTATTCATCAATATAAGACACCCCCCTATACTTAGCTCGAACAATGTCCTCAGAGTGATCAGAGAGCGATGAATAAGACATAACTCGTGTTGAGTATTGGAAAGTGAAAAGAAAGGCTATACTACAACGGTGAATGAAAGAATAAAATCAATAAAAGTCGGTGAATCCCCATATACTTAGGATCAAATAATCCTAAGTATAGCAGTCTGTACACAAAGGGAAAACTGAGGGTTAGAATGTACAGGGTCTACCTCCCCTATACTTAGGGTGAAAGATCCCTAAGTATAGGCAACAAAACAGAGGTAAAAAGAATCAAAAGAATACTCAAAAATCTGAGACCCACCCTATACTTAGGGCAAAGTGCACCCTAAGTATAGCATAATCAAAGGATAAAGATAGGGTAAAGTGCACCCTAAGTATAGCATAATCTGAGACCCCACCCTATACTTTATCTCCACAGGTAACTGGCATGGCTTGACATAAACGAGACGAAAGGGAGACGTACCTAAAGGTGTCTTGAAGGAAGTCCGATGTGCCTACAAGACCGAGTCCAAAAGCTGTGACCACTACTTTCGATCTGGGCAGACGACCTTCTGGAATATCGTCCTGATCTCCCTATTCAATACTTCAGGAAGACCATTGGTCTGAGAGTGATATGAAGTAGCTACTTGATGTCTATGATGAACTCGTTAGCAACGGCCTTTACCTTGTCCTTGATAAAATGAGACCCCCCCTTAAGATATAAAAACTCTAGGCACCCCGAACTGTGAAATGATATTCTTCCTCAAAAATGGCAAACAGTCTTAGCATCTACGGTTCGGGTGGGAATGGCCTCAACCCAATGATTCACATAATCAACAACAAACAGAATGTACTCGAATCACTGACTCTTAGGGAATGGACCCATGAAATCGATGCATCATGCATCAAAAACCTCACAGAAGTGAATGGGCTACCTCAGCATCATATCACATTGTCCACAAGTGCCCATCCTCTGACAATCAGTACACCTCTTCATGAATTCATCAGAATCCTTGAAGAGGGTAGGCCACCATAGGTCAGATTGGAGCACTTTCTGTGTTGTTCTCCTCCCAGAATGATGTCCTCCTGCCTCAAGCTTGTGGCAGTATGTGAGGACGCTATGGTGCTCCTCCTGATGAATGCATCGCCGCCAGACGATATCCCCTCCTTCATGATAAAGGATGGGATCCTCCCAATGGTATGACTTGGCCTTCGCAAGGAAGGTCTTAAGTCGTTGTATGGGCCAATGTTGTAGAACTTTCTTGGCGACAAGGTGGTTCACAATGTCGGCATACCATAGGAGCGAGGCGATAGCAACGATCACCTCATCTGAGAAGGTCTCTGTAATTGGCTCTATCTGCTCAGATTCCTCAAGATTTTCCAATTGGAAGAGATGATCCACCACCACATTCTTGACTCGAGGCTTATCCTTAATCTCAATATCAAACTCCTGGAGAAGAAGGATCCATCTAGTCAATCTCTCTTTGGCATCCTTCTTTGCCATGAGGTACCTGATGGCGGTAGGATCCGTGTAAATAGTCACTCTGGATCCAAGAATATACTATCTGAATTTGTTCAAGGCAAAAACTACGGCTAGCATCTTCTTCTCTGTGACAGTATAGTTCCACTGGGAGGCATCTAATGTACGACTAGTGTAGTGAATGGCATAAGGTAAACCATCCCTCCTCTGTCCTAGCACAACCCCTATGGCAAAATCAGAAGCGCCGGTCATGATCTCGAATAGGAGAGACCAATCAGGCGACTGAAGGATAGGAACCTCAATAACTAGATTCTTGGGAGTCTCGAATGACGTAAGACACTTATCATCTACAATGAAGGTATCTTTCGTTAGCAGATCAGTAAGCGATCGGGCAATCCTGTTGAAATCTTGAATAAAAAGTCGGTAGAAACCGACATGCCCCAGAAAAGACCGCAACTGCCATAAGTTGGATGGTGGATTGAGTTTCCTAATGATATCCACCTTAGCTGGATCAACCTTCATGCCCCTATTGGAGATGATATGACCAAGCACCGTCTCTTGAGTCACCATGAAGTGACTCTTCTCCTAAGATAAAACAAGATGGATCTCGATACAGCGTTGAAGTACACGATCTAGGCAGTCAAGACAAACATCAAACCCATTGCCATAGACCGAGAAATCATCCATGAAAACCTCTAAGAAATCACCCACCATGTCCGAGAAGATGGACAACATGCACCTTTGGAATGTCGTTGGGGCGTTACATAGACTAAAGAGCATCCGTCTAAAAGCATAAGTCCCAAACGGACAGGTGAATGTTGTTTTATCCTGGTCTTCAGGCGCTATGGCCACCTGATTATAGCCGGAGTATCCGTCAAGAAAGCAGTAATGACTCTTTCCGTCTATACTCTTAATAATCCGATCAATAAAAGACGACGGGAAATGATCCTTCTTAGTGGTCGGATTCAATCGACTGTAGTCCACATAGACCCTCCAAGAAGTGGGTACCCGGGTAGCAATCTCCTCTCCAGAATCACTCACAACTGTAGTGATGCCCATCTTCTTGGGCACCACATGCAATGGACTAGCCCACTTGGAGTCAGAGATGGGGTAGATAAAATCGACGCTCCACCATGTGGATATCTCTTTTATGACCACTTCTCGAAGACTCAGGTTCAGTCGTCGCTGAAACTCACATGATGGCTTAGCGTCCTCTTCGAGATAGATATGGTGGGAGAACAGGACCGGACTTATCCCCTGGAGATCAGCTACGCTCCATCCTATCGCCTTGCAGTTCCTTTCAAGAACCTCCATCAAACGAGATTCTTTCTCTCCAGTCAAATCTGCTGAGATAATGACTGGGTACATCTCATGCTCACCTGCAAGGAATCTATACTTCAGCGACTGCGGCAAAGGCTTCAACTCTGGGCAACTGAGAGCTGGAAAATTTGGCTTCTTGAATGTATGTGTGAAAGCAACCAGATCTGAATGTGAGAACTTTCGCTGATCGTGAAAATCTGGTGAAGATGACCCTGCTGGTTTGTCTGCAATCAGCGTTGGCTCGGTCTCCACCGTAGTTGTCAGCTCTGTGGGAATCAGACAAGGCAATAGCTAATCAAACTCGACCCAATCTATGTCCGAATCCGAGGGATCAGAATAATAATCACAAGAAACATAATCCGCTTCGCTCTCTTGAACGTGGTCGTCAGCCTCAAATGTGTCCTCGGCTAAGAGTGTGCTCTCCAACTCTCATCTGCTGGAAGCTGTGGATCTGTAGTGTCTGAAGGTGAGACAAGATCTCGTGAAACTGGGTCAGACAGCTTTATCATATGTGAACACAAAATCACACTCCTGGTGGACGTCTCGCTCTATCATCTGCTCTGCATCGCTGAAATGCTCTGAGGAAGCTGAATCTCGCACTCTGGTATCATCGATCGTCTCTATTTGTACACTCTCGCCTTCGATGCGAAAGTATACCTTCCCACTATCATGATCGGACACCGCCTTGGTTGTGGCCAAGAATGGACGTCCAAGTATTATGGGGGTATCTGTCACAGATTCAGGGATCTCCATGTCCAAAACAATGAAATCCACAGGGAATTTCAGGCCCTGAATTGTCACGATCACATACGTCAACAACCCCTTCGACCTCTTGATAGATCTATCAACAAACTGAAGGACTGTCATGTTCTGTCGAAGAGGGCCAAACTCGAATCGGTCGAGTAAGGCTGCTGGAAGGAGGTTGATAAAAGAGTCGTTGTCTAATAGAGTCTGATCAAACCACTACTCATGAATGTGGCATCTGACATAAGGTGCTCTTGCATCCGGCCTCTTAGTTGGCAAACAGTTATGAATCGCGAAGCATGTAGCATGAGTGAGCATATGGATCTCGGCATTATGGTTCCTTCTCTTCCTACGGATGGTAGTCTTCTCTCTCAAATTTTTCTGGAAGAGAGGGATGTGCTCAAGTGCTTCTTGTAGAGTCAACTGAATCTGAAATATGTCTATCATCTGTTGGCTGAACTCTAACTGCTGGGTCTTTTTGGATTTTCTTTTTTATTCCCCTTTGCCAAGCGGAGTGCTTGAGGAAAGGGGATGGATGGTCCCTCCTTAGATAGAGGGCTAGAAATAGGTTCCTGTGCTTGTAAGGGACTGGAGTGAAGGATATGGTAAGACCCTTAAGCGCATTACGAAAGTGTAAGGATCGCATCATATGAGATCAGGAGCGACTAGTCGTACTAGTTTCTCGAGGCTGTGGAAATTAAAAAAATTTTCATGCGATGAAACAACATGATCCAAGAACACTTCTCGGATCGTTTCATCTAAACCACAAACAAGTATTAGGATTATCTCTTTGATAAGCCTCCCGCTACCCTTGTTAATTTAAAGATAGATCTAAAGATGAGGAATCCAGGAAAATTATCAGACTTTAATTTTGATGTGAAATGAACTTATTAAAAATAAATTAAGGAAATCACCAAATAAATTATTTAGGCCTCGAAATGTGTGCAAATGAGATGAAATTTTTATGCAAGGTGAAGCTAATTGTCCTAGATCTAATGTGATTTTTTTGGGAATTTTTGGAGTCACAGAGAAATTACTACTAATTAAAAGGTTAAATTGGGCCAAATATGACACAAATGAACCAATTAATTAATTAAAATTCCATTGATATCACAAAAATATGACACGTGTCACATAAGATAAAGGACAAGTTAAACTACAACATGCAATTTTTGGAATTTAAAAATGATGAAATATAGACACCTAAATATGCGTGCAAAGAAAGGGTATAACTGCAATACATGAATTAAAAATTTCTCAACATAAAATATGCTGATAGGGACCTTTATGCAATTACCTAGAATGCAGGGGGTGGAATGCAAATTCTCTGCAGACACACGTGTTCCTCACGTGGGTACGCTTTGCAGGGACTGAACTGTAATTTTAGAAACCTTCAGGGGCCTCAGTGCAATTTACCCAGGCCGCACGTGCTCCTCACGTGGGGTGCCCTAGGCTCGGTGGACGTTGGAGGCTCGGAGCTAGGCTCGGCTGCTTTGGAGGTTAGGGTGGGAGGGTCGGAGAAGCTTCGGGTGATCCGAGCCTAGAGGTCGGGGAAGAGGCTCGGATCGGGATACGTGGCACGATCTGGACCGTGGATCAAGTGACGATCCAACGGTCAATGGATGCTGAGGCGTGGCGCGTCTGGATCCGTCAGATCATCGATTGATCCAACGGTGGTGGTCTCGCTCCTGCTGATGGCGACGTGGATGACGAGTGACTGTTGGATCTAGATTGATCCAACAGCACCTGGAGCGCGATGAAGCGGTGACGTGGCTGATCTATCGCCGCTGGATCGTGATAAATCCAACGGCTCTCTGCTGCTCCAGTGCTTGGCGACGTGGCTCGAGGGGGACTGTTCGATCAAAGAGAGATCCAACGACCTTGGGCTGCTCTGGATGATGGCGACGTGGCGTAACTCTGACCGTTCGATCAAGATGATCGAACGGCTGTGGGATGTCGTCCTCAACGGCCCTCCGCCTCCTGCGGAGGAGAAGGCGGGGCTCCAGCGTAGCTGGGCTTGCTCCGCCCTGTCCTCCAGGTGTCGATGAAGCTCGCTGGAGGCTCTGGAGAAGCTCGGAAGATGCGTCGAACCTTCGGGGAGTCTCCGTGGTCTCAGGAGTGGTGGAGAAGCTCTGGGGCACGGTGGCGAAGGAGCTCGAAGGGAGCTCCGACGAGCTTCCGACCAGTGAAATGGATGTACCTGCAAGGGGTTAGAGGATATAGCCGAAGCGTGTGTGTGCTCGTGGAGTTGTGCTGGGAGTGAGATGCGAGGCCTATGGCGGAGCGAGGGTGGTCCGGTGATCGGGCTCCGCCCAGGTGGCGGAGCTGGCATCGAGCGAAGGTGGGGTACGGTGTTTGAGGGAAATAAGGGAAGCGCGAAGATCGGAGCTCCGTCGCGGAGCTCGGCGTGATGATGGTGGAGTGAGAAGACGATTATGGAAGGCGAATTAAATCGGAGAAAAATAAAGAAAAATTAAGAAGGAGATCAGAGAGAAGGTGGAGGTGGCTACCTGGGATCAGAAGCTCCGACGAAGCTTCTAGGTCCTCGCTAAAGGGGTCGGTAGAGTCCCGAGCTCGTGTAGCACCTTGGAGGAGCTGCGAAACGGCGGAGTTGGTCGTAGATCTCGTCGGAGAAGACACCCCTTCTTCGCTCAATGATTCGTCTAATCGTTGTCACCAATTGGAAGGTCGGAGCTCAGGGAAGCTCTCTGGAATGGCGGATGGGCGTGACAGTGGCCGGAGGGCGAGGATTTATAGGGTGAAGTTGATGGCCGGAGTCGCTGGAAGGTGGAGTTCATGGAGGTTGTGGGGCGACTCTAGTGGGAGTTGTGGTGAGTGAGGGAGCTGGCGAGGATGAGGGGAGAGTGGTGATGATCGTGGTGGTGTTGGTGATCGGAGAGGGTGGCTGAGGTGGAGACGAAAATAGAAAGGGGGCGAGGGGTCGGCGCAGTGGAGATCGTGAGAGAGAGGGAGTCTGGAGGTAGGAGACAAAGTCTAGGCCGTTGGATCTTGCGATCCAACGGTAGAGAAAAAATCGCTCAGGAACGACTTGGATTAGATCTTAGGTGAAGCGATCGAGGGTGCTGATTGTGCCACGTGTCGCATTAAAGACGAAGCGTGAGCGAGCGGCTTGGACGTACTCTGAGGTTGCTTGATCAGATGGTGTATGAAGCGCCACGTGTTGCCTTATCGATGAGGCGCGAGCGGACGGTGCGATGCGATTAGGGCTTCGATCAGGTGGTTGGTATTATAGCGCTAGTGGATGGTGTAGATCGAAGGGCCATAGGCGAGATCTGAAGGCGCAAGTGCTACCACGTGGCGTGAGGTGGGGCAGGCGCTAGCGGACGGATGAGATCAGAGGCAAGGATGGATCGGATGGCTGAAAAGAAATGCGCACGTGGAGAAGGCAGGGTTGTTGGATCAGAAGGAGATCCAACGGGTGAGGACGCGGGTGGCTAAGGCAAGGGGAGCGGGCCGCGTGGTGCAATCAGAGGGCGCCATGTGGCCAGCTGTGAGTGGCTAAGAGGAGAAATGAGTTTAGAGAGGGAAGGAGGCCGAACTTGGAAATACTCAAAACATGAAAGTTGTAGATCTTGATGAGATCTACATGTTTCATGTTGACCAAAGACGGAGATGAGGTCAAATATGATACAAAAATACAGGAATACAAATATACACATATATAGTATACATAGAGGCCCAAAAACCCAACTTCTTCCTACGAGCTCCAAATTGGATGAAATTAGTCTCATTTTAAAGGTCTTTGAATGTGTATTCATCTGAAAGTGAGTATACCTATTTTGGAGTTTGTATAAGAGAACTATGGGCTTTTTATGGTCCAGGGTTCTATGGCTTTAGTGGATATTTTACAAAGGAGATCTCTGACTTTATAGGTGTATATTTTACAAGTGATCTTGGCTTCTTATTTAATGCAACTATGAGTGCTAAAATGCATGTATTATGAATGCATGTATGAATGCTAATTGTGCAAGATAAAGGGAAATATGCTGTTATTTACTCGGGAACAAGCCTCTATTTTCAACTTTTAGAGTGATGAATCACATATTCATCAACCCCCTATACTTAAACCTTGCTAGTCCCCGAGCAATTAAATGAAATGCAAGAGTGAAATGATTTTGGGTTCCATACCAAGGTCATGAACAAAAGTTGAAAATGGAGCTTGACTCGACCTTTGGATTAATTGTGTGGCAGAACCTTATTGGGGTCTGAATTTAAGACCTAACAGACTTAAAGTTCCACAAGTCTTCTATTCAAGACGCCTCAACAGTCAGGTCAGAACAAATCCTCAAACGTAAATTTCTGATGACTATGATTCTTACATGTACTGTGTAAGTGAAATGTAACTCTTCACATCAGAAATGGCTCAGAACCAGCCTCCTCTAACAAGGTAACTCAATAACCCGGTCCAGTAACTCTTTCCTCAAGGAGCGGGGTATTCCCTTCTAAGTTCAAGTGCGACCAGCTCAAGAGGAGGGGTGGAGAAAAGAATGGATGGTAGCCAGTGTAGCTACCTATCCCGGGATGCCTGACCAGTGTAGCCAAGTCATCCAGCTGCAGACTTCTTGCTAATATACATACTCCGACAGGTATTTTATTTTCACTTGGACCTGTCTGATTTTTTTGGAGTTTTTTTCTTTTTTTTCTTTTTTTTAACTATATACAAGGTGCAGCATGTACATCAGGAGTTTTTCCTCTTGAGCCAGTAGACTATCCCTCTTTTGAAGCATTATTGCAACCCACAGCATCCTGCCCTCAGATGTCAACATCACTAGACTAGATTGAGATGCACTACCCTCCCTAGAGGAGGGCGGATGTTTCCACCCGTGTGCTACTAAAGGATTCTACCTCCTCATCACCTCATCAATGAAGAGCTACGTGCATGGTGCTTGTCCAAGTTAGGTCATTATCTAAAAGAATCATGCGTGTGCACGAGATATTCTACTTAGACTAATCAAGATGACAAGTGAACATAGACTTGTGGACTGAAAGAATTAAGTCATTCGACCTGAAAAATCTTAACTCCAGCTCCTATAAGGTTCCTCTGAAATTAGGTGGATTAAGGTTGAATCAAGTCCATCCTTAATATCTACTCATAACTAGGTTCAGAACCCACTAGCTTTTCACTTTGCATATGCAAGATATGCTGATGAGATGTGGATGACATGCTATGTAAATGAATGAAAATGCAGGAATCTTTTTTTATGCAGAGATGATATGCAAGATTAAATAAGAAGCCTCTTTTTTTGTTTTTTTTGTTTTTTCAAAACTTTGGTATACCTCCTATGTTACAACAATTTACAAGAGTTTATAAGTATTGTACAAATTATACAAGTGTTCATGAATTTTACAAGAACTTTTTTTTATTTTTTTACAAAAGTTTTACAAGTATTATACAACAAGTATACAAAAAAATTCAATTTTTACCCACCCGTAATTATTGCAAAATATATACAAAAAGTACGCGAAAATACACGAAAGTACGAGCTATGGGTAAAGTATATATGCAATATATACACGCCCCCCTATACTTAGCGTGTGCTATGTCCTCAGAGCATGAAAAGAGAGGAAAAAGACATAGCTCGTGCTAAGCATAGGAGAGCTAAAATAACAAAATGTATAGAAGTCGCTCCTCCCCCCTATACTTAGGCTATGGCAGCCTAAGTGTAGAAGAAGATAAAAAATGAGGTGGACGAGGGCAAGAGGGGAAATGGATGAGTATATACATGGTGGGCATCGGTCCCCCCTATACTTAGGCTCTGGTCAGCCTAAGTATAAGACAGGAGTGAGTGTGAGAACCGATGAGATCTAGAGAATGTATAGTGAATAGTGAATAGACTCGGCTCACTCTCCTCCCTATACTTTGGATCTGGTTATCTTAAGTATAGTCATGAGATGATATGGAACCGGAGCGAGTGATTCGAATCACTGAGGAGGACGGAGAGAAAGTATATACAAGAAAGAGTGAGAATATACAAGGATTAAGAAGGTTTGTGATGAACCTTCTTGCGGGCGCGAGGAGGTGGATAATATACATATGTGTCGCTGTCAGAATCATCCTCAGATGAATAATAGTGAGGTGTAGGGATCGTCCAACGAGGGTCGACACACGGCTGCTTGCTTAGATACGGCTTAAGAACAGCCGAACTGAGCTCACTCATATAAATCACCTTGCCCGGACCCGATGAGGATTCCTCTGAAACTTCCTTCTCCGGAATGTTGAAGGAAATTTTCTTAGTCGGTTTTCTAGAACCTGAATCATTAAGAGGGTGATGAGAGCGATGCACCTTGAGAGGTTCGGGGGAACACCTCGAGGAATCAATTCTCGACTTCCTCTCACTAAATAGCCGACTAGAAGAAGGAGCAACCGTGTTTTTATGTGGAGTCAATTTAGTCTTGGTTGTTTCCTTTAAAGGTTCAGGGTGTGGTGTGGTGCTGACTATGGGTTCCTCATCAGATGAGTCACCATATAGATTGGAATATTCCTGAAGGGTCAGCACGCGTCTAGAGAAGGTGCCAGTGATCTCAGTTGGCTTGACATTATTTGGCTCTTGTGTCGGATCATCAAAATGGTCAAGACAATCAGAGAAAATCATGTCCGACTCAATGTCAGCTTCTGGTCGTGAGTCCTCCTTAGAAGCTGTCACGGTGGTGGTGCAAGCAGTTGATGAAGTGGATGTGTGGGGAGTCTCTGAACCTATAATCGTCCGGACAATCGGTCTCTCAAGTGTAGTAGAGAGGTGGGACTCATCTACCTCTTGATGGTCACGACTGTCAGTGGATGTGCGGGTTACCTTAGAGTAAAGATTATCAAAGAATGGATGTGGTCGGAGTGCTCCCAATGATGAAAAATAAATCTCCCGAGTCTCATAATCTTTAGTCGCCTTAGCTGAGGCTAAGAACGGCTTCCCGAGAATAATCGGAGACTGGGTAAACTCTCCTCGATGCTCGATGTCAATGATCGTGAAGTCCACCTGGAGTAGAGCACCTTGGAAAGTAACAATGACTGAAATGTTTCCTCTCAACCGTTTGATGGATCGATCAGCCAGCTGAACGATCTCTCTCAATTTCCTAAGTGGTCTGAGTTTGAGCTTGTCAAACACAGAGGTCGGGAGGATATTTATCGGTGAGTCATCATCGATTCTTGCATGGTTAAAGATGGTGTCTTTGATTTCACACTCAACTCGGGGTAACCGCTTCACTATGTGGCTTTTGGTCTTTCTCCCTATCACCAAGGAGGTGGCCATAGACACTATGTGTCTTTCAGTCCTTGTCCTCTTATTGCCCGACCTCCCTGGCATCAATTTACTTCTCACAAATCGTTTGAGGTCGGGGAAGTGATCTATGGCCTTTATTAAGGGAAGTTTGAAAATCAATTCTTCATCGAGTGCTTCCCTTAGGGTAGGATCCAACTTTTTTTAAATCATTTTCATTTTCAATTTTTATGTGAGTTTTTGGTTTTTCAATTTTTTTGGTATTTTTGGTGGATGCATGATCAGACTCTGGATTGGAGGGTAAGTGGTTAGTGGAAGAGGGAGGTAGAATGGACTCCAGCTGTACAAAAGGTGTGGGTTCCCTAATGCTTGCTTGGTTTTCAACATCAGATCTGCTTACTTCCTTTTCCACTATCATTCCCAAGCTGGAAGAAATTGAGTGCAATATGTCCATGACATCTCTCAACTCGTTACCAAATGATTCATTTTTCTTAATAAGTCTAGAGATGTCATCCTCCACAAAATTCTCATGATAAATCATGGGAGAGTGTTGCTCAATAGGAGGATACTGCTGAGACGTTAGGGTCTCATACTCAACATACCTAGACTCTGGCATGTAATGCTGGGTCGAGTATGGACCATCTGAATGGCAAACATTAGTCGGAGTCTCATATAATGGAGTCAATGAACGGGGGGCTGGTAAGTCTAGCTCATGAGTCTAATCTAGTGAATGTATAGGCTCTCCGAATGAAGGCTGGTTAATGGAAGCTTGATCACTAAGGTCAATCAAGTCAGGGAAATCATGATGTTCAGGCCTCTCCATTCGGGTTGTTCAATCGACCAAGTTATTCCCTATGGTCAAGTCGGGATGTGTATATGTAAATTGTTGTATGGTCCCTACTTGAGGTGAGAATGAAGTATGTGGGGGCATATAGTTTTGCCAATCATTTGTCTCAGCAGTGGCTTGCTCTTCATTTGATTCTTTGATTCCTGCAAGCTCTCAAGAATACGGACAGTCGGCCCAAGATGGAAGTGGATCCGGAGTGTTAGAATATGGAGTAGGTGAGAAATGCGAAGAAATGGAGAAGTCAGTCGAAGTTCTGACTTCATAATCGGATTGAGGTGGAGCCAACCACGGGTAAGGGTCTCCCGTGGATGGCGGAGGATATATGGAAGAATGAGAAGGCAAAGATGAACAGTATATGGTCGAGGAGGATTGACCAGAGGTCACAGGGTATGGGGACCAATATCCCGACATCTTGAAGAGTAAGCAGGTTGAAGTAGAAAATGTGCAATTACACAGGATAACACACAGTCAGACACAAAAACAAACGCAAGAGCAAATCCCGAGTTCACACTCAACACGGTGAAGGACCCGAAACCGAGTCTGATTAATCTGGTTGATTTTAAGTGTGAGTTTATCAGACAAGAGAGCAGAGGTTACGCGGCCTATAGGGAAGTCGGCTCAAAGCCGGATGCGTCTTCCATGTTTAACATGTCGCCTAAGATATCGCCGGTCCTTCCTTTCTTCGCTCATATCCCAAGTTGATGGATTCAAAGACCTGTCCCTATCTACCTGCAAGCAGGCAGAGGCTGACAAGGCTGGAACTTCACCCTAGGGGTTACTGGCAACTTGTCGTGAAGTACCGCAATTTCGCCCCTATCTACCTGAGACAGGCAGAGGCTACTTGGTACTAGTCAGTGAACCTTAATAAATTCAACTTGTGATATTTGCTAGGATTAGTCGGAAAGTGATATGGAAGGCAGGGATTTGGGCTCTGCCTTAAGGTGTTCACACACACTCAAGTACCCTCACTCAACCTAAAAACAAGGTCGGGGATTAGTCTCCCGCAAACAGATTTTCCAATTTTATTGAACTTTTTTTGGTCAATAATGTTAGCAGTCCCGGTTTTAAGTTTAGTTCTCACATGTTAGTTCAACCACACAGCACGCCTATCGTTCAGTCCCAATTTCCATTTAAATTAAGTGTGAAAAACAGAGGGGGAAATCGAGAAAAGCTGATGCACGAAAAACGATGATGCGTATGCTGAGTTAAGAAGACTTACAGTGGTCCCTTCGCTTTTATGCAGGATGCAAAACAGAATTGAAAACTTTATACTACATGCATATGCAAGCGACAAAATCCGCTCCTAGACAAGCAATTCTATTAGCGAGTGAAGCACAGGTTGATTTGACTAGTTCTGCGGTCTAAGTGCGTCTTTTACGTGGTTGTGTGGTCCTAAAAATTACAAGCACAAGCAAACCCTAGATTGGCTCGAGGAGCCGCTAGTGCAAGCCTAATTTACCATTCAAACTACACAGCACATGAGGACACGGTTTTACTATCTTTACACACAAGAGAACCCAAACGGGAACCGCTGGAAATGATGCGAAAAAATAAAGAAAAATAAAAATACAACTTCTCTCAAATCACTCAAAAAATTAAGATGTCGATTCCTCGAAGCATCTTCGACTCCTCGCGTTCCTCGCACAGAAATAAATTGAGATCAGAGAATGACACAAAAAAATGCAAAAATTAAAAGACAGAAAATATTCACAGGAAAACCGGGGGGTCAGACTACCCGGGGAGAGAAAATCAAACACTCAGAAATTACTGCAAATTAACCTAAGCTGTGCCTCCCCGGCAACGGTGCCATTTTGATAATCCTCCCGCTACCCTTGTTAATTTAGGCAAATTAATGTCCAAATTAATTACCAATGTTCGTTGCAGTCGGATAACGAGAGCGAATCAAAAACCACTTTCAATTTTTGTTTTACAACTTAATTTTGAGTGGCAACTTTTTTTACTTGGGAGTCCAAGGTCGAACTCAGGGAGGCAGTTGTCTCCTTAGGTGAACTTTTAGCAAATTTCCAGTGTTCGATTTTCGGGGAATAATATTTTTGGTCTTTTGGTTTTTGATGCGAGACACATGCAAAAATCAGGCCAGTTTTAAAGTTAAATCAGATAAGGGTTCAAATGAAGTCCAAAAATAATGAAAATTGGTCAGATGATGAAATATGATGTAATTAAGCTACCCTGATTTTTTTGGAATTTTCTGACACTAAATGAATTAACTGTGAATTAAAAATGAATGCATGGTGATTTTGACTAATTTAATTTTAATAAATATCAAATCACAATATTTTTGGGAATAAAAATTATCCTAGATAGATCTAAAGATGAGGAATCCAGAAAAATTATCAGACTTTAATTTTGATGTGAAATGAACTTATTAAAAATAAATTAAGGAGATCACCAAATAAATTATTTAGGCCTCGAAATGCATGCAAATGAGATGAAATTTTTATGCAAGGTGAAGCTAACTATCCTAGATCTAATGTGATTTTTTGGGAATTTTTGGAGTCACAGAGAAATTACTACTAATTAAAAGTTTAAATTGGGCAAAATATGACACAAATGAACCAATTAATTAATTAAAAATTCCACTGATATCGCAAAAATATGACACGTGTCACATAAGATAAAGGACAAGTTAAACTACAACATGCAATTTTTGGAATTTAAAAATGATGAAATATGGACACCTAAATATGTGTACAAAGACAGGGGTATAACTGCAATACATGAATTAAAAATTGCTCAAAATAAAATATGGTGACAGGGACCTTTATGCAATTACCTAGAATACAGGGGGTGGAATGCAAATTCTCCACAGACACACATGCTCCTCACGTAGGTACGCTTCGCAGGGACTGAATTGTAATTTTGGAAACCTTCAGGGGCCTTAATGCAATTTGCCCAGGCCGCGTGTGCTCCTCATGTGGGGTGCCCTAGGCTCGGTGGATGTCGGAGGCTCGGAGCTAGGCTCGGCTGCTCTGGAGGTTCGGGTGGAGGGTCGAAGAAGCTTCGGGTGATCCGAGCCTAGAGGTCAGGGAAGAGGCTCGGATCGGGCTACATGGCACGATCTGGACCGTGGATCAAGTGGCGATCCAACGGTCAATGGATGCTGAGGCGTGACGCATCTGGATCCGTCAGATCATCGATTGGTCCAACAGTAGTGGTCTCGCTCCTGTTGATGGCGACGTGGACGACGAGTGATCGTTGGATCTAGATTGATCCAACGGCACCTGGAGCGCGATGAAGCGGTGACGTGGCTGATCTATCACCGCTGGATCATGATAAATCCAACAGCTCTCTGCTGCTCTGGCGCTTGGCAACGTGGCTCGAGGGGGACCGTTCGATCATAGAGAGATCCAACGGCCTTGGGCTGCTCCGGATGATGGCTACGTGGCTTAACTGTGACCGTTTGATCAAGATGATCGAACGGATGTGGGATGTCGTCCCCAATGGCCCTCCGCCTCCTGCGGAGGAGAAGGCGGGGCTCCAGCGTAGCTGGGCTTGCTCTGCACTGTCCTCCAGGTGTCGATGAAGCTCGCCGGAGGCTCTGGAGAAGCTCGGAAGATGCAACGAACCTTCGGGGAGTCTCCGGTGGTCTCAGGAGTGGTGGAGAAGCTCTGGGGCACGGTGGCGAAGGAGCTCGAAGGGAGCTCCAATGAGCTTCCGACCAGTGAAATGGATGTACCTGCAAGGGGTTAGAGGATATAGCCGAAGCGTGTGCATGCTCGTGGAGTTGTGTTGGGAGTGAGATGCGAGGCCTATGGCGGAGCGAGGGTGGTCCGGTGATCGGGCTCCGCCCAGGTGGCGGAGCTGGCGTCGAGCGAAGGTGGGGTGCAGTGTTTGAGGGAAATAAGGGAAGTGTGAAGATCGGAGCTCCGTCGCGGACCTCGGCGTGATGATGGTGGAGTGAGAAGACGATGATGGAAGGCGAATTAAATTGGAGAAAAATAAAGAAAAATTAAGAAGGAGATCAGAGAGAAGGTGGAGGTGGCTACCTGGGGTCAGAAGCTCCGTTGAAGCTTCTAGGTCCTCGCTCAAGGGGTCGGTAGAGTCCCGAGCTCGTGCAGCACCTTGGAGGAGCTGCGACACGGCGGAGTTGGCCGTGGATCTCGCCGGAGAAGACACCCCTTCTTCGCTCAATGATTCGTCTAATCGTTGTCACCAATTGGAAGGTCGGAGCTCAGGGAAGGTCTCTGGAATAGCAGATGGGCGTGACAGTGGTCGGAGGGCGAGGATTTATAGGGTGAAGTTGATGGCCGGAGTCGCTGGAAGGTGGAGTTCGTGGAGGTTGTAGGGCGACTCTGGTGGGAGTTGTGGTGAGTGAGGGAGCTGGCGAGGATGAGGGGAGAGTGGTGATGATCGTGGTGGCGTTGGTGATCGGAGAGGGTGGCTGAGGTGGAGACGAAAATAGAAAGGGGCGAGGGATCGGCGCAGTGGAGATCGTGGGAGAGAGGGAGTCTGGATGTAGGAGACGAAGTCTAGGCCGTTGGATCTTGCGATCCAACGGCAGAGAAAAGATCGCTCAGGACCGGCTTGGATTAGATCTTAGGTGAAGCGATCGAGGGTGTTGATTGCGCCATGTGTCGCATTAAATACGAAGCGCGAGCGAGCGGCTTGGATGTACTCTGAGGTTGCTCGATCAGATGGTGTATGAAGCGCCACGTATTGCCTTGTCGATGAGGCGCGAGCAGACGGTGTAGATCGAAGGGCCATAGGCGAGATCTGAAGGTGCAAGTGCTGCCACGTGGCGTGAGGTGGGGCAGGCGCTAGCGGACGGATGAGATCAGAGGCAAGGATGGATCGGCTGGCTGAAAAGAAATGCGCACATGGAGAAGGCAGGGTCGTTGGATCAGAAGGAGATCCAACGGCTGAGGACGCGGGCGGCTAAGGCAAGGGGAGCGGGTCGCGTGGCGCAATCAGAGGGCGCCACGTGGCCAGTTGTGAGTGGCTGAGAGGAGAAATGAGTTTAGAGAGGGAAGGAGGCTGAATTTGGAAAAACTCGAAACATGAAAGTTGTAGATCTTGATGAGATCTACCGGACTGACGACTGGAAGTGGGAAAGCAGGAAGTTTCATGTTGACCAAAGATGCAGATGAGGTCAAATATGATACAAAAATACAAGAATACAAATATACACATATATAGTATACATAGAGGCCCAAAAACCCAACTTCTTCCTACGAGCTCCAAATTGGATGAAATTAGTCTCATTTTAAAGGTCTTTGAATGTGTATTCATCTGAAAGTGAGTAGACCTATTTTGGAGTTTGTATAAGAGAACTACGGGCTTTTTATGGTCCAGGGGTTCTAGGGCTTTAGTGGATATTTTACAAAGGAGATCTCTGACTTTATAGGTGTATATTTTACAAGTGATCTTGGCTTCTTATTTAATGCAACTATGAGTGCTAAAATGCATATATTATGAATGCATGTATGAATGCTAATTGTGCAAGATAAAGGGAAATATGCTGCGATTTACTCGGGAACAAGCCTCTATTTTCAACTTTTAGAGTGATGAATCACAGATTCATCACTCTTGAAGCGTGGTTGCAATCGAGTCTCTAAACGAAGAGACCTCCTGTCTCAAGTCCGATCTGACGGAGGAGACGCTTACGAGCGCGTTGATGAAACGCGTTCTCCTCACAATCCATGTTGATGATCCAAAAGGTGAATCCCCTGATCTCTACACACGAGATCCGACATCTTCTTCACGAGCGAGGCACACCGAAGGAGATGGTGATCCACGAGCAATCAGTCCGGCAGCATAACAGCGATGCTGCGACGATGGAGACTCTCTCTAGGGCATCCATGGTGGACGGCCATATGAGAGAGAGAGAGGGGGCATGTAGAGAATAAAGAGACAGAGAGAGCCTTATGTTCTCATTGTGTAAAGAAGAGCAAGGTGCCTCTCCTTTTATAATATTTTGAGATCCATGGATCTCAATCCATGGACAACACAAATCCTATGGCTCACATTGATTTGTGTTTCTTTTAATGGCTAAGATTTTGTTGGTAAAAACTAACAACAATTAATTTAATTTAGATTAAATATGTACTGATAAATCAATGTGATTTAATCCCAAACTAAATCAATCAAACATGGAGATTTATGGAATGAAGATTGCCTCCTTCCATAATATGGGATTTGGTGGCAATCTCATGTAATCTCATGAGATCTCATGAGATTACATTATTCTATGGAAATCTCCAAGATTTACAACAACACTTGTTGTAAATTATTCTACAAAAATAATTCATAATTATTTTGTGAATATTGCAATCTTGCCATTGGAAAATTGTGAATCACATTCACAATACAAAATAAAATGTGAATTACATTTTCAATTAATTGTCCAATATGAATCCAATTCACATCAACATTTAATTAACAAATGTAAATTACAAATTGCTCTCTCTTATATATTATAAATCACATTTTTAATATATATGATTAATATGGATAGTGCTATCCACATTATTCATATCCATGATAATTAAATCACATTTAATCATCTTGGATCTCTATTCTCATGTGCCTAAATAATGTGAATCACATTCACATTATTTACAGCTTTGATAATTAAATCACATTTAATTATCTAAGATAACTCTCTTTATAATATGAATCAAATTCATATTATTCATGATAATTAAATGATATTTAATTATCCAAGATAACTCTCCTTATAATATGAATCAAATTCATATTGTTCATGATAAATAAATCACATTTAATTATCCATTTTCTCAATGCTCATATATTTATATCAACAATGAAATTATCATGAACTCTTTCAAGGATAATGTGCTTTCTCCATGAATAATTGGAGATAAGGACAGGGCGATCGTATTGTTCCATATATAGTGACTTGGATATTGAGGTCACATCTCAAATCCAGATCTTGCGTACCTCTCAAAGATGATTGATTAAATCAAGGTCACAAATCTAATATTCTCATTGCATCTGAATCACATTCAGATCAATGTCCAATATTTGGACCAAGATCAGATTACTTCTCTACTGAGAGGAGTCACTAAAATCCAAACCCGTTTCATCACTCCCTAGGAATTGAAGCGTCATGGTTATACAATCGTTTATGATCACATCACCCTCAGGTATTCCTAATACATGTACATCCTGCATACTAGAAGACCCATAATAAACCTGAAGTATAAGATCAATTTTACATTGTCTACTTCAGAGTTTTATAATCAAGTTTCTCATTCGATCATTGGGAGTCGGTATCGATCACATGCTTTCCAAAAGCATATATCATACCCAGGTGATGATCATATACTTTCCAAAAGTATATATCAAACCTATAAATTCAGTCAAGCTTCCAAAGCGAGATGACCGTGCACGGAATTTGATCCTTCCCAATATCTCATGAGTGAGTTCATGTCTTCCGGTCCAAAAAATGAACATGTATGATCCCTTTGATAGATCGTATCACTCATATGCCCTTGCATGCACACCAACGTGCCAGTGTATAGACCTTGATTAGGTCATCAACCTATTGGTCTGCCAAATGTACATACTCAGACATATAGTAACACATATGTCTCCGGTCAGAGGATGCGTTCCTATATCGTGACAACATATGACATAAGACTTTAGTTATCTCGAACTCGTTAAGTCAACTTTTTGACCTAACTAATCTAACACCTCTGAATCTCTATTCCTATGCAGAGGACCTGCATCAAGAGGTTGGTCAGATATCAGCCTATGTGAGAAAGGATTGCCATCTTCTATTCAGGTTGGAGATCATCTCTTAATAATCATTTGACGGTGCTCGATGAGTCCTCAATCTAATTCTTTACATATTTATCCAAGCACCAGCCTCTATGATTCAACTATTGAATCAACAGCTGTATGATCATTAAGAAGGCCATGGTACATAACCCTAATTGTACTAAGGGACCTATTATGCAAATCAGTTATTCTTCATTTTAGATCAGGGAATGATATTCGCAATAACATTTATTGCATAATGGCTCCCTGTGGGCTCGCATGTCCAACAATCTCCCACTAGTCCAAAGAGTCATTAATGGGCTAATCATTTAAACCCACACTCATGTGACAATAATAGGCTATTTAGAAAAATAGCTAGGTAAGCTGATCAGTCACTCTGTTCCCAAGAGACTATGCCAAGTCCTTTTACGGCACTCGCATATCCCCAGTAACAGTGTTCGCATCCAATGTGAATGTTGCATATTATGCAACCAATACTCAATCTTATCAGTTATAGTGTCCTTGACACTACATCTCAATAATTATTATAACCAATATTACCATAATCCTTATCAGAATACCCTTATTCCTGGAGATCTCTATCTCCTAAGGTATTCATAGATAAGACTTTTTAGATCTCCATCTATAAAGTCTTAATTTCTTGAAGATAAGACTTAGAGATCACTATCTCTAAAGTCTTGTCATCTTTGAAGATATTGTTATTACTGCAATCAAGTGTTTTATCTCCATAGTAGGACTAGTAACAGTTTACTACTCCCACTGCATGGCAGACATCTAGCTTTTGTACACATCTAGCATACGCTCGGCTTCTCATAACTGATGCATAAGGGAAGCCAATTTTTACATTCACTTCCTCATCTCTTTGAGGTGTTATCCCTTTAGATAGGTCAATACCATATCTTAAGGGAAAGAAGCTTTTCTTGGAGTTTTCCAAAAAATAGACTATGTCCAAGGTGTACCACTAATGCGACGGTTCCAATACCCTCTTTCTTTGCTTCTGAACAGCTTCAGAACTAAGATCTAAGAGATATTCTTGAGATCATATCTCAAGGTATGGAACAACCAGATTATGAAACACTTATTATTATCCTTATAGCATTCCAGATGATTAGGATATTATATACATTTAGCACGATGAACACAATGGCACTCCCACTAAACTTCACATAGTTCATCAAGATTCTATCTGAAATCATAACATTTATAATTTCATCAAATCTTATGTTCCAACTGCAAGAAGCCTATTTAAGTCTTAGATGCAGTTTCATTAGCTTGCACATCTTGATTTCCTCAACCATGAAGCCCTGGGGCTACTTCATGTGAATTACCTTAGAGAGGTATTCATAGAGGAATGTCATCTTGACACACATCTTGAAGATGTCATAGTCAAGTTGTGTAGCTAAAGTTAGCAATAATTTGATGGGTTTAAGCATGGTCACTAGAAAGCAAGTCTCATCGCAAGCGATGTCTTCTTTTTGTGCGTATCTTAAGGATACGAACCGTGCTTTGAAGGTCTCTGCCTTCTCATCAGCTTCCCTCTTTCTCTTGAAGATCCATTTACACCTTAATGGGTCGTACCCATATAGGTGGATCCTCGAGAGTCCATATACAACATTTGTATATGAAGTCTACTTTAGACTTTATTGCTAACATCCATCTTTCCATGTCATGATCTTCAGAAGCTTCATCATATGAAGATAGATCATGTCAGATTTAACCAACACATGGAATCCATCCTCAAAATCATTTGAAGAGGTATTAGTGTTTCATCTTTAATTGTCCTTTTTGTTTCCAATTTCAGGAGTATTATTATCTTCTCAAGATTAAATAAGTTCCTTTACTTCATTTTCATCTTGATTCTCAAGGGTCTCATCCTCTAAGAATTACATTCTCAGAGATGAGATCTTTTAAGAATCTCAAGGTCATAAAGTAGGTGTCCAATACCATCCTTTATTTTCGTAATGAAGTAGCACTCTCTAGTCCTAGATTCTAGCTTATATGCAAGGAACCTTATTAAGGATATATATTGTAGTCTCTACTACATATATGCCGTGGAAACTAAGAGGTAATTATGCTAAGATTCATCATTAATTAAATCATGTCACACATGATAAAAAATGATATCTCCCTACAACTCTATTGAGTTTAGGTACATTAGAGGATTGAGGTAGGAATGATATTCATATTTTCATAAGGCATTCCCCGAATTCATTTAATAGGTACTGACTACCTAGATTAGATCAAATTCATTTAATCTTCCTTCAAACTTTGGTTCTAAACCAAAATTGTGAAATCTTTGAACATTTCAGAGGTTTCTAAGTGAAGAGAAGAAATCTCATATCACAAATAATCATCAATAGATATCGCATATCTATAATGTTTATTCTGATGTAGATTATTCACATACATCAATATGTATGAGATCTTGAATACCTTGACATCTTACACCATTCCAAGGAAGGGTGTATTGGACATTTTTACTTTTGAATACAATATTCACAAGTATGTAAGATTTGAACTTTTAGACAATCTAAAGTTTCATCTCTTACTAGTCTATTGATCACATCAATGGACAAATGTCCAAGGCTTGATGCCAGATCATTGTCAAATGATCTTCATCCTCCTATTGATCTTTTAAGGTTTAAATTTCAGTATTAGAAATGTTAATGAACCATTCATTAATTTTCTAATTTAGTAGAGTCCACTAGATTTTAGATTACTATCTGAAATATCTCCATCATAACTTTTTATGATAGGTCTATTCCAGAATTCATGTTTATTTCCAACATTTAGAAATAAACAATGATTGTATTCTAATATCTAGGTCATAGAGACATTCTCTAAGACTAAGGGCTCTCCCACTGAAATTATAAAGTCTATCTATCCAATAGAGATTGTTGCAACAATTGCATCAATATCCATGTGTATGATTATTAAACCTTAAGATGAAATTTCTAGTCTTCTAAAACATGTGCATCCAATTTCTAGTGTTATTAGAAAAATGAGATAAAATTATTAGACTTTTAATCTTATCCAATAAGAAAGTCAATTTCAATGATTAAATGTAGATTATTCCGATGCACTATCCAAGTCCTTCTCTAAGGATCTAAGATAGTCTAGATAGTCACACTCTCATTACACAGGATAATTGCAGTATTGGCATTCATCCAACTCCTTGGATGCCATATGTGTGGAAACCATAGAAGTATAGTCAACTCTTTGACTTTCCTTCTAATTTGGGTCCAACACATGCTTCCACTGTGCTCTCTTCATCTGTAAGAAACCATTGCTTATGACTAAGGACATTTTATGTTGAATTCAAAAGATTTCAATATAAGAGTACTTCAACATTTATACATGCTTCATTCAATTCATACAATATGAATACTATGAAGCTTCGTGAATGACCAGAGTATAGACAGTAGAATGATGACACTCATCGTATCTACATACATCTTAACTCTTAAAGACTTTTGGCTCAGGCGGATATTCAAACAATTTGAATGCATCATCTCTTATAGAGCCACCATTCTGCATGATGTAGAGAACCATGTCATTCATAATAAAATGTCAAGAGCACATATGCATGCCAAAACATCTTCTTAGATTTTATAAGGATTATTCAACAATTACGATCATCATCAACATGTCACTTCCAAAGTACATTCGATGAGAGATCAAGACTGCAGAGGCATACAAACCCTAGGGTTGAAGCCCTATTGTCTATTATAATTGTCATTCCTCATCATTATGAGGAAGACTTGCACATTGCAACCACATACATTATGTGTCCAACTGCAAGTACAATACATTGATCATGGATCCAATCCATGATATTTTATTGGTTATTATTGAGTATAGTATTGAGTGGGTTTAATGAAGGATTATCTGAAATAAGAAATGTGCATAAATATATATAAATATATACTTTACTTTGATTTAGGAATTTTTATATCAAAGTTGTCTTGCCTTGTCAACACTGAAAGTTCATTCCCTTAATCACTTTCAATGTAAGAGATATACTTACCATTATATCTCAAGCAAGATCTGGGATCTCCTTTCTTATCTTTGTTACATCCCAATAATATGAGAACATGTAACTGAGATAAAAAGAAGCGGGAACATATTCCGCCTTGCAAGTCCAACTTGCATTCCCAATTCGGTCTCTAACACCCGGGCCCACCACCCCTAAGGTGGTGTTGACCCGTCATTAATTGAATCAACCGTCAACAGGATTAGCACTCGCTATGCGCAATCCAATATCGCCCCAATAATATGAGGATCTGATATTGGGGTCACTAAGCATACAGCCTTACTCTTTCGAGAAGCAAAGAGCCCGATCCAGATGCACTTGCATACAGGAGCTGTCACTTCGAACAGGCATCTCCTACATACAATCCCTGACGTCAGAACCCTTCGCCTTGACGGGAGACCATGGATGCCACTTATGTGATCCTCCATATCATATTCAAATTCTAGTTAATTATCATGAATCATATTCACATAATTAATCCTTTCAAGGGAAATAACACATCTATTCGTAATAGAGCGTCTTAATTTAAATTAGATTCCAATCAGTCTAATCATATTAAATTAATGATCCAATTAATATCCAACAAACATTCTTTATTGTTACTTCAATTATGGTATTATCTCAAATACGTATTATTTCGAATTTTAATAATTAGAAAAATACACCGTGATCTCTCCTGCATTATCGAGTCCCTACCCGTTGCCATGGCCAGTACAAACAGAAGTGGGACAGACCACACACAGTGCAACCTGCTACCCCAATGCTCCCCGATTAGACATCATATCCGCCCTAGGAAAGGATAATACCAAATTGATCATTGTGTACTTGAGATGATAATCATTTCCTCAACCGAAGTTATACCATATATAATAATAATCAAAACATTTTTAATTAACATTATAATGAGATTTTCTACACAAATCCCAAATCTTATTCAAGCAACATGTTTGTTGGAAAGTAGATTGTGTAACCAATTGTGATCTAGATCATATCTAATCAATTATTGGCTAAGGCAATGTTATTTAAGGAAATGATTATCACCAAATATCAAATATTTATCCATAATTAAACCAGGAAATTAAACCATTTAATTTCACTAATTGATTAAATGGCAATCACAAGATTCTTGATTAGGAAAGTAATTTCCAGCAGTGACCCTCACTTACTAAAATTAGCATATCTCAATCAATTAAATCCAAATTAAGAAAAGTAAGTTTTCAAAGTTTGCTAGCTTGATTTACAATAGAACCTAAGTGATTTATACGCATTTCAAGATGTTTTAAATCAGTAATTAACTCCTTAATTACATCATGATTTGCAGTCCCTGAAACAATGGATACATGTTCACTAATTTGATCATAACTTGAGAAAACGAATTCGAAATCACGCAAACTCAGATCCTACTATTTCCTTATTTAATGGGGAACAAAATCTAAGTTTTATTTTCGTGTTTAAACTTTAAACAGGGCCGAAAATAATCACAAAACAGAGATGCGAAAATAAAATGCGATAAAAATTTCGCAAACCCTAACGAACCCAAGTCGCCTTAGGTTTATGGATCGTATCTGAAACCTCCAATCTGGCTCTGATACCACTTCAAGGATATGGTAAGATAGGATCGCATCGTATGCGATCAGGAGCGACTAGTCGTACTAGTTGCTTGAGGTAGCGGGAACTAAAAAAAATCATGCGATGAAACCACATGATCCAAGAACACTTCTCGGATCATTTCATCTAAATCACAAACAAGTATTAGGGTTACCTCTTGAAGCATGGTTGTAATCGAGTCTCTAAATAAAGAGACCTCCTATCTCAAGTCCGATCTGACGGAGGAGATGCTTGTGAGCGCGTTGATGAAACGCGTGTTCCTCGCAATCCATGTTGATGACCCAAGCGGTGAATATCTTGATCTCGACACACGAGATACAACGTATTCTTCACGAGCGAGGAGCACTGAAGGAGATGGAGATCCATGAGCAATCAGTCCGGCAACATAACAGCGACGCGGCGACGTTGAAGACTCTCTCTAGGGCATCCATGGTGGACAACCATATGAGAGAGAGAGAGAGAGACGGCGTGTAGAGAATAAAGAGACAGAGAGAGCCTTATGTTCTTATTGTGTAAAGAAGAGCAAAGAGGATGCCTCTCCTTTTATAATATTTTGAGATCGATGGATCTCAATCCATGGACAACACAAATCCAATGGCTCACATTGATTTGTGTTTCTTTTAATGGCTAAAATTTTGTTGGTAAACCAACAATAATTAATTTAATTTAGATTAAATATGTACTGATAAATCAATATGATTTAATCTCAAATTAAATCAATCAAACATGGAGATTTATGGAATGAAGATTGCCTCCTTCCATAATATGGGATTTGGTCGCAATTTCATGTAATCTCATGAGATCTCATGAGATTACATTATTCTATGGAAATCTCCAAGATTTACAACAACACTTCTTATAAATTATTCTACAAAAATAATTCATAATTATTCAGTGAATATTGCAATCTTGCCATTGGAAAATTGTGAATCGCATTCACAACCCAAAATAAAATGTGAATTGCATTTTCAATTAATTGTCCAATGTGAATCCAATTCATATCAACATTTAATTAACAAATGTAAATTACAAATTTCTCTCTCTTATATATTATAAATCACATTTATAATATATATGATTAATATAGATAGTGCTATCCACATTATTCATATCCATGATAATTAAATCACATTTAATCATCTTGGATCTCTATTCTCATGTACCGAAATAATGTGAATGGCATTCACTTTATTTACATCTTTGATAATTAAATCCCAATTAATTATCTAAGATAACTCTCTCTATGATATGAATCAAATTCATATTATTCATGATAATTAAATCACATTTAATTATCCATTTTCTCAATGCTCTGATACTTATATCAACAATGAAATTATCCTGAACTCTTTCAAGGATAATGCGCTTTCTTCGCAAATACTTGGTGATAAGGACAGGGCGATTGTATTGTTCCACGTATAGTGACTTGGATATTGAGATCACATCTCAAATCCAGATCCTACGTACCTCTCAAAGATGCTTGATTAAATCAAGGCCGCAAATCTAATATTCTCATTGCATCTAAATCACATTCAGATCAATGTTCAATATTTGGACCAAGATCAGATTACTTCTCTACTGAGAGGAGTCACTAAAATCCTGCATACTGGAAGACCCAGAATAAACCTGAAGTATAAGATCAATTTTACACTGTCTACTTCAGAGTTTTATCATCAAGTTTCTAATTCGATCATTGGGAGTCGGTATCGATCATATGCTTTCCAAAAGCATATATCATACCCAGGTGTTGATCATATATTTTCCAAAAGTATATCAAACCTACAAATTCGGTCAAGCTTCCAAAGAGAGATGACTGTGCACGGAATTTGATTCTTCCCAATATCTCATGAGTGAGCTCATGTCTTTCGGTCCAAGAAATGAACCTGTATGATCCCTTTGAGAGATCGTATTACTCATATGTCCTTGCATGCACACCAGTGCACCGGTGTATAGACCTTGATTAGGTCATCAACCTATTGGTCTGCCAAATGTGCATACTCAGACATATAGTAACACACCTGTCTCCGGTCAGAGGATGTGTGCCTATATCGTGACAACATATGACATGGGACTTTGGTTATTTCGATCTCGTTAAGTCAACTTTTTGACCTAACTAATCTAACACCTCTGAATCTCTAATCCTATGCAGAGGACCTGCATCAAGAGGTCGGCCAGATATCAGCCTATGTGAGAAAGGATTGCCATCTCCTATTCAGGCTGGAGATCATCTCTTAATAATCATTTGACGGTGTTCGATGAGTCCTCAATCTAACTCTTTAGATATTCAACCAAGCACTAGTCTCTATGATTCAATAATTGAATCAACAACTGTATGATCATTAAGATGGCCATGGTACATAACCCTAATTGTACTAAGGGACCTATTATGCAAATCAATTATTCTTCATTTCAGATCAGGGAATGATATTCACAATAACATTTATTGCATAATGGCTCGCCCCGGACTCGCATGTCCAACATGGAGTCCATATCAAGATCCGTATGCAACATTGATGGACTCGAAGTAGATAAAGAAACCTTTCCTTTATTAATTTTTTGATCTTTTCTAAACTGCCCTGATATACAAAAACAAGGGGAAACACAAGTAATAGAACCGGTGGTGTCAGTACCACCTACGGCATCAGTCTTCATGGCATCAGCACCGCGCTCTGGCTCAGCATCTTGTAAAATGGTGGCATCAGTACCACCAACTGCATCTGGAGAAACGACGGCCTCAGAACCATCGGTTGGATCAACATTCTTGGAGGCGTCAGCACCACCGTCATCATCAATCTGAGCAGCATCAGCACTGCTATCCTCCTCATCTGGAACTCCTGGATCCTCGTGTGGTCGTCTCTCAAATGAGGTTCCGCCGGACAGAATCCTACCGCTCCTAAGTGTCACAAAATCAACATCAAATATATAGGAAGAAATATAACCTAGTGAGTCACTAGTAGTGGTGGTCTCTGTGAACTGTACCTGCTCAGACTTCCTCTTTAGGTTATTCAGATTGGGCTCGATCAGAGCGGGTATGGCAGCCGTGCCCTTTATGATGTCCCTCATCTCCTGCTGGAACTCGTCCATTTCCCACCGAAAGGATGCCTGTTGGTCTGAGAGTAGGCATGCGAGATTGTCAAGGGATGGGTTCTCATAGACTGGTTCATGAGAACCGGACGGGTTGCCTTGCTGGTAATGAGGTTGGCTCTGTTGGTACTGTTGTGGAGGAGGTGGGTGTACTACTGAGGTTGTTGTTGCTACCTCCACTATTGTCCCTGATGGTAGGGACAAGGACCCGACTAGTAGTAGTGTGATGGCTGGGAGTATTGGGGTTGTTGCTGCTGTCGATGGTTGCTCTGTCCACCCTGAGCTAGAGGTTGTTGCTGGGATGAGGTACCTCTGGTAGACCACCTGAATCTAGGATGATCACGGCAGATCATGTGCTACTGTCGTCATACCAAATCCCGTTGACTTCCATCAATTGCTCCTGCTCGTACGGGGAAGGGGCAAGAACTGCCAGGGGCTTATCATGCTGATACACCACCATCGGAGTGTCGTGAGATGGTGGTGGCTGAGTGTAATGCTGCAACTGCTGAAGCGTCTCTGCCTGAATGTGGTGAACCTGGCGGTACTTGGCAGGTGGATGGGAACTGTGATCAGCCCGTAACCTGATACGGGGCTGAGAAGCCGTCTGTGCCTCCTGGAGACACATGATCTGGATCTTCAGGTCACTGAGAGTATATGCCAACTAGTCTATCTGTGTCATTCCCTAACACTGCTTCTTCTCTGTGATCTCTATGTGGTCTAACTTCTTACTAATAATCCCCATGTCAGGTGCTAAAGACTCTGCATGTGCTGTTGCTGACGAAGTAGATGGATCCGCATCAACCCGTGCTCTCCTCTGATAGGACACGGCATGTGGAAGAGGTTTCCCCTGTGTGTAGAAACAGGTCTGGGGCATCACTGTTTAGTTTTCGACCATTTCCTCATAGATGACCCAGACTTGGTCCTCATTTTTGGTGAAATAGGACCACCCACATGAGGCATTGACAAGCTCCTGCAGCTCCGGTGTCAGCCCACAAAAGAAACTCTCCACTAAGTTGGGCATGGAAATCTCATGGTGTGGACACTGGTCGATGAGCTCATGAAATCAATCCCACGCCTCAAGAAACTGCTCGTTGGGAATCATTGTGAAGTTATTGATCATAACTCGAGTTGCATTGGTCCGGCCGAGTGGATAGTACTTGTTCAAGTACTTGGTCTGGAGCTGCTCCCAAGTGATAACATATCTCCTCAAATGCTTTAGCCAGTAAGCTACTCTGTTGACCAGAGAGAAAGGGAATGTCATCATCTTGATGATGTCCTCATCCATGTATATGTCATGGACGGTACTGCAGATCATCTCAAATTCTTGCAGGTGTATATGCGGCTCCTCGATGGCTAGCCTATGGAACTTGGACAGTAACTGGATCGTCTTGGGGCTGAGCTTGAAGTCGCTCAGAATCTCAAGGAGCTGAATCCATCGATGAGTGAGAGTTGCACCAGGGTTGTGCAACTGCCTCATTGGGCGTGGTTGTCTAACTGGCTCTGGTTGATCTTCCGGGTGTCCGTCTGCTCCTCCTCCAGATGCTGGTATGTCTCCATCGGCTGGTTGTTGCGGCTCTCCTCAGTCGACTCGCATCTGTGATAACTCACTATGTACCTCTGCCATAAATGCTTCTTGATCTCTAATCTGTCTCTGCATCGTATCCGAGGAGGCTAGGAGTGTGTTGTTGATGGCGCTCTGATCAAGAACATAATTAGAACACTGGGGCTGCTCATCGGTGCGTATGTCATTGATGGACTCTCGCGGGTTTCTGTAAAGGCAAAAGGCCCCAACTCAGGTGCTGCCAAGTGAACATAAATCTGTGCTGGCCACTTCTCGGGCACCTCAAGACTAGTGGAAGAAGGGTGATCGAGGGGAAACAGGGTGGTAGCAAACTCAGGTTCGGAGAGCGGGTATAGACTCTCTGAAACTGCCCTAGATGAATGGAAAGGAGTGCTCGAGAGCGTTGCTGTCAAAGGAAGTCTAAGGGACCTCCTTCCCATCATCGTGATATAGGGATGAGTGCGGATGAGATCTGGAAAGCAAACAAGATCAGAAGTCAAACCCCCAATTCACCTACATGACACTAAGCTGATGACCGTGAAGGTTCGGTCGTTAGTCTTGTCAATTTTATTTTAGGTGATCAATCAGTCTATAAGAGCGATTAAGCAAGCTGGTAGGAACCTGATGCTCCCAGGAGACTGGCCCAATCCTACATTTAGATCTTTCCCATCCAGTATGGGTGCGGACCATTTACTGGCTACCTGATCTGCCCAATCTGTTAAGGAAGTCCCGGATCGATTACCGGCTACCCGATGAAATCATCACTAGAGAACGACTAACCACGAGATCAGTAGTCTGAAGGAAGTTCAATATGGCTCTAGTCTAGTGTGCGGATCACTCTCTCGCTACATACAAACCAACCAATGAGGGGTGACTCTACCCAAAACAAATATTTTAAAATGAGGTGGGTTTTAAGGTTAAGTTTGCATTAATAGTCCCAATTTTATGATTTTCTCTTTTTAGGTATTTTTCAAATAAAAGCAACACCTAACGAATTTTTCAATCTACTGATTTATTTTAAGTCCAAAAACAAGTGGAGAAGGCGAAAAAGCTAATGTGCGATCAAACACGATAATGCATGCAAAGATAGAGATGTGTACATGTCGCCGACACTCTACATGCAGGGTGATCCGCGCATAAATTAAAAGACTAAAATAAAACTAACTATATGATGCACGGAGAAAATGGCCTTAAGACGACCAATTTCTAATGATTGTGAAGAACAATAGCTAATTGATCAGAGAGAGAGGTCGATGTCCGGTCTCGGATGTTGATCGGTGTCTGCCACAACGGATCTTGCACGCGTTGTATACGACCTCTAGCGATACGTGGCCTCTCAATCGATCAAGTTAACTTTTTTATTTTGAATTATTAATAAGGTCCAATTACGCTCTATAGGTACAAGTAGTCTATTAGGGAGTGGGCCTTAAATCTTTTACGTCACAATCAATCAAAAATCCTAAGTCTAAGGGCCAAATATGCGAGAATCAAATAGAAAGAAAATTCGATAAAAACAAATCTGTGAGAAACTCGGTGAGGTCCCCGAGCACACATGTGCTCGAAAAAATAGACCTCGAGATAAGGTCAAGTGTCCAGAGAGAGTCTGAGTATCCAGAAATATTACAACAATAAAGGTTCTACTGAAAAATAAACTAATTACCCTACTCTATCTAATATAACTAATTCCGGGTTATCCTCCTGCTCCTCCTTGGGTGCGGGTCTCCTCCAAAGCATCCTCGGGCGATTCCCTCGTACAAAAAGTGAAATAGAAATAGGTCAGAAAACAATAATATAAAATAGAGATAAAAACAAGAAAAAAGCTGAAAAGCGACTACTAAGCCGTGCTCCCGGGCAACGACGCCATTTTGATAGAGCGATCGAGCGACACGGGTTAGGGAATCAGATAATCAAAGGGTCGTTGCGACTCCAATCACAAGGCTAATGCTCGATCAAGAAAAAGTAGAAACCACTCAATCAAACAGATAAATCAATTAAAGCATAGAAACATGTCAGCGGTCTCCGCTTATTTATTTTAACCTGGTATAGCAACCAGGTTCGAACACAAGGAGAATGAGAAATCTTATAAAGTAGTTGGTTTTCAGGAAATAAAATGCATATTTTTATTGATTTTTAATTTTGTATTTTTTTAGAATTTTTAAGTAAGAGGGAAAAACAAGCTAATAAGGAAACTATGCATACAAGCAAACCTTTTTAAATTTTTATTCAGAACTAAAATTCTCAAAAATTAGTAATAATTGTTTTTGGATTTTCAAATATTAAGGTATTTTTGATAATTTTCTGAGATTTTTTGATGTTTTTGCGATTTTATAAAAGTAAAACAAAGGCTAAAAATCCAAACAGTACACATCCAGGACAATATTGCAAATTAAAAATGCTTAAAGTGCTCTAATGTCCAGGGGAGAAATTTTATGAGAAAATAAACAGGAACTGAAATTGTATTTTTTTTTTTATTTTTTTAGAATTTTTATGATTTTTACAAGTATTTGGGTATTTTTTGATTTTTAGGGTTTTTATAATGGTTTTTAAAATAAAAATGGTACTGTAGGTAAAGCATACAAAAATACATAAACAGAAACTTTTATAGAATTTTTAAAGGATTTTTCGAATTTTTATGTATTTTATAAAATAGACAGAACACTTTTGATGGGTTTTTGATTTGTAGAAAATATTAAAAGGTACTTAATTAATCCACAAAAATTACCATAATTATTACATGTTAGCAGGAGATAATAATAATTTTTAAAGAATTTTTGGGGTCAGTTTTCTATTTATTCAATTGGAAACAAGACCGACAGTTCATAAGGACCTTGTTGTAACTATAATAAAGTTCACATGCCAAATGATACCATGGATGAAAAACTTAGGGCTAAAACTGCAAAATAACCAGAGAATAAACACACATGCTCATTAAGCCATGCACAGGGGCATAAATGCAAATATCAGAAAGTTGCCATTAAAATCATAACATATATAAAATCCAATACAGAACATGCAAATACATCAAACAAGCACGTGAGACAGCACATGAGTTTATATACAGAGGACTAAAGTGTAAATACTAAAGTAACAAGGGTCTATTTGCAAAATATCCAAACTATTTTAAACTACGACAACTATTTACAGGACTAAATAATAAAAGCAAAACAGAGAGGGGCCTAAGAACAATTTATCCCTTATTAAGCGCAATCCAACGGTCGATGTCGATCCACTACGAATGGACGGTCAGGATGGGTGGATATTGCTTCAGCAATGGAGGGCTGACGATGGATCCTCAGATGGATCTGACGGCAGAGTGCCTTCTGATGATGGATGGCTACGATTAGATCTGGGAGGATGACTGATCAAACGACGGAGAAGATGCCTGGATGAACGGGGAAGAACTCGCCTCCAGCGAGTTTCAATCGGCTATGGCGCATGGTTCAGGCATCTTTACAAGCTGCTAGAGTATGCGAAATCTTGGCGATGGTGTTTCGTAGTTATTGGATAGCTCAGAAGGGACCAGGACCAAAGAGAGGGTCTTGGGGAGGCTTGGACGACCTGGAGCTGTTCAGTCGTTCTCCTTTGACCTCCAAATGAGGTCTGGTCACGCGCCAACCCTGTAGGAGAAAGGTTTTGCTCGGAGATGATGCTCCAACCAAGGTTAGAGCGCACGGGTGTCATAAACAGAGGCATAGGGTGAATGGGACAGGTCTAGCGCAAGATGAGGAAATCGACTTGTAGGAGACCCCAGCCTGATGGATGGAGTCACCGGAAGGATGTGGAGTGCGCGAGAACTGAAGGTTGGTCAGAGCGAGGCGGATGGCGCCGGAACGAGGTGGAAACAGGGGATGGTTGGAGTACGATATGTCTGATGAAAGATCGATTCAAATGTGAAATGGAAGGTCGGATGGGTACCTAGGGATGAAGGAAGAATGTCTGGGAGTGTGGACGGTGGTCCACGAGGGTCTTGGCCTCGATAACCAGTGCATTAAGAGGCTTAGCTCTTCACGGCGGAGCTGAGGGGTTTTCTCGCTGGACCTGGGGCTCTCACGCTCCAAAAGGGTGCCTCGCCCTCTCTCTCGCTCGATGTCACTCTAGAAAAAGATGGACGGGTACGCAGGAGGTGGTGGCGCGACCAACGGTGGAGGAAAAGGACGAGGGGGTGCAATATATATAGGTGAGCAGGTCTGAGAAGAAGGTGGAGAGGCCTGCAAAACGAGACGTGGATCCTAGAGATTGGCATCTTGCGTGGATTAGGGATCCACACCCTCTAATCGGAGCAAAGGCTCGGGGGTAGAGGTGGTCGCATCCGGTTGCTAAAAATGGGAGAAATCGGTGCAAAACCCGATTCGACAAAAAGGGGGCTGGCAGGGACCAGTTGACCGATGTCAACGAAATGCTGCTAGCCCAATCGGAGCCGACCTAGAAAAAAGACAAAAGTTGCTACAAGACAAAATAGAGAAGAAAAATAAAGAAAATTAGATTAAAAATAATAAATGAATTTAAATTAAAAATGAATAAAATGAAAAATGTTTATTATTTTCAAAGATTTTTTATGTAATTTTTTAATTATTTAAAAAAATAATTTAATGTATATACAATATATAGTATTATATACAAGTATAATATACCTATGTATTATGTATAAGTATTTTTATTTTGTTATTTTTACACAAAATAACGCAATTTTATATTTTATTTATCTTCAACATATTTTTAGGGATACAAAATATTTTTATTATATTATTACAAATTATTTACAAGTATATAATAAATAGTGAATATGAGGTATATACATGTGTTTTGTACAAATGATAGGAAGATTTTACTTTTTTATTAATGATTTTTATTTTGTTTTTATATTGTTTTTGGGAATATAAACAAGGGAGTAAATATTTTAATTTAATTTAATTTGTCAAAAATAATTATTTATATACATAGGTAATATGTACAGCACAAGGTAGACCCTATCTCTCTCTACTTCTTGTATTTTGCGATCAGGTCAAGGCTTGAATTTCTCTTGGGGTTCGGGTCACTCTGTATTTATTCTAAATACCTCCTTCCTTTTTCTTTTCCTTTATTCTTTTATTTTTGAAAAAAACATGCTAATTATGAAATATTAACAAATGCATGATGAATGCTATGTTATTGTATTTACAGGTATTTACATGCTGCTTTGCTAAGATAAATAGATAAAATAAAAGAATAAAGAGTGAGAATCAGAGATTCATCACATACGTATAGGATAAGTATATGACATTAAGTGTTGATTGTAGTCACAAGAGTAGAGTCACAACTTCACCCAAGGTTCCATTCAAAGAAATTCTCCTAAGGATCCAATCCTCAACACTAGGGAATAAACCAAATATTGTAATCAATCCATCATCTCTTTAGTTTGTCAGACTCAGAAATGTAGGTGGCAGGCCAGTTGCTGGAGGGTTTAGAATTGTGTCATTTCTTATCTCCCTCTCATTGAACAAGGATCCTCTCGAGTGCCTTATTAACTCAACACATATTTTTGTTACTGATCAGTGTGTCCGTCAAGAGAAGTTGGAGTCGTATGTACTTGTTTTCCTAGGAGTACATAGGGGTGTGCCTTTTTTTAGTATCTATTATACCTTCTACACCCAGACTTGTAGCATTTATGATGCAGAGTCCTTTTTTGGTGCAAGCCCCACTCATGGTCCTAATAGCGATGGTCCAAGTGGACACTTTGAAATGGTTGGGAGTGCTCTCCTTTGGTGGAAGCTCTTTGATATTTGACTTGTAGGGTGAGAGCTTATTTTTGACATGTATTTCTTTTCATTGTTTTTGGCTAGTTCCACTGCATTTACCAATAGTTGGTGCACACTAATCAACATTTTTTATTTTATCACACCTTCACTTAGGAAAATGTCAAGAGATTAGGATAAGAACCATGTTCTCATACTGGCTAAAATGCCGACACTCAGGTTTTATGAAGCTTTCAATGATTTTATCCCATCCTTGAGCATCATTAAATCGAATGCAAACTCAAAATCCCAGTTCTTCAAGTGAATTTTCAACTCATCTCATCACAACTGTAGTCGGTTATGTGAGGTGCTGATCATATTTTTAAGGTAGAGACTAAGCATGCAATATAGCACACAAATCTTTCAAACTAGGGAAATGTGAATAATTAAGTCAAAGACCCTAATGACTAAGGTCGGTGATAACCGCTAAATTGATCACTCGGGAATAAGGTGCTAATCGATCGTTGCGACCCAAGCGATCAAATGCGATCAATCAAGAAAAAGAAGAGACCACTAATAAAATGATAAAATCAACTCGAAAACACGGTAGCGGTCTTGCTATTAATTTAACCTGGTATAGCGACCAGGGTCGAACACAATTAGCACGGGTTGGCGTCGCGGCCTACGAAGAAGTCAAAAAGAAAATAAAAGAAAAGACAAATGTATTTTTGGTGGTTTTTAAATATTTTATATTTTTTTGGATTTTTAATGTATTAAGAAAATAAAGAAAACAAGAAAACAACACACTTCAACAATTTATTTAATGCAATAAAAATCAACCAAAAATTCTAACAAAAATATTTTTATGTGTTTTATAATTTTTACTGTTTTTGGTGAATTTTTGGGATTTTTCTGAGGTTTATTTAATTTTCTAAAAATAAAACAAGGACTGAAACTATAGGTACTGTCCAGCCGAGCTAAAAGGACCTAGATAAAATATCTAAAAGCCCCAAATTAGCCTGAAAGTATTTTTCCTATATAGAGAATAAAACAAGGAAAAATTGGGCACCTAGTTTATTATTTTTGGGTTTTTGGTTTATTTATTAGAATTTTTATAAGATTTTAAGTGCTTTTCAATTTTTAGGTATTTTAAGTAATGAAAAATAGCCAAAATTGGCTAGAAAATCAAGCAAGAATAAACAAGCAATAAGTAATTTTTTTGTGAATTTTAGATGAATTTTAATATTTTTTTGTGATTTTTAAAGTTAGACAATAATGAAATTAGATGTTTTTGAATTTTTAAAATATCAAAATAAAACAAAAATGTCTCCAAAAATCCTCGAAAATTTTACACTATGGCAGGAGCCATGTGCCCAATTTTCATTGGATTTGGAGGTGATTTGCTATTTTATTCAAAAATGGAAAGAGGGTACTGTGCACATGGACCTAAGTGCAAATACCCAAAGTCCTGAGGGGTCTGGTGCAAAATACCCAGGAGGTCACGTGCGTCGCGCGTGCCTGGGGCACTTAGGGACCCAAATGTAATAAAAACTATTCCCAAGGACTATTTGGTAACAGGTACCAAAAGTCCAGGGGGAAGTCTGCAAATAACCCACGAATTAAAGCACATGCACAAATGTTTCACGCACAGGGGTATAAATGCAAATACTCAAAAGTTTTCATTCATTCAGTAACATTTAGAACTACAGGATAGAAAGTGCAAATACACCAGGAAACCACGTGACGAAGCACGTGTCACATCACATACAGGGGCATAAATGCGAACTAAATAAAGAGCAGGGTCCTCTATGCAATTTTACCAAAAACTAAACAACTACGCTAAATAATTACAGGACTAAATGCGAAATAAAGTAAACGAGGGGGCCTAAGGGTAATTTACCCTTTATTAATGCGGGCCGCAGGATGGACGCCACGTGGAGCATCGGACGGTGAAGAACGGCGGGCGCTCCAAGGCTGGGGTCCTCGCAGCGATCGGATGGCTGAGGCTACGCCACGTGGTGGATCGAACGGGTGAGGCTCTCGGTGGCTAAACCTCATGCAACGGACGATCCAGATCGCCTCTCCAAGATCTGACGGTGGCTAGGTCTCCTCAAGTGGACGGTGAGAATGAGAACTGGAGGTCGAGGACGATCGGACGGTCGGGGAAGATGCTGGAAGAACAGTTGGCCGGCGAGTTTCGCTGGCCTCGTGCGTGCGCTGGGATCCTCCCCTGCTGCCTCTGGAGATCGGAGAAGCTCCGGCGTGACGCTCCGCAGCTGATGGTGTCCTCCGATGACCCAGCCGAGCTCTGGGGAGCTCCGGCGAGGTCGGCGGAGGTGAAGCTCCTGGCCCGAATGACCCAAGCCCTCAGATGGGCTGGAAAGTACCTGCAAAGTAAACCAGGAGACTCGGGGGTCGAGGGCAAACTGCCTCGACCCGGTTAGGCGGGTGAAGGTGGTCGGTGGAGCGATATGGGCGAGCTCCGGTGAGGGGGGTAGACGGAGGAGCTCGAACCCCAGCTCCTATGCGAGCTGGGTTGGATGGGGGTATGGAGAAGGTGCGCGGGAGGAAGGCGGTGGCTATGGCGAAGCCTGATGGTCGGATGGTGGTCGGGTACGATCGGAATCGACGGTGGACGGCGGAGCAGCGATTTGGGGGAAATCTAAAATCAAAGAAAAAGAAAGAACTACAGGTCTACCTGGGTGAGGGAATGGGGTGTGGTCGACCTTGCGTAGCTCTGGGTCCTCGCCTCAAGGAGCGTCGACATCCGAGGCTCGAGCTCCACCTCAGGGCGGAGCAAGGCGGCGATACTCGCCGGATCGATGGGTCACTGCACCTCTTCTCGCTGCGACACTTGCTGGAGCAAGCTGTCACTCTTGCCAACACAGTGGAGGTCCCTGGGGGGTGGAGCGAATGTCCAAAGATGAGAATGGTGAAGGCGGAGCTCGAGCTAAATATGGGTGCAGGTCCGGCTAGAAGAGGTCGGGTAGGGCATTGGAGCGCGCGGATCCCGAGGTGGAGGCTCCGGCGAGGGTCTCGGATGTATCATGAAGGAGTCGGACCAGGGGTTTAGGTGATAGGGAGTCGGATTTAGGCGCGGAATTAAGGAGAAATCGGGTCGGGCGCCATAGCCCGTGGGAAGTGGTCCTGGGGGGGGGGGGTAGTTGACCGGGCGGTCAACAATCCCCAGGGCCAATGGGTAGCGGCCACGTGGCTGAAATTAAGGGTAGCTAATGGCCGAATTGGTAAAAAGTTAAAACATGAAATATTTTTAATTTATTTTTTTCTATTTTTTAGTGATTTTTAATTAATTTTTCAAAATAAAATAAGGTATATACATAGTAGGGTTATATAGGCATATATACACTATATGGGATTTTAATTTTTTATTTTTAATTTATTATTTTTGTACAATTTTATTCCCATTTTATATTTTATTTATTTATATTATAAAATGAGGAATAAAAAAGCATTTTTATTTTATTTTTATTATTTATATACATAGGTGAAATAAATAGGTATGTACATATATATACATGGTATATTTACAATATATTTTTATGTTTTTAATTTTTGTTATTTTTATTTTGTTTTTGTTTTAACTGTTTTATTTATTTACACTATAGAATATTTACAAAACTTTTGGAAATTAATTTTATTTATTTATAAGGCTTAAATAAATATAGATGTGGTGGTCTATATACATGGTGAGTGGTGTTTTTGTCTTCTTTTTTATTTTTATATTATTATCTTGTTTTTATATTTAGAATATATATACAAGTATTTACAAGCCAATTTGAGTCTATTTTTGTGAGGAAAATACTTTTATTTATTTACATAAATATTTACACACATGAGCCCCTATCTCCCTCTACTTTGGCTTTTATGCGGTCAGGCCCATGCTGAGCCCTCCCTTGGGTTAGGTTGCTCAATATTTATTCTAAATATTTCCCTCTTTTTCTTTTTAATCTTTATTCTTTTATTTTTGCACAAAAACATGCTAATTATAGGTTTTTACACAATGCATGCTTTTGGTAATTATTTCTATTTACAACTATATACATGCATTTGCAAAGGTTTTTGTATCTAAAATAGTGATGAATGAGTATTCATCACCCCCCTATACTTAACTTTGCTAGTCCCTTAGCAAACACTTATTTGAAAAAGAAGTGGAAAAGAAAGAAAGAAAAAGAAAAAGAGAATATACATGGATCAAGGTTGATTATTAAACTTGCCTTCATTAAATTAAGGTATGGAGCTCGATCAGATCTTTGGATTATTAATGTGTCGGAACCTTGTTTGGACTTAAGTCTAAAACTCAGCAGCCTCTAAGTTCCACTATTCTATAACCAAGACTCCTCAATGCTCCAGGTCAGAACAAGTCATCAATCACAAACCCTGAAGACCATGAATCTTTTCTTGTCCTGTGAATGTGAGGTCTAAGCTCTCCACCTCAGAAATGGCAACTTGACAACCCTCCCCGACAAGGTAACTCTATGACCTCAATCTGGCCACTCTTTCCTCGAGGAGCGGGGTATTCCCTTCTAAGTTCAAGTTTAACCGGCTCAAGAAGAGGAGGAAGAAGAGAATGGGTCAAGGCCAGTGTAGCCAAGTACCCTTGGGAGCTTGACCAGTGTAGCCAAGTCTCCCTGCTGCAAGCTACATCAGGTGGATCATGAAACTCAAGCTTTGCTTATTGCACTCTATATACATACTCCGGTGGGATTATCATTTTCTCTCAGACCCACCACTTTTTTGGAGTTATTTTCTTTTTGCATTTTTTTTCAAGTGCATCTATACAACATGTACATGTGCAGCATATATACAAGGAGTTTTTCCTCTTGAGCCAGTAGACTATCCCTCTTTTGAAGCTTTATTGCAACCCACAACTCCCGTCGTTAGACCTCATGGCAACCAAACCAAGTTGAGACGCACTTCCTTCACTAAAAGAAGAAGAGAGGTTTCGCCTAGAAGTACTACCCTCATATGCTACCCCAAGTCAAGGAAGACTGCCTCCTCACCACCTCATCCGTAGAGAGCTCGGTGCATAGTGCTGGTGTCCAAGTAAAGCCATAATCTATATGAGTCATGTTGTTGTTAAGTGCTCTACTTAGGCTCATTGAGATGACATGTGATCATAGCCTAGTGGACTCAAAGAATTAAGACACCATGGACCTGAAAAGCCTTAAACCTAAGCCCTATAAGGTTCCTCTTAGAAGTTAGGTGGATTAAGATCTTAATCAAGCTCCATTTCTCAATTTGATTCCAGGCTAGTTTAAATGTCAACTATCATCCAGAAAAACTATATACATATGTACAAAAGATGCTATTTACACAAAGTTTACAAACATGCAAAATTTTTGAAAAATGTTTTGAAATCATGAATGGATGATGCATGAGGTGCAAATTTTGCAAAAAGATATTCTCATACATTTACACAAGATTTTTGCAAACTTTTGATTTTCAAAACATTTTGGAAAAATTTTGTATTCTATACATAATTTTGATAAGAAAATATTTACACAAGCTTTACACAAAAGATTTTTGAAATCATTTTTACAAAAATAATTTGTACACTAGCTATTTATGTGCAAATAAAAGAAGTTTATGTACATGAAAATTTTTTAATTTTTTTGTGATTTTTAGGGATTTTAGCCATTTTATTTATTAACACACTCACACAAAGTACGAGTTATGGCTAAAGTATATATGAAATATATACACACCCCCCTATGCTTAGCTCGAACGATGTCCTCAGAGTCAAGAGCGATGAAGAAGACATAACTCGTGCTAGGTATAGGGAAGTGAAAAGAAAGGCTATATATAAAGACAAATGAATCAAATAGAAAGTCAAGAGGATCTCAGGTCTTCCCCCTATACTTAGGATCAAGTAATCCTAAGTATAGCAGGTTGTACACTAAAGGAAAACCGAGAGGAGAATGTACATGGTCTACCCCCCCATACTTAGGGTGAAATATCCCGAAGTATAGGCAGCAAAACAGGGGTAGAAAGAAACAAAAGAAATACCCGAAGGTCCGACATCCCCCCTATACTTAGGGTAAAGTGCACCCTAAGTATAGCATAATCACAAGATGAAGCAAGGGATGTGGGACTAAATAATGTGATGATATGGACATCTGGATCTATACAAGGCGGAAGATCAGTGAAACTCAGGCGTGAGATGCATTAGATGTGAGTCAAAAGACCACATCTCACGCAAAATGAATAGGGGCAAGATCAACGACCCGCGGCTCATGATCTAAAAATGGCTTGAGCTGCTGGCCGTTCACTCGAAAGGTACTCTCAGAAGACAACTCGGATATATCAATGCTACCGTTGTCGTGTACCTTTCTGACCAAGTAGGGTCCCTTCCACTTGCTCTGTAGCTTCCCTGGAAATAAACGAAGCCTCGCATCAAACAGCCATACTCTCTGTCCAATCTCAAAATACTTGTGGCTGATGTGAGAATCATGCCACTCCTTCACTCTCTCCTTATACTGTAGGCTGTTTGAGAAGGTGATGAATCCACGTTTCATCATCTTTATTCTATCATTTTGGCCTTAAAAATCCTAGTAAATGCATGTAAATAGGCATAATTCATGCATTTTAGCATTCATGCATCTGTGTGTAAATATTGTATAAAATGCGGTTTTAGTGCCAAAATTATAGAATAAAGAAAAGAAAAGAAAAAGAATAAAATATTGCAAATATTTTATGACCCGAAACCCCAAGACCTAGGCATCTTGATGAATAGGTCGACAAGGAATAAAGTAGGGGGAGATAAGGACAAAAATACATATAAAATACCTATACATTCTATTCATTCTTTATTCATTTTGGGACCTATTTTTGGTTCCACTATTTATACATCAAATAAAGAAACTTTATACATGAAAGTTGTAGATAATTTAATAAAGAAAAATACAAAATTGATTTCACTGAAAAATAATGTACAGATAAAATGTTATGGTCTGAATAAGAATCCAGAATGCCAACTTCCCAGACCCGTATCTCACAAATGAAAACTCCAAATGCAGCGTACTCACCTTTAATTGTATATAGAAGAAAATAAGCTAATTAATGGCGGTGGTTTCGCATTTGGCGGAGCTACGGTTTGAAAGTTGAGTTTTGGACCCCTATTGTATACTTGTACATATTAAAATATTCAATTTATTATTTATTCATTATTTTTATATTTTTATATTTTTATAATGTTGTAAATAATACTTATAATAATTATGTACATTAAAATAAGAATAAAAACCTAAATAAAAACAAAAATAAAATACTTAAAATAAAATACATAGATACATTACCTATATATATACCTATACAAAACATACTTGTATTTTATTAAATATACAAAACATATCAGAAAAATAAAATAAAAAATATATTTATGTATATAAAAATATTTTATAATTTTATAAAATCATAAATAAAAAATAATAATATTAAAAATACCTAAATAAAAATAGAATACTTAAATATATAGATAAATGCAAACTTGTAAAAATATACTTCATAAAAATAAATAAAAATCACTATAAAATACTTTATAAAAAAATAAACATTTTTCATTTTATAACTAAAAATTAATAAAATCATCTCCTATTTTAATTTGAATTAACAAATCATTTTTTTGCAGGTTTTCCCTGTTGGTCCACGTGGACCAACCAGGTGGGTTTGACAGTTGACCTCGGTCAACTGTCTGACCCCCCCTGCTCTTGTCAGTTTATTGGATTTTTCCCCTCTTTCGCCCATTTTTCGAGGGCGCGTCTTCCACCCTTTGAAGACGCTTCCTTCATGAAAGATGTACCCTGTACATCCAGGATTCGCGCCGACCACTCAGATCCTCTTGGATCTTCTCCATCCGCCCGTGATCTTGCCTCGAAGGTCGCTCCTCGGCCATATTTCAAAAGCCACCCAAAACCTCCATTTGCTTTTTTGAACCCTGTTGACCCTCGTTTTGACCTCGTTTTGGAGCTCTGGATTGATCCCGGTGACAGGGGGATCTCCAGCTCCTTCGTGCAAGGTCGGGCGGGGGCCGGGAGGCGCTCCACCACCCATCTCCGGCCAACGGCCGTGAGGTTCATACCTTGGGCTTTCCAGCCCTCGAGGTTTGTTTTTCTTGCGTTTTTCTTTATGTAGTTTAATTCCTGTTTGCAGTAGGATCACTTTCCACCAATCCAAATCGCGTTGCACCGCTCCGCTCACAACCACACCACCTCGCCGGAGCAAGCTCCGGCGAGCCGCTGCTCACACCTTCCATAGCCGTCTTTTGCCACAAGGAGGTCGTGGCATTTTGCCCACGGACTCCCCTTAACTTTTTCTTGCAGGACCGTGAAGCTTAAAGGTCTCCTGGGGGCGTTTTTACCCCTCGTCGGAGCCCCTCGAAGCTCCTCCTCGACCGCGACGCCGCAGGGGAGTTTTAGGGACCATCGGTGATTTTTGAAGCGCCCAGGGGATAGAGAATCGCTGCAGGAGCTTGGGCATCTTCTTGGGGCTTCGCCGGGCAGCGGAGGAGGGAGATCGGCCCTGAAGAAACTCGCCATCCCGCGAGTTCTTCCAGTTCGTCGAGACCCCCTCGCCGTCGTCCGATTTTGATGGAGCGCCCAGGTGGAACAGCTATCGTCGGATCCTTCAAGCCCGAGCCGTTGATCGCCGTTTGCATCATCTAATCTGGACCGTCCAGAAGCGAAGGGGTATCGGGCGCCAGGCGTTTGACACGTGGATTAGTGAACTCGCGCCCGCCCTTGGATGCGCCCTTATGCTGGGTATTTTGCGCACATAACCCGGCTATTTTTGCTATTATTTATTAGTTTATAATCTTTCATCTGTTGTTAAGTTATTTCTGTAATATTTGCGACTCGGGCCCCTAACTTTATTAGTATTGCATTTGTGCCCCCGCCTGGGCGCGTGCAACGCACGTGCGTCAGGGGGATTTTGCAAAGGCACCTCTGCATCTTTGGCTATTGTTCTTTAGTCCAGAGATTATTTAATCCAGTAGTATTTTTGTGTGAAAATTTCAGGCGTGCCCCTACAGTGTTGTCTATTTACATTTGTGCCCCTGCCAGGCCCCTATTTTGTACTTGTTTAATCTAATTATTTGAAGACTCATTTTAATCCCAAAAATTCTCAAATTTTAGACTTAAGCTCCTGTGCACCTATGCTTCCACGCCATCAATTTAGTTTTTGATTTTATTTTATTTTTATATTTATTAAAAATCAAAAACTTCCATTTTGTGCACTGTCTAGTTTATAAAATACCAAAAAAATATAAAAACATTCCAGAAAAATCCCCAAAAAATATATATTGTGTCTTTTAGTTTGCTTTAACTCCCAGCCAAAAATCATTAAAAAATACAAAACCAAACTCCTAAAAAATTGCAAAACTCTAAAAACCTTCATAAAAATTTAGAAAATTCATAAAAAATCCAAAAATAGTATTTTCTTTTCCTGAATTTTTTTTGTTTTTATATCTTTAAGTGAAAATTACTTTGGAGAATTTTTGATACTGTTTTCCATTTTATTTCTCCATTTCAATTTCAGCCTTGCATTTTATTCACTGTTTGCTTTATTTTGTTAATTAAAAATACCAAAAACATTCTAAAAATTACCCAAAAATCACAAAAACAGTAAAAAAGTATAAAAAGACCAAAAAGACTTTATTTGCTTATTTTTGAATATTTTTATCTATTCTTATAAGTATCTCTTTCTCCCTTTTATTACATTGTCTTCATATTCCAATATTGAAAAAGAAAATTATAAAAAATTATAAAATTATAAAAAGAAAATAAAAATCAGTAAATTAAAAATCAAAATACAAAAATATAAAATTAAAAATTAAATAAAAAATTATAAAATTAAAAACCCACAAAAAATAGCATAGATAGGCATTTGATCACATTCACACTTTTGAGCAATTTTTGCCCCGTTCTACATGTCTGCTCCCTGTGTTCGACCTCTACACATACTTGCACTATACACATCTTGTTGTAGAGTTATAATAAATTTTAACTCCGCACATTTACTTTCATTGCTTGATATATTTGTCGTGGGTTAATTGTTGTTTGAATTAGGATTTCTCGTGGGTCGCCTCAGCGACATTGTGATCCCGCCTTGTGTGGATTACTTTAGACCTGTGAAAAATCTTGTTCAACAGAAGGCGGTATCTCTCAACTCCTCCAGGGCTGCTAACTCTGCCCTCCTCTGGTCTCCTACACCATTTGGATCCATAAGAATGTCAGCAACTGCCCATAGTGACCTGTGCCTCAACTCAACAGGCAAATGGCATGGCTTGCCATATACGAGGCGAAAGGGAGATGTGCCCAATGGCGTCTTGAAAGACGTCCTATATGCCCACAAGACCGAGTCCAAAAGCTGTGACCAATCCTTTCGGTCAGGGCGGACGACTTTCTGCAGTATAGTCTTGATCTCCCTATTCGACACCTCGGCTAGACCATTCGCCTGTGGATGGTAAGGGGTAGCAACACGATGGTCTATACCGAACTCGCTAGCAAGGGCCTTCACCTGGTCGTTGATGAAATGAGACCCCCCATCAGAAATTAAAACTCGTGGAACCCCGAACCACGTGATGATGTGCTTCCTCAAAAATCTGCAAACTGTCCTCGCATCAGCGGCTCGGGCGGGGATAGCCTCAACCCAACTACTAACATAATCTACGGCCAACAGAATGTACTCAAATCCCTGACTCTTAGGGAATGGACCCATGATCGATGCCCCATGCGTCAAAAACCTCACAGAAGTGAATGGGCTACATCGGCATCATATCACGTTGTCCACAAGTGCCCATCCTCTGACAGTCAGTACACCTCTTCACGAACTCATCAGAGTCCTTGAAGAGGGTAGGCCACCACAAGCCGGATTGGAGCACTTTCTGTGCCGTTTTCCTCCCAGAATGATGTCCTCCTGCCTCAAGCTTGTGGCAGTAAGTGAGGACGCTATGGTGTTCCTCCTGAGGAATACACCGACGCCAGACGCTATCCCCTCCTTCGTGGTAAAGGATGGGATCCTCCCAGTGGTAGGACTTGGCCTTCGCAAGGAAGGTCTCAAGCCTCTGCCTAGGCCAATCTTGTGGGACTTTCCCAACAACGAGAAAGTTCACAATATCGGCATACCACGGGAGTGAGGTGATAGCAAGGATCGCCTCATCTGGGAAGGTCTCACGAATGGGATCAATCTGCTCAGACTCCTCAGGCTGCTTTAAACGGGAGAGGTGATCCGCCACCACATTCTTGACTCCAGGCTTATCCTTGATCTCAATGTCGAACTTCTGGAGTAGAAGGATCCATCTAGTAAGTCTGGCCTTGGCATCCTTCTTTGCCATGAGGTACCTGATGGCGGTGTGATCTGTGTACAGGGTCACTCTAGATCCAATGATATAAGATCGAAACTTATCTAGGGCGAATACTACGGCTAGCATCTCCTTCTCTGTGACCGTGTAGTTCCGCTGGGCGGAATCCAATGTGCGGCTAGCGTAGTGGATAGCAAACGGGACTACATCCCTCCTCTGTCCCAGCACGGCCCCTGCGGCAAAATCGGAGGCATCCGTCATGATCTCGAATGGGAGAGACCAATCAGGCGGCTGGAGAACAGGAGCCTCAATCACACACTGTTGGAGAGTCGCAAAGGACGAGAGACACTTGTCATCGACAAGGAACTCGGTGTCTTTCGTCAAGAGGTCAGTCAACGGCCGGGCAATCCTGCTGAAATCATGAATAAATCTCCGATAGAAACCAACGTGCTCCAGGAATGACCGTAGCTGCCTCAAATTGGACGGCGGTGCGAGTTTTCTAATGACATCAACCTTGGCCGGATCAACCTCCATGCCCCTGTTGGAGATGATATGGCCAAGCACCGTCCCTTGAGTCACCATGAAGTGACTCTTCTCCCAAGAAAGAACCAAATGGAACTCAATACATCGCTGGAGTACCCGGTCTAGGCAGTCAAGACAGGAGTCGAATCCGTCGCCGTAGACCGAGAAATCGTCCATGAAGACCTCTAAACACTCCCCTACCATGTCCGAAAAGATCGACAGCATGCATCTCTGAAAAGTCGCAGGGGCATTGCATAGCCCAAATGGCATGCGTCGAAAGGCATATGTACCGAAGGGACAGGTAAAGGTGATCTTCTCCTGATCCTCAGGAGCGATGTCCACCTGGTTGTAGCCCGAGTACCCATCCAGGAAGCAATAATGGCTCTTCCCTGCCAGTCTCTCAATGATCTGGTCAATAAAAGGCAGGGAGAAATGGTCCTTCTTGGTGGCCTGGTTGAGCCTCCTGTAGTCAACACAGACCCTCCAAGAGGTGGGTACTCGTGTAGCAATCTCCTCTCCCGACTCACTGATCACAGTCGTGATGCCCGTCTTCTTGGGCACCACATGCAAGGGGCTGACCCACTTGGAGTCAGAAATGGGATAAATAAAATCTGCACTCCACCATTTTGATATTTCCTTCATCACGACCTCTCTCAGGTTGGGGTTCAGCCGCTGCTGGAACTCACGCGACGGCTTAGCCCCCTCCTCGAGATAAATATGGTGGGAGCACACTGATGGACTAATCCCATGGAGATCTGCTACGCTCCATCCGATTGCCTTGCGGTTCTTTTCAAGAACCCCCATCAAACGGGATTCTCGCTCTCCAGTCAGATCGGCGGAGATGATGACTGGGTACATCTCAGGTTCGCCCGCAAGGAACCGATACTTCAGCGAAGTAGGGAGCGGCTTCAGCTCTGGACAGCTGGGTGCTGGCAAATCTGGCTTCGGAAGAAGATGTGTGAATGCTGCTAAATCTGCCAAATCTGCCTGGGAGAAAGAAGACGAGCTCTCGCAAACTGGATCTGGAGAAGGCTGCTCAACTGTGTTGTCTCTGATCTGCTCTGCATCTACCTCCTCCTCATCTGTAGGCTCTGGTGGACTCAGGTCTGGCATCTGATCATCACAATCTGCCCAGTCAGACTCTGAATCCGAGGGATCTGCATCAAACAAGGTGGCATCAGTACCACCGTCACACAAGGTGGCCTCAGTACCACCATCACTAGAAATTGTGTCGCGGTCGAGAACCGGCTCTGCTGCCACTGAAATATCCTGGACCAGGGTTGTGCTCTCCACGCTCTCCTCTGTTATCATCTCGGCATCAGCGGTGTCTGGAAATGAGAGGATGGCATGTGCTGAAGGGTCTGCCCATGCTGCCTCATCATCTGTGATCACAAAATCACAGTCCTGGTGGATGTCTAACCCGGTATCTGTCAGCTGCTCTGTATCTGTGCTGGTCTCTGAGCATGCTCTGTCTCTGGCTCTATAGTCCTCGACCGTCTCTATTTGTATACTCTCGCCCTCGACGCGAAAGTATACCTTCCCTCTATCATGATCAGTCACCGCCTTGGCTGTGGCCAAGAACGGACGACCGAGGATGATGGGGGTATCGGCCACTGAATCAGGGATCTCCATGTCCAACACTACGAAGTCCACGGGGAATTGCAGGCCCTGAATAGTGACGATAACGTCTCGCAACAACCCCTTCGGCCTCTTGACAGATCGATCAGCAAACTGAAGGACTGTCCTGCTCTGTCTAAGAGTGCCCAACTCGAACCGGTCGAGAAGGGCTGCCGGAAGGAGGTTGATAGACGATCCGCTATCCAATAGAGTCTGGTCGAACCTCTGCTCACTAATCTGACATCTGACATATGGGGCTCCTGAATCTAGCCTCTTGGCCGGCAGACGGTTCTGTATCGCGAAGCACGTGGCTTTCGTCAGCACATGTATCTCTGAATGGTGGTTCCTCCTCCTCCTCCTGACTGTAGTCCTGTCTCTCAACGATCACTGAAGAAGGGGGATGTGCTGCAAAGCCTCCTGAAGGGTCAGCTGTATGTGAAATCTGTCGATCATGCTCTGGCTGAACTCCTCCTACTCTCTCTTTTTTGGGTCTTTTTCTCTTTTCTTCCCCTTCCCCATCAGAAGGGCTCTAGGGAAGGGGATCACAGGGTCCTTCTCAGATGAAGGACTAGGAACAGGTCTAGACGGCTCGACGGCCGGATCCGCACATACATCAATCACCATAGTGGGACCAGAAGAAACTAAACCTTTTCTTTTATTCACAACAGTGTTCTGAGATACATCAGTGGAAGGAAAAACAACAACTCTCTCTGAATGAACACCGGTGGCCTCAGTACCACCACGGGCTGGCTCTGCTGGATGTCTCGCGGCCTCAGTTCCGCGTGCTGGCTCGGCAACTCGGGTGGCGTCAGTACCACCTCCTCGAACTGGTGAAGCGGCGGCCTCAGTACCGCCGGTGGAATCAGCATCCTTGGTGGCATCAGTACCACCATCATCATCATGAGCAGCCTCAGTACCGCTCTCCTCCTCCTCATCTGGCGCCCCGGATGTATCCTCATGGTGTAGCTCATACGAGGCGTCGCCGCCTGCTGGTGTCCTACCGCTCCTAAGCGTAATAAAATCAGCATCAAAAAGATCCGAAGATGTATCAACAAATGGATCACTAGGAGTGGCGTGCTCAGTGTAAGCTACCTGCTCAGATTTCCGCTTCAGACTGTTGGGATTCGGCTCTATCTGGGCAGGAATGGCGGCCTTCCCTCTCACAATGTCCCGCATCTCCTGGCGGAACTCGTCCATCTCCCGACTAAAGGTAGCCTGTTGGTCCGTGAGGAGGCGGGCTATGTCGTCCAAGGCGGGGCTCTCGTATGGTGGACCATGAGAGCCCGACGGGTAGCCTCTCTGGTGCTGAGGCTGCTGGAACTGGTGCTGCTGGTGCTGAGAGGGGTAAGAGGAAGGGTTCTGCTGCTGGTGTGGCTGCTCTCGCCTCCAAGACTGTCCCTGCTGCTGATAGGGACGAGGAACGAAGGATGGTTGCGGCTGTGACTGGTAAACTGGGGGCTGCGGCTGCTGGTGATCCCTCTGCTGGTTGTACTGGCCTCCCTGGCCAGATGGTTGCTGCTGGGGCTGGGTACCTCCACTCCCCCACCTGAATCCGGGATGGTCTCGTCGGATCCCAGGCTGGGGACGGTCATACCAAATCCCGTTGACATCCATCAACGGCTCTGCATCGTACTGGGCTGGCGGGAGTACTGCCAGAGGCTGATCCGGCTGGTATACCACCATCTGCATGTCTGGAGATGGTGGGGACTGGTAACAGGGTTGCTGCTGTTGGTACGGCTCCGCCTGTACAAGGTGAACCTGTCTAGGCTGCTGAAAGGAGCTGGAGCGCTGGGACGAGCTGTTGCTGCTGCCGGTATCGCCTCGCGACTGAAGACGGGGCTGGAAAGCCGTCTGTGCCTCCTGGAGACACATGAGCTGGGTCTTCATGTCGCTCAGAGTCTGTGCCATCTGCTCCATCTGAGTGATGCCCTGGCACTGCTTCTTCTCCATCAGCTTCATCTGATCCAACTTCTCACTGATGATACCCATATCCGCAGCGGACGACTCTGCCTGTGCTGCTGCTACTGCGGATGAACTGGATGGACCGGTGTCGACCCGTGCTATCCTCTGGTACTGCACGGGTCATGGCTGCTGCTGGGGTCTGCCCTGAGTATACAACCGGGTCTGGGACATCATCATATAGTTCTCGGCCATCTCCTCGTAGATGGCCCAGACCTGGTCGTGATCCTTGGCGAAATAGGACCCGCCATAAGAAGCATTCACCAAGCCCTGGAGCTCTGGTGTCAGCCCGGTGAAGAAGCTCTGCACAAGGTTGGGCTTCGAAATATCATGGTGCGGGCATCGATCTGTAAGCTCACGAAACCTCTCCCATGCCTCATGGAACTGCTCGTTGGGGAGCATGGAGAAGTTGCTGATGAGGGCTCTCGCTGTATTGGTCCGCCCGAGTGGATAGTACTTGTTCAAGTACTCGGTGCGGAGCTGCTCCCAGGTGTAAACAAACCTCCCCAGATGCTTCAGCCAGGTGGTTGCTCTGTCTGCTAGGGAAAAGGGGAAGGAGATCATCCTGATCGTGTCCTGGTCCACCTGACGGTCGTGGACAGTGCTGCAAATCATCAGAAACTCCTGGAGGTGGAGATGGGGCTCCTCAGTCGCGAGCCCGTGGAAGCGGGGAAGTAGCTGCAAGGTGTTCGGGGGGAACTTGAAGTCTCCCACGATGGCTGGAAGTACTACCCAGTGGTGCGTCAGCGTCGATCCGGGGTTGTATAACTCCCGCATCGGTCTCGGTGGTCCTCCTGCCGCGGCTGCGGCGGCTGCTGCAGCTGCTGCTGTGGCTGCTGCATCTGCATCCTCTGGGATCCTCAGTCCCTCTCTGCGCTCCTCGCGCTCTGCTCACATCTGCTCCATCTCTCTCCTCATATCAAGCATGAATGCTCCCTGATCCCTCAACTGCTATTGGATGGTCTCTAAGGAGGCGATCAGAGTGGAGTTGATCACGCTCTGGTCCAGCACAAAGTGCTCAGGCTGTGACCACGGGAACGATCCTCGGAACTACCGGCCATGGCGTCTGCAAAATCAAATGAGCCAAACTCAGGTGTTGTCAAATCTGCTAGTCTCTCCTATGGCTCATATCTCTCAGAACCGAAAGAAAGGGGGTCGAGGGGGAACAGGGTGGAATCATATTGGGCTCGGAGAACTGGTCTCGGCTCTCGCGAGCCAACCTAGATGAATGGGTAGACGTGCCCGAAAGCGGTGCAGCCAGAGGCTGCCTAAGAGAGCGTCTACCCATCATCGTGATCTGACGAGTAAGGCGGATGAGATCTGGAAAAACTATGATGAGCAACCAAACCCTCTGTTCACCAACACAACACGAGCTGAAGACCGTAAAGGCTCGGTCAAATTATCTTGTCATTTTTTATTAGGTGAACAAGCAATCTATCAGAGCGCTTACGTGACCTGTTGGGATACCCGATGCTACTCCAACCGACTGGCCCGCACGGAAGAGTCGGTAGTCAGCTGGAAATGGCACCGGAGGGCTCTACCTAGTGTGCGGGTCACTCTCTCGCGCAAGCAAACCAAACAATTAGGGGGTTGCTCTCCCCAAGACAAATTTTTAAGGTGAGGTGTCTTTTAGGGTCAATAGTTTTAGCAGTCCCAATTTTACGGTTTTTCTTTTTAATATTTTTTTCAATAAAAACAAAGGCCTAACGAATTTTTCGGTTCTCCTGATTATTTAGTCAAAAACAAGGGGGGAGAAGACGAAAAAGCCGATGCGCGATGAAATCAATGATGCATGCTGAGATAGAAATGCGTACCTTGCCTCCAGCATTCTACATGCAAGTGATCCGCGTAGAAATTTAAAGACAGAAAGTAAACTACCCTATATGATGCAGCGGTGAAAACCGAGTCCTAGATGAGCAAGTCTACTCGCAGAACCGTCTAACTAGTCACCGACCTCCAAGCCAAAGGTCCGGTCTTGGCCTACCCCTCCTTTGCCCGACAAATCGGGGGTAGGAGAAAGCGCTTTACGGGGCAGGCTGCGGCACGTAGGCTACAAAGGAGATGAGTCAGTTATTTTTATTAATCAATTATTAGTAGGTCCAATTAATCGCACTATAGGAACAAGAAGATAATTAGGTGTGGGGACCCTACTAATTACGGCACAAGCAAGCAGAAAATCCTAAGTCTAGGGGCTCGATGAAAAACCGCGTAAACACCGGAAAAGGCAGCAAGAAAATCAAAACCGCGAGAAAAGCCACGAAAACAACTAAGGGTCCCCCGAGCACACCGGTGCTTGGCGAAACAGACCCGCTAGAGTTCAAGTCCAAGTCTCTGAGTTCCTGTATTATTACAATAATAATGAAAGAAAAATAAAACCTAAACTAAACCTCTCCCACTCAGCTCTCCTCTCACGCTCTCTTGTGGCTCCGTACAGAAGGGAGCCGCCTCTGAGTCTCGCGATTGCGTCGGCTTCTCGAAATCGGCCGCCTCAGTCCTCGGGCCCTCGCAAGAAAAGAGACAAGTGGTCAGACCGATAAAAATAATCAAATAATAATAAGAAAAATAAATGAAAATAAAATGAGGGTATATATGCAAAAATGTAAAATAAAATAAACACTCAAAATCAAACCAAAAGCAAAAATAAAAGAAAAGAAAAGAAAACAAAATAAAATATAAACAAAAAGCCGCGAAAAGCCGCAGGCTCTGAAAGAGCCGCGAAAAGCCGCGAAAAACAAAACGAAAATAGAATGAAAACTACTAAGCTATGCTCCCCGGCAACGGCGCCATTCTGATAACCGCTAAATTGATCACTCGGGAATAAGGTGCTAATCGATCGTTGTGACCCAAGCGATCAAATGCGATCAATCAAGAAAAAGAAGAGACCACCAATAAAATGATAAAATCAACTCGAAAACACAGTAGCGGTCTTGCTATTAATTTAACCTGGTATAGCGACCAGGGTCGAACACAAGGAGCACGGGTTGGCCTCGCGGCCTATGAAGTAGTCAAAAAGAAAATAAAAGAAAAGACAAATGTATTTTTGGTGGTTTTTAAATATTTTATATTTTTTTGGATTTTTAATGTATTAGGAAAATAAAGAAAACAAGAAAACAACACACTTCAACAATTTATTTAATGCAATAAAAATCAACCAAAAATTCTAACAAAAATATTTTTATGTGTTTTATAATTTTTACTGTTTTTGATGAATTTGTTGGATTTTTCTGAGGTTTATTTAATTTTCTAAAAACAAAACAAGGACTGAAACTATAGGTACTGTCCAGCCGAGCTAAAAGGACCTAGATAAAAATATCTAGAAGCCCCAAATTAGCCTGGAGTATTTTTCCTGTATAGAGAATAAAACAAGGAAAAATTGGGCACCTAGTTTATTATTTTTGGGTTTTTGGTTTATTTATTAGAATTTTTATAAGATTTTAAGTGTTTTCAATTTTTAGGTATTTTAAGTAATGAAAAATAGCCAAAATTGGCTAGAAAATCAAGCAAGCATAAACAAACAGTAAGTAATTTTTTTTGTGAATTTTAGATGAATTTTAATATTTTTTTGTGATTTTTAAAGTTAGACAGTAACGAAATTAGATGTTTTTGAATTTTTAAAAATATTATATAAAACAAAAATGTCTCCAAAAATCCTCGAAAATTTTACACTATGGCAGGAGCCATGTGTCAAATTTTCGTTGGATTTGGAGATGATTTGCTATTTTATTCAAAAATGGAAAGAGGGTATTGTGCACAGGGACCTAAGTGCAAATACCCGAAGTCCTGAGGGGTCTGGTGCAAAATACCCAGGAGGTCACGTGCGTCGCACGTGCCTGGGGCACTCAGGGACCCAAATGTAATAAAAACTATTCCTGAGGACTATTTGGTAACAGGTACCAAAAGTCCAGGGGGTAGTCTGCAAATAACCCACAAATTAAAGCACATGCACAAATGTTTCACGCACAGGGGTATAAATGCAAATACTCAAAAGTTTTCATTCATTCAGTAACATTTAGAACTACAGGATAGAAAGTGCAAATACACCAGGAAACCACGTGACGAAGCACGTGTCACATCACATACAGGGGCATAAATGCGAACTAAATAAAGAGCAGGGTCCTCTATGCAATTTTACCAAAAACTAAACAACTACGCTAAATAATTACAGGACTAAATGCAAAATAAAGTAAACGAGGGGGCCTAAGGGTAATTTACCCTTTATTAATGCGGGCCGCAGGATGGACGCCACGTGGAGCATCGGACGGTGAAGAACGGCGGACGCTCCAAGGCTGGGTTCCTCGCAGCGATCGGACGGCTGAGGCTACGCCACGTGGTGGATCGAACGGGTGAGGCACTCGGTGGCTAAACCTCGTGTAACGGACGGTCCAGATCGCCTCTCCAAGATCTGACGGTGGCTGGGTCTCCTCAAGTGGACGGTCAGGATGAGAACTGGAGGTCGAGGACGATCGGACGGTCGGGGAAGATGCTGGAAGAACAGTTGGCCGGCGAGTTTCGCCGGCCTCGTGCGTGCGCTGGGATCCTTCCCTGATGCCTCTGGAGATCGGAGAAGCTCCGGCGTGACGCTCTGCAGCTGATGGTGTCCTCCGATGACCCAGCCTAGCTCTGGGGAGCTCCGGCGAGGTTGGCGGAGGTGAAGCTCCTGGCCCGAATGACCCAAGCCCTCAGATGGGCTGGAAAGTACCTGCAAAGTAAACCAGGAGACCGCGGGTCGAGGGCAAACTGCCTCGACCCGGTTAGGCGGGTGAAGGTGGTCGGTGGAGCGATATGGGCGAGCTCCGGCGAGGGGGGTAGACGGAGGAGCTCGAACCCCAGCTCCTGTGCGAGCTGGGTTGGATGGGGGTATGGAGAAGGTGCGCGGGAGGAAGGCGGTGGCTATGGCGAAGCCCAATGGTCGGATGGTGGTCGGGTGCGATCGAAATCGACGGTGGACGGCGGAGCAGCGATTTGGGGGAAATCTAAAATCAAAGAAAAAGAAAGAACTACAGGTCTACCTGGGTGAGGGAATGGGCTGTGGTCGAGCTTGCGTAGCTCTGGGTCCTCGCCTCAAGGAGCGCCGACGTCCAAGGCTCGAGCTCCACCTCAGGGCGGAGCAAGGCGGTGATACTCGCCGGATCGATAGGTCACTGCACCTCTCCTCGCTGCGACACTTGCAGGAGCAAGCTGTCACTCTTGCCAACACAGTGGAGGTCACTGGGGGGTGGAGCGAATGGCCAAAGATGAGAATGGTGAAGGTGGAGCTTGAGCTAAATATGGGTGCAGGTCCGGCTAGAAGAGGTCGGGTAGGGCATTGGAGCACGTGGATCTCGAGGTGGAGGCTCCAGCGAGGGTCTCGGATGTATCATGAAGGAGTCGGACACGGGGTTTAGGTGATAGGGAGTCGGTTTTAGGCGCGGAATTAAGGAGAAATCAGGTCGGGCGCTTTAGCCCGTGGGAAGTGGTCCTGGGGGGGTAGTTGACCGGGCGGTCAACAATCCCCAGGGCCAATGGGTAGCGGCCACCTGGCTGAAATTTGAAAATGAAATTAAGGGTAGCTAATGGCCGAATTGGTAAAAAGTTAAAACATGAAATATTTTTAATTTATTTTTTTCTATTTTTTAGTGATTTTTAATTAATTTTTCAAAATAAAATAAGGTATATACATAGTAGGGTTATATAGGCATATATACACTATATGGGATTTTAATTTTTGATTTTTAATTTATTATTTTTGTACAATTTTATTCCCATTTTATATTTTATTTATTTATATTATAAAATGAGGAATAAAAAGACATTTTTATTTTATTTTTATTATTTATATACATAGGTGAAATAAATAGGTATGTACATATATATACATGGTATATTTACAATATATTTTTATGTTTTTAATTTTTGTTATTTTTATTTTGTTTTTGTTTTAATTGTTTATTTATTTACACTATAGAATATTTACAAAACTTTTGGAAATTAATTTTATTTATTTATAAGGATTAAATAAATATAGATGTGGTGGTCTATATACATGGTGAGTGGTGTTTTTGTCTTCTTTTTTATTTTTATATTTTTATCTTGTTTTTATATTTAAAAATATATACAAGTATTTACAAGCCAATTTGAGTCTATTTTTGTGAGGAAAATACTTTTATTTATTTACATAAATATTTACACACATGAGCCCCTATCTCTCTCTACTTTGACTTTTATGCGGTCAGGCCCATGCTGAGCCCTCCCTTGGGTTAGGTTGCTCAATATTTATTCTAAATATTTCCCTCTTTTTCTTTTTAATCTTTATTCTTTTATTTTTACACAAAAACATGCTAATTATAGGTTTTTACATAATGCATGCTTTTGGTAATTATTTCTATTTACAACTATATACATGCATTTGCAAAGGTTTTTGTAGCTAAAATATAAGAATAAAGAGTGATGAATGGGTATTCATCAGTCGGTTAACTTAAAATCTCAAGACTCTTCAAACCAAGTGTTCTTGAACGTCACTAATCCTGTGAGAATGTGAAAGTGTTGGGGATTTAAACCAACTCCTTCATCCATTTTTATTTCATTTTTTTCATTTTCATTTTTTCATTTTCAAAAACAATATTTACAGACACAAGTTAGACTCTTTTAAACCCTCTTTTTTAAAAAGAATTTTGAAAAGACTTTCAAAACAGTGTCACATATATAAAGATTTTTCAAACATTTTCCAAACGATTTTTCAAAATAAGTAAAATCCATTTTGAAAACTATTTCTAAAGTATTTTATTCAAATAATGTAACATAGTAGAGAAAAATTTTCAAACTTTGAAAACATTTTGTCCAACTTAGTTCAAAAGATATATAATCTAGCCCAAAAGTTTTAAATTTTTCGTTTTTTTCAAAAATAGAGCCATGGATAAAGTACATATATATACTAAATAAACGGTATACCCCCCTATACTTAACTTGTGCTATGTCCTTATAGCACTAAGTGATACAAGGCCATAGCTCAAGTTAAGAGATAGGAAAAATATACTGGAACTGAGGAGGACGCCCCCTATACTCAGGTTAAAAATAACCTGAGTATCGAAGAGAAGGATAAATGAGTAAAGAATTTATGAGGACTCAGGTCCCCCTATACTTAGGCTGAGAATAACCTAAATACAGATATGGATAAGTGAAGTTGTGGAGACCTGAGGGGAACAAAGAGGTTAGGATGGATATACACATGAAGGAATGAATCTATGGGGATGAATGGAGCACCTAGGGTCTAGGGAAGGGTGTCGAAACAGACAAGGCTCAATCAACCACGCAATACCCTTGATTCACCAACTCACACGTGAAACCAACAAATGTTGATCATTTATCTTGTCATTTTTATTGGTGATAAATACAAATTCTAATTTAAGCAAGGCTAAATGATACGTCAAATCCTAATATCTTACGTAAAAAGGGTGTTGCTCTCCCAAAACATGATTTTACTCCATTTTATTGGTCAACTTGCATTATCGATCCCAATTTTAAGCTTTCAGGTTATCACTGATTTAATGAGAGCACAAATCAATCAAACATCATCTACCGCTCATTCCAATTTCCATTAATCCTAGGTGATCAAGCCAGGAAGGGAGGTCGAGAAAAAGCCAATGCATTCGATGAAATCATGATCTTTGCCTAAGAGAAAAACTTACAGTGCCTTTAGTTATATTTGTGAACAAGACTAAATTAAAAATCGAATATTGAATGTATGCAAGTCGAGGAAAAATCACACCTAATATGCTTCTATTAGCGGGGAAAGAACAGATTTAATTTTGGCTAAATGAAGCGATGTCTACGTGTGTCTCAAACTAATGTGTATCCTACCTACGATCAAACACATACGATAAAAATGTGAAATAGCTCGGAGAGCTGCATGCCTAATCCTAGGTCGACACTCAAGTGGGGCAATCCCCACACAATCGCAATTGCCATCATTCTTTTACAATCGTGAGTCTTCAAATGAAGATCGCTGTAAAGGAAAACCATTATTACAATGAATGCATGAAATAAAATGCAAGACCATAATTCTCATCTACTTCTCCAATGGTGCTTCTGTGGCTCCTCGCAGCAGGAGCTCCTGCTCCTTGCCTCCTTGATCACCAAGGGACCCTGCCACAAACTATAAACATTAGATAGATATTCGAGAATTATCAACAATGCAAGGAAAACAACAACAAGACCTATAAGTTAGAAATTAACACTCAACCAAATAGTAAAAATCTAAATAACACAAAAGATGAGATGTGTCCCAGGCAACGATGCCATTTGAAGATCCGCGAATTCAGTCCTTTAATAGTGTAGAATTAACACGTCTAATGTCATTGCAATCAGGCTAAATTGGGTTCATCAAAAAACCGCTAATGAATTTGTCAATTAAATAAAAGCAACCAAATTTATTTTACTTGGGCAAGCTCAAGATTGAACTCAGGGACACGAGCCTCTTAAGTACATAATTAGACTCCTAATATTTTGATTAAGTGTTAGATTAAAAACTAATATATCAATACACACAAAGACAAGATGCAGACACATGGAGACTCTTTTTGTTTGATTTTTATCATGCAATGAGATGCAAGTCTAAAATTATGAAAATATTCTCTAATAAAATAGAATCAATGAGAAATTAATAAGTGATCAATTTCAGAAAAGGTTTATGAAGCAAACTTTAGTGACAAGTTAATTAATGGCATAAAAATCATTAAGCAGGTGACACCACGTAATTAAAATTAATCATCTGGATGGTAAGTGTTTAATGTGACGCCCGCCCCTTCGGCTACCGAAACCGACGGGACGGGAGCGTCGGACCTACGGTCCAAATACGCCCATGATCTATAATACTCAGCAAACCATCTTATGCACATTAGATTAACATTTGAAATATAAATAACATGAGAATAATGTGAAATGAAAAGTAAAATACACCATCCATTATCATTGATAATGATCATCAAGTCCATGTCCATAGAAGAGATACATCACGACATATTAAATTTTGTAGAAAAAGCTCTCCACATATCTCACTACAATATCTCTCAATAATAACATAAAAAGATGCTGAAGTAAATAAGTTACTCTAAATAGGATGCACCTTGTCTGGTGCAAGTATGACGTAGGAAGTTCTGATCTCCTCAAAAGACCACTACTGTTGCGGTTGCTGCTCAGATACACCTGTTGGGTTCACACGAGGGTAACGTTATGAGCAATTGCCCAGTAACGAGACAAACACTATAATGACAATTGTAGGGGTAAGAAAAGAGTGTATGCTCAACTTTATCAAATGACACATGCATAAATTGTAGAAGTTGATAAACACACCAAGTTATTCTGATTCACGTTGTATCACCCAAATTTCATTTTTATTTATTTATATAATAATAATTCAAGTACTACCACCATAATCTTGATATTTCTATAAGTTGATTGGAGTCCACAACGGTATACAATCTCAAACACCCGATCAATAATCATTTCTTGTATTATTTTAGCACATGCAAGTACGCGACTCGCATGCCTCCGCTATGCGGGAAATTTGATATTCATATTGAGTAACCCTCAAGAACCTGTGTTCAACTAGAACATGAAAAAGATCATAAGCCTAATTTTTCCAACTTCAAACCACATTCCGGAACACCTCTCACAATACTAATGCTCGAAGTAAAATTTGACGCGGCCACATCAAATTTTAATTCGAGTCTTAATATCGTGTATAAGTGTGAAACCAAGAACGCCAACCGCGCCACCTGCCTACTCCGTCGAGCGACTCCGAATGCTACCGGGCTGCTAGGTGCAACGCGTCACCCAGCTCGTCCGTTGGGGTCGTGACCTTCAAGGCATCTTCCAGAGGTCCAAGGGTGCATGCACAATCCCTTTGCAGTGCTTAACTCCATCTATCTGCTCACCATGATGTCTCACCCGTGGGATAATTATAAATGGAATAAAAACTATTGCAGTATGTGCATGGCATGAGAGTTTAATCGTTACCCGCACTCATTGAGGTATTCATACTTCATAGCTACTATTTTGATCATGGTAATTGACGTACACATTTGACGATGGTTCCAATTGACGTACACGTTTATCTGCATCTTACAATTAGAAGTCTATTTATATAGAGATACTTTTCCGAACAAGTTACTGTAGACAACTTTAAACAACTCAAGCAAAAAAATCTCACGCATTATTGGCGTCTACTTTGATTATATGGTGTGATTAACAAAAACATATCGAATCGAAGGTCATATAAGGTAGCATATATTTAGCCAACGAAGAAACTCGAGTGTGTTTCAAATCAAAATCAGAATATATATATAACTGTCCTTTAAACTTCAGCTTCAACCCTATGCATGTTATTAGAATATAACATAAGGCATATAAATGTAATTTAAGTATGTACTCCACATTAACCACAAGCTTATATATATAATAATGACATTCTCATGCACGTTATATCTATGGCATTCTCATGCACGTTATATCTATGGCATTCTCATGCACGTATATTTTAGATAGAATTAAGACAGCAAGTTATTATTAAAAAAATAGATTTGGGAGGTGAACGTTTTACATGTTTTGGAGAAGTTGTAACCGTTCACAAGTTCATATATTATGGGATTAAAAAAATGATGTTAATGCCATGCTTCTAAGGCAAGAATTATGAGCACATTGTATTACGAGATATTCCATTACGTTATAGGTCATTTATAAAAAAAAATCTTTGACATCAAGTATATCTCATTCCTCGAACATGATCATGACATTATTATTTGCAACTATATGTTAAATCTCTCGTTGAGAGACTCGCACAAAACATATTCATACACTGGATATCAAATCACGTATAATAATAACATATAGTAAGAACCAAAGATTTTGCAGCAAGATGAGAAGACTCCAAAGTTATCCTAGAGGTCCCAAGCCGGTATCAAAGAAGTAGTTGGATACAGAAATCCAAGATATGTAAATGGTTTTAGTTTTGAACAGACAAAATCACGTGAAATCAACAGCAAGAGGGGGGTATTCATCGTTACCTCCGAGGATGTTCCCTCGGGATCTCCGCTCAGACGGAAAATGATATTTCAGTCTCTTGATTGTAGCGTGAATGCGTGTACGAAGGTGACCTCGAGCTTTCCTACGTGATGGTGGCCGCAGATCCTCGATCGGAGTTCCTTCTCCAACGTCGATGGCGGTCTTCCGGCGACCAAATCCGGCCAAGGTGGTGGTGATCCAATGAGAGGGAAGGATGGTGGTGGCTAGGGCATTGAGAGAGTAGCCTGTCTCCTTCTATTTATAGAGGGAGAGGTGAAAATGGGTGTAATTTCGGATATGGCTCGGATCCATATATGGGTCCCAACTATTATACTTTAAACATCGATAACTTAAGCTAGGAATATCGGAATTGGGTGTTCTTGGGCTCGTTGGAAAGATCTCGACGAGATCTACGTAATAGCATGGTTATTTGAATTTTTTTGGATGTCAAAAATACCTCAGATTTTAGGAAAAAGAAAATACGAGATTTCACATCATAAAAATCTTAAAGGAAGTCTCGTCCTCGAGACGTAGGATTTAACATATAAGTTTCCAATGTGGTGTATATTCAGGCATAAAAATCTTAAAGAGAACGAAACCCATAAAAATCTTAAAGAGGATTGAAATAGGGTCTTGTGAACATACCTTCAAAAAGATAGGGGTATTTCTGTCGCATACCTGCCTCAGGCTCCCATGTGGCCTCCTCAACATTCTGACTTTGCCACAATACCTTGACTAAAGGGATGTCTTTCCGTCGTAACCTCTTGATTGTTCGGTCTAAAATCTGCACGGGTGCCTCAGAGAAAGACAAATTTGATTCAACCGCGAGGTCCTCATAGCTAATCACATGTCGAGGGTCTCGAATATACTTCCGGAGGTTTGACATATGGAATACATCATGCACGCCTTCCAAGTGAGGGGGGAGTGCTACTCGGTATGCTACCTTCCCAATACGAGATAAAATCTCGAAAGGGCCAACGATTCGTGGTGCCAACTTGCCCTTGACACCAAATCTTTGAATACCTCTCATTGGAGATACTTTTAAGAATACAAAGTCCCCGACATCAAATTCAAGATCACGATGTCTCTGATCAGCATAGCTCTTTTGATGGCTCTGTGCGGTCAATAATTTCTTCCTAGCCGTTTCCACAGCTCTTGTTGTGTCCTCGATTATCTGAGTGGAATAAATACCCTTGTCACCTACTTCCTGCCAACACAAGGGAGTAGTGCATCTTCGCCCATACAATGCTTCGAAAGGTGCCATGCCAATACTAGCATGGTAGCTGTTGTTATAAGTGAACTCCACTAAAGGAAGGTGATCCTACCAAGATCCTTGCCACTCAATGGCACATGCTCTGAGCAGATCCTCAAGAGTCTGAATTGTCCTCTCTGATTGTCCATCCATTTGTGGATGATATGCTGAACTAAGACACAGTTCAGTTTTTAGGGCCTTCATGAATTCTCCCTAATAATGTGACGTGAAACGAGAGTCCCTATCAGATACAACCTCCTTGGAAATCCCATGCAAGCGAATAACATGTTGAATATATAGTTTGGCCAGATCCACCGGAGTGCATGTCATGTTTACGGGAATAAAATGTGCAGACTTAGTCAACCTGTCCACAATAACCCAAATAGCATCATATCCACCTACTGTACAAGGTAAGGATGTCAGAAGTCCATATAGATACTCTCTCATTTCCACAACGGAATAGGAAGTGATTGTAACAAGCCAGGAGGATGCTTGTGCTCTGCCTTCACCAATTGGCATGTAAGGCAACGACTGACATGGTATGCAACATCTCTCTTCATCCCCTCCCACCAAAAGTGTTGACGGAGGTCTCTACATCTTGGTGCTCCCTGGATAGATAGATAGTCTAGAACAGTGAGCCTCATCTAGGATGTCTTTCCTTAACTCACCATCATCAGGGACACATACACGGTCCCCCTTCCATAAGATCGACTCACAAACTCTGAATACATCAAACTCCTCCTTCAGGCATCGATGGAATAAATCTTGTAATTTCTGATCTATTTGCTGACCATGCACAATCCTATCCCATAGTCCACTATACTTGGCAGGTACAGTTACAACGTCTACAGCACTATCAAAGGGGTGCCACTCACTAAGTGCTGCGAGCATATCCCAAGTCTGTAGCCATGCTGCGGTGCCCTCGGTATGTGCTCTTCTACTCAAAGCATCAGCTACTACATTTCCCTTACCCGGATGGTAAGAGAGTACAGTCATAATCCTTCAACAGTTCCATCCATCTTCTTTGCCTCATATTCAACTCTCGCTGGTCAAAGATGTATTTGAAACTCTTGTGATCTGTAAAAATCTCAAATGTGACCCCATATAAATAGTGACACCATATCTTCAACGCGAAGACTATAGCTGCCAACTCCAAGTCATGAGTAGGGTAGTTCCGTTCATGGTTCTTTAGTTGTCGTGATGCATATGCTATGACATGACCACGTTGCATCAACACTGCTCCTAAACCCTCCTTTGATGCATCAGTATAAACCGTAAAGTCTAAGGGGTCTGAAGGAAGGGTGAGAATCGGAGCACCGGTCAGTCTTTCTTTCAACTTACGAAAGCTCAGCTCGCACTTGTCGCTCCAAATGAAAGGGACATCCTTCTGTGTCAGGCGAGTAAGTGGTAGAGCTAGCTGTGAGAAGCCCCTAACAAAACGTCTGTAGTAGCCGGCGAGGCCTAAGAAGCTGCGTATTTCAGTAACTGTTTTGGGCTGCTCCCAGGACATGACTGCCTCTATTTTAGCTGGATCAACTGCCACGCCTGCCTCTGAAATTACATGATCGAGGAAAGCTACTTCAGTAAGCCAAAATTCACACTTGTTGTATTTTGCATACAACTTATGTTCTCTAGGTGTCTCAAGAATAGCATGCAGATGCTGCTCATGCTCATCACATGAGTAGATCAAGATATCATCAATGAATACTACCACAAAATGATCTGAGTATGGACGAAAAATTCTGTTCATCATGTCCATGAACGCGGCGGTGCGTTCGTGAGTCCAAACGGCATAACCACAAACTCGTAGTGGTTGTATATGGTGCAAAAAGCAGATTTAAGCACATCTGTGTCCGTAATTCTCAATTGATGATAACCCGATCGTAGGTCAATCTTTGAGAATACCGCTGCACCCTGCAACTGATCGAAAAGATCATCTATTCGTGGAAGTGGGTAACGGTTCTTTACCGTCCTTTTATTCAATTGTTTGTAATCGATGCACAAGCGCATAGACCCATCCTTCTTCTTTACGAAGAGGACCGGTGCTCCCCAAGGTGATGTAGTGGGACATATAAATCCTTTTTCCAATAACTCTTGCAGTTGTACTTTGAGCTCCCTGAGTTCGGCTGGTGCCATTCTGTATGGGGGGATGGAGATCGGTTGCGTGTTGGGTATCAAAGTAATATCGAACTCGATCTCCCTCTCTGGCGGTAGTCCAGGTAATTCCTCTGGGAATACATCAGGAAAATCTCGTATAATTTTGATGTCTTTAATCATACGATCTTCGACGGGTAACTCCACAACATGGGCGAGAAAACCGATGCAACCCTAATCGAGCATGTGTTGGGCCTTCAATGCCGATACATACAAGACCTCACTATCTGAGGTACGTCCATCAAACTGAAAAATAGGTATGCCTGGGAGATGGAACACTATCGTCTTCTTGAAGCAATCAAGGCATGCGTGATATTGCTCAAGCCAATCCATACCTAAGATGACATCAAAATCTTCTAACTGAATGAGTAAAAGATATGCAGGCAATATGTGTCCGCCGATCTGCACTGCTACATTCTCCACTGCTTGTCGTACTATGAATAATTGGCCCCCTGGGCCCTTGATGTAGTAAGGAGATGGAACACAGACTGACTCTTTATCTAAATTGGGCACTAATCGATGTGCAAGAAAAGAGTATGTAGCTCCCGAATCAAATAAAGCATGTAAGGATATACCATGCACTGAAATCATACCTCGCACTACAGCTCCTGAGGTGTGGGCCTTCTCCTGTGTGATTGCATTCAATTGTCCCTGCGGGTGTGATGGAGCGGTAGAACTTACAGCACTGAAAGTTGGTCGTGGTGGAGGACGTTGAAAGCCTCGACCTCCACGACGAGAAGCTGATCCATGTGACTGTGCGGGTGAGAAAGTTGATCGTACACTTGGTTGATAACTGCCTGAGTTGCTGGCAAGTAAGGGACACTTGGCCTTGAAATGACCCGGCTGTTGGCAGTGGAAACACCTATGATCTCCTGGCTGAGAAAAGGAGCCTCCCGAGGCAAGGCTAGCACCTCTTGTCTTGCGACCCTGCGAATACGTCGAAGAGCGGAAGGATGTAGTACCGCGACTCGCCAAGCCCTACCCCAAAGTATGTGTAGGGGCAAATCTGCTAATGGTAGGGGTGGTAGCCACTAGGTGGAAACGACGCTCTCTACGAGCTCTGTAGAAATCTCGGCGAGCAGATCTCCCGGACTGAGATGGTTGGAAATGTGATGGACTCCTCTGAAGTCGACTCTGAGTTGCCTCCATCTTGGTAGCTTTAGCAGCTACCTCCTTGATGGAAGTGAAATCCAATGCAGATAGTTGATGTTGCACATCGTCACGCAGTCCTTGAATGAACTTCTGTAAATACTCCTCAAGAAAAGCAGTAGTCGCTAGTGAGTGGCGGGAGAGTTCAGTATAGCGAATGAGGTATTCTTGGGCCGTCATTGTCCCCTGCTTCAGCTCAGCAAACAACCTCCTCTGATCCTCAACCCAGTGGTTAGGATAGAACTGGCTGCGGAATTCGTCAAGAAATATTTCCCATGTTATGGGATCTTCCAGATGTTCTTTGGTGGCGTACCACCAACGTTCAGCATACCCTGCTAGTGAAAATTCCACGAAAGTAAGCCAAGACTCTTCAGGAGCATGGATCATCCGCAAAACCTTGGATACGTGATCCATCCACAGCTCAGCCTCATCTGGCATGCCGGTGCCAAAGAATTGTGGCACCTTAGACCTCTGATATGCTGCGTAGGTCGTCTGATGTTTTTGTAACGCCTCTAGGTCCTCTGATCTTTCTGGGTCCAGAGACACCGAAGGGTGAACACTGTCCTCCTCCTCACGAGAGGGCTGATATGAGGAGTCATCCTGCTGGAGGAGCCTTTGCTCCAATACCTCCTGACGCTGTTGTATACCCCGCACAACTTAAACTAGTAAGGCTAACTGTTGTGCAACATCAGGGTCAACACGAGGCAGCATGATTCCCTACAGAATCATTATATTAGAATTTATTTCTATGGTTGGAAAGACAATGGACTCATTAAACAAGACTGCAATTATTCTCCTTGACTAATGCCAAAATTAGAAGGCTTTTGTCGCTATATTTTTATTTCAAATCCTGTTGATAATCTAATATGCAAAGATAGAATGGAGTATCGGGCTATGATACCATCTGTGACGCCTGCCCCTTCGGCTACAGAAATCGACGGGACGGGAGCGTCGGACCTACGGTCCAAATACGCCCATGATCTATGATACTCAGCAAACCATCTTATGCACATTAGATTAACATTTGAAATATAAATAACAGGAGAATAATGTGAAATGAAAAGTAAAATACACCATCCATTATCATTGATAATGATCATCAAGTCCATGTCCATAGAAGAGATACATCATGACATATTAAATTTTGTAGAAAACGCTCTCCACATATCTCACTACAATATCTCTCAATAATAACATAAAAAGATGCTGAAGTAAATAAGTTACTCTAAATAGGATGCACCCTGTCTGGTGCAAGTATGACGTAGGAAGTTCTGATCTCCTCAAAAGACCGCTACTGTGGCGGCTGCTACTCAGGTACACTTGTTGGGTTCACACGAGGGTAACGTTATGAGCAATTGCCCAGTAACGAGACAAACACTATAATGACAATTGTAGGGGTAAGAAAAGAGTGTATGCTCAACTTTATCAAATGACACATGCATAAATTGTAAAAGCTGATAAACACACCAAGTTATTCTGATTCACATTGTATCACCCAAATTTCATTTTTATTTATTTATATAATAATCATCTAAGTACTACCACCATAATCTTGATATTTCTACAAGTTGATTGGAGTCCACAACGGTATACAATCTCTGACACCCGATCAATAATCATTTCTCATATTATTTTAGCACATGCAAGTATGCGACTCGCAGGCCTCCGCTACGCGGGAAATTTGATATTCATCCTGAGTAAACCCTCAAGAACCTGTGTTCAACTAGAACATAAAAAAGATCATAAGCCTAATTTTTCCAACTTCAAACCACATCCCGGAATACCTCTCACAATACTAATGCTCTAAGTAAAATTTGACGCGGCCACATCAAATTTTAATTCGAGTCTTAATATCGTGTATAAGTGTGAAACCAAGAACGCCAACCGTGCTACCTGCCTACTCCGTCGAGCGACTCCGGATGCTACCGGGCTGCTAGGTGCAACGCGTCACCCAACTCGTCCGTTGGGGTCGCGACCTTCAAGGCATCTTCCCGAGGTCCAAGGGCGCATGCACAATCCCTTTGCAATGCTTAACTCCATCTATCCGCTCACCTTGATGTCTCACCCGTAGGATAATTATAAATGGAATAAAAACTATTGCAGTATGTGCATGGCATGAGAGTTTAATCGTTACCCACACTCATTGAGGTATTCATACTTCATAGCTACTATTTTGATCATGGTAATTGACGTACACATTTGACGATGGTTGCAATTGACGTACACGTTTATCTGCATCTTACAATTAGAAGTCTATTTATATAGAGATACTTTTCCGAACAAGTTACTGTAGATAAGTTTAAACAACTCAAGCAAAAAGAATCTCACGCATTATTGGCGTCTACTTTGATTATATGTTGTGATTAACAAAAACATATCGAATCGAAGGTCATATAAGGTAGCATATATTTAGCCAACGAAGAAACTCAAGTGTGTTTCAAATCCAAATCAGAATATATATATATAACTGTCCTTTAAACTCCAGCTTCAACCCTATGCATGCTATTAGAATATAACATGAGGCATATAAATGTAATTTAAGTATGTACTCCACGTTAACCACAAGCTTATATATAATAATAATGACATTCTCATGCACGTTATATCTATGGCATTCTCATGCACGTATTAGTTAGATAGAATTAAGACAGCAAGTTATTATTAAAAAAAGGGATTTGGGAGGTGAACGTTTTACATGTTTTGGAGAAGTTGTAACCGTTCACAAGTTCATATATTATAGGATTAAAAAAATGATGTTAATGCCATGCTTCTAAGGCAAGAATTATGAGCACATTGTATTACGAGATATTCCATTACGTAATAGGTCATTTATAAAAACAAATCTTTGACATCAAGTATATCTCATTCCTCGAACATGATCATGACATTATTATTTTCAACCATATGTTAAATCTCTCGTCGAGAGACTCGCACAAAACATATTCATACACTGGATATCAAATCACGTATAATAATAACATATAGTAAGAACCAAAGATTTTGCAGCAAGATGAGAAGACTCCAAAGTTATCCTAGAGGTCCCAAGCCGGTATCAAAGAAGTAGTTGGATACAGAAATCCAAGATATGTAAATGGTTTTAGTTTTGAACAGACAAAATCACGTGAAACCAACAGCAAGAGGGGGGTATTCATCGTTACCTCCGAGGATGTTTCCTCGGGATCTCCGCTCAGACGGAAAATGATATTTCCGTCTCTTGATTGTAGTGCAAATGCGTGTACGAAGGTGACCTCGAGCTTTCCTACGTGATGGTGGCCGTGGATCCTCGATCGGAGTTCCTTCTCCAACGTCGATGACGGTCTTCCGGCGACCAAATCCGGCCAAGGTGGTGGTGCTCCAATGAGAGGGAAGGATGGTGGTGGCTAGGGCATTGAGAGAGTAGCCTATCACCTTCTATTTATAGAGGGAGAGGCGAAGATGGGTGCAATTTCGGATATGGCTCGGATCCATATATGGGTTCCAACTATTATACTTAAAACATCGATAACTTGAGCTAGGAATATCGGAATTGGATGTTCTTGGGCTCGTTGGAAAGATCTCGACGAGATCTACGTAATAGCATGGTTATTTGAATTTTTTTGGATGTCAAAAATACCCCATATTTTAGGAAAAAGAAAATACGGGATTTCACATCTAAGCATAAAATAATCCATGCCATCAGAAAGACAATGAAACAAGCTTCGCAATGCAACTGAAATCAATTAAAACGGAATTTGGATGCTCAAGATATGCACAAAAGAGTCCAGGGGCATAAACGCAAAGGAAACATGAAGATAACTAGAGAAAACACTACAAACAGGTCCCTGGAAGGACGTAAATGCAAATAAAATAAGCTGAAAGGCCTTCCCTGTAATGTACCTACACACATGGAGACTAAATTGCAATTATTGAAACCCAGAGGGGCTTGAATGCAATTAGCCCCAAGCGTGCGTGCTTTTCACGTGATAATTGGACATGTTTGCAATTTGAAGAAATTGGTGGAACCCCTCTGCAATTTGCCCAGCCCTCACGTGACCTAGGCACGTGAGGCTAGGCTCGGTGGTCGGTGCAGGCTCGGAGGTGGCTCGGGTGTGGTTCAGGTCACGTGTCGACTGATGAAGCTCTAGCATGGCTCGGGTGCCCCGAGCGTGGAGGCTCGAAGAGGTGGCTCGGGGCGACGACGTGGCTTCGCTTGGGCCATCCGATCATAGAGATCAGACGACAACTGAACATGCTCGGGGGAGTCAACGTGGCTGGATGGGGGCTGTTGGATGAGCACCGGGAGGGTGCCATCCAACGGCACCTGTACGCTCTGGGAGGTCCTCCTCTGTCGAAGACTGACAGCAATTTTGGATCTCCGGCGGACTCGTGCGATCTCCACCGCCATCCTCAGTGCTTGATGATGATCTAGGAAAATCCCTGGAAGGATGACGACCAAGCTTGGAGCATGGGCAAGGCTCTGGACTGTTTGGAGGAGTGCGTCGACGTCCCTACGCCAGAGGCAGGGCTTGGAAAGTCCCGTCCAAAGAAGCTCCGTCCATTAAGCATATAGTACCAGCAATGTTAGTCTCAAGCCGAAGCGTGCGTGTGTGGGTGTGCAGTGAGTGAAACAGGGTTCCCTACGAGCGAAGGAGGGGAGGAACTGGAGCTCCATCTTCGGCGATGCGGAGAGGAGGTGGTGCGGCGGTGATCAGGTGATGGAGAAGAGGAGACGATGAGTGGGATATGTGGCGAAGATGGTCATGGATAGGCAAAGGTAAGTGGATGGTGAATGGAAGGGAATGACGATGAGGGACGCCTAATTAATTGGATGAAAATAGTAGAAAAAGAAAAGAAAGATCGAGAGAGGTTACCTGGCGATTTGGCAGACGTTGGGCCTGGGTTTGAGCTCGTTGATGTAGCTCGGGTTTTCGCTGGACTCCCACGGCCAAGAGGAGCAGTTCAATGGTGCTCTAGGGCACCAGGACATGGCCTACCATGGCCATGGTTCTTTACCTGGGTCGGCGACCGTCGTCGCACCCCAATTCATCTCTTCTCTATCACAGAGGGACGGAGGGATGCTGTTCGTGGCCCACGAATAGGTGGACGGGCATGAAGGTGGGCAGTGATGGAGTAATTCAATGGGGAAGGTTCGGGCGAAGGTAGTGGAGGTCGTGGGTTTTGGGTGGATTGTGGAGCGAGAGAGAGGGAGACGTGGGGAGTTGTGCTACTCGCGAGGAGCATGGAGGATGGGTCTTGGGCGGAGGGCGGTTAGCTAGTGGTAGGAGGTGATGAGGAGATGGGAGAAATGGAAAGGGCACGCTGGTTTGGTGAGGTGGAGAACGTGGGAGAGAAGGGGGCAGGAGGAAGGAAACGAAGTCTCAACCGTTGGATCTTGTGATCCAACAGCTCAGAGGAGTGTGCGAGGGAATGGCTTTGATCACGTTATCATGCCACATCCAAGGGTCGTGTGTGAAGTGTGTGGCGTCGTTGGATCTAGTGATCCAACGGTCGATGAGAGAGTGGAGAGGAACGCTCCAGATGGAATCTGGAGCTGCGATCAAGGGCTGCGGATGCAGCTGGATCCAGTGGCTGGGATGGAGGCATGTAGGTGGAGATCAGAGAGCTAGAAGCACGGTGCATAATTGCGGTGGAGATGGAAGATCCAGAAGGAGATCGAACGGTGGATGATGGAGCGGAAACCAACAGCTGAGATTAAAGTGTTTTGGAGGAGATCTGGCGATGTTGGAGGGTGGCACGTGGCACAAGGGGGAAGCGGGCAGAAGCGGACATACGAGATGCGATTTGAAGGATGATTGAAGGGTTGAAGATGAAGCTGGAGTGGGCGGCGTAGATTGAAGCTCCAGAAGGCCATCGGACGGCGGGAGGCAGAGGTGCGTGGCGAGTGGACAGCGGGCCGCGTGGCTCAACCAGAAGGAGCCACCTAGCCCAATCAGGTTATTTAGAAGAAAAATATCGAATTTGGAAAACTCAAAACATGAAAGTTTGTAGATCTTGATGAGATCTACAAGTTTATGTTGACCAAAAACGCAACAAAGGTCAAACAAAGGAGAAGTATTTTTGTGAGCATTTTTAAAGGTATAAAACACTACGATATTTTGCTTTTGTCATTTTTTTATTTTAATTTTATTTTAAGGCCTCAGATATATACAACAATTAATCTAGTTTTTTTTTATTTCAATTTAAGCAAAGGGGTTAATCTGTGAAAGTTAACATGATGAAACCTAGGTTTGTTGTTTAGCTTTGCAGATCTAAAGTGAACCTTGCTTTGCACATTGCCACAACCTCAATGATTAATGATTATTTGACTACGACGTCAGCATTCACTATTTGCCACCACTTCCTTTAAGGATAGTGTTACTAAAGTTGAAGCACATACTAAAGTCATAGATGTGTTATGTCCTCATTTATGCTACCAACTTTACTTAGGCTTGAGTTTCAAGGTAACCCTAGCCTCTCACTATCTAAAGAGGGCTAAGGATTTCTTTTTATATGCTAGTATTCCATTTCACCAATGAAGTCGTTGGGAGATGACACCTAGATCAATAAGAATGGATTCAGAAACATCCATTGTTCTTGAGTTTTTTTTCCATAGACTTCCTGATTTATTGATGGGAGCTTCAAACAAGTATATGGAAGATGAATCTTAGGGGTGCACACGGATCGGATAAAATCCGTAAGCCGATCCAATCCGATGTTATTGGATTGGGATTGGTTTGGTTTTATCATTTTAATGGATCGAATTGGATTGAAAATTTTCCAAATCTGTTAAAGTATGGATTGGATCGGATTATCATGAAAATCCAATCCGATCCAATCCGTTAATCTGTTAACATATACATACATACATACATACATATACCTACATGTATATATACGCGTACGTACGTATGCACCCATTCCAATAAGACCATAACCAATGTGATTCTTCTCTTTTTTTCATGTCTACAGTGGATACAAGTCCTCTTGTCGTCACCTTTAAACTCCTAAATAATAAAATATAATTATATCTTGTAAAGTTATAATCCCAACTGACTATTCCCCTCTTAGTTTCCATCCTCTTTCATTTCACTCTTGACCTCAATATTTCACTCCTAGTTTCATCTCCTTTGGATTTCATCAATATGTGACTGTAAAGATCACATTTTTTGTTTGTGTAACTTATCTTTTTATCTTTGGATCATTATTTGGTAACTTGTATTATTCTTACTTGAATCATTAGATGGAAATCATTTGCAAAAAAAAACTAATGCAACATTTATAGAAGGAATCTCAAATCTAAATCCAATATAATCCTTTAATTTGAGTATATGGTCTTCAACTTTTTCATTACAGATCAACGAAGTTATTCAACTTTAATTTGATTGAGTGGTCTTTAAATATCCTTTTCTTTACATCCGATCTATATTACCAATTTTCGAGCCATAATTTAGATGTTGAGGGCTAATGTGCGATAAAACACAAACACGAGAGGGCAAACAATTGAGGTGGAATTCAAACGTATAAAAAATCTGAACCAATCCGATCCAATCCGTAATCCGAGGGATTGGATTGTTTGGATTTAGATATTTGATGGATTGGAAAAGGTTAAAATCCGTTAAGATTGGATTGGACATGGATTAAGCTAAAATCCGATCCAATCCGATCCACGTGCACCCCTGAATCTGTTAAGAATTTGGGTCATATCATGGAATCTTTTAGCTATTGACCAATCCATATTGTTGGATCTGTGTATGAAAATGAACCACATTTTAGTTGTTTCCTGGATTGTGACTGTTTTGAGCAAGGATTGATTGTTCTTATAAATCACATTTCAAGCATGAAAAATATTTTTCTTCTTCATTTGTTATCATAAAAATCATAATACAGGTCTCGAATAATATAGAACAATTGGGGCTGATATCTACCCACCTATTATTCAAGATAAATGAAGTCCAATTTAGACCAAATGGCATATCAGATTATGCATTATTTTCTCAGCCATAACCAATGTATAAAAACTCAACAAACTCGTAATACTCAAATATACTTAAAAACAAATCATGAACCAAGTTGTGTAGAACAACCTAAATGGCAGCAATAAGGAAAGAGGGGGGTTAAAAATTTTTATATGAATGGTAGCAAATAGATTAGGAATAGGATTGTACCTTCAGAAAGATCTCTAGATTGGAGAAGATGGGTTTGCATGCAATAACAAGGGAAGAGAAGAGGTCTTTCAGCAACTGAAATGGATGCTTTTGAGCAGCACACAGCAACAGTCCCTTGGTTATATAATCAACATGCATCCTACCTTGCAACAGCTCCAGCCAGTGCTTTAACCTAGAGTGTCAAAGGCTGAAGTTGCAGCAGTTGCAACTGCCTAAAGTGCAACAATAGAATTGCTGGAATTTAGAGGAGGGAAAAGAGACATTCGCTTAAAAAGATTGGAAGTTTTGGGGGAAAGTAGGAAGAGCAAAGAAAGGACAAAGTTGATATTTATAAGAAGAAAGGATAAAGTTGATATTTATAAGAAGAGAGAGACGTTATTTATCCGCCAAATGGAGAGGCATAAAGTGCCCGCCGCTATCATCTGTTGCAGACTGTAGTTAAGTTAAATAAATTTAATTATTATATATATTTTAAATTCTTTCTCTCTTTCTTATTGAGAAACCAAAGTCAACCATACTCGTGCCTCGAGTCTCCGAATTCGACGAGTAATAGTTCATTTTGACTTTCTCCGAATGACGATCAAAATGAGTATAATAATCATATACTTTGGATCGGGTATGAATTTTCGAAAATCTCGAGATACAGTTTTGATTTATGGTTAAATTTTGTGATTTTAAAATATCAGTCGATCTCTGATTGACGAACGATCAATTCCTTGATTTTATTTTATCAAAACGCAATTTTGGGTGGTCTCGGATTGTTTTGCAACTTTCAATTTGCATCACAATTTTTCGTAGCACGCATTACGATGCGATCAACTTTTGGTCGATTGCAACCAAACGACTTTTAATTGCGATCAATTGATCGATTTAGGTTACTTAATGCTGACTGATAACTTTATTGGTTTAAACGGACTCTAATCGGTCGAGTTCGGATGTAATTGGATCGGGTGTTGCATCTATAAAATGGGAAATTTTGTACGATTTTTTCATTAATACATTTATGTAAAATCACGAGTATACATGAGCATTTTGTAAAACCTCCTTCCAATATTGGTGTGAAATATTTAAGAGTCATTTTCCTTAAATTGTACAACTATGAAATCTAATAATACCCACAAATAATCATAAGTCAAGATAGATAAATAATACATGAATAATTTCCCCTCACCCAAGTAGGAATTCTTATTTTTGTCCCTGAGAAATAGGGTTATAAAGAGGCATAAGTGAATTAACCAAAATATTCATAATAAATAAAAAAATCGCGAGTCAAATACCCTTCCGTGACCCCCCAACCAACTCAGCACCGAGTTGGATCGACGAGGTTGATTATGTTGTCAATTGATCTCAAGACTCTTTAGCCATGTTCGTTTGGACAATAAGAACTGAAATAAGAGGTCAAACTATCCGCCCGATGCGGTTCTCAAAAATACGATTGGTTTCGGAGGAATACAAATCACCTCCGGATTTTTTTTCTAATTTGGCGAGCATCCGGAATAACCAGTGAATTACAACTTTCTTGTACCGCAATTGGTGCATTGGTTTTTGCAGCGTTAATGTTTTTTACCGGTTGGTTCCATTATCACAAAACATCCCCCAAGATCTTCGCGTTCAGAAAATCAATGAGACTCCCACGAAACGGACAGTCAAGGGGTAGCGGAGAAGTCAGCAAGCAAGATGTCGGGCTTTATCAGGACACCTTAGGCTCTCAATCCCATCCACATCCTATTATTTAACCTTATTCCACCCTTATCCATATCATTATTCCATCTTACCTACCTTTATTCTATCTTATTCTGCTTATTCCTATCTTTCCAGCTGACCAGAGAATAAATCCTTATTCTCCATCTTTATTCCTGCTTATTACCGAAGTGAATGACCCCTTCACATAATAAAATCCAATGCATAGGCCTATCTAATTGGTAGTCTCTACCAGTTGTGTAAATTCTAGGAGAAATTTAGATCGCAATCCACAAAATCTTACTTATTTACACCAAGACCCCGATAATGTTTGTAATACAACCTTACAAATTATACCATGATCATTGTACTCTTATTCGTTCCTGTTAGGAGTAGGTATTTGACTGGTTTGGGTGGGTCTGAGTTATTCGATTTGGTTGAATTCGATTTGGGTTGCAAAAAATATCACCCATCACCTAATCAAATTAGATTGAGTTGAGATGTTTGGGTGATCAATTTGAGCTGATTGGGTTGGGTGAAAATCTAGTTAATTGAAGGTAAAGTAATAATATAAACATTGATGTATGAAAAAGATGTCAAAGTAAGCATGCAAGCTCAATAGAGAAGAAGAAGGTTGGAGGAATATGTTCAATATGGATGGAGAAATTTGGGATACGTTCAAGTTGATATGGAGTTGTTCGTTAAGATTATGAAATTTTCAAGAGTAATTTATGTCACCTGAAGTGGATAGGGATTGGAGTATAGTTGTGTGATAATAAGGCATGCTCTCAACTGTTTATAGCATGTAATGATCATATTAAAGATGATAGAGAAAAAATACATTGAGTATATCACATGAAAAACTTAAATAATGTTCAGTGAGATAAGGTTGTTAACAAGTTGATAGCTTGGATTGAAGAATCCGAGTTGTACATTAGAAATATATAGGAGTTTCGAATTCTTGATATCATATATTAAGTATATATCGATTGGGTTGGGTGGGATTAAACCTTTTATCATCCAAAGATATAGTTTGAGTTATTTGGGTGGAATGGGTAGAAGAAGACTCACCAACCGACCCAATATTCATTGAAGGAATATGATTTGAGTCCAACCCGATCCAAAACCCAATTGACCCTAATCATTTTAGCCCATTTTCAATGATTTAGTTGTGTTATATGGATGGATCCATTTAGTGCCCATCCCTAGTTCCTGCATCACAACCCTTGAAAGGGCATATGTGCTAAATATGGCACAACTTTAGGGATCGCGGTGCATTATGGTGTAATCGGGCAACATTTTAGGATTCGTGGTTGTAATCCCAAATTGTAATTCCCCCATCTATTGACTCTTAAGTAGTCAAATCCTTATTTATACACACATACATGCGCACACACCGTAAAGACAATGTGAGCATCTATCTTGGTCGCAACAAGTGCATTTGCTAGTATTGCGAATCGGAAGCGGAACACGTCAAAATGATTAATCACGTAAGTACGAAGACACGCGGATTTACAAGGTTCACTCGTAACTGACTATGTCCTTAGGTGACGGTGATCGATTTTTCACTATGAAGAAAAGAAGAGAGCACAGAGGATACCGAGAGCCCTACTCCAGTAGAGTTTATATACTACTCTCGTACAGATGGATCTGTAGAACATTATGATCGTTCTGCTTATTACAATTAGGCTCCCTAATCCCTCTTTTATAATAGGGATTAGGCCTAGGGTTTACAAGGGAGATTACAAGACTGCCCCTTACACATATGGTAATCCATACATATGGAAACACACACCTATGGAAATTCCCAGTATGGTAATTTCCTTACATGGTGATTTCTCATAATTCTCAACACTCCCCTTCAAGCTGGAGCATATAGATCATACATGCTCAGCTTGTTACAGCATCTCTCAAACTGAGTCCGTGCGAGTGGTTTTGTAAATATATCCGCAGCTTGATCTGTAGACAGTACTCCTTGCGTGCGTAGTAGTCCCTTATGTATGAGATCTCTAGTGTAATGACAATCAATTTCCACATGTTTTGTTCGTTCATGGAACATGGGATATTTGCAATGTACATTGCTGCCTGATTATCACATCTAAGTTCCATGATGTCCTTAGTTCTAACATGAAGATCGGTTAGAACAGACTTGACCCACATGAGTTCAGTAGCTGCTTGTGCCATGGCTCTATATTCGCTTTCAGCACTTGATCGTGACACCACTGCCTGCTTCTTGCTTTTCCATGTGATTAGGTTTCTTCCTAAATATGTGCAAAAAACCTGTAGTAGATTTTCTATCTCGTAAGCATCCTCCGTAGTCTGCATCTGAATAGGCTACGAGGTTGAGGTTGTTATCTTTGCAGAATAATAATCCTTTCCCAGGAGATTGCTTGATGTATCGAAGAACCATCATGCAGGCATCAAAATGAGCTAGAGTAGGTGAATCCATAAACTGACTCAGTTTACCTACAGCCAGGGCAATGTCTGGACGAGTAATAGTAAGGTAAAGCAGTTTACCTACTAAACGTCTGTATCTACCAACATCTTCTGTGGCTCCTTCCTCATATATTCGTCCTTTCGGATCCATAGGGGATATGTGCTGGTTTACAACCAAGCATTCCTATTTCCATTAGCAGATCAGTGGCATATTTTCTTTGGCACATAACCAGCCCTCGCTTTGACCTGGCTATCTCAATTCCCAAGAAGTATCGCAACGGTCCCATATCCTTTATTACAAAATGTTCTGAAAGGTGCTTTTTTAACTTTGGCAATTTCTTCACAATCATCTCCCGTAAGGATGATGTCATCAACATACACTAGTATTGCTATTGTGCCCTTCGAACTCTTCTTGGTGAATAACGAGTGATCGGATGTTGATCTCGTGAACCAATCACTTGCAGTGCTTCAGATAATTTTTTGAAACCAGGCCCGAGGACTTTGTTTTAGACCATATATTACTTTGTGTAGGAGACATACCTTCTGACACTCCCCTTCGTTCTTGAAACCGGGGGGTTGTTCCATGTAGACGACTTCATGAAGATCGCCGTATAGAAATGCATTCTTGACGTCTAGTTGGTGTAATGGCCAATCAAATTCTACTGCAACAGCGATGAGAATTCGTACTGTCGAATAGACGAGCAACGAGAGAGAATGTGTCGAAGAAGTCGACGCCATATGTTTGTGTGAATCCTTTAGCAACTAGGCGAGCCTTGTATCGTGCAATAGAGCCATCTGGGTTGTGTTTAATAGTGAATACCCATTTTGATCCGACTATTCGACAATCTGCTGGCGGATCCCACAAGTGTCCATGTACCTCTGGACTCAAGAGCAGTCATCTCTTCCTTCATTGCGTGAAGCCACTGTGGATTTGTGAGGGCATCAATGTGGTTATTAGGTGTGACAATGTTGGAGACAACATGTGCAAAGTCCTTGTAGGAAGGGGCAAGCTTTGAGAATGTCATGACAGCAGAGATGGGATGCCTTGTGCGATACACAGATGGACATTGTCTTGCTGGGCGTCGTTGAGCTATTGGCAGATGTTCTGACGGACCATTACTTCCTGTATTTTCATCAGATAGCACACCTTGAGATGGGGAACATACCTGAGGAGGAAGGGACGGGCGCAGAAGAAGGCAGAGGCCGCTGTGGAGTTGGTACAGGTAATGGAGAAGTTAAAATATTTGGTGGGGTTGACATGAGTGGTAGATACAGAGAAGTAAGGGATTGATTCAAAGAAGGTAACATCGGCGCTCACATAGTGTTTACGAGTTCGTGGATCGAAACACCTGTACCCTTTTTGTTTTGTAGAATATCCTAGGAAGACACATTTGATAGCTCTGGCAGCAAGTTTATCCCTGCCTGGTGTGGTTATATGAACAAAAGTTGTACACCCAAAGACTCGTGGTTGCACTTGATAGATGGGTTTGTTAGGAAAAAGAATTTCAATGGGAATTTGTTCATGTAAGGTTGTAGATGGCATTCTATTAATAAGAAATGGTGGCCGTGAGGACTGCATCACCCCAATAAAGGGATGGAACATGATAGTCAAGAAGTAGTGTGCGAGTAGTATCGAGGATGTGCCGATGTTTACGTTCGGCCACACCGTTTTGTTGGGATGTGTGAGGACACGTTGTTTGGTGTGTAATTCCTCGATTGGAGAGGAATTGTTGTATGTCATGTGACAGAAATTCTTGACCATTGTCAGTTCTAATGGATTTAATTGTTCGGCCGAATTGAGTTTTTATCTCAATGATGTAGCGAGTGAGCACACTATACACATCTGATTTGTTTTTCAAGAGGAAAGTCCATGCTACTCGAGAGTAATCATCAATTAAAACGAGATAATAACGATGCCCTAAGCGGTCAGGATACCGACTAGGACCCCAAATATCCATATGAATGAGATCAAAAGATATCAGTAGAATGATGATTACCAGAGGAAGGAAAGGTAAGACGATGGTGTTTTCCAATCTGACAGGCCTCACAGTTGAGATTAATTGAGGGGGGCAGCTGTGGGAGAAGACGACGAAGCTTGTGGACTGAGGGATGACCCGGTCGTTGATGCCAAATGGTAGTGGATGACCGGGTTGCAGTAATTCCAGAATAGGCGGCTATGCTAGATGGGTGATCAAGGTGGTAGACCCCGCCTTCTTCATGGCCCGTACCAATCGTCCTCCCAGTCAGTATGTCCTGAAAAATACAAGTGGCCGCATTAAAAATCGCTTTGCAGTTAAGGTCTTTGCATAAATTGGCTGACCGAAAGCAAACTTAGCGGAAAATCAGGAACTAGTAAGACATCATTAAGCTCAATCGTAGGGGTGAGGTGCACATCCCCGATCCCTTTTACTGATGACGATCTACCATCTGCTACCTGAACTGTTTTTCCTGGTTGAGATGGGCGAAGTTTCCGGATGATGCGAGAATCTCCACATAAATGGGTAGAGGCTCCCGTATCGATAAGCCAGTCAGAGCGGTTATGATGACTAGCTGAAGCAAGAACAGTACCTGTTTGAGCAATGGCAGCGACTTCTCCGGAGGACCCATTGGAGTTCACCTGAGACAACCGTTGCATTAGATCCTCAAAGTCTTTTCGAGGAATCGCGATTGGAGCCTCCATCAGTGTCTGTTGTTACTGCTCTGGCTGAAGTTCCTGGACGACCATGCTTGTTGTAGCATACTGCTTCGGTGTGCCCTAATTTGTGACAAAAAGAGCATTGTATAGGTGATCGGCCTCTCCCTAGGAAATGACGACCACGATCGCGACCTCGGAATTGTCCTCTGAAACCTCGTCCAGAGGCTACGAGAGTTGTTGTTTGGCTTATAATCTCTGTAGATGGATTAGAGAGTGGAGGTAATCTGCATAATGTGCTGTATGCTTCCTCCATCGTTGGAAGAGTGGCTGCGGTAATCATCTGATCCCGAGGAGCTGCAAAGGTTGAATCCAATCCACCTAGGAAAATCATCGTTGCCATATTCTGTCGATGTTGCTTCTGTGCAGGACAAGTACATAAAGGAGCGCACGCATCATAGCTTGCTACCAATGATTTAAGGGCGGAAAAATACTCTGATAACGATCGCCCATTCTGCCGCATATGCATCAGTTCATAAAAAGATTGATACATTTTAGTAGAGTTTTTATTTTGGCCATATGTGGTGAGTAATGACTGCCACATATCGTGTGCGCGTGTCGTAGTAAACTAGTTCCTGTGCTATTCTATCGATAACACTGACCATTATCCATGAACTTACCATGCCATTGTCTTTGACCCATGATGCATATTTTCCAATCTTGGTGGTTGGTTCATCTTCGAGGATGGATGTGTTCCTTATCATAGCCTCGAACAATCATAAGGAACAATCGAGACCACATGGAGTAGTTTGTGGCATCGAGCTTGGGAATTGACCCAAATGAAGGCATTTTGGAATGACCTCCGCCATCAATCTCCGATGTAGCGCCTTCGGATGCCATAGATATGCTTGTCGGCAGCCTGTAGTAAGAACCTAGCGCACTCGTATTGTGATATCGCCACCCCCTGTTTTTTTTTTTTGCTTTTTTTTAAGTTTTAGGCTAATACAACCACACGCATGATACAAATACATGTAAAAACAAATATTTGGTGCTGGATCGGACTCATCGTGCATAAGATATTCGCCCCAGGGCTGGTTGCGCCGCAGGAAGAGGAGGGCAAAGTCGAATGGCCGATGTCACCACAGAGGAGGAGAACAACCGCTGTGGCTGACCGGAGGAGGGAGAACAGCGCCGTGTCACCGCAAGAGAACAGTGTCGTGGCCGTGGACGACCGCAAGATCGCCGCAGGAGGAGGAGGTCGTGCTGGGCGAGGTCGAGGCTGGCGAGGTCGGGGCTGGGCGAGATCGGGGCTGGACGATCGGGGCTGGCGAGGTCGGGGCTGGGTGGGGTCGGGGTTTTTATGGGCTTGGCGAGGTCTGTACTGGAGGGGGGGGCTGGAAGGAGGTTGGGCGATGGGGGCTGGGCGAGGGGAAGGGCGATGGGACTGGGCGATGGGGCTGGGCGAGGGAAAGGGCGATGGAGCTGGGCGAGGGGAAGGGCGAGGGGAAGGGCGATGGTGTTGGGATGGGCGTAGATGGGGTGGGGCGATGGCGCAGATGGGCGAGGGGAAGGGCGCAGATGGGTTGGGGTTGAGCGTGGTCGATGGGTTGGGGTTGGCGCAGAGGGGAAGTGTGGGCGTGGGCGATGGGTTGGGGTTGAGCGTGGGCGATGGGTTCGGGTTGGCGCAGAGCGTGGGCAATGGGCGATGGCGAGGAGGTTGAGCGTGGGCGATGGGTTGAGCGTGGGCGATGGCGAGGAGGTTGAGCGTGGGCGATGGGTTGAGCGTGGGCGATGGATTGGGTGACGGCGCAGAAGGCGATGGCGCGATGGGTTGGCGCAGAGTGTGGAGAGGGCGTTGGCGAGGAGCAGAAGGCGTTGGCGAGGTCGGGCTGGGCGATGGAGAAGGACGATGGAGAAGGGCGGGGTGGTGGGCGGCGGAGAGAGGGATCAGGGCCCTTATGGCTCTGATACCATGTAGATCATTATGATCGTTCTGCTTATTACAATTAGGCTCCCTAATCCCTCTTTTATAATAGGGATTAGGCCTAGGGTTTACAAGGGAGGTTACAAGACTGCCCCTTACACATATGGTAATCCATACATATGGAAACACACACCTATGGAAATTCCCAGTATGGTAATTTCCTTACATGGTGATTCTCAATAATTCTCAACAGGATCCTTGGTACAAGCTGATCCATATCGCCGGACAGGGGGGAGTGCACCTACTCCACCCCTCCCTTCCCAGGCCCGTTGACTGGACAACGAGACTATCATCTTGTTTGGGAACGGTACGTCAGGTGGGGGAGCATAAGACAATTCTCCAACATAGTTCAACAAGACATATGATTAGGATTCAAGGCATATCAAAGTTATCAACAACTAGCTCTATGAATCCAGTTTTTTATATTTGAAAGAACAAGGTGAGTTAAAAGACACATAGGATTTATCTCTTGATATTATTTTAGTTGGTTTGACGAAGAAAAAAGGAGAAATATTGTAGGGAGAAATCTAACTAATGGTGTGATTACGATGCGATCAGTTATATTAATATAGTTTATCTCAGATAAAGTTCATTTTTCTCGACATAATAAAACGATATCCCACTTCTGATCAAGGATGATGCTACCAAAACTCAAAAGAATATAACATTTCTTTGTTAAACGGTTATGCTGCTAGTATTTGTTGTCGGGCTGGCCCGACCTTAACTTAGTCCATTAGTTTCAAATGGCGCTTCATATCCTGTTGAAGTTTTAGTAACTAAATTTTGAAGTCAGTTCGATCCAAAGCCCACGATGTTAAATGAGCTTGAGCATGGGCCCACACGATCCGTAAAGGCTTAACCAAATGCTTATTCCCTAAACTTAAGCAAGAGATCTATATCTCCATCCCATAGTTCAAGGACTTTTGTGTAATATACTCTAATGATTAAATATTAATGGGTGTCCACATGCTAAACGTGTATGAAAATTAAGCCATCCATTATCGACAGCAATTAAGATCCTCTTATAAGCACTAGAATAATGGGTCAATTCCCTGCTCGATGCGATTTCCAAGAGTACAACTATTCCCATCCTCATCTAATTATTTCACTTTATTCGACCATTATTCCTATCTTTATTCTATATTACCTACCTTTATTACACATTATTCTCCTTATTATTATCTTTCCAACCGAACAGAGAATAGATCATTATTTTTCTTATTTCTCATTCTTATTCCTGATTATTTTTGAACAGAACGCCCCTTAAATTAATAAAAAATGATTGCATGAGATCGTCAAGCATTGCCTGGTGAGAAAAAAATAAGAACATTACTTGTGAAAATAATATTCAGCTTGACTGAATTAAAGACATGTGATACATTATATGTGAAATAATAATAATAATCACTCACCAAACGGAGTGTAATTCAACTGCCGTTAATTTTGAACTTTAGAAGAGATGATCTTTGAACTTTAGAAGAGATGATCAATGTCATGACTTAAAAGATACACAATCCTAAAGTAATAAAATTATGGGCAACTAGTAAGTTAGTAACCTAATAGTCTTCGGTATTTACATAATTCTAATTGTGGCAGTGATTTGGAATTTACAATACTTTCTTATTGTCTTAAATATCATGTATTAATGGTGAATATGTATACTCAAAAAATAATCTTAGGTGATATGGTCTTTCCAGAAATGGGAAGTAGGAGATCCTGACATTAACCTTTCACGTGAAATTGTCGCATTAAATTAAAATAATAAAAAAAGCAACAATGGGAAGGTTAAGAAAAGGACAGTGAGAAGGACGACGGTCATTATCAAAACCAATGTCATTGCTTCACTGGAACAAAAGCTGCCACCATGGAATCTCCATTTATATCTCATGCTCTTCCTAAAAATTGCTTATTACTCCCTAAAGTTTGAAGAGAATTTTGCACTAGCAACTCTATAAATCTTGCAAATTACCCGCTCATCCTTGTATTCTTCCTCATATTTAGCCTACGACCGTTGTCAACTCGTTTCCTCTTATACCACAACCCATGATATCGATTTTAAATTTATCGATAACTTGAGTTAATCTTCAATTAATCTAACCATAGAAAAATTCGATGGTAGATCTTCCACCTCCTTTTTTTCTTTTCATATCCTCCTCCCCACTTATTCTCTAGGTGGTTGTCCTCGATGGGAGGGGATAGTAGGGAGGGATGGCATCAAGCACCTCGAGCTCTAACAACCCCCTGGCGACCTCGTCAGGGTATGGATCCATGAAGGTTGTAAAATAGAATAAACAGAAGTAAAATAAAAATTACGAAGAAAATAAATTATCAAGACATAATGTTATGTTTGCATAGAAATGAATATTTTTACAGAGGTATCTCCGTAAAAATCCCAAATTTTATATTGGCATCCTCTTTGTTTGAGAGGTACCATCTCCAACTGTAATCTTTGTATCATTGTCATGTGATGGTTTCCATTTTGTTGTGTTTCGTCCACTCCAACTTTTTCCTCCTCCCCATGTTCTCCAATACCTACTTTATTCTTGTGCTGAGGTGGCCATGCAAATCTATTGAAAACTTCAAAAGAGAATATTTTCACATTGTGGGTTCAAGATAGGCATCATCTCCATGGATCTTTATTTAAATATGGAGTTGAATGTATGTAGGGAAATTAATAGGTATGTCCCTCGTAATTTTGTCAATAACACTTGTGCTTCTATTTATTTCTTATCACTAGATGACCCCTAAAAAGTACCTAGTTTTATGCTTGTATTTGTACTTTCAACATTCATTGGTAAACTGTTAAAGAAATAATCAGAGGACTAGAGTGTAAAAAATACTTGCAATATAATCTCTAAATTAAAAGATATTTACTTTTGGCCCTAGCATCGACCTTATCTTGCTTCTCTGACCATGCTTCCTCTGTTGTTGCCCACTCCGTGGCATGACACCTCACCTCTGCTGCCTATCCTATCCATTTCGTTTGGAGGATAAGGGGGAATGGAATAAGGGGAATAAGCCCCCAACACGGTTCCCCGTGGTACGACTATTCCCCATTATTTCATCTTATTTCACTCTTATTCCTATCTTTATCCCACCTTACCTACCGTTATTTCACCTTATTCTCCTTATTCCTATCCTCCAGCCGAACGGAGAATAGACCCTTATCTTCCTTATTCCCCACCCTTATTCCTGCTTATTCTCCTACCGAACGGGCCCTAAATGTTGGGAAAAGCTTCCATCAATAACGCACAAGCAAAAAAATGATGGAACAAGAAAATGCAAACAAACTCACAAGACGATGATTTATAGTTGTTCAACATTGTGCCTGCTTCCACTGATCACATTAAGCTATCTTCTCTCTCTTTATTAAAATGTTATGGAAGTAAAACGAGCGGAGACACCAAGAACACTTTTATACCTCAACTCTATGGTTAGATGAAATTGCCAAATTCACCCTCGAAACATAAAAACGACTATGAAGATTGATTCATGCATATACAACACTGATTATTCTTCATAAGATGAAACCTAACATTGAGGTGGCTCATCATCGTCGTCATTATAAGGAGAAGCTCGGGAGAGTAAGAAATCATCTGATTGAAAAAACAAAGGAGGAGCATGTGAAAAAGGGTATGTGAGGGGGATCAGTGAGGTGGGTCGATGACGTGAAGACAGAGTGTCCGTGGAAGAAAAAGCGAGGTATGGGGGAAGGGGGACATGGTGGAGTTTCGTGGAGGATGAGGAGGAGAGAGTGTAACCCCACTACCCTTGTCCGTCGCCACCACCATATCATCAAAGATGGAATGTACCATCAACCAGCCTACCACATCATATGTACTTTGAGGGGTGTGCTCCTTCGATAAGTTGCATGGCCATTAGGGAACGAAGTGATCGAACGTGGAGCAAGTGTGTTTGTTGTTGAGGTAGTTTGGATGCAAATGTTGTAGTCAATGTAGGGGATGGAGGTGATTTTGTGGTCGAGGTGGTTGGTTTTGACGTGGGTTTCTCCTATGGAGGCCATTTTGTTGTTTGTTTGTTGTTGTTGCGGCCCTTGTGGGGAGAAGGGAGGCGGTGGGTGGCGTTGTGTAGGTGCAAGTTCGTCGTCGCCCTTGCCCCTCCATTTCCACCTCCGTCCATTCCATGTACCTCCCTTATGATCCCCACCTTCCCATCCCTCTTCCTGTATGCCTTCTCGTCCTTCCTCCGTGATTGCGTTCATTGTCTACCTCCCCGACCCTACTCCTCAATTCCTTTGTGTCTCGTTGACCCTCCTTCTGCGAGTGTCACTCTCATCATCGATATTAATCACACGATTAGAGATTGTTTCATGTGTTATCTTCAACATTTTGACTATGCGGTTAGAGGATGTCTCGAGCGTTATCTTCAACACTCTGACTAATGGATATTATCGACATGGATACATGCACAAATATCAGGGATCATAATATTAGTTATGAAATAGGTAGGAACACAAGTGTTATTGAAAAAGTCAGAAATGTGACACAATTGTAAACATCATGTAGATACTTTTAAATGAGGAGTAGACTATATTTTACCTCCAAAAGTCACTCTTATTTATATTAGGAATTCGCATGTAGGTTACTGAATTATACATTGCAACCACATCAGTATTACAAATTCAAGTATACAATATTGCACACATATCTTATTCAATGTGCTCTCTTTACTAAATACTTTTATTTTACAAAATCTAGTTCACATTTTATACCACAATCACCCGACCAAAAATTGAGATTAATGCCTTTTTTGAGATTAAAAAAGTTATACCCCATTGATAGTTTTCTTATATATACGTGTATTTTAAATACAAAATACATAATATGCACGCAATGTATATATGTAATTTTTTTTATTAAAATGAGGTGTCTTTTTACGAATAAAGAAGTTGCATTTGATATGAAAGCATTTCTTACTCTACCTAAAAATTAAATTTGGAGTTATATCAAAATATATCGGATGAAAAATGCAATATTTTGATGTGTCTTCCCACTTATCTTGAATTATCTTATCCAGTGATAGTGTAATACCTTAACTTTCAAATACAGTCCCACATCTAAAACTCACGAAGTGTGGGTTATAAGTGGTGGGGATTATTACTAGACAACTTGATCTTAATCATTTTCGGTCGTTGTCAACATGTCTAATTAGGTCTGAATCCAATAAATTGTCAGGGTTAGTTTTCTTGATAACAGACCAGAGACCTAAGCCTAGGACGTTACAAATAAAGTCCATTTATTTTGAGATAAATGGATGTTATGCTGCATCCAAACAGGTTTCCACATGAATTAAGTTGCTGTGTGGATTTATGCCAATCAATGTGTTTATATTTTCATGTTCTCTCTTTTTACTATAATTCCTTTTTGACGAGGGATAGAACAAAAGATTTTACACTTGTATATGTGTTCTCCAAAAAAATGTCCTTAAATAATTTTTGCAATTATACTTGTGCTCCTATACATTTACAAAATTCTCAGTATTGCCCTTCCATTTGCGATTATACTTGTGCTTATATTATTATTTTGGAACAAGGAAACCTTATCTCCAAAAGCCTCATAATATTTTTTTCAATAATTCATGAAACCTTCTAGACTAAGGAAGCTTGGCTCTCCTACCCACACATACATTGGTGGCAGAGAACATGGCTTTGCTGATCATAGATGTAAGGACTAGTAATATGTTACCTTTAGGCCTTTAATCTTTTCATTTTGCAATATTAGCTCAACCCTCTTTGTTCTTTTAATGATGGGATGCACATGCTTGCTTCTTCTTACTCATGGATAGATGATGTGTAGTCAGTTGACGCAACACCCTCTCGATCTTTAAGCCATGTCATCGTAGTAGTTAGAGGATCTGGGTGGGCCCCCTAATGTCGAGGGAAGTCGATAAACATCTTCAACACTTGTTTTCACAACTTCCTTCTCCTCGACTACTAGTCAGTTACATTGATGTCTTTGTCTCCCTCCTTCCTTTTATGGTCATGAATCCTGATGGATTGACAGAATCATGACTAAGATCATGGCAAGCTGGAGTTAGATCTCCGTGAAACCATTGGAGATTGTCTTAATGGTGCTTTGGGTGGAAGAAAGACCTTGATTTACAGCAAAGAATAATATTTCCAATTTATGAAGTCGAAGAATGAGCTCTGTAATCCGATGGCAAGACACGTACTCACGCACGCGCGCACATATTCCATGTCATCAGGAGACCCTCCCAACCAACTGTCCACAGCTGGTCTCCCCTTTGCGTCCAAGAAACCCAAATAAAACCCAATCATCGACCTCTCCCTTTCAATCCAATAGAAAATTAATAGAAATAAATAGAAACAACAGCGAAAATTCCACTTCCCAAACAAATATTCCCCATTGAATGCGGCACCTCCACCCACCCCGCCAATCCCACAAGCCTGGAATTTTCAATTTTAAATTTAAATCGACCAATAAGATCAACTCCCACGGACCACCCCTGTCCGAAACACTCGACCATTCCAACCATGTTGACTATACCTAATTGGCTCGACCCGTTACAGCGAACTGGCGCATCCGGACCCAATGTCCAGCCCACTGAAGACCGGACCCCGCTCCCGCTCACGCGGTTTTTGCCAGTTCGGCACCACCACCTCAACCCCGACCCTTCACCCCCGAAATCCAACCCAACCTCCATTCCCCCAACAACAATGGGACCTCTCTTCCTCCTCCTATTCCTCCCCATTCTCCTCCCCGAACCGGTCTCCTCGGCCGCCACCTCCTCGGTCGACGCCGCGGCTCTCCAATCCCTCGCCCGGGTTCTCTCCCCGCTCCCGCCCGGCTGGACCGCCTCCCCGTCGTCCGACCCGTGCTCCCCCTCCCAGAAATGGACCGGCGTCTCCTGCTCCTCGGGCCGGGTCACCTTCCTGAACCTCCGGTCCCTCTCGCTCTCCGGTTCGCTACCCGCCTCATCCCTCTCCCCCCTCACCTTCCTCCGCTCCCTCTCCCTCCAGTCCAACTCGCTCACCGGTCCGCTCCCCTTCCCCCTCCCCTCCTCCCTCCAGGAGCTCTACCTCGGCTCGAACAACTTCACCTCCCTCCCCTCCGGTTTTTTCTCCGGTCTGACCTCCCTCGTCAACGTCTCGCTCGATAAGAACCCCCTCCAACCCTGGTCCCTCCCCGACGACCTCCAACAATCCGTCAACCTCGTCTCCTTCACCGCCATGAACTCCGGCCTCACCGGCGAAATCCCCGCCTTCCTCGGCAAGCTCGTCAGCCTCCAGATGCTCCGTCTCTCCTACAACCAACTCACCGGCTCCCTCCCTGCGTCCTTCGCCGGATCCCCGATACGTGAGCTCTATCTCAACAACCAGGACTCCAAGCTCTCCGGCCCCATTGACGTCATTGCCGCAATGCCGCAGCTCTCCACGCTCATGCTCCAGTCCAACAACTTCACCGGAGTGATCCCCGATCTCACCAATTGCACTTCCCTCCAGGAGCTCGATCTCCGCGACAACCGTCTCACCGGCCTCGTCCCGGCATCCATCTCCCGTCTCCCAGCTCTCAACACGCTCACCCTCGCGAACAACCTCCTCCAGGGACCGTACCCGGATATCCCCGCCACCATCTGGAAGGATGGTGGCGGCTCGGGTAACTTCTTCTGCCTTCCCACACCCGGTCCATGCGAACCCCGCGTCACTGTGCTCCTTGCTGTTGCGGAGGGGTTCGGTTACCCGGCTGCGCTTGCGAATGCGTGGACCGGGAATGATCCCTGCAATAATTGGCTTTTCGTGAGCTGCGATGCGCAGCAGAACATCACTCTCCTGAACTTTGCGAATCAGAAGTTCGGCGGAGTCATCTCCCCCGAGATCACGAAACTCACGTCTCTGAAGAATTTGATTCTGAGTAATAATAATCTCCATGGAACGATTCCCGTGGAGTTGGCATCAATGCCGCAGCTAGAATCCGTTGATGTCTCTGACAACAACCTCTCCGGTGGTTTACCGCCGTTTAAACCGAACGTGAAGTTTAAGTACTCCGGTAACAAGCTGCTCGGTGCAGGCTCCGGTTCGTCCGACGGCAGCTCTGGTGGAGAGAGTGGATCTGGCGGGAGTTCTACCCCAGGTGGTAGTCCTTCGAGTAAATCGGGTTCAAAACCAGCCGTGTGGATAGCGGGAGTCGTCGTAGTTGTTTTGGTCATCATCGGAGTGGTGTGCGTTTTCTTCTACTGCCGACGAAGGCAGCACCCCAAATTCAGGAAAGTTCAGGTCCAGAGCCCACCGAGGGAGGCTGAGGCCGTTAAGATTGGCATTCACGGTTTCGTAGCAAACGGCATATCACATAGCGAGCTCCATAGCCAAAGCAGCAGTGATAGCCGGAGTGGCCATGCTATTGACGCTGTTGCAACATTCATGTCGATGCAGGCAATCCGGCAAGCAACCAACAATTTCGGGGAAGGGAACATTTTGGGAAGAGGCGGATTTGGTACAGTTTACAAAGGCGAATTGCCTGGCGGAATGCTGATCGCAGTGAAAAGGATGGAGTGTGGTGAGATGGGTAATAAAGGATTGACGGAGTTCCAAGCAGAGATCGCTGTATTGACGAAGGTGAGGCACCGGCATTTGGTCGCTCTACATGGGTACTGTGTGGAAGGCAATGAGAAGCTTTTGGTGTACGAGTACATGCCGCAGGGTACGTTGGCGCAGCACTTGTTCGGTGGGGTTGAGATGGGCTATGCTTCTCTGAGATGGAAGCAGAGGCTCATAATAGCTCTGGATGTAGCCAGAGGGTTGGAGTATTTGCATAGTTTGGCTCAGAAGAGCTTCATCCACAGAGATCTTAAGCCATCCAATATACTATTGGGTGATGACATGAGAGCCAAAGTTTCCGACTTTGGCTTAGTCAAGCTTGCTCCTGATGGGAAATACTCGGTCGAGACACGGCTGGCAGGGACGTTCGGATATCTCGCGCCTGAATATGCCAGTAAGTTTTAAAGTTTGTCTCTTGCATCACTTCTCATTTAATGAATATTCAGATTTTATTTAGAGTCCCATTCTGCATGGCTTAAGATGTTATACTTTGTTACGGCCGCCATACAAATTCTGTTTGATAATGACGTTGCCTAAGAAATTGACCATTCTGACATTATTTGCATTTGAGATGATTTTTTATACCACGTCCATGAGTAAGAGAGGGAGTCAACTAATACGAGAGTAATTATTATAATCCTCAGGAGTACCGAGATACTTCAGTAAGATGTAAGGAGATGTGATTGGTAGTCTTACAAGGTCAATTTGACTGTTGTGGCATCATGTAGACTCTTTCCTGTGGAAGGTTTTACAAGGGCTGGATTTCCTTTATTTTTATGGCTTCCATATAAATGGGATACCTTGTAATTTTATCCTCAACACCTTATTTGATTCCAAGCTCTCTGAGGGTAACCGGAGTGTCCAAGTCAAAGAAGGATTAGTTTAGTATTGTTCTCTTTAACTGGTTGAGTTTCACTTAACTAGGTCGATCTTTGACTATTATTTCAAGTTTGTTTGTGGTGTGCATGAGTCTAGCTTTTAATAATAATAGCACCATCCATTTAGATCCACCTACCAAAGTAAATATAAATATATCCACTCATTTTACATGGCCTAATGTCTTTTTACATCTACAACCCTTCTCAAAGATGACAAACAATTGGCCCATAAAATATTGTCATTTCAAATGCAATTCCATGTCACCAGACGTCTTCAGTTTTGGTTTCTGATACCTGCAATTACTGCGACAAGTCAGAAAAATCAAACTTTTTTATTGGTCAAATTTATGACTACAACTTTTGAAAAGTTCTTGATGTTTTTGTTTTTATTCAATTGGTCCATCATCCAAGAAGACATCACCACTATGATGATTTTGAAGTTTTGGCCTTATTTGGTAGTGGCATTTCTATGAGAGATGATGAATAAAATAACCTTATTGTTTGTTTGGGGGAGCACCTCGTCAGTTTTCCTTTCGGGAAGTAAAATTATTAGTTTTCATCCATGTTGGGAGAAAATAACAAGTTGTTTATTAATGAGGCCTATGGTTCTCTTATATAGAGGAGAGACTCGTTGGGTAAATTACATAATGAAGATGAAAAGAATAAAAAATATATAAAAGAGATACAATATAAATGATATCTCAACACCCCCTCAAGTTGGAGCGTAGATATCAATCATGCTCAGCTTGGAACATCATCTCTGGTAAGATCCTCTTGCTAGGGCTTCGGCAAGTACATCTGCAGTTCGATCTCCAGAGCTAACATGAGTAGTGGAGATAATGCCATTCTGTATTATGTCTCAAGTGTAGTGACAATTTACCTCGATATGCTTGGTCCTCTCATGAAAGGCTGTGTTGTTGGCGATGAAAAGAGCAGCCTGGTTGTCGCATTGGAGGTGCATGGGAAGAGGCATCTCAACAGTTAGGTTAATAAGAACAGATCTGACCCACATTATTTATGTGCTAGCCTGTGCCAGAACACTGCAAAGCCAGAGGTAGACTTACTGTATTTGGGATACTATGCATAATCTGCATCTGCACAAGCTGTAATAGCATGGGATTTACCTTTGCTAAATAGACGACCAGTGCCAGGTGAGGCCTTCAGATACCTCAAAATCATATGGACTGCATCCATATGTGTATGTTTAGACTGCTCCAAAAACTGACTCACTTTGCTTCACTACAAAAGATATATCTGGTCTGATGATAGATATATAAATAAGCTTCCCAACAAGTTCCATGTACCTCCTCTTGTCAACCTCAGTTATGGAAGGCCGTATCGATATCGATATCGTATCGGTCCGCCCGGAAATGGATATATCGGGATATATCGACGATATATCGACGATATCGGCGGAAATGTCGAAAATAGTTCAAAAAAGCCAATTTTTTGCCATTTTTCAGAAATTAAGATCATCTAAGATATTAGATCAACAAATAACCTACAAATACACACTTATATCACACATATCGATCATTTATACGCCATATATCGCACATATCGATATCGCTGGTATCGCACATATCGGTCGTGTCGATGTGAATCACTTAATGTTGACTCTTGAGTTTTGAATATTGGTAATGGTTTCCATTCAAGTTATTATAAGTTTGTAACATGAAATACTAGAAATATACACCTCATAACACACATAGATAATTTATGAGGACTATGGTCCTTAAACTGCACATACCGGTCATATCGATGGGAATTTACGAGACAATCATTGTTTAGCAATTGGCAAAAAGATTTATGATTTATCTATATAAAAGCTACAAGTACAACAACAAATGACAAATATCCAAATCAAGTTGACAATGTAAAAAGAGATGACCTAGGCTAGCCTAAAACCAAGAGTTTCGCGGTTGATCTGTATTGCCCCCCTTCCTTGTTGCCTCTTATAACGCATCGCAGATTCAATGAACTCGCAGTAGTTCTCCCATGTCATGTACGAGTACATGGCCTTGTAATCCATCACATACTGCCTGTATTGGTGGTCATCGATGCCTATGAGTATCTTGAGACGAGGATAAGCAGCACTAGATCCAGTATCACGAGTGGCACGAGGAGGCCGCGAACTACTAGCTTGAGATCTTCGGGACGACGACGACGGAGTAGGAGAAGATGTTTGCGGAGGAGGAGGACCCGGAGGGGGAGCGAAGTACTCTGGGAAGAAACCGAAACTGTCATCACCAAAGAAGCTACCCTGGCTGAGCTGGGTCTGCTCGGGTTGGCTACCTTGATAGTTCTCACCGCTGTAGCTGCTATATCCTCCATACCCACTGTTGTAGCTGTTATATCCATAAGATTGAGGAGTATACGCCTGAGGAGGAGGAGGAGGAGGTCCAGGCGGAGGAGCAGGAAAATATTCAGGGAAGACCCCAAATGATCTCTCATCTTGGGAATGGGAGGATCCATATTCACGGTATGGGCTGTCAATGTCCATGGAACCTACAGATGATATCAAATCCGACATGTAGCTATCTGTAGGATGATGACCACGTCGTCCATATGCATCGTAATCCATAGGTCCTGGACTCGGACTTGGGACAAACCGCCATGTATGTTTCTATGTCGTTCCCTGTATTCCTGCTCTGACTCGAATCTTCTATCATCACGTGGTCCACGACCACCTGACCCCCCTGAATATGTCTCCCCGTCACCTGATCCACCACGACCAGCAACAACATCATCATCATCACTCCCAGTGTCATCTTTTGATTTGGATTTAGATTTCGATCCAGTAGAGAGGATGTCGTCCACAATCGCATCAAGTTCCACCCCTCCAAGAGGGTCCGTGATGCGTCCTGATCTGGCCATGTAGTCGCCAACATCTGCTCCCATTTGTTGGCTTATATTCTCATTCGGCCTTCCTCCCGGTTGATCTAGCAATGGAGCACCGTTGGAATCCAACCACCTCTGCAGAATATCTTCATCTGCGTCGTCGTCGTGCATCTTGAAAATATATGCAACATCGATGGGGTCTGTGTAGTCCTCTCTGTCATGCCCCTCTCTTGCGTGTTTCATTTTCAACCTCAAGTTGTAATGCACGAAAACAAGATCGTGGAGTCGTTCTCCCAACTTGTTCCGTCTCCTCGAATGGATCAAGTTGAATGTGCTCCAATTTCTTTCACAACCACCGGCAGATGCTGTTTGGGACAATACTTTCACTGCCACTTTGCGGAGGTTGGGAGCTTCCATCCCATACAGTAACCACCATTCGGCTGTGGGAAAATCGAAAGAGATAACTCATAATTCAATAATAGTCAAATAGTTTGTTACACATGTCAAATGTCAATCAGTAAACTTAGTATTTACCAAGAAGAGTACCGCCGCGTCCATTCACCGCGGTCACCCTACCGAAAGAACCCAAACCATCCCTAAAGTATTTAATCTGCACATTAATCGAAAGTTTAAGTCATACTGTGATAGTATGGTTTGTGCCTCAAAATAGATTGTACATTATACAAGCATTCGAGGAGACTCTTACCTCATTCATGCACGAGGTTTATGCCCTCTCGTCCTTGACGAGCTTCTCAACAACAACTTGTACGGCTACTAGAAGGTCAACATTTGTACCAAGACTGTTCTTGTATTGGTACTTCGGATTCAAGTAGTATGCTGTTGACGAACAAATTTTAATAATCCAAAACAAAAGTAAATGATTACGAAAATGGATTAGAAAATCTAAATGGATAATAAAACGTACCAGCCTTGTGAAGAGGATGTGAGAGCATCTTGGACCATCTTTCGTCTATGATGTTCAACCATGCTTTATATCCTCTCCCAACTGCTTCTCTAACCTTCTCCCTCATGCATTAGATCGGACTTGGGACAAACCGCCATGTATGTTTCCATGTCGTTCCCTGTATTCCTGCTCTGACTCGAATCTTCTATCATCACGTGGTCCACGACCACCTGACCCCCCTGAATATGTCTCCCCGTCACCTGATCCACCACGACCAGCAACAACATCATCATCATCACTCCCAGTGTCATCTTTTGATTTGGATTTAGATTTCGATCCAGTAGAGAGGATGTCGTCCACAATCGCATCAAGTTCCACCCCTCCAAGAGGGTCCGTGATGCGTCCTGATCTGGCCATGTAGTCGCCAACATCTGCTCCCATTTGTTGGCTTATATTCTCATTCGGCCTTCCTCCCGGTTGATCTAGCAATGGAGCACCGTTGGAATCCAACCACCTCTGCAGAATATCTTCATCTGCGTCGTCGTCGTGCATCTTGAAAATATATGCAACATCGATGGGGTCTGTGTAGTCCTCTCTGTCATGCCCCTCTCTTGCGTGTTTCATTTTCAACCTCAAGTTGTAATGCACGAAAACAAGATCGTGGAGTCGTTCTCCCAACTTGTTCCGTCTCCTCGAATGGATCAAGTTGAATGTGCTCCAATTTCTTTCACAACCACCGGCAGATGCTGTTTGGGACAATACTTTCACTGCCACTTTGCGGAGGTTGGGAGCTTCCATCCCATACAGTAACCACCATTCGACTGTGGGAAAATCGAAAGAGATAACTCATAATTCAATAATAGTCAAATAGTTTGTTACACATGTCAAATGTCAATCAGTAAACTTAGTATTTACCAAGAAGAGTACCGCCGCGTCCATTCACCGCGGTCACCCTACCGAAAGAACCCAAACCATCCCTAAAGTATTTAATCTGCACATTAATCGAAAGTTTAAGTCATACTGTGATAGTATGGTTTGTGCCTCAAAATAGATTGTACATTATACAAGCATTCGAGGAGACTCTTACCTCATTCATGCACGAGGTTTATGCCCTCTCGTCCTTGACGAGCTTCTCAACAACAACTTGTACGGCTACTAGAAGGTCAGCATTTGTACCAAGACTGTTCTTGTATTGGTACTTCGGATTCAAGTAGTATGCTGTTGACGAACAAATTTTAATAATCCAAAACAAAAGTAAATGATTACGAAAATGGATTAGAAAATCTAAATGGATAATAAAACGTACCAGCCTTGTGAAGAGGATGTGAGAGCATCTTGGACCATCTTTCGTCTATGATGTTCAACCATGCTTTATATCCTCTCCCAACTGCTTCTCTAACCTTCTCCCTCATGCATTGCATTGCCTCGTAGATGACTTCCATAGTTGGCTTCTTATCCCCATCTACGATACGCAATGCAGAAACAATAGTTTCCATTATTTTCGTGACCCTTGTCACGTCATCCCAGAAATAGTGATCATTGATGATTGTCTCCACTCTCCTTCCTACTTCGGTTCGAGCTTCTGCGTTCTCGAACCACTCACCTTGGCAGCACATGGTCTTCAACCCTGCCTTGTGCTGTTTGAGGCTTTGCAACACTATAAAATTGGTTGCAAAGCGTGTGATCCCAGGCCTCACCAACTCACCATTGCATATCCGCCTCATCAACGCCAACACTTTGGAATGGTTGTAAATGAACGTCGTGATCGTCTGTGCTTGTTCCATCACCTTCACGACGAGCTTCCTCTTGCCGAAGTCCTTCAGAATCAGGTCTATACAATGCGCAGCACACAGTGTTCAAAAAATGCTGTAGCTGCTGGACTTCATTATTGTTTCTCCTGCTTTCTTAAAGTTGCTGCCGTTGTCTGTGACAATCTGTACAATGTTCTCTTTCCCAACGTCCTTAATGACATCCTTCAGCAACTTCAGCAGGTACTTGTAGTCCTTGACCTGTTCAGAAGCATCGACGGATTTAAGGAAAATTGTCTTACCGTCGCAGTAAACGAGGAAGTTGATGATCTGCTTCCTCGTGTAACTTGTCCAGCCATCACACATCAGCGTCACGCCGTATTCTGGCCATCTCTTCCTCAGGTCCGAGATGTACTCGTTCATCTTCTCCTTCTCTTGCGCAAGATACTTGTTCATCAACTCTTTGGCACTTGGAGCCTTCACTCCCGTTCCAGCTGCGGCGATCTCATCAATGGCATGCTCTAAGAAAGGTCGGTCCACTAGCGACATGGGCTGGGATGCTCTCCCCAAAGAAGAGCCGATGGCCCTGCCCACTCTCTCGTGGGCGTTGGTGAACATCCCCTTCACCGTCTTCTGCTTCGGGTCCTTGCTTGGCTTGTACTGCATAGATCCACTCCTCGTCAAGAATGGTTCTAGTCCCTTCCCCTTATGCTTCTTAGTGGGTGGTGGTACTGGTGCACCTCCACTGCCACTCCCACTGCCACCAGCACCGGGGAAGCCGCCACGTGCACCAGCGAGTTCTCTCCTCTCAAACTCGCTCCTCATGGACTCTTTTGTCGCCCGTCTGTACGCTCTCCTCTCCGCTTCGGTCTGAACGTTATCGGGGTAGACAAAGTCCTCGTCGTCTGAATCCGAGAGGACATTGAACTCCTTCTCGAACATGAACTCCTTGAACTGTTCATCCCGTCTCGACCTCTCCACACCCTTCTCCTTTTTCCCCTCTATGCTGGCCTTCACCAAGTCCCTCACGTCTTTTGGACATCGAGTGCACTTGGCAACATTTTTGTTGCTGCCAACAAAGTGATGTTTCAGTCTAGTAATACCCCCTCCTCCGAGTTGCTTACCACAGAAATTGCATTGTGGTTTCGATTTGTTGCCATCTGGAGCAGTGGCATACTTCCAACCAATCTCTCCACTCTCGAAATCCCTCTGTCTACGAGAACCATCAGAGTCTGAACCGGAGTGTGCCATGATCTTGAATCCTTGAGGGTGCGTTTGGTTCGTGGGTTATCCAGGGGTGGATAACCCAGTTTTGTGTTTGTGTGTTTGGTTGGTGGGTTAAGGGTTGGGAGGGTTTGTGTGATGTGATTGTATTGGAATTTGAAAAAGTTGGTAGTTATTATGGTATGATTGTATTGAAATTTGAAAAAGTGGGTGGTTGGTGTGATGTGATTGTATTGAAGTTTGGAATAGTGAGTAGAAGTTGAGTATTTTATGATTTTTAGATGATATGATGGTATAATATATATTTTTTTGATTGGAAAGAGAGGGGCCCCACTAGTGGGTTGGGAATATGGATTTTGGGGGGTAACCCACCCAAAGTGGGGGTAACCCCCCAACCAAACGCACCCGGACACTCGTTATGAATAAGTCCCAAGTTTTTCATGGATAACATAACAACCAGATAGACAATGACCCCTCACGGCTCACGTTGAGTAATCAGCTCGTCCCTCATTCTGCATCAGCCCTTCCATGTCAACTGCTAGGTATGTGTCATCATTGATTTACTTTACAGTGCCCTCAGAAATGTTCATAAAAGTGTTGTAGGCATTCAACGAAAATTGTAATGCTTGTAGCCTTGTAGGTAAAACGAAAACTTTGTGGTAGATGAGATATCTATTCGGTTGATTTATAATAAGGGTAGCCAGTTTTCCCTTGTCATTAATTCCAAAAAAGAGCCCGTCTATTAAAAAAATGCACATGAGCCCCTTCGAGTTTCTAAAAGAGATTGCTCATTCAGAGGTCAACTCAGTGTGTGATATGGGGGAGAAAATGGGGGTCCTCTACTGAAATTACGAAAGAATGTGGCAATAAAGGCTTAAGCATAATTAATGCGTGTCTATTTCATCTTTAAGTATGCATGTCATTGTGAAGAGTCAAGTTGTTGTATTTCTCCTGAAAAATAGGAGAGGTCGTTCCATTTCAGGGAGATGAGCAGAGAGGTACAACTCCCTCTTGTTTGGTGTTATTGTTGTATCCTTCCTTAATATCAGAAGCTTTCATTTCATCATCATCCATCTATCCTAGGAACAATCTCTCTTTAATTCGAACTTGAAAAATAGATGAGTTAGCAAAGATGCGATAGAAAGTATCGTGCACTTAAAAGGACTTAGTTTAACCTCAAACGATAGGTTGACTAAATATGACAGATGCAATTTCCTGACATTTCCAACATCAAATATCGCGAGCAATAATGCAGTTGTAAAGTACAGAACATATATGTTTACAGCAAATCCAATTATTATTTGCTTCTCACTATAAACAGTCAAAAAAATACAGTAAACAGCTGACAAACTTATTTCACTGGTTAAAAAAATGTTACATAGAATTATACTTCCAGAAGAATTTTACTTCATCGAGAATCTACATGTCCTGTGTTCATAGTTCATACAATATCCGATTCAAGTATCTAAAAGCATCTGAAAGCATGACTATGATAATACGCTAACACACAAGAGAAAATCATACCTCGGTCATCGGCTCAAAGCCTCAAACGCTTAGAGGAAGAAGGAACAAGGCCTTGGATGCTTTTCCAGCCAGGAAGAAGGAAGAAGGAACAAATGCTTGGCCTTGGAGGAAGAGGAACATGTCCTCGGCTGTGGCTGTGGACTGTGGTCAAGTCTCAATTCTCACAAGTGTGGTGCGTGGAAAACAATATGGGCGAGATGCCCATTATATAATGCCAATTGCCAAGCCAAATGCCACTGCCACCCGACATAAAGAATCAAAGTCAAAGATGCCCTTTGGAATTGGAGTTTGGAGTCTTTGGACTTTGGACTGTTTGGAAAAGTTTTCAAAGATGCCTCTCAAATGAGTCAAATCTCAAGATGCCTCATGCCACTCACCGACACAAATAAAGACAAAGTTTTGAGTTTGGACTTTGGAGGACCAGCAGGCAGCAGCCAAGGCCCAAGATGCCTTTTCTCACTCAAGTCAAGATGCCTTTCCAGAAGCCATTAGCCACCTACTGTCGGTGTCGGTCGATATATCGCGATCTCGATATATCGCCGATATATCGGCGATATATCGCCGATAGCAAGTATTTCGACATACATCAATATATCGATACCCCCCTCTCGACGATATCGATATATCGGCGATATATCGCCGATATATCGCGATACAACCTTCTATGACCTCAGTATCATCATCATAGAGCTTCATGCTCGGGTCCATAGGAGTAGTGGCAGGCCTGCAATCTGTCATGCTTGTCTCAGAGAGAAGATCTGTAACATACTTTCTCTGGGTCATCACAAGACCTCACTGATTCCTGGAAAACTCCAATCCAAGGAAGTAACGTACGTCGTATGCTACCAAGATCCTTGGTCACAAACAATCAGCCAAGAAAATCCTTAGCAGCATGGATGCCCTGCTCATCATCCCTTGTAACAATAATATCATCAACATAAATACGTATGACAATAATACCTTTCCGAGTCATCTGAACAAACAGTGAATAATCGACACTCGATCTCACGAACCCATGTTGCTCTATCAAGTCCGAGAACTTTTGGAACCATGCTCTTGGACTTTCTTAAGGCCATATATGACCTTGTGGAGCATGCAAACTTTCTGACACTCCCCCTCAATAGCGAACCCGGGTGGCTGCTGCCTGTAAACCTCCTCCTGTAGGCCACCATAGCGAAATGCATTCTTCACATCAAGCTGATAGAGGGGCCAATCCTGTGTCACTGCAACTGATAGCAGTATACGCGGAGTAGAATGCCCGGCCACTGGAGAAAATGTATTATGATAGTTCACCCCATATGTCTGGGTGAAACCACATACCACAAATCTTGCCTTGTAGCGATCTATACTGCCATTTGCCCAGTGATTCACCCTAAACACCCACTTGCACCTAACACCTGATGTGCCAATTAGAGTTGAAACAAGGCTCCAAGTGCCACGTGACTGTAGCGTGATCATCTCCTCCTCTATAGTAAGACACCACTGACTGTCCTAGATGGCCTCGTGATACGTTCGTGGCATCTCCACGGCTGATAGTGCCACGGTAAATCTCCTGAAATCCTCTGAAAGTCTGCTTAAAGAAACTTGAGCTGCAAGAGGATATGAAGCACAAGTACGTCTTTGCTTTCGTAAAGCAATAAACACATCGAGATTATATGCCATCTCCTGAACCTGTAAGTTTCCCTCTTGATAGGGTACCTGCTCATCCTGTAAGGAATCTTGCTACATAGACAATTCAGTAGTGCCGTCGGTAGAAATAATGTGCTCATTACATACCTGAGGCGTGCTGGATGATGGGAAAGACCTGTGAGCATGGCGAACATAACGAGACCAACGAGTAAACACACATGGCAAAAACTGAGTCACGGTAGGTCGTGGTCCACGGGTAGCCACAAGAGCAGGTGTAGGTACTGGAGGTGGTGGTGGAGGCGACGATGGTGGTGGTGGTGAAGGAGGTGATGGGGGTCGTAGAGCAGGTGCAAGAGGTGGTGGAACTGTAGGAAGTGGAGGCATGTAGACCTCCTCATCAGAGTCAGATGGAGCCAATCTGTCACCTGCAGGAGAGAAATACATAACAGACTCAAAGAGTGTAACATCGTCACTGACAATGTATTTCCGTCTAAGTATAGATCAAAGCAACGACACCATTTTGGGTACGAGAGTAGCCATTCAGTGTTCACGAAAGCGGTCTGTGCGGCCGCATATGCATATGCGGTGCCTTCAGCGCACCGCTTTCATGAAGCCCCCCATTATGCGTCCTGTGCGCTTATGTAAGCCGCATATGCGAGTTGTGCGACCACATACACATTTTTTTTATTTTTTATTTTTTACCACGTTTTTATTGTGTTATTTATGCCACGTTTTCCCTTGCTTTTGCATGTATGCCAACCAAGCATCCATGACCATATAAATCTATCGTCAAAGTAGTTGTACTGCGAGATTGGAGTAAAACACGAGGAAGAAAAAGAATAATGTACCAATAATTAGGAAACTAATTTAGTCAACTAATAGTTATTATGAATGCAATATATTATATGTAACATTTGGTACTTTTGATGGAGGATCAATTATAAATATAACGACAGAGATAAATGACATTATATTCAACAATAAAGGCATTTTGTGTGCTAACTTTTCTTTTTTGTTGATTGTTGTCAATTATTTTGTGTGCTAATAGTTCTATTGAAGTATTGATATTTGATTAGAGATTGTTTTAACTCTATATGAAAGTTATTTTTCTTAGATCTTCTGCTGGACCGCAATTATACATAAATTTAGTTCTCTTGTAGTCACTTTTGTATATATTTATTTATTTTTATATAAAAAATTAGGAAACCGCGTAGAACCGTATATACCCCGCATACTGCTTAAGCGCTATTCAGTGACCTGTCCGAACGCGTACGCATACCGCTTTCCTGAAACTTGGTAGCCAACGAAGATACACTTGCCAGCTCTGGGGGAAAATGTCACGATCAGGTAACAATATTTTGAAAATCGGACCGAATCGGTCGGTTCGACCGGTGAACAGGACCTAGACCGGTCCGGTTAACCAATTTATGCCGGTTCAGTTCGATTATTTACATTTTAATTAACCCGTCCGGTTCAACCTATTTTTTGACACGATTTAACCAGGTTCAACCCGTCCGGTTCAACCCTATGTTTTATTATGAATGCTTTGGTGTGGTGACTCCCGCCTCAAGAGGGCTCCCCCGTTTTCTTACTCAAAAAAAATTTAATTTTTAAATTATTTAAAAATATTGCTGGTAGTGGGAATTGAACCCATTACCTTTGGCTACCTATTTCAAACTTCTAACCAACTACATTAACACAACTTTTTGCATGTATTGGGTTTTAAATACAATTAAACTGCTATAGAGCAACTAGTCCAAATAATATATATATACACACACACACACACACGATATGTATGTTATTTGATGGTGTGTACGAAAAATATTTTATATATAGTGTGAAATATATACATTGTATTTTATTTATATTTCAAGTATATTTAAGTGTATATTATATATATTTTATTTCATTTCGTTTTGATTAGCTTCAACCATTTTTTTCACCTGTCCGATTTAATCCGATTCTAAATAATGATGACGTCATCATCTGGTTGAATCGGTTTGATTACATGGTTCAACCCGATCTGACCATTTCGGTAAGGTTTCCGGTTCGATGTCCGGTTCGGTTTCGAAAACATTGTCTGGTAAAAGATTGTGAACAAAGATCACAGATCCGAACACATGAGGTGTAAGAGAGAAAAAATCCTTCTCGGGAAACACTATCGAGAAAGGAACCTTTTCTCCCAGAATAGAAAATGACATACGTTTCACTAAGTAGCAGGCATTGAGAAGCACAACACCCCAATAAGAGCGATGAGCATGACTCTGAATCAGAAGGATTCTGATCACATCGAGTAAATGACGATGTTTGCGCTCGACAACACCGTTCTAATGAGATGTATATGCACACGAGGTCTAGTGTACAATGCCAAGAGACCTGAGAAACTCGGGTAGATGTAAAGTGCAAAACTCTAAGGCATTATCAAAACGTAAATACTTGACAGTAGTAGAAAAATATTCTTTATCTCATGAATACATGATTTAATGATCGACCCAACCTCAGAAATATTCTTTAACAAGAAAAATCAAGAAAGTCTGGAAACAATCAGATAAAAATGGTGTCCCATATGATCAGGGACACGACTCGGATCCCAAATATCTAAGTGAAGGAGCTCAAACAATTGAGAACTGCTTCGACTCTGACAAGATTGAAACAGAGAATGATAATGCTTCCGAAGCTGGTAAGCCTCGCACTGCCATGAGAATCATGCATGCCCTCTGAACTGTGTAGAACTTCCTCTGCCGCGAACTGAGGAGGTATGTGTGGTGGCAGTGGATTGGATACGATGCCTGCTGAGGTGACCATAAGCCTCCTCGAAGCTGTGTACATGCGGCCTCATACTCTGGATCCAGGGCTGCTAAGAAAACTCCAACCAGCGTGGAGTTCCTATATGTCATTTGTTGTTATGTAGAAGTGGTGACATGCATGAAGCTGTGGAGCTTTTCAAACATGTCGTGAAGCGAAGAGTAAAATGTATGCAGAGGATGACCATTCTTCTTGGCTGTATATATATCAAACTATAGCTAAAGATTCTTGGCCTCGTTCTTCGCTTGGGCATATGTGGCAGCAAGAATATCCCACGTCGCCTTGGCAGTGAGTTGGTTCACAATATCGTTGGCGATCTCTGTAGTGAGTGTTCCATAGAGCCAAACACGCGTGCACACACCATCTTGCTTTCACGAAGCATTGTCCCCAGTCTTATCCGTTAGCTCGAGCTTTGTTAGAATGTGCTCCTTCGTTGTTGCATTGCATAAAGGTCATAAACTGTATGGACCACAACTCATAATTGGTCCCGTCCATCTTGACGATGGGATCTGGGCCCTTGAAGGCACCGGAAAAAGAGAAAACGTCATCCTTGTTCTCTGACATGATGAGAAAAAAATGCCAAAACGGAACTCGACTAGGGAAAAAGACTGATCCGAGCATGTCTACACGATCATATAGAGAATTGATTGTAAATGTAGACTTATACAACCATCCTCTTCAATCCCCGAACCACGTTAGGGTCAGAAAACATGATATAGAGGTTTGAAATCACGTTTTTTTAATCAAAATCAGACCATTTCAGATTGCAGTTCGGCGTCAGAGAGGAAATAAATCCACCCCCGAGGATACATACGATGTCGGGAGGCAATGGACCGGGGGAGGGGGGGGGGCACACACGGGAGCAACAGGGGCCACGTGCGGCGGTGGCGGCAGCCGCTGTTATGCATGGACGGCGGCGGCGTGGACGAATGAGAGAGGGCGGCGGGTAGGGTTAGGGCATGGGGTTCAAGAACTCCGATTTAGGATCGTCGCTCTGATACCATGTTGGGAGAAAATAGTAAGCTGCTTATTCATAAGGCCCTATGGTTCTCTTATATAGAGGAGAGACTCATTCAGTAAATTACATATTGAAGATGGAAAGAATAGAAAATATATAAAAGAGATAAAATATAAATGATATCTCAACAATCCAAAATTCATCAAGGTAGATACAAAATAATTACCATGTAAAGAAAAACATCCAATCACTCTGGCACGACCTAGGCTGCAATTCAGATAACCTCGAAGAACAATGGACATCATGTGAGCATTTTTGAATCTCTGATTACTATACCAATTCTGGGAGATCCACCATCATCCTCTCGTTAGTCAGACCACGTTGTAGAAACCTTTAAATCCATTTTTGCATCCGTTTTTTCTTCAATGATGGACTTGATACGGACCAACCTCTTTAAACAAGTCAGCACACTAGGGAGACTTTGGAATCTTTTGCCGATGCTCCTTGCAGTGGTGGCAAGTTGCATCTGAAGACATGGAGAAGCTTCTGACTGTAGTGGAGAGTGGTGATCGGCCTATATGATTGATGAAAATGGGGTGCCTATGAGATGATCGTGCAACTTTCGGAAGTTGATTTGTTGAAATGGCATCAGAGGAGCAATACTGATCTTGGTCGAGAAGCTGTGGACGAAAATGGATTGACTGGCAAAGATGAAGGTGGGGTATAACTCGAAGCTGGTCGTTTGGATGGAGAATGTTTGCTGGTTTACTTTCGAATAAAATGTTATGTTGGCAACGTTGGGAGTTGGATTCAGATGCCTCAGGAAGGCGTTATGTTGTTCAAAGGGGTAGTATTAGAGATCATGGTAGATAGAGGAGTTGGAGTAGAAGGATGAGAATCAAAATTGTGTGGGAGTGAAGAGGTGGAGAAAATGGAATGTTTGCTTGCGGTAATGACCGATTGTCTAGGAATTGTGTACCCTAGGGGGTCTCGAGTTGTTTCCAAATGGAGGTGGTCTTGGAATATCCTACAGATAAGTAAGCTCGAAAAAGGGAAGGCTGTTAGCGAAATTCTTGGAGGATGTCATGCGAATTTATACAAGAAACAAAGACCATCATTGGGATGCCTGTACATGGAAGTTTATGTGCAGCCCAAGGTTGTAAGATTTTACATTGGTTAGCTTAGTTGGAAGCTTAGGTGAAATCCTCAATGATGGAATGGAGACTCTTTTGTTGTGAGAATAAATTGATTATAAAAATATTAAGATAATGTGCTCTTTGTAATTATGAATGTTTATAGACCTATTAATGTTGCAGTGAGGGGAGATCTCTTTGATGATTTGCATGAGATTGTTCCTAGTTTACCTGTACCCCTTGGCTGGATAGAGATTACCTCAATGTCACCCTCCTAGCCGAGAGGATGCCTTGGATGAGACCCATGTTCCATTGTGTCTGCATTAATGATCAATAGTGCATTAATGATCTATAGTCTTTATCAGAGCAATGGTACCCCGATACGCACATTCGCGGTAATACAATTCCGATCGCATTAAGTTCTCGGATAGCGACAGTCTTCCGACTTGTCGTAAGTCCGAGAAGGGAAATATGACATTCATGTTCAATAACCACAGATGTCACCAAGTTCATTAATTTTCATATTATATCCCAAGAAGAGAAAAGCATTTATGATAAGTATCTGTCTATGACATTTTTATGACTAATTATGGTTCTCATGCAGAGCCATGGCATCTCGACCAGGTCAGGATACTTCTGATCAGCTGGCACGCATATTGAGCGCACTTACTGATCTTCAGCAGCAGCAGGCTGCTATGAGAGGCCAGCAGGAGCAGATATTGGCCCAGCAGATCGAGATTGCTGACAGGCAGACGGATATTGAGATGCGGTTTGAGGATCTATCAGATTTCACGTACCGTCCATCACAGGATGGGATACGGCAAGATCCGCACCAGTCTGTTGAGGTGGAGCAGCCTCACCCTGATGATGCACTAGAGGACATACCAGAGCATGGAGCTCAGGAGGATGCAGACTTGGACAGGGAGCAGGACCCTGTTGACTTTGCTGGCGAGGATGCACACGAGTATTCAGCCATTCACAGGCACCAGTCGGTCTTCACTTCTTATCAGCGGGCCAACATACCCTTGTTCGAGGGCACAGGTCCACCAGATGATGCTGAGCAATGGCTGAAGAGAGTAATGAAGGTGCTCAGGGCAATTCATGCGCCACGAGACACGTGGCTATCTTTCATAGAGTATTCACTGACAGACTTCGCCGAGCGATGGTGGGAGGCCGTAGTGTCCGAGTTAGGCCGAGAGCCTACTTGGAACGATTTCGAGACGAAGTTCCGAGGCCACTTCTTTTCTGCGAAGTGGAAGGAGTCCCAGCGCCGACTGTTTGCAGAGCTTCGTCAGGGACAGATGACAGCCAGGGATTACTTTATCAGATACACAGAGCTGTCACGACATACACGAGCGGCTGGCGCATTTCCAGAGGAGAATCTGGAAAAGTTCATTGGCGGCATGCGAGAGGAGGTGCAGGAGAAGCTGGCAGGACTACACATCACTTCTATCTCCGAGGCTACCGATGCTGCGGAGAAGTTCGAGGACATCAGGGGGAGACGTTTCGGGAGCTCGTCTGGAGCCGCGCCTAGACCGCAACGATCTTTTGGACCGATACGTCTACCGTTTCAGCAGCAGAGGTCAGACAGACGATTCCGACCCACAGGTTCGTCCTTCACAGGCAGTGTTCGCTCTTCTCCATCGACTACTCTAGGAGGAGCACTCGCCGGACGTGGCACAGAGTCCGCTCGACCATCTGGGTCGCAGCGAGTAGACCGACCACCAGCCGGACCAGCTCGGAGCACAGGCACATCTACTCCACCTACCAGGCCAGTCAGATGCTATCGATGTCATGAGTGGGGACACTATCGCTCACAGTGCCCACAGGTAGCTGGTGAGCCTCAGCCACAGCCTTCACAGTCACAGCCTCAGACACAACGTTCAGGGAGTTTCCGTGGTAGGAACTCCAATTTTAGGCGACAGCAGCAGAGACAGACGCAGAGTGTGGCGGGATCTAGTGCTGCATCAGCCAAGCAGGGACAGTTACATGCCGTTACGGAGGAGCAGGCACGTTCAGCGGCTACTGTAGTGAAAGGTATGGTCTCAGTCTTGGGCCGGCCTTTCCATGTTTTATTCGATTCCGGCGCGACACACTCTTTCCTTGCTTCGAGGTTGCTTGTTTCTTTAGATAGAGTTGCAGAGACGCTATCGTCTCCATATCACATCCGAGGGCTAGGTGGCCAGTTATTTGTCATATCTCTGATAGTCAGGCACTTGCCCGTACTGATTGGCGGTCATGAGATGATCGCAGATTGTCTACTTCTGCAGCTTGATGAGTTCGACTTGATATTGGGCATGGATTGGTTATCCACTCATCATGCACTTGTTGATTGCTTTAGGAAGACCGTTGTCTTCAGGATTCCTGATCTACCCGAGTTCACTTTTGAGGGTACTTTGCATGACTCCACCATGGAGTATATTTCAGTGTTGCGGGCCCAACGACTTGTTGATCAGGGTTGTGATTCATACCTTGCATTTGTGCGGGAGGTATCTGATCAGGAGCCGATGATACAGGACATCCGAGTAGCATCAGAATATCCAGATGTCTTTCCTGAGGAGCTACCAGGGCTACCTCCTGAGAGAGAGATCGAGTTCGAGATTACATTGCTGCCAGATATACAACCGATCTCTATGGCACCTTATCGCATGGCACCAGCCGAGTTGAGGGAGCTGAAGGTGCAGTTGCAGGAGTTGCTAGATTTGGGATTCGTGAGGCCGAGCACTTCACCTTGGGGTGCTCCGGTTCTATTTGTCAAGAAGAAGGATGGATCCATGAGACTATGCATCGATTACATGCAGCTGAACAAGAGAACGGTGAAGAACCGTTATCCCTTGCCACGAATCGATGATTTGTTTGACCAGCTCCAGGGATCTTCGGTTTTCTCGAAGATCGATCTTCGCTCAGGTTACCATCAGCTGAGGATTCGCGAGTCGGATATTCCGAAGACAGCCTTCAGGACTCGCTATGGACACTATGAGTTTGTGGTGATGTCGTTTGGGCTCACCAATGCACCTGCGGCTTTCATGGATATGATGAACCGTATCTTCCGTCCATACTTGGACAAGTTTGTAGTGGTGTTCATCGATGATGTGCTCATCTATTCACGAAATGAATGGGATCATGCGAATGATCTACGAATTGTTTTGGATACATTGAGGGAGCACAAGCTATATGCCAAGTTGAGCAAGTGTGAGTTCTGGTTATCCCAGGTCTCATTTCTCGGGCATATCATTTCTGGAGCAGGCCTTGCAGTTGATCCTGCAAAGATAGATGCAGTTATGTCTTGGGAGCAGCCCAAGACAGTTACTCAGATTCGGAGCTTCCTTGGGCTAGCAGGTTATTACAGACGCTTCGTCAGCGGTTTTTCACGCATTGTTCGCCCTCTGACACGGTTGATGCAGAAGGGAGTTCCATTCATTTGGGACAATTCATGTGAGCAGGCCTTCCAGACACTGAAGGAAAGATTGACTACAACACCCATTCTTGCTCTTCTTTCAGGCACTCAGGACTATGCAGTTTACACATATGCATCTGGAGAAGGTGTAGGAGTAGTGTTGATGCAGAGAGGACAGGTGATTGCTTACGCATCACGGCAGTTGAGGCCGCATGAGCGGAACTACCCCACACATGATTTGGAGTTGGCGGCAGTTGTCTTCGCCTTGAAGATCTGGCGCCACTATCTATATGGGGTGAACTTCGAGATTTTCACGGATCACAAAAGTCTGAAGTACATCTTTGATCAAAAGGAGCTAAACATGAGGCAGCGCAGATGGCTCGAGCTACTGAAGGATTATGATTGCACGATCTCTTACCATCCCGGTAAGGAAAACGTGGTAGCTGATGCACTTAGCAGGAGAGTGCATGCAGAAGGTACGACAAACTGGCTATACACGTGGGATATACTTGCATCTTTGATCGATTGGCATCCTCAGGAGAGCACATCCATTTCTACCACCGTACCTCCTCGACACAGCAGCCTTTGGGATCATATTGTAGAGGGCCAGAAGACAGATCCTTGGATCCGAGATAGATACATGCACGCCATCAAGGACGAAGTTGATGATTTTGTCGTAGCATAGTCTATTTTATGGAAGGCAGGACGGGTCGTTGTATCCAATGACGAGCAGCTTCGCAGAGACATTCTCGATGAGGCACACAGTTCACGGTTATCTATCCATCCAGGCAGTACGAAGATGTACCGTGATCTGCGTCGACATTTCTTGTGGGATGGGATGAAGCGCGATGTGGCGCAACATGTTAGCAGATGCATGACCTGTCAGATGGTCAAGGCTGAGCACAGGAGACCACCAGGATTACTGCAGTCTCTCCCCATTCCTGAGTGGAGATGGGAGAGCATTTCTATGGATTTTGTCACAGGATTGCCGAAGACACCAGGTGGCCATGATTCCATTTGGTCGTTGTTGATAGGTTGACTAAGTCAGCCCATTTCATACCTGTCAACACAACTTACACTCCATCCAGACTGGCCGAACTGTATGTGCAGAACATCATCAGATTACATGGTATACCACGAGAGGTGGTGTCTGACAGGGATTCGAGATTTACATCTCACTATTGGCATCAGTTCATGTCAGCACTACAGACAGAGCTGAAGATGAGTTCTGCATATCATCCATAGACAGGCAGAGTGAGCGCACCATTCAGACGCTCGAGGATCTACTTCGCGCATGCACTTTGGTGTGGAAAGGGTCCTGGAAGGACCATTTGCCTTTGGTGGAATTCACGTACAACAGCAGCTATCACTCCAGTATTGGCATGGGACCATTTGAAGCCCTATACGGGCGGAGATGCCTCACACCTCTCAGTTGGCGTGAGGTAGGTGATCATGCTTTATACTCCGTAGACCTTTTAGAGGAGACCGCGAGAGCTGTTGATCTTGTGAGACGGAGGCTTCTGACGGCACAGAGCCGCCAGAAGAGCTATGCAGACCGTCGGAGAAGAGACTTGGAGTTCCAGGTAATCCAATTCTTTCCTCTTCATCCATTCAATTATGAGAAAAATAGCCCGACCGGTTCTGACAGTACATATAACATCCCAATTATTTGACTGAAGAGAAGAAGCATTTACAATATCAATTGAACTAAAAACTGTAACAAAAAAAAAATTTCCCCATAAAAATTATACTTTTAATGCGATGTCATAAATGGAATATTGCGAATTGTGTCGTAAACGGGTATCCGGATCCTAAGGGGTTCACAGTCTTATTGGAGGTTATGGATATATCGACCTACATATACACCTGGTTGAATTCAATTTCACACTCCTAAATCGACCACTTCCTCTTGTCATTGGAAATGCTTCATTTCTGATACCTTGCATCAGTCCATGCGCTGCCTAGATCTCATCGGAACCACATTCCATTGATTTATGAGTTTGATGAGGACCATCACCTTTCATCTTGTTTTAGATTTGAACGCTTGTGGCTATTGGAAGATAGTTTTAGGCCCTTGGTAGAATACTTCTAGAAGAATTTTTTCGATTGAGGAGTCGAGGCGGCAACACTCAAGAAGGATCAAATTGTATACAAGAAAAATATTCGAGCTCATCAAGGCAATGAAAAAAAGCTTTCTCGAGACGAAGTAGATGGATTGGATAGGTGACATGGTCTAGATTTTAAAAGGCGAAGACTGAAGGTTGAGAAAGCGAGAAAGGGTATGAAGAGGTATGAGTAACATGCTAGTTGTGTGATGTTTTGGGCTGAAATGCGCATGATAATAAGGGGAGATCACCGAACCATGCGAGGGAGAAGTAATAGGGTTGAGGAAGGGATTAACGAGTAGAGAAAGTTGTTCAAAGAGAAAAGGGGATAAAGCCAATAACTAAGTCATAATTGATTAATTCAATATATGTCTTTATATGGGGATACTCTCGCATTTTTACATGGGGTATACATCCTATCCAAAGCATCTGTTGATTTAAGATATGTCTTATCAAGACATCCTTTGATGTACATGCATTTCTTGGCTAAAAATAAAATAAAGAAAATAAATCACTCATGGCCAAAAGAAAAAAAATGCATACCAAGGCATCTCTTGATTTACATGTTTTCAAAATACACAAATATGTACCATAATACATCTATACTTTTATCATCACGCCTTTAGTGAGATGACTTAGATTGTTCTCTCCTTGTTGATATAGATATGCGTATTATTGCTCATGTTCCCATGCATGACCTCAAATGTTGTTTTCGTTGCTGTTTCACCAAGTTTGAGATGTAGTAATTTTGAAATCCTTTGACAATGTGGTAGGAATTTGTGAACTTGAATTTGAAAATTAATTATTTACTAATTGATGTTTAATAAATAAGATATAATTGCACAGTTATCCTATAAAATGGGGTAATTAGGAGGTTTGACTTGTAATCTACCACATGTTGGTACTCAATCGTCACTTTTCCTTAAAAAATGTGTTGAAATATTGATATATGTCGTAGAAAATATAATATGAAACGTTTAAATAGTACATGGTATTATAATCTATTAGAATAGCTTATCTATGATTGGACATATTTTCCTGTCTTGGAATTGTTGATGAGATACCTTGAATCCTTACCTATCAGTTAGCTCGATGTCATCATGGTTGGGATGACGTTAATGACCTTTGTCATTAATTGGGGTGAATTCCCTTATTTGAAATGTGGATCTCACTATATAATTTATACATTAGGGACATTCTGTTAGAGTAATCGATACTCTGATGATGTGTTATTCCATAGAGCCCTCGGGTCTCTTATATAAAGAGAAAACCCTTGGGTAAATTACAGAGACGTACGATATATAAATAGAAAATACGAAACAGTACATCGCAACATATATAAGCCTCTACACTCCCCCTCAAGATGGAGCATAGATATCTATCATGCTCAGCTTGGAAGAACATCTCTGGAAAGGTCCTCTGAGCAATGGCTTGGTGAATATGTCAGCAGTTTGGTCCTCTGAACTAACATGAGAAGTGGAAATGAAGCCCTTCTGAATCATGTCCCTAGTGTAATGACAATCCACCTCGATGTGCTTTGTTCTCTCATGAAAGGCTGGATTGTTGGCAATAAACAACGCTGCCTGATTGTCACATTGAAGATTCATAGGCAAGGGGACATCTACATTCAAATCATCTAAGACTGCTTTAACCCACATCATTTCTGTGCTTGCTTGTGCCATGGCTCTGTACTCGGATTCAGCACTGGATCTCGCGACAACAGTCTGTTTCTTGCTTTTCCAAGAAACTAAAGAGCTTCCTATGAAGATAGCAAATCCAGAAGTAGATTTACGATCCCTTGGACATCCTGCATAATCTGCATCTGCACAAGCTGAAATAGACAGATCTATATCTTTCTTGAATAGCAACCCTGTGCCTGGGGAAGACTTCAGATATCTCAATATCATATACAAGGCATCCATATGAACTTGCCTCGGCTGCTCCATAAATTGACTCACCCGGTTTACTGCAAAGGCAATATCCGGTCGAGTTATAGTAATGTATAAGAGCTTACCCACCATCTCTCTGTACCTTCTTTTGTCCACCTCCTCAGTATCATCGTCGTACAGCTTCATGCTTGGGTCCATAGGTGTACTTGAAGGTCTGCATCGAGTCATTCCTGTTTCAACTAGCAAGTCTGTGACATATTTTCTTTGAGTCATCACCATTCCTTGTGCATTTCTTGCAAACTCTATCCCCAGAAAATATCGTATCGTGCCCAGATCCTTCGTAATGAACTGGCTTCCCAACATGGACTTGGTTATCTCAATCCCCTGAGCATCATCTCCTGTAACCAAGATGTCATCAACATATATCATAACAACAACTGTACCTCTAGGGGTCTTCTGGACGAATAGTGAATGGTCCGCATTTGATCTCCTGAACCCCTGTCGTTCAATTAGCTGGGAAAGCTTCTGGAACCATGCTCGGGGACTCTGTTTGAGGCCATAGATAGTCTTATGAAGTCTGCACACCATCTGAGTCTCCCCCTCAGCAACAAACCCTGGTGGCTGCTGCATGTAGACTTCCTCCTGTAGGTCACCATACAAGAAAGCATTCTTGACATCAAGCTGGAAAATGGTCTAGTTACGTACCATAGCAACAGATAGGAGGATGCGAAAAGTGGAGTGTCTCGCCACTGGTGAAAAAGTATCCAAATAATCTACCCCATACGTCTGGGTAAATCCCCGTGCTACAAGTCTGGCCTTGTATCTGTCGAGACGTCCATCCGCATGATATTTCACCGTGAACACCCACTTGCAACTCACCACGGAGGCACCTGGAGGAATGGGGACAAGAGACCAAGTCCCTCTAGATTGCAAGGCACGCATCTCCTCTTCCATGGCTAGACGCCAACAATCAATCTTCATGGCATCCTGATATGTCCGTGGAATCTCAACTGACGAGACAACAGCTACAAACTTCTGGAAATCCCCATTGAGACGATGAAACGAGACCTGAGAGGCAAGAGGATATGAAGCACATTGTCTTCGCTGCTTCCTGTGAGCAATTGGCCGATCCAAATCATCCATCACTGTGTTGACCGGTTGATCCTCATCCTGTAGTAAAGGCTCCTGCACTGGTGCATTGTCTAACCCATCATTAGTGTTAACATCAGAACATACCTGAGGCGTGTTGGATGGTTGACATGTAGCTTGAGCAGGGCCTGGCTGCCTTGTATAGAACTTAGTAAAAGGTACAACTGGAGGTGGTGGCGGGGGTGGTGGTGGTGGTGGTGGTGGTGGTGGTGGATGTGGCGGTGGAGTAGAGGATTGACCCAGGCTTGGAGGTGGAGGCACATAGACATTGGAATCTGTGGATGTGGAGGAGACCAATCTGTCACCTGCAGGGGAGAAGTACATGACAGGTTCGAAAAATGTAACATCTGCACTCACATAGTACTTGTCATGAACAGGGTCATAGCAACGGTATCATTTCTGTGTTCTGGAGTAGCCCACGAAAACACACTTGATAACCCTAGGAGAGAGCTTATCAAGTCCTGGAGATAAGCGGTGGACAAACGCAACAATGCCAAAGACCCGAGGTGTAAGTGTAAACAAATCTTTGTCGGGAAAGAGAACAGAGATTGGAGACTTTTCCCCAAGAACAGTTGTAGGCATGCGGTTGACCAGATAGCATGCTGTAAGTATAGCATCCCCCAAAAGGATAATGGAGCACAACTCTGAATAAGTAATGTGCGAGCCATATCAAGGAAATGTCGATGCTTCCGTTCTGCAACCCCATTTTGTTGAGATGTGTAAGCACATGTGGTTTGGTGGATAATGCCTTTAGAAGAAAGGAAGCGAGCAAGTGAACGAGTGCAGAACTCCAATGCATTGTCAGTACGCACATACTTAACAGTAGATGAAAAAACATTTTGAACTTCATTGATAAGATTTTGAATAATACCTCCTGCTTCGGATTTATTTTTAAGAAGGAAAGTCCAGGACACTCTAGAAAAATCATCAACCACAACTAAATAGAACCTGTGCCCCTGATGATCTGGGACACGACTTGGACCCCAAATATCTATGTGAAATAACTCAAATGGAGAGCGACTGCTCCGACTCTGACGACTGGGGAAGCTAGACCGATGGTGCTTCCCTAACTGACATGCTTCACAGCGAAAAGACGAACTCGGAGATATCTGAGGCAGGAGGTGACGCATTTTCTGTAGAGGCAGGTGACCAAACCGAAGATGCCAGGTATACGGAGATACGGAGCCCTGGGAATGCAGTGAGACGCCAGCGTAAGAGTTTCGGACGAGACGATAGAGGCCATTGTGCTCAGAGCCACAGCCAATCACCCTGCCCGTTAGTATGTCCTGAAAAATAACAGACGATGGGTCAAAAATAGCACGACAGTGCAAATCACGTGTAATCTGACTAATGGATAAGAGGTTCATAGAGAATTCTGGTGCATGTAGAACATTCTGTAAGTGCATAGAGGGTAGCAAAACCGTCTCCCCCTGACCGATGATAGGGGAATGAGTGCCATCAGCAATGAGTACAGAGCGACCAGGCTGAACAGCTCTGTAGGACTGCAGAATATCTTTCTCACGGCAGAGATGATGGGTAGCTCCCGAATCGACAATCCATCCTGTGAGATCATGATTATGAAATGAGACTGAAGGACTACCTGAGGCACTAGCTGAAGCAGATGTACTAGCTGACGCCGAGGCCGCAACATCAGAAGCTTCAACACCCTCTGACGATGACTGTGGCATGATATCACGAAGCCGTGCCACTAGCTCCTCGAACCTGTGATCTGGAGTAGACGCCGGTGGACCCTGAACATGATCAGCGACACGTGCAGAAGGAGCGAAGCCATGCTTGGAATAGCATGTATCCTCCGAATGACCAGTACGATGACAGAATGAGCACGTAGAGCGTATGCGACCTCCGCGGCCACGTCCACCATTTCCTCTGCCACGAAATGAGGACGAACCACCTCGTCCCCTGGAAACTGCCATTGCCGAGGGAGGTGCAGTCGCTGTATTCGATGGAACAGGTACACGACTGAGCCTCCTGTAGACTTCTTCCATCGGTGGGATGGTGGCATCTGCAAGGATCTGAGAGCGTGCTGCCTCGTACTCAGGGTCAAGGGTAGCAAGTAATACGCCAACCATAGTGGCATTGCGGAACGTCTTCCACTGTTCCGGCGTGGCTGTGAGCGGAATGGTGCTATAGAGCTTCTCGAACATTCCACGAAGAGACGTGTACAGGGAATGAAGAGGCCTCCCATTTTGCTTCGTGGTAAAGATATCATGATGCAACTGTAGCATCTTCGTCTCGTTGCGTACCTGAGAGTACGTCGTGGCCAAAATATCCCACATCGCCTTGGCGGTGGGCTGATGGAGGACATCATTCGCTATCTCCGTTGTGAGCGTTCCTGAAAGCCAAACTTTTGCATACGCATCATCAGCCTCCCATGAGGCATATATTCCTGTCTTCTCCGGCGGTTCATCCTCGGTAAGAATATGCTTCTTACCACATGACTTCATAAGACTGAGGAACTGCATAGCCCACAGTTCGTAGTTTGTCCCGTCCATTTTGACGATTGGTGTCGAACCTTTGAAGGCACCTATGGCGGGCATGTCGACCTTTTGTTCTGACATACTGCCGGAGAAGAACAACTAGTGATAAACCAAGAAAATGTTGTCTACCAAGACCTTTGAGGATTCAAGTGCATATGTAGACGTTATGCACTTGAACCCAACATCTATCCGAGACCGACCGCAGGAGAGGCGCCCCGGTGGCGAGTAGAGGCTGTGGAAGCCTCTACCGAAGAGAGAGACGGCGGCTGGGGGGGTCCCGGCGGCGGGACTGGGCGGCGGGGCTGGGGTCCCGGCGGCGGCTGGGGGCCGGGAACGGCGAGAGGGAGCCGGCGGGAGGGCTAGGAGCCCCGCAGGAGGGCTGGAGGGGCCGGCTGGAGGCTGGCGGCGGCGGGCTGGGGGGTCGGCGACGGCGGGCTGGGGGGGGCGGGTGAAGAAAACCCTAGGGTTAGGGTTTTGGCTTTGATACCATGTTAGAGTAATCGATACTCTGATGATGTGTTATTCCATAGAGCCCTCGGGTCTCTTATATAGAGAGAAAACCCTTGGGTAAATTACAGAGACGTACGATATATAAATAGAAAATACGAAACAGTACATCGCAACATATATAAGCCTCTACACATTCGCCTTGTGTTTTTTGAGTTGGGTTTTATTAAGATTTATATATCAACATCATACGTATAAACTCTAAGGTTATAATAAATAGTCATATGTAATCTATTGAAATGGGGTACATTGAAAACATAAATCCCAAGCTTCATATAATAGAAAGAACACTCATCAAAGAACAACTAGAAAGAACCCTTTTCCAAAAAAATACAACAAAAATATGGTGCACTAATGCAAAATATCAAGAAAATTCGACAAAATCAAGGAAATTTTGCCCACTTCGTCAAGATATTACCGATATATTGGAGAATCATGGAAAGAGAGCATTATGATCTTCGATATTGATGAGTGGAGAAACCAACATTTAGTCTAGCTTCTATGATATTTGATGCTATGCTATAACAACAACAAAGCCTTTTCCCACATTAAGTAGGGTCGGCTACATGGATTCTTTGCCTCCATTCAGATCTATCTTGGGTCATTCTCGGGCTTAGATCCAAAAAAATTAATATCCTTTCGTATATTCTCATTCCGACACTTCTTGGGCCTTCCTCAACCTCTCTTAGCCGGCTCAACATCTCAAGACTCGTATCTCCTAACTAATGCATCACTTGATCTCTTTTGCAAATGGTCAAATCACCTTAAGCGTGTTTCTCACATCTTACGATCAGAGCTATAATAACTTTACTTCTGATTGCATCATTCTGAATCCGATCTTTACGTATGTGTCTACACGTCCACCTTAGCATTTTTATTTCTGCTACTGTCATTCTCTGCACATGTGTATGGTTCGCATGCCAACATTTAGATCCATAGAGCATAGCAGGTCTCACGTCTGTTTTATAAAACTTTCCTTTGATTTTCAAAGAAATTTTCTTATCACAGAGATAATAGAGGCTCCTCTCTACTTTAGCCAAGCTGCATTTATTCTATTAGTAACATCTCCATTAATTTTCCCATCATGTTGCAAAATAGATCCCAAGTATCTAAAAATATCTCTCTTATGAATGTGATCGTCACCAATCTTCACCTTGATTCCTTCACCATTGCTTCCATCAAAAGTGTACTCCATATATTCAGTCTTAACCCTACTTATACGAAATCCTTTAGTCTCCAATGCATGTCTCCATACCTCAAGCTTATCATTTACTCCATCTCTAGTCTCATCAATCAACACAATATCATCGGCAAATAACATACACCAAGGTATCTCATCATGAATGTGACTTGTCAACTCGTCTATAATTAAAGTAAAAAGGAATTGACTCAAAGCTGAACCTTGATGCAATGTTGATGTCAAAATAGTCAGTCTTCCCAGATTGTATCCTTACACACGATGAAGCCCTATCTTTATGAGGTTAATGTATAGGTCATGTACTTGTCTATTCTCTAAAACTCTCAACAATATCTCCTGTAGGACAGATTCATAAGCCTTCTCCAAATTAATAAAAATCACATGGAGGTTTTTCCTTTTAGCTCTATAAATCTCCATTGTTCTCCTCAACAAGTGGATGGCTTAAAAAGTTGCACGACCTAGCATGAATTCGAATTGATTTTCTTTTACTTTGGAAACTTGTCTCAACCTTCTTTTGATCAGTCGTTCCCAAAATTTCATAGTGTGACTCATCAGCTTGATACCTCTATAAGTTAAAGAATTTTGAATGTCTCATTTGTTCTTATAAAGATGTTCCACGGTGCTTCTCCAATCTTCATGCGTTTTCTTGCTTCACCAAATAGTATTGAATAAATTTGTAAGCCAAGTCAAACAACGCCCACCAAAAACTCTCCATACTTATATAGGAATGCCATCAGGTTCTACACCTTTCCTAGGTATCATAACCTTCAAAGCCTCCTCTAGTTCCTTCCTTGTATTCGTCTATAGCTTGCATGATTCAAGTAACTTTCACTACTAGCTAGATATCCGAAAGTGATCCCTCTATTTCCTTCCCCAATGAAAAGCTTATGGACATACTGCTTCCATCTAGTCTCTGTATCTTTTTGAGTAACAAGCACGCGACCTTCCTCATCCTTAACGCATCTCACTTGAAAAAGGTCTTTGGTCTTTCTTTCTCTTGCTTTGGCCAACCAAAATATATCCTTCTAGCCATCCTTAGAGTCAAGATTTCTGTACAAAACTTCATAAGCTTTTGACTTAGCTTCATTTACAGCCTTCTTTGCTTCCTTCTTCACTGTTTTGTAGTTTGTGACAGTTTCTTCTGTTCTATCATTAGACATAACTTTAAAGCATATTCTTTTAATTTTGAGTTTCTCTTGCACCCATCTACTCCACCACCAAACCTCCGTTTGACCCGGAGCTCCTTTTGATTCATCTAGCATCTCTTTAGCTACCTTTCAGATACAAGATGCTACCGCCTCACACATCTCGTTTGCACTTCCGTTACAATCCCAAGATAAGTCTTCTAAAACCTTTTCCTTGAAGCTTAATTGCTTCGATTGAAGATTCCACCATCTAGTTCTAGTGATTTTGGAAACCCTCCTTTTCTTTACCAACTCTTTTATTTGTACATCCATGACTAACAAGGAAATTTGATGCTATGCTACTGCGGTAGTAAATTTTAGCCAACATAGTTTCAAGTCTTTTTTCATTAGAGGAAAAATTGACATTGAGATTGATTGCCATATGATTCGTAATACCATTGGCGAATGGAAGTTTTCTACCCTTACATCTCTTTCGAGTTACAATTTCATTACCACATGATTTCCCAAGAAGACAAAATGGTGTATGATGGACATCTATGCTCCAACTTTAGAGGAGTGTTGTTTTTATTTGTCTCACTTTATTGCAGTACTTTCCATATTTCGTAACTTTTTTTGAAAATGTAGAAGTCGGAGTTCCGAGATGGACTCCAACGCAAGAGGTTTCGTAACTTTTAGATGCTTCTTTTAATTCATCCATCAATTTTTTCTATAAAAGAAGGGTTAGGGCATTATTAAATAAAAATGCATTATTAATCACATAAAATTGATTGAAATTGATGGCGATTTCGTATATGATTCTTATGAAGTGAGAAAAATTATTTCTCCGCATATTCTGCATAATTGCAAGTATGAGGCATACTATTTTGAGATTACTTGATCGGTCTGCTTCATTGGAGAATTTGAGTTCTCAGTGACTGCTCTTATTCCTATGTATTGCTACAACAAGTTGGCTCGCTATATTGCTTGAGTTCTGTTTTCATGATCACACCAAGCAGATCGAAGTTGATCACCACTTCATATGTGACACTATAAATTAAGGACGAATTACTATACCAAAATTTTCAGAATTTAAATTAGCAAGCAGCATCATTTCCTTACTTCCAAGATGGACATGCTTATTTTTATGTTCTAACTTGAGAGAGTGTATTGCAATTATATATTTCCGTGTTTATTTTATAGTTCGTTGGACTCTTGTAATTACCCCATTAACCATAGGCACATTCGCCCCTAAAAAGGGAGTCCAAGGTTCATTGCTTGATATAACATAAAAGTTACTTTCATAATTCTCAATGTAGGATTTACTTACGGCTTGGGGCGAACACCGCTGAGTGTCTCCCCCTCTTTTAGGCCTAAAAAAAAGGATTTACTTACGGCATATGATATATCTGTGACTAATATAACATGTATCTTTCTTTTATTTGCTGCATTCTCTCTTTTATTATCAAGTTATTCCTCCATTGTTACTGTTACTTGATAATTCTTCTCTCATTATGTAATGGGAGGAAAGTGAAGATGAAAAGTGGTTGATAGGGCATGGGAATGGCAAGTAGCCGTCATCGGGAAAGGGGATCTACCATTGCAACGCTATAATCATACTAGTGAAGTTGCATGCTTGGCTCTTCTCCTGGACTTAGCACCTTGTAGACTTGACCTGGGGGTACGCTCTGTGATAATTTGTGTGAATAGAGCATCTCTCTTACACTCTCACTTTTAGACTGCTAATCTCACTCCGAATATGATGGTTTTAATAACTTATTATAGGTAATTCTGATTTATTTAGTTCAAGGAAATTTTACACCAGTGCCCCTCTTTCAAGTTTGCAAATAACCATTATAATCTTTTCGAAATTACATTTTGTCCCTTGTATCTTGTTCTGTGTCAACAGTCAACCCCTTCCTCTATAGTCTGGCAGTCAAGACATTAAATTTGATTGCAAGGATTTAAAAATATTTTTCTTTAAAGTAAAAGGACCTTAAAAAATTCTAATTTGGACCCTTTTGATGTTCCTTCTCTATTCCATCCTAAAAACCAAATCCAGCATCAACTTTTGTGGAGGTGGCTAAAGGTGCTATTGGTGGATAAGTGGCTATAGTGTCAAGCTCTGTGATGTAGGATTCACTGATGTTGCAGATTTTCAAGATCAAGATGGAAGCCAAGTATCACGAGAGTGGAAGAAAAGGAGTGAGATAGCTGCTGATAACAAGATTGTTGGGAGAGTGGGACTGGTTGTGGTGAAGGGGTATTGGAAGGGGCTGTTTGATGTTTAATGTTGTAGGGGTGAGGTCACAAAGGATATTGTGTCAAATGGAGGGATATGAACAGAATGGGAGAGGCAGTGATAGGCGAAGTGTGAGGTGTTGGAGGGTGGGGTGGATGAGACATCCCGAGAAGGAAAAGGGTGTGGCGGAGGAGGTGGGGATGGGTGGGGGGTGGTGGAAGGTAGGCTGGCGGAGGTAGCTGAAAGCATGTGATCCGAGGGGCCAGAGCGAGTGGGTGAGACTAGGCTAGGGGAAGGGTAGAAGCTAGAGGATGGATTGCGGGAGGGCAAGTTGGGTGCTTTCAGTTTCGGTAGGTAGGGCTGCCAAAGCCTGAACTAACGGGTGTTGGAGGAGATACAAAGGAATAAGGAAAGGAGAAATGAGAATATAGCAATTTTATTTTTTTTGTTGGGGTTTCAAGGCAAAAAAGGAGAAATGCAAAAAGGTGTTCACTCCCAATAGAATTTCCTTTTAGTTTTTATGGACAAACACACGTGTTTGACTGCCGTAATATAACATGTAGGGGTTGATGGTTTACACGGAGTTAGATTGTATGTGTGCATTGTAATTGCGGAGATGACATGATTATTGTGATTTTGAAAGTTCAAAATCAATCTATCATAAAAAATATCTATTTTTTATTGGGTTTTTGTCGGTTGTGCCCCTCTGAGATGTTGCAATTTCAGTTATGCCCCTCCCTTTTTGGGAATATCAGTTGTGCCCCTCAGTTCTTTCTCCGTTATCACTTGTGCCCTTCTGTCAGATTGACTGCCAAAAAATTAAAATAACCATGGTTTATTCAAACCATGGTGTGGTTTAGAAGGGCATTATGGTCAGCATAAAATCAGGGGTCGATCTGGGGAGGAGGGGGCAGAGCATGGGGCTGAACGGGTTGGGCTGAGAAGGAGGGGCGGAGGAGGAGGTGCAGGGGAGGATCTCGGGGCGGAGCTCGAGGCTGGAGGGGACCAGGTCAGGGAGGAGGGGCGAAGGAAGAGGTGTTGGGGAGGAGCTCGAGGCTGGACGGGGACGGGTCAGGGAGGAGAGGGGCAGGCTGGGGAGGAGGGGCGGAGGAAGAGGTGCTGGGAAGGAGCTCGGGGCGGAGCTCGAGGCTGGCGTGGTCGGACTTGGGAGGAGGGTGCGAGCTGGGGAGGAGGTCCGGGGGAGGAGTTGCCGGGGAGGAGCTCGGGGCAGAGCACGAGGATGGAGGGTGCTGGGTCAGGGAGGAGGGGGCGAGATGGGGAGGAGGGGCGGAGTAAGAGGTGCTGGGGAGGAGGTCTGGCGGGGTCGGGCCAGGGAGGAGGGGAAGACTGGGGAGGAGGTACAGGGGATGAGGTGTGGGGGAGGAGCTCGAGGCTGGCGGGGTCGCGCCATGGAGGAGGCGGTAGGCTGGGGAGGAGGGGCAGAGGAAGTGATGCTGGGGAGGAGCTCAGGGGGAGCTCGAGACTGGTGGGGTCGAGCCAGGGAGGAGGGGCAGGCTGGAGAGGAGGTGCAGGGGGTGGCGGGGGCAGGTGGAGAGGAGGCGACGCGAGGCTGGAGGAAGGAGCTCGGGGCGGAGGCGGCGACCTGAGGTTGAGGGTGGGGGGGAGGGGGAGGCACGGGGATGGCGGGGGCAGGTGGAGAGGAGGAGGCAGCACAAGGGCAGGGGAAGGAGCTTGGGGCGGAGGCGGCGGCGGCGGCGCGAGGGCAGGGGAAGGAGTTTGGGGCAGAGGGTGCACCTGGGGGTGGGGTGGGGGGGGGAGGCGGTAGATGAGCAGGAGGAGGAAGAGAAGGGGAAGAAGAGGAAGAGATGGGGAAGAAGGAAGAAAAGATGAGAAAATGACCTTTTCAGCTTTTATTTTTAATTTAATTCCCCTTATATCCCAAAGTTAACGTCCGTTTTCATTGGAAATGAACGACAACTAACCCGATGAGCACAAGTGATAGAAAGGCAAGAAGTTTGGGGGCACAACTGATATTCCTAAAAAGGGAGGGGCATAGCTGAAATTGCAATATCTCAGAGGGGCACAACTGATAAAAACCCTTGGCTTTGCTGGATAAAAATCCTTGGCTTTATTTATCTATCTTGGCTTTGCCGGATAAAACAAGGGGTAAATTTCACTGAAAAATGCAACCTTTGAAGTTTTAGTCTTATCAATTAGAATATCGCAATTCATTTAAATGGATGTTGGCATGTGCATCATAACTTGATTCCATAGGGAAAAGGCCCACTTGTAATTGTTTTATCATTCTAGTGAAGTTGGCGAATTGCTTTTTTGTGGATTTTGATGATTTACATACATGAAATGGGTATGAATTTTGGGATTGCTTGTGCGGATCGATTCTCTCTGTCTTTCTTGCGCGCTTCCGTTATGAAAATCTCACAGAGTATAAAGTTGTTTGAGATAATGGCATCTCCTTAATAATTTAATTCCAATTTACTATATAATAAAACAATTTTGATTCACCAAATAAGGAAAGCATAAGGGAAGTCTTTGACTAACATATGTACCTTTCTCAGTTTATGGTCCTATCGGCCATAATACGATACTTTTTCCTTAGTTTTTTTTAAATATAGAAATCATGTGCTCGATGGAGCTTGGAAGGTATTTTTTTGTATCCATTGTCTGGTAACCTCGAGTTCCAAAGAAACTCTCCATCATTTAAGAATATCTCCTATGACCATCTCAAGAGGGTTGCTTACACCAACCATGCAAATAGGGGCATGATGCATTCCATGACATTCTTGCTAACTATGCAAACGGGGAATGATGCATAAGTATAAAAATGTGAGATAATGAATATGTAAACATGAAATGGAGTAACAATATCTCTTTAAATATACTAAGGATTTCAAGGATCTCTTGATGATTTTTCTAGGATTGAGGGGATCATGAAGAATGTGTTATGAGTAAACTAAACTCTAACACATGACTACCTTTTCCTCGGATACCTATTGTAAATTACTTTCTGGATCTCTAAAAATGTGTAATAAAATAACAAAAGTAATTCACAAAAACAAATACAACTACAAGAAATAAGAATTTTAGCTTGGAAATCCCAGTAGTTAAAAACCTTGATCCAAGTCTCTGGACTTAGGATTTCACATTGGCCGAGTCAATCAACTAATCCACTATCCGAGTTATTTCCCTGCTGATAACCCATCTGCTTACAGTTTAGAACACATGTTTTACATTCATAATAAGCACCTCGTACTATTCCAAATTTCATAATGCAACAATGCTACAAGGTTGCTGCAAGGGGTCACAATCATGGCTAGCTACCGCTACGAATAGTGCGATAAGAGCCTAGGGGTGACACAACATGATGATTTTGGAGGGATAGAACATAGTAAGTCAAGAGGATACGAAACACTAGTCTAGGATATTTTCTCTAACACCGTATAGAGAGAAGTGAAAGGAGGTGCTTTTTATCGATGCTCTACTCTTCTATTTATAAGTATAAAAATAGCAGAACTTCCTCTTTAAGTAGGGCCTGCTTCATGGATTCTTGTTCAAATCCATGTTAAAATAAGTATAGAGAGGTCAAAATAGGAATACATGAACACGGAATGAAACAAAATAAAAATAATACAGATTTCAGAATAACTCATAAAATTCCAAGGATTTCTAAAATCTCTAGAAAATATTTGAAGGATTCAGGAGATCATGGATAATATGCTATATATTTCTTCAAAAAATGCTATATATTGGATTAAACTTTGACAATGTACATGGAATTTTGAAAAATCCATTATCCTCTATATTTAAGAGTTTTTTTTATGTGAAGGTGTACCCTATACTCATCATTAATCATCCTCCACTCTGTACACCATAAATTCTTTCAGTATTATCTATTTCCTACTCTCTACCAAGGTTCGAAAAAGGGAAAGGCGAAACGAGGCGTTCTCCTCGGAGTCGAAACGAGGCGTTGCCTCGAGGAGGTTGAGCATAAGCCTTAGTTTATAGAGAAAATATGCATAAAACTATAATTATATATATGTCAATGTAATTATATGTTTTCTGCCCAACATATAATACTTAACACTATAAGATATGATGAAATAATAGAGATAAGAACACCAAAAGATAAGATATAACAACTTCATATCACTTTCTACACAATTTCATCCTATCCAATAGGAATTCATCGCCGATAAATGTTGTGAAGGAATTAAACTATACACATCTGTCTTTGAAATATTATTGTAATTAAAAAGTACGATTAAAATTAGGTTAAAGAAATTTATGTTATGTGCCTAACATGTAAAGCATGAGAAATCATGAAGTCTATCCATTTCGAGCAAATCTTTGATATATTATTGTAATTAAAAGTATGATTAAATATATCTCGAAGAAATTTATGTTATGTCTAACATATAATATGTGAACGTGAGAAAGGTGAACTCTATCCATTTCGTTTTCCTTGATACACTGCAAACCTTGTTAAGTTTATGAGTATTGTTGGAGTTGATATTTATGAAACTTACACTAAGAGTGAAATAGTAAGTGCTTGTTGAAATAATTGGACGTAATTAATAGTAAACATGAAGTTATGGACACGAAAGAAACATCGGATTTAGACATTCATCTTGTATAATCGTTATCCTAAACAAACTTATATTTATAAGCTTCTCAAACTACCAAGTAAACCATTAAAATTATCAACAAAATACTTAAAAAAGCAAAAAACACCTCACAAAACAAAGCAACCGCCCTCGAGACGTTCTGCCTCGAGGTGATGCCTCAACCACCTGAGATGCACTCCTCACTGGATTGGACTGAGGCACATGTCTCAAGGCTAAAGAGACCGCCTTGCCTGGAGGCGTACGCCTCGACCGCCTCGTGGCTAGTTTTTTCAAACCATGCTCTCTACCTACTAATTATCTTTCGCGTTATCTTTTTCTTTTTCCGATTCTCCTAATTAACACCCCGCCACAACAATGTCCCTTGATCAATAATAATCTAACATATTTGTCATATTAGGTCATAACATATTTTGCTTGTATTAGTAATTTATAAGAAATTTTGATTTATGTTTATTTTTTCAAACAACATAACGGTTTTCTTAAATTACGTTAAGATAAATGAATACAAGTTTATCAGTTACTTTTTTTATAAATGGCCTCTAACAATATTAAGAAATAGGTTTAGTACCCTCAGCTATAATCTAAAGCTTCTAATTTTTTTCATCTATTTGTTGGCTTAACCTGTTTCTCTATATATTCGCGTCCTTGATTAATTTTGGTTTTTATTGTTGTCATATTTTTATAAGATTTGGATGATTCAGAAAAATCAACTTTCTAAGCAATATGGAAATTGTTTCTAAAACTAAGTACATCCACTTGTGCAGAAAGATGCTCTTCTCTTGAATTCTAAAAAAAATAATTTTCTCACATGATCTCTTCGAAACAAGAATCCTTGCTTCTTTCTTTATTTTAAAACCACGAGACAGTAAAGCTGCTTATCTGAAACACATTTCTGATTATTCTCCTCCTATACGTATTTCAAAATCTATTTTTCCTTTTTGGGATCTCAAACATGCCATTATTCTTTTTTTATCATCAGTTATTTTATGGGAAATGATTCAGCAATTACACGAAACGCCAAAAATATGCCAAAGTGATGAATACAATTCATGGCTTTACTCACCGCAAGGTCCATGACATGGTTGGTGGGATTATATGTTTGTTCCTTAGAGGTCTTATGATCAATTTTGAGCCCTGCATTGCATTGGATAAGAGCATGGGCTCCATCCCTACCCTTCTTTTCATTAACATTTATCTTTTTAATTTCCATCATCCTTTTCGATATATACAAAACTGTTTTCCTCCGGTTATGAGGCCAGAAGAGGACACTAGCTTGAATGCATCAACCATTTTTATACTAGTCAAATCTTGTTTAATCAGTTACTTTTGGGTAAATTAATTGTTCAAGACTTCAAAAAGTGACACTATATCACTAATCCTTTTGCTTATTTAACAAATATATCGCCAATCCCTGCTTTTCCTAGAGAGTTGTTTCACCTATAATTAAACTCAAGCTACAATGATGTGGAAACCTCCTTGTAATTGCACTTTATAATTTGTGAATACAAAGTTTTTTGGGTGGACGTGAGTTGCCTCACCCCCTTTTCCTTCAGAAAAGATGTCGCAGAAGACAAAAGTCTCATAGAAACCCGTGCAACTGAACACATTTTTTCCACGCAAACAAGTTGTCTCCATGTCTTGATTTCGCTGTACTTCTTAACAAGGTGACAGTTAATGAGAACAATCCACAAACAAGTTATCCGAGCATGAATTGAAGGCCATGACATGGGCACTGCATATTATGCTCACTGCTTTTACAAACAAGTTATCGGAGCATGGATTGAAGGCCATAACATGGATGCTGCATAAGATGTTCACAACTTAAGCACCCATGGCTTAAGCAGTAGAAACATTCATGTGAATCTGCAATCAGTATATAAGGTAGAGAGTTGATTCTGATTAGGAAGTCGAAATAGAGAGTAATAAGATGGATTTGGAGTGGCATATTATACCGTAATGTTCCAAAAAAAATGTACTAAGCCTTCTCCCACTATAAGTAGGGTCGGCTACATGGATTCTTGCTCAAATCCATGTTGAAAGATTCGACTATTTTTTACGCTGGCCGTCGACTACCTAATGCAACCCCTTAAGAGTGGGATTTGAACCCTAGTCTTTTGTGTGGTAGACACACTGTACTATCACTATACCATTAAGTGGGTACATATCAGTTCCAAGCCTTCCAAAATTTGTTAATAAAATTTTCACAGCCTTAAATATCGATATCCGTCTCATTCTCTGTAAAAAGGAAATGTCAGAGATATAACTAGACATGTCACCTGAAATCACAGGTAAGGGCTACAGAAGTATATTTAGGCAACCCACTTTTGGGAACTTGTTTCTCCAGAAAACTCTATTTGAAGGAAATTAATTAGAAAAGTTTATGCATGTGTTGTTGGGTGATGGGGCCCTTTGGGATACTGGAATTGTTATTATTTTGTAACTCCTGAGGGGTCATCCTTTCTCCATAGACAGACTCCTACTAGTTCCTGGAATACTATTGGCTTGAAATAGTCATATCAAATGTTTTACGTGACGCTGCCTCAGTCTCAGAAACATCATACATTGAAGTGAATTGGCTTCTTACATTGTGGCTACTGGCTACTTGTTTTAACCTCCCCCACAAATCCAGAGAAGGTAATTTCTTGATAGATTGTGTTGCAAGGGGGCTTTCAATCTAGGAATTACGTATTAATGGATGTGACCCCATTTATAATTACATTTTATAAGTTCTATCTTGAATATTGAGATAGTCTTTTGTAGCATTTGGGTTATCTTTTACTTGGCTATGGTTATTGACATGCTGACATGCTTTGATCTTGGAGTTGTATGTTTTATCCTTTAGAATATTGTGCAATGTCAGACTACTTCGCAAATGGAAATGTCTTCGTTAAGAAGGAACAGCAACATATATATGCACACTTGCAGTGAGTTTCACTGTCTTAGTTTGTTTATTTTACCTTTCCCACAATTAAGTTGTTCCACATAACTATGTAGGAATGTGATCTTCACGGTAATTTTCTGAATGTAAATTTCTCTGAATCATTTGAACTGGATCATGCTAATTACACATGATTCAGATATGCTGAATTTCTTTTCTGATATATGCAATCCATACGAGCTGCTTGGACTTGGTACTAGGTTATTCTCTCTTACTAATTGCGTACGATGTTGTTTTGCATGATATTTAAGTCCTTTGGCATATCGATCTCACACTTCTTTAATTCATGTTTTGAAGATGGTGTTAGTGGTTTTCCTCCTCTTTCCTTAACGTCAGAATAACAACATTTTCTACTGTCATTAGATAAATATGCTTTGTAATATAAGGTAAGCATCCAAAGAGAGTCATTTATCGGTAATTACGCCTCAAACACTTTCTTGGAAACAACTCAATTCATAAGGACATCATTAGATCTTTTTTCTGCTTTCCAATCTCATGTAATCTTTTGTTTTCCAGTGTCATCATCTGTATCATGGCGATACTTATATACTGAAATAAATAAATCCCAAAGGAGAATATATCTAACAGTTACATCATGCCTTCTTTGCAGCCACTGGAAGAGTGACCACCAAGGTCGACGTGTACGCCTTCGGGGTCGTGTTGATGGAGTTGATCACAGGCAGAAAGGCTCTTGATGATACCCTTCCCGAGGAAAACACTCATCTGGTAACCTGGTTTCGCAGGGTCCTCGTAAGCAAGAGTAACGTAAGCAAGTTTGCAGACCCAAGTTTGGACCTTGAAGACGATGACGTCTGGAGTCTTGCAACGGTGGCTGAACTGGCTGGTCACTGTACTGCATGTGAGGCTCACCAGCGGCCTGACATGGGGCATGCTGTCAACGTCATCGCTCCTCTCGTGGATCAATGGAAGCCCAGCAGCTCAAATGCTTACGATGATAACTTAGGAATGAGTTTCAACAGGAGCTTGTCGCAGAGGCTCAAGAGATGGCAACAGAATGAGGGCACTTCCATGGCCGACCTTGATTCCGACAGTCATGTAATAAGCTTGGAAAACACCCACGAGAGTATACCCTCGAAGCCCGACGTGTTCACCCATTGCCGATGAGATCATTCCGCCAGACATGAGGAGAACAGTTCGTTTTTCTTCCTGCAGTAAGACTTCTACATGAGTGATCACACGGGAATGTCTTCAGCACAGATTCAACTGGTAAGCGCTGACTACTATGGCTTGGTGGTGATTACAGAACTGGCTGTTTTTTTGGCAGAATATGAAGTGTATGTATCATGCTCTTTCAGGTATTGTACAATACTTGCAGAGGTCTCTATTCTTCGTAGAGGACCCGTAGAGATCGGTTGGACCGAAAGTTTAGGTGCTTTATCCAATGGAGAAGCTCAGCCTTGTATGTATCTTATGGTTACCTTTCATATTGTGCAGAGTGAGAATATCTTCTGCTCTAGCTGCATAGGTTCGTCGCAGTCCCCTTTATATTTATGTGTTTAACTGCTTGCGCACTTCACAGTCGAGTATGTCGAACTGCCAGCAATTGTGTTGTAAATAATTGTTCCCAGATTTGTAAGATGTATCTTTTACCATAGCTGAGTTGATTTTACGTTTTACCAGACATACTGTCTAAGGATGAAGAAGATGCTTCTGTGATGAATCACGTTAAGTCCTTTTAGATTCAGAAAGCTTTACAGGAGTGAGATCAATGGCCTTCTGTGTGTATAATGTGATGATAAGGAAATTTATCTTTGTGATTTTTATGTATGCATATTGAAAACCTCAATTCAATGATGCATCCAACTCAAGAAATTTGATATGAATTCTAAGTATAGGGATGAGTGCATGATGATTGAGTTTAAGCATTTTGAGTGATTTTATTTGCACATTGATAGAAGTGCATGCTGTGAAATCTCAATCGTCCGACGGAGTTACGAGGGTTGGGATTCATTCACAATATGATCCGCTTTCTTGAAACAATCTATACAGGCAAATTCAACGGATTTGTATAAAAGGAAGCGAAACCATTGATTTCACCATTATAAATCATTTCAAGAGAAGGGATCATATTGTGAATGAATCCTAACCGTCGTAACTCCGTTGGATGACTGGGATTTCCATAGAGGAAAGGCACAAGGCACCAAGATGAGATTTCCATCCATGATAGGTGCATGGCAATGAAATGTGGTTTTATCAACACTAATAAGAAATCTAGGTCATTAGATGGATCCTAGTCACTTCTAGATTTTTATGGCATCCATCTACTTGAATCTTAGATGATGAAAAGGGATGGGGCCCTGCATTTGTCCTGTCTCGTGGGATCGACATGTCTCAAAGCCATGGGACGGATGAAATGATGCCACGAATCTCATAGCATTGGACCCCTCTAGGGAATGAATGGGAATATAGAAAAAATAGAAAAAAAGGATTTTTTTATTAGACACATTAAATTAGCTAAACATTCTATTCGAACAAATGTAGAATCAAAATGGCTGGTTTTGTGTCTATTACATGTCCTTCCCCTTTAGTTAAGACCTATGTAAATAAAAAGGACATCGTTTACGACAAAGACAAGCCGAACCTTAGAGAGATGATAATTGAGATCACATGGTGAAGGATCGCTAAGGAATGCATTCCCTAACTCATGCTAGTTTTAGGAAAGTGTGTGAGTGTCTAGAGTACATCATAGATACTGCATTTGAAGGCATATGCTCGTTCCAAGTTTGAAGTATCATTTGTACAGATAGGAATCCATTTCCTTGCATGATTTCTTCTTCATTTGGATAAATATATGTTTATTTCCTATTTTTGCCAAGTGCCCCCAACTTTCTTCTCATACACAATTGTAGATCCTATCAACACCTTCTCAATAGAATGGAGGGGATGACAGAAAACAAGTACCTTGTTGATACCCTATAATGATATTTCTTGACATATAGATCCTCTTTGGTGCGATGCACGCAAAATATCCGATGAAGAACTCTTGTTGATCACTAAAAAAGGATACTATAAGAGAAGCAAAATGTATAAAGAACCCAATTTCCACCTTGATGGTCTTTGTCTTGTGAAGGTGGTCTCTAATGTACTAGGGTTTGTCTCTCCCTCCGCCTTTTATCTTTTCCCCCCTACTCTTGAACATATTCTCCAAGTTTCCCTTGTCATATCAAGGATGTAATTTTGTCATGCATGTTTTGACTGTCTATGGTTTTTTGCCCTCACCCCCTCATGGAAGCCGTAGAGTGGGATATGACGATAGAGATGATCGCATTACTCTAACTGTTGAATCCCAGACAATCAACAATTAATCTCGTCGAAGACAGACCGTCATTTATACCATTATATTTACATATCATATTACATATAAAGAATAGTGGTTACCTCTGGCATCGATCTGAATGACACAACGATGTCTTGTCGATAACTTCGCTAACCCTAGATTCCAGGTTCAACCCCTAATCTTCTTTTTTCACGCTTTATAATATATGAAATATTAGATGTTATAAACTATCTAAATAAACTACATTTAAAATATATATGGACTCAGTCCTACCCCGTATGCACACGGCGTTTCAAATGGAATCAAAGCCAAAGGAGGAGAAGACTGTGGAAATAATTGTGAAGACTATAGTGCCTACTGAGTTGGAAATGAACAGTAGCTGGGTACTTGATGAAACCGTGTTTTATGAACCTAAGAACTAAAAATTAAGCTAATCACCTTAAAAAATACGTTCATGCTTGCATTAATATATATATATATATATTTATTTATTTATTTATATTTATTGTAAATTCATGCTTGTGAAATAAAAATATATTTTTATCACTCCAAAACCATTTTAACATATGCAAAAGAAAAATCCAGAAATAATTATAGAAATACAAAAAATATACTAAATAGTACATAAAATAACAACAACACAAATGTACACATAAACACACAAACTTGAAACATTTATAATTACTTTTACACTATTCTAATTCACTTAATTTATTTTTGCATTAATTCGATAAAAACAAAAAAAATAAAAATGTCATAAAAGTACCGCCATAAATAATTAACAAATTAAACTACTTCACTTTTTACAATATGCATGCATTCCTGATTTTATATCCATAGGATATGAACTCCAATTCACCCCAACTCTTTTATATATATTGTCATTTAAAATACTTTAAATTGTTAAAATACATGAATTTGAGTGGGGCTCATTTGTGAAAAGTCAATTTCAAGACCCATTTATACAACTATTTACGGCTTTTTAGTTAGTTTGTACATAATGCATTTTAACTCCTTTCTTTTGGTTTCAATTTTATTTTATTACTAGGATATCCTAGTTTTCCCTAAAAGTATAAAATTAATTAAAAAAATACAAATAAAAAAAGGGATAAAAGAATATTTTTCCAGTACAATGTCTACTTAACTTGTATTCTACCTATCTTATTTTATATTTTCCCCAATGTTAAAAATCAACAAAAATATATAGAATTAATATATATTATGCAATATCATTATAAATTATAATATCATGGCATTATTAACAACAACAAAATAAAAATTAGAAAAGTCAAAACATTGGTATTCTATACCTAAAAAATGATTTTTATATTTTATCTTGAATTCTGAACATTTAAAAAACCTTTTCAACAATATTTTAGAGAAAACTATTTAGAGAAAGTTTTGAGTTATTTATTTTGAAACCCTTTTCTATTTCTTTTCTTGATTTTTCATTTATAGATCTTCATAATTTTTTATTGGTCTACATCACCACTTTTGACTCCCCACTACAATCTAAACCAAGAAATACTTTCTTCCATAGGTCCATATCCCTCCACCTCAACACACAACCCTTTATTGGTACGTTGAACTCAAATTAACTCTACCCTATTCATCCTTCTCTCATACAAAAATGTGAAAGAACACACAACTCCTCCTTCCTCCTCCCAAGCTCCTTGTTTCCTCCACAATGACCCTTGATTGGAGCACCATGCTTCTACTTCCATCTTAATCAGAGAGGCCACCAGTCACCTTCTTCCACATCTCCAATCCACATGGTTCGCTCTAGTTCCTTGAACTTCATCGTCGACACGACATGCCCAATGAGGCCCTGAGTCAAATCATCATAAGTTCTTATGGGTAGGGTAGGTTCAAGTTGTAATACCCTTAAGTACCAAAATTAACTAATCTCATTTTTGGACCTGTATCTAAATTAGGCAGATGAACTCTCTCAATCTTCTAGAACTCATCTGGATCTTTCCAACGAGCCCACGAACATTGACGTTTAAAAGCAATAGCGGGTCTAATTTATAATGTCAAAATTCTAATATGATATCATAATCGACGTTCAAAGGTGTATATGTCTGATGTCTAAAATCTAAAAGTCGCATTATAAAATAGTTTTTGATGCTTACATGCTGCCTTATGGTGCCAATTTTGACGTATATACGTAGAATTAGATGTCCAAAATTGACATTTAATTCAACTAGGCTGACAAAATCGACATAACATTTTATATGTGGAATAAACTTAAATTCGACTTGTGTAAATTGATAATTGTTGACGTCTAAATACATCAAAATTAGGTAATTTTGATGTTTACTAACGTTAACTAATACTAATTTTGCTGCAGCAGTGATTGTTCCATAATTAAGGAAGAAATATGCTCGTATATAATTCATATTTTTATTCAGTTTATTTATTTGATCACTTGCTGTTAGAAATATAAAATATTTGTTATAATGGGGATATAAATAGATTTGATTCCAAAGAGATAAGAGAGAGAGGGGAGACATTCTTTGTAATAATTGAAAACAATGCTTAGCATGATTGAGATTAAAAAAGAATCAGAATGTAAAAAATAATAATTCAACAAATTTGAGCTAACCATACGATTTTCGGTTGTCTCGATGTCTTGAGATGTCTCTTTATATTAATTTATAACTGAAGATTTTATCTTCCCATTAATTTAAAGAAAAAATATAAAAGGATTTATACGCTAGCCCATCTACATACAGAAGTGCACACATTTGTAGAAGCTAAATAATATTTACATATAATGCAATCTTATGTCTAATATGTTGCTAATTTATTATACGAGTACATTTTTGCTAATATAAATAAATAAATAAATCCAAGTGCTAAAACCATTTTATTGGTGATGTATGGGTTGCTTTTCTTAACAGATCCAATGCAAGATGGTGTAGCTTAATCTTATAACCTACGTATATATAACTACTAGGATGTAACCCGCGTTTCGCGACTGAACAAAATTGAGATGATACGATTTACAAAAAACACCAAGTTTTACTATTTCCTTTTAGACATTAAAAAATCATAAAAAAAGTTTACATGTTATGAAAAGATTTAGTTTATATTTTTTTGCGGAAAAAATAAATGCCCTATATTTATGTTATGAATGGAATAAGTTCATAAAAGACAATTGCAGATAACAACCACCAATGAAGTATAAAGGAATATTGAATTGCTACAATTATACTTCAAGAAAATCTTATTAGATTAACACAATTATACATCTACACACGATCGGTTAATACTGACTTAAATTTTAAATGATGTTTTCCTGTAATGAATATGTGAATAAATAAATAAGAAATCGTAAGTTAAATAATAGAAGTAAAAAGAAATATATCTATAGAAAATATTTGTATTTTTCCATGCAATGGATGTTTATTAAAATTTAACCGATTTAATCAGAAACAAATGTTAAACATTATAAATAAAAAGATAGGAAAAACATTTTCTTATCGTATCCTTGCTAACCACATTTTTTTAGGCTCAGGCTCACCTTTTACTGCATAATCAATAACTTAATCTATAAAAAGTTTGGTATGATCATCACCGCCTAATGTAATATCTAGTAAATTAGCGGATATACCAATTAAGTGGATTTCTCTAAAAATTGGAGCTTCGAAGTCATCAAAACCAACTAAAACACTTATATCTTGGAATAATAACATAATTTCCATAATAATGTTCGCAGAATCTTTAGGAATTTTTAAAAGTTTTATTGAATATATATATTTAAAGTTTGTACATGGTTTTATGATTGACTTTTGATTCATTAAAAATATAAGATCGTATTTATTTTTCAAACAAACATTAATACTATATATAGTATAGTTTTAGGTAATTTTAGATATTTTTATTAGAATTTTATAATATGAAGTTGAAGTAATACAGATTTATTAAGGTATATGTATTTAATACAATATAGCGGGGCTTAAATGCTCTGATAACTCATGGCGAAAAGATTTGAAAATACGAGGGGTTATCATGCAAAAAGCCAGAGGACACGTGTAGGCAGATGAGTCAGTCTTGACCTGCACATGTACTGAATAAGCAAATATCAGGGTTATCAGTGCAAATCAACCACCATACACGTGACCATTCGCGTGTTATCATGCAAAAACCCAGAGGACACGTGTAGGCCAGATGAGTCAGTCTTGACCTGCACATGTACAGAATAAGCAAATATTTGGGGTTATCAGTGCAAATCAACCACCATACACGTAACCATTCACATGAGTAACATTTCAACTTCCCGATAGCCTTCTTCTGGAAGGCATGGTAGTGCCTGTTCTCGCAAAAACTGCCATGCCTTCCAGAAGAAAGAGAGAGGGGAAAAGAGGGTTTTATCTCATTTCCAAGATCATGTATTTAACCCGACTTAATTAAATGGTTACAAAGAAGTATGAAGGCAAGAATTCAAACTTACCAAAAAGGCAAAAAAATCAGGCATATGGCATCAATCCCTCCTCTCCTCTAATCCACTTAGTCCTTATTCATAGCCTCCATACCACCATTTCATGCTCACTTACATTGATCTAACCCACAATGGTTTTGCGACACAATCGATGATCGATATAACCTACTCAGTTCGCTAAGCCTGCGACTTAGAGCCACTTACACTAAGCTGACCTACGATGGGTTCGCTCTCTTCCTCCTATCGTGGCCCTCCGGTTAGGATGTAGCTGGACCAACTTGAGGCAGTCATGTTGCATTAAAATGGTCAAGGAGATGTTCCATCCAATCACCGCATTGCGACACAGGTGTCGGTGATGGATCAGGAGAGTTTGTATATATAAAGGATCTTGGCCGTTGGGATTTCGTTTGGGCTGCACGTGTGGATTTGGTTCACTTATGGGTAATGGATCCTATTTTTGTCATCAACATTGATCTTTGCAAGACATGGACCATAGAAACCGCAGTTGTGTCAATGACGACCCTTCCTTTATGGTGAAGAGCAATGAGTACCCCTTTGCATTGCCCTACCTAAGGAAGGGATTAGAGACCCACTCGACGGGGGCCAACAGCACGAGGCCGAGGATCCTCATGAACTCGTTCAAGAATTGGAACGAGATGCGCTCCAAGCAGTATCGATCGTGGAACTTTTCTCGATTGGTCACGTCCTCTCGCTGGCATGCTTCAACGAGAGGATGGTGGACCTTTAGGTTGGTAATTCAACTGATGAGAGCGGATGCATGGAGTGGTTGGAAAAGTGGCAGGAGGGGTCCATCGTGTACATCTCCTTTAGGAGCATAGCTAATGTCGGACAGAAACAGAGGGCGAAGCTAGATTCCGCTCTTATAGAATGCAGACGTCCATTTCTCTGGATAATAAGTAAGGATCAAACTGATATGGATAATGAAATTTATGGATTTTCTTATATTTAATTTTTTACAGGATGTCGAGAAAGAAAAGATGATAAACGATGCGAAAAAAGGAAAGGTGGCTGAGTAGTGCAACCAAGTGGAAATACTGAGACACGAGGCGATTGCGTGCTTTGTCACACACAACGGGTGGAACTCAACCATCGAGAGCTTGACATGTGACGTACTGATGGTCATCATTCTCCAATGGGTTGAGCAATGGACCAATGCTTGCTTGGTAGAGAAGGAGTAGGGAGTTGGGATTATGACAATAATAGACGATGAAGGAGTGGCGTTGGGGAGCGGCATACTAAGGTGCATAGAGGCGGTCATGGGGGAAGGGGAGGAGGCGAAGGTGATAAGAGCGGAGGCGAAGGTGATAAGAGCGAAGGCGAAGGTGTGGAAGGAGAGGGCCAGCAGGGCAGTGATTGCGGGGTCGTCAGATCAGAACTTTGAGGCCTTCGTCAGAGGCGAAGGACTCGAAGGTGATCAGAAGTAGGACTTGTCATTGTGCCAAGAAATTCACGAGAAGTATTGATTGTCATCTTGTTATTGAACTTCGACTAAGTTGTTGTTTGATTTGATTGCTATAGGTTTGATGAACACATTTTTCACCTCTTTAAAAGTCGACAATTGTAGTATAGGAGATGAAAAGCGATTGATCAAAAACTACAATCTTTGAATGTTGTGGAATATTTTTACTTGGCAAGTCTATCAAGGTCGAACACATGGACACGAGCGTCCTCGTATATTCATCGAAAATTATTGATTAAATAGTGAGTAATTAAATTCATCAGGATAGGTCTTCATATGCAGAGATAATGTACAATACACAACGATATGCAGACACATTATGTACATATTATGATGCAAAGACATAATAATATGACGCATGCATTTTTATTTTCTTTTTATGCAACTAAAACGAGATGCAATGCAATGATATGCAAGAAGATGATAATGTGGCCTAAAATTATCAGATCCACGAGCAATCAAATAATGGTTAATTTCAGAGACAAATTGAGCAATAAAATGTATTAATAGCATCAAAGAATGGAGATCAATTGATACAATAGATATCAAAATTAGCATATTTAATTAAGTATCAAAACATGAAATAAGTGATTTCATAGATAGAGAATAAAACAAACGTCAAGATGAAACTGAAATCAATTGAATCAGAGTCCAGATGCTCAAGATATGAAATAAAAAATATGAGAAATAAAATAATAAATAATTACAAATATGTCCTTGAGGGACCTATTTGTAATTTCCAAAAATTGTTAAGGCTCCTCTGTAAAATACCTAGGCACGCATGTGAGAACTACGTGCTTGGGAGGGACCTTTTGCCAAATGTGAAGACTCTGGAGGGCCTCTATGCAAATAAGCCAGCCTGCACGTGCCTGGAATGCACGCGGGCTAGGCTCGGGTGCAGGCGGAGGCGCGGGGCAGGCTTGGGTCACGTGGTTTCCTGATGCGACTCGGGTGAGGCTCAGTCCCATCGAACCTCTGTGCCTCGGAAGGGGGTACATGGTTCTCCTTGAGCCGTTGGATGTACACCAGAGGGGTGCCATCCAACGATACATGTAGCTCCTGGAGACTCTTCCTCCTCTATTTCTTGGCAACATAAATAGAGCTCCGACAACCTTGCCAGAGCTCGTCATTGCTCCTCTGTGCAGCTTGATGATCAAGGAAGGTCCCTGGAGCCTTGGCGTTGAAGCTCGGACGAAGGAGGGTATTCGGCGAGGCTTGGCGTGTGCTGGCGATGGAAGCTCACTGGAGGAGGTGGAGGAGATGGGGGGGAGGCACTATCTCCAACCATTGAAGAATTAGGTACCTGCACAGTTAAGAATAGCCTAAGCGACGAGTGAGGGGGTGTTGCGAGGTGAGCGGAGGGCCGTGGGTGGAAGGAGGCGAGGCCCTAGTGGGTTCCTCTCCAGCAAGTTGAAGAAGAAGGGAAACGGAGGTGGCGGAGGTCCGAGAAGGGGAGAAGGTGATCAGAATAGGTCGCGAAGAAGGGGGTGGTAAGGTAGAGCTCGGAAGATGGTCAGGTGGCAGAGTTGGGTGTTGTGTACGTTAGACTAAAATGGAGAAAACAAGGGGAAAAAACAAAGACATATATGGAGGATTCGAGGTGGAAGAAGGGGTGGAACGGAGCTCAGGATGAGGTTCCATTGGAACCTCGGGTGGATGGTAGATGTAGAAAAGAGGAGGCTGAGGCAGAGGTTTTATAGATGGATTGCTGGCCATTTTAGGTGATGGTGGTGGCGATTGTAACGGGCATAATGAAGGGATGGAGGGGCTTAATGAAGGTTGTGCGAAGATGATGGATCTCGGGTTGCGTGGAGGAGGTGTTGTTGCGTGGAGGAGGTGTTATGTCATGGAGACGTGGCGTGGAGCGACGACTAAAAAAGGGAAGGGGGCGAGGGCTTGTAAAGGTGTAACGGCCAACCGGAGAGAGTATTGGAGGTAGCAATGAGTGGGGGCCGTTGGATCTTGCGACCAATGGCCTACATGTAGGGCACGAAGGAGCGGTCCAGATCAGATCCATAGGATTCGATCTAGAGATTAGGGAAAAGGTGGAAGCGGACGATCTGGATGAGATTGGAGGCTTCATCCTATGGCAAGGGATGAAGAGGCTACGTGGAGGATGCTCAACTCTTGCCGCGTGGGCATCCCAGAGGGCGGGTGGCGCAAGGAGGAGCGACCACGTGGGCATCCCAGAGGGCACCACATGGCCGCACTGGATTATTCAGAGAAAGAAAAAGAATGGAAATATCAAAAGGAAATGGAAGGCAACAGAATTAGCAAAAAGTCACTTGAAACTTGTAGATCTCGATGTTGGGCGAAAAGTTAAAAGAGGTCATTTATACACAGAAATATTTTTGGTAGCATTTTTAACAGGTAAAAACACTGTATTTTGATTAGTTTTATATTTTTTGTATTTTCAATTTCTTTTTAAGACCAAAATAAATATCTACAATATTTATCTAAAATATTTGATATTTTTAATAAATAAGAAAAATAAGGAAATTGTTAGTAATAAATATATAATAATTATTAATTAGGGTTAATTACAGGACGAAGGATTATTCTTAAAGATGCGGAATTAATGAAGATTTGCAATGGAATTCTTATTCTTCAAGGATAAAAAGAGAGAATTGTGATGATCCATCAGAGATTCATCAAGGTTCTCCAAAATCTTGCCCTGCTTTCTATAAATGATGTGTTTTTTTGTCCTAAAATCTCAATTTGTTTCTATATATGTCCACACTCAAAGATTTGTTGTCCTTCACATATTTCTTCTTGTTCTCCTTTATCTCCCTACTCTTTCCTTCACTTAATGACACAAGTGGATCCGCATCTTTTGCCTCCTCATAACCTCCTATAACTAGCTTCCACAAATCTTTTGAGGTTAAAATGATCTTTATTTTAAGACTTCAATAATCATAACTTTCTCCATCAAAGATAGGAATGAAGCTTTAGGTGTAATTAAATAAAGGTCTATTGGAGGTAGATGTCATGGTATGGAGAATCAAAGAAGAGGCTTTAACAATGATTTAAGAATGAATACACTCTGATACCAAATTTATTGAGATAGCGATAGATTGATGATAGATAAAAAGTAAATTAAAGAGAGATAATATGTATCAATGCACAAGGTAGAATTGAGACTTAAATTTTGTTTTCACTAACAAGTTTTTTTAAATCCAAAAGGTAGGGGGAAACACTCAGTGGTGTCCGCCCCAAGGTTTATTAATTAAGGCAAAAGAGAAATAAAGAGTTAACGAACCATAACAACAACGCCCTACTCATTACATATTCCACTCGTCCAGCAAGCGATTAACCAACATACACACATTTTCCTTGTAAAAACGTTGACTCGAAAACAGAAGGTCATTTCTTCCCCTCCAAACCGCACATAGAATGGTCATGGGGTATATCCGCTCCCTCCGAGGCCTGTGTGAATTTGCGTGGGCTGAATCCCAAAAAGATTGGAAGTCATCGTTGCTACACCAATCCGGGCCCATCTCCTGCCATAATTGTGATACCAAGGGGCATGAGAAAAAAAGATGCTCCACCAATTCGATCACCGCACTACAGATTAAGCACCTGTCAGAATGAACCCCAAGAAGTATCACGCACCTATCCCTTGTCATCAGCCTCTTTCGCCTGAGCATCCAAAGGAAAAAACCAATTCGCTCCGGGAGCCTTAACGCCCAGATAAGAGAACAATCTCTGAAAAGCACGTCGGAGCCAGCCGGGGGAGGTCTAGAAATGACGCCATAGGCCCCCCTGATCGAGAAGGAACCCTCTTTCCAACTCCAGTGATCCTTGCTCCCACCAGGCGGCCCCACCTCCCGTAAGGACTCCAGCAACGCCAAGAAATCGTCGAACATCTGGTCAGAAAGGGAGGCAGCAAAGGTAGGGCACCAGAGTCCATCGTCCCAGCAATCCGCAACCGAGCAAGACTTGTCCCCTGCAAGCGCAAACAACTGGGGAAACTGAGAGCATAACGCCCCACTCCCCAACCAATCATCAGTCCAAAATGAGAATGAGTCTCCCCGCCCAAGAACAGGTCTAAAGAGAGCGATGTTGCTCATAAAGGCCTTCACCACGCTGCGCCAAAAAGGAGTCGAGGCGTTCGGGCCTGAGGACAGCGATGGAGAAGCGCCCCTGACGTCGTAAATCTTTCGTATCACAGCGCAGGAAAGGTCATTCCCCGGACCCCAAATTCTGCTAGCCCACTTAAGCAAGAAGGCCTCGTTCATTTGTTCAAGTGATTTCACCCCAGGCCCCCGTCATCCTTCCGGTGCAAGACCTCCTTCCAGCCCACCAAATGGATCCCCCTAGTCCCGCGCGCACCATTGCCCCACAATAATGAGCGCATATGTTTTTCCAGCCGCGCCCGCAACCCCTTTGGCATCTTACGATTGGAGAGAAGAAATATGGGTATGGAGGACAGGACGGATTTCAAAAACACTAATCTGCCACCCTTCGAGAGGATCGCAACTTTCCAACCCGATAATTTGGCTTCAACCTTCTCCACCACCCTCAACCAATTGCGGATCCGAGTCCGCCCCAGAGACAAAGGCGTGCCCAGGTACTCAAGAGGGAGCGATGATCTCCCGGATCCCAACACCGACTCCATATTCTCAGACAACCGCTCCGCCCGCCCAAAAGGAACGAAAACCGATTTCATGTTATTTATAGTCAAGCTTAATATCTCAGAGAATATCTCTAGAGTCATCGCCATGTCGCTAGCCTCCTCAATGCCCCCTTCGATGAAGAACAGAGTATCATCAGCGTACTGGGCGATCGAAACCTCCAGCCCGTCCTTCAAGAAGCCTCTAGTCAAGCCGCGTGTAACAACACCATTCGCCATGTCAGAAAGCACATCATCCGCGAGAATGAATAACATTGGCGCAAGAGGGCACCCTTGACGCACCCCCTGCGTGGCTGAATCCAACCCCTCTCCGGCCGCCCGTTGACCAGGATCGAAAAGGACGCCATGGTGATGCAACGCCGCATCCAAGTAATCCATAAGTTGGGGAAGCCCTTCCTCCTCAGCACGCTCCATAGAAATATCCAGTCAAGAGTGTCGTAAGCTTTCGAGAAGTCCACCTTCCATAACATATCGCTCGTACCCCCCCTCCGCCATTCCGCAATAATTTCAGAGGCGAGCGAGATGCAGTCCGAGATCTGGCGACCGGGGACGAACGCCGACTGAGCAGGAGAGATAAGACTCCCAAGGATAACATTCAGCCGACGCGTCAGGACCTTCGCCGTGATCAGATAAAGAGTATTCAAGACCTTCGTCGTGATGCTTTCACTAAGAAGTTGAAACTTGTATACACGATTTTAACTTTTACAAGAAGAGAACTACAATGTTTACAACAAGGGAAAAATAACTTACAATACTTAAAATGAGGAGGACTCTGGAGAGACTCTTGTGGTAGTAGTGGATGTGTTATAATCTTTGTTGTTATCATGGGTTGAGGACCCGTTGAGTGGTATTTATAAGTCACCCAAGAGGGTGGAGATATTTTGGAAGAGGTGTCTAGAATCATTTTTCATGCTCCTGCTTTCGATAGAAATATCTAAACATTTTGGTGGAAGAAGGAGAAATATGTAGATATTTTCTCCACCTCTTTCTTTTTTAGAATTTTCACATAAACGGACTCTCTCTTAATTATTTAAGTAAAGGACCTTAGTCCCATAAGTATTAGGGCCTATTAGAGATAACAATTTTATATGGATAAATTACAAATTACTTATATTTTCAACACCTCATCTTAATTGCTAATTTGCATTATTCATCTAAAGTATTAAAACCTTTTTATTAGAAGTGACTTTGTAAAAAAATCTGTAAGTTGATCCTCTGTGTTGATGAACTTCAGCTTGATGTCTTCATTCTCCACTAGCTCTCGTACATAATGACGACACAGTTCAATATGCTTTGTTCTTCCATAAAAGACTGGATTCTTTGACATAGCAGTGGCTGACACGCTATCGCATAATATAGTTGTTGGAAGAACATTCTCTTCTTGAATATTATGAAAAAGTCTTCTTAGCCATATAACTTCAAATGATGCACTTATAACAAGAGTATATTCATCTTTTGCAGAAAAAAAGCTATAATCTTTTGTTTCTTATAACTCCAAGATATAACTTTGGATCCCATGCAAAATAAATATTCTGGTATTCTTTTTCTGTCATCTATAGATCCATCTCAATCGTTGTTTGAGTAGCCTTTGAGAGAATTCTCTTCTTCTGAAGTATATTTAACTGGAAAATTCTTGGTACCTTAAACATAGCGAAGAATCCTTTTTGTGGCCGCGTAATGAAGCTTGCTCGATTTTCTCATATATCTTGATACAACACTTATTGCATATATGATGTCAGGTCTTGTATTTGTTAAATATAATAGAGAACCTACAAGACTCCTATAAAGAGAACATCGTGTTCTTGAGCTCCATCATTTGAAGACAACTTTGTAATAGGAGACATGGGAGTTGCTTCTGATTTGCAATTTGACACATGAAAATTCTTGAGAAGATCATGAACATATTTTTTTTGAGAGATGAATATTTCACATTTTTTGTTGAACTTGAATACCAAAAAAGTATGTTAAAATACCAATATAAGTCATTTCATATTCTTTCATCATTACTTCCTTGTATTTTGCATTCATCTTGAAGGAATTGCTTGCATATATGAGTTTATCAACATAAAGGCATACGATAAGGAAATTATGCGTACCTTCTTTCTTCACATAAAGAGATGGCCCATTGAGACTTCTTAAAATCCATTCTCACGAAAATATCCATCAATTTTATTATTCCAAGCTCTTGGTGCTTGTTTTAAGCCATACAAAATTTTGCAAAGATGATATTTTTTATTCATTATCTTTGGAGTTATATCCTTAAGGTTGTTTAACATAAACATCTTCTTCAAGATCTCCATTAAGAAATAGAGACTCAACATCAAATTGATACAATGATAACTTCTTTTAAGTGACAAGTGCAAGTAATGTTCTAATAGTTTTCATACGAGTAACATGTGGAAAATTTTCATTATAATCAATATTCAGTTGTTGCGAATAGCCTTTAGCTACCAATCAAACTTTATGCTTGTGAATGTAACCATCTTCATTATACTTTATAAATCTATATAAGACCAATGCCATCTTTGCTCTTAATCCGATCAACGAGCGCCCATGTATGCTTTTTATTAATAACTGCAATCTCTTCATTCATTGCTTGAACTCATACTTTTTATTTAGCTGTTTTTTCAAAATTTTGTAGTCACTAGCAAATAAAGCAATAGCAGAAGATGATGCATAAATATCTTCAAGAAATCATACCTTTTGTTGTGGATATTCCGAATCAGAGACGTTTGGCTCGGTTGGTCTTTGAATTCAAAGGGAAAATATCTTCATCATTTGATTTGTCTTCTTCAGCTATGACTTACTTTTGCAGTACTGAAGAATCATCTCATTTACATGAAGATATCTCATAAAAGATGGCTTCTCTAGATATAATTAGTTCTCCCTCTTTGGGCTCGTATAATATATAAGCTTTAGATTCATCACACTATCCAATGAAGATATATTTTCTCCATTTTCATCAAACTTTTCTTGTCTAACTTGAGATGGAATATAAACATAAGCAATAGAGCCAAATATTTTGAAATTACTAACCTTGGTCTTTCTTTCATACCAAGCTTCATAAGATGTTCTATCCAGTATGGCTTTGGTAGGAGATCCGTTCAATATATAAATTGCAGTATTTACTGCTTCTGCCTAAAGTTTTTTAGAAAGATCCTTACCTTTTAACATACTTCTTGTCATCTTGACGATCGTTCGATTTCTTCTTCGGCTATTCCATTTTGTTGAGGAATATATTTTGTTGTTAACTCTTTCTTAATTTCTTGAGCAATGAAGGAGTCTTGTCCTTGGATGTATATTCTCCTCAACGATCTAATTGGAAGGTTTTTATTTTTCTTCTACTTTGCTTTTCAATAAAAGCTTTAAACTTGATGACACAACATTCGACTATAATCATCAACAATAATAGAAAATACATGGTTCAATTGATAGACAGTGTTTGAGTTATTCCACATACATCTGAGTGTATCAACTCAATGGAGCTTTTTCTCTCCATGATGTCTTTGTGAATGACAATCTATGCATCTTGCGTATATGCATTCTTCACATATGCTTTCGTCTTTTTGATGAATGGAAGTCCAACAATCAAGTTCTGCTTTAATAACACGAGGCTTCTAAAATTTAAATGTCCATATCTTAAATGACATAACAAGAAATCATCTTTATTTATAACTTTTAGAGTATATTCTTCTTTTAAAGGCATTGATAATAAAAAGACTTTATTTGGAGCCATTTTAGTGTATGCAATTAGTAGATTCCTTCTTATATCAAATTCTGCATACTCTTTTATCAAATCTTAGAGAATGATTATTATTCATAAAGTGGTTTAGACTTAATAGATTCTCAGTTAAGCCAGGAATACATAGAACATAACGAATGAGTTCAAAAGTATCTTTCTTTATTTTTATTGGAATAACTCCTTTGTCTTCCACATTTTGTATCTTTTCGTCTCTAAGCTAAACTTGTGAACTATACCTTTTCTCAAGGCTCACAAATGTACCTTTGTCCCCTTTCATACAACCATTATCGAAATACCAAATATCTTTATACACTTCTTTATTATTAATGCGAGAATAGAGTAATGGACTACAAGCCTCATCTTTTGTAATATAATTGGGCTCGCCCTTTTGTAACCAATAGTCCCTTTGAGAATGATTTGAGATCTTGCACTTTATACATCGAAATATATAATTCTTAGATTCATTATTAGCTTTCTTGCAAATAATGCAATGAGTAAAAGATTTACTTGTACGTGTAGCTCTTTGATTGTATTCTCCATTTGATCTTTCATTATTATTTATTTCTTTGCATATTAACCCCTTTTTTTCTTATTTTTGGAGATACTTATTTTTGTTTGAAATTCTTACTTCAAGAGGTGACTGGTAAACCTGCTAATTCTTTGCTCATTTGTTTCAAGTGAACCCATTAATTCATATATAGAAAGAAAAGATAAATATTGGGATACTTCAATATAAGTATAAAGTGATCAAATTTAACATGGAAGTTTCTTAATATCTTTTCAAAAATATTCTTATCGACAATTCTATACTTTATATTTAATTTATAATAATAGAAGATCTTGAAAATAACCTTTGAATAGTTTACCATTTTTCATCGAGATATTATAAAAATCGTTCTTAAAATTTAAATCTTGTAAATTACTTTAATAGATTATTCAAATTCTTTCTTTAAAATCTCCCATACTTCTTTATAAATAATTGCTACAGAAATGCGAGAAAAGTTAGATTTCCTTAATCCTTTCTGGATGAAGAAAAGGGCACTCGCATCTTTCTTCTTTTTTTCTTGCTCTTCTTCTTTCCTTCACTTATTGAAGCAAGTGTATCCGTATCTTTTACATCCTCATAACCTTTATAATTAGCTCACATAAATCTTGTGAGATGAAAAGGATATTCATTTAAAGAATTCAATAATCATAACTTTCTCTATCAAAGATAGGAATGAAGTTTTGTGTGTAATTGAATAAATATTTGTTTGAGTTGAATGTCATGTTATGGAGAATATAAGAAGAGACTTCAATATGAATTACGAATGAATAGGCTCTGATAGCAAACTTGTTAGGGTAGCGAAAGATTTATTGTGGATAAGAAGCAAATTAGAGGAAGGGAATATGAATCAATGCATAAGATAGAAGTGAAAGTTAAAACTTCTTTTCACTAACACTTGAAACTTGTATACAAGACTTTAACTTTTACAAGAAGAAGACTGTAATGTTATAATAAGGAAAGGAGAACTTACAATACTTGGAATGAGGAGGACTCTTGAGAAACATTTGAGTGTATCAACTCAAGTGGAGCTTTTTCTCTCCATGATGTCTTTGTGAATGACAATCTATGCATCTTGCGTATATGCATTCTTCACATATGCTATTCTTTTTTTATGAATGAAAGTCCAATAATCAAGTTCTTCTACTTTAATAACACGAGGCTTCTAAAATTTAAATGTCCAGATCTTAATTGCCATAACAACGAATCATCTTCATTTATAACTTTTACAGTACATTCTTCTTTTAAAGGCATTGATAATGAAAAGACTTTATTTGGAGTCATTTTAGTGTCTGCAATTAGTATCTTCCTTCTTATATCAAATATTCTACATACTCCTTTATCAAATCTTAGAAAATGATTATTATTCATAAGGTGATCTACACTTAGTAGAATCTCAGTTAAACAAGGAATACAGAGAAAATCATGAATGAATTCAGAAGTATCTTTCTTTATTTTTATTGCGATAACTTCTTTATCTTCTATGTTTTGTAGCTTTTCGTCTCTAAATTAAACTTGTGAAATATACCCTTTCTCAAGTCTCACAAATGTATCTTTGTGCCTTTATACAACTATTATCGATATACTAAATATCTTGAGACACTTCTTTATTATTCATGCAAGAATAGAATAATGAACTAAAAGCCATATCTTTTACAATATAATTGTGTTCGTCTTTTTGGAATCAATAGACCCTTTGAGAATGATTTGAATCTTCCACTTTATGCATGGAATATACAATTCTTAAATGCATTATTAGCTTTCTTGCAAATAATACAATGAGTAAAAGATTTACTTGTACATATAGCTCTTTGACTGTATCCTTCGTTTGATATTTCATTATTTTTTCATCTCTTTGCATATTAACCCTTGCTTTTCTTATATAATCTCCATTATTGGCTTCGAAGATACTCATTTTTGTTTGAAATGCTTGATTCAAGAGGTGAGTGGTAAACCTGATAATTCTTTACTCATATGCTTCAACTGAACCCATCAATTCATATATAAAAAGAGAAGATAAATATTGGGACTCTTCAATAGAAGCAACATATTATCAATTTAGCATGAAAGTTACTTAATATCTTTTTGACAATCTTCTTATCGACAATAATATCTCTATAACTTTTTATTTGATTTTTAATAATATAAGCTCTTTAAAATAACCTTTGAATAGTTTTACTATTTTTAATCACGATATTATCAAAATCCTTTATAAAGATTGAAGCTTGATAGAAATTATTTTGATAGATCCTTAAATTTTTTTCATTAAAATCTTTCATGCTTCTTTAGAAATAGTTGCTACACAAATCTTGTAAGATGAAAATGGTCTTCATTTGAAGATTTTAATAATCATAACTTTTTCTATCAAAGACAGGAATGGAGTTTTGAGTGTAATTGAATAAATGTTTGTTTGAGGTGGATGCCATGCTATAGAGAATATAGGAAGAGGCTTCAACATAAATTAAGAATGAATAGTCTCCAATACCAAACTTGTTGGGGCATCGAAATATTGATGATGGATAAGAAATAAATTACAGGGAGGGGATATGGATAAATGCACAAGTTAAAAGTGAAACTTAAAACTTCTTTTCACTAAGAAATTCAAACTTGTATACAATATTTTAACTTTTACAAGAAGAGGAATGCAATGCTTAAAATAAGGGAAGGGTTACAACACTTGGAATGAGGAGGACTCTTGAAGACTCTTGAGGTGGTAGAAGATGTGTTATGCTCCTTGTTGTTACATGTGTTGAGGATGCAATATTTATATGTCATTTAAGAGAGTGTATTTATTTTTGAAAAAAAGATCTAAAATCCTCTTCCATGCTCCTACTTTAGGCGGAAATATGTAGATATTTTGATGGAATGTTGAGAAATATTTAGATATTTTCCCCACCTCTCTCTTTTCTAGAATCTTCTCACAAGTGGGCTCTTTCTTAATTATCTGAGTGGAAGACTTTAGGCCTATAAATTCTATGCCCTATTAGTGATAACAATTCTGCATGGACAAATTGCAAATTACTTATATTTTTAACAAATTTTGTAAGAATATAAGAAAGGATGATGATGTGAATTTTGTAAGAATATAAGCGTAGAAGCGTAGATGCACAAAATTAAGGGCACAAGTATTATTGGGAAAAAATCATAAATATACAAGTGTAAAAATTCTTGAATTAACACATTTTTTTCGAATTAATCTTTGTATAAATTTAAGAATTTTGTACTGGTATATTTTTTAAAAAATATCGAATAATATGCGAACCCTAAATTAACACAGATTAATGACCGAATGATGCATATAATAATTATCTTAAAATTCACAACCAATAATGTATTCATTATTCTCATGCAATTATTTAAGGAATCATATGAAAAGGGATTCTACCTTGACATTGTCATGACTTTTTATGCCAATCATGACTAAGTTATTCGTTGTGAATTTCAAAATATGAAAAGTAATTTTGCATGAAATAGTAACAATCACTTATTTTTGTAGATTGATCCAACCACATCAGCCGTCAACAAGCAATCTACAGAGAACACACAATTTACATGGAAAAATCCCACCATTGTAATGGGAAGAATACTACAACAAAGAAAGATATCACTATGTAGAAAATTAGAGTAGATCAAAACATTGACCGTCTATAGAGGGAGAAGAATAATTAGGGATATCAAACAAACAACCCCTTAGGAACATACTCTTAGATAACTCATTCCTTACCCTAAAATATGTATGCACTCGATAAAAAGATCTTAATTGGATCCTAAAAATCTATACTCGATCGGCCGAGATTCATTTATAAAATGAACCATATCATACTCAAATTGAGTCTTCACGCCATATCTCAACTTATGCCTGTTATAAAATAGGAGGAAAAAATGACTAATGTAATATAGTGATCATATATATATATATATAGAGAGAGAGAGGGTTGATCCTGTAAGAGCTCACAACTGTGAGAGCATGAGGGCATGCTCATCTCTCTCCTTCTCCAATCAATTAGGGGAGAGATGACAGAATTTAGTGATTTATAATTATTGCTCACATGCTCTCACAATTTTTGGTGCTTTAGAAATAAGTACTACAACCACTATCGACATACCAAATGTCTTTATACACTTCTTTAATATTTATAAAAGAATAAAGTAATGGATTGGAAAGCTCATCTTTTGCAATATAATTAGACTCATCTTTTTGAAACCATCAGTCTCTTTGAGAATGATTTGCAATCTTTCACTTTATACATCGAAATTTACAATTCTTAAATTCATTATTATCTTTCTTGCAAATAATGCAATAAGAAGAAGATTTTCTTATACATGAAGCTCTTTCATTGTATCCTCCTTTTGCTCTTTCATTATCTTGACCTTTATAGGATTCATATCTTCATTATGCTCTTGTGTTCATACACATTGTTCCCTTCTTTGCTTGTCATGATCTTCATTCTTAGCTTTGGAGATGCTCATTTTTATTTGAAATGCCTGGTATAAGGGTTGATTAGTAAACTTGTTAATTCTTTGCTCATTTGCTTCAAATGAGCCCATTAATTCATATAAAGAAAAAGGAAAAAATCTTTGGATTCTTCAATAGCAGCAATGAGATGATCGAATTTAGGAGGTAGACTTCTTAACATCTTTTCAACTACCTTCTTATCTACAATAATATCTGCATAACTTTGAATTTGATTTATAATAATAGAAGCTCTTGAAAAGAACCCTTGGACAGTTTCGTCATCTTTTATCAAGAGATTATCAAAATCTCTCCATAAGGATTGAAGAGGATTGCTCTTACTTTATTTCTCCATATTTCTCCCTCTTTTGAAAAGAACCCTTGGTATTTATAAGCCATCCAAGAGGGTGGAGATATTTTGAAAGAGGATTGCTCTTACTTTATGCGGAAATATCTAAACATTTTGATGAGAGACGGAGAAATATCTAGATATTTTCTCCACGTCTTTCTTTTCTAGAATCTTCTCAAAAGTGGGTTCTCTCTTAATTATTTGAGTGGAGAACTTAAAGCCCATGAATGTTAGAGCCTATTAGTGATAACAATTATACATGAACAAATTACATATTACTTATATTTTCAACACATCTCTTAATTTGTAATTTGCATGATCCGTCTGAAGTATTGGAATATTTTTATTGGAAGTAACTTTGTAAAAATATCTACAAGTTGATCTTCTGTGCTGATGAACTACAACTTGATGTCACCATTCTCCACTAGCTTTTATATATAATGATGATGAATTTCAATATATTTTGTTCTTCCATAAAAGATTGGATTCTTTGTCATAGCAATGACTAACATGTTATTGCATAGTGTATTTGTTGAAGAACATTCTCTTCTTGAATATCATGAAGAAGTCTCTTAGCCATGCAGCTTCACACGATGCACTTGTATTCAGCTTCTACAAAAGAAAGAACTATGGTCTTTTGTTTCTTAGAACTCCAAGAAATTACTTTAGATCCCATGCAAAATAAATAGTTTGATGTTCTTTTTTATCATTTGTAGATCTATCCCAATCACTATCTGAGTAGCATTTGAGAGAATTCTCTTCTAAGTATATTTAATTGCAAAATTTTTGATACCTTTAACATAATGAAGAATCCTTTTTATGGTTGAATAATGAAACTTGCTCGATTTTCTCATATATCTTGATACAACACTTATTGTATATACGTTGTCATGTCTTATATTTGTTAAATATAATATAGAGGCTACAAAACTCCTATAAAGAGACCCGTCATCTTCTTGAGCTCCATCATTTGAAGAAAGATTTATATTAGGAGCCATGAAAGTTGATCTGTTTTGCAATTTGATATATGAAATTCTTGAGAAGATCATGAATATATTTATCTTCAGAGATGAATATTCCACCTTTTTTATTGAACTTGAATACCAAGAAAGTATCACGTACGATCGAGATCTGTCATTTGATCTTCGTTCACCATTGCTTTCTTGAATTCTGCAATCATCTTGAAGGAATTGCTTATATATATATGAGATCATCAATATAAAGGCATACAATAAGGAAATTCTGCATACCTTCTTTCTTCACATAAAGAGATGGCTCATTGAGACTTCTTAAAAATTCATTCTCACAAAAATATCCATCAATTCCAAGCTCTTGGTGCTTGCTTTAAGCAATACAAGGCTTTGCAGAGATGATATACTTTTTCTTTATTATCTTTGAAGATATATTCTTGAGGTTGTTCAACATAAACCTCTTCTTCAAGATCTTCGTTAAGACAAGTGCAAGTAATGTTCTAATAGTTTCCATACGAACAACGTGTGGAAAAGTTTCATTATAATCAATACCCGACTCTTGCGAATATCCTCTACCTACCAATCAAACTTTATGCTTGTGATCGTCTTCATTATATTTGATTTTATAAATCTATATAAGACAAATGATATCTTTGTCCTAAGCCAGTCCATGAGCTCTCATGTACGATTTTTATTAATAAATACAATCTCTTCATTCATTGCTTGAACTCATACTATTTGTTTAACTGTTTCTTCAAATTTTTGTGTCTCATAAGCAAATAAAGCAATAACAGAAGATGATACATAAATATCTTCAAGAGATCGTTCCTTTTATTGTGGATGTTCTGAGTCAGAGACATTTGGTACGACTGATCTTTCAAGAGATCGTTCTTATTCCTTAAGATGTGGTACTGACCTATCTGAAGGGATAACACCTCAAAGAGTTGAGGAAGTAAATGCTAAAACTGCTTGCCCTTGTGCATCAGTTATGAGAAGCCAAGTGTATGCTAAATGTGTACAAAAGTTAGATATCTGCCATGTAGTGGGAGTAGTAAATGTTACTAGTCCTACTAAGGAAATAAAACACTTGATTGCAGTAATAACAATATCTTCAAAGATGATAGACTTTAGAGATAGTGATCTCAAGTCTTATATTCAAGAAATTAAGACTTTATAGATGGTGATCTAAAAGGTCTTAACTACGGATACCTTAGGAGATAGAGATCTCCGGGAATAAGGGTATGCTAATAAGGATAATAGAAATTACATATTGGTTATAATAATTATTAAGCTGTAGTGTCAAGGACACTATAACTGACAAGATTGAGTATTGTTTGCATAAGATGCAACATTCACATTGGATGCGAGCACTGTTATTAGGGGATATGTAAGTGCCGTAAAAGGATTTGGCGTAGTCTCTCGGTAACAGAGTGACTGATCAACTTACCAAGCTATTTTTCTAAATAACCTATGATTGTCACATGAGTGCGGGTTTAAATAATTAGCCCATTAATGGCTCTTTGGGCTAGTGGGAGATTGTTGGACATGCGAGCCCATGACGAGCCATTATGCAATAAATGTTATTGCAACTATCATTCCCTGATCTAAAATGAAGAATAACTAATTTGCATAATAGGTCCCTTAGTACAATTAGGGTTATGTACCATGTCCACCTTGATGATCATATAGTTGTTGATTCAATTATTGAATCATAGAGGCTGGTGCTTGGATGAATATCTAAAGAGTTAGATTGATGACTCATCAAGTACTGTCAAATGATTATTAAGAGATGATCTCCAGCCTAAGTATGAGATGGCAACCCTTTCTCACTTGGCTGATATCTGACCGACCTCTTGATGCAGGTCCCCTGCGTGGGAATAAAGATTCGGAGGTGTCAGATTAGTTAGGTCAAAGAGTTGACTTAACAAGATCGAGATAACCAAAGTCCTATGTCGTATGCTGCCACGATATAGGCACGCATCCTCTGACCAGAGACATATGTGTTATTATATGTCTGAGTATGTACATTTGGTAGACCAATAGGTTGATGACCTAACCAAGGTCTATACACCAGCGCGCTGGTGTGCATATAAGGGCATATGAGTAGTACGATCTCTCAAGGGGATCATACAGGTTCATCACTGAACCGGAAGATATGAGCTCACTCATGAGATATTAGGAAGAATCAAATTCCGTGCACGGTCATCTTGCTTTGGAAGTTTGACTGAATTTGTAGGTTTGATATATACTTTTGAAAAAGTATATGATAACACCTGGGTATGATATATGCATTTAGAAATCTTATGATCGATACCAAATCCCAATGATCGAATAAGAAATTTGATGATAAAACTCTGAAGTAGATAGTGTAAAATTGATCTTATACTTCGGGTTTATTCTGGGTCTTCCAGTATGCAGGATGTACAGGTATTGGGAATGGTTGAGGGTGATGTGATCATAAACGATTGTATAACCATAACGCTTCCATTCCGAGGGAGTGATGAAACAGGTCTGGATTTTAGTGACTCCTCTCATAGAGAAGTAATCTGATCTTAGTCCAAATATTGGACATTAATCTGAATGTGATTCAGATGCAATGAGAAGATTAGATTTACGGTCTTGATTTAATCAAGCATCTATGGGAGGTCCGCAAGATCTGGATTTAAGATGTGATCTCAATATCCAAGTCACTATACGGGGAACAATACAATCACTCTGTACTTATCTCCAAGTATCCGCAGAGAAAGCGTATTATCCTTGAAAGAGTTCAAGGATAATTTCATTGTTGATATATGTATTCGAGCATTGAGAAAGTGGATAATTAAATGTGATTTAATTATCATGAATAATACGAATTCGATTCATATTATAAGAAGAGTTATCTAAGATAGTTAAATGTGATTTAATGAGAAAAGAGATCCAAGATGATTAAATGTGATTTAATTATTATGGATATGAATAATGTGGATAACACTATCCATATTAATCAGATATATTATAAATGTGATTTATAATATATTAATGAGAGCATATTATGATTTATATTTCTTGATTAATTATTAATGTGAATTGGATTCATATTGAATGATTAATTGAAAATATAATTACATTTTGTTTTAAGTTGTGAATGAGATTCACATAATTTCAATGGCTTGATTGAAGTTTTCAACAAGATAATTGTGAATTATTTTTGTGAAAAATATTTACGACAATTGTTGTTGTAAATATTGGAGATATCATGAGATAATGAGATCTCATGAGATAATGAGATCTCATGAGATGATGGTAGTCATCCTCCTAATTTTAGGGGATTGGTTCAGTCTTATCATTATTTCTTCTCTAGTCAAATGTGATTTAAATTGGAATGAATTATGTTGATTTATCAATATGAATTAATTCAAATTAAATCAATTGTTGTTGTATTTTTACAACAACATCTTAGCCATTGAAAGAAACACAAATCAATCTCAACCATTGATTGTGTGTTGTCCATAGATTGAGGTCCATGGACTCCCAAAAACCTATATAAGTTGAGACACTCCTTGCTCTTCAAGAGAGGTTTTCGACAACAACGAATGCTCTCTTCCTCTCTCTCTCTACACGTCATGTGCCTCTCTCCCTCTCTCTCTCTCTCTCTTATGACCGTCCACCATGGAGCCACTGAGAGTCGTCTTCACCGCAGCATCACCGTTATGCTGCTGGAGTACTTGCTCGTGGATCTCCGTCTCTTTCGGTGTGCCTCGCTCATGAAGAAGACTTTGGATCTCGTGTGATGAGATCAGGAAATTCGTCGTTTGGATCATCAACATGGATTGCGAGAAGGACACGTCTCATCAATGCGCTCACAAGCGTCTCCTCCGTCGGATCAGACTTGAGACAGGAGGTCTCTTGGTTTAGAGACTCTATCGCAACCATGCTTCAAGAAGTAAACCTTATACCTAATTGTGTCTTAGATGAAAGAATTCAAGAAAGGTTCTTGGATCACGTGGTTTCGTCATTTTAAATTTTTTAAATTCTGCTGCCCGGAGCTACTAGTGCGACTAGTCGCTCCCGATCGCATTCGATACGATCCACACGCTTCCGTGATACGCTTGAGGATCTCGCCATATCCTTCAAGTGGTATCAGAGCCAGGTTATAAGGTTTTGGATACGATCCATTAACCTAAGAAGATTTGGCTCATGAGGGTTCGTGAAAGTTTTAGCGCATTTTAATTTTCGCAGCCCTGATTTGTGATAAAATTCCGGCCCTGTTTAAAATGTTTAAACACAAAATTTTAAATAGGATAATGTTCCCCAATAGTTAAGGAAACATTAGGATTTGAGTTTGCATGATTGGAATCCAATAACTCAAGATATAATCATTTTAATGAACCTATATCCACTATTTCGGGGATGGCGAATGATAATGTAATTAAGAAGTTAATTACTGTTTTAAAATGCCTGGAAATACATGTTAATTAGTAGGTTCTGTTTTAAATCAAGTTAGAAAACTTTAGAAACTCATTTTGCTTAATTTGGATTTAAAATGAATGAGATATGCTAATTTTAGTAAGTGAGGGTCACTGCTGAAAATTGCAATCCTAATCATGAACCTTGTGATAGTCATTTAAGAAACTTGTGAAATTAATGGTTAATTTCCTGTAATAATTATGGATAATATTTGGGAAATATTTGAATGATAAGTGTTACCTTAAATGATAATTTCCTCAACCAATAGATGATTAGATTTGATTTAGATCACCAATTGTTACTTGATACACTTTCAACAAACATGTTACTTGAATAGGTTTGAGAATTTGTTTAGCAAATTTCCTTATAATCAAAATGGTTTTGATTATTACTATATGGTATAACTTCGGTTGAAAAACCGATTATCATCTCAAGTACAAAGTGATTCACTGGCATTATTTTTTCCCGAGACGGATATGGTGTCTAGTCAGGGAGCGTTGGGGCCATGACAACGGGTAGGGAATGGATAATGCTTTAGAGATCATGATGTATTTTTCTAATTATTAAAATTCAAAATAATACGTATTTGAGATAATACCATATTTCAAGTAACAACTAAAATGTTTGTTGGATATTAATTGGATCATTAATTTAATATGATTAGATTATTTGGAATCCAATTAAAATTAAAACACTCTATTATGAATAGAGTTGTTATTTTCCTTGGAAGAATTAATCATAATGAATATGATTCATAATGATTAATTAGAATTTGAATATGAGGTGGAGGATCACATAAGTGACATCAATGGTCTCCCATCAAGGCAAAGGGCTCCGTCGTCAGATATTGTATATAGGAGACGCCTGTTCGATGGCAGCTCCTGCATACAATCCATTTGGATCGGGCTCTTCGCTTCTCGAAAGAGTAAGGACGCATACGTAGGACCCTAATATCGGGTCCTCATATTATTGGGGCGATATTGGATTGTGCATAGCGAGTTGTATTCCTGTTGACGATTTGTTAAATTAATGACGGGTCAACATCACCTTAGGCCCGAGTGTTAAAGACCGAATTGGGAGATGCAAGTTGGACTTACAAGGCGAAATGTGTTCCCGCTTCTTTTTATCCGAGTTACATGTTCTCATATTATTGGGATGTGACAAAGATAAGTAAGGAGATCCCAGATCTTGCTTCAGATATATTGGTAAGTATATCTCTTACATTGAAAGTGATTAAGGGAATGAACTTTCAATGTTGACAAGGCAAGACAACTTTGATATAAAATGCCTAAATCAAAGAAAAATATATATATTTATATATATTTATGCAAATTTGTTATTTTAGATAATCCTCATTAAACCCACTCTATACTATACTCAATAATAACCAATAAAATATCATGGATTGGATCCATGATCAAGATATTGTTCTTGTAGTTGGACACATAATGTATGTGGTTGCAATGTGCAAGTTTCCTCATAATATTGAGGAATGACAACTAAATGGACAATAGGTCTACAACCCTAAGGGTTCTATGTCTCTATAGTCTTGATCTCATCGAATGTACTTTGGAAGTGACACGTCGATGATGATCGCAATTATCAAATAATTCTTATAAAAATCTAGGAAGATGTTTCTGGCATACATATGTGCTCTCGACATTTGATCATGAATGACATGGTTAACTGCATCATGCAGAATGGTAGCTCTATAAGAGATGATGTATTCAAAATGTTTAAGTACCTACCTGAACCAAAGTCTTTAAGAGTTAAGATTTATGTAGATATGATGAGTGTCATCATCCTACTATCTATACTCTAGTCATTCATGAAGCTCCATAATATTCATATTGTATGAATTAAATGAAGCATGTATAAATGTCGAAATACTCTTATATTGAAATCTTTTGAATTCAACATAAGAGATCCTTTGTCTTAAACAATGGTTGTTTAGAGATGAAAGGAGTGCAGTGGAAGCATGGGCCAGACCCATGTTAGAAGGAAAGTCAAAGAGTAGATTGCACTTCTATGGTTTCCACACACATATGACATCCAAAGGGTTGGATGAATGCCAATACTGCAATGAGCCAATGTATTGATATTATGACTATCAAGTCTATCTAGAATCCTTAGAGAAGGACTCGGGTAGTGATGAATCTACATTTCATCATCTTTATTCTATCATTTTGGCCTTAAAAACCCTAGTAAATGCGTGTAAATACTGTTAATTCGGGCATTTTAGCATTCATGCATCATTGTGTAAATATTGTATAAAATGCGGTTTTTAAAGCCAAAATTATAGAATAAATAAAAGACAAGAAAAAGAATAAAATATTGTAAATATTTTATGACCCGAAACCTCGAGACCTAGGCATCTCGATGACTAGGTCGACCAGGAATAAAGTAAGGGGAGATAAGGGCCAAAATACAATAAAATTCCTTTTAATTCATTCATTCTTTATTCATTTTGGGACCTATTTTTGGTTCCACTTTTTATACCTCAAATAAAGAAACTTTGAACATGAAAGTTGTAGATAATTAAATAAATAAAAATATAAAATTGATTTCATACAAAAATAATGTACAGATAAAAAGTTATGATCTGAATAAAAATCCAAAATCCCAACTTCCCAGACATGTATCTCCCAAATAAAAACTTTAAATGCATCAAACTCACCTTTAATTTTATATAATTTAAAATAAGCTATCTAATGGCGGTGGTTTCGCATTTGGCGGAGCTACGATTTGAAAGTTGAGTTTTGGACCCCTATTGTATACTTGTACATATTAAAATATTCATTTTATTGTTTTTTCATTATTTTTATAGTTTTATATTTTTGAAAATATTATTTATAATATATATGTATGTTAAAATCAGAATAAAAACCTAAAGAAAATACAAAATAAAAATACTTGTATATAATATACATAGGTATAATACCAATACACATACCTATATTATTACCACTTTTATTTTATTAAGTATATAAAACATATTAGAAAAATAAAATAAAAATATATTTAAGTATATAAAAATGTTTTATAAATTTATAAAATAATAAACAAAAATAAATAAATTAAATGTACAAAATAAAAATAAAATAATAAAATGTATAGATATAGATACCTATAAAGGGTATACAAGGAAACTTGTAAATTAATACCTCGAAAAAAATAAATAAAAATCACTATAAATTAATTCATACAATAATAATTTTTTTAATAACCTAAAATTAATAAATTCAATTACTATTTTTAAATGATTTTTTAATTATTTCCTAGGGGATTTTTCCTGGTTGGTCCACGTGGACCAACCAGGTTGGTCTGATAGTTGACCTCCGGTCAACTGTCTGACCTCCTCCCATAGACGTGTCAGAATCTTGGTTTTTGCCCCGATTCGTGGATTTATAGAGACCAAATCTTTCATCTTTTGATAATATTTCCTTCTGCACTTTTGTTGCTCGTCTACCCATGATCCACGCCCTATGATTTTCTCGGAGAGTGGGTCGTTGAATCGATGGCACCGCCTCGATCTTTGGGGCCTCTCCACTCTGCGGTCAAACCTTCAAATATGCACCACCAATTTCCCATCCGCGTTTGATCACTCTTCCTCCACTCTAACCTCTACCTAAGACGTCAAGTCTCTACCTGGTGACAGCAGGGAGCGTTTGCACGCATCAGGGAGGTCGGAGCGGCGTCGAATCGAGCGCATCCCTTTGCTGGAGGACACGTCGGAGCTCGCCTCCAGTGCCACCTTGGTGAGGTCCCCTCTTTCTTATTTTGCCGTTTTGAAGCCCTTAGAGTAGCTAGGTAGACTCCTCGAGCCTTGCTCTCCACTATCTGTCATCTGATCGTCACGAAATCGCTGGTTTTCGTCGTGGCCGTGCGTCGAATTTTGTCGGTCGTCGATGAAACCCCTCCACATCGCCCAACACTTTGTTTTCTCCTCCGGAGAGTCGCGGCAACTTGCCTGCAACTCTGGTAACTTTTCTCTACAGGTCCCGAGCCCTATCATTGTCTGGAGCCAAGTTTTGGCGCTCGCCGGAGGTTCACCAGCACCTCAGCTCCGCCACCCCCGAGCGAGCGCATCTTGCCACCTTGGCGCCTCCCGTGGCGTCCAGCATCTTCAGAACATCAGCAGGAGCACCCAGGGCATTTTTGGCACTCTACAGAGCAACGGAGGAAGCCGATCGACGTCGGGGAACCTCGCATCTCGCATGTTCTTCCCTGTTCGTCGAAGGTACTTCACCCTCGTTGGATCAAGAACAACTGCCCGGGTCATACCAGAGCCCTTGGATCCGCCCCTCCGCAGCCGTTGATCTCACACCAGAGATCTAATCGGGGTCGTGAGCGTGAAGCGTCATCAGAACAGGAGGTGTTGCCACGTGGATAAGTGGAAGCACCACCGCCGTTGGATCACGCGCGAGGGGTATTTTGCTACTCACCCCCTCACATTTTGTGTATTTAGTTGATTAAACCTAAACTTTCATATGAGGTTATACTGTTTTTTGTAATAACTATAATCGTACCCCCGCACTTTTAACTCTTTGCAACTAGGTACCTGCCAGGCACGTGCACGTCACGCACGCCTTGGCATTTTTGCAAGGGGACCCCAGTCTCTTTTCTTATTTATTTTCAGTCACAAAACTTTTATTTGCAGTTAATATATTTCTGGTGTTTTTGCATATAAGACCCTATTGTTTTGGAATACTGCATATCAGTCTTCCTCAGGTGCGTGCATTGCACGTGCATGGTTGGCTTTTTGCGTGGAAGGGCTTGTAACTTTGGCGATTGATATTTAGTCCAGAAAGGTTTTTAATTAGCTGTTATTTTTTTGGACAATTTACAATCATCCCCCTGTACTTTTTGAATATTACAAAATTGCCCCTGCCTGTATGTATTTTCTTGATGTTGCTAATGTTTATTTCATGCATCTCTAAAATCCCAAAAATTCTCAAAAAATAGACTTAAGTTCCTGTTGATTGGTGCTTTCACGCCATATTTTCATTTTGCATATTTATTGCATTTTATTATTTATAAAAATTCAAAAACTCTCATTTTAAGCAGTGTTTGCATTATAAAATCCATAAAAATTAAAAAACACCCAGAAAATTCCCCAAAAAAATGTATTTTGCTTATTTTAGTGTGTTTAAACTCCAATACAAAAATCACTAAAAAAATACAAAAGAAAACACCTAAAAATTATAAAACCACAAAAATCTTCATAAAAATCTTAAAAATCCTACAAAAATCCTAAAAATCTAATTTTTGTCTCTGAATTTTCCCTATTCTATTATCATTTATTGAAAATTAATTTAGAGAATTTTTGTTACTATTTTCTATTTTATTTCTCCATTTTAGTTTCAGCTTTTTAGTTTATTCACTATTTTCAGTGTTTTTGACTTTAAAAATACCAAAAAAGTTAAGAAAAATCTAGAAAAATCACAAAAAAACATTAGAAAATATAAAAAAGCCAAAAACATTTTATTTCTTGATTTTTGAGTATTTTTACTTCTTTTTATAAATACCTTATTCCCCTCTTTACTTACTTTATATATATTCTATTATTGAAAAAAATATAAAAATATAAAATATAAAAAGCAAATTCAAAATCAGTAAATTAAAAATCAAAATAAAAAAATATAAAATAAAAAATTAAATAAAAATTATAAAATTAAAAACCCACAAAAAAATCCATATTGGCTAAGTAGTTCACTAGACATAGGCCTTGACTTTTTGTCTGCTCACTCTACACCCTTGTTTCATGTGTTCGACCCCTACTTACTTGCCATTATACATTTTTAGCAGGGTATAATAAATTTTAATCATTGCTCTTGATTGCTCGATTAATTGTGTGGGTTAATTTTTGACGAACGTGAAGGCTTGAGTAGTCGCCCCAGCGACAGTGAGTCTGATTTGTCAGACCATTATTTAGCGGCTCTCGCATTCTCGTTTTTCAAATGACGCCGTTGCCGGGGAGCATCGGCTTGTAGAGTAGACTTGTGTCCTTTACCTGCTTAGCCATTTTTGATTATCTGTTTTTATTGTATAATTTGTTTTGAACTATCTGACATCTCTTTATTGTTTTCTTGCGAGGGACCACTGACCGAGGAGGATCGCCTAGAGGATCCTGAGCAGCCTTGGGAGGAGGAGCTGGCTATTCTACCCTAGCCAGCAGGAGAGAGCAGGAGAACTTGAGAGAGAGAGAGAGATAGTTAGTTTTTTTATTTTTGTGTGAGAGAGAGACATTTTATAAATTTGTAATAATACAGGTACACTGGACACTTGAACATTCGGGCCCAATTTCCAAGTGTTTGTTCACTTGGGGGCTCACCGCGGTTTTCATCGATTTTCCCGCTTGCCATTTTCCGGTTTTGTTTTATTTTTCTTTCTTTTGTGGAATGAGCCCTTAGCTTTTAGGCTTGCTTGATCGAGTAAATTAGGTCCAAACACCCTAATAACCATTGCATGTACTTATAGTGCGTTTTGGACTTAGTTTTAATTAAATAGTCAACTCATCATCTTCAAGCCTTCGTGCCGCGAGCCCATCCTACCAAGTGCTGCTCCTGAATTCGATGTGTCGAGAGGAGGAGGGGTGAGCCTAGACCAGACTCTTGGATTGAAGATCAGTGACCGACTTGTGGTTCTTCACGCTAGCAATTGCCTGTTTAGGACGATTTCCGTGTGCATATCGGCATATAGCATAGGTTTATAAATTCTTATTTTGCATCCCGCATGGAGAGAGCTGGGAGGCATTGTAAGTCTTCTATCTTTGCATTCATCATTTAGGCACAAAGGTGAGATTCCCATCTTGGTGCCGCCTTGCATTGCTTTTCCGACTCTTCTCCCTCTATTTTTGGATCGAATAGGAATCAAAGAAAAATACAAAAACATTAGGCGCTTGTATTGAATTGACTCAAAACAAGTGATAACAACAAAAAATTAAAAAAGGGACTGCTAAAAATACTTAACCTAAATAAAATTGATTAATTGGACTCATTTCCTTGGGGTGAGCAAAGCCCTCATTTGTTTTCAGGTTGCATAGGAAGGTTTGCTTCCCAGTGAGGTGAGCGCCGTCGTTAGGATTAGAGCCCAAAACCCAGTCTGTGGCTGCCTTGTGTATCGCCTGGATTTCCGAAGTATTGGCGCTTCTATCGTACGTAGACGAGTAGGGCTTGGTCGACATTGATGACTCTCTATTATGTAGAGCATTGACCTTGTCCGAAGTATCGAGCATAGTCCACGCCTTCACGGGTGTGTCTGTCTCATCGTCTTGCGTCCGAGTAGGTTCTCACACGCTCACGGGTGATTCCGTTGCGAGCAAGATCCGAAGTATTGGTTTCGCCTATCGGCTTCATCCTTCTATTTCTTTGGCTGAGTAGGGATCCAGGAAGGGTTACAAGGACCTCAAATAGTGCAGACTACATGTTACACAGGAGGAGGACAAGTATGAGATACTTTTCTGGCAGTACTCTCACTCCTATAGGCGTAGCGCTCTAAGGACTCGTGAAAAGATAATTACCTGAAAATCAAATCTAAAACTCACAAAGATAATTGCCGAACCTTCACGGCTTCACGGGTCGAGTTGGTGAATCCACTGCTTTGGGTTTGATTGATTAGTTGAGTTAAGGTCAAGATGAAAAACATCGCGCCTTTGCACCATTTTTGCTCTCCTTCCATTTGACCCTTGCTCATTGTGAGCCTTCTACTGTTTTACATTCCTTTTATTTCTCGTTCACCTTCGTGCTCTTCATCCATCATCTTTCCCTTTTGACCTTCTCAAGATGTCGTCACACGGATGGTTTAGTCGGGACCTCGCCGACGCCCACATCGATTCCGTGTCGTCAACGTCTTCCATAAAGAGGGGTGATCTCCAAGAAGTTAGTTCGGATATTGCGAATTTCTCCTTGGACTCCCCTATTCTCTCTTCTTTCAACACTTGCCTTTCACCAATAAATCCGTTGTTCGGGATGAACTCGCAACCCGAATAGCTCTTCCCCTTCAAATAAACCGGGCTACTCTTGTCCCCGAATCAACCCTTTGTGGATGGAAATCGATTTCAGTCAATATCCTATGCTCCGCTCACAATATTCTGGAATTGACCTTAATTCCAGATTCATCTCAGCAGCAAGTGCTCAGGAAGATACTGATCAGGGTTTACTCCATCATGTAGATTCTCCACCCGATCACGAGGTAGAAATTCAAGTTCTTTCTGAGATGGCCGGTGGAAGAGGAAAAGGACCACACCCCCAACCTGAAGCTGAAGCCAATCCGGGGGAAGGGCAGTACACCACGCAGAACGAAGTTAACAGTCAGCTGCTAGCTTCCATTCAAGCCATCCAGCAGCAATTGACTAATCAAGCCCTGGCCCAGACCGCCTTCCAAGATATGCTGAATGATCTGAGGAGGAGGGCCGATGCAAGAGATGGTCGCAGGGAGGATGATCCGAATCAGGAGCTCAATTTTGAAGAGGTTAGAGATGAGTTCTCAGTGGGAGGACCAGAATTTGATGCAGAGGGAGCAGACCCACCGCAATCAAAGCCTGCGTTGAAGGAGACATACAATCCAGGAGTGGGTCGCATCACTGAGTGGATCCAGATTCCACATATTCATGCTCACTTCGAGCTGAAGCCGCAGTTTTTGTCTCTACTCCCCACATTCCATGGGAATACCACTGAGGAGCCATATATCTTTCTCAAGAAGTTTGGCCGCATCTGTGCTACTGCTCACTACCCTGGTATTCCTCTGGGGGTAGTCAAGATGACCGCCTTTCCCTTCAGCCTGCAAGATAAGACCATATATTGGGTCGACCACCTATGGAAGGTCGTCACGACATGGGAGGAGCTGAAGTCCGCATTTCTCCATAAGTTCTATCCTCTTGGGCGATTGAATCAGATGCGTGCTCGTATCTCTGGTTTTTGCCAGCAGCCCCACGAGACTATCCATGAAGCGTGGGAGAGATTCAAGGATCTCCATGAGAAGTGTCCCCACCATGAAATTCCAAAGACTAGTCTTGTGCAACACTTCTTTGGTGGACTTTCTCTAGAGAACCAAAAGCTTGTAGATGCCGCTTGCGGCGGTTCGCATTTCAACAAGAACGAGGACGTAGTATGGAACGTATTCAAGGAAATGACTGAAGGAGAAGCCGCTCAATCCTCGTTCCGAGTATACATGAAGATGCCAACTTCCATCAGCAAGCCAGTGAACATGGCTGCTCACACCGAAGACAAGGATGAGAGCTCCAACTTGAGTATCATTGGGAGCCATCTGTCTAAGGTGGATATCATTGAAAAGAGGTCGCATGACCTCGAAAAGTTATCTGTGATAGAAAAAAGGACCCAGGGCTTCGAAAAGCTCGATCTGATTTCCCAGCAGCTGGAGCAGCTCATTCGTGCATTAAACACCAACATGTGCAATGTTGTGTCTACTCCTGCCGAGCCGATAGCTGAAAAGGAGGAGCCTACAATGCAGCAGAACTCTCAGCCGACTCCACCGCAACCCCAACATGTTCAGCACGTATACTACATGCAGGTTCTGAAGCAGCCCACGCAGACCCAGACACATATCGTTGTATATCAACCAGAGGCCCAACCCGCTTACTCTGAGCAGCTCTCGCCACCTCCACCATTTATACAGGAGATCAATGGTGTATGGAACAATGAAGCGCAACTGACCTGTCCTCAGGGACATCCTCAGGGTCAGAACATGGGTAGCATGCCCTATCACCAGCAGCAGCAGGGTGGGAGACCCTTCCAGCCCTCATATCAGTACCAGCCGCCGTCTCACAGTAACACCTAGAGGCAGAATTACCAGCACGATCCTCAGCAGTCCGGATATCACGGACAAGGATACCATCATCAACCGGTTGCCCCATACAACCAACAGAACTCACAATATTCCTCCAACCCTCCTCCTCACCAATTTTCTCAGGGTTACCAGTCGCAGTCTCAACCGTCATACCAGCACTCTAGGCTCCAACAGGGGGATTCTTCTGAGATTGTGCTGGTTAATCTGGCCCTGGCCTGCCTTGAACAATTAATGAAGAATATGGCTGAGATGACCCAGAAGATCGACGACCTGACGGCTGCCAAGACCGTCATACCAGCCCAGGTCGAAGCCAATTCGAATAACTTCCACCGCAAGGAGCAGGTAGTTGGCAGTGTCCAACCCAATTCAGGTGAATTAAATTGCTTTTTATCTAATGCTGTTACTCTCAGAAGCGGTAGGACACTCCAGCCATCAGCGACAGCGAAGGGAAAGCATCTTGCATCTGACGATGAATCGTCAGCCAGGCCAACACCAGAGCCACGAAGAATTTTGGGAGCAGCACCATCATTCAGAAAATCACAAAAAATGAAGAAAACAGCAAAACACAAAAAGATAGCAACAGCCTCGGTGGAGATAGGCCAGCATTGGAGATGACTGCACCTGCTACAGAGCCAGCCACAGACCGAAGGGATTTTGCAACTGCAGCGAGTCCAACGCCATCACCTGAAGCCGAGCCTACCGTTTTTGGTCCACATCTTGTAGATGATTCTATTCCTTTTTGCCATCTACATGTAAAAAACAATATATACAATATTTTGAATGACATTGGTGAAGAGTTTGTAAATATTCCTTTTCCAGAAGCAGTGAAAAAGCACAAAAAATGAAAATTTTGAAAAATGCTTTGTCTGATCCTGCTATCATAGAAATTATCCAGAATTTAGTGTTGAACATGCCATTGATGAAGGCTCTTGAGTACATGCCAGCTGTAAAGAAAGGATTGAAAGATGCATGTACAACCAAGCACAGGCCTCACCCTCACAACTCCAGGAACAAAGGTGGCAAACCTGAAAAGCATATCCTTACAATGGCCACAGTTAATGCAATCAGCAACCTCCCGGATAAAAATCCAGATATGGGAGCACCTCTGGTGCGATGTCAGATGTTCAACCAGGAATTTGAACGAACACTTTTCGACAGCGGGTCTTTCGTCAACCTGATGCCAGCCTCACTGCTTATAGAATTCAGGCTGGGACTGCTCAAACCTACAAAGATGATTCTATAGTTTGCAGACACATCAGTCAAGCGGCCTAGGGGTCTATTGGAGGACGTGATAGTTACGGTTCAGGGAAAGCAGTTCCCGGCCGATTTTGTGGTACTAGATATGGACGTCCCTGCTCCATTACTCCTTACCCCAATCATACTTGGAAGACCATTCCTGCGGACGTCGAACGCAGTAGTGAACTATGGGACGGGAGAAATCACTTTTGACGCTAGCAATGAAATAATCAGAGTGGAGACCCTGCCTGAGGGAGCACCAGCCGAACGAACATCTGCATCATGTGCAAGGGTGATTGAGTATTCTGACGACTGCGACTTTCTAGCAGAAATTCAAGATACCAACTTATTCTTGGATGACAATGAGATCCATGAACTCCTCTGCCCCGAGGAGGGAGTGGAGACCGCAGTCGAATTTCCCCTTATCGATCAGGATGAGGAACTCGTTGATGTGTTGAATGAGACTGCCGTGGAGGTGATGTGCCTTCAAAACCAAGAGCAAATTGTTGAAGAGTCATGTGATGAAGAAGAACTTATTGAGACATTCTGTCAAAATCTGAGTGAAGAAGCAGGACCGAGTTTGGTGGACACCGAACAGATGAAAGAATCGCCACCTACATTAATAGCTGAGGTCATTTCTGAAGCAGTTCAAACCCCGCCAGAGTTAAAAACCCTTGCCCTCCAACATGAAATATGCCTTCCTTGCGGGAGAGCCGAACATATATCCGGTCATTGTCAATGCACACCTCATCGAAGACCAAGAATCTCGTCTGATGGAGGTTCTTGAACGCAACCGCAAGGCGATAGGTTGGCAAACTTCGGATCTCCATGGGATCAATCCTTCACTGTGTTCGCATCGCATTTTTCTGGAAGAAGATGGCAGGCCCTCTCGAGAACTTCATAGAAGATTCAATCCTAATCTACGGAAGGTTGTTATGAAAGAGATCCAGAAATGGTGTGATGCGGGATTCATCTATCCCATCTCCGACAGCAAATGGGTGAGCCCTCTGCATGTGGTTCCAAAGAAATCAGGGATCACCATTGTGAAGAATGACAAAGGAGAGGAGATCGCAACCAGAGTACCCACTTCTTGGCGAGTGTGCGTGGACTACAGAAGACTCAACCTCGCCACCAAGAAGGACCACTTTCCTTTACCCTTCATCGATCAGATCTTGGAGAGACTGGCCACGAAGGAATACTTCTGCTTCTTGGACGGATACTCTGGATACAATCAAGTTGCTATTGCTCCTGAAGATCAAGAGAAGACCACGTTCACCTGCCCTTTTGGTACATATGCCTTCAGACGGATGCCGTTTGGGCTTTGCAACGCCCCAGCCACATTTCAGAGGTGTATGCTTGTAGTTTTTGCCGATATGGTGGGAAACTTTCTCGAGGTCTTTATGGATGATTTTTCGATCTACGGGGATTCATTCGATTAATGTCTGGATTATTTAGACCGAGCCTTACGGAGGTGCTGCGAAGTCAATCTTGTGCTCTCGTGGGAGAAGAGCAACTTCATGATGACCGAAGGAATCGTACTGGGTCACGTTTTTTCTAAACGTGGTATGGAGGTTGACCCAGCCAAGGTGGAGGTAATTTCCAAACTTGAGCCACCTACAACCATCAAACAAGTCAGGTCATTTTTGGGCCATATCGGTTTTTACCGACGTTTCATCAAAGACTTCAGCAAACTGGCCACACCATTGACTGAATTGCTCAGCAAGGAGAATGAATTCATTGTGGATGATCGTGTGCTCCTTGCCTTCCATCAGCTAAAAGAACTCATCACACAGGCCTCTGTCTTGCAGCCACCAATTTGGACTCAGCCTTTTGAGATAATGATCGACGCGTCAGATTATGCCATTGGTGCTGTCCTTGGATAGAGGAAAGATAACGTACCATTTGCGATTCACTACGCTAGCCGAACACTCGATGAAGCCCAGCGAAACTACACTGTCATTGAAAAGGAGCTGCTAGCGGTAGTTTTTGCCTTGGAAAAGTTCAGATCCTACCTCCTTGGATCCAAAGTAATAATTTACACTGATCATTCAACCATTCGGTACTTACAACAGAAGAAGGATGCCAAACCACGTCTCATTCGGTGGATCCTTCTCCTCCAGGAATTTGACTTGGAAATTAAAGATAAACCTGGGGTAAAGAATATGGTGGCCGATCATCTATCAAGGCTTCCTGATCCGGAATCTTCTGAGCTGAACCTGCAGCCAATCACAGAGACCTTTCTAGACGAGGCAATTCTTTCAATCACTTCGCTTCCTTGGTATGCAAACATCATGAATTATCTGGTGACCAAGAGAATCCCACAGGATTGGCCGAAGTTGAAAATAGACATATTCTTGTCTAAAATCCATTTCTACCAGTGGGAGGATCCGTATTTATTTCGTGAGGGGGCAGATTGTATCTGGAAAAGGTGCATTCCTCAGGAGGAAGTTCCAAGTGTCCTCGCCTTATGTCATGACCAAGATTCTGGAGGACATCATTCAGGTAGACGAACGGCAGCAAAAGTTCTTCAAAGTGGTCTCTGGTGGCCTTCATTATTCAAAGATGCAGATGATTATGTCAAATGCTGCACTGACTAACAGAAGATGGGCGGAACCATAGGAATGAGAGATACGATGCCTCTGAAATTCATTCAGACATCAGACGTCTTTGACGCATGGGGCATCGACTTTATGGGCCTATTTCCCAACAGTCAGGGCTATGAATATATTCTGCTCGCTGTCGACTATGTAAGTCACTGGGTGGAGGCTATTCCTGCCCGAACTGCCGACAGTAGGACTGTCTGTCGATTCTTGAGAGATCACATCATAGCACGATTCAGGATTCCCAAGATTCTCATATCTGACAGGGGTAGTCATTTCATAAACAAAGAGGTGATGAAGCTGACTCAGGAATTCCGTATTGAACATCGCGTTGCTTCACCCTACCACCGCGGTCCAATGGTTTAGCTGAATGTTCAAACAGGGAGATCAAAACAATTCTACAGAAGCTTGTGCGTCCGGATCGCAAAAACTGGTCTCAACTGCTTGATTCCGTTCTTTGGGCTTATTGAACAGCGTACAAGTCACCCTTGGGAATGTCTCCCTTCCGCCTTGTGTATGGCAAGCCATGTCATCTGCCCGTTGAACTAATTCACAAATCGTTATGGGCCATTAACATCTATAATTTGGACTCCAAGCAAGCAAGAAAGACCAGAAAATTGGATCTAAACAGATTATTGGAATTCAGAGATTATGCATATGACAACAACCTAATGTACAAGGAGAAGGTCAAAACATGGCATGACAAGCATATCTGCCGCAAGTCCTTCGATCCAGGTCAGAAGGTGTGGTTGTTTGATGCGAAATTAAAGATCTTTCCCGGAAAATTAAAGAGTAAATGGACTGGGCCGTTTATAGTTGGGCAGATGCGTGACAACGAAAGTGTATTGATATCCAATCTGTCAGCTGACGCACAGCCATTTGTAGTCAATGGACAGCTTCTTAAGGCATACCTTGAACATGATACATTCATGGTTGTCGTTGACTCGATTCAAGTAATCTACAGGGATGAGCCGGATATCTCCAAAGAGGCAGAGGAAGGCCAAGCAGAGCAAAACATTTTTGAATGACTTTTCTTCTTTTCTTCAGTCTCTTTTATCTTCTTCTACCGACATGATGTCATCCATTTCATCACTGCTACACTTAGGATGTACTTTATCCTAAGTGAAGGGGGGGGGGTGTGCATCCCGAGTTGTTCATATCCACTTTCATCTCTTTTCTTCTTTTCTTCTTTTCTTCTTTTCCTTGTCTATTATCTTTATCTATCAAAAGGTGTCGCCCCTTGTACACAGTCTTCTATACTTAGGACGTACTTTGTCCTAAGTATAGGGGGTGTGCACCCCGAGTTTTCATTCATTTCGATCCTCTCCATTGTCTCCTCTTCTTGTATATACTTAGGGATATCTTACCCTAAGTATAGAGGGAGACAATCCGAGTACGATCTGTTCATTCCCACCCTTGACCCTCCCTGCTTTGTGTACAGTCTGCTATACTTAGGATTATTTGATCCTAAGTATAGGGGGGACGGTCCACTTCTCATTCGTTCATTCATTTCTCCATTTGTTTATTCTTTAGATTTTCTTATACTCAGTACGAGTTATGTCTTCTCTTTTCTCTCTGATCTATGAGGACATAGCTCAAGCTACGTATAGGGGGGTCGTATATACTACGTATATACTTTAGCCATAACTCGTACTTTTGTATTTTCTTAATATGCTTAATAATTCTTTAAAATTCATTAAAAACCTTAATAAAAAGATGTGATTATTCCTCAAATTCTTTTTGTATTTACTGATTAATAAATCTGGTGAAAATATTTTTTTGAAAAATGTTTGAAAAAATAGTTTGAAAATCTTTGTGAAAAATCTTTTGAAAACTATTCTGAAAACATTCTGTTACATGTTTTCAACCTTTGAAAAAATATTCTGGTTTGTAAAATTTATTTTCTTTGTGTGAAATAAAATGTTTGAAAAATGATTTGCAAATGGTTTGAAAAATGGTTGCAAAAACACTTTGAAAAATCTATCTATACTGTTTGAAAACCTTTGCAAAATGATTTTCAAATGTGTGTACACGTTTGTAAAATTGTTGTAAAAATTATTTTAGACTATAGTTTTCAAAATTATTTGAAAAACCTGTGTCAAATAAGTTTGAGGAATACATACATCACACTTAAAAGTCTATATACCTATAAAATTGATCACTTACCCCTGTAAATTCTTTAAATCCACTTCTTGTAAATATAAGAAGCACTCCCGTGTAAATATTTTAACCTAGCTTTTAACCAAAATATTTTGTTTTCAAAAATCCCAAAAATATTTGCAAAACTAAAATACCAAAAACATTTGAAAAATCTTTTTGAAAAAATACAAAAATGCATATGCATCATCGTCATCTTTTCAAAATCCATAAAAAGTTTAAAATCTTTGAAAATTGCATCACAAAAATATTTTCTGCATTCTGCATATCATTTGCATAGCATTCGTATTTTTCGGATTGAGTTTGAGAGTTGAACAAGTCTAAGTAAAATCCGGATATTGGAGCTTGGTTGGACCTTAAAATCTACCTAATAACAGGAACCTTATAGGAACTGGATTTGAGGTACTTCAGGTCTAGTTGACTTAATTCTTTGAGGATTACGAGACTTGGTTCAATGGATTCTTGACTGCCTAAGTAGAGTATTTCGGAGCACACACACGACTCTTGTTGATATTGACCTCACTTGGACACCTGCACCTTTCACATGGCTCAACTCAGTTGGAGTGGTGAGGGGATTGGATTTGCCGGTATGAGATGCACACAAGTGGAAACATTTGTCCTCCTCTAGGGAGGGAAGTGCACACCAACCCGTCCAGTGATGAGGAATTCTAAAGACAGGAGAGTTTGGGTTGCAATAAAGCTTCAAAAGAGGGATAGTCTATTGGCTCAAGAGGAAAAACTTCTTATGTAAATGCTGCTGTAAATAGTATTTCAAAAAAAATGGTCAGGCTTATACAAAAATAAATGCCTGCAAAGTATGTACATATGTTGTAAAGTCAATAAGCAAGCTTGAGTTCCAAAGTCATATTATGTGAGCATGCGGCTGGATGACTTGACTATACTGGTCTTGCATCCTAGGATAGGTGTCTACACTGGCTACCGTCCATTCTTCTCTTTACCCCCTCCTCTTGAGCTGGTTGCTACTTGAACTTAGAAGGGAATACCCCGCTCCTCGAGGAAGGAGCCATTGGATTGGGAAATCATTGGGTTGTCATGCTGGAGAAGTCAGTCTCTTTGTCATTCTAGTTGGGGAGAGCCACTATCACTTACACTGTACGAGTCAGAATCATAGTCGTAAGGGTTTGCGTATGAGTTGAGGTACTTCTGACCTGGCTATTGAGGAGACTTGAGCAGTGTGTTGGGATTCTCAAGGACTGTTGGATTTCAAATTCAGTTCTCATTAAGGTTCCGCCTGCACTAAAATTCTAGAGGTCCGACTTAAGCTCCAAACTTTGATATTGTAAAGATAAGTTTGATAATTAAATTCAATCCACATCTCTTCCTTTTCTTTTCTTTGTTTTTCTTTTCTACACTTATTGCATAAGTGTTTGCAAGGGACTAGCAAAGGCAAGTATAGGGGGATGATAAATCTACGTTTCATCATCTTTATTCTATCATTTTGGCCTTAAAACCCTAGTAAATGCGTGTAAATACTGATAATTCGGGCATTTTAGCATTCATGCATCATTGTGTAAATATTGTATAAAATGCGGTTTTTAAAGCGAAAATTATAGAATAAAGAAAAGAAAAGAAAAAGAATAAAATATTGTAAATATTTTATGACCCGAAACCCCGAGACCTAGGCATCTCGATGACTAGGTCGACCAGGAATAAAGTAGGGGGAGATAAGGGCCAAAATACAATAAAAATTCCTTTTAATTCATTCATTCTTTATTCATTTTGGGACCTATTTTTGGTTCCACTTTTTATACCTCAAATAAAGAAACTTTGAACACGAAAGTTGTAGATAATTAAATAAATAAAAATACAAAATTGATTTCATACAAAAATAATATACAGATAAAAAGTTATGATCTGAATAAAAATCCAGAATCCCAACTTCATAGACATGTATCTCCCAAATAAAAACTCCAAATACATCAAATTCACCTTTAATTGTATATAATTTAAAATAAGTTATCTAATGGCTGTGGTTTTGCATTTGGCATAGCTACGGCTTGAAAGTTAAGTTTTGGACCCCTACTGTATACTTGTACATATTAAAATATTCATTTTATTATTTATTCATTATTTTTATAATTTTATATTTTTGTAAATATTATTTATAATATATATGTACATTAAAATCAGAATAAAAACCTAAAGAAAATACAAAATAAAAATACTTGTATATAATATACATAGGTATAATACCTATACACAAACCTATATTATTACTACTTTTATTTTATTAAGTATATAAAACATATTAGAAAAATAAAATAAAAATATATTTAAGTATATAAAAATGTTTTATAAATTTATAAAATAATAAACAAAAATAAATAAATTAAATGTACAAAATAAAAATAAAATAATAAAATATATAGATATAAATACCTATAAAGGGTATACAAGGAAACTTGTAAATTAATACCTTGAAAAAAATAGATAAAAATCACTATAAATTAATTCATACAATAATAATTTTTTTATTTAATAACCTAAAATTAATAAATTCAATTACTATTTTAAATGATTTTTTAATTATTTCCTAGGGGATTTTTCCTAGTTGGTCCACGTGGACCAACCAGGTTGGTCTGACAGTTGACCTACGGTCAACTGTCTGGCCTCCTCCCATAGACGTGTCAAAATCTTGGTTTGTGCCCCGATTCGCGGATTTATCGAGACCAAATCTTTCATCTTTTGATAATATTTCCTTCTGCACTTTTGTTGCTCGTCTACCCATGATCCATGCCCTATGATTTTCTCGGAGAGTGGGTCGTTGAATCGATGGCACCGCCTCGATCTTGGGGCCTCTCCACTCTGCGGTCAAACCTTCAAATATGCACCACCAACTTCCCATCCGCTTTTGATCACTCTTCCTCCACTCTAACCTCCACCTAAGACGTCAAGTCTCTTCCTAGTGACAGCAGGGAGCGTTTGCACGCACCGGGGAGGTCGGAGCGGCGTCGAATCGAGCGCATCCCTTCGCCGGAGGACACGCCGGAGCTCGCCTCCAGCGCCACCTTGGTGAGGTCCCCTCTTTCTTATTTTGCCGTTTTGAAGCCCTTAGAGTAGCTAGGTAGACTCTTCGAGCCTTGCTCTCCACTATCCATCATCTGATCGTCACGAAATCGTTGGTTTTCGCCGTGGCCGTGCGTCGAGTTCTGCCGACCGTCGACGAAACTCCTCCACATCACCCAACACTTCGTTTTCTCCTCTGGAGAGTCGCGGCAACTTGCCCGCGACTCTGGTAACTTTTCTCTGCAGGTCCCGAGCCCTATCATCGTCTGGAGCCAAGTTTTGGCGCTCGTCGGAGGTTCACCGGCACCTCAGCTCCGCCACCCCCGAGCGAGCACATCTTGCCGCCTCGGCGCCTCCTGTGGCCTCCAGCATCTTCATAACACCAGCAGGAGCACCCACAGAGCAACGGAGGAAGCCGATCGACGCCGGGGAACCTCGCATCTCGTGTGTTCTTCCCTGTTCGTCGAAGGGGCTTCACCCCCGTTGGATCAAGAACAGCCGCCCAGGTCGTACCAGAGCCCTTGGATCTGTCCCTCCGTAGTCGTTGATCTCACACCAGAGATCTAATCAGGGCCGTGAGCGCGAAGCGTCATCAGAACAGGAGGTGTTGCCACATGGATAAGTGGAAGCACCCCCGCCGTTGGATCGCGCGCGAGGGGTATTTTGCTACTCACCCCCTCACATTTTGTGTATTTAGTTGTTTAAACCTAAACTTTCATACGAGGTTATAATGTTTTTGTAATAACTATAATCGTACCCCCGCACTTTTAACTCTTTGCAACTAGGTCCCTGCTAGGCACGTGCACGTCACGCACGCCTTCGCATTTTTGCAAGGGGACCCCGGTCTCTTTTCTTATTTATTTTCAGTCACAAAACTTTCATTTGCAGTTAATATATTTCTGGTGTTTTTGCATATAAGACCCTATTGTTTTGGAATACTACATATCAGTCCTCCTCAGGTGCGTGCATAGCACGTGCGTGGTGGGATTTTTGCGTGGAAGGGTTTGTAACTTTGGCGATTGATATTTAGTCCAAAAAAATTTTTAATTAACTGTTATTTTTGTGGACAATTTATAATCAACCCCCTGGACTTTTTGAATATTACAAAATTGCCCCTGTCTGTATGTATTTTCTTGATGTTGCTAATGTTTATTTCATGCATCTCTAAAATCCCAAAAATTCTCAAAAAATAGACTTAAGTTCCTGTTGACTGGTGCTTTCACTCTATATTTTCATTTTTCATATTTATTGCATTTTATTATTTATAAAAATTCAAAAACTCTCATTTTCAGCACTGTTTGCATTATAAAATCCATAAAAAATATAAAAATACCCCAGAAAATTTCCAAAAAAATGTATTTTGCTTATTTCAATGTGTTTTACCTCCAGTACAAAAATCACTAAAAAATACAAAAACAAACACCTAAAAATTATAAAAACCACAAAAATCTTCATAAAAATCTTAAAAATCCCACAAAAATCCTAAAAATCTAATTTTTGTCTCTGAATTTTCCTTATTTTATTATCTTTTATTGAAAATTAATTTGGAGAATTTTTTTTACTATTTCTATTTTATTTCTCAATTTTAGTTTCAGCTTTTTAGTTTATTCACCATTTTCAGTGTTTTTGACTTTAAAAATACCAAACAAATTGAGAAAAATCTAGAAAAATCACAAAAACATTAAAAAATATAAAAAAGCCAAAAACATTTTATTTCTTGATTTTTTAGTATTTTTACTTGTTTTTATAAATACCTTATTCCCCTCTTTACTTACTTTATATATATTATATTATTGAAAAAAATATAAAAATATAAAATATAAAAAGAAAATTTAAAATCAGTAAATTAAAAATCAAAATAAAAAATATAAAATCAAAAATTAAATAAAAAAATTATAAAATTAAAAACCCACAAAAAATCCATATTGGCTAAGTAGTTCACTAGACATAGGCCTTGACTTTTTGCCTGCTCACTCTACACCCTTGTTTCCTATGTTCGACCCCTACTTACTTGCCATTATACATTTTTAGTAGGGTATAATAAATTTTAATACTTGCTCTTGATTGCTTGATTAATTGTGTGGGTTAATTGTTGACGAACGTGAAGGCTTGAGTAGTCGCCCCAGCGACAGTGAGTCTGATTTGTCAGACCACTATTTAGCGGCTCTCGCATTCTCGTTTTTCGGGTAGTGCATCTAAATAATTTACATCTACATATAATCATTGAAATTGACTTTCTTATTTGATAAGATGAAAGTCTAATAATTGTATCTCATTCTTCTACTAACACTTGCAATTGGTTGCATATGTTTTAAAAGACTAGAAAATTTGATTTTAAGGTTTAATAGTCATCTACATGGATATTGATGCAATTGTTGCAACAATCTCTATTGGATAGATAGACTTCATATTTTCAGTGGGAGAGCCCTAGGTCTTAGAGAATGTCTCTACTACCTAGATATTAGAAAACACTCATAGTTTATTTCTAAATATTGGAAATAGACATGAATTTTGAAATAGACCTATCATAAAAAGTTATAATGGATATATTTCAGATAGTATTTTGATATCTGAAGGACTCTACTAAATTAGAAAATTAATGAATGGTTCATTAACATTTATAAATACTGAAAATTAAACCTTATAACATCAATAGGAGGATAAAAATCATTTGACAATGATCTGGCACCAAACCTTGGACATTAGTCTGTTGATGAAATCAAGAGACTAGTAACAGATGAACTTTAGAATATCTGAAATCTCAAATCTTACATACTTTTGAATATTGTATTCAAAGTAAAATTGTCCAATGCGCCCTTCTCTAGGAATGGTGTAAGATGACAAGGTATTAAAGATCTCATACATACTGATGTATGTGGATCATCTTTATCATAATTAACATTAATGATATGTGATATCATTTGATGATTATTTGTGATATGAGATTTCTTTCTTTCATGTTAGAAAGTTTTGAAATGTTCAAAGATTTCACAATTTTTGTTTAGAACCAAAGTTTGAAGGAAGATGAAATGAATTTGATCTAATCTAGGTAGCAAGTACCTGTTAGATGAATTCAAATAATACCTTATGGAGATATGAATTTCATTCCTATCTCAAACCCTCTAATGCACCTAAACACAATAGAGTTATAGGAAGATTCAATTGATCATGTGTGATATGATTTGATCAATAATTAATATTAGCATAATTACCTCTTAGTTCCAAGGTATATATGTAGTAGAGACTACAATATATATCCTTATAAGGTTCCATGCTGGTAAACTGGAATCTAGCACCAGAGAGTGCTACTTCAGTAGGAAAATAAAGGATGGTATTGGATACCTACTTTATGACCTTGAGATTCTTAAAAGATCTTATCTTTAAGGATATGATTCTTAGAGGATGACTCTCTTGAGAATCAATATGAAAATAAGGTAAAAGGAACTCATTTAATCGTAAGAAAATAATGAGGCTCCTGAAATCAGAAACTAAAATGACAATTAAAGATGAAACACTAATGCCTCTTTAAATGAGTTTGAGGATGGATTCCATGTGTCAGAGAAATCTGACAATGATCGAACTTCATGTGATGAAGCTTCTGAAGATCATGTCATGGAAAGATGGATGTTAGCAATCAAGTCTAAAGTAGACTTCATATACAAGTGTTGTATATGGACCTTTGAGGATCCACTTATATGGGTAAGATCCATTAAGGTGTAAATGGATCTTCAAGAGAAAGAGGAAATCTGATGAGAAAGTAGAGACCTTCAAAGCACGGCTCGTAGCCATGAGTTACACACTAAAAAGAAGACATCGCTTGCGATGAGACTTTCTCCCTAGTGACCTTTCTTAAACCCATCAGAATATTGCTAACTATAGCTACATAACTTGACTTTAACATCTTCGAGATATGAGTCAAGATTGCATTCCTCTATGAATACCTCTACGAGGATATTCACATGAAGTAGCCCCAGGGCTTCATGGTTTAGGAAAGCAAGGTGTGCAAGCTAAATAACTTCATATGTGGACTCGAATAAGCTTCTTGTAGTTGGAACATCAGATTTGATGAAATCATAAATGTTATGATTTCAAATAGAATCTTGATGTACCATGTGAAGCTTAGTAGGAGTACCATTGTGTTCATCGTGCTAAATGTAGATAATACCCTAATCATTTGGAATGATATAAGATAATATTAAGTGTTTTATAGACTGGTTGTTCCATACCTTGAAATATGATCTCAAGGATACCTCTTAGATCTTAGTTCTGAATATGTTCAGAAGCAAAGAGAAGAGGGTATTGGGACCGTCGCATTAGTGGTACACCTTGGACATATTTCATCTTCTGGAAAATTCCAAGAAAGGCTTCTTTTTCCTTAAGATGTGGTACTGACCTATCTGAAGGGATAGCACCTCAAAGAGTTGAGGAAGTGAATGCTAAAACTGCTCGCCCTTGTGCATCAGTTATGAGAAGCCAAGTGTATGTTAAATATGTACAAAAGTTAGATATCTGCGATGCAGTGGGAGTAGTAAATGTTACTAGTCCTACTAAGGAAATAAAACACTTGATTGCAGTAATAACAATATCTTCAAAGATAACAAGACTTTAGAGATAGTGATCTCAAGTCTTATGTTCAAGAAATTAAGACTTTATAGATGATGATCTAATAGGGCTTAACTACGGATACCTTAGGAGATAGAGATCTCCAGGAATAAGGTTATGCTAATAAGGATAATAGAAATTACATACTGGTTATAATAATTATTAAGATGTAGTGTCAAGGATTAAATCACATTTAACTATCTTAGATAACTCTTCTTATAATATGAATCAAATTCATATTATTTATGATAATTAAATCACATTTAATTATCCACTTTCTCAATGCTCGGATACATATATCAACAATGAAATTATCCATGAACTCTTTCAAGGATAATGCGCTTTCTCCACGAATACCTGGAGATAAGGACATAGTGATTGTATTGTTCCACGTATAGTGACTTGGATATCGAGATCACATCTCAAATCCAGATCTTGCGGACCTCCCATAGATGCTTGATTAAATCAAGACCGTAACTCTAATCTTCTCATTACATCTGAATCACATTCAGATTAATGTCCAATATTTGGACTAAGATCAGATTAATTCTCTATCAGAGGAGTCACTAAAATACAGACCTATTTTATCATTCCTCGGAATGGAAGCGTCATGATTATACAATCGTTTATGATCACATCACCCTCATGCATTCCCAATACCTGTACATCCTGCATACTGGAAGACCCATAATAAACTCGAAGTATAAGATCAATTTTACACTATCTACTTCAGAGTTTTACCATCAAATTTCTCATTCGATCATTGGGAGTCGGTATCGATCATATGCTTTCGAAAAACATATATCATATCCTGATATTGATCATATACTTTTCCAAAAGTATATATCAAACCTACAAATTCAGTCAAGCTTCCAAAGCGAGATGAGCGTGCACGGAATTTGATTCTTCCCAATATCTCATGAGTGAGCTCATGTCTTCTGGTTCAGTGATGAACATGTATGATCCCTTTGAGAGATCGTATTACTCATATGCCTTTATATGCACACCAGCGCGTCGGTGTATAGACCTTGGTTAGGTCATCAACCTATTGGTCTGCCAAATGTACATACTCAGACATATAGTAGCACATCTGTCTCTGGTCAGAGGATGCTTGCCTATATCGTGACAGCATACGACATAGGACTTATCTCGATCTCGTTAAGTCAACTCTTTGACCTAACTAATCTGACACCTCTGAATCTTTATTCCCACGCAGAGTACCTGCATCAAAAGGTCTGTCAGATATCAGCCAAGTGAGAAAGGATTGCCATCTCATACTTAGGCTGGAGATCATCTCTTTGACGGTACTTGATGAGTCATCAATCTAACTCTTTAGATATTCATACGAGTACCAGCCTTTATGATTCAATAATTGAATCAACAGCTATATGATCATCAAGATGACCATGGTACATAACCCTAATTGTACTAAGGGACCTATTATGCAAATTAGTTATTCTTCATTTCAGATCATGGAATGATATTTGCAATAACATTTATTGCATAATGGCTCGCCTTGAGCTCGCATGTCCAACAATCTCCCACTAGCCAAAGAGACATTAATGGGGTAATCATTTAAACCCGCACTCATGTGACAATCATAGGCTATTTAGAAAAATAGCTTGGTAAGCTTATCAGTCACTCTGTTACTGAGAGACTACGCCAAGTCCTTTTACAACACTTGCATATCCCCTAGTAACAGTGCTCACATCCAATGCGAATGTTGCATCTTATGCAACCAATACTCAATCTTCTCAGTCAAAGACGTGAATAATGTGAATGTGATTCATGTTATTTGGGCACATGAGAAAAGAGATCCAAGATGATTAAATGTGATCTAATTATCATGGATATGAATAATGTGGATAACACTATCCATATTAATCAGATATATTATAAATGTGATTTATATTATATTAAAGAGAGCATATTATGATTTATATTTCTTGATTAGTTATTAATGTGAATTGGATTCACACTGAATGATTAATTAAAAATATAACTACATTTTGTTTTTGAGTGTATGAGATTCACATAATTTCAATGGCTTGATTGAAGTTTTTCATAAGATAATTGTGAATTATTTTTGTGAAAAATATTTACAACAATTGTTGTTGAGATAATGAGATCTCATGAGATAATGAGATCTAATGAAATAATGAGATCTCATGAGATGATGGTAGCCGTCCTCCTAATTTTAGGGGATTGGTTTAGCCTTCTCATTATCTCTTCTTTAGTCAAATGTGATTTAAATTGGAATGAATTATGTTGATTTATCAATATGAATTAATTCAAATTAAATCAATTGTTGTTGTATTTTTACAACAACATCTTAGCCATTGAAAGAAACACAAATCAATCTCAACCATTGATTGTGTGTTGTCCATAGATTGAGATCAATGGACCCCCAAAACCATATATAAGAAGAGGCAACCCTTGCTCTTCAAGAGAGGTTTTCGACAACAACGAATGCTCTCTTCCTCTCTCTCTCTACACGTCATGTGCCTCTCTCCCTCTCTATCTTATGGCCGTCCACCATGGAGCCATTGAGAGAGTCGTCTTCGCCGCAACATCGTCGTTATGCTACTGGAGTACTTGCTCGTGGATCTCCGTCTCCTTCGGTGCGCCTCGCTCATGAAGAAGACTTCAGATCACGTGTGACGAGATCAGGAGATTCGTCGCTTGGATCATCAACATGGATTGCGAGAAGGACGCGTCTCATCAACGCGTTCGCAAGCGTTTCCTCCGTCGGATCGGACTTGAGACAGGAGGTCTCTTTGTTTAGAGACTCGATCGCAACCACGCTTCAAGAGGTAAACATTATACCTAATTGTGGTTTAGATGAAACGATTTGAGAAAGGTTCTTGGATCATGTGGTTTCATCATTTTAAATTTTATTAATTCCGCTGCCTGGAGCAACTAGTGCGACTAGTCGCTCCTGATCGCATTCCATGCAATCCACACGCTTCTGTGTTGTGCTTGAGGATCTCACCATATCCTTCATAGAGATGCTGATTTTTGTTTGAAATGATTGCTCCAAGGGTTGAGTAATAAACATGTTAATTCTCTGTTCATGTGCTTTAAGTGAACCCATTAATTCATATATAGAAAGAGAAGATAAATCTTAAAATTCTTCAATAGTAGCAACACCATGATCAAATTTAGCAGACAAGATTCTTAATATCTTTTCAATAATCTTCTTATCGATATTAGTATCTTCATAACTTCATATTTAATTTAAAATAACATAAGCTCTTGAAAATAACCCTTGGATAATATCATCATTTTCCATCAATATATTATCAGAATTCCTACATAAAGATTGAAGCTTAATAGAAATTATCTTGACGGATCTTTGAAATTCTTTCTTTAAAATCTTTCATCTTCTTTAGAAATAGTTTCTCAAGATATGCGAGGAAAGATAGATTTGCTTACTCCTTGCTGGATTAAGAAAACAGCATTTGCATCTTTCTTCTTGTTCTCATTGATCTCCTTCTTCTTTCATTCACTTAATGAAGCAAGTGTATCCGTATCTTTTGGCTCCTTATAACCTTTTATAAGTATCTCTCACGAATCTTGTAAGATGAAAATAATATTCATTTGAAGACTCCAATAATCATAAATTTCTCCATTAAAAATAGGAATGGAGATTTGGGTTTAAATAAAGATTTGTTAGAGATGGATGTCATGCTATGAAGAATATATGAAGAGGCTTCAACATAGATTTAAGAATGAATAGGCTATGATACCAAACTTATTGGGGCAACGAAAGATTGATGGTGGATAAGAAGCAAATTAGAGTGAGTGAATATGGATCAATGTAAAAGGTAAAAGTGAAACTTAAAACTTCTTTCCACTACGACTTTAACTTTTACAAGAAGAGCACTACAATGCTTACAACAATGGAAGAAGAAGTTACAACACTTGGAATGCGGACTCAGAGACTCTTATGGTGGTAGGGATTGTGTTATGCTCATTGTTGTTATCATGTGTTGAGGACCCCTTGGGTGGTATTTATAAGTCATCCAAGAGGGTGGAGATATTTTTGAAGAGGGATCTAGAATCATCTTCCATGCTCCTACTTTAGGTGGAAATATCTAAATATTTTGGTGGGAGGAGGAGAAATATCTAGATATTTTCTTCACCTCTCTCTTTTCTAGAATTTTCTCACACGTGAGCTCTCTCTTAATTATTTGAATGGAAGACTTTAGACCCATAAGTATTAGGACTCATTAGTAATAACAATTTTGCACGAATAAATTAAAAATTACTTATATTTTTAATAAATTTTGTAAGAATATAAGAAAGGATAATGATGTGAATTTTGTAAGAATATAGGAGCAGAAGTGTAACTGCGCAAAATTAAGGGCACAAGTATTCTTGGAAAAAAAACTCAAAATTATACAAGTGTAAAAATCCCTGAATTAACATAGATTTTTTTTCAAATTAATCTTTGTGTTAATTTAGGGATTTTACATTGATATATTTTTGAGTTGTTCCCAATAATATGTGCAACCTAAATTAACAAAGATTAACGACCGAAGGATGCATAATTATCTTAAAATTTACAATGTATCCATTATTCTCATGCTATTAATTAACGAATCATAAGAAAACGATTATGCCTTGACATTATCATGACTTTTTAAGCAAATCATGACTAAGTTATTCGTTGTGAGTTTCAAAATATGGAAAGTAATTTTGCATGAAATAGTATTGTTATTATACCATCACTTATTATTGTAGATCGATCATAGCACATCAACCATCAACAACCAATCTAAGGAGAATACGTGATTTACATGGAAAAATCCCACCACTACAATGGGAAGAACATTACAACAAAGAGAGATCTCACTATGTAGAAAACTGGAGCACATGACATGAAAACCCTAAGGGGTCGTGCAGTAGAGAAATAAGGAAAATGGATAAGGAGGGATAGACAATCTTTCTATTCGTTTAGAGGGAGAAGATAAGGAAGAATAAGGAGGGATAAGCGTTAGTTATTCTCTGTTCGGCAGGAGGAAGAAAATAACGATATATAAGAAAGTTATGTTGGATAAGATTGTTAGATAAGTGGCAGTTATTTATTTTTTTTTCATGAGAGGCCTGTGATGGAGGAATATTGATGGAAATCTTATTCCTTGTTTTGACTACACGGCCAAAACATTCACCGTCTATGGAGGGAGAAGAATAAGGAGGGATATCAAACGAACAACCCCTTAGGAACAGACTCTCAGATAACTCATTATGTACACACAATAAAAAACATCATAGTCGAATCCTAAAATCTGTATTAGATCGGCTGACATCCATTTACAAATTGAATCGGATCATACTCAGTCTTCAAAGTCTTATAAAATAAGAGGAAAAATGAATTATGCAATACAATTATCATATATACACACATACACAAATGATTTCAAATAAACGCACAAAACTATATAAGGTAGTGTCTCATATACACGTAGAGCAGCCAACTCTTGGACCTAATCATCAATTCGACGAATGATTAATCTCTTACTTTCTTATGTACCTTTGTCAGGGCCTTGCAATCGATTGGGTGCCCATTCTTGTCTGCCATACCTTTACCATTATCACTTTAGCAGCAAAAATCGAATCATAACATTGCATAAGAAACTCAAGTAACAGGCTTATGTCATGATGACACAAAAAGGTGTCAATTTTGCACGGTTCCAATTACCCAATCGACTTAACCCTTCAGTGCCTTCCATACCTCTATACATTGAGCAATGTTATTGAAACCGGACAGGATGGTCCACTTACCTGGTTCGTTTGATTTGTATTTTTGGTTCAACCGTCAGTTCAATTGACCATTTGCAATTCCATTAAATCCGGTTCAATTGAAGGTGAACCACTAATCTACAATTCAACTGTGAATTTATTTTAAAATAATTATCTCAATGGTAGGTGTTGAGCTCACGACTTATAGTTACCGATTGGGAGCACTAACCTACTGCTCCACCTCAACTTCTTGAAAGAGATGGATAAACAATATAACTAAATTATTACTGTTTCGTAGAGTATATAATTTACATATTTTATATATACGAATAACATCCAACGTTACGTGGGGAAGAAAATTCTTTATGTATAAAATAAAATATTTACATTGTTTGCTTATTATATATATTTCAAGTGTATTTGAGCACATATTTTGATTTATTCCAGTTTAATTAGTCGATTCAACCATTTTTTGCTTACCAGATCCGTTTATCCGTTTTAAAAAAAATGATGACGTCATCATCTGGTTGAACCGTTTTGATTCGATGGTCCAACCTCCGACTTTTTTCATAAGATTTTCGATTCAATCTCTGGTTCGGTTTTAAAAACATTGACCTTGTGTTGGAACATGCAATGCTCAGCTTGGACAAATTGAAAACTCTTTCTCACGTACAAAATACATGACCGCATCAATCAACTCAACTCAAGGCACACCCAATTGTTGATGATGATGATGATGCAAATTGATCATATTAGTGAGTAAGAGGAACCAATGTGTTTGAGTTTGGAATGATGATCCATTGAGCAAATCTTGGTGGAAATAATGTTTCACGTGCTCTAATTTTGTGTTAGTGTATTGAGTTTCCTCCTGGAGATCTGTGGCATACAACATGCCTCCCCAATGGAAGATGGTTCCATCACTCTCGAGGGTTGCAAAGATCAAGGAAATGACTATATACATATATTGAAAAAGGACTTTGAAATTGAGACTCTCTTATCCAAAGACTCGGAATGAAACTCTCATGTATGAATATAAGGGAAGCATGTTCTTTCTCATAAGAATCTCGTAAGGATCTTATATTGGGAACCATATCAATAAAATATGCGGAGTCATGCTCGTCCATAGAATGAACAGGAGTATCTCTTTAATGAACTTAGACAATGTAGAGTCTAAATCTACTTCAGTACTCCTCGTTTCTCCCGTATTTGTCAAAATCTAATCAAGAAAAACACATAGGGGTGCGAAAAACCCATCTTTTCTCTTCTTTTATTCTTTTTCTTCCTTTTTAATGATCTTTAACCTTTTCCTTCTATTTTAAAAAGGGCTTTACATGTATATCGTTGTATACTTTCCTAGTTACATCCTAATCCCCTAATAATTGTGAATTGCACTTAGACCTTTGAATAATGACTAACCATTGCGCACCATACCCATGTATTATCTTCCATTCATTATTGTTTGTTAACTTTGATGGAAAATGTTAAAAGTTGGCATACACCCTTCTAAGTCCATCAAATTTACGATCACCAATCCTTCAAAGCCTCGTGTCGTGCACTCGCCTGCCACCACCGCTCTTGTATGGCTCCTCCGTCGCCCATAGCCCAGTTCCCCATGCATGTTAGCAAAGGATCTCTTTATTAGCATGATGTGTTGTGTATACCAACTTGTAACAATCCAACATGTATTCACAAAGTACGATAATGGGTTATAAGTAACGGTGATTGTTACTAAACAGCTTGGACTTAAGCATTTTGGTCGGTGGTTAACGATTCCAATCAGAGCCAAGCCCAACAAATTGTGAGGGCTAGTCATCCTCCATAACGGCTCCGATTGAGGTCCAACACGTTACAAATGGTATCAAAGTGGATTCCTTTAATTGTGGAAAGGATACCCAAAAAGTGGATCCACCTTGCCAAAGAGGTAGGAGGAAGGGTTGTGTTAGAACTTTCAATGATCAATACTGCAGGGAGTAAGTAATGGATTATATAGGAAAATCAGTTATCCTCCATAGCGGTTCAAGCTAATGTCCAGGACGTTATATAACTAAACCAACTGCATTTGTACCCAAATCCCTGCTCAAGCATTTTCTAAAATATTGTCAAGTAACATGTAAATGAACATTACTTGACCAGAGAGTCGGTTCCTGCATAATATTTGAAGGGGTGCACTTATGTATATATCATATGTGAAATGATTAGGATCGGCTTCTTAAGGAGGGGTGATAGCAAAGGAGCAGTGCCTGCAGGATCTATTGATAATTGCATTGGCATTATCAAGGACAATGTTGATGCATTCGAGGAAGTGGTCCAATATGCTGCACACAAATCCCGTTGGCTCGAAGAAGAACTGGATCAACATTGGATGTACGAGAGAGGGGGTCTGTCGGGAGGGTTGTCGTGCAGGGAGGTTCAAGCATTTGGCAACGGCAACATTGGGTTTCAAGGTAGGGGGAGATGCTGGGGGAGGAGGGTAAGTGGAGTAAAATAACGAATGGGCCATGATGTAAATGAAAGTCACTATCAGGGGTCACAATATAATTTGTAATTATGAATGGAATGAGAATGTAATTATGAAAAATAAAGGGGAAAAGATGTTGGGAAATCGAGGGGATTCCCTTAACCAGTCCTACAAAGGATAACTAGCAGCGGAACGTTTCCCACATGGGAATCAAGCAAAATAATCATAGCACAATAATCAAGCAAGTACAAAGAGACGAGAAATGTTACATGGGAAAACCCTCCTCGATGTGAGAGAGTAGAAAAATCCATAGGCTACGACGACCCGCAACAAATCCACTAGGTCGAAAAATGAGATGGCACAATGTCTTATCAGTTTTGTTACCCAACAAAACTGAGCCTCAGTTACAATGTCTCCTCGTCACGTAATGCCCCTCCTCGAGAACAGACCTCCCTAGCGGCTGCTCCTCGTGCCTTCGGCGCAGATGCTCCTTGTGGATGCGGCTTCTCTCTACGCTCCTACTAGCTACTCTTCGTGCCTTGCGCGGCTGCTCCTCACGCCTTGTGTGTGTTGCTTCTCTCCTTGCTAGGAGATAGAGAGAGAACTAAGAGAGAAGAGAGAGAGATGCTTGTTATTGGGATGATCTCCAAAGCCATGTATGAGACCTTATTTATATCATCTCCCTCCACATATCTCTCCTAATCATATTTGGAATATGACTCCAAGGGGGTAATTGTCCAACAACCCCCTCCTATTTTGGGACTGGATAATAACCAACGGCCTCTCCTCCGGTCCATTGGGGAGGTGTCACCGAGAAGATTATTACTGAGAGGCGACACCGCTCAGCTCTCTACAGAGCTGCAGCTTCTCACGAGTTACAGCATTTATCGGCATATCTGATGGATTTTCATTTGTGTGTATCTTCTTCAGAATAAGGTGCTTGTTGTCAGTAGCATCTCTCAGTCAATGATATCGCGCATCTATATGCTTTGTACGAGCATGGTGCATCGTGTTCTTGCTCAGATCATTGACGCTCAAGCTATCACAGAAGGCAATCGACTCACTATCTTCGCATCCAAGTTCACCAAGAAATCACTGTAACCACAACACTTCTTTTCCTGCTTCTGTTGCAATGTACTCGGCTTCAATCGTAGATAGTGCAATGCATTTTTGCAACTTGGACTGCCACGAAATCGCTCCCCCTGCAAAAGTGAAAATGTATCCGGAAGTCGATTTCCTCTTATTCATATCTCCCGCTATTTCAGCATCTGTGTATCCACAAAGTTTGGGATCTGACCTCTCAAACATCAGACACATACTTGAGGTCCCTCTCAAGTATCTCATAATCCACTTCACTACTTCCTAGTGATCCTTCCATGGATTCGACATGAATCTGCTCGCTACGCCCATGGCATGAACAATGTGGGGTCTGGTGCAAACCATGACATACATAAGGCTCCCAACTGCGGACTGGTATGGAATCTTGATCATCTCAGCTTTCTCCTCAGAAGTAGACGGGCATGTCTCTTTTGTCAACTTGAAATGAGCCGCAAGGGGCGTGCTGACAAGCTTCGCATTCTTCATGTTGAATCGCTCCAGAATGCGTTCAACATACTTCTCTTGTGACAACCACAACCTGTGCTTCTTCCTGTCGCTGGTGATCTGCATCCCAAGCATGTTGCTTGCCTTGCCCAAATCCTTCATTTCAAATTCCCTGGAGAGTTTCCTTTTGAGTTCACAATCAACCCAGGATCATGACCAACTATCAACATGTCATCCACATAGATCAACATGATAGTGAACCTGCCATTGGGAAGACATCGAACGTACACACATGGATCCGATGTAGTCCTCTTGAAGTTCTGCTTCGTCTTGAAGGCGTCAAACTACAAGTACCACTGTTTAGGGGCTTGCTTCAAGTTATAGAGACTCTTCCTCAGCCTGCAAAGCATATACTCTTTTCTCTTCTCATGGTATCTATGTGGCTGCTCCATGTAGATCTCTTCCTTCAGGTCACTGTGAAGAAAAGTTATCTTCATGTCCATCTGCTCTAGCTCAAGGTCTAAGCTTGCAACAAGGTCTAGCACAACTCCCACAAAAATTAATATTCACAACCGGTGAGAAGATCTCTTCAGAGTCAATGCCCTCTTTCTGTTGAATCCCTTCACAACCAATCTGGCCTTGTACTTCAGTTGCTTGTCACCAGCATCTATCTTCAGTTTGTAGCCCCACTTGTTCTTCGGCGCACTCTTGCCTACAGGAAGCTCAACAAGATCATATGTATGTTCTTCAGAGACTGCATCTCTTCATTCATTGCATTGCGCCAATGATCTCTCTCATTATGCTCTTGTGCCTCCTCAAAAGTGCATGGCTCATCATGATCAGTCAGCCTCACATACTGAGAACTAGGATAGCGGGATGATGACTGATGTGCCCTCTCAGATCTCCTGACCTAAGGCTCTGTTGTATCTACTTCTTGATGAAGTTGCTCCCCCTACTCAGGATCTCCTCTGGACCTGTATCAACAGGGTCTACATCTGGCTTATGTTGTTCTGATTGTGCATCTTCTCCATCTGTATCTGCTACTAGAGAAGGATCTGAGTCATCATTGTTGTCATCATCCATAGCAATCCCATCCGAGTCAACATCACCGCTGTTGTCCTCAAACAAAGTCTGTGTCTCATAGAAAATCACACTTCTATTCATGGTGGTGGTCTCTTCCTTGGATACCAAAGTCAGTATCCAAACTCCTTATCTCCATAGCCAACGAAAATGTAGGGCACTGCCTTGTCATCAAGCTTCTTCCTCTGTTCCTTTGGTATAAATGCATAAGCTTTGCATCCGAACACCCTCATGTGAGCATATGAGTGATCTTTCCTAGACCAAATGCACTCAGGGACCTGAAAATTCAAGGGAACATACGGAGATCGATTAATCAAGTAGCAGACAGTCTGAACCGCCTTAGCCCAAAAAGTCTTGAACAACTTCCTATTTTCAGCATGCAGCGAACTCTCTCCACAATAGTCATATTCATCCATTTAGCGACACTATTGTGTTGGGGTGTGTCGGGCTCTATCCTTTCATGCATGATCGCGTGCTCTGCACAGTAGCTCTGGAAGCTGTGAGAGGTGTACTCCCCTCCATTGTTCGTGCACAGACACTTCAACACTTTACATGTCTCACGCTCCACCATGGCATGAAATTTCCTGAAGCAATCAAAGACGCGATCCTTCTTCCTCGACATATAAACCCATACCTTCTGCGATGCATCACCAACGAAGGTCAGAAAATACTTGTTTCCTCCCAAAGATGTTGTGTCCATGGGACCACAAACATCAGAGTGAATCAACTGCAGAAGGTCTTCCTTCACCTTTGATTTGGTCTTGAAAGGTGCACTCATGTTCTTTCAACCTCACATGAATCAGAAGGTAATATCGTAATGTAGATGTAACATGTAATCAACTCCTTCCTGCTCAGAAGTTGTAAGCCCTTTTGGCTCATGTGACCGAGTCGTCGATGCTAAAGATCCAACGTGTCAGCCTCACTAGCATGTAGGCTGCCATCCATGACCTTCACCCGTGTCTTGTAGAGCGTGCAACACAACCTTCCTCTGACCATGATAAGAGAGCCCTTGCTGATCCTACACCTGTTGTTGCCAATATTCAGATGATAGCATTCCCTATCCAGTTGAGAGCCGGATATGAGGCTAAGCCGCAAGTCAGGAATGTGCCTGACATCTTGCAGAGTCATTGCACATCCAATATCAGTCTGAACTGAAATGGTACCCGCACCAACGTTCTTGGAGTAATTGTTGTTACCCATCCTGACACTCCCAAAATATCCTTTGTATAGGAAGTGAAGAACTCCTTGTGTGGAGTCATGTGGTAGGAGGCAGTCGTGACAATGACCCACTTGGAGTCATCTCCTGCATTTAGACATTGTTCCTGAATAGTGAGAACCAACTGATCCTCATTGCCATCGGCTACTACTGCAACAACATTCTCATCTTCATCTTTTTTCTGATTCATTTTGGCTTCTGCTTTCTCTCTTTTCCAGACTCTAAAATCTCTCTTCCAGTGACAAAGCTTGTTGAAATGATGGCACTTTCCTCTGTCATTGGACTTCTCCCTGCATCTCTCTCATGGTTTTCCCCTATTGTTGGGTCTGCCTCTTCTTTCTACTGCATACGCATGTGAAGAAGAGGACTCTCCTGATGGTTGTCGTCTGATTTCTTCATTCAAGAGGGTGCTCTTGACCATGGGGATGGTTGGCTCGCTATCTGTAGCGGAATTGCTCACGGTAATCACCAGAGTTTCTCAACTGTCTGGTAGGGAACCCAATAGAAGAAGCTCCTGCAATTCATCATCTAGTGTCATGTTCATGGTACTCAATTGATTGACGAGACTCTGAAACTCATTCAAGTGCTCAACAACCTTCATCCCGTCCTTGTACTTTAGATTCACCAACTTCCGAATCAAGAACGCATTGTTGGTGGTTGTCTTCTGCTCATAAAGCTCTGCCAGTTTCTCCCACAATTTCTTTGCGTCTGTCTCTTATGCGACATGGTAGAATACTGATAAGTCCAACCACTTCTTGATGGTACCGATTGCTTTCCTGTTCAGCTTCGTCCAATCACCTGTGGACATGCCCTCGGCTTGGCTATTTCTCCTTCCACCGGATCATGGAGGTCCTTGCAATACAATATGTCCTCCATCTTGGCCTTTCATATTTGTCAATTTGTGCTCGTCAACTTGATCATCGTGCCTTCATCATCCTTCCACATATCGACAACCCGAGCTCTGATACCACATGTTGGGAAATCGGGGGGATTCCTTTAACATGTCCTGCAAAGAATGACTGGCAGCGGAACAATCCCCACACAGGAATCAAGCAAAATAATCGTAGCACAATAATCAAGGAAGCACAAAGAGATGAGAAATTTTACACAGGAAAACCCTCCTTGATGTGAGAGAGGGGGAAACCCCACGAGGCACGACGACCCGCAACAAATCCACTAGGTTGAAAAAATGAGAGGGTACAATATCTCCTCAGTTTTGTTGTCCAACAAAACTGAGGCTCAATTACAAGAATAAAATCAGATAATCGTCACCGTGTACCTGGAGAACATGATATGTTGCTTCTCCTCGTCACGTGATGCCCCTCCTCGAGAACAGACCTCCCTGATGGCTACTCCTCGCGCCTTCGGCGCAGACATTCCTTGTGGATGCAGCTTTGCGTGGGTTGCTTCTCTCCTTGCTTGGAGAGAGAGAACTAAGAGAGAAGAGAGAGATGCTTGTTGTTGGGATGATCTCTAGAACCATGTATGGGGCCTTATTTATATCATCTCCCCACCTATAACTCTCCTAATCATATTTGGCATAGGATCCCAAGGGGATAATTGTCCAACAACCCCCTCCCATTTTGAGACTGGATAATAACCAACAAAGGAGTGTATTAATTCATTTTTAAGAATTCATCTCTTTTCTTCATTTTGTGGATTTTATTTCGCATTTTTTTTACAATATTTCCTTTTTTATTTCTATTTATATTTCTTTACCTTACTTCACTTTTCTTTTTTTCCGATAGAAACCTTATGATTTTTTCGTCCTTCGTGAAATAAAATATATAGAATTGGATTTTTACACTTATACCCTTTCAATTCTATCCAATAACACTTGTGCCCCTATGTTTTTTTGCAATTTCACATGTATACCTATATTCATATAAAATTCATAGTGTTGATCTTCCATTAGTGTATATAGGGGCAAATTGGCATTACCGTGAATTTCTTAAGAATTTAGTGTACACGTGATTGCAAAGTTACGGCATTGTGTTAGTAGAAAAATGCAGTAGGGCATAAGTGTAAAATCCCTAATAAAATAGGGACCCAAGCCTATGTTAAAGCAAGGTAGAGCCAAGATACCCTTTTTATTCTTTGTTATTCAAGGGTTTGTATAGTTAACCCACCACAAAGCCGTCATCGAGCTCCTTCCTCCTTTCATCTCCACTATCATGCATGGCAATCATCGATTGCCGATACTGTGATACAATACCACCTCAAGCTTCATCATGCAATGCCAACATATTTGCCTAAGACACCATTTGTGGCAAAGGTCAAAGCCATTGATCGATATGTTGAGCATGCCATTGCTACCTCTGAGTTCTGATTGTGGCATTGTGCAACATATCCAAACCATCTCAAACCTTCTTCTCGCAATTGTATGTCGTCGTGCTTACAACCATTGGCTAGTCTTCGCATACGATACACAATGAATTCAAGGAACCCATCAAATTCATCACCTTCCACCCAATCCCTAGGGGAGTTTTTACCTTCAATCTACTACATGCAACCTAACAGACCACCATCGTTGCATTGCGTAGATCTCAACATCATTGTATGACCTTCACCACCAATTCCTTTTCTAGCACCACATCTTCATGCTTTGCGTATTCATACCACCTCTACAATACTACCATGGATGTTCTTTATCAAACAAGAATGTTGCATGATCTTGAAGCCATCCTTAGGGATGTCAATCTGCGTATACCCATTGGGTACCCAACCCCAACCCGCTCCATTTTTGTATCTTCGATAAATAAAATTTATCAACCCAAAAGAGTTAACCACCTAATATATATAAATCCTCCCTACATATTACACATTTTTGTGTACCTCCATCTTACGTAATATCCCTGTGTTTAATTTATATGTGAAAAGTCTTATGTGCATTTATAAATAGCATAAGATTTTACTATGTCAAATATGTGGATACCAATTGGGTGCACGAGTATCCATCAGATTTGTGTGCACCCGATAGAAATTACCCGTTTAATAAATGGGCAGGTATGGGTAAAGATTTTATAAATAGGTTTGAGTTTGGGAATAGTGATACCTGCCTCAAAACCATCCCGCTGACATCCCTAGTCATCCTATGTCATTTGTGCGCAACCTCCAAAAGAAACGCTTTCCACGGCTTCCCCATTGACCAATTACTACCTAAAGAAACAACAACATCAATACTTCCCATGTGGCATGATTTAAGACCCGAGAAGAACCCAACTGAGAACCTGCATCGCCTCCATTTTTAATAGTGATGGTCACCATCTAATCAATGTAATTTTGATCAAATCACACAAATACAAAAAACATAATTTAAATAACATATTTGAACCTCGAAATCGATGAACCCTAGTGTTTTGCTTTGATGCCATGTGGAAACTAAAAATAAAAATGACAAAGTGCGTCAACATAAGCAGCATAACATTAATTTATGTGGTTCGAGACAATTCCAAACAATCACTATCTCCATGAAAGGACCCAACAAGTTCAATTATCCGTAAAAACTTCTCAAGGATTACAAAAGGTGTGGGATAATTTATATACTTACATCAACACTCAGAAGTCCAACAACTAGATAATGTGGGACTAAACATATAAGAGGTGTCTAACTGGATCTTAGACATACCCAATTAGTCAACGATTCAACCATTCACTGATCTCAACAAAAAAATAATGTTTTTGGTGCTAGCATCTTCGAGAATAAGGATTTGTCGCAAGATAAGTCTAATCTAGTGTAAGAATGTATGAGGACTCTTACCACTTATCCTTTCAAAAGAGACAATTGATACCCTTCTATTCTCTAATGATATTATCTATCCCATCATAACTATCATGTGAGCCCAATAACAATCATTTATCTGTCATTCCATATAGGAAGAACAACCAAATAGAGAATGGAGATTATCGATACCTTTGATCGAAGAACGCAACATTTTCTCAATCAAGTTAAGGAAATAGTTCCCCATGTAACCTCTATGTTCTGTCCACTTAACATTTTCGCTTTTCTATGTTATGCTTGCTTGCCTGCCACCCTTTGGCATACAGTTCACTGCCACCATCAGTTTGCATATCATGCAGGTTTAACTTCAGCTTTTTTCGATATGTTGTCCTCTGATAACGATATTTCTGACTTCTAGGTAGTTTTACCAAAAGGTTTGATTATATTTCAATCTTATTTGCATGCTATTCTTGTGAAAATCCTAACAAAATTAATTGCAAACACTTGGATGTTATTCTATGTAAGAGCCCATGTATGGGAAACTCATATTACTCTCCAATTCTAATTTCTTGATCTGTCTCTTCCCTCTCCTCATTTACAGCTATACCAGACTTACGAAAAAAGGGCTCCTGGTGAAAGATCAAATTTTCATACAAAAGATGATGGCTGGACTGCCTCTAGGTTAGAGACGAAGTCATGCCACATAAGGATGGCTGTTGTACAGCCACTCTAAAGACGCGAACCACTGGGACCAATGTAGTGCCCAACATATTAGCGCTAGGACCATTGCATCACACAACACCCACACACCACTTGATAAGGCAAATTGTTTGCTTATATTTTACCCCAAGATAATCTACCAGAATTGTATTAAATATGGGAGGATAATACATGAGTAACCCAACAACCAAACAGAAAGGAGAACAACATATACTTGTGCAGCCACTGATTTCCATATGCAGAGCTAAATGACACATGAATCAGGGAAAGCAACAAGCCTTTTTCCTTCAAACTTTTCTTAACCAATATTCTTAAAAGCATCAGCCATCCCCATATGTATTGGAGATGATAAGGACACTTGCCAATAATCTACAATGTGATATCAAGCTGGCATGTATACTAGTGCACACCAAGGACCTGTTTGGTAACTGGGTTGGGTTGGATTGAGTTGGGATATCCTCCCGTGAATAGTAGTTTTTTGGATGGTTGAGAGGGTTGAAATAACAAATGTGATGTGATGTGACATTGATTATGTATTATATTAACTTTTTTTGATGATTATTGTTGAGATATTTGTATTTCTTAGTGTTTTTCTTTATTTTTTATTTTTCTATGTACCTCTTATGCAATTTACCCAGGGCTATTCTCCTATATAAGTGAGCCCTAGGGTCTCTATGAATGTATCTGATTCTATTCTTTCCAAATGGTATCCGAGCGACAGTCCTAGACCAAAGCCCTGACCTAAAACCCACTCCCCACCTCCTACCCTAGGATTCTCGGCATCACCCAACCTTCTCGCGTAGCTCCACTGCCACCCCACCTTCCAGGGGCACTACCCAGTCGCTGGGGCTGCTGCTCATACCGCTTGCACCGCCGCCCAACAGCCTGGGCTGCTGCCTAGCCGCCAACGGCCTACGCCGCGGCGCCTAGAGGCTCCTAGTCCCCCTCAAAGGTGCCATCAAGGAGGAGCAACGGTCCCCAGAACCTCCATCGCCCTATCGCACACCTTGTAGGGAATCCAACCCCTCTCCAAGCCGGAATAACAATCTGATTTGACAATAAAACTGTCTGATTCTAATTGGAAAACGTGATTTCAGACCTATAAATCATGTTTTCCGACCCTACACGCACCGAGGATTGATGAGGATAGTTGTATGAGTCTGCACGTATGACCATTCCTCTACATGATCGTGTAGACATCAACTTCTTACGATTTATCCTCAGTCGAGTTCCGTTATGGTCTCTCTTTCTCTTCATGTCAGAAAGCAAGGGTGAAATTTTTTCTTCTACTGGTGCCTTCAAGGGCACGACACCCATCATGCGATCAACTACGAGTTATTGTCCACGCAGTTTCTCACCCTCATGCAGTGTAGCAACAAAGAGCATATTCTAAAATAGCCAAAGCCAACGGATAAGACTGGGGAACATGCTTCATAGAAGCAAGATGATATGGTCATATTTGGCTCTCCGGGAAACTCACCATGGAGATTGCAAATGACATTGTGAATCAGCTCACGATCAAAGCCATGTGGGATATCCTTGCTGCCACATATAGTCAAGCGGAGAATGAAAGCAAGATCCTCCAGCTGAAGTATGACATATTCTCGACCAATCAGAATGGTTGACCTCTTCATGACCACTTCTTGCATCTTCAAGGCATGTTTGAGCAACTCCACAGCTTTATGCCCATTACTACCAGCACAGAGCAACAACATGTATACATAAATGTCACTATGACAGGAGTCTTTCTGTCATCTCTTGATTCTGAGTACGATGCACCACATACTCAATTGCTTACTGGAGAGACGATACCACATATTGAGGAAGTCTACAATAGCCCAGATCCCCTCTGCCGTTAGGGAAAATGAATGAGTTGGTTATTCTTGTGAACTCTAGGCTCTCTTATAAGGGGATAGACCTACGGGTAAACTACATAAGGCAGACATAAGAAAATATAAATGGAGAAAAAATACATAAGACATAAAAATATCTCTACACTCCCCCTCAAGATGGAGCATAGATGTTGATCATGCTCAGCTTGGATGAACACTTCTGAAAAGATCCTCTGAACAAAGCCTTAGTAAAGATATCTGATGTTTATCTCCTGAGCTAACAAGAGTGGTAGAGATAAAACCTTTTTGGATCTTGTCACGTGTATAGAAGTAATCCACCTCAATATTTTTGGTTCTCTCATGATATATAGGGTTGTTGGCAATGAATAATGCAGCCTGGTTATCGTACTGTAACTGCATAGGAAGAGGAGTATCTATATGTAAATCTGCAAGTACATCTCTAACCCACATTATCTCTGTGCTTCCTTGAGTCATAATCCTATATTCAGATTTAGCACTTGACCTGGCAACCACAGTTTGCTTCTTACTCTTCCAAGATACAAGAGAACTACCAACAAATAGAGCAAAACCTGAAGTGGACTTTCTGTCCTTGGGGCACCTTGCATAGTCTGCATCTGCACAGGCTGAAATGGTAAGATCTGACCCCTTTTTTAATATCAATCATGCACCTAGAGATGCTTTTAGGTATCTCAGTATCATATATACAACATCCATATGTACCTATAGGGGGTTGATCCATTAAATTGACTCATCCGACTAACTGCAACGGAGATATCGGGCCTAGTAATAGTGACATAAAGAAGTTTTCCCATTAATTCTCTATATCTTCTCGTGTCTACTTCATTTGTATCATCATTATATACTAGGATCCATAAGAGTAGTAGCAGGTCTACACCCCATCATTCCTGTCTCAACAAGCATATATGTCATGTACTTCCTCTGGATCATTACAAGACCCTATTGATTCCTGGCAAACTCTAATTCCAAGAAATACCTTAGAGTGCCAAGATCTTTGGTGACAACTTGGCATCCCAGAAACTCATTTGCTCTTCTTATTCCCCGCATCTGTGACAAGTATGTCATCAATATAGATCATGATAATTACCGTACTTGTAGATGTTCTCTGAACAAATAGAGAATGGTCTGCATTTGACCTTATAAATCCCCGCTTCTCAAATAAATCCGAGATCTTCTGAAACTATGTCCTCGGGCTCTGCTTCAGGCCATATATTGCCTTATGAAGACTACAGACCTGTTGACACTCCCCCTCGGCAGCAAACCCATGAGGCTGCTGCATGTAGACTTCCTCCTTGAGATCACCATACAAGAATGCATTCTTAACATCAAGCTGAAATAAAGGCCAATTACGTACCACTGCAACTAAGGAAAGAACCCGTAGAGTAGATGATGAGCGACAGGTGAAAAAGTATCCATATAATCCAGACCATATGTTTGAGTAAAACCATGCGTAACTAATCTAGCCTTGTAAGGATCAATGCTTCCATGTGCATTGTGTTTCATTGTAAACACCCACTTGCAACTGACAATAGAAGCCCCAATGGGAGCAGGGACTAGGTTCCACATACCATGTGATCGTAGGGCAACGATCTCCTCTTCCATAGATAGACGTCATTGACTATCTTTCAATGCCTCCTGATAAGTCTGTGGTATAGCCACAACAGATAGTGCATCAACAAATTTCTTGAATCTCCTGTTAGGCGACCAAAGGAAACCTGGGAAGCAAGTGGATATAAGGCACATGTACATTTGTTCTTTGTAATGGAAATTGGAACATCTAGGACAATAGGTAATTCCTCAAAATGAGTACCAACCTCATGCAAAGGCTCCTGCTCAGGCATATCTCCAGAACCATCATTAGAAACCTTGTTGTCAATACATACCTGAGGCATGTTGGATGACGAACGTTGACCATGAGCAGACGATGACCGATGAGTATATAAATGTGGGAAGGGTGGAACAACAGGCACCTGTGGTGGTACAGGAGAAGGTGATGTAGGTGGAGGAGGCAATGATGGTTCGGTAGGAACTACCGGAACAAACTGGACTGGTTGTGTACGCATAAAAGGAGGCGACATGTAAACCTCATCATCCGTAACTGATGAGGTCAACCTATCACCTGTAGGAAAAAGTACATAACCAACTCAAAAATGTAAAATCACCTCTCATATAATATTTCTAGCTCAAGGAATCATAGCAAGGATATCCCTTTTGTGTTCTGGAGTTCCCAACAAACACACACTTGACGGATCTAGGAGAGAGCTTATCTAGAACCGGTGGACAAAAGCGACCGAACCAAACACTCGAGGAGTAAGAGAGAATAATTCCTTCTTTAGAAATGCCAGTGCGAAAGGAATTTTCTCTCCAAGAACAGAGGAGGGCATGTGATTCACAAGATAACATATCGTAAGAACTGCATCACCCTAGAACGAATGTAGGATACGAGTCTGAGCGAGAAGAGTATGGTAACATCGAGTAAGTGGTGATGCTTTCTCTCTGCAACACCATTCTGTTGAGAAGTATATGCACAGGATTTTTGATGAATGGTACCACGGGATGAAAAAAAATTTGAGAGAGAATGCATACAGAATTCCAAAGCATTATCTGTTCTCACAAATTTCACAGACAAAGAGAAAATATTATGTACTTCATCAATAAAAGTTATGCTTCAAATTTATTCTTCAACAGAAACACCCATGACAAACAAGAGAAACGATCAACTATGACAAGGTAAAACCTGTGTCCCTGGTGATCAAGAACATAACTCAGACCCCAAATATCAATATGAAATAACTCAAAAAGGGAGTGACTGCTTTGACTCTGACTACTAGGAAAAGCATATCTATGATGCTTTCCCAACTGACAAGCCTCGTATTGGAAGGAAGAGCGAGGGGAGATCTGAGGCAGGACATGACTCATCTTCAGTAAAGGGAGATGACCAAAGTGTAAGTGCCATGTGAACGGAGAGACTGATCTAGAAGATTGATAAGATATGCCAGTATAGGGGGTTTGGACCAGTCGATAGACGCCTCCCTGCTCACGGCCACAACCAATCACCCTACCTGTAAGTATGTCTTGAAAAACAAGAGATGATGGATAAAAAATAGCCTGACAATGTAAATCCTTTTTAATCTGACTAATAATTAATAAATTCAGAGAAAAATCAGGTGCATGTAACACATTCGACAAACGCATTGACGGTGTCAGACTGATCTCCCCATGACCTGTAACTGGAGAATGAGTCCCATCTGCTATGACAACAGTTCTCCCTGGAGGTACCTTGTCTGTAAGTTGCAAGCTGATCTCTATCACTACATATGTGATGTGTCATTCTAGAGTTCATAATCCATCCATTAATATCAGAATCATGACAAGTAGTAAGCGCATAGGTGCTACCTGAGATACTGGAGGGGCAGAGGCTGCAACATCTGAGTGGCCTCCTGGAGTAGGCGAGGAGTCATGGGAACTCCCTGAAGGCATAATGTCCCTCAGTCGAGCAACAAGGTCATCATACCTCTGATCCGAAGCAGCAGCAGCACGAGACTCTGCTTGCTTCGCTACACAAGTGAATGCAGGAAAACCATGCTTGGAGTAGCATGTATCTTCTGTATGGCCAGGACGATGACAATAGTGCATGGATGGCGAGCACGACCCCCTCTACCATATAGTCCACGTCCACAGAACTGAGAAGAGCCCCCTACCACGAAGGTTGCCATCGCAGAAGAAGTCTGACCCAAGGTAGGAGATGGGATAGTAATCCTACCGAGTCATCTGAAAGCCTCCTCCCTAGGAGGAATGGTAGCATCCACTAGGATCTGTGATCTAACCGCCTCATATTCAAGGTCTAACGTTGTAAGAAAGACACCGACTATAGTAGCATTCCGATATGTCTTCTGCTCCTTAGAGTAGATGTGAGGGGCATGAAACTGTGCAGCTTCTCAAACATCCTACACAAGGATGTGTACAGAGACTGTAGTGGCCATTCATTCTGCTTGATGGCGAAGTTATCATGTTGTAACTGTAGTATCTTGGACACATTCATCACCTTAGAATAAGTTGTTGCGAGGATATCCCACATCGCCTTGACGGTAGGCTGATGTAACACATCATTGGAAATCTCAATCGCCAATGTACCAGGCAACCAGACCTCGACATATGTATCATCTGCCTCTCAAGAGGCATTGACTCATGCTTTCTCAGCCGGCTCCTCCTCGGTAAGAATGGGTTTCTTACCTGCGAATTTCATAAAGCTCATGAACTGCATGGCCCAGATCTCGTAGTTTGTCCCGTCTATCTTGACAATTGACTATGGACCTCTGAAAGCGCCAATGGCGGAAACATCGACCTTGCTCTCTGACATAATGCCGGATGAAGAAAACTAGGGTTTTGTAGACTAATAAAAGTGTCTACACAAATGTATAGGGATGCTGTGGGGACGACACAAGCCCCACAACCCGCAGCCTGCGGAGGACTGGTGACCTGTACCGCCGAAGGGGTAGTGGTCGGCATGCGCATCACCGCCGAGGAAGGAGAGGACGGTGGACTTCGCCGCCGTCGTCGAGAAAGATAAAGGGAGGAGGATTGCATCGCTGCTATCAAGGGAGAGGGGAGGGGTCGCCGCCGAGGCTTGAAGGGGAGAGGGATAGGATTTTTTTCTCGAGTACTAGAGCTCCGGCCTAGGACCGCCGCTCTGATACCATGTTAGGGAAAATGAGCGAGTTAGTTATTCCTATGAACCCTAAGCTCTCTTATATAGGGGGAGACCTATGGGTAAATTACATAAGGCAGACATAAGAAAAAGATAAATAGAGAAACAATATATAAGACATTAACATATCTCTACATCTGCAATGGCTGCTTCTCACGGTAGGGGGAGTACTTCACAATTTCGTAGGCGAGGACCTCATACTCGAGGAGGAGGATGTCAGTGTGGCCCTTGCGCATATTGGCATCGTATAGGTCATTCTGAGGAAACATGCTATCACAAGCATGGGTATCATGCATCCACTCGTGTAGCTAAGCAAACTGAGACCATTCCTGCTTCCTCTCATGATGCGAGACTCGACAATATTGTCTCTCGATTGAAAGAGATAATGACTGCACTAACTACAACCGTTGCAAGATCTTCTGATGTTGCAGCCACTGTCAGAGCCTCTACTAGTTCCTCAGGTATAGCTTATGCACTTACCAGTTGTAGTAACACAGATTTGATGGACTGGATCATGGACTCCGGTGCATCTCATCATATGTGCTTGTAATCAATACTCGATTTCTGTGAATAGCCTATAGCTACCAATCAAACTTTATGCTTTTGAATGGAATCGTCTTCATTAGATTTGACTTTATAAATCTATATAAGACCAATGATATCTTTGTCCTTAAGACGGTCCATGAGCTCCCATGTATGATTTTTATTAATAACTACAATCTCTTCATAATTGCTTGAACTCATACTTTTTACTTAACTGTTTTTTTCAAATTTTTTGTGGCTCACAAGCAAATAAAGCAATAACATAAGATAATATATAAATATCTTCAAAAAATCGTTCCTTTTATTATGAATGTTCTGAAACAGAGACATTTGGTCCGACTAGTCTTTGAATTGAAGGGAAAATATCTTCATCGTTTGATTTATTTTCTTCAGTTGCAGCTTGCTTTTGTGGTACTAATGAATCATCCCATTTTTATGAAGATGTTTCATAAAAGATGACTTCTTTAGATTAATTGGTTTTCCTTCTTTGGGATCGTATAATCTATAAGCTTTAGATTCATCATAATATCCGATGAAGATATTTTTCTCCTGTTTCATCAAACTTTTCTTGTCTAACTTTAGATGGAATATAAGCATATGTAATAGAGCAAAATATTTTGAAATGATTAACCTTGGCCTTTCTTTCATACCAAGCTTCATAAGATATTCCATCTAGCATGATTTTGGTAGGAGATTTATTCAATATATAAATTACAATATTCACTGCTTCTACCAAAAGTTTATTAGGAAGATCCTTACCTTTCAGTATATTTTTTGACATCTCAATGATCGTTCGATTTCTTCTTTTAACTACTTTATTTTGCTGAAAGTATATCATGTTTTAACTCTTTCTTTATTCCTTGAGCAATGCAAGAGTCTTGAAATTCCTTGGATGAATATTCCCTTCCACGTTTTGATCGGAAGACTTTTATTTTTCTTTTAATTTACTTTTCAACAAAAGCTTTAAACTTGATAAAAGTAGAAAAGACTTATGATTTTTCATTTAAGAAGTAGACTCGCATCACTCGACTATAATCATCAATAAAAAATAGAAAATACCTGACTCTATTGACAGACAGTGTTTGAGTCGGTCCACATACATTGAGTGTATCAACTCAAGTAGAGTTTTTTCTCTCCATGATGTCTTTGTTAATGGCAATCAATGCATCTTGTCATATAAGCATCCTTTACATATGCTTTCATCTTTTTACTGAATGGAAGTCTAACAACCAAATTCTTCTACTTTAGTAACACGATGCTTTTAAAATTTAAATGTTCATATCTTAAATGCCATAACATGGAATCATCTTCATTTATAACTTTTATAATATAGCATTCTTTTAAAGGCATTGATAATGGAAAGACTTTATTTGGAGTCATTTTAATATTTGCAATTAGTAAGTTCCTTCTTTTATCAAAGATTTTGCATATTCCATTATCAAATCTTAGAGAATGACCATTATTCATAAGTTGGCTAACACTTAGCAGATTCTCAATTAAGTTTTAAACATAAAGAACATCATAAATGAGTTTAGAAGTACCTTTCTTTGTTTGTATTACAATAACTACTTTGTCTTTCACATTTTGTAATTTTCGTCTTTAAGCTAAACTTGTAAACTATACACTTTCTCAAGGCTCACAAGTGCATCTTTGTTCCCTATCATGTGGTTACTACAACCACTATCGGCATACCAAATATCTTTAGACATTTGTTTATTATTCATGCAACAATAGAGTAATAGAATAGAAGCCTCATCTTTTGCAATATAATTGGACTCGTCCTTTTGGAACCTACAATTCCTTTGCGAATGATTTGTAATCTTTCACTTTGTACATCGGAATGTACAATTCTTATATTCATTACTATCTTTCTTGCAAATAATGCAATGAATAGAAGATTTACTTGTACATGGAGCTTTTTGATTGTATCCTTCATTTGATCTTCAATTTCTCTTCTCTTTGCATATTAACCTCTTCTTTTCTTATCATGGTATCCACTATTAGCTTTGGATATTCTCATTTTTGTTTAAAATACTTACTCCAAGGGTTGATTGATAAAAATGTGAATTCTTTGCTCATGTGCTTCAAGTGAACCCATTAATTCATATATGAAAAAAGAAGATAAATCTTGGGATTCTTCATAGCAGCAATATCGTGATCAAATTTAGTATACAATCTTCTTAATATCTTTCCAACAATCTTTTTATCAACAATAGTATCTACATAACTTCGGATATAATTTATAAGAATAGAAGCTCTTGAAAATAACCTTTGGATAATTTCATCATTTTTCATCAACATATTATCAAAATCTCTAAATAAAGATTAAAGCTAGATAGAAATTACCTTAACGGATCCTTGAAATTCTTTCTTTAAAATCTTTCATTTTTCTTGAGAAATAGTTGCTTCAGAAATACGAGGAAAGATAGATTTGCTTACTCCTTGCTGGATATAGAAAATGACATTCGCATCTTTCTTCTTGTTCTCCTTGATCTCCTTCTTCTTTCATTCACTTAATGAAGTAAGTGTATCCGTATCTTTTGGCTCCTCATAACCTTCTATAACTATCTCCAGTTATTCTTGTAAGATGAAATTGGTCTTCATTTGAAGACTCCAATAATGATAATTCTCTCCATCAAAGATATGAATGAAGCTTTGGGTGTAACTGAATAAAGGTTTGATGGAGGTGGATGACATGCTATAGAGAATATATGAATAGGCTTGAACATAGATTTAAGAATAAATAAACTATGATATCGAAATTGTTGGGGCATCAAAAGATTGATGATGGATAAGAAGAAAATTAGAGTGAATGGATCAATGCACAAGTTAAAGTGAAACTTAAAATTACATTTCACTAAGAACCTGAAACTTGTATACCATCTTTAATTTTTACAAGAAGAGCGCAAAAATGCTTATAACAATAGAGGAAGAACTTACAACACTTGGAATGAGGAGATTCTTGTGGTGGTAGTGGTTGTGTTATGTTCCTTGTTGTTATCATGTGTTGAGCACCCCTTGTTTTTCTGAAGAGAGATCTATAATCATCTTCCATGCTCCTACTTAGGTGGAAATATCTAAATATTTTGGTAGGAGGAGGAGAAATATCTAGATATTTTTTACCTCTCTCTTTTCTATAATCTCCTCACATGTGAGCTCTCTCTTAATTATTTGAGTGGAGGACTTTAGGCCCATAAGTATTAAGGCCCAAGTAATAACAATTCTGCACGGACAAATTAAAAATTACTTATATTTTTAACAAATTTTGTGAGAATATAGGAGATAATGATGTGAATTTTGTAAGAATATAGGAGCAGAAGTGTTGCTGCGCAAAATTAAGGGCACAAGTATTATTGGAAAAAAACTCAAAATTATACAAGTGTAAAAATCCCTGAATTAACGTAGATTTTTTCGAATTAATCTTTGTGTTAATTTAAGGATCTTTACATTGGTATATTTTTCAGTTTTTTCCAATAATATGTGCACCCTAAATTAATACAGATTATCGACCGAAGGATGCAAATAATAACTATCTTCAAATTCACAACTAACAATGTATCTTGTTGGAGCATTCGTTGTATGTGTCCATTGTGTTGTAACAGGATAAATGGATCCTGGAGGAGATCCATTTACCCCATCTAGTGTTTAGTCCCACATCATCCAGTGGTGGGACTTGGAGGCTCTGGAGAGACTATATAAGGAGCCCCAGACCTCCTGTATCCATTGAGAAAGTCAATAGACAAATACGGCCCTTAGAGGCCTTCTCCCGTGGTTTCATCCCGCTCCTCACGGAGTAGGGTTCCACGTAAAATCCCGTTGTTCTTTCTTTTTGTTATTTATCTTTTCCATGTTTACGATTCCGCTTCCGATTTTCTAACATGGTATCAGAGCAGGTTCGATCCTCGAGGATTTCATGATTCAGTTTTATATTCAAGATTCGATTCATTGTTTGTTTACGAAGTTTTTTTTTGGAAGATCATGTTCATTCAAGTTCCTGTTCTAGGGTTAGATTTCTTCTCCTGGAGGCGGCGCAATCCAGGCGGCCTTCCCCACTTTTCCTTCAGATGTGCGGCGGCACCAGACCCACGCCGCGGCACCGATCCTGCAGGCAACACATCTTCTTCTCACGCGGCAAGCCCTAGCCGCTGTGGTTCCCTTCGTCATCAGCAACGGCACATCAGTTCCTATTCTTGCACACAACTCGCAAGCCTCTACCAGGCGGCATCTCTTCAACGGGCAGTGCCTCCTCCAGCGCCGATTCCTTCAGGCTTCCTTCAGGCAGTGCCTCCTCCAACGCCGATTCAGATATCCATACACACATCTCCAGGCGCGATCCCACTCTCCAGCCTTCACGCACCGCTCGCGCAAGGCCCTTCAGAAGAGCATCTCCTCCGCGCGAGCTCCTATCAGGTGATATGCCCTAGCAGCGTGCAATCCTTCTCGCGCAGAAGGCGCAGTCCAGGTGCGCGAGCCCTTCTCCTCCATCGCAGGCGATGGGCGGCGCCCTTCTGCCCTTCCTTTGGTGACCCCTTGCACGCAGAAGCCCACACGAGCTCCACGCGCAGCCCCCGGGAGGGAGGCTACACCATCGGGTGGTGGCAACAGGGGCTCTAGCGCCGCCGAGCAAGATCGAGCACTCTCATCGCCTGCGAGAGAGACCCACTTCGGCGGCGGCATCCTCCAGAGCTGGCGTCGTTATAGAGAAAGGGTTCCCAGTTGGGAACCCTAACTTAAGCCCCTGTTGTGTTTTTTTTAATCTCCTTAAGGCCCCAAGTGGGCCGTTGCTTTTATTTAAAAAAAATATAGGGTTATTTGTTTGTAAGCCCAGGTGGGCTAAAATAAAAAAAATATATGAAAAAAAGAGAGAATGAAAAGAAAAAGAGGGGAGGAGGTTTGTTAAAAAAATAATAAAAGGAAAAAAAAGACGCGTACAAGAAAAGGTCGTACGCAAATTGCAAAAAAAAAGGAGAGACACGCACAAAGAAAAGTCGTGCGGAAAATATTTGAAAAAGAAAGAAAGAAAGAAAGCCGCAAGAAATGTTTCGAGAATTTTCATGTTTACCCCTATTTGTCTTGTCTTCTCCCAACTTTGCCGATTGTCATTCCGACAAGTATGGGAGAAAGGGGGAGTATATATGTAGAGTCACAGGTCTTCATCCAGATTTCCAGATTATTCAGATATTCTCTAGACCAGCCAATCTTCAGACTCTACGATTTTTCAGATGAAGATTGTCCATGCGCAATTCCAGACTCGACGTTCAAATTCTGAGTCCCAGTTTGATGCGCAGATTCAGACTCGACGATCATTGTTTCCGAGTCTCCAGTTTCAGACACACACGAGTGTACAGTCTTTAGTTTCGAGGTCCCCATCATTCTTCTTGTTGTTAGGCTAGAGTTTTCATGTGAGCCATAGGGACTCCAGAGCAGAGGACCATTCCCTATGCCATTGAGGGCAAGGGTTTTCATGTGGTATCATAGGTACACCAGAGCAGTGCACCATTCTCTGAGCCAGATGGGAGAGACCCAGTTCTCCGATGAGGAGACTTCATGCGCAGTTTCAGACTGGATGGTCAGATTCCGAGTCTTCAGTTGACTCACACTCCGGCCCGTTCGTCCTCCTCACCTGCACGGCATGAGAAGCAACGTCCTCGACTGCAGCAATGTGCGTGTTGGGTTGATATTGTCCGTAGTGTCCTGTAGCGTTGAGTTGAGTCTCTTTATGTTTGTCCAAGCTGAGCATTGCATGCTCCAGCTTGAGGGGGAGTGTTGGAGCATTCGTTGTATGCGCCCATTGTGTTGTAACAGGGTAAATGGATCCTGGAGGAGATCCATTTACCCCATCTAGTGTTTAGTCCCACATCGTCCAGTGGTGGGACTTGGACGCTCTGGAAAGGCTATATAAGGAGCCTCAGACCTCCTGTATCCATTGAGAAAGTCAATAGACAAACACGGCCCTTAGAGGCCTTCTCCCGTGGTTTCATCCCGCTCCTCACGGAGTAGGGTTCCACGTAAAATCTCGTTGTTCTTTTTTCTTGTTATTTATCTTTTTCATGTTTACGATTCCGCTTTCGATTTTCTAACATATCTATTATTCTCATGCTATTAATTAACAAATCATATGAAAAAGATTCTGTCTTGACATTGTCATGGATGCAAATAATAATTATCTTAAAATTCACAACTAACAATGTACCATTATTCTCATGCTATTAATTAACAAATCATATGAAAAAGATTCTGCCTTGACATCGTCATGACTTTTTATGACAATTACGACTAAGTTATTCGTTGTGAGTTTCAAAATATGAAAAGTAATTTTGCATGAAATGGTATCGTTATTATACCATCACTTATTATTGTAAATCGATCCTAGCACATCCACTGTCAACAAACATTCTACAGAGAACACGTGATTTACATGGAAAATTCCCACCACTGCAATGGAAAGAATATTACAACAAAGAGAGATCTCACTATGTAGAAAACTGGAGTACATGATATGAAAACCCTAAGGGACCGTTCGGTAGAGAAATAAGGAAAAGGGATAAGGAGGGATAGACATTGTTTCCATTCGATTGGAGGGAGAGGATAAGGAAGAATAAGGAGGGATAAGCGTTAGTTATTCTCTGTTCGGTAGGAGGAAGAAAATAAAGGATATAAAAGAAGGTTATATTGGATAAGATTGTTAGATAAGTGGTAGCTATTTGTATTTTTTTTCATGAGAGGTCTATGATTGAGGAATAATGATAGAAATCTTATTCCTCGTTTTGACTACATGACCAAAACGTTGACCGTCTATGAAGGGAGAAGAATGAGGGATATCAAATGAACAACCCCTTAGGAACATACTCTCGAATAACCCATTCTTTACCCTAAAATAAGTATACACGCGATAAAAAACACCATAGTCAAATCCTAAAAATCTGTATTAGGTCGGCCGAGATCCATTTACAAATTGAATCAGATCATCCTCAGATTGAGTCTTCAAAGTCATATCAGTTGACTATTATAAAATAAGAGGAAAAGTAACTTATGTAATACAGTTATCATATATATACACGCATGATTTAAAATGAACGAACAAAACTATATAAAGTAGCATCTCATATACACGTCATAGAGCAACCAACTCTTGGACCTATCATCAAATTGACAAATGATTAATCTTACTTTCTTCTGCACCTTTGTCAAGGCCTTGCAATCGATTGAGTGCACATTCTTGTCTGCCATACCGTTACCATTAACCACTTTAGCAACAAAAATCGAATCATAACATTGCTGAAGAAACTCAAGTAACGGAGGCTTTTGTCATGATGACACAAAAAGGTGTCAATTTTGCACGGTTCCACTTACCTAATCGACTTAACCCTTCAGTGCCTTCCATACCTCTATACCTTGAGCAATGTTACTAAAACCAGATTGGACGTTCCAGTTACCTGGTTCTAGTGGTTCGGTTTGAGTTGTTGTATTTTTGGTTCAACCGTCGGTTCAATTGACCATTTGCAACTCGGTTTAACCTGGTTCAATCGAAAATCAACCACTAATCCATAATTCAAATATGAATTTATTTTAAAATAATTATCTCAATGGTAGGTGTTGAGCTCACGACTTCTAGTTACCGATTGGAGAGCACTAACCTACTACTCCACCTCAACTTTTTGAAAGAGATGGATACACAATAAAACTAAATTATTATTGTTTCGCAAAGTATATAATTTAAATATTTTATATATACGAATAACATCTAATGTTACGCAGGGAAGAAAATACTTTATGTATAAAATAAAATATTTACATTGTGTGCTTATTATATATATCAAGTGTATTTAAGAATATATTTTGGACATGTTTTAATTTATTTCGATTTGATTAGCTGATTCAACTATTTTTTGCTTACCAGTCAGTTTATCCGATTTTAAAAAATAATGACATCATCATCCGATTGAACCAATTTGATTCCATAGTCCAACTCAATCCAACTTTCTTCATAAGATTTTTGATTCAGTCTCCGGTTCGATTTTAAAAACATTGACCTTGAGTTGGAACATGCAATGCTTAGCTTGGACAAATTGAAAACTCTTTCTCACATACAAAATACATGACTACATCAACCAGCTCAATTCAAGGCACACCCAATTTGTTGTTGATTATGACGATGTAAATTGATCATATTAGTGAGTAAGAGGAATCAATGGGTTTGAGTTTGGAATAACGATCCATTGAGCAAATCTTGGTGGAAATAATATTTCATATGCTCTAATTTTGTGTTAGTGTAATGAGCTTCCTCCTAGAGATCTTTGGCATACAACATGCCCCCTCAATGGAAGACGATTCCATCACTCTCGAGGGTTGAAAAGATCAAGGGAATGCCTCTATACATATATTGAAAAAGGACTTCGAAATTGGGACTCTCTCTTATCTAAAGGCTCGGAACGAAACTCTCATGTATGAATCTAAGGGAAGCATATTCTTTCTCGTAGGAACCTCGTAAGGATCTTATATTGGGAACCATGATCGATAAAATATGGATACGAAGTCATCCTTCCATAGAATGAACGAGAGTATCTCTTTGAAGAACTTAGAAAATGTGGATTATAAATCTACTTCAATACTCCCCGTTTCTCCCCTATTTGTCAAAATCTAATCAAGTAGGTGGAAAAACAAATAGGGGTGCAAAAAATCATCTTTTCTCTTCTTTTATTCTTTTTCTTCCTTTTTAATGATCTTCAACCTTTTCCTTCTTTTTCAAAAAGGATTTTTACATGTATATCTCAATATACTTCCCTAATTACATCCTAATTCTGTAATAATTGTGAATTGCACTTAGACCCTTGAATAATGACTAACCATCACGCATCATACCCATGTATTATCTTCTATGCATTCTTGTTTGTTAACTTTGATGGAAACTGTTAAAAGTTGGCATACACCCTTCAATGTCCATCAAATTTACGATCACCAATCCTTCAAAGCCTGGCGTCATGCACTCGCTCGTCCCCACCACTCTTGTATGGCTCCTCCGTTACTCCTCATGCATCCCCTCCGTTGCCCATAGCCATGTTCCACATACATGTTAGCAAAGGATCTTTTTATTAGCGTGATGTGTTGTGTATACCAACTTATAGGAACCCAACATGGTCTCCCATATAGTATTCACAAAGTAAAATAATGGGATATAAGCAATGGCAACTTGGACTTGAGTATTTTGGGCGGTGGTTAACGATTCCATTCAGAGCCAAGTCCAACAAATTGTGAGGGCGAGTCATCCTCCATAAGGACTCCGACTGATCAGAGTAGGTTCCTTTAATTATGAAAAGGCAACCCAAAAAGTGGAGCCATCCCTACCAAAGAGGTAGGAGGAAGAGTTTTGCACAGAACGTGCAGTGACCACTACTGCTGGGAGTAAGTAATGGATCATGTGGCAAAATGAGGACGTTGCAATAAAGATGGATGAGATTGTAGAACCCCAACATAGTCCTACATCTAGAAATCACAAAATGTGATAGTGGATACTTAGGTGTATGAATTTCGTGTGATGGAAAACGAGTCTAATTGAAGTAAGCCCAACAAGTTGTGAAGGCCAGTTATCCTCCATAGTAGCTCAAGCTAAGGTACGGGAAGTTGTATAAATAAACTACTGCATTTGTACCCAAATCATTGCTCAAGCACTTTCCGAAATATTGCCAAGTAACATGTAAATGAACATTATTTGAACAGAGAGTCGGTTCCTATTTAATATTTGAAGGGGTGCACTTATGTATATATCATATGGGAAATGATTAGGATCAACTTCCGAAGGAGGGGTGATAACAAAGGAGCAGTGACTACAAGATCTAAAGATAATGGCATTGGCATGATCGAGGACAATGTTGATCCGAGGAAGTGGTCAAATGGGCTGCACACGAATCCAGTTGACTCAAAGAAGAACTAGATCAACATTGGGTGGACGAGGGAGGAGGTCTGGAGGAAGGGTGGTCGTGGCAGGGAGGTTTGAGCAGTTGGCAATGGCGGCATCGATGGTCAAGGTAGGGGGAGATGCTGGGGGAGGAGGGTAAGTGGAGTAAAATAAAGAAGGGGCCAAGACATAAACGAAAGTTACTATCCAGGGGTCTCAATGTAATTCGGAATTAAGAATGGAACCGGAATGTAATTACGAAAAATACAAAGGGGTGCGGAGTGCATTAATTTCTTTTTAAGAATTCACCTCTTTTCTTATTTTTGTGTATTTTCCGCAAATTTTTTACAATATTTCTTTTTTCTATTTCTATTTCTTTACCTTTCACTTTCCTTTTTTCTGACAGAAACCTTATGATTTTTTCGTCCTTCATGAAATAAAATATATAAAATTGGATTTTTACATTTGTGTCATTTCAATTTTATCCAATAATACTTATGCCCCTGTTTTTTGTAATTTCACTTGTATACCTATATTCATATAAAATTCATACTATTGACCTTCCATTATTGTAATATAGGGGCAAGGGCATTATTGTGAATTTCTTAAGAATTTAGTGTACACATATGATTGCAAAAAGTTAGGGCATCAAGTGTTACTAGAAAATTGCAGTATGGCATAGGTGTAAAATCCCTAATAAAATAAGGACCCAAGCCTATGTTAAAGCAAGGTAGAGCCAAGATACCTTTTTTACTCTTTGTCATTCAAGGATTTGGAGAGAGAACCCACCACAGGGCTGTCATCGACCTCCTTCATCGAGACGATTTTTCATACCCACCATCATGCATGCCAATCATCGATTGTCGCTACTGTGATAAAATACCTGTTGGGTTTCTTTTTATACCCGGTTCCACCTTGGGGGTATCTTTGCAAAGCCCTTTCCATTTGATGGGGTTTTTCCAGGGCACATCCCCATTCGACTGAAGTGTAGTCCCCATTTCCAGAGAATGGAGAATTGCAAGGGTTTGAAACCCTCCCCTCCGTCCACACACACACACACAAGAGAGAGTGAGGGGTCGAGCTTGGACTCGAGAGGAGCACCTGCTCGAGCTTGAGAGCAGTAGCAGCCTGGGCTCGAGGAGAGCAGTAGCTTCGACTTGAGAGGAGCAGTGGCTTGAGGTGCGAGTTCCAAGGGCAGCAGCTTGGACTTGAAGAGCAACTATTTATGCGAGCTTGAGAGCTAGAAGTCGCATGTAGGACGACCTCAAGGGAGCCAATCATTGTTTTGGGTCTCCATTCTGAAGCCCTCAGGGAAGCCTCTTCATCCCATTTGCTCTTGAACATTTTTGGTACCTTAGATACATAGAGATAGTTAGTTGATTGTTCAAGAACTATCGGTTGTGCTCGTAGCATGTACCTCGGTTTTTTTGGGCAACAAAACTGAGAAGAACATTTGGCTCCATTTTGACCTAGTGGAATCGTTGCCAGTCTTACCCTGCAGTTTTTCTCTTGCTCACACCGAGCAAGGGTTTCGACGTTAAAAAACTTTGTCTCTTTGGTTGCTTGTTGTGGTTTGCTTGTGATTGATAGTTTGTCATCATAGTCATTTGGTTCCCGTGTGGGAACCCATATTTGTTGTGACATCTTTGCTGCAAAACAGAGCTCAGGTTGAGCGAAATGGGTAAGGATGATGCAGACATGATGATTAAGCTCACAAGTAGCAATTGGCAGATTTGGAAAGCCAAGATGGAAAAAATTTTATATTGCAAGGACCTCTACGATCCGGTGGAAGGAGAGACCGTCAAGCCAGAGAATATGTGCGTAGGTGAATGGACAAACTTGAATCGAAAAGCCATCAGGACTATTTGAAAATGGCTTGACATGTCTGTGTTCCATCATACGACTGAAGAGACAAATGCGAAGGAGTTGTGGGACAAATCGTCCGAGCTCTATAGCCAGAAGACCGCAACCGACAAGGCTTTCTTCATTAGGAAGCTGGTGAACTTGAAATATAAGAACAAGACCAAAGTGGCAGAGCATCTAAATGACTTCCAAAAGCATCATCAACCAGTTGAGTCCAATGAGTCTGGCACTTGATGATGAGTTGCAAGCACTTCTCTTGTTGGGTTCATTGCCAGACAATGGAAGACTCTAATTGTCACTGTGAGAAATTCTACGAAGGACAACAAGTAGACCATGCCCATGGTCAAGGGTAGCCTCTTGAATGAGTAAATCAGGTGTCGCTCATCCGGAAAGACCTCCTCATCTTCACATGTGTATGCAGTCGAGAGGAGAGGAAGATCCAGTAGCAGAGGACAGTTACAGGATTGGCAGAAATCCAGGGACAAGTCAAAGGGCAGAGGAAAGTGTCGCCATTGCCAGAAGCCTGGTCACTGGAAGAGAAATTGCAGGATTTGGAAGGGAGAGCAAGCTGAAGTCAAGAAAAATTTAAAGAATGAGGATGAGAATGTAGCTGCAGTTGTGACAGATGACAATGCAAATGAGGTGATTCTCACCATTCAAGATCAGTGTTTGCATGCAGAGAATGATTGGAGTGGGTCATTGATACGACCACCTGCTATCATGTAACTCCACGCAGGGAGTTCTTCTCCACTTACACCAAGGGTGATTATGGGTGAGTATTGATGGGCAGTTACTAAGATCATGGGCATTGGCACCATCTTGATTCAGATTGATGTTGGGTGCTCAATGACCCTGCAGAATGTAAGGCATGTTCCTGATGTGCGGCTTAGTCTTATATCTGGTTTACAACTAGATAGTGAAGGCTATCATTTGAAGTTTGGTGATAACAAGTGCAAGATAAACAAGGGTTCTCTCATCATGGCTAGAGCCAATCTGTGTTGCACACTCTATATGACTTAAGTGAAGGTTATGGATGGTGGTTTGCATGCTAGCGAGGCAGACACGTCAGATTTGTGGTACCGTCAGCTTGGGCACATGAGTCAGAAGGGCTTGAAGCTTCTGAGGAAGAGAGAGTTGATCCCCTACCACAATGACATCACATTGTCTACTTGTGATGCATGTAAGGTTGGGAAGAGGAGTGTACCATTCAGAGTCAGATCTAAGGTGAAGGAAGACCTTCTACAGTTGATTCACTTAGATATTTGTGGTCCCATGGACACAGCCTCTTTGGGAGGCAACACGTATTTTATCACTTTCATTGATGATGTGTCCAGGAAGATGTGGGTGTGTGTACTGAGGATAAAGGATCAAGTATTCGATTTCTTCAAGAAATTACATGCCATGGTTGAGTGCGAAATAAGAAAATTGCAGAAATGTTTGTGCACGAAAAATGGGGGAGAGTAAACCTCCCTTAGCTTTCATGGCTATTGTGTAGAGCATGACATCAGGCACGAGAGAACGAAGCTCGACATGCCCCAGCACAATGGTCTTGTCGAGCAGATGAATAGGACCATTGTTGAGAGAGTTCTCTGTGTGCTGAAGGCATCGAAGTTGCCCAAGACCTTTTGGGTTGAGGCGGTTCGCACCGCATGTTACTTGATCAACCGATCCCCGTCGGTTCCTTTGGACTTCCAGATTCCAGAACATGTTTGGATAGGAAAAGATCACTCATATGCTCATTTGAGGGTGTTTGGATGCAAAGCTTATGTGTTGCTACTAAAGGAGCAGATGAAGAAGTTGGATAACAACGTTGTGCCTTGTATCTTTGTTTGCTATGGAGATCAGGAGTTTGGATACCATCTCTGGAATCCAAGGAAGAAGAGTGTCACCGGACACATGGATGTGACTTTCTATGAGAATAAGATATGGGCTGAGGATAGTACTGAGAGTGGTGATGCAGATGAGTTTTCCATGGATAATGATAATGATGAGGACACGAATCCTTCTCCAGTACATGATACAGGTGGAGAGGATGAGCAACTAGAGCAGCACGAGCCAGATGCAGACCCCATTGATGCATGTACAGGGGACTTGAGGCAGGGGGAGCAACCTCATCCACATGCCGACAAAACATACCCTCAGGTCAGGAGATCAAAGAGAGTACGTCAACCACCATCATGTTACCCAACTTTCAGGTATGTGATGCTTACAGATGCAAGAGAGCCATATACCTTTGAATAGGCACAGGAGCATAAGGACAAGTGTCATTGGCGCAATGCAATGAAAGAAGAGATGCTATCTCTCAAGAAAAAATGCACTTATGATCTTGTTGAGCTTCCTAAAGACAAGAGAGCCTTGAAGAACAAATGGGTTTACAAGCTGAAGTCTGATGATGGTAGCAAGCAGGTTAAATACAAAGCCAGACTAGTGGTGAAAGGGTTTAACCAGAAAGAAGGAGTAGACTATGATGAGATCTTCTTCCCAGTGGTGAAGATGAATTCAGCGAGAATGGTGCTAGGACTTGTTGCTAGCATGGACCTTGAGCTGAAGCAGATGGATGTGAAGATGACATTTCTTCACGGTGATTTGAAGGAAGAAATCTACATGCAGTAACTACATGGATTTCAAGAGAAAGGGAAAAAGCACATGGTTTGCGGGTTGAGGAAGAGTCTTTATGGCTTGAAGTAAGCCTTGATATAGTGGTACTTGAAGTCTGATGTGTTCATGGCAAAATAGGGCTTCAAGAGGACTACAACCGATCCATGTGTATATGTTCGTCGTCTGCCCAATGACATGTTTGTCATTCTTTTGATATACTTGGATGATATGCTAATTGTTGGTCATGATTCCAACTTGATTGTAAAGCTCAGGAGAGAACTCTCCCAGGAGTTTGAGATGAAATATTTGGGCAAGGCAAGCCACATCCTTGAGATGCAAATTACATGAGATAGGAAGAAGCGCATGTTATGGTTATCACACGAGCTATGTTGAAAGTGTGTTGGAGCGGTTCAACATGAAGAATGTGAAGCTTGTCACCATGCTCTTAGCATCTCATTTCAAGTTGTCTAAAGAGTCATGTCCATCCACTTCTGAGGAGAAAACATAGATGGACATGATCTCATACCAGTCTGCAGTTGGGAGTCTCATGTACGCCATAGTTTACACCAGACCTGACATAACCCATGTTGTGGGCGTGATGAACATATTCATGTCCAATCCAAGGAAGAATCATTGGGAGGCAGTGAAATGGATCTTGAGATACTTGAGAGGAACCTCAAGTATGTGTCTTGTGTTTGGGAGGTCAGATCACAAACTATGTGGTTACACTGATGCAGATATGGCATGAGACATGAACCAATGCTCAGGGTACATTTTCACATTTGCAGGGGGTCATATCATGACAATCCAAGCTACAGAAATGTGTTGCTCTCTCAACTACCAAGGTAGAATACATAGCAACAACAGAGGCTGGCAAGGAACTGTTGTTGCTACAATACTTTCTTGGTGAGTTTGGATTGGATGATAGTGAGTCAGTTGTGTTATGTGATAGCCAGAGCGCTATAGACCTGAGCATGCGTACCATGCACCATGCTCGCACAAAACATATTAATGTGAAATACCATTGGTTGAGGGATATAATTGATCAAAAGCAGCTCATTTGAAGAAGATACACACTGATGAGAATCCTTCAGATATGTTGACCAAGGCAGTCACTCATGCTAAGCTTCAGCTCTGTAGAGAGTTGAGCGATGTCGCCACTTTATGATCTTCATCACCAGACGACACCTCCACGTTGGGACCGGAGGGGGAGGTTGTAGGGTTTCTTTTTATAGCCAGTCCCACCTTGGGGGCATCTTTGCAAATTTGCAAAGACCTTTCCATTCGATGGGGTTTTTCTAGGGCACAACCCCATTTGGCTGAAGTGTACCATTTCCATAGAACAGAGAATAGCAAGGGTTCGAAATCCTCCCCTCTGTCCACACACACAAGGGTGAGAGGCCGAGCTCGGACTCGAGAGGAGCACCAACTCGGGCTTGAGAGCAGCAGCAACCCGGGCTCGAGGAGAGCAGCAGCAACTTGGGCTCGAGGAGAGCAGCAACAACATGTGCTCGAGAGAGTAGTAGCTTCATGTTGAGAGGAGCAGCAACTTGGGGTGCGGGTTCCAAGGGCAACAGCTTGGGCTTGGAGAGCAACGATTTGTGCGAGCTTGAGAGCAGAAGCTGGAGGTCACATGTAGGACGACCTCAAGGGAGCCAAACAAGGATTAAGGCCCGAGAAGAACCCAATTGAGAACCAGCATCACCTCCATCTTTAATAGTGTTTGTCACCATCTAATCAATGTAACTTGATCAAATCAGACAAACATCAAAAACATAACCTCGAAATCAATGAACCCTAGTGATTTGCTTTGATGTCATGTGGAAAATAAAAATAAAAATGTTGTACATACTATGTTCCATGAAAGGACCCAACAAGTTCAATTATCCATAAAAACTTCTCAAGGATTACAAAGGTGTGGGACAATTTATATATGCACATCAACACTCAGAAGTCCAACCACTAGATAATGTGGGACTAAACACACAAGAGGTGTCTAACTGGATCTTAGACAGTACCCAATTAGCCAACGATTCAACCATTCACTAATCTCAAAAAAAGTAATGTTTATGATGCTGGTGTCTTCGAGAATAAGGAATTGTCTCAAGATAAGTCTATTCTGGTGTAAGAATGTATGAGGACTCTTACCACTTATCCTTTCAAAAGAGAGAATTGATACCTTTCTATTCTCTAATGATATTAACTATCCCACCATAACTATCAAGTGAGACCAATAACCATCATTTATCCGTCATTCCAAAGAGGAAGAACAACCAGATAGAGAATGGAGATTATCGATACCTTTGGTTGAAGAACGCAACATTTTCTCAATCAAGTTAAAGAAATAGTTCCCCATGTAACCTCTATGTTCTGTCCACTTTAACATTTTCGCTTTTCTATATTATGCATGCTTGCTGCTCTTTGGCCTACAGTTCACTGCCACCATCAGTTTGCATATCATGCAGGTTTAACTTCAGCTTTTTTCGATATGTTGTCCTCTGTTAATGATATTTCTGACTTCTACCAAAAAGGTTTGATTATATTTCAATCTTATTTGCATGCTATTCTTGTGAAAATCCTAACAAAATTAATCGCAAACACTTGGATATTATGCTATGTAAGAGCCCATGTATGGGAAAGGGAAACTCATATTACTCTCCAATTCCAATATCTTGATCTGTCTCTTCCCTCTCCTCATTTACAGCTACACCGGACTTACGAAAAAAGGATTCCTGGTGAAAGATTAAAATTCCATACAAAAGATGATGGTTGGACTGCCTCTAGGCTACAGATGAAGTCATGCCACATTAGGGTGACTGTTGAACAGCCGCTCTAAAGACGTAATATTTTACTCCAAGATAATCTACCAAAATTGTATTAAATATAGAAGGATGATACAAGATTAACCCAGCAACAAACAGAAAGGAGAACAACATATACTTGTGCAGCCACTGATTTCCATCTGCAGAGCTAAACGACACAGGAATCAGGGAAAGCAACAAGCTTTTTTCCTTCAAACTTTTCTTAACCAATATTCTTAAAACATCAGACATCCCCACATGTATTAGGAGATGATAAGGCTACTTACCAATAGTCTACAACGTGGTATCAAGCTGACGTGTATACTAGTGCACACCAAGGGCATGTTTCGGAATTGGGTTGAGTTGGGTTGGGTTGGGCTGGGTTGGGGTATCATCCTGTGAATAATAGATGGTTGAGATGGTTGAAGAGAGTTGAAATGATAAATATGATGTGACACTGATTATGTGTTATATTAACTTTTTTAATGATTGTTGTTGATGTATTTGTCTCTTGGTGTTTTTATTTATTTTTATTTTTCTGTGTACCACTTATGTAATTTACCCAGGGCTATTCTCCTATATAACTGAGCCCTAGGGTCTGTTTGGCTATCGGGTTACCCCGGGGTAGCTTGATTTACCCCACTGCATTCCTGAGTTGGAATTCCATCACAAACCAGTGTGACATCACATCACATTCCTTATTCCATCCCTCTCCAACCCTCATAATCATCCAAACAGTTACTATTCATATGAGGTTACCCCAACCCACCCTATCCCAGTAACCAAACAGGCCCCTAGGGTCTCTATGGATGTATCCGATTCTATTCTTTCCACATGGTATCAAAGCGATGGTCCTAGACCAGAGCCCTGACCTAAAACCCGGTCTCCACCTCCTTACCTAGGATTCTCGGCAAGTCCTACCTTCTCACACCACTCGTGCTGCCGCCCCACCTTCTAGACGCACCACCCAACCGTCTGGGCTGCTGCTCACGTTACTTGCGCTGCCCCCACCATCCAGGGGCGCCGCTCAGCGGCCTGGTCTATTGCCCAACTACCAGCGGCCTGGGCTACTGCCCAGCTACCATCGGCTTATGCCGAACCGCCAAGGGGCTCCTAGCCCCTCTCGAATGTGTCGTCAAGGAGGAGTGACGTTCCCAGGAACCTCCATAGCCCTCCCGCGCACCTTATATGGCATCCGATCCCTCTCCAAGATGCAACAACAATATGATTCTGTATTCTGGCCGAAAAACGTGATTTTCAGACCTATAAATCGCGTTTTCCAGTCCTAGCATGCACCGAGAATTGATGAGGATGGTTGTATAAGTCTACACGTACGACCAATCCTCTACATAATCGTGTAGACATCAAGTTTTATGATTTATCCTCAGTCGAGTTCCGTCGTGGTCTCTCTTTCTCATCATGTTAGAAAGCAAGGGTGAAGTTTTTTCTTCTATCGGTGCCTTCAAGGGCCCGACTCCCATTTTGAAGATGGATGGGACCAACTACGACTTATGGTCCATGCAATTTCTCACCCTCATGCAGTGTAGCAACAAAGAGCATATTCTAACACAACCAGAGCCAACAGATAAGACTAGGGAACATGCTTCATGGAAGCAAGACGATGCTTATGCTCGTATTTGGCTCTTCGAGAGACTCACTACGGAGATTACAAATGACATTGTGAATCAGCTCACGACCAAGGCCATGTGGGATATCCTCACTGCCACATATGATCAAGTGAAGAATGAAAGCAAGATCCTCCAGTTGCAGTATGATATATTCTTGACCAAGCAAAATGGTCGACCTCTTCATGCCCACTTCTTGCATCTTCGAGGCATGTTTGAGCGACTCCAAAGCTTTATGCCCATTACTACTAGCACAGAACAACATGTATACATAAATGTCACTATGACATGAGTCTTTCTGCCATCTCTTGATTCTGAGCATGATACAACACGTACTCAACTACAACTAGAGAGACGATACCACCGATGGAGGAAGTCTATAAGAGGTTGAGCAGAATCACTAGTTCATCCACAACCATGGCCCAAACCCCCTCTACGATGGTTGTTTCTCGCGGTAGGGGGAGTACTTCACAGTTTCGTGGGCGAGGACCTCGTAGTTGAGGAGGATGTCAACATGACCCTTGCACATATTGCCACCACCCAGGTCATTTCGAGGAGACATGTTATCAAAAGCATGTGTATCTTACGTCTGCTCGTGAAACTGAGCAAACTGAGACTATTCCTACTTCCTCTCATGATGCAAGGCTCGACGATATTGTCTCTCGATTGAGAGAGATAATAGCTATAGTGACTACAACCATTACATGATCTTCTGATGTTGCAACCACTGCCAAAGCCTCTACGAGTTCTTCAGATATAGCTTATACACTTACCAGTTGTAGCAACTCAGATTTGACAGACTGGATCATGGACTCCGATGCATCTCATCATATGTGTGGAGATAGAGCACATTTTAGCTCTTACAGGTCTATCCCTCCTGATAGATCAGTGGTGATTGCAAATGGGTTCATTTACTCATTGTTGGTCAGGGGGAGATTGTCCTGGCGCCCTCGATGCACCTGCAGAATGCCTTACATGCACCTGTATTTCATATGAATATTTTATCCATTAGTCAAATTAAAAACGATTTACATTCTCGTGCCATATTTGACCCATCTTCTCTTGTGTTTCAGGACATACTCATGGGCAGGGTGATTGGATGTGGCTGTGAGCAACGAGGGCTTTATAGACTTTTTCAGACTCCTTTTGTTGGTGATGCGACTATTCCTACTGGATCAGTCTCTCCGTTCATGTATCACCTTCGCTTTGGACATCTTCCTTTGCAGAAGCTATGTCATGTCCTCCCTCAGATCTCTACTCATACCACCTTAGAGTGTGAGGCATGTCAGCTTGGGAAGCACTATCATTCCTCCTTTCTGAGTAGCCAGGGTCGCCACAGTAGTCAGCTATTCGAATTATTTCGTTTTGATATTTGGGATCCAAGTCTTGTTCCTGATCATCAGGGACATCGATTCTATCTGGTCGTTGTAGATGATTTCTGTAGACTATCTTAGGTCTTCTTGTTAAAGAATAAGTCTGAAGATGGTCATGTCACTAAATCATTTCTTATTGAAATAAAGAATATTTTTTCTGCTCATGTGAAGTTTATTCGTTCTGACAATACCTTGGAGTTCTCCACATTACAGCTGTCTGATTTCTGCAGATCTCTTGATATTGTTCACCAGACATCACAGCAGAAGGGTGTTGTTGAGCGCAAACACCGTCATCTTCTTGATGTCACGAGGAATCTTTTGATTCTGAGTCGTGCTCCTCATCCGTTCTGGGGTGATGCGGTCCTCATTTTATGCTACTTAGTGAACCACATGCCTTCCACCACCACCTCCTCAGGTTGAGCCACATTCATCTCCTTCACCACCACCACCACCACCACCACCACCACCACCACTACTATCTACACTGGCATAGATTCTACCTTGTTTTTACATTTGCGGGACCTCTACTCTTCCCTATGCTCATGTGCCTTCCCGTCATCCAGCACACCTCAAGTATGTATTGAAAGCATTGTTTCTACTGATGGCACTGGTGAAATGATTGTACCACATGATACAGTCCAGAAGGAACAAATACCTTATTCAGAGAACAGAGAGGCCGATGATCCTGATGTACCTATTGCCTTGTGGAAGCCGTGTCACACCTGTTCTACTTATCCTCTAGTTTCTCATATTTCCTTGGATCATCTTACAGAGGAGTACAAGAGGTTTGTAGTGGGACTTTCTACTGTTACTATCCCACGAACATACCAGGAGGCAATACAGGACAATAGTTGGTGGCTTGCCATAGAGGAGGAGATGGCAGCTTTACAATCTCGTGACACTTGGAGCAATGTTTCTACTCCTCCAGGTGCCTCTATTGTGGGGTGTAAATGGATTTTTACGGTAAAGCAACAGCCGAATGGTAGTGGGGATCGCTACAAGGCGAGGCTTGTAGCGTGAGGGTTCACCCAGATTTATGGGGTGGACTACTGGGATACCTTCTCACCAGTTGTTAGACATTCAACGTTGCGTATTCTTCTTTCAGTTGTTGTGACTCATGACTAGCCGCTTTACCAGCTTGATGTGAAGAATGCCTTTTTGTATGGAGGTCTATAGGAGAAGGTCTACATGTAACAACCGCCAGGTTTTGCTGCCGAGAGGGAGTCTCAGAAGGTGTGCAGGCTCCATAAGATGATTTATAGCGTGAAACAGAGTCCGAGAGCTTGGTTCTAGAAGCTCTCAGAGCTGATTGAGCACTAGGGGTTTTTAAAGTCCACTGTCGATCATTAACTTTCTGTTCAGAGGACACAGAGATTTATTGTTGTCATTCTAGTTTATGTTGTTAACATAATTGTCATGAGTGATGATAAGCATGGTATTCATGCTACTAAGGAATTCTTAGGTCAGCAGTTTGTGACTAAGGATCTTGGTAGTCTACGTTGCTTCCTCGTATTAGAGTTCATCGGGAACCAGCGTGGTCTTGTGATGGCCCAGAGGAAGTTTGTAATTGATCTTCTACTCAAGACATGCATGACAAGTTGCAAGCCTGCTACTACCCCTATGGATCCGAGCATGAGATTATATGATGATGACATTGAGGAGATATACAAGAGGAGATACATGGAGCTTGTTAGGAAGCTCCTTTATGTTACAATATCACCAGGCCAGACATATACTTTGCTGTGAGCAAAGTTAGCCAGTTCATGGAGCAATCCAGGCATGCACATATGGATGAAGTTCATACGATTCTTAGATATCTGAAGACTTTAACATGTACTGGTCTTATATTCGGCAAAGGTGCATCTCTTGAAATGACAGCTTGCGCAGATGCAGATTATGCAGGATGCCCTATAGACAAGAAATTTACATCTAATTTTGCATTTTTTGTTGGGAGTTTACTAGTGTCATGGAAGAGCAAGAAGCAGACAGTTGTTTCCAGATTTAGCGCAAAGTTTGAGTACAGAGCCATGGCTCAGGGGAGCAAAGAGATGATGTGGGTTAGATTAGTCTTGAATGATCTAACAGTTGAGGTACCTCTTCCCATGCAACTTCTATGCAACAATCAAACAACTCTATTTATTACCAACAATCATGCATTCCATGAACGAACCAAGCATATAGAGGTGGACTGTCACTATACCGGAGACGTGATCCAAAAAGGACTCATATCCACCTCCCATGTTACTACCGGAGATCAGACTGCAAATATATTCATCAAAGCACTTGCTCAAGGTCCATTTCAGAGAAGTTGTTCCAAGCTGAGCATGATAGATATCTATGATCCAGCTTGAGGGGAGTGTTGAGATATTTGTTTCTCTTAGTGTTTTTCTTTATTTCTATTTTTCTATGTACCACTATGTAATTTACTCAGGGATATTCTCCTATGTAAGAGAGCCCTAGGGTCTCTATGAATGTATCTGATTCTATTCTTTCCACAAATATAATATGTTTTTTATGTTAATTTTTTTATTTGAAATGGTTAAAAAATATTATAACAAAGAAATTTGTACGGTCCATACAACTAATTTCAATCCATGAATGTAGGGATAGAGCAGGGGGTATGCCAAATTACCCCGGGTAACATGGTAACCAAACGAGCCCCAAATGTAAATCAGCTACATCAATTACAATGGTTAATTATAGAAATGTTCATGGTACCTTTCTCATGCATTGAGAGGCATCTGCTTATCGAAGCCATTGGGTGGCAAATCAAGGGGCTTCAGGGAGTTGTCAGGCTTCCCTTTGAGGACTATGAACCAAATGAAGGCTTCCAGAAGAGCAGCAGCAGAACCCAACACGACGAGTAGTGTGATGACAATGTGTATGACTTTGATGACATTGACGATGCCAAGGATGATGACAATGTACCCCATGGAGAGGTGGTAGGCCTTCCAGTAGGGACCGTACTTGTGATCCTTCTTGGGCCTTATCAAGAGTGCAGACATCTGTTGTCAATAATTTAGTTAGATTAAGAGATGATGATATTACTCATGAAAATGAAAGAGGAGCAAGATTAAAGGTACATTAAAAGTTTAACATTGCAACTGGCTAACATTCCTTATGGTGCCAAATTCTCTAGTGACAAATCTGTCATCTAAACTTTAGATGGCAAATATTTTGAGCAAGTGCCAAAAGACTCTTTTTTTAAAGGGAAGGTACCTACTTGCATTCAGCATCGACTTCTACTTACTCAAAATTCTGTGTCCCCAAGGCCAAAACTACCCCAAACTTCATGAGATCTTTGAACACCAACCTGCCCATTACCCATCTAAACGTATACTTCATATAGAACTAAGGTGCCCTGCAGTTCAGGACTGGAAAAAGGAGCAGAAATAACTGAAATGTTACCTTGCTCAATTGTAACGGTAGAAAAACAAGAAATGTTAGCTGCAATCTTTCATGGACCAATTCTATCTAAGGCCATTCGAGTTAAACGCAATAAGGACTATGATAATTAGCGGTAAAGACAGGACAATTGTACATCATCTTTGTCCATCTCATATTTAGCTTAAGTGGAAAACATAAAGTCTACAACTTACTGTCTATTTAAGCACTAGGAGTCTAGGAGTTAACACCACCCTGATTAAATTAATGTAGACACAACAAATCCCCATTCTGAAGTTTTCATTGAAAGTGGCAAGCTTCATTTATTTCCAGCACCAGTCACTTTTATTGAAAAACACAGAGCCAAGACTACCATCTTTCTTTCTATAGAAATACTAACATGAATAAGACAATTGTAGTAAATATATTATATATAGAAGTCCACCTCTACAATGGATCTAAATCCATCATTCAGAAAATATAAAAATGTCACTGCAATTAGAAGGGCCTGATGTACCGATTTCAGATAATATCAACATAAACAGAATCTTTGTTTAATTCGAGCACAAGAACAGTTCTTAATTCTTATCCACATGGTTCTAAAAGATCATGACAAAGACAAGAAGAATAACTGCACAAATATACCGTCAATTTCATCTTAAATAATCTAAGATTACCTGTAGTGTTCCAAGGCAGAACATTGCAATTCCAATCGACCGATGCATGCTGTATTCAATGCCCTTCGATTCGCTGCCAAGTTTGAGCCGTCCCACATCCTGCAACTCCTACAGCATATCCAGCAATCTGACAAGAGACGTGCATGTAAAACCAAGCTGGATCCGCAGACTGTTGGAAATGCGAGCCCACGGCGAGCCATTATGCAATAAATGTTATTGCAATTCACTCCTTAATCTGAAATAAAGAGAACATAATTTGCATAATAGGTCCCTTAGTACAATTAGGGTTATGTACCATGGCCATCTTAATGATCATACAGCTGTTGATTCAATTATTGAATCATAGAGGCTGGTGCTTAGATGAATATCTAATGAGTTAGATTGAGGACTCATCAAGCACCGTCAAATGATTATTAAGAGATGATCTCCAGCCTGAGTAGGAGATGGCAATCCTTTCTCAGTTAGGCTGATATCTGACCGACTTCTTGATGCAGGTCCTCTGCATAGGAATAGAGATTCGGAGGTGTCAGATTAGTTAGGTCAAAGAGTTGACTTAACGAGATCGAGATAACCAAAGTCCTATATCATATGCTGTCATGATATAGGCACACATCCTCTGACCGGAGACAGATGTGTTACTATATGTCTAAGTATGTATATTTGGCAGACCAATAGGTTGATGGCCTAATCAAGGTCTATACACCGGCGCGTTGGTGTGCATATAAGGGCATATGAGTAATACGATCTCTCAAAGGGATCATACATGTTCACTACTGAACCGGAAGACATGAGCTCACTCATGAGATATTGGGAAGAATCAAATTCCGTGCGCACGGTCGTCTCACTTTGGAAGCTTGACTGAATTTGTAGGTTTGATATATACTTTTGGAAAGTATATGATCAAGACCTAGGTGAGATATATGCTTTTGGAAAGTATATGATCGATACCAACTCCCACTGATCGAATGAGAAACTTACTGATGTAACCCTGAAGTAGACAGTGTAAAGTTGATCTAATACTTCGGGTTTATTCTGAGTCTTCCAGTATGCAGGATGTACAGGTATTGGGAATGCCTGAGGGTGATGTGATCATAAACGGTTGTATAACCATGACGCTTCCATTACTAGGGAGTGATGAAACGGGTCTGGATTTTAGTGACTCCTCTTAGTAGAGAAGTAATCTGATCTTAGTCCAAATGTTGGACATTAATCTGAATGTGATTCAGATTCAATGAGAAGATTAGATTTGCGGTCTTGATTTAATCAAGCATCTATGGGAGGCCCGAGATCTGGATTTGAGATGTGATCTCAATATCCATGTCACTATACGTGGAACAATACAATCACCTTGTTCTTATCTCCAAGTATTCGCGGAGAAAGCGCATTGTCCTTGAAAGAGTTCATGGATAATTCTATTGTTGATGTATGTATCCGAGTATTGAGAAAATGGATAATTAAATGTGATTTAATTATCATGAATAATATGAATTTGATTCATATTATAAGGAGGGTTATCTTAGATAATTAAATGTGATTTAATTATCAAAGATGTAAATAATATGAATGTGATTCATATTATTTGAACACATGAGATAAAGAGATCCAAAATGATTAAATATGATTTAATTATCAAGGATAAGAATAATGTGGATAGTAATATCCAATTATTCATAATATATTATAAATGTGATTTATAATGTATTAGAGAGAGTTAAATATAATTTATATTAGTAGATTAATTATTAATGTGTATTGGATACACATTGTTTAATTAATTGAAAATGTAAATTACATTTTGTTTTGGGTTGTGAATTTGATTCACAATAATTCAATGTCAAGATTGCAATATTCCCAAAATTAATTGAGAATTATTTTGGTGAATTAAAATACCAACAAATTGTTGTTGGAAATTGGATGGAGAGAAAATCAAGGAGATTGCCCTCCCCTTTTGGAAAGGAGGGGGCGGCACCAATTCCTTGAGGGAATTGGTGGTCGTCCCCCCCTCCAAAGAGGAAGGTGTATCTCCCTTATTTTCTCTCTCTCTATTTGTGTGGTTTAATTTGGCATTATATTTATTTGATTTATCAAATATATTTAATCAAAATTAAATCACAAGTTGTTGACTTTTACCAACAACAATCTTGACCATTGGATTGTCATAAATCAATCTCATCCATTGATTTTATATGACACATGAATTGAGATCCATGGATCCTAAAACCCTATAAATAGAGAGGCATACCCATGCTCTCTCTATATACACAATGCTTGAGAAGCATCTCTCTCTCTCTCTTTCTCTCTAGAGGTCAGCCCTCTCTCTCCCTCTCATGGTCGTCCACCATGGATGCCATGGAGAGGTTCTCCATCGCCGCGGCATCGTCGTTATGCTGCCCGTTCTTCTGCTCGTGGATCTCCGTCTCCTTCGGTGCGCCTCGCTCGTGAAGAAGACGACGAATCTCGTGTGTCGAGATCAGGAGATCCGCCGCTTGGATCATCAACATGGATTGCGAGAAGCACGCGGTTCATCCCCGCGCTCGTAAGCGTCTCCTCCGTCGGATCGGACTTGAGACAGGAGGTCTCTTCGTTTAGAGACTCGATCGCAACCACGCTTCAAGAGGTAATCCTATTACTTGTTTGTGGTTTAGACGAAACGATCCGAGAAGTGTTCTTGGATCATGTGGTTTCGTCGTAAGAAAATTTTTAAATTCCGCTGCATCGAGCAACTAGTCCGACTAGTCGCTCCTCGTCGTATTCGATACGACGCTCACGCTTCCGTGATGCGCTTGAGAATCTAACCATATCCTTCAAGTGGTATCAGAGCCTTAGGTCGACGGTTTTGAATAGTGATTCGTTAACCAAGGACGACTTGGGTTCGCTAAGGTCGCGAAAGTTTTAATCGCATTTGATTTCGCAGATCTGTTTAGTAAATAAATTCGGCACTGTTTAAATTGTTTAAACACAAATTTTATACTTGGATTATGTTCCCCATTAAATAAGGAAACCATAGGATCTGAGTTTGCGTAAATCGGATTTCGTATGCTCGAGATATGGTCGTTTTAATGAACATGTATGCACTGTTGCGGGAACTGTGAATCTGAACGTGATTAAAATATTAATTACTGTTTAGAATTGCCTCGAAATGCGTGAAACATCACTTAGGTTCTGTCCTAAATCAAATTAGCAAACTTTAGAAATTGACTTTGCTTAATTTGGATTTAATATGATTGAGATATGCCAATTTTAGTAAGTAGGGGTCACTGCTGAAATTGCTTTCCTAATCAAGAACCATGTGATTGTCAATTAATGAAATTAATTGTTAATTTCGAGAAATAATTATGAAAAATATTTGTGAAATATTAGAGAATGATTATTTCCTTAATTGACTTGGCCCCAACCAATTAGTTGATTAGATTTGATCTAAACCACAATTGGAATTACAATCATCAAACTTTTTACTTGAATAGGACTTGGGAATTTGCCTAGCAAATTTCCTTAAAATCAAAATTGTTTTTGATTACTATATGGTATAATTTCGGTTGAAGAACCGATGATCATCTCAAGTACAAAATAATCAATTTGGCATTATCCTTTCCCGAGACGGATATGGTGTCTAGTCGGGGATCGCTGGGTCAGCGGGTTGCAACGTATGTGGTCCGCCCCACTCCCGTCGGTACTGGCCATGACAGCGGGTAGGGCCGGGATAATGTCTGAGGGATTATGATGTATTTTTCTAATTATTAAAATACGAATTAATACGTACTTTGAGAATAATACCATATATATATTCAAGCATAAAATTAAGATTGATTGATTAAATTGGATTGATAATTAATTTAATATGATTAAGTTAATTATATCCAATTAAGAATACTCTAATATGATTAGAGTTGATAATTCCCTTGGAAGAATTAATTATATGAATGCGATTCATAGAAATTAATTTAATTTGAATAAGATATGGAGGATCACATAAGTGACATCCATGGTCTCCCGTCAAGGCGAAGAGTTTCGTCGCCAGATATTATATATAGGAGACGCCTGTCCAAAGTGACAGCTCCTGCATATGATCCATTTGGATCGGGCTCATCGCTTCTCGAAAGAGTAAGGACGTATGCGTAGTGACCCCAATATCGGGTCCTCATATTATTGGGGCGATATTGGATTGCGCATAGCGAGTTGTATTCATGTTGATGGTTGGTTCAATTAATGATGGGTCAACATCACCTTAGGGGTGGTGGGCCCGGGTATTAAAGACCGAATTGGAAGATGCAAGTTGGACTTGCAAGGCAAAATGTGTTCCCGCTTCTTTTTATCCGAGTTGTAGGTTCTCATATTATTGGGATGCAACAAAGATAAGGAAGGAGATCCCAGATCTTGCTTGAGATATAATGATAAGTATATCTCTTACATTGAAAGTGATTAAGGGAATGAACTTTCATTGTTGACATGGCAAGACAACTTTGATATAAAATTCCTAATTCAAAGTAAAACATGTATATATATAAATATATACCCTTATGCAAATTACTTATTTCAGATAATCCTTCATTAAACCCACTCAATGTTATACTCATTAATAACCAGTAGAATATCATGGATTGGACCCTTGATCCAGATATTGTACTTGCGATTGGACACATAATGTATGTGGTTGCAATGTGCAAGTTTCCTCATAATAATGAGAAGTGATAATTAAATAAGACAATAAGACTAAAACCCTAGGGTTTGTATGTCTCTATAAGTTTGATCTTATCAAATGTACTTTTTGAAGTGACATGTCGATGATGATCGTAATTATCAAATTAATCCTTATAAAATCAATAAAGATATTCTGGCATACATATGTGCTCTTGACATTTAATCATGAATGACATGGTTCTCTACATCATGTAGAATGGTAGCTCTATTAGAGATAATGTAATCAAATTGTTTGAATACCTACCTGAACCGATGCTTCAAAGAGTGTAGATGGATGTAGATGATGAGTGTCATCATTCTACTGTCTATACTCTAGTCATTCATGAAGCTTCATAATATTCATATTATATGAACTTAAATGAAGCTTGTATAAATGTTGAAATACTCTTATATTGAAATTTTTGATTTTAACATAAGAGATCCTTGGTCTTGAGCAAAGGTTGTTTTTAGACAAAGGGAGCGCAGTGGAAGCATGGGTTGGACCCAAGTAAGAGGTATAGCCAAAGAGTTGACTGTACTTCTGTGACTTCCATATGACATCCAAAGAGTTGGATGAATGCCAATACTGCAATAAGTTGATGTGTTGATAGTATGACTATCAAGTCTGTCTAGAACCCTCAGAAAAGGACTCGGATGGAGCATCAGTATAATCTACATATAATCATTGACATTGACTTACTTATTTGATAAGATAAAGTCTAATAATTGTATCTCAATTTTCTAATGACACTTGCAATTGGTTGCATATATATTAGAAATTTGATCTTAAGGTTAATGGTCATCCATGTTGGAATTGATGCAATTGTTGCAATAATTTCCACCGGATGAATAGACTTCATATTTTCAGTGGGAGCCCTTAGTCTTAGAGAATGTCTCTATGACCTAGATATTAGAATACGCTCATTGTTTATTTCTAAATGTTGAGAATAAACATGAAATCTGGAATATACCTATCATAAAGAGTTATGATGGAGATATTTCAGATAGTAATCTTACGTCTAGTAGACTCCACTAAATTAGAAAATTAATGAATTGTTCATTAAGATTTCTAATACTGAAAATTAAACCTTTAAAGATCAATAGAAGGATAAAGATCATTTGACAATGATCTGACATCAAATTTTGGACATATGTCTGTTGATGAGATCAATGGACTAGTAAGACATGAAACTTAGATTATCTAAAGATTCAAATATTACATACTTGTGAATATTGTATTCAAAGTAGAATGTCCAATACATCCTTCCTTGGGAAAGGTGTAAGATGCCTAGGTATTAAGGATCTCATACATATTGATGTATGCAGATCATCTATATCATAGTAAATATTATGGATATGTGATATCTGTTAATGATTATGTATGATATGAGATCTCTTCTCTTCACCTAAGAAACCTTTGAAATGTTCAAAGATTTCGCAATTTTGGTTTAGAACCAAAGTTTGAAGGAAGATGAAATGAATTTGATCTAACCAAGGTAGCCTGTACCTATTAGATGAATTCAAGGAATACCTTATGGAGATGTGAATATCATTTCTATCTCACCCCTCCTAATGAGCCTTAACTCAATAGAGTTGTAGGGAGATGCAATTGATCATGTGTGACATGATTTAATCAATGATTAATCCTAGCATAATTATCTCTTAAGTTTCCAAGATATATATGTAGTAGAGACTACATTATATACTTAATAAGGTTCCATGCAAGTAAGCTGGAATCTAGCACTAGAGAGTGCTACTTCATTAGGAAAATAAAGGATGGTATTGGATACCTACTTTATGACCTTGAGATTCTTAAAAAAAATCTCATCTTTGAGAATATGATTCTTATAGGATGACTCTCTTGAGAATCAAGATAAAAATGAAGTAAAGGAACTCATTTAATCTTGAAAAGATAATGAGGCTCCTGAAATCGGAAACTAAAAATAGATAATTAAAGATGAAACATTAATATCTCTTCAAATAAGTTTGAGGATGAATTCCATGTGTCAGTTAAAAAGGTCGGACTTCATGTGATGAAGCTCCTGAGGATCATGACATGGAAAGATGGATGTTAGCAATAAAAGTCTAATGTAAACTTCATATACAAGTGTTTGTATATGGACCCTCGAGGATCCACCTATATGGTTCAGACCCATTAAGATGTAAATGGATCTTCAAGAGAAAGAGGGAACCTGAAGAGAAGGTAGAGACCTTCAAAGCATGGTTCGTAGCCATGAGCTACACACCGAAGAGAAGACATCGCTTGCGATAAGACTTGCTCTCCAGTGACCCTGCTTTAACCCATCAGAATATTGCTAACTATAGCTGCACAACTTGACTATGGCATCTTTATGATGTGAGTCAAGATTGCATTCCTCTATGAATACCTCTCTGAGGATATTCATATGAAGTAGTCACAGGGCTTCATGGTTGAGGAAAGCAAGGTGTGCTAGCTGAAGAACTCCATCTTTGGACTCCAATAAGCTTCTCTTGTAGTTGGAACATAAGATTTGATGAAATTATAAATGTTGTGATTTCAGATAAAATCTTGATGAACCATGTGAAGCTTAGTGGGAGTGCCATTGTGTTCATCATACTAAATGTAGATATTATTCTAATCATTTAGAATGATATAAGAATAATAATAAGTGTTTTATAATTTGGTTGTTCCATACCTTGAGATACGATTTCAAGGATACCTCTTAGATCTTAATTCTGAAGTCGTTTAGAAGCAAAGAGAAGAGGGTATTGGGACTGTCGCATTAGTAGTACACCTTGGAATTATTCCATTTTCTGGACAATTCCAAGAAGAGCTTCCTTCCCTTAAGATGTGGTAGTGACCTGTCTAAAGGGATAGCACCTCAAAGAGTTGAGGAAGTGAATGCTAGAACTGCTTGCACTTGTACATCAGTTATGAGAAGCTGAATGTATGCTAGATGTGTACAAGAACCAGATGTCTACCATGCAGTGGGAGTAGTAAACTGTTACTAATCCTACTATGGAGATAAAACACTTGATTGCAGTAATAACAATATCTTCAAAGATGATGAAACTTAGAGATAGTGATCTCAAAGTCTTATCTTCAAAGGTTTAAGACCTTGTAGATAGTGATCTATAAGGGTCTTAACTGTAGATACCTTAGGAGATAAAGATCCCCAGGAATGAAGGTATTCTAATAAGGATTATGGGAATACTGGTTATGATAATTAATAAGATGTAGTGTCAAGGACACTATAACCAACAAAATTGAGTATCAGTTGCATGAGATGCAACATTCGCATTGGATGCGAGCACTGTTACTAGGAGATATGCAAGTGCCGTAAAAGGACTTGGCGTAGTCTCTTGGGAACGGAGTGACTGATCAGCTTACCTAGCTATTTTCTAAATAGCCTATGATTGTCACATAAGTGTGGATTTAAATGATTAGCCCATTAATGGCTCTTTGGGCTAGTGGGAGATTGTTGGAAATGCGAGCCCACGACGAGCCATTATGGAATAAATGTTATTGCAATTCACTCCTTAATCTGAAATAAAGAGTACATAATTTGCATAATAGGTCCCTTAGTACAATTAGGGTTATGTACCATGGCCATCTTAATGATCATACAGCTGTTAATTCAATTATTGAATCATAGAGGCTGGTGCTTAAATGAATATCTAATGAGTTAGATTGAGGACTCATTAAGCACCGTCAAATGATTATTAAGAGATGATCTCCAGCCTGAGTAGGAGATGGCAATCCTTTCTCAGTTAGGCTGATATCTGACCGACTTCTTGATGCAGGTCCTCTGCATAGGAATAGAGATTCGGAGGTGTTAGATTAGTTAGGTCAAAGAGTTGACTTAACGAGATCGAGATAACCAAAGTCCTATATCATATGCTGTCATGATATAGGCACACATCCTCTGACCGGAGACAGATGTGTTACTATATGTCTAAGTATGTACATTTGGCAGACCAATAGGTTGATGGCCTAATCAAGGTCTATACACCGGCGCGCTGGTGTGCATATAAGGGCATATGAGTAATACGATCTCTCAAAGAGATCATACATGTTCACTACTGAACCGGAAGATATGAGCTCACTCATGAGATATTGGGAAGAATCAAATTCCGTGCGCACGGTCGTCTCGCTTTGGAAGCTTGACTGAATTTATAGGTTTGATATATACTTTTGGAAAGTATATGATCAAGACCTAGGTGAGATATATGCTTTTGGAAAGTATATAATCGATACCAACTCCCAATGATCGAATGAGAAACTTACTGATGTAACCCTGAAGTAGATAGTGTAAAGTTGATCTAATACTTCGGGTTTATTCTGAGTCTTCCAGTATGTAGGATGTACAGGTATTGGGAATGCCTGAGGGTGATGTGATCATAAACGGTTGTATAACCATGACGCTTCCATTCCTAGGGAGTGATGAAACGGGTCTGGATTTTAGTGACTCCTCTTAGTAGAGAAGTAATCTGATCTTAGTCCAAATGTTGGACATTAATCTGAATGTGATTCAGATTCAATGAGAAGATTAGATTTGCGGTCTTGATTTAATCAAGCATCTATGGGAGGCCCGAGATCTAGATTTGAGATGTGATCTCAATATCCATGTCACTATACGTGGAACAATACAATCGCCCTGTTCTTATCTCCAAGTATTCGCGGAGAAAGCGCATTGTCCTTGAAAGAGTTCATGGATAATTCTATTGTTGATGTATGTATCCGAGCATTGAGAAAATGGATAATTAAATGTGATTTAATTATCATGAATAATATGAATTTGATTCATATTATAAGGAGAGTTATCTTAGATAATTAAATGCGATTTAATTATCAAAGATGTGAATAATATGAATGTGATTCATATTATTTGAACACATGAGAGAAAGAGATCCAAAATGATTAAATATGATTTAATTATCAAGGATAAGAATAATGTGGATAGTAATATCCAATTATTCATAATATATTATAAATGTGATTTATAATGTATTAGAGAGAGTTAAATATAATTTATATTAGTAGATTAATTATTAATGTGTATTGGATACACATTGTTTAATTAATTGAAAATGTAAATTACATTTTGTTTTGGGTTGTGAATTTGATTCACAATAATTCAATGTCAAGATTGCAATATTCCCAAAATTAATTGAGAATTATTTTGGTGAATTAAAATACCAACAAATTGTTGTTGGAAATTGGATGGAGAGAAAATCAAGGAGATTGCCCTCCCCTTTTGGAAAGGAGGGGGCGGCACCAATTCCTTGAGGGAATTGGTGGCCGTCCCCCCCTTCCAAAGAGGAAGGAGTATCTCCCTTATTTTCTCTCTCTCTATTTGTGTGGTTTAATTTGGCATTATATTTATTTGATTTATCAAATATATTTAATCAAAATTAAATCACAAGTTGTTGGCTTTTACCAACAACAATCTTGACCATTGGATTGTAATAAATCAATCTCATCCATTGATTTTATATGACACATGGATTGAGATCCATGGATCCCAAAACCCTATAAATAGAGAGGCATACCCATGCTCTCTCTATATACACAATGCTTGAGAAGCATCTCTCTCTCTCTCTCTCTCTTTCTCTCTAGAGGTCAGCCCTCTCTCTCCCTCTCATGGCCGTCCACCATGGATGCCATGGAGAGGTTCTCCATTGTCGCGGCATCGTCGTTATGCTGCCCGTTCTTCTGCTCGTGGATCTCCGTCTCCTTCGGTGCGCCTCGCTCGTGAAGAAGAAGACGAATCTCGTGTGTCGAGATCAGGAAATCCGCCGCTTGGATCAACAACATGGATTGCGAGAAGCACGCGGTTCATCCCCGCGCTCGCAAGCGTCTCCTCCGTCGGATCGGACTTGAGACAGGAGGTCTCTTCGTTTAGAGACTCGATCGCAACCACGCTTCAAGAGGTAATCCTATTACTTGTTTGTGGTTTAGACGAAACGATCCGAGAAGTGTTCTTGGATCATGTGGTTTCGTCGTAAGAAAATTTTTAAATTCCGCTGCATCGAGCAACTAGTCTGACTAGTCGCTCCTCGTCGTATTCGATACGACGCTCACGCTTCCGTGATGCGCTTGAGGATCTAACCATATCCTTCACAGACTTGAACGTCTTCAAGTACCTTGCCACTATGGCTCCGACCGGGAGCAGAACCCCCCAGCTCACAGCGTTTATCACACCTTGTACCTGCAGCAACAAGCCAAAAGAATCAACAAGAAGAACAATAATATCAGATAAATAAACTCTTTTTTTAGAAAACCAAATGAAAGATCGTGCGGATGTAATCATGTTTTTTGCATTTGTTTCGCATGTTTTGATATTTGTGAGTCATCTTTTCGCAATCTCTGGAATTTCGGACCACTTTCTTGCAGCAAATAAATCGAATAGCAAAACGATCTATTTATCAGAAACTAAGAAGAGTAAACAGAGACACAAACTAACAAAAATGATCACCAAAGACTTTCTTTATCATCTTCAAAAAACCGCATGCAATAAAATGCACAAATTTTCACCAACCACTATCGCAAAACCATCCCCCTCTGTCAATGCAAATTCAAATTCCCAATAACTGTAAACATTGTAAATTCTAGAACATAAAATTTCACATCAAATTCCAAAGAAACGCCACCAGACCCAACACCGAAATCCTTGCGAACCCAGAGCTTACATTCCGGCACCGGGCCCTCCAGCACCGCTCGAGTCCTCCGCGCTCTTCCCGGCGATCAGGTCAAGCTGCCCGACGGACTTGAAGTTGTCCTCTTGGTCCCGTGCATCCCTAGCACCGCGTAGGACTCCGCAGAGGCCACCTTCCACACGTGGTTCACCGTCTTCGTCCCCACCGGAAGCCGCAACGTCGCATAAATCGTCAATTCGCCGCTTTTCTCTGCCGCAGCCTCGAGCCCCGTCACCTCGTACGCGATCTTCCCCTCGACAATGTTGTGATAAGACATGATATCGTACTTCTTTGCGAGTTGCGACAACGGTGCCGTTGTGGCCGACGAAGGCAACAAGCGCCTGCGTGCCGGCCATCTTGGGGCCGGAGGGGTTGATGCCCCAGGAGACCCACCCAGGGGTGGAAGGCGGGAAGCGACGAACGCGAAAGTGAGATTGCCGGCGGCGGCGGAGTAGGTGTAGTGCAGAGAGGCGCCGAGATGGAGGAGCTCGCTCCATGCAGTGAAGGCGGGCCGCCCTGCGAACCTCCGGGCGGCGCCGCCGCCTCGGCAGCGGCGAAGAGGAAGGACAGGAGGGCCGCGTGGAGCGCCATGGTAGGAGTGGGGAAGTGCAGTTCTGTGCGGCGGTTTTATATGGTAGGAGTGGAGTACGGGACGTTGAGGTGTGGTGTTCCGCGGAGGAGGTGTGCATGGGAGATTGGTTTACGTGGAGGCTGCTAATTGGTTGTTATAGGTGAGGGAAAACGTAACGGTTCTCTCGGAATGATGAGGTACGTTTTTTGTTGTTCGCAAAAGCTTCCAATTAAGTCAAATTGAGTTCAAACTTTATGCGAAATTTTGTTTCCAAAAAAGGGCTTTTTTGGGGGGGGGGGAGGGGGGAGATCTAATAAATAAAACAAACGGGACATCCGATTCGAATGGTATGTCTATCCTTCCTGACAGATCTGGAAAGATAAATTAAGGCCACATGCAATACTGGTTGAGATCAAGAATAGTAAAAAAAATTAATATTTGAAGTCGAATGAGAGACATAATCCAGATCGCAGCAAGCTGTTGTTTTTTTTTTTAAACGTTTTCACTGTAAACTATACCAGTATTAAAAGTTACAGTTGGACAGCATAGGCCATGGGTACAAAAAATTGTAAATGAACATGGCCCAGAAGCAACAAAAATCTGAGCTTAGTTCCAATCACATACTATGTTGGTGCTTGTAATCACAGAGGTTATAATGCTAGCAGGAGTGGCGAGCCGACCGGTGGTCCACCGGCTGTTTCTTTCCTTCCAAATCTCCCAGCAAACCGCGGCAAGAGCGATACGTAATCGTTTTCTGACACCAGCAGGCTTGAGCGAAGCAATCCAGTCCATGGTCTGGGGAAGGTTCCTCGGGAAGAAGGAAGCCTGATAGTATGCACTGCAGATCTTGGACCAGGACTCCCGAGCGAAGTCGCACTCGAAGAAGAGGTGAGCGTGGGAGTCCAAGGCAACATTACAGAGATAGCAGTGAGAGTGGGGGGAGATGCCAAGGCGCGCGAGGCGGTCAGTGGTGGGCAGCCTACCCAAAAGAGCGCGGTAAAGAGTACAACAGTGCTTGGGGACGCCCCCCTTGCCCCAAACTATAAGCGCCCAAGTGACGGGAGCCCCCCGCGGACAAACGAGATCCACAGCAGCAGCATGAGAGAAGCGAGAGCCGACGGGGAGCCAGACGAAAGGAGGGGAAGAGCCGGACACAGCAGCCCGGGAAAGAGTGCGGACGGAAAGGATAAGCTTCCAGATTGGGGAAGCGGCGGAGGTCGGTGCGACATCGAACAGGGAGGTTGATTGCAGGTATTTAGAGTGCATGAAATCCACCCACAGAGAGGGGCCAAGGTTCAGTAACTTCCACGTCCAGGAGATAGCCAATGCCGACTTGGTAGTATGCACGGAACGAAGACCCATGCCGCCCTCCCCTTTCGGAAGACAAAGAGTATCCCACGCAATGTAGTACGGTGCCATAATTCCAAAGGAAGTCAGCACATAACATGTCAATTTTCCGCGCTGTCCGGGGGAGGGGGGGGGATGACCGTGCCATCCGCCCAGAACAGCACAACCCCAGCAATGACGGACTTCAAGAGCTGTAACCGGCCGGCCATGGACAGGGCCTTTGCTTTCCAGCCACCAAGCAAGGCCCTAACCCTGTCTTCAAGAGGACGCGCAGAGGAGCCCCTACCAAAGGAGGAGGCAAGAGGTAGACCAAGGTAGGTAGTAGGTAGACTGTGGCGGAACATCCCCAGGCGGAGGCAAATCCCAAAGTCCGCGGGAGAGGCTTTAGGACGAAAGAACTTGCTCTTCCGGGCATTCATAGCAAGCCTAGAAATACCCAAGAAATCACGCAGAATATCCTTGATCGAAAGGAGCGAAGAGGATGAAGCCTTGCAGAAGAAGAGGAGATCGTATGCATAAATAAGGTGGGAAGGTACTGGCCGCCTGCGACAAGTGAGAGGCTTAAGGGCACCTTTAAGAACATACTCATCCACAAGACTTGATAGCGCCTCCATCCCAACAACAAACAGGAGGGGGCTGAGAGGATCACCCTGCCGAAGCCCACGTGTACCACGGAAGTAACCATAAGGAGAGCCATTGACTAAGACGGAGAAGGAGGCGGAGGAGATACAAGCACGGATCCAGGCGAGCCAACGATCACCAAAACCCATGCCTTTAAGGCATTGGATAATAAATTCATGCTCAATGGAGTCGAAGGCTTTGGAGAGATCAATCTTAATGCAGGCCCGATTGAGTGAAGACTTCCTGTCAAAACCCAACATGATTTCTTGCGCCAACCGCAGGTTATCTCCCATGGTGCGGCCCTTAATAAAGGCCGATTGGTTGGGAGAGATGAAACGGGGAAGTACAGCCGCCAAACGAGACGCCAACATTTTGGCAAAAATTTTATAGACAACATTACAGCATGAAATCGGTCGAAAGTCTGAGAGAGCATTAGGAGAGCTGACCTTTGGCACCAGCGTTAAGAATTTTTTATTCAGCCCAACAATGTGTTTACCACATTGGAAGAGGTAACCAATTGCCTCGCAGAGGTCAGCTTTGATGAGCGTCCAGTGACGCTTAAAGAATCCACCATTAAAGCCGTCCGGCCCTGGGGCTTTGGAGGAATGAATAGATCTAACAGCCTCGTGAATTTCTTCCTCATGGAAGGGCCGTTCCATCCAGGCACAAGCATCCGAGGTTATACGCATTTTTGGGGGCGGTGGCGCATTGAGGGGGGGCCGTGGAGAGGAGGGGCCCAGGAGATCCTCGAAGAAGCTCACGGCGGCCTCGGCAACCAAGGCTGGTTTGTCAATGAGCATCCCATCACTTGAGAGAAGGGGGGGATGGAGTTCCTGGCAACACGGTCTTTAGCACACATCTGGAAGAACCTGATGTTTCGGTCTCCAAGGGTTAGCCAATCCATTCGGCTTTTCTGCCTCCAAGTGGACTCAAGGTCATTCTCAAGAGTTACACAGTGCGCCTTGACCTCAAGCTCAAGCTGAGCTAAGATGGGGTCAAGGGGGTCGACCGAGAGGGCGTCATTAACCGCAGTTAGGGCAGCCTCGGTGGCCTTCACCTCATGGAAGATATTCGCTCCCTCTTTAGACCAATCCTTCAGTGCAAGCTTAACATTTTTAAGCTTCCTCGCTAGCCGGGAGACGGGATTACCATAGGTGGGCAATGCCCAAACATTAATCACAATATCCGCATATCCAGGGCGGGAAGCCCAATAGTCAAAGTAACGGAAGGGTCTTGCCTTAGAGCACGATAATGCCAGGGAAACAGACATCAGTAGATGGTCGCTAGCCGGGAGAGGAGAGTAGCGCACAGTTGCCGTGGGGAGGGCGCGCAACCAAGCGTAGTTGATGAGAGCCCGATCAAGCCTGGCCGCAACCCTAGTGTAGCCCACCGAACAGTTATTCCACGTCCACGGATTTCCACTAGAGTGAAGTTCCAAAAGGCCGCAAGCATCAATGCAGTTGTTGAAGTCAGACTTTGCCATCGAGTTCGGGAGGCGACCTCCCATCTTCTCATTATCAAATCTTACCGCGTTGAAATCACCCATAATCAGCCAAGGATTGGGTGTTGAAGCATTTATGGAGACGAGTTCCTCCCACAGCGGCCGCCTGGCCGATAGAAGGTTCTCCCCGTACACAACCGTGAGGGTAAACGTAAGGCCCCCAAGGTTGGAGCAGGAGACAGTTAGGGCTTGCGAGGAGGCAGAGGTACAAGAGCAAGTCCAGCAATTTTCCTTCCATAGGAAATAGATACGGCCGAGGGCGGTATCGTTATGCATAATTCCCCAACCTGCAGGGAAAGTGTTTGCGAATTTAGACCTATTGTCAGGCCTAACCTTGGTTTCAACCAGGCCAATAAGCTCGGCCCCAATGCTGTCGAGGAGGCGGAAGACCGACTTGATTTTTCAAGGCCGGTTGAGGCCCCTCACGTTGCATACTGCAACAGACATTTAAGGTAGGGGAGGGGAGGGGGCCCTGTTCCCCGTCTTTGCATGGCGGGAGGTCTCGCCTCCGTGAGGGGTTTTCTTCTTTTTATGGGTGGCAGTTAGCCAGAAGGGGTTGGGTTCCACAAACATAACCTCCCGATTTGCCGGATGGCTGTTGAGGATCGCTTCGTCGTCGACGTCGGGGGGCGCATCAGGGGAGTTGAGATCGAATTGACCAGAAGGCGGGAGGGGAGATTGTCGGGCAGCAGGGGAGGGCTTCCTCGAAATTGGAGCCGGGCGGTGCAGAAGATGTTTAGGCCCATATGGGAAAGCCGTGAAAGGGCGCCCAAGTGGCCGCTTATGAGCCCTCGCACCTTGCCCCAGTGAGGAGGGGGTAGCCGCCGCCCGTGCCAGGGGGACATCAGATTGAGGCTGGACTGGCAAACCAGTGTGGGAGCCGAGGGCGGGAGCTTCTGTGGCGGCAGCATATGGTGGTGCCTGAGCAGGAGAGGAGGCATCAGCTGCCTGCGGGGATGTGGGAACTTCCGGAGCGCCAGGAGGCAATTGCGATGAATCATGAGTGCATTCCCCATGAGCCGAGGAGCTACCTTTGCCCTGCAGTTGAGCGAAGGGGCAGCGCATGGTGGAGTGATCAAAGGAGACACAGGACACACATCTGGGCGGCAGCCATTCTAGTTCAACCGCGACCATCTGGCGGGTACCCGAGAAGAAGACGAGAGGAACCACAGTTGGGATTTCTTTAGAAGCATGAATTGAGATGCTGCAGCGGGCAAAACCATCGTGGTGGCCGAGAGAGGTGGCGGCGTCCATGAACAGCGGGGTACCTATTAGGCTGGCAAGTTTGTTGAGAACCGTGGTTGAGCAGTGGCTGAGGCTAAGGCCGTGAAACCTCACCCATAGAGGGATTTCAGAAAGGAGGCCGCGTTCCAGGCAGAGGCCGGCCTCCCACCGACGCACGACCATAAACCTCCCTTGAAACAGCCAAGGGCCTCCTCCCAGTATGCGAAGGCATTCCTCCTCAGAGGAGAGTTGCAGGTAGTAGAAGCCGTTTGCGCGAGGGAACAACTTGTAGCCATTGCTCAGCTTCCATACCCGCTCGACAAAGGCGGAGAGAAGCTTCTGGTAGGGCTTCTTCCCAAGAACATAGAACACCATGGTGTTAGCCCAGGTCTTCTCCAAGGCGGCGGCGTCAACCTCCGAGATAAAGGCCACCTCCTCGCCGTTCAGGATGGCTGGAGATTCGAAAGCCATTCTACGGGTGGAGGAAGGAGAAGGTGCAGAACCACACACCTCATTCCAAGGGCGAGAAGCCGGGCGATCCAGGGGGCTAGACGAGGGAAAGGATGGGTGGAGGGAGGGTTGGATGGGTTCGGCATGGGGACGGGTGGAGGGAGAACCGGAGAATGGAGGATCGGTGGTTGGGGGCGGCGGTGGGGGATTAGGGTTCGAAAGGCTGGGGTCGGGAGGGGAGGGGGGCATGGGGTCGGTTCCAACAAGCTGTTGTTTGATCATAATAATGAACATGATTCTTTGTGACCAATGGAAAAAATATGTAACATTCTAAGCTTAAAATTTAGATAATTATCGAGGAAAATAAATTCGGCCATGTTTTGAACCTGAATTAAATTGAACCCGTAGACAACTACTATTATTGCCGGATGATATTGAAATCAGAACCAGATCTCCTATTGCGGTCAACTCCACAGTAAAATATGCTATTTCCTTCTAACCATTCAATCTTGATCACGATTGAACGGTCCAGAACATTTTCTAACTCCAATGATATCCACCAAATATCATCTGTAACTGAGAATCTCATCTAATATAGATGTGTTGTAGATCAGACGGCTGAGATGACATTGGATGATCGAATGGTTCAGAAGTTTGGATTTTCTTCGAAAAAGATGTGACATGAGCATGATATAAGGGTGATATCAACATCGGCCATTTATGGCATATGTTGTTTTTGGTTTATTCGAACATATGTTTTCCTCATATAGATTTGGAGTTAATAAATGTTGTTCTCTTTTTGACTGAAGTGAAGATAAGTGTGTGTTTTGTTTTTATCGTAAATAAATAAATAATTTATCTCAAAATTTGCAATGGGGGATAAAAGAATCGCAAAATCTCTAAAAAATTACTGGAGCTATAACAATCTCCTAGCCTTTAGCTTTCCTAATCATGTACATTGTTGTTGAATAGATTGTTGTTGCCATGGGTGTCGTTGATGTGTTTTGGGTCAAGATTATTTTTGCAGATATTGGAATACATTTCAAGTTGTCTATGAAGTAGTTCTGTGACAATAAAGTTGCTATAACTCTATCCAACAATCATGTCCTACATGATAGAACCAAGCATGTGGAGAATTAATCATCATTTTATAGGAGAAAGAATTGTCTCTAAAGAGCTTGTCCTGTTGTACATAAAAAATGAGGATCAAGTAGCTACTGTCTTCACCAAGGTGCTTCCCATGAATACTTTTGAGAAGAATGTGGACAAGTTGGGCATGTACAATCTCTATGCCCAACTTGAGGAGGAGTGTTGAGTTGCTTGTGTGTGGGTAAACCGTTCTTGGATAAGGATCCATTTACATATTTGGAACTTATATGTAACTCACCCCACCTTATTTCTCATATTGAGAGAGTATGAAGAAAAACCCTTGTTGTTGTGCGCTATGATGATAATTTCCGTGGTTTTCCCCTTCCGACAAGGAGGGTTTTCCATGTTAATCGTTGTCTTTGTTGTGTGCTTGTTTTTATACATTTTAAATTAATATGTAGTTAACTCTCCTCATCAATCTCACATCCCTCAACCGTCAAAAATTCTCTCCGCCTCCTCTCCTAGTTCCTTTGTTACGTCCCCACCTTCGAAGACTTGTTGCATGCCTCCTCATCATAGCCACTCCTCCTTGTTGTTGATTTGAGGAAGAAGATGACTGTGTAGAGGACTGGGGACATAGTAGGGCTTGAGGCGGAGTCATAGGGGCAAAGGAGTTTTGAGGTAGAGGAGGTTGCAAGGGAGGGAGAAGGAGTGGAGGACTTGCGGGATAATGGGGGTTAGAGTAGCGGAGGGGCTTGATGCTAAGGAGGTGTTGGATAAGGGATAAGGGTGGAGGGATGATGGGTATGTTAAGGACTGGGATGGTGGTTGGTTGGAGGGGCTTGAGGTGGAGGAGGTCGTTGTGGATGGGCAAAGTGGGTAGGGGACAATGTGGGCTAGGGAGGTCGAGGGTCAAAGGAGGTTCTCTGGTCTAGGGTCGACACATTTAGGGGTAGGGTGGAGCATTGTATCAGACCAATTCGGATCTGACCCGAACCTGATGCTTATATGGACCAAGTCTAGGTCTTCAAAACCTACAAAATTTGAAGTTAGGCTCGAATCAGACCCAAAAAAACCTGAACAAGCACATTGACCCTCTTAGTACAAAATCACTGCCCCACAAGTCATGAGGTCCCTCCCCCTCATATATAAAGATACTAAATCACTCCTTCTCACCTACAGTCGCTACGTTGCATCACCTCACCCATCGACCAATACTCCTTCGCCAAGTCCCTTTGTCTACCGTGCCACTCATCCACCCTGATGCCACCCCTATAGGCTGCAACTTTGCAACCCTTGTAACACCAAACTTACATGTTACCAGTTTGCACCCACCACCATGCTCGTGGACCTTGACCACAACCTTCTTCAACTTGCGTCCCTCGGTTTCGAATTTCACTTGACATAGCCCGACCCACACATGGGATCTAAGTAACGAGCCTTGGGCCAAGTCATGTTCCTTTTCGACCTTTTGGTGGGCCTTGAGCCGAACACACGCTCCAAAAAAATGATAGCCCAGGATTTGGACCTAATGTTAACATGTTACAATAAAATGTCTTGTCACTAAGTATGTATAGATGTGATACTCCTTTGCAACAAAAGTTGATCATATGTTATCCTCAACAGGGACAACAGAAAACTATGAGTTTGTTCAAATGAGGAATAATGAGTAAAACGAGATGATAGATAAGTGATGTTTATCCATATTTTTTTCGGTTGGTTTGATGGTTAATGAATGGATAATAATGGATGATGTGACAGCTTATCCTATGATGGCTTAGCTTATTTGGAGATAAATCACAATGTTCCTTTATTCGGTCGGTTTGATGGTTAATGAATGGATACTAATAGATGATGCGACAACTTATCCCATGATGGCTTAGCTTATATGGAGATAAATCACAATGTTCCTTTATCTCGGGATAAGGGAATGGTATAAACCAAGGGGTTGCATGTGCATTATAGAAGCAAAGACGGCATAACGCAAATGCACCCATTTCCGGTCCTTATGGCCATTCAAATATATCCTCCCTTGAATTTGTGTGGCGTGGCGCTCGACACACATATAGAAACTCTCCACTCCTCTGCCACACACAAACACTCGCGCCCACCGTTTTCTTTGCTGTTGGGTCCGTGGGAAGCCTCCAAGCCGCCGCCCACAAGCTCCCCATCGACGGCTCCCCCGTCTCCTCCACTGTCGTGGTCATAAGCCGAAGTGGGTACCTCAGATTATGGAGGAAAGCCAATCCTACAAGGCCCGCCTGCTCCTTTTTGCCTCTTTCGGTCAAGGCCGGAGGCGTCGGGCAGGAAGATGCCATCTTGGAGGAATCCAAGGCGAATGAGGACCCTAGGCAGCAACGGGTATGATCTCATCTTCTTCTTTGAGTTGCGCTGATAGGTTTGCAATGGTTTTTGGAGCAAAAAAGCTTTTTAGAATGCATCAAAAATCCGTTAAAAGTATTCTTTTAAAAGAATTCAGTTGAAGACATTGTCCCAAAAGTTCGGTTTTTTTGGGGAAAATGAACTAGAAATTAATGATTTACATAGTCAGATCAGATTGTGCTTAATGCACAATCGTTGCATTCGAAGTGCTCGAGGACGCTGCCAAACGAGCCTGAAATTGGGATGGTGTAATTTTGATGAATATGTCAGCAGGGGACTATCTTGTTACGCTGCAGATGCCTATACGGGTTTGGGGGATGTGTATCCTGTTGCACCTGCTGAATTTGAAATACTGTAACTTCTCTGGTAAAAGAACGACAAATTCCAAGTACCGACAAATGGAAGAAATGATGATTTTATGGTTTCATTCTTTGTTAACTATGCCATGTTATATGCGGGAACCAGACCTGTAGAAATGTAGTTGTTTGGTTGTTAATTATCAATATATTCATTGCAAGAAAGTGGAGATCATATGTGGGCGTATAAACGAAAAAAAAGACGGGGCACATGCTTGCTTGGTAGAGGTCCGGTGTTTCTCTTGCGGTGGTCTCGAGCAATGAGAAGTTGGGTGCTAGAGGTCTCCTTCCTCCAGTGGGGTGAATCCTTCGTCTTTTAGGGACATGACAGGCCGGGTGGGTTCGTTTTGGGAGAAGCCACTTGCTGTGTTTAGTGATCGGTCCTTCGCGGAGGTGGTGGTGGGGGCTCCTCTCAGTTCATTTCAAGGTTGCCATGAGGGATTGTTGATTGGATGGTCTCTGGAACCGTTGGAGTTGGTCACGAGAGAGGTTGAAGTGCGCTTGGGAGGTCAGTTCAGAGGTGATGTTGTGGGTTTTGCGGAGGGGCAGTTCCTGATGCGTAGCCTCTCAAGTCAGAGCTCTTCTGTCGGTAGGCGTGGCTCTAATGTAGGTAATGCTAAAGGAAGCCACGTTTTGTTAATGGAGAACTGCTTGTGGAGGATCACTATTGTGTTTTCATGCGCCTCTGGAGGGGTCCCCTCTAAGATGTTGGGAAAGTTGAGGGAGGTGTTCATTGATGTGGGAGAGGATATGGAGGTGCTCTCGGATGATTTAATGCTGGGTCAGATGCTGAAGCGGTTATGGTGGTGATTAATCTTTGCAGGAGACCACCAACGCAGCTTACCCTTACGGTGGGGAGGTCCCTATTCCGGTCCGTGTGCAGTGGAACTGTGCCCTATGCCTGCGGAGGAGTCGAAACGTCGCATTGCACTTACTGTCGGAGATCGTGGAGTGATTCTCGTAATGGGCGAGGAATGCGGGGAAGATTTTGAAAGCATCGAAGATTGTAGAAGGAAAAGTCGAGAGGAGTGAAGGTGAAGCAACAACCGTCAGAGGAGAAGGATCTGAACTGTCTGGAAGCTTTGATTGCCGGGGTAGCATAGTTGCATCAGTAACGATCGAGCCGACTGTTGGTGATATGTCCCTTCGAGATTCAGAGATGGAGGTTTCCGAGCCAGGTGGGGTGCTGTTGGCTGGAGTGAATCGAGCTTGTGTTTCGAAATCGATCTTTTCTCTTTCGAGTAGTGTTGTGGTTCCGGATTGGATGTTGGACTCGAAGCAGATCTAGAGACTAGATGACTCGGCTGCAGGTGACTTTTCAGTTACCTCCGAGAGCCACCATGCTCGGGAGATTATCCAGTCCGCCTTCTTTGATGACCAGCATGAGCCTCTGTTGAACCCCGATGGGGTTGACTTGCCATTGGGGTCCTCATCTAGGTGGAGGTTTGTGCCCTCTTGGTGGGTGCCATGGCACCGAGGGAACTTATTGGGGGCAATGTGATGTCGGTGATAACTGCTTCTTTTGGGGGGCGGATCCAGGTGGAGCAAAGTGAGGACCTACTCTTGAAGGAAGGGGATTCAGTTGGAGAACCTTCCCATCAGTTTCCTCGGATGAGTCAGGCCTGAACGGAGGTGGAACCGAACACTAGAAGAGATACAAGTCGCGAAAGAAGAGGACTAAAGGTGAGAATATGGGTGGTGGAGACCTTGAGAAGGTGACAGTGGATGAAACTAGGGAGTCTGTGAAGAAATCGGTGGCTAGGGTGTCGGGTGTGGTCCTGTCTGCCAGGAAACAAGTTGTTGCTAAATGAAGATAGTCTCCTGGAATGTGAGGGGTCGGGGTAACCCCGAGAAGAGGAGCTCTGTCGGCTCTCTTCTGAATGATTGGTTCGGTTATATCATAATGATGCAAGAAACCAAGTTGAGTCGTTGTAATGATTTGCTGTGGAAATCATTTGGACTGCTGTATATGTCTAGTTTCTCAGTTATTGATGCTGATGGCGGTGCTGATGGGATAACTATTACATGGAATGAAGACCTTTTTGGAACTTTATCTAAGAAAGTGTGGAGGTTTGTGCTAATTGTTGAGCTCTTCGACAAATGCTTGAACTCCATATTGACCATCGTTGTGTTTATGTTCCAACGGACCATTCCGTATTGTCAGAGCTATTACTGAGCTGCATTAACTGAGGGAGATGTTTTCGGATCCGGCCTGGATTGTTGGTGGTGATTTTAACGTCACCCTTCTCTTATCTGGCATATCGTGCATGGGGGAGGGGCAAGATCGAGGCTCTAATATGTTTGCTGAGTTGATTAGAGATTTGCAATTAGAGATACTTGATGCGTTAGCTATACTTGGAGGAATTTGGGATCACGCTTTAGGTCAGGGGAGACACGCAGGGAAAACAAGACACGGTCTGAAACCGAAATAGAGAGACTAGACAAGATCGAGGACTATAGAGACCTGCAGGCAATGGAGATACATGCATAGCGAATCATCTGAAGGTTGTTACAATAGAGGATAGGAAGGGAGCGGTAGAATGGAAGCAAGGATTCAGACAAAGATGGATTAGGGAGAACGACACCATAACTAAGTTCTTCCATGCGGTGGCCAGCGGGAGAAGGAACTTTATTCAGGTGGGTGATAGGCGACTCATGATTGGAGGAAGAAAAGGAGATTGGGAGGTCTATTATAGTAAGATACTTCCATGACAAGCTTAGAAGTGTTGAATAGAGACATTAGGGATAGATGGGGTCGAGTACGCCTTGTCTCTCTACTGAGCAGTGTGCATGCTTGGTTAGACCTTTTGCAAAGGAAGATATGAAGTGGACCGTGTCAAAGTTGAATGCGGATGTCGCCCCAGGACTAGACAACTTCTCGATTTTTTTTTCTACGAAGAGTTTTTGGATGTGGTGAGAGATGTCACATTTGCAGTTGTGGAGGAGTTTGCATGGGGAAATGCAAGCTTTGACAAGATCAATAGAACTCTCATTTTCCTTCTCCCTAAGAAGGAGGTGTCAGGGAGAGCTGAGAACTTTCGACCTATCACTTTTGTAGATATATGATTATGTCTATGTACTGTTTTCTCTAGTTAGTTTTGTTTCGTCTATCTTATGTAATTTACCCATAGACTTCTCTATATAAGAGAGCCCTAGGGTTCCCTAGAGTAAAAATTCTCATTATTTTTTTCCCAACATGGTATCAGAGCGACGGTCCTAGGCCGGAGCTCTAGTACCCTAACCCTAACTGCCACCCTCCATCCCTTCTCTCTCTATCTCTCTTTCTCGCCCGCCGCCACTGTTGTGATGCTTGGGAATCCTGGTTACCCGTTTATACATCATTCATAGTACCACATTTGCTATCGCTCACATTAGGTTATAGAAAATGAGGGGAATTTTTTCACATTTGAATGACATTCACAATTAAAATAATCAATCACAAAACAACAAGTGTCACCAAGAGATATTTGCATTAATTTTCATAAAATATTACATGTATAAAAAGAACTGACATTCTATACATGTATTCCAAAATATACTAGAAGAGAGAAATAAGTATTTACATGTGAGGCCCGCTCCTTCTCAGATCCGGGATGCCCGTTTACATATTATCCGTAGTATCATGTTCGCTAGGGATCGCATTAGAGAACTGAAAATTATGGATTTTTTTATATATTTACTTTATGAATGACAGTCACAAATTAACCAATAAACCACAGAACTACAATATGTCACAATTATATTGCATAAATTTCCATAGAAGTTAACATATAATAACAGAAATGAAATCCCAATTGTATCAGAAGAGAAAGAAAAGCATATATATTAATATTCTGAACAAAATATAACGTACATACCTGATATGTTTTACTGCAGAAATTGACGTTCAACTCTCCCAATACCACGATGCAGGTGTTTTTCCTGCGATCCATACAATAAGGAGAAAAGAACATCAGCAAATGTTGAGTAAATCTTATTAATTAGAAATAACAGGAAATTTAGTGGTTCCAAAAGAAAGCAAGTAAATAGGGTTTGGCAATTGAATTTAGAACTATGTGCATTGAAACAAGTTTTCAAGTTGTTTGGTATGTAAAAACCCATTCTACTCATCCTACATTAATTACCCATATTAATCATTTTTATACAAATATTATATGATCCATATTTAAGTCATTGCCTTTCTATTATAATATATGTTTGATGAGTCTTGGAAATATGAATGATGAGTCTCTGATATGATCATTATCTCTATTAAATGCTTATAATGATGTTTATCAATCTTGTGGATTGATCATAGGAAGAGTATATGATGGGTCTGGGGTTTTGATTCTTTTCTTCTTGATTTTCTCAAGCTTAGTGGATAGTCTGTGGTCTTGGTCTGGGTGAGACCTCATACTATGACTCTAAGGCAGTATGAAAGCCTTAGGGTTGGGGTGCCTCCGTAGGCATGCGGTGGAGTAAAATGCATCCTAACTAAGTTCCCAACACGTCCACTAGCTAATTCAATCAACTGTGGTAGCAACTCGTAGTCTGATAAGGATGATTTTCATAAATTGATCTTTTCTCTTCATCAGGAAATACTGGCGGAACAGTAACTAGCTTAATGGAAACTAAGCTCAACTACAATCAACTCAATTGTAATTCATCTCAACTTTAGCCAAACTTATTTGTGACTCAATCCAATATCAAATGTAACTCCAAATTCAATTGTAACTGATTCATATGTAGCCATAGAGGATTCAGATGTATACATGGATGATTTGATGTAGCATCGCCAAGTCTGTTGGCGAAAAGTAAACAAAAACTCAAGCGGTGAAGTAGCCTACAAAAGAGGCTCTTCCGTCTCGCCCTCTAAGTGGAAGAGCGGTCCAGTAGAGGGATAGGTCTACTTCAAAACTACACCACTGAGACGGGTGAGAGAGACTCTCCGGAAAAGTCACTCTAAAAGAAAACCGGCCCGACTGGTACGGGCTAACGAGCTCGAAAAACTAAAACCAAGGGTCCTCCAGCCTAGGTACCCTAAAGAATAAGAGTCAGCGGAACTGGTCTTTAAAAGAAAACATGTGGATCCCAGAGAGGCGTAAAAACTGCGAGCGCTCGCGAAAAAACCCGAGAAAAAGACTGGGATCCTAGACCCGCGCACTAAGCGGTCGCTGCCCTAACTGGGCTTCCTAATCTCCCGCCCAACTGAGGGTCACCGCACCCTCGCACAGTCAGGTGTAAGGTCACCGTGACTGGCACTCTTAATTATTAGTCATTACTGACTTGATCCATCATCCTTTCTTAATCCTTTATGTGGTTGATTGTACAGATCTATGTTTTTTTGATCAACGATCTTATTGATATAACTGATTCATCATTGATTCACTTATTCATCTATCCCATCATTTCTCAATCTCTTCAATGGTTGACTTTACAAATCTAGGTATTTTGTCACTACCTATCTTTGGTGATATGTATAAATAGTAGAGTATACCTAAAAGATTAATTTATGACGATGATCGGTCTTTGAAGTTACATATTATTATTTCTAAAATCATAAGATTAACATCTATGCTTTGGATATGGATCTAGCTAGTCTTTATCATTTTGTTTTGTATAGTACCTATACAAGAATCATGTCTCAATTATACCAGTTCGAGTTGAAACATCAAAAGAGAGGCATTTTCTGATCATTTGCCATAACATCCTATATATAATAAATTGTATGAATAGTAGACTATACATAATGATTAATTGATTGATGATTTCTTATTCGTAAAGATCTTGAGAAATCATTTGTTGACTTTGAGAGGAGTTTTAATATTTTAAAAGATGAATTCTCAGAAAATGTCAATACTATATAATATAAAGGGGTTATTGGGAAGCTATTACATATCACTGCGAATCGCGTAGACATTGTTCATGTAGGTAGCAAAGTAGGTTAGTTCATGGGTCACTCCAGGATGTTGTTATAATGCTATATATATTCATTATGACTTCTTTAGGAAAGTATCATCTCTTCCTCAGCAAGGAGTCTCTGGATTTCACCATTTGTGCATATGTATATTATGTAAGTTATCATGTAGACAAGAAACCCATGACAAACTTTAGTTTATACTTTGGATGAAACCTCATCACATTGCACAATAAGAAACCAGCAGTTGTAGCCATATATCGTGTAGAATGTGAGTATAGAGTTCTGACTCAAGCAAATGTAAAAGCTATATAGATAGATCCTTAGGGGTATATGTTCTTATAGGAGCCTCTACCCATGCAACCAAATTGTGATATTTATACTGCATTATTCATAGATACAATATTATTTTCCACCAAAGGACCAAACATGTGAAGGTTAATGGCACATGATCATCTCTTCGAGCAAGTTCATAACAATCACTCTATGAAGCTCCATGTTAGCAGTTGGAATTCTTGTTGGTGTGATCTAATGCTTGTTATGTTTAGAACATGTCACAATCTCGAGATGTTGTCTGCAGCTCATCTGTTGGGGGACATGACATTATTTTGATATGAATTCTGTTCAGTTTATAAGCATTGACATCATCCTTATTAGGATTTCATTCCAAAATAATGCATCTTTACTCACAAGTGCATCAAAGTATCTTATGATTGACTTTAGGACTCTCTTTATCATTGAAAATAGTAATTGAATATGTCCCTTATGTAAAGAACATGCAGTTGATTAATAAGGAGTCATTGCTTTCAATTATAAAGGCAAGTCATCCAGTTTTAAGGTTGAGTTTTTTTAGGAATTGTAGAAGCTCATCTTTCTTATATTTATGAATTGCTTCATCCTTCTCAGGATTCTATAAGAAAATGCATGTCATTTTTCCCCAAATTTCTATTTTTCTGTGCTAAAAAAATTTGTGGCTAATTAATGGCTTGAACTTAGGTTAATTTGCATGCTAAACCCAAATTTTTATCCTCAAAATTTTAAGAAATCAAGAGCATATATAATGGTTGTAAAGTTTTGATGAATAAAATATAAAACTTCACATTCTCATCTAATTTCAGAGGCAATTTAAGGTATTGAATCATGCATGGAAGGCAACAAGAGGAGAGGGAAAGATTGTAACTTTAATTCTCTAAGTTTGGAGGGTATTTGTGATTTCATTTAACATGCAACAATAGCTAAAATACCTTTGAATATCTCCACTTTGGAGATCCAAACTTGCTTGCAACATCCTTTTCTTGACAGGAGCTTCAGTTTATTCGGATCTGGATGTTACAAATATAAAAACCTCAAAGGGAGTCTCGTCCTCGAGACTCGGGTCAAGGTCACTTTGTGTCTTGTTTGGATCTTATCTGGCCATAAAAACCTCAAAGAGTTTTGAACCCATAAAAACCTCGAAGGGAAAACAAGCCGTGTTCTTTCAATATATATAACTAAATGGGCTTGTTTTGACAATTACCTGAAAGAGTTGCGGGTATCATGCCTGTATATCCACTTCCATCTTCCATGTTTCCTCTTTGACATCATGTCGGTGTCATAGCACCTTTATTAGGGGAATCTCTTTGTTGCGAAGCTTTTTGACACTATAATCGAGTATTTGTACTGCTCTCTCCTTGTAAATTAAATCTGACTCCACGAGAAGATTCTCATAACCGATGATGTGGCGAGGATCGTGCACATATTTCCTTAGGTTGGATATATAAAAGACATCATGTATGGCTGATAGGTGTGTTGGAAGGGTTACTCGATAGACCACCTTACACATACGAGTAAAAATTTCAAATGGTCCAACATATCGTGGTGTCAACTTATATAAACACCATGTCTCTGTACTCCCTTCATGTGAGATACACGTAGTAACACACAATCTCCTATCTGTGTTTACAGATATTCCATTTATGTAAGAGATTAAATTGAATATTCATAAGTCATATTTTGAATGGATAAAGAGAAGATATTGGATTACTTGAAACTCCAAAACTCTTCTTCGACTATCAGCAAAGCTATTCTAGCGACTCTGTATCGTCAGAAACATTCACCTTACAAGATCAAAAATCCCTACAGTCTCTTCTAAGAGATCTTCGTGGTAAAGAGTGTGTTCATCTATCTCAATGCTATCAGAGAGGTGCGAGGTATTTCTGTCAATATAGGACTTCGAATGGTGTCATAACAATACTAGAATGATAGTTGTTGTTGCACGAGAATTCTACCAACGACAGGTGGTCCTTCTAGGATCCTTTCCACTCTAGAGTACATGCACGTAGAAAATCCTCAAGTGTCTGAATAACGCATTGTGTATCGTATGTAGAACTCATCTTCAGCTCTGTCTGTGTTGCTGACATAAGCCGGTACCAGTAGTGAGATATAAACCTCGAGTCTCCATCAGACACTACCTCATGTGGTATATCATAAAATTGATAATGTTTTTTTTTGCACATGTAATCTAGCCAGCCTAGATGGAGTGTAGGTCATGTTGATATGTATGAAATGGACCAACTTGATCAATCTATCAACAACATCCCAATAGCATCGTGACCACCTAGTGTCTTTACTAGTCTCGTGACAAAATCCATATAAGTACTCTTCCACTTTTATTCGAGAAAGGGGAGAGACTGTAATAACCATGGTGGTCTCTTATGTTCTGCCTTGACCATCTGATAGATTATGCACTTGCTAACATGACATGTTGCATCTCGCTTCATTCCGTCCTGCCAGAATGTAGACATAGATTTCGGTACATCTTTGTGTTGCCAAGAAGAATAGACAATCGTGAATTGTGTGCCTCATCAAGAATATATCTGCGCAACTGCTCATTGTTGGGCACAATGACCCAGCCAGACTTCCACAAAATAGATTTCGTTACCACCAAAATCATCACGTTTGTCCTTAATGGTACACATGCATCTGTCTCAAATTCAGGGATATGTCATCTGTCCTTCTACTATGCAATCCCAAAGACTATTGAATTGTGGAGGTATGACATTAGATATGGACACACTCTTATGAGGATGTTAATTAGCCAAAGTTACGAGCATATCTCATGTAAATAGCTAGTTTGTCGTATGTGCATGAGCTTTCCTGCTAAGCACATCTGCCACCACGTTTTCCTTACTAGAATGTTAAGAGATCGTGTAATCAAACTCCGTCAGTAGTTCAAACTATCGGTGTTGTCTCATGTTCAACCTTTTCTGATCGTAGATGTACTTCAAACTCTTGCGATCTGTGAAAATTTCAAAATTCACTTCACATGGATAGTGGTGTTAGATCTTCAAAGCAAAGACAATTGCCACCAACTCCAAGTCATGGATGGAGTAATTCCACTCATGCGACCTCAACTGACGTGATGCATAAACAATCATATGACCTTGTTGCATCAAAACCGCTCCTAAATCCTCATTTGAAGCTTTAGTATATACTGCAAAATCCTGAATTTCTAAAGGAAGTGCAAGAATATGTACAATCGTCAATCTTTCCTTCAATATCCTAAAGGCCTGCTCACATGAATCATTCTAAATGAAAGGAATTCTCTTCTGTGTCAATCTTGTCAAGGGAAGAACAACTTGGGAAAAACTACTGACTAAGCGTCTGTAATAACCCGCTAGTCCAAGGAAGCTCTGAATCCGAGTGACTGTCTTGGGTTGCTCCGAAGACATGACTGCCTCAATCTGCGTAGGGTCAACTACGATACCTGCTCCAGAAATGGCATGCCTAAGTAATGAGACATGGGATAATTAGAACTCATATTTACTCAACTTGATATACAACTTATAATCTTGAAGTATGTCAAGGATTATCTTTAGATCATTTGCATGATTCTATTTATTTCAAGAATATATCAGAACATCATTTATTGGATCCTATTCATTTCGGGAATATATCGACACATCGTCAATGCATACAATCACAAACTCGTCCAAGTATGGACGAAAATCCTGTTCATCATGTTTGCGTGTGATGCATGGCATTTGTGAGTCTAAACGACATCACACAAACTTGTCGTGCCCATATCGAGTCTTGAATGTTGTCTTCCAAATATTTGACTCTTGAATCCTCTGTTGATGGTAGCCAGATTGGAGATCTATCTTTGAAAACATCAAAGATCCATGTAGTTGATTGAATGAATAAATGTGTGGCAGAGGATAATAGTTCTCCACTATTTCTCGTTCAGTTGTATGTAATCAATGCAAAATTTCATTGATCCATCCTTCTTTCTGATGAAAGAAGTAGAGCACCCCAAGGTGAAGTGTTCGACCTCACAATACTCAAGTCAAGTAACTCATGTAGCTGCACATTCAGCTTTCTCAACTCGGTTGGTGTCACGTGGTACGGAGTCATCGAGATTGGTTGTGTATATGGTAGTAATGTAATATTGAACTCAATCTCTTTCTCAAGTGGTAAACTTGACAAATCATTAAAGAACACATTAGGATAATCTGACACTATCGTGATGTCCCGAGCCATCGTCTCTCCCTTAGATGTCTCTCGGACAATATTAGAAATGTGTCGCATCCTCGATCTATGAGTCTCTGATCTCTCAATACTGCGATCTACTCCATTTTGGAATCGTGTAATGTACTCTTAATGGTAAACTCGGGTACAGAATCCTGAAGACAACCGTCTTCCGGAAGCAATTAACAAGGTATAATGAGCTGACAGCTAATCCACTCACATAATCAGGTCACACTTGTCAAGTTGTAGTAGTAGACAGTCAGTGATCATCTCATGGCCACCAATCAACATGGGTAACCTTCTGACTATCAGTCTTATGCTGAACAACTGGTCACCTGGCTCATAAATGTGACAAGGATGATCTAGGATATCTGCACCTCTACTTACTGAAATTAGAAATCTCAAAGCTCATAAATAGCTCCAGAATCAATTAGAAAGGTAGGCTCTAAACGCTATGATTTTGTGTTAGAACAGATATCCTTAATTACAACGTTTGATGTTCGCGGATATTATTACAATGCTTTTTCTCTTCTTGGGATACAAATATGGAAATAAGTTGCAATTGGTGACATCTGTGATCATTGATTTTGAATGTCATATTTCCCCTTCAGACTCACGACAAGTCAGAGGACTGTCGATATCCGAGAATTAATGCGATCAGAACTATAATACTACGAGTGTATGTAGCAGGGTACCACTGCTCTGATACCAAACTGTGAGGCCCGCTCCTTCTCGGATCCGGGATACCCGTTTACATATTATCCGTAGTATCATGTTCACAAGGGATCGCATTAGAGAACTGAAAATTATGGATTTTTTTTATATATTTACTTTATGAATGACATTCACAAATTAACCAATAAACCACAGAACTACAATATGTCACAATTATGTTGCATAAATTTCCATAACAGTTAACATATAATAACAGAAATGAAATCCCAATTGTATCTGAAGAGAAAGAAAAGCATATATATTAATATTCTGAACAAACTATAACGTACATACCTGATATGTTTTACTGCAGAAACTGACGTTCAACTCTCCCAATACCACGATGCAGGTGTTTTTCCTGCGATCCATGCAATAGGGAGAAAAGAACATCAACAAATGTTGAGTAAATCTTATTAATTAGAAATGACAGGAAATTTAGTGGTTCAAAAGAAAGCAAGTAAATAGGGTTTGCCAATTGAATTTAGAACTACTTGCATTGAAACAGGTTTTCAAGTTGTTTGGTATATAAAACCCCATTCTACTCATCCTACATTAATTACCCATATTAATCATTTTTATACAAATATTATATGATCCATATTTAAGTCATTGCCTGTCTATTAAAATATATGTTTGATGAGTCTTGGGAATATGAATGATGAGTCTCTGATATGATCATTATCTCTATTAAATGCTTATAATGATGTTTATCAATCTTGTGGATTGATCATAGGAAGAGTATATGATGGATTTGGGGTTTTGATTCTTTTCTTGTTGATTTTCTCAAGCTTAGTGGATAGTCTGTGGTCTTGGTCTGGGTGAGACCTCACACTATGACTCTAAGGCAGTAAGAAAGCCTTAGGGTTGGGGTGCCTTCGTAGGCTTGCGGTGGAGTAAAATGCATCCTAACTAAGTTCCCAACACGTCCACTAGCTAATTCAATCAACTATGGTAGCAACTCGTAGTCTGATAAGGATGATTTTCATAAATTGATCTTTTCTCTTCATCAGGAAATACTGGCGGAACAGTAACTAGCTTAATGGAAACTAAGCTCAACTACAATCAACTCAATTGTAATTCATCTCAACTTTAGCCAAACTTATTTGTGACTCAATCCAATCTCAAATGTAACTCCAAATTCAATTGTAACTGATTCAGATGTAGGTATAGAGGATTCAGATGTATACATGGATGATTTGATGTAGCATCGCCAAGTCTATTGGCGAAAAGTAAAAAAAACTCAAGCGGTGAAGTAGCCTACAAAAGAGGCTCCTCCGTCTCGCCCTCTAAGTGGAAGAGCGGTCCAGTAGAGGGATAGGTCTACTCCAAAACTACGCCACTGAGACGGGTGAGAGAGACTCTCCGGAAAAGTCACTCTAAAAGAAAACCGACTCGACCAGTACGGGCTAACGAGCTCGAAAAACTAAAACTACGAGTGCTCACAAAAAAATGAACAAGAGTCAGTGGAACTGGTCTTTAAAAGAAAATCTGTGGATCCCAGAGAGGCGTAAAAACTACGAGTGCTCACAAAAAAATGAGAAAAAGACTGGGATCCTAGACCCGCGCACTAAGCGGCCGCTGTCCTAACTGGGCTTCCTAATCTCCCGCCCAGCTGAGGGTCACCGCACCCTCGCACAGTCAGGTGTAAGGTCACCGTGACTGGCACTCTTAATTATTAGTCATTACTGACTTGATCCCTCATCCTTTCTTAATCCTTTATGTGGTTGATTGTACAGATCTATGTCTTTTTGATCAACGATCTTATTGATATAACTGATTCATCATTGATTCACTTATTCATCTATCCCATCATTTCTCAATCTCTTCAATGGTTAACTTTACAAATCTAGGTATTTTGTCACTACCTATTTTTGGGGATATGTATAAATAGTAGAGTATATTTAAAAGATTAATTTATGACGATAATCGGTCTTTGAAGTCATATGTTATTATTTCTAAAATCATAAGATTAACATCTATGCTTTGGATATGGATCTAGCTAGTCTTTATCATTTTGTTTTGTATAGTACCTATACAAGAATCATGTCTCAATTGTACCAGTTCGAGTTGAAACATCAAAAGAGAGGTATTTTCTGATCATTTGCCATAACATCCTATATATAATAAATTGTATGAATAGTAGACTATACATAATGATCAATTGATTGATGATTTCTTATTCGTAAAGATCTTGAGAAATCATTTGTTGACTTTGAGAGGAGTTTTAATATTTTAAAAGATGAATTCTCAGAAAATGTCAATACTATATAATATAAAGGGGTTATTGGAAAGCTATTACATATTACTGCGAATCGCGTAGACATTGTTCATGTAGGTTGCAAAGTAGGTTAGTTCATGGGTCACTCCAGGATATTGTTATAATTCTATATATATTCATTATGACTTCTTTAGGAAAGTATCATCTCTTCCTCAGCAAGGAGTCTCTGGATTTCACCATTTGTGCATATGTATATTATGTAAGTTATCATGTAGACAAGAAACCCATGACAAACTTTAGTTTATACTTTGGATGAAACCTCATCACATTGCACAATAAGAAACCATCAGTTGTAGCCATATATCGTGTAGAATGTGAGTATAGAGTCCTGACTCAAGCAAATGTAAAAGCTATATAGATAGATCCTTAGGGATATATGTTCTTATAGGAGCCTCTACCCATGCAATCAAATTGTGATATTTATACTGCATTATTCATAGATACAATATTGTTTTCCACCAAAGGACCAAACATGTGAAGGTTAATGGCACATGATCATCTCTTCGAGCAAGTTCATAACAATCACTCTATGAAGCTCCATGTTAGCAGTTGGAATTCTTGGTTGGTGTGATCTAATGCTTGTTATGTTCAGAACATGTCACAATCTCGAGATGTTATCTGCAGCTCATCTGTTGGGGGACATGACATTATTTTGATATGAATTCTGTTCAGTTTATAAGCATTGACATCATCCTTATTAGGATTTCATTCCAAAATAATGCATCTTTAGTCACAAGTGCATCAAAGTATCTTATGATCGACTTTAGGACTCTCTTTATCATTGAAAATAGTAATTGAATATGTCCCTTATGTAAAGAACATGCAGTTGATTAATAGGGAGTCATTGCTTTAAATTATAAAGGCAAGTCATCCATTTTTAAGGTTGAGTTTTTTTTAGGAATTGTAGAGGCTCATGTTACTTATATTTATGAATTGCTTCATCCTTCTCAGGATTCCATAAGAAAATGCATTCATTTTTCTCCAAATTTCTATTTTTCTGTGCAAAAAAAAATTGTGGCTAATTAATAGCTTGAACTTAGGTTAATTTGCATGCTAAACCCAAATTTTTATCCTCAAAATTTTAAGAAATCAAGAGCATATATAATGGTTGTAAAGTTTTGATGAATTCCATATAAAACTTCACATTCTTATCTAATTTCAGAGGCAATTTAAGGTATTGAATCATGCATGGAAGGCAACAAGAGGAGAGGGAAAGATTGTACCTTTAATCTTCTAAGTTTGGAGGGTATTTGTGATTTCATTTAACATGCAACAATAGCTAAAATACCTTTGAATATCTCCACTTTGAAGATCTAAACTTGCTTGCAACATCCTTTTCTTGACAGGAGCTTCAGTTCATTCGGATCCAGATGTTACATTATAATATCCTATACAAAAGCTTTAATATGTGTACTGTAAAAAAACGAATGTCTGAACCACAGAAGCTTAGAGTTCAGCTGTCGGACTACTGTGAAGCAGGTGCTTTACCTGCCATCCATGTTAGGAAGAAAACAAGGTCAACAAAGGTTGAGTACAATCTAATTTATTAAAAATAACATGTATTTCAGTGGTTTCGAAAGAAAGCAAGTAGATAGGTGTTGATATTTAAATTTTACAAGTTACTTGCATGGAAGTTGGTTTTCAAACCGTTCTAATATATGAATCCCCTTGTTCCCTCACCACATCAACTATTCATACTTAATACTTTCATTTATTTATAAGATCCAAATTTAGGCTATCATTATTTTATTATTCATAAGTCATGTTGATGGATCCTAGTAAGTGTAGATGATGTGTCTCATGTTCTGATTCTTTTCTTGTTAAATTTCTCAAACTTAGTGGATAGTCTGTGGTCTTGGTCCGAGTGAGACCTCACACTATGACTCTAAGGCATGAAGAAAGCCTTAAGGTTGGGGTGCCTCCGTAGGCATGCAGTGGAATATAATGCATCCTAACAAAGTTCCCAACTTATCCACTAGCTTCATCTAGCAACCGTAGTCTTCAGTATATAACTGTATAAGATTTACATTTTCCCCCATCCTACCTCAAGTCTCAATAATTAATTAATTCTTTGATTCATTATGTGATCACGATAGTCGAGGTCATCTAAATCCCAATTATTTCCTTTATCATTATTATGAGATGAAAGATATGATGATGGATCTTATTAATATTGATGATTGATGATGATTTCCATGATCTAAACTTTATCGTCACCAGCACCTATTGACGGAACAATAACCAAACTCAAACGGTGAGGAAGCCTCCTAAGAGACCCTTCCGTCTCACATTCTCAGTGGCAGAGCGATCTAGGAGAAGGCTAGGCACATTCCAACTACGCTTCTGAGATGGGGTAGGATAGACTCTCCGGATTGAGTCACTCCAAACCGGCCCGACAGGTATGGGCAAAACGAGCTCGAAAAACAAAATCAAGAATCCTCCAGCCTAGACACCCAACTAAAAAAGGATCATCAGAACTGGTCAAACTAAAGCACATGGATCCCAACGAAGTATAAAAAACTGCAAGCTTGCAAAAAATCATACAAAGGACTGGGATCCTAGGCCCGCGCACTAGGCGACCACTACCTTAACTGAGCTTCCTATCTTCCGCCCAACTGAAGGTCACCGCACCCTCGCATAGTCAGGTGTAAGGGTCACCATGACTGACATAATTAATTATCATCACTGATTCATCATCATATTCACTTACTTGATTACTCAATCCTTTCTCAATATCTTCCGTGGTTAACTTTACATATCTAGGTATTTTATCATAACTTATCATTAATGATATATAATTGGTACATTATACTAATGAATCAGTTGATGAGGATTATTAGTCATAATTATCTCAGGAAATCATTTGTTTGATTCAAAAGAGAAGGCGTCCATATCCTAATATTTGTATTTCAATATCTTCTATAAGGTCATGAGACCTGGACTAATAATTGATATGATTTTAGGCATAATTACATACTAACGCCCTAAATGTTTCAACTTTTTAAAACATGGTTTTTGGAGCTAATTAATGGTCTATAATTTGAGTCAACTTCATGCAAGACACCTAACTTCTTTACCTTTAAAAACATGATTTATGTAGCCCATTATTAGTCTGAAATTTGGGCACATTTGTATGTTAAAATCATAACCTTTTTCACTTTTTATAACATAATTTCTTAAGCGTATTAATGGGTCTGAAATATGGCTTAAGTACATGCATAAACACTTAATTCCTTATTCTAATTTTGCATTCTTGAAGTTATTTTATTGGTCTGAACTTAGAGTTAATCTTATGCAAAGATACCTGCTAAGCCCCTAATCTATCACTTTTTAAAACATAATTTCTGGACCATATTATATCTTAATAGTGATATGAAATTAGGTTTAATTTCATGCAATTCATCCCCAAATTCTCATTCAAGCATGCGAATCTGTAGCAATTATAGTTCTAATTATATGCAAAACACTTCCAATTTCTCATCAAATCCAATATGAAAACTGTAGCTAGTTAGTGGTCTGAAATTATACCAAAATGCATACATATCACCACCAAATTCTCATCTTTTAAGAAAGAAAACTGTAGTTTAACAATGGTCTAAAACTAGAGTTAATTGCATGGAACTCATTCCCAAATCTTTCAATTTTAAGCCATGAATTTAGTAGCTGGTCTGAAAATTAGATCATATTTGCATGCAATCACCCCCAAATTCTTTATTTTTAAGGCATGAAATCAATAGATTATCAGTGGTCTATATTTAGATCAACTGCATGCTTTTCACCCCCAAAATCTTTTAAATTTTAACATGAAATGAATAACTAACTATGGATTTTGAATTGGATCTAAAAGAACAAGGATGGAAGCAAGAGGAGGAAAAAGATTGTACCTTGAATTGCTCCAAATTAGAGGTAAAAAGGGCTTGATCATGGCCTGCATGCAGCAACACATCAATTAGATTGACTGCTTGCAGCTCCTACTGGAAGAATGGCAGTAGTAGCTCCAATGGGAACAAGGGGGCTGCTATGTGCAACATCACCTCAGTTGCTAGAGAAAGTAGCAACAACTGCTGCTTCGTGGCTTGCGGCTGCCAAAGAAGCAGCAGCAACTGCAATTGATGAAGCAGTAACTCCTACTGTTATTGCTGGTCAGCGGTAACGAGGCATCAGGGAGCAGCAGCTCTAGCTGCTGTCTTGGCTGCAAGCCTGCAAGAAGCGAAGGGGTTGGGGCCTTCATTGAAAAAGTTGAAGAAAATTTGAGGGAAATTGTGGGAAAAAAGAAAGGGCTTTGGATATATAAATGGGGGGGGGGTGGGATGTGGTGTTGATAATTGGAGGGAGAGAAGGCCCCACTTGTGAACTGTTGGAAATCGAAATTATATTTTTTCCATTATCTCTCTCTTATATGAGATAACTGTTAGAAGAAAGGAGTCTTCGATATGATTCATAGAAAAACCCTAGGCTCTCTTATATAGGGAGAGGCCTTAAGGGTAAATTACAGAGACGTATACATAAAAGAGGAAAATAGCAAAGAGATACATAAACCATTATTAATTCTAGAAACTATCTCTACACTCCCCCTCAAGGTGGAGCATAGATGTCGATCATGCTCAGCTTGGATGAACATCTCTGAAAGGGTCCTCTGAGCAGTGGCTTGGTGAAAACATCGGCAGTTTGATCTCTTGAGCTAACATGTGCAGTGGATATCAATCCTCTCTGGATCAGGTCCCTGGTATAATGGCAGTCAACCTCAATATGCTTGGTCCTCTCATGAAAAGCTGGATTGTTGGCAATGAACAATGCAGCCTGATTGTCACACTGAAGCTTCATAGGTAGAGGTACAACTACATGTAGATCTTCTAATACGGAGCGAACCCACATCATTTTCGTACTGGCTTGAGCCATTGCCCTGTATTCGGATTCCGCACTGGACCTTGCCACCACAGTTTGTTTCTTGCTTTTCCAAGAAACCAGAGAGCCTCCAACAAAAACTGCAAATCCTGAGGTTGATTTTCTATCCTTAGGGCATCCTACATAATCTGCATCTGCACACGCTGAGATGGATAAGTATGTGCCCTTTCTGAATAGCAGCCCTAACCCTGGAGAAGACTTCAGATATCTCAGTATCATGTGTATAGCATCCATGTGGATCTGTCTTGGCTGCTCCATAAACTGACTCACCCGGCTCACTGCAAATGCAATGTCTGGACGGGTTATGGTAATGTAGAGGAGTTTTCCCACCATCTCTCTATATCTCCTCTTATCTACTTCATCAGTATCACCATCATACAACTTCATGCTGGGGTCCATGGGGATGCTTGATGGTTTGCACCCATCCATACCAGTCTCAACCAGGAAGTCTGTAATGTACTTCCGTTGTGTCATCACCAAACCATGTGCATTCCTTGCAAATTCTAACCCCAGAAAATATCTTAGGGTTCCAAGGTCCTTTGTAACAAACTGACGACCTAGGAATGCCTTCGCCCTCGCTATGCCCTGAACGTCGTCTCCTGTAACCAGAATGTCATCCACATAGACCATTATGACAACCGTACCTGCCGAGGACTTCTGGACAAACAACGAATGATCAGCGTTGGACCTCTTAAATCCCTGGTGCTCAAATAGATTGGACAGCTTCTGGAGCCATGCTCGTGGACTCTGTTTGAGGACATATATCGCCTTGTGAAGTCTACAGACCATATGCTTCTCCCCCTCAGCAGTAACCCCGGGTGGCTACTGCATGTAGACTTCCTCCTGTAAATCCCCGTACAGAAAGGCATTCTTGACGTCGAGCTGAGAAATGCTCCAATCACAAGCCACTGCAACAGATAGTAGAATACGGAGAGTCGAGTGTCTCGCCACTAGAGAGAATGTATCCATGTAATCCACGCCATATGTTTGTGTAAATCCACGAGCGACCAAACGTGCTTTGTACCTGTCCAACGTGCCATCTGCATGATATTTGACTGTATAGACCCATTTGCAGCTCACAACGAATGCATCAGGAGGTGCAGGGACCAAAGACCATGTACCACGGGACTGCAAGGCCCTCATTTCTTCTTCCATAGCTAATCTCCAGCACTCACTCTTCAAGGCTTCCTGGTATGTCCGTGGTATGACCACAGAAGACAATGCTGTGGCAAACTTCTGAAAATCACCTGTGAGTCGGTGGAAGGAAACCTGTGAAGCAAATGGATAGGATGCACACTGTCGTCTCTGTTTCCGAATAGCAATCGGAACATTAAGATCATCATCTGGGTCCACATGTAATGAGTCATCCTGCATATGCACCGAACCTGACCCGTCAGTAGTAACATCATCTGAACATACCTGAGGCGTAGTGATTGGCTGATCTGTTGTCTGAGCAGGACTTGACCGACGCGTATAGTGGTTAGGAAATGGTGATATGATTCGTTGTGGAATGGGTGGAGGTGGAGATGGTGGTGGCAGTGGTGCTGGCATAGGAACTGACACAGGAGACGACTCAGGTGAAATACAAGCAGGTGGTGGTGGAACATAAATATCATCAGTGTTGGTGGATGGTACCATTCTGTCCCCAGCTGGCGAGAAATACATAACCGACTCGAAGAAAGTGACATCCGCACTAACAAAGTACCTGTTGGTTGTAGGATCATAACACCGGTATCCCTTCTGGGTTCTGGAATAACCAACAAAGACACACTTGACTGCTCTTGGAGAGAGCTTGTCAAGTCCAGGAGATAGACGATGGACAAACACCACAGCGCCAAAGACACGTGGTGGTAGTGAGAATAGCTCCTTGTCTGGAAAAATAAGAGAGATGGGTATCTTCTCTCCAAGGTCAGAGGACGGCATTCTATTGACCAGATAGCATGCAGTAAGGATAGCATCCCCCCAGAAAGAGATAGGAGCACAACTTTGAATCAACAGGGTACGAGTAATATCCAAGAGATGGCGATGCTTTCTTTCTGCCACACCATTTTGTTGGGATGTATATGCGCAGGTGGTTTGATGAATAATACCCTTCAATGACAGAAATTGAGAAAGAGAGCGTGTACAAAATTCCAGGGCATTATCAGTCCGAACATATTTGACTGACGAAGAGAAAACATTCTGCACTTCATTAATCAAATTTTTGATAACATCTCCTGCTTCAGATTTATTCTTCAAAAGAAATACCCAAGAGACACGAGAAAAATCATCTACTACCACAAGATAAAATCTGTGTCCCTGGTGATCGGGAACACGACTCGGACCCCATATATCTATATGTAACAACTCAAAAGGGGAGCTACTGCTCCGACTCTGACGACCTGGAAAGCTCGACCTATGATGCTTTCCCAACTGACATGTTTCACAGCGAAACGACGAACTTGGAGAGATCTGGGGCAGATAATGGCGCATTTTCTGGAGCGGAAGGTGACCAAAACGAAGATGCCAAATGTAAGGTGAAACTGGTCCAGTGGAGTGAGAGGAGACGCCAGCATAGGATTCCCGAACCAGCCGATATAAACCGTTCTGCTCAGAGCCACAGCCAATCACCTTGCCCGTGAGTATGTCCTGAAAAATGAGAGAAGACGGGTCAAATATAGCACGACAATTCAAATCCTTTGTAATCTGACTAATAGACAGCAAATTCAGTGAGAACTCAGGGGCATGTAAAACATTCTGCAGCTGCATAGTGGAGGATAAGAAAACCTCCCCCTGGCCAACAAGGGGTGAGTGAGATCCATCTACTATCTGTACTGAGCGACAGGGAGGAATATCCCTGTAGGCCTGTAATCTTTCTCTATCTCGACAAAGATGATGTGTGGCTCCGGAATCGATAACCCAGTCAGATATATCATGAGAAGGTATGAGTGCTGATGATCTACCTGAGGAACTGGCTGCGGCGGATGAACTGGCAGAGGCTGTGGCTGCAATATCTGAAGAACCACCCGATGAATCACCAGAAGAATGTGGCATAATATCGCGGAGACGGGCCACAAGTTCGTCAAATCTATGATCTGCAGTAGACGGTAATGGAGACTGTGAATGCTCTGTAACCTGTACCGATGCTGGGAACCCATGCTTTGAGTAGCATGTCTCCTCCGAGTGTCCAGTTCTGTGACAATACAAGCACATCTGACTAAAGCGACCTCCTCTACCTTGAGGTCCACGGCCACGTCCACGACTACGCCCTGAAGGCGGTCCACCTCTCCCACGCGAAGCTGCCATCGCAGATGGGGGTGGAGTAGAAGAGCTGGAGGAAACTGGAATGCGACTGAGCCTTCTGTAGACATCCTCCACTGGAGGAATTACGGCATCTGCTAGAATCTGTGACTGTGCAACATCATACTCAGGATCGAGAGCCGCAAGTAGAACGCCCACCATGGTGGCGTTCCGAAACGTCTTCTGCTGCTCCGGAGTAGCAGTCAGAGGAATGGTACTGTATAGCTTCTCGAACATCCCTCTCAGGGAGGTATATAGAGAATGGAGAGGTCTGCCGGCCTGCTTCATCGTAAAGATGTCATGTTGAAGCTGCAACATCTTTGTCTCATTTCGCACCTGCGAGTACGTAGTAGCAAGAATGTCCCACATTGCCTTAGTAGTGGGCTGATGGAGGACATCGTTAGCTATCTCGATCGTCAACGTACCAGACAACCAGACTTTTGCGTAAGCGTCATCGGCCTTCCATGAGGCATAGATCCCTGTCTTCTCCGCAGGCTCATCCTCGGTAAGAATGTGTTTCTTACCATTTGATTTCATGAGGCTCATGAACTGCATAGCCCATAGCTCATAGTTAGACCCGTCCATCTTCACTATTGGCGCAGGACCCTTGAATGCGCCGGTGGAGGGCAAATCGACTTTCGATTCTGACATACTGCTGCTCGGAGAAGACGAGGGGTAAATAGACACGGTGATGATCGTCTACACCAACTGCATCGGATTTGAGTACGTGTGTAGACTTTTACGCACTCAAATCCATAAATCGGAGGAAGAGAGGTCTAGGGCACGCCTCCAAGGAAGCTTACAGCCCTTGAATCGCCTCGAGAACGATGTGTATGGACTGCTGGAGGCCACTGGAAGGCCTACGGCGGCAGATGGGGGTGCCGCTGGGGCGGCTGGAGGCGGCAGGCGGATGCCGCTAGGGCTGGTGGTGGCCGCTAGAGCGGCTGGGTGCCGCTGAGAGGGGCTGCGGGACCACTGGGGAGGGCGGTTGGCTGCCGCTGGGGAGGGCACTGGGGGCCTCTGGGAAGGGCGCTGGGGGACGATGGAAGCCGCTGGCAGCGGCTAGAAGGGAGGAGAAGGGAGGGGCGGCGGGTGGGGAAGGGAGGAGAGCCCTAAGGCGGCTCTGATACCATGTTAGAAGAAAGGAGTCTTCGATATGATTCATAGAAAAACCCTAGGCTCTCTTATATAGGGAGAGGCCTTATAGGTAAATTACAGAGACGTCTACATAAAAGAGGAAAATAGCAAAAAGATACATAAACCATTATTAATTCTAGAAACTATCTCTACGATAACAAAGTCATCCGTATTCCACTCGAATCTCTGATTCCGATGAACAATAACTCGTTTCAACCGTCTCAAAATGACGATCAAAATGAGTACAATATTCATATACTGCTGATCTGAGATGAATTTAAATATCATCGAGATATGGTTTTGATTTGCTATTAAATTTGATGATTTTAAATGTTAAACGACCTCCGATCGACGAATGGTCGATTTCGTCGGTCTTACTTTGTTGAATCGAATTTTATGGTGATCTCAGTTTATTTTGCGGTTTGGATCGCATCACGATTTTTTTCGCGGTGATACAAATTATGATGCAATAAATTTTTGATTGATTGCATCCGAACGAGATTCAATCAGGGATCTATTGATCGATTTGGGTTTATTCAATATTAATTGAATATTAATTGGTCATGCCGACCCTTAATCAGGCCGGATTCGATTTCGGATTTGTGTGATTCAGATCCGAGTGTTACAACTGGGCTCTCCTTCTCGACGCCGCCATCGACCCCTCTCTTTTGTCGGCGCAGTAATCGTCGTCGGCCTCTTTCTCTCTATCCTATTTTGTCGCAGGTGCCACCGCCGGTCCTTGCGGCTACTACGTGTTGTCTACGATCATCATTTGCAAATCCACGGTTATCTTCTGCGAGTTTCGCCTCCATCTGCTCCTTGGTGATGAGATTGGTTGCATCCTGAGTCTACACATGCAACCAAATCCTATGTTTATGTAAACATATTTCTCTTAGGTTACAAAACCTAGTTTTCTCCATCCGACAATATGCCAGAAAACAAAGTTGATGTCCCCGCCACAGGCGTGTTCAGAGGTCCATCACAAATCGTCAAGATGGGCAGGACGAACTACGAGTTATGGGCTATGCAGTTCATGAGCCTCATGAAGTCTGCATATAAGAAACACATTCTTACTAGGAGGAACCAACTGAGAAAACTGGGGTTAATGCCTCGTGAGACGAGGATGATTTGTATGCTAAGGTTTGGTTATCTGGTACATTGACGGCAGAGATCACCAATGATGTTTTACATCAGGCCACCGCCAAGGCGATGTGGGATATCCTCGCAGCAACCTACTCCCAAGCAAGGAATGAGACAAAGATTTTGCAGTTACAATATGACATATTTACTGTCAAGCAGAATGGACAACCTCTTCATTCTCTATACACGCCCCTGTGTGACATGTTCAAGAAGCTCCACAATTTTATGCCTTTCTCTTCTACTCCTGAGCAACAGAAGGCTTACAAGAATGCCACTATGGTTGGTGTATTTCTAGCAGCACTTGATCTGGAATATGAAGCTGCTCATTCACAGATACTTGCAGATGCCATTATTCCTCACATGGAAGAAGCTTATTGTAGACTCATCACGATAACTGCCTCATCATCTGCTTCTAGTCAGATCTCCTCTACGATGGCCGCCTCCCGCGGTAGGAGATCGTCTTCGTCAGTCATGTACTTATTGTCATCGCCCAGGATACACAGAGGATACATGCTACTCCAAGCATGGTTTTCACGCATTGGCTCGTGTATCAGGCGGGCTGAGCCCCCTGCATCTCCTTCATCCGATCAGAGGTATGATGACCTAGTGACTCGGTTTGGGGACATTATGCCCCTTGCTGGTTCCATTGCTTCCTCGCCTGCCTTAGGAGACAATTTAGATATTGTTGCCTCTGCCTCTGCCAGTACCTCTGCCTCTGCCGTCACCTCGGGTAGCATTTATGCTCTTACTAATTGGCACGGATATGATATTATATAATGGATTATGGATTATGTGGCATCGCGTCACATGTGTGGAGATAGAGATCAGTTTGCTGCTTACAGACAGGTTCCCCCTGGCAGAACAATTGTCATAGCCGGTGGTACTCATTCCCCAATTGCAAGACATGAGGAGATCAACTTGACGCCTTCGATGCGACAAAATGTGCTGCATACTCCTGATTTCTCTATAAATTTATTGTCTATTAGCCAGATTACAAAGAACTTACATTGTCGTGCTATTTTTGACCCATCTTTTGTATTTCAGGACATCCTTGCGGGCAGAGTGATTGGCTGTGGTCATGAGCAGGGAGGCCTCTATCGACTGGTCCGAACTCCATATGCTAGCTTATCCTCTCATTCTACAGGACCAGTCTCCCCATGTGGCACCTGTGCTTTGGTCACCTTCCCCTTCAGAAGATGTGTCACGTTCTCCCTCAGAACTCACCTCGCTCATCCTTCCCGTACGAGGCATGTCCGTTAGGGAAGCACCACCGGTCTGCTTTTCCTAGTCATTACGGTCAGAGTAGTTGCTCCCTTTTTGAGTTATTTCATGTTGACATTTGGGGTACGAGTCATGTACCCGATCGCCAGGGACACATATTTTACCTAGTTGCTATTGATGATTTTTCTCGTTTTTCATGGATTTTCTTATTAAAGAATATATTTGAGGCTAGTGATGTGATAAAAATCTTTTATGAATGAAGTGCATAATGTTTTTCCCTCTTCAATCAAATTTATGCGAACTGACAATGCATTGAAATTATGTACTCATGTACTTTCACTGTTCTTCTCATCTCGTGGCATAGTTAACCAAGCTTCACGTGCCTACACGTATCAACAAAATGGTGTTGTAGAACGAAAGTATCTCCACTTACTTGATGTTGCTTGACCTCTTCTTATTCAGAGTCTTGCCTCAGATTCGTTTTGGGGTAATGCGGTTCTTACAACTTATTATCTTGTGAATCACATACCCTCGTCTGTACTGGGTGAGAAAGTTCCTTTCTCCCTGGCATTTCCCGAGGAGTTGTTCTCAGTCACTCCTCGTGTTTTTCACTCTGTTACCTTTGTTCATCAATTGTCTACTGGTCTTGACAAGCTCTCTCCTAGAGTTGTCAAATGTGTTTTTGTTGAGTACTCCAGGACACAGAAGGGATATAGATGCTATGATCTATTGTACAAAAAATATTATGTTAGTGTTGATGTCACATTTTTTTAGTTGGTGATGTATTTTTCTCCTACATGTGATAGGCTGACTTCATCAACTTCAGATGATGAGATCTACATGTCACCTCCTCCTCCAAGCTCATCACTAGCTCTATCTGCGGCGGTTCTTCCAACTCCACCACCTCCTTCACCTCCTCCTGTACCGCCTTATCTTAGCTCCACCCTTACCACGATTCTATATTCGTCGGCTTGCATTTGCTCATGGTCCTCGCCCGTCATCCAACACGCCACAGGTTTGTTCTAAATACATTGTTTCTAACGATGGGTCTGGCAATGTGTTTGAGCAGGAATCTTTGCAGGAGGCTGGCATATAGATTGAGGAGATCCCCAATGACCTGGATGTACCTATTGCATTTCAGAAGTAGAAGCGTACATGTACATCGTACCCTCTTGCTTCCCATATTACCTTTGATCGCTTGTTAGGGGACTTCAGGAGGTTCGCGGTTTCTCTATCTGTTGTGGAGATTCCACAGAATTACTAGGAGGCCTTGAGAGATAATCGGTGGCGTGTTGCCATGGAAGAGGAGATGACTGCACTACAATCGCGTGGTACCTGGAGTCTGGTCCCTGCTCCCACTGGAGCGTCTATTATTAGTTATAAGTGGGTGTTTACACTCAAACACCACTTAGATGGAAGTCTTGATGTTACAAGGCTAGATTGGTTGCACATGGATTTAGTCAGGCTTACGGGGCATATTATTTGAATACATTCTCCCCTGTTGCTTGCCACTCCACACTCTGAGTTCTTCTTGCAGTTGTTGTACGTGATCGGCCTTTATTTCAGCTTGATGTTAAAATGCCTTTCTGTATGGAGATCTTCAGGAAGAAGTCTACATGCGGCAACCTCCGAGGTTTGCTACTGAGGGGGAGTGTCAGCAGGTTTGTAGACTTCATAATGCAATATATGGCCTTAAGCAGAGTCCATGGGCCAGGTTCCAGAAGCTCTCAGACCTGATTGAGAAGTAGGGATTCGAGATATCAAATGCAAACCATTTATTGTTTGTTCAAAGGACCCACAGAGGTACGGTCGCTATTATGACCTATGTTGATGATATCCTTATTACAGGAGATGATGTGCAGGGTATCAAGAAGGCAGATGAATTTCTTGGCCGATAGTTTGTCACCAAGGATCTTGGTACCATACGGTACTTTCTGGGTTAAAGTTTGCCAGAAATCAGCAGGGTCTTGTGATGATCCAAAGAAAATATGTTATAGACATGCTAATTGAGACATGCATGATTGGATGTCGACCTGCCACTACTCCTATGGATCCTAGCATGAAGCTATACGATGACGATACAATGGAGGTGGACAAGAGAAGATACCGAGAATTGGTGGGAAAGCTTCTTTACATTACCATCACTAGGCCAGACATCTCCTTTGTCGTTAGTCAGGTCAATCAGTTCATGGAGCAGCCTCGACAAGTACATATAGATGTCGTTCATATGATCTTGAGGTACATGAAGTCATCCCTAGATGCGTGATTGTTGTTCAGTAAAGAACAACCCTCACCATCACAACGTGTGCAGGTGCAGACTACGTAGGATGTCCTAAGGACATGAAGACTCTCTAATATCCTTGAAGAGTAAGAAGTAGACTGTGGTTGCCAGGTCGAGCGCTAAATCAGAATATAGGGCTATGGCATAGGGGATCATAGAGATGATGTGGGTCCGATCTGTCCTAGCTGACCTACATATAGATGTGCCTCTTCCTATGGAATTACAATGTGATAATCAGGCATCTTTATTCATTGCAAACAATTCTGCCTTTCATGAGAGAACTAAACATATCGAAGTAGATTGTCACTATACACGAGATATGATTAAGAAAGACTTTATTTCTACTTCCTATGTTAGTTTAGGAAAACAAACTGCATATATCTTCACCAATGCTTTGCTCAGAGGGCTCTTTAAGAAGTGTACGTCCACGCCGAGCATGATTGATATCTACGCTCCATCTTGATGGGGAGTGCAGAGATATGATTATGTTTATGTATTGTTTTCTTTATTTGGTTTTGTTTCATCTATCTTATGTAATTTACCCATAGGCTTCTCCTCTATATAAGATATCCTAGGGTTCCCTAGAATAAACAATTCTCATTATTTTTTCCCAACAACTTTGTCCAATGCCATCTGTTTGACTGTTGCCAAGGTGCTTGCTGTGAGACTTAGTTATGTCTTGGAATGGTTTTTGCTGGAATCTGCATTTGTTTCTAACATGCAGGTCAGTGACAGCTTGGTTATGGCCTATGAGATCATGGTTGCCTAGCGAAGACATCAAATTTGGGAACATGTGATCGAAAGAAGGTTGATGCAAGTTTCCAAAGTAAAAGAAAATCAATTAGGATTCATGCCAGGTCGCTCAACTATTGAAGCCATCCATTTGCTGAGAACAATGGAGATATAGAGCTAAAAGGAAGAACCTCCATATGATTTTTATTGATTTGGAGAAGGCTTATGATTCTGTCCTACGTGAGATATTACGGAGAGTTTTGGAGAAGAGAAAAGTACTTGTCATATACATTAACCTCATAAAGGATATGCATGATAGGGCTTTATCTTGTGTAAGGATACAGTCTGGGAAGACTGACTATTTTGACATCAACATTGGTTTACATCAAGGTTCAACTTTGAGTCCATTTATTTTGATTATGGACAAGTTGACAAGTCATATTCAGGATGAGATACCTTGGTGTATGTTATTTGGTGATGATATTGTGTTGATTGATGAGACTAGAAATGGAGTAAATGAGAAGCTTGAGGTATGAAGACATGCATTGGAGACTAAAGGATTTCGTATAAGTAGGGCTAAGACTGAATATATGGTGTGCACTTTTAATGGAAGCAATGGCGATGGAATTGAGGTGAAGATTGGTGATGACGACATTCATAAGAGAGATTCTTTTAGATACCTGAGATCTATTTTGCAACATGCTAGGGAAATTGATGGAGATGTTACTAATAGAATAAATGCAGACTGGCTAAAGTGGAGAGGAGCATTTGTTGTTCTCTGTGATAAGAAAATTTCTTAAAGGAAAGTTCTACAAAGCAACCGTAAGACCTGCTATGCTCTATGGATCTGAATGTTGGCATATGAACCATAGACATGTGCAGAGAACGACTGTAACAAATGAAAATGCTAAGGTGGATGTGTGGACACACACGTAAAGATCGGATTCGGAATGATGCAATCAGAAGGAAACTTGGTGTAGCTCCGATCGAGGATAAGATGCGAGAAAATTGCTTAAGGTGGTTTGGCCATTTGCAAAGGAGGTCAGCTGATGCATCGGTTAGGAGATGCGAGTTTTGGGATGTTGAACCGTCTAAGAAAGGGCGACGACGACTCAAGAAGTGTTGGAATGGGACTATACGAAGGGATCTTAGTGTTTTGGATATAAGCTCGAGATTGACCCAAGATGTATCTGAATGAAGGCAAAGAATCCATGTAGCCGACCCTACTTAATTGTGGGAAAAGGCTTTGTTGTCGTATTGTATGTATGGGCACGAGGTTTAATGGATGTTCCCAAGGTACTGAGAGAAAGTACACAAAGATATAATATACACTCATTACCATTCTCAGATCAAATAGTTTTAATAGCCAGAAAACTGATTTTCTTCGACAAAAGTTTGCAAAATTTGTCCCACTTTAGACGTGGTTTTCAACATAAATACTTACGAAACACGAGATGCTGCCCAAATTGGCAAGACTCAAAAGGGTGACTTGAACTGTGATGATGCTACCCAAATTGGTAAGACTCACATTGAAATTGTAAGGACTCATCTGAGGTGCCACACAAAATTAGATGCAATATCAGAAGTGCTAGGGGTATGTCCAACGTAAGGAGACTGCATCATGTGACAAACACCTTTCTCCTTACAGTCGCATCTAACCTCCACCCATATCAATATATCTTGAAACAAAACAGAATTAGGGTTAAAAACAACCCCGAGAATTCAAGCCCTTGGTTACCTAACCGAAATATAGTAAGCTCCATAGAAAGTCATGAAACTAAAAGAACTTGGTGAAGCCTGAGATGGGGAGAAAGTTATATATTCCCCTGACAAATGATGGGTGAATCACATCCGTCAGCAAGTTTAACTGTCCTTTATCCCTTAGGAATGAATTGAAATCTGGCAAACTGTTGTACATCCCACAAAAGCCTAGTCAAATAGCTGCACCATAGTCAAATAGCCTATCGGTCTCATCCTTAAAAGCATTTGAAATCGCAATAGCAGGATTATTAATATAGTAAGAATCGGTGCTAAAGATGAAGTCAATCTGGAAGAAGCCTGAGTGAGCTAATTGAGTTAAATAATTAACTCATCATACTTTGAGCAAGAGATATAAGAAACCTAGCTAGATTTTTCAGTAGTGGTTTGGTGTGCAAAGGCCAGACGACCATGCTTCTGCCAACAAATGTCATTAATATAGTGTGGCTTGCCATAATATGTGCAATGTCACATGGACCCAAGTCCACAGGCCCTCGTCCTCTGGGTCTACATCCACGACAATGTCCACGATCGTGTGAGTTTGCCATGGGAAATGTGGTTTCCAGATTCTGAAGAGAAGCTAAAGAGATTTACATCCAGCTCAGCTCAGTCTTCTGTAGGCTTCCTCCATAGTAGGTCTTTCTAAAAGGGTCAACATTTGCTATGTGCAACCTCATATGCATGATCAAGACCTGAAGGAAATGGCCCATTATGGTATGTACTCTGAATGTTGTCTGGGACGATTATGTGCATATAGGAGCCTAATTATGTAACCTCTCAGAGGCTCCCTTCACAAGTGCATTGTCATGCTTCCAGAACAAGTATTTGTCCTTCTCAGACCTCGATTGGTCGTTTTTCTGTTGGATGACAGTCTTGATGGTATTGGGGGTTGGGACCCGATATTGACATGCTTTTGGACCGTGATTAGTGAGCTCCATATGGAGGAAGAAAATTCTTCGGTATGCTACATCTGGAGGCATGAGATGCTTATAAATGCTTTGGACTGGATCATCTAAGCTAGATTGTTCTTTTTACTGACAATCTGCAATTGTTCCAGCTATCTTCAGTAGGGGCTTTATCAAGGACTTGGTTTGAAGATGTGCCACTTTTATGGGAATCAGAGGAGGGTTTGCATTCCTCCTACTTCAAGTTTGAAAGATCATGGCTGCTAAAATAGGACTTCAGAGGCACGGTGTCTGATCTGTGCTTTTCATGGCAGTTGGAACTTGGAAGGGTTTACTATGTATATGGCTACTGCGAATTTTAGCAATAGTGGTAGATGTGTGGATATATAACTAAATTACATGGGTGATTTGTAATAATCATTGGGAGAGTTTTGATAAAATTTCTTGCATTTGACTATTTTTATAGTCCGTTTAAATTGTATTGGTTATTAATGCGAACCGTCACTATCGTAATATGATTTGTGATTAGATAATTTCTCGTAATTATTTAAAGCACTGCATATTCATAAGAGGAATTAATATATTTATGCTGATCTTTACATACGTGCCCTTCTAACCCTTGGAAAGATACAATATTTATAATCTTGCACTTCGACAATTTACTTGTATGCCTTTTGTAACAGCTCAAATATAGTCCCCCATTCTATACTCACGAGAATTGGGTGTGCACTTTATAAAAATGGAGGATGACTATTAGAGCTTAAGCATTTTGGGAGGTTGTTAACGGATCAATTAGGACCAAATCTATCCAGTTGTCAGTCTTCAAATCTGGGGTAGGGGTAGGAGAGAGGTTCAGGGGATTTCACATAAAATTTTGCAACTTTCTAATCTGGATAGTGTTAAAATTCATGTTAGATTTATACTGTTATGGAGAGGAAATTAATCGATGTTCAACGAGTAAAACAACACTAGTTTATCTGGACGTACATGTACAGATTTGTGGGCCATTAATGTAAATATTCTGATATTATATCATGATTCATAAAGTTAAATAATTCAAATAAAATTCAACTTTGTTACTTTGGGTTAGATTGTTCTTTGAATGTAAACGTTGGTCACTGGCAGTTCTAATAGCCTAGGAAATAGCATCATCAACATGCAGTTAAATTCTATTATCCATCTGGTGATTAATGGACTTTCTTTTATAGGTGAGTATCGTCTTACAGGACTCGTACACATCTCCGAGGTCTCATGTGTCTTGGTTCAGGACGTAAGAGATATCCTAAGTCCTGGTGAATGGTGATTATGTAAAAGTAAAAGTTAACAACATAGACAGGTAACTGGAGATTCTAGTATTTTAAAAGAAAGTTTTTCTATTATCTAAGATTCATGACCATTTACACAGTTGTTATTTACCTTTTTTTATTTTTTCATTCATCTTTTATGTAAATCTCTTTCATCCAGCGAGAAAGCGAGAATTACGCTATCGATTAAGCAATTGGTGGATGACCCTCTTCTAGAGAGATTAGATAAAGTGATACCACAGGTTTCTTACACAACTTCCTATGTTATAATGTTGCGTTTGACATTCTCAGCAATTTGTCTACGTTGATGAGAATTGAAATATTTCAGGAAGGACAACCTGAATCGGATATCGCAGGTCCATCCAGCGATGAAAAGATGGAACCTCTTCCTGGACTCGAGAGGAGTTATTGCAAGAGGAGGGGTATTCATTGCTTTTTTGCCTGACTAAATCTTGCTTATAGAATGAAAGTAGTGAGAAGAATCAAAACTAGTGATACGTCAGTGATGCTTAATATATACCAGAGAACATGATACTTTAAGCTCAGCAAGTTTCTCTGCTACTCATACAGCAAGTGGAAAGCCTAGTATTAACATCATTATGCATTTTTCTTATGTTATTCAGAAACATAAATACACGAATATAGAATTTTTTTATCTAAGCACTTCAAAGTCCATTTGTGTCGAGTTATTGGAGAAGAAAACTAAGCTGGGTTTCATTTGCAGCAACTGACTTTGTTAACAAGACTATTGATACACATAACAAATGCATAAATAACACTACCATCCTCATATATGATCTAGCTTGTCTTGATAAGATACACGATTGAATTCGGTATGTAATGCCAACCTGAGATGTAAGAGTTTATGATAAATTCTCTTTTATTCACCATTTTTTAGGAATTAGTCTCCAAGTGCATGAGATGAACAGGTTAATGGAAGTGCTTATGTTCATTGATTGGGGAGAAACACAGGGGTGTGATCTCCCCCACTAACACGCGAGCTTCTCGTAGCATTACCACTAACCATGGTTTTCCAACTATATGCAGAATAACTGACATAAAGCTTGGAAGGCAGGGTGTGAGAAGCGTGTGGTTTCCCAAGACCTGGAACTCTGGCTCTCCAGTGTATGTGCTGCGAACAGCCCTCAAGGAATTATCTCTTTGACATATATCGTGCCAGAAATTAACTTAAGTTACTGTTTTGATGATGCGGGCAGGCTCCAGCGAAGGATAATCAGTTTACTCTTCTTGCTAGAGCCGGCAGACAGGTTAGCATATTTTTACCACTGTTTTTTTCCTTACATGGATAGTTAGCCAAACACTAACCATGAATTGACTGATTTTGTTTGAGTTAGATCAAGCTGCATTGCATGTTCTATAGTTCTTACCAGGTGGTATAAACTGCAAAATATTTGCATGAAACTTTTATATGAAGAAGTGATGATACTTACTAGATAAAAGCATGCTATAAGTGATTTTGAAACTTGGATATTTATAAAGATGCCCACAATTCTAGGATGTCATAAGGGATTTTATGCAAATTCCCCTGAAATTCAACAGCTCTTTCTCCTTCCACAGCTCTCCCTCTCCCTCCCCTTCCGCCTCATTCCTCCACATGCTCCTTCTCCTTGTCTTCCACTGTGATGGCACTTGCTGTCTCCCCGGAGATGTTTGAGCCATTGCAACCCCTCCATAGAGTGCTGACACCGGTAGCCCGTGCAGTAGCCGTATGGCGGCACTTTGTCGGTGCCCTGTGTCTTTGCTTCATTGTTGGTTTTAAAAATAAGTCGCATTGTCCATTCAAGCTTTCAAATGGAATTTCTCATGGGAATTGGCACCTCTATTCACCATGAAGTCATTCCTATTTTGGTTAGAGGGATCTTCTACAAAACATTTTCCAGGAAGTTGTTTAGAATCCAAATAGTTCTTCCAAATTAATTGGGTTACCCCCATGAAAATTTTGTTAGGTTGGACGAATCTCTTCCATTCAAGGGGGAATATCTTTTGAGGGTCTTGAGGTAGATGGATACCACAACCAAACATTTTCATATGCTAATTGAAACCAGTTATATGTTTTTTTTTTGAGAAAAGATGGGATGGACCTCCTTTAGAGACCCATCCAAAGTTGTATAGATTTGTTACTCTGATGGATCTATCCCAAGTTATATTGTTTCTTTTTAATTCTGAAAAATCCAAAATAAGCTGTTTGTATTAAACTCTGATTCATTAAATCAGGTTCAGGAAGTGTACCTGACAGCAAGTCTAGATCAAGATGGAATAAAAAAGGCTGTTCAGCGAGTTTTGGTCGTGCCCCTTGATTCACCATGATACTGTTTTGTGTCAATGTGCGTTCTGTTCCTAATTGATATGGAAATATAATTACTTTGCAGCTTTTTACCATGCGACAATTACACTTTCATTTCGATCTTATTTAATGAGCCGACTTCCGAAACTTCTCCAAATCAATTTTCAGGTTAAGAAAACAGGACAAAGTAAAGCCAATATTGCTGTAATTATACACGGACAGCAAGATCAATTGTAATTTCTGCACAAGGCCACAGCCACAACAGTTACAGCTGCCACATCTTTCATATGCTTGAGTTGTAAAATTGTTGCTGTTGCATACTCTGATATAACAGTTGTAAATTTACTATTGTTTATAAGTTTCTAAGATGGCTGGTTGCATTATTTTTTATTTATGTAGCAACCAGGAAATTCTTGGAGGCCTCCCAATCAGATTCTAACCATGAAATCATATCTTGCAGAATGGTACTTGCACCAGTTGACAAACTAAATAATATGAATATATCTAAGATTCTACCTTATTGCTAATAGTGTTTAACATGTAATTTCTCTCCATTTTCCACTAGCAAATTATCTCCGGAGGACATGAGACAAGCATAGGAAACATGAGTGAAGTTCCAGGGGTTTGTGAATCTTGAAACAGACTATGATGGAAAGGATATTGGTTTCTTTGAGCAATAATTAGTTCCTCCAAACAAAAGGATTCCAATAGCTTAACAAAAAGAGCTCACTGCAATGAAAGTTGCAATAATTTTGACAGCACCTACATGAATATCATAATCTTTTGAAGTTTATACACAGATGCCATGGAAACTTTGGTATTCGCAAAAATACCAACAATAACCAGTGCATTTACACAAGAATACCCCTGTAAGCTTCTCTATTTCACAAATTTATCCTTCTGTTAATGAGCCATTACTACTGTTGTTCAATGTAGCTTTTTCGGAATAAAAAACTTGACCAAATTCACTTTATAAAGATGAAGTGACAGAGTCGATGAGGAACATAATGAAGTGGCAAGAGAGCCACGTGATGCAACGGCACATCCGAAGAGGCTTGTGACATCATAGGAGAGATGCAATAATATAAAGATATAAAGAGCCTATTAATAATTTTCCATTCTTTTATTCAGGAGGTTCTTAGGGATATCCATGTACAAGTCCCTAACTTTTCTTATAGCTTAAGTGGGCTCTACTGTGCCCCCTATGTTATTTACTAAAACATTCTTGAGCAGAAATTATTAAACATCCAAGTTACTGGAAGAAGATAGAACCATAAAAAAACAAGAAAGCTGCTTCTGAACAACTGGAAAAGGATTTCAATTTTTGTTTCTAGAATTCCTCATTGTAACACTTTTCCAGAACAATACTCAAAGGTGTGAATATTGGAGCCATGATACACAAATTTTACTTGTATACCGACAAAATTGGGGCTATCAACACTAACAAATAATAGAATAGCCAACCAACTCAACAGATTATATTCACCAGCACAGTTTCTACAGCCTCTATTCAATTGTAATCATAATAGATCTCATTTACGTTGACAGAATACGACAACCTGGAGGTGGGGAAGAGCATTTTGTCGGACCACTGAGAGCATCATCGCCTGGGTCGACCACATATTTGATTCTTATCCATATTATGCCTTACCTGCATTAGAATTCTAGTTGTATCAGTCTCATAAAAATTGGTCATCATCTCCCTATGGTAGTTCAGAATTTGATTCCATCATAATAAGAAAAAGAAGTAAACAAAAACCTATAAAGAACAAAATATTAAGTTTGCACGCAAGATGACAGTTCGAGCTCATCCATACTGAAGTCAGATGTTGTTGTTACTGCAGAAAGAGTTGAATGTTAACGGGGTTAACATCCGGTAGATCCACTGCATTGAGTGGATATCCCATTATCCCATATAACCAAGGTTGCAAAAGTCGGTAGTCGGTACTCGGTACTCGGTCGGTTGGGTCACTGACTAAGGATTAATCGGCAGTCGGACAATTAATCGGATTTAGTCGGACTTTAGTCGGCTTTGAATTTTATTATTTTTTTAAATATATAACTCATTTTTATACATATATTTACATAGATTTTGTACATTTTGATACTATCATAATAAATTAAAAAAAGTAATTGAATTTAAATAAAACACTGAGCATATTATAGTAAGTTTGCTTATAAAAAACGCAAAACATATAAGAATATAGTACCTACAAGCAAAAACTTCGTCGACTAGTGTACCTAGTCGGAATTAGTCAGTACTCGGTCGGCTACCCCACTGACTAGACTAGTCGGACCCACTAGTCGGACCAGTCGGACGACTTTTACAACCTTGCATATAACAAGATGTTTAAAGTGGAACACAGATACTGAAATAGCAATAAAACCAGCAAACTTTTGTGCTGTGAGGGGGCTATTTATCAGATTAGCAGTTTGCACGACCACGACCACTAGTGGGACCAATTATCAAATTTGAAGCGATTATCCATCATATGATGAATACATAAGTACACATTTCAATGTTCAGGTAATATTATCATGCCTAGCGGAAGTAGAACGTATACTAAACAGGTAGATAAGCAAGTATGTAGCAACCTCGACACAAGAAATGCGAGGTATGCACGACCACGACCACTAGTAGGACCATTTATCAAACCTGAAGCGATTATCCATCATATGATGAACACATAATAATGTTTAGGTAACAATATCGTGCGTATCGGAAGTAGAATGCATATTAAACAGGTAGATAAGCAAGTACGAAGCAACCTCGACACAAAAAATACGAGCTTCACCCAATACTAGACTACGTCCTTAATGGCAGCAGTGATTTAACTCTATATGGTGAACAGTAGGATCGAGTATATACGGAGGTTTATATAGCATCAAGTACATATGAAATCCCCTAAATCGGCCAATCTTTATTGAATACAAACAAGACTCATCAACAGAAATTTGTTATGAGGTTGGTGCTGCCCCCAAGGATGCAGCCTAGATGACGGGCTTCGTTCACCAGTGTTGAAAGTGCAATGTACTAGGTTGAACAAACGGGTTACGATTCACTGCATCTCAACAACCTCCACTCGAATTGAATCCTCTGAGAACAGAATAACTTTTAATCTCCATTGCCGACCTCACTTTTACGAGACCTGGCATATGCTTAGTCTTCTCATGATACACTTGATTCTCGGTTAGACATTGCCTAAAACTGTCAAAATATATGATGGCCTAATCTTGTTGTATGCCAAGATCTCCAACCAATAAAGCCATTCTAGCGGATGTCTTCCTTTATAGCTTTTGTCAAAGCCATATATTCTGCCTTTGGGGTTAGTTAATCAATAAACAATATATATAGACACTTATTCGCCAAAAAAGAAGTGCAGATATAAATTTTGTAGTAGTTATTGTCATAATCACTGCACAGGTTTCTATGTACTTCTATTTAAACTATGCAGTAAAAGTTGGTCATGGAGGATGCATAAGTTAGACCTTTGCTTGGAACATAATAAACAGATGTACTCTTTCCAGTGACCGGTTCATTCCCATGTCCTGATTCTTCGTTGTTAGTGCCTTAGCTGTACCTCATCCGCTGCAACTACCTCCTCTACCAACAACACGAAAGGATATTGGAAATAATCATATGAATCAAATGACAAGATATTGAATTCTCTTTGAAACATGGTCATCGAAATACTCATCTCTTATAACTTTCTCATTATTGTTCTCAATATAGCCCTCCAAGTTAGCTTTCACTTCAATCTTAACCTCTTTAGGACTAGGGGGGGTACTTAGCCACGTTCATATAGCCCTAAGTAGGCTCCTAACAAGATGTTTCAGTCTTGTGATCTAAACTCCACCAATTATCTTTCTGCAAAAATAGCACTGAGGCTTCAGCTTTTGACCACTAGCAACAGTGGTATATTTCCATCCAATCTATCCAATAACATCACCAGAAACCCACTCAGAGTAAAAACCTGAAGCTGAAGCCGTGATCTTCACTCTTCAACGTGAATGGGAACCATATAATGGCATAATGTTAGCCAATCTCGGTCGATCTTCAACAAATTTAAGAAATGGAAGATTTAAACAATAATATTTGACAATAAAAGAGAGAAATAAATAAGTAGATACGAGAGGTATTCTATGATCATCCGTCGAACGGACATCAAAGGCTGTCGATGTTATACCAGTCATTGGTGAGTCGTTTGTGCCTCCACGAACTTCCGTAGATCTCCAGAAAATCTTCAGAAATGCTCACTCTCCACAGTTGAATGAAATGTGGACAATGGCACTATATACTTTATTGTTAGTCGGCCGATCTCGTACAATCTCTTGTTTCTTGGATTAGGGTCAAGTTTGTACTTATTTCAACATTTCTTTTTCTTTTCTTCCTTTATTCTTTTATTTTGTGAAAATTAGTGTTAAATGTACAAGTCTTCGTCATCGATTATCTTTTGCAAACGAAATCATTTGATGAAACTCTTAAAGTTGTTTCATTAAGAGAGAATCCAAAATCTCATGGTTGGAGTTTTTTCCCTCAACCCCACAAGAATACATCTTTTTTATAACAAGTAGACTTTTGAGTTTAAGCTTCAAAGTATATAAAACCCATTAAGAAGCTAGGTGAAGAAAACAACTATTGAGGACAAGGATCTCATCCAAAATAGATTACGAAAGGAAATCTAATTTCTCCACTAGACATCAATTTATAGAGTTTGGCGAAGATCCATCAAGTATGTTTTGATCCTCATGCACGTTTCACCACTCAACACCCTGGAGATTCGTTCATTCACAAAAACAGCCCCCATCTATTGCTCCAGTCTCACAATTGATGGTCGCCTCAATGGAGGCTAAGATCGTCTTTCGAAAAAATGATTAGAGATTAAGCAACCTCTCCTCAGTGGTCAATGTTAAGGATCATGAAGTCTACTCTGAGGGGTGCACCTTGGAAAGTAATAAAAAATGGTGAAGTCTTCCCCCACTTTCAAGTAAGGCAGGCAACATGTATTCTTGCACCTTGGAAAGTAATGATAACAAATCATTCCTCTTGATCTTTTTATTAGATAGATCTTTTAATGCTCTTTGAATTGATATATTGTGGACCATCATCAGGTCTATATTGGATTATTGATGAATTTTTAAAAAAAACATTGACTGCGCATCTTTACAACAACAACAAAGCCTTTCCCATAATTAAGTAGGGTTGGCTACATGGATTTTTTTGCCTCCGTTAAGATCTATTTTGGGTCATTCTCGGGCTTAAAGCCAAACAACTAAGATCCTTTCGGATAGTCTCATTCCAACACTTCTTGGACCTTCCTCGCCCTCTCTTAACCAACTCAACATCCTAAATCTCGCATCTTCTAACTAGTGCATCAACCGACCTCATTTGCAAATGGGCAAATCATCTTAAACAGTTTTCTCTCATCTATCCTCTATCAGAGCTACACCAACTTTCCATCTGATTGCATCATTCCGAATCCGATCATTTCGTGTATGACCACACATCCACCTTAGCATTCTCATTTCAGCTATTGTCATTCTCTTTACATGTTTATGGTCCACATGCCAACATTATTATCCATAGAACATAACAAGTCTCATGGCTGTTGTATAATATTTTCCTTTGACTTAACAAGGATGTTAACAAGGATGAGGAAGACCAGCAACATACTAGGAGGAGGAACTTAACAAGGATCTGAAGGTGGTGTGGGCGGCAAAGATCCCAAGTAGAGTCAAGGTCTTCCTTTGGTGCCTGAGAAGAGACCGCTTGTGTGACAAGGTAAGGAGGGGACGTCTGTTTCGGGCGGAGAACATATTCTGTGACAGGTGTGAAGGGAAGATGGAGGATGCAGATCATTTATATTTCAAGTGCTCGGCATCGGCTTTGATCTGGAGGGAGCTCGACATTTCTTGGCTGGGGACAGATGGCTTGGAGGGCTTCTGGAAGTCGGTTCGCGAGGTGGATCTTAACTCCACAGACGACGTGTCAGTCGCTTTTGTGGGTCTTTGGGCGATTAGGCTTGGGTGGAATGACCTGATATTCAACAACCAGAGATTCTACTCAGAAAATGTGGTTTCACATTGTAAAGTGCTTTATAATTTTTGGACATCTCGTTAGTGTAACCTAACTTTTATTATGAATGCCATTTTGCGGTAACTCCCACCTTGGGAGTTTACCCTCTTTTTTCTTCAAAAAAATATATTTTCCTTTGACTTTTAAAGGGATTTTCTTATCACAAAGAATAATAGATGCTCCTCTCTACTTTGGCCAACCTCCATTTATTCTACGAGTAACATCACCATCGATTTCCTCATCGTTTTCAAAATAGATTTCAAGTATCTAAAAGAATCTTTCTTCTGAATGTTATCGTCTCCAATCTTCACCTCAAGTCATTCACCATTGTCTCTATCAAACATGCACCCTATATATTCCTTCTTAGCCTTACACGAAATCTTTTAGTCTCCAAGCCATGTCTCCAAACCTTCAGCTTCTCATTTACTCCATCTCTTGTCCGATCAATTAACACAATATCATCGATGAACAGCATACACCAATGTATCTCATCCTGAATGTGACTAATCAACTCGTCCATAATCAAAGTAAAAAGGAATGGACTCAAAGGTCAACCTTGATGCAGACTGATAGTCACTCTTCCCCATAGAAGGAGATATCGCGATATATCGTCGATATATCGATATGGACATGGGACCGATATGGGCACTGATATGGCGATATATCCCGATTTCCAGGCATTTTCTTCACAAAAGCTCGTCGATATGGGCGATATTTCGGCGATATATCGTCGAAATATCGTATCGATACGATATCGAAACGATATCGATATCAATATGGCCTTCCATGCTCTTCCCATATTGGATTCTTACACAAGATGAAAATCCATCATATATATCCTTTATAAGGTTAATGTATATGACATGTACTTGCCTCTTCTCCAAAACTCTCCACAATATCTCCCTTGGGACTGAATCATAAGCCTTCTCTAAATCAATAAAAATCATATTGAGGTTCTTTTTATATCTATAAATCTTCATTGTTCTCCTCAACAAGTGGATAACTTCAATAGTTTTTTTTGAAGGAGAAAGGGTGGTATCCCGAACCTGGTCCCCATCGCGTCTTAAACTAATTGGGATGAAAAAGTTAATACATTGTGTTACACGGTCTGAATACAACTCACAACGCCCTACATTACGCTACCTGGCTCCCGGATACATACAACATCCTACAGTGTTCAAGAACATTCTCCGAGTAGAACACTTGCCCGTGAAAAATTGCTTCATTCCCGCCACACCAAATTGCTCATAAGATCACAAAAGAATAAGAGTTATCATCATGCCTATTACCGAGGAACCGATCTAGTGCATATCCCGAAGTTGGCACTAACCTCTGTCGAGAGCCAAGGAATATTAGCACTACTCTACACCTGCGTTGATTGAGGGCAAGAAAAGATGATCCATGTCTTCTGCCTCCATCTCGCATATGCCACATCTATACTCATCGACTCTAACAACTAACCCGACGACTCTTGGTAAGAACCCTCCCAAGTCTGAACAACCACATCCAGTAGGGCATCTCAAGATAGTCGATGGATCATGTGCCTCATGGCGGATAGGCCGAACAAAACCACCACCGACTTCTCCCTATCAATTAAGAGGCCTGAGATATCTCCAAAGATGTAAATGATGAGTGACATGCGACGAATCTGGTCCAAACTGGCCCTTAAGAACATCACAATGTCATAAGCATATTACAATATTGGAATGGATATGTCTTCCTATAGCCCGAGCACCAGCCTGCATCTGTCGCTAATCTCATCATCATCGCTAACGTATCTGCCACACTAACAAATAGAAGGGGCACCAGAGGGCATCCCTTCGTGATCCCCCTTTGCAGATGAAAGAAATCCCTTCTGATCTTCCATCGATAAGCACTGCATTGGAGGTTGTCATGACACATCTCTTGATCCAAGATATCTACAATCTAGGGAACCCCATCTTCTCCACAGAGGTCCAAAGTAAACACCAATCAACACACCCGTACGCCTTGGAGAAGTCAACCTTCCACAGCATACCCGACTTGAATCCGAATTGGTTTTTAGTTGAGCGAACTGGCAAGAACTCGAATCGATTTTCAATTACTTTGGAAACTTGCCTCAACCTTCTTTCGATCACAAGTTCCTAGATTTTCATAGTATGACTCATAAGTTTGATATCTCTACAATTCGAACAATTTTGAATTCTCCTTTATTCTAATAAAGAGGCACCGCAATGCTTCTCCTCTATTCTTCATGCATTTTCTTGCTTCGTTAAATATCATGGAATAAATATGAGAACCATATGAAACCACGTTCACCAAGAACTCTCCAAACTTCTATGAGATTGTCATCAGGTCAAGTTTCATAACCTCTAAGCCTCCTTTACTTCCTTTGTATATATCTATAGTTTGCATGATTCTGGTAACATTCACTACCAGCAAGATCTCCCAAAGTAATCTCTTTATTCCCTTCCCTAATGAAAAGCTTATGGAAGTACTACTTTCATCTAGTCTCTATATCCTTTTAAGTAACAAGCGCATGTCATTCCTCATCCTTGATGCATCTCACTTGAGAAAGGTCTTTCGTCTTTCTTTCTCTTGCTTTGACCAATATGGATATATCCTTCTGGCCTTCCTTCGAGTCAAGTTTTTTGTATAAAACTTCATAAGCTTCGACTCGATTCACTTACAATCTTTTTGCTTCCTCCTTTGCTATTTTGTAGTTTGTGACAGTTTCCTTTATTCTATCTTTATACATAGCTTTAAAGCAAGCTTTTTAAAATTTAAGCTTCTCTTGCACCCCTTCACTCCACCACCAAGCCTACTTTCGGCATGGAACTCCTCCCTTAAACTCGTCTAGCATCTCTTTGGCTACCCTCGATGTTGGAGTATTTGGTTGTTCGCCATATGAGTTGTAGGAGGGTAAATGGATCTCTCCAGGATTCATTTACCCCATCCATATGTTTAGTCACAAATCTACCAGTGGTGGGACTTGGAGGCTCTGAGGAGGCTATAAAAGAAGCCCCAGACCTCCTGTATCCATTGAGAGAAAAAGGAATAGAATATCCGCCCCTTTGAGGGCTTCTCCTGTGGTTTCATCCCCTCCTTAGGGAGTAGGGTTCCACGTTAAATCTTGGTCTTCCAAGTTCATATTTATGTTTTTATGCTCTGTTTATCATTATCGCTTCCGCTTCATATTTTCTAACATGGTATCAGAGCGGGTTGTTCTTGGTTGATTTTGAAGTTTTATTCTTGAAGTTTTTTTTAAGATCGATCAAGATCGTTGGTCATTCGAGATTCGTTCACTTCGTTTTTGAAGATTATTCTGCATTCAAGTTCTGGAGATCTGCTCCTTTTCCAGAAATTAAAGGGTTTGGAATCCTAATTTCATGCGGCAGCCGTACAATGGGTTCTCTGGAACCCGACTCCAAATCTCATCCCCGTGTCCACTGGTGCGCACCCTTCTCCTGGCGGTTTCTCTAGTCGCGCAGCCCACGCGAGTCCCAACACCAGTCGTGCGCATCCCAGGCGGCAACCCCTCGTAGCGCTATGCTACCTTCTGGCAGGTCTCCTTCCCCAAAGCCGCAGATCCAGGCGCGGCTCCGGACGACGCTCCCAGGCGAAGCCCTTTCTCCTCCCGCGGTTCCCCAGCACCTTGCATCGTGGCGATGACCACCAACCTCGCGCGGTGGTGCTCCAATCCAGACAACACGCTCCATCACTTCAACGAGCCCGATAGCGCCACCTTCTTCAACGATACCTCCTGGTGGCGTGCCTCTATGCGCATCCACCGGGCGGAGCCCCATCTTCAGACGCAACCTCTGGAGGCGATGCTGCTCCATGCGTCAAGGCGGCGCCTCTGTGCGCATCCACCAAGGGGCGACGCACGTCCTTGTTCCAGCCGCTGCTCCAGGCAACCCCATCTCTGCAGGTGGCGGCTCTCATCCCAGGCGCCTTCTCCTCAAGGTACGCTCTCTGCGCGCACCTCCAGGTTGATGCCGCGTGCACCTCCGCCCTCCAGTGCTTCCTCCAGATCAGAGGCGGCGTGAAGCAGGGGCGACATTGTTTCTCCAAGAGGGATCCCATCGTGGAAACCTTAACGGGGGCCCCGCCTGCGTTTTATAAAAGAACCTTTGATCATTTGTTTAGGATCCCAAGTCGGCCAGTCTGTTTAAAAAAGGGAATGAAAAATCGAGAAAAAAATGGACAGCTTAAAAAAAAAAGAAAAATGATTTCAAAAGAAAAAAGAGGAAAAAATTTTTCATTGAAGAAAAGCCGAAAATATGACAGCTTATTTGGTTACCCCCATCTTCATTGTCTTCTCCCAACTTGGTCGATATTCATTGTTTTCTGACAAGTATATGAGAAAGGGGGAGTATTGTGTAGAGTTCTTTTTCGGCCATGATACAGATTCTGATTCAGATCTAGATTGATCCAGATTCTCCGGGCCTGACATATTTCCAGACTCTATAGTTCAGATTATTCAGACTCGACGTCAGAGATTCCGAGTCTTCAGTTTTAGACACGAACATGTATGCAGTCTTCTCAGATATGTACATGTTTGCCATCTTCAGTTTCGTGGTCCCCATCCATTCTTGTTGTTTCGGCCATAGTTTTCATGTGAGCCATAGGGACTCCAGAGTAGAGGACCATTCCGTATGCCATATGGGCAAGGGTTTTCATGTGGTATCATATCATAGGTACTCCAGAGTACTGTACCATTCTCTGTGCCAGATGGGAGAGACCCAGTACTCCGACGAGGAGATTTTTTTCAGACTCCATTCTCCAACGACCGTGGACTTCGACGAGGATTGCACTTCCACGACCATTTCCAGTTCGACCCTTTTTTCAGAGATGGAGCAGTTGTCCGCATTATTGTGACGGGCCAGAGTACTCTGACGAGAAGACTCATTTCCAGTTGCAGTGACTCTGACATGCGCAGTTCAGAGTACATGCTCTCCGACAAGGAGATTCAGCAGACCCACACTCCAACCCGTTCGTCCTCCTCACCTGCACGGTATGAGAAGTAACGTCGTCAACAATAGCAGTTGTGCGCATTGAGTTGATATTGTCCGTAGTGTCCTGTAGCGCGAGTTGAGTTTCTTTATATTTGTCCAAGCTGAGCATTACATGCTTCAGCTTGAGGGGGAGTGTTGGAGTATTTGGTTGTGCGCCATATGATTTGTAGGCGGGTAAATGGATCTCTCCAGGATCCATTTATCCCATCCATATGTTTAGTCCACATCTATCAGTGGTGGGATTTGGAGGCTCTGAGGAGGCTATATAAGGAGCCCCAGACCTCCTGTATCCATTGAGAGAAAAAGGAATAGAATATCCGCTCCTTTGAGGGCTTCTCCCGTGGCTTCATCATGCTCCTTAGGGAGTAGGGTTCCACGTTAAATCTTGGTCTTCCAAGTTCATATTTATTTTTTTATGCTATGTTTATCAATATCGCTTCCGCTTCCTATTTTCTAACACTCGGATACAAGATGCTACCGCTTCCCACATCTCGTTTGCACTTCCGTTGCAATCACAGGATAAGTCTTCTAAAACCTTCTACTTGAAGCTTGATTGATTCAATTGAAGATTCCACCATTTAGTTCTAATAATCTTGGGAACCATTATCTTATTTGCCAATCATTTTATTTGCACATTCATTACTAGCAAGCGATGTAGAGATGTCAAGCTCGCTCCTAGAATAAATTTGCAGCCTCTGCAATACAACCGATCTCTTCTCCTCATCGCAAAGTAATCTATCTGTATTTTAGTCGGGCCACTCTTATAAGTAATGAAATTCTCCTCCCTCTTCTTGAAGATAATGTTTGCTAAGAAAAGATCACGAGCTGTTACAAAATCCATGACGACTTTTTACCTCTTCATTTCTATTCCAGAAGTCATGACACCTCCATGAACACTAGCATAACCAGAAGCATCCTTTCCCACATGTCCATTAAGATCTCAACCTAGGCAAGCCATCTCTCTTTATGGGATTCCTTGCATAATCTTATCTAAATCCTCCCAAAAAGCTTGTTTAATCCTTTCCTCTAGTTGATAACTATTACTTTCTAAAGATGACTCGGTTTCGCGCAAGGGACTCAAGGGGCGACTCTAAAGGCTACTCTAGTGTTTTCGCCACAGGGAATTTCCGCTGGCGACTTCGACAAAGGCGGCGAGCTTCTAGGTTGCGGGCAACAAGAAGATATCGGCGACGGCCTTCAAGGGCTCGGAGAATGCAGGGAAGGCTCCTGCAGAGAACTTGGGCTCAAGATGCAGGGGAACGTCTGAGGCTGGTTCAGTGGGGGCTGATGATTGCATTATATATGGTTATAACATGCTTAAAATATGTGGAATACAACCTTAATGTTTGATTTATATGCTTCAATAGTGCCCAAATTCACAGTATACATATTCACGCACACAACAAACAATGCCACTTAATGAATGATCTTTACGTATTACCTAGTTACATTTCTTATACAATAGAGATTAATCCATGGAACTCAATCACATTTACAATTCTAACAACCCATATTCATATTTTTGAGAAAGTAAAAATATCATCATGAATTTATGTGTTCAAATCCAAAAGAGTGAAAGAAAGAGCATCATATCAAAGCCAACACATTGGTGTCCCTACAATTTATGAACATTTCTTATTGGAAAAAAAGGGAGGGAGGATAATGTAAAAGTTCCTTTCTTTATATCTTGCATTAAGCCCTCTACGCACCTTCCCCATGCATACTCTCTTTACCATTCACTCTCTCTCCTTTTCAAAAATAATTAGCCGCACATGCATACTCCCCATGCACGTAGGAAGCCCTCCCAATTTCATTAATATACATTTAATTCTTTGTTATTGCAGAGACGGCCACGCCATCTATAAAATGCGCATTCACAGATTGCTCTCGGACGCAAGGCTGGACGCACCTCTCTCTCTCCTGGCATCTCAACCCGCGACTTTACGTGGAGTTCTCGTCTCCACCTTGCTGTCTCCCTCCTCTTCTACCTAGTGCAACCACCGTTCTCTAGCAACTCCCCGCGCACGTCATCGTTCTCCTCCCCGCATCTCAACCGCCGGCAGCAAACCACGCAGCTCCCTCGCACACCACTGCGCAGCGGTATTCGTCCAGCCAGCAGCTCCCTCGCACAAGCCTTCTTCTCCGGCTCGCCCGCCGTTGTACGTGCCTCCACGCCGCTGTGCACCGGCTTGCTTCTTCAGCCCGCACAGCCGCCGCGTGTACGGCAAGCGGTTGTACCCTCCAGTGCAGCACCACCTCGCATCAGAGCGCACTCCCCGCGCATCCCAGTCCGTGCACCTCGGCTGCCACTGTCTTCCATTTCGGGGCTCTAAACCCACAGAGAAGAGAATCTCCTCCTCCCCTCTCTACTTTCTGCTTTTAAGTTCGGCTTTGTTTTCAGCATTTAACAATTAGATTTGCAATACTTCTAAGTTTGGTTCTGGAGCAAAGTGAAGTTCCTTTGGACGTTATATCATCCGAAATCAATATCACCTTTGGCTTGATGAGTCAAAATTTCATCCATATCCATTATTCTTCTTAATTAGTTAATGGAATATTATTTTGTTTCTTTTACAAATCAACCCCCGGTTTCTAAGTCATTTACATGTATGCCCCTAGAAACTTCTTTTGAGCATTGAGATTGTCATGTCGAAATCAGAGAATTCCTAAAAATAGTTGATCATATTTGGAATACTTTGTAAGTGCTTCATACCATTTTGATATCATTTGACTTGACATATAAATAATAGCTCCTTTGAATCATCTTAAGAGTCGGATTGTTCTTAAATCAAAGAGAAATTATGCAAATTTGTTAAGTCCCTGTGGATTCGAACCTCTACTTGCCATATGCATTTTGTATGTCTCCATTGTGCTCGTAGTTGAATATTATTTGTTTGATCTTGATTATTCGTGGTAACACAACGACTTGATAAAATCACCTTCATAAACCGCGAAAAATCTTGTCAACATTTTGAAAGGGAGGGAGGATAATGTAAAAGTTCCTTTCTTTATATCTTGCATTAAGCCCTCTACGCACCTTCCCCATGCATACTCTCTTTACCATTCACTCTCTCTCCTTTTCAAAAATAATTAGCCGCACATGCATACTCCCCATGCACGTAGGAAGCCCTCCCAATTTCATTAATATACATTTAATTCTTTGTTATTGCAGAGATGGCCACGCCATCTATAAAATGCGCATTCACAGATTGCTCTCGGACGCAAGGCTGGACGCACCTCTCTCTCTCCTGGCATCTCAACCCGCGACTTTACGTGGAGTTCTCGTCTCCACCTTGCTGTCTCCCTCCTCTTCTACCTAGTGCAACCACCGTTCTCTAGCAACTCCCCGCGCACGTCATCGTTCTCCTCCCCGCATCTCAACCGCCGGCAGCCAACCACGCAGCTCCCTCGCACACCACTGCGCAGCGGTATTCGTCCAGCCAGCAGCTCCCTCGCACAAGCCTTCTTCTCCGGCTCGCCCACCGTTGTACGTGCCTCCACGCCGCTGTGCACCGGCTTGCTTCTTCAGTCCGCACAGCCGCCGCGTGTACGGCAAGCGGTTGTACCCTCCAGTGCAGCACCACCTCGCATCAGAGCGCACTCCCCGCGCATCCCAGTCCGTGCACTTCGGCTGCCACTGTCTTCCATTTCGGGGCTCTAAACCCACAGAGAAGAGAATATCCTCCTCCCCTCTCTACTTTCTGCTTTTAAGTTCGTCTTTGTTTTCAGCATTTAACAATTAGATTTGCAATACTTCTAAGTTTGGTTCTGGAGCAAAGTGAAGTTCCTTTGGACGTTATATCATCCGAAATCAATATCACCTTTGGCTTGATGAGTCAAAATTTCATCCATATCCATTATTCTTCTTAATTAGTTAATGGAATATTATTTTGTTTCTTTTACAAATCAACCCCCGGTTTCTAAGTCATTTACATGTATGCCCCTAGAAACTTCTTTTGAGCATTGAGATTGTCATGTCGAAATCAGAGAATTCCTAAAAATAGTTGATCATATTTGGAATACTTTGTAAGTGCTTCATACCATTTTGATATCATTTGACTTGACATATAAATAGTAGCTCCTTTGAATCATCTTAAGAGTCGGATTGTTCTTAAATCAAAGAGAAATTATGCAAATTTGTTAAGTCCCTGTGGATTCGAACCTTTACTTGCCATATGCATTTTGTATGTCTCCATTGTGCTCGTAGTTGAATATTATTTGTTTGATCTTGATTATTCGTGGTAACACAACGACTTGATAAAATCACCTTCATAAACCGTGAAAAATCTTGTCAACATTTTGGCGCCGTTGCCGGGGACTAGGCAACATTTGCATTTTTTTCTTCTTCTTTCTAACTTAATTTCAAGTTTCTAATCCGTGCATTTTTTTTCTTTTGCAGGTACTTAGGCTTCAAAAAGAAAAAAAATTTATTACTTATCTTTTCATGCATTTTGTTTTAGCGAACTTGTAATTTGTTAAAAAAATTTTGTAATCTAATTTCCCCCTCCCTTCTCGGAAAAGCTCGCCATCAGTAGGACAAAATATTACGGATTAGCGCCAGAAGTGCAGGCACTGTGAGTCCATCTTTCTCCTAGGCATCTTAGGCTTTTAAAAAAATTTTCCTGCATTTGTTTGCGCTCCGAACTTAACCGAAAAAAAATTAAAAAAACACTTCTTCTTTGCATCATCTCCGTGGTCTTCTCCCTCTGATAATCTAATTTAAAGACCACCAAATCGTGTGCTGATCATTTAAAAAGATAAGCTTGAAAGGCCACCGCAGTGGCCCGAGCAGAAAGCGGACAAATCCTGAATGCTTGTTTGATGCACGTGTATGACACAAAAATCACGAGCACATAGAACCCTAGGATAGAAACAAAAATCCCTGGTGCTACGTGGGATTGCAGAGAGAAATCGTAATTCCTCGACGCGTTGGGCACATGTTCTCGCGGGAAGAAGCAGATCCTCGATCTGAGTACCGCACCCTGGATCCCCCAGCCGGATTAGGACATCGATTTCTCACAATCTTCCACACCCACCTCATCCTTTAAGGACTCTAATTTCTCTGAAAACTTTTGTTGAATCACTAAATTAAAATCGAAAAGATAACCGCTTCCGCGGCAATTTTTGTGTGAGTTGGTGAAACAACAAATTGCTTGGTGTTTGTGCTGTGTATGCTAGGTCGTAGGTCTCTGAAAAATCCAGTGCAACAACCATTAGAGTACGACCCGATTTATAGAAAAAAACCAACTGATCTTGGAAACATGGGAGAAGAAAGACCAAACCCTATGGATCTCATCCTGCATCAATTGCAACTACTGAGAGAAGAAAATGCAACAATTCGCCATACCGTAGCACCTCTCATCCGACCGCCACCCATTAGTACACATTACAACCCGGCTGCAGAAGACTTAGTTCATTGGGTCCAAATCCCGCCTGAGGTAGGAGACTTTGAGATAAAGCCCGCATCACTCTCCTTGATCCCAAAATACTATGGAAATGACTCTGAAGACCCCTTTCTCCACATCCAAGACTTCCGATCTGCTTGTGACACCATGAGTATCCCTGGGGTAGAAAAAGAATACATCTACATGAAAGCCTTCACTCACTCACTCAAGGACAAAGCACTCCAATGGCTTAGAAATTATGGAACCCCTCTCACCTCTTGGGACTCATTAAGAGAGGCATTCATCAAGAAATACTTCCCAATAGGAAAGACAAATGCCTTGAGACAAGCCATATCATCATTCACTCAGAAAAATAGAGAGCCCATTCATGAAGCCTGGGAACGATTTAAGGAACTTCAAAGGAAATGCCCTCATCATGCCATACCCAAATGGAAGCTAGTTCAGATATTCTATGAGGGCATAGATACATCATTTAAGAGAGTGATTGATGGCTCCTGCGATGGAAATTACATCAGCCGTGATGAGCATTTCGTTTGGAAATTATTTGAAAATATGGCTGACAATTCGATAAATAGTTCATCAATTGAACAATACGGTGCAAACACGAGGACAGTCAATATCATTGATTATGAGAGATCTAGCAATGAGAATCCTGACAAATGGGCAACCCTCTCAAAACAAATGAACTTCATGACTCAAGCCATAGAAAAATTGGCCATGAATAACCCCACCAACCAGGAAGTTAACCACACCACATTCACCCATAATCAAGACATAAATCCGGAGACTGTGAATTGGGTGCAGAGAAATCAAGGAGGAGGATATTCAAGTAACCACAACACATGGAGAGAACAACCAAATTCTGGGTGGAATGGACAAAACAATTATCATTTTCAAAATCACATCCAACCCAGACAACCGATAGCACCACCCGTGACTCAACCCTCCACCACTGCGGTAAATTTCGACGCCTTGGCTCAGGCAATACAACAACTAGCTATAGCTCAACAACAGGCCACTGAAGCCCAACAAAAAGCCAACTCTGAGAATGCTCGTCAATTCGCTGAGATCAGATCGTACATCCCAGCCTTATCACCTCAACCGCTGTCCAATCCAAACACCAATAAGGCTAGCTCATCTGGAGTACTTCAAACTCCTCCACCTGTCGGATCTTTCACCTCACCACCTGGTTTTCAAAATCAGAATCAAGGATTTTTTACACCTTCTAGGACAAACCAAGGGAACCCACAACAAGCGCCTAGAAATCAAGTCAATTTCAAAACCCCACCCCATCCAAACCAATTTGCTAATGCTGTCACTTTGAGAAATGGGAAAACCACTTCTGCCTACAGCAGACCACTAGCCTCTGAGGATCAAATTGAAATTGAGGATGAGTTTGATGATAGAGAGAAATCAACTGAAACAACCATGCTCCCTCCTTCCTCCCCAACCATAACCATCCCCTTTCCCGGAGCTCTTCATCGAAGAAAATCGCGATCATCCACCATTGATCCAGAGTTAGAAAAACTATTCTCGGACATCGTCATTGAAATCCCGCTCTTGAAAGCCCTCGAACAAGTTCCAGCCTTCTCCCGATTTTTGAAGGACAAATGCACACCAAAACGAACATCCAAAGGAAAAAGTAAAAAGGACAATGAACATATTGAGAGACATGTGCTCCCTCAAGCAACAACCAATGCCATCTCCCAATTCTTACCCACCAAAAAGAAAGACCCAGGAGCTCCTCTAGTTAGATGCACAATTGGCAAATTGACCTTTGATCACACACTGCTGGATAATGGCGCTTCTATCAATCTTCTTCCGTCTGCTATTCTGGAGCAATTTGACCTAGGAAAACTGAAACCCGTCTCAATGACTTTGCAAATGGCTGATCGATCTGTGAAAAGACCAAAAGGACTTCTTGAGGATGTGATAGTTGATGTTCAAGGTCATAAATTCCCGGTTGATTTTGTTGTGATGGATATGGATCAAGCAAATATATTGAGTGAGACACCAATCATACTAGGACGACCATTTTTGGCCACTGCTAAAGCTCATTTTGATTATGAGGTTGGAAGAGTTGAATTTAAAATCAATGGCCAAGTCATTCCTGTTGATCTTGTCACCCCTACTTTCACTGAATCTGAGACCGAAGAATGTGGTTGGATAGAAAGATGTGCTGTTCTCAACATTCAAAAAGACTTTGCCCCCATCCATCTCACCAAGGATCCTTTAGAGGTTAGTCTAAACACCTCTAGATCCACTTACAAAAACACTTTCCATGAAATTGCCACCTACAATCTGAATCTTGCACTAGAAGCTCCACCAAGCCCTCTCACCGGACAAGAAATTGAGGAGCTTGATAATGCCTGGGACACATTAGACTCTGAACTCTCATTAACCTCAATCATGATCATGCCCATGATGGAACCACCATTTGAGACTATTTCTGTAATAGACTCAGGAGACATTACAACTCTGAATCCATCGACAACCACTGTTGAATTAAAACCACTACCCAAAGATCTGAAGTATGCTTTCTTGGATGATGCCCACACTCTACCAGTCATTATCAATGCCAACCTAAATCATATGCAAGAGAGCCAACTAATGGAGGTGTTGAAAAAGAATTCTCAGGCTATTGGTTGGAAAATAACTGATTTGAAAGGAATAAACCCGACATTCTGTACACACCGCATATATTTGGAGAATGACAGTAAACCCTCTCGAGAAATGCAAAGGCGGTTGAATCCTAATCTACGAGAGGTTGTGAAGAATGAAATATACAAGTGGTCAAGTGCCGGCATCATTTATCCGATAGCCGATAGTCCTTGGATTAGTCCCCTCCAGGTTGTCCCCAAGAAAGCTGGATTAACAATTGTGAAAAATGAGAAAGGCGAGGACATACCTACCAGAGTAGCCACATCTTGGAGAGTCTGTGTAGATTATAGGAAACTCAATAAGGCTACTCGAAAAGATCATTTCCCATTACCATTCATTGACCAAATCATTGAGAAGCTAGCCGGAAAAGAATTTTTCTGCTTTTTAGATGGATATTCCGGCTACAACCAAGTTGCCATAGCACCGGAAGATCAAGACAAAACCACATTCACTTGTCCTTTTGGGACTTATGCATTCCGACGAATGCCTTTCGGATTATGCAATGCCCCTGCCACTTTTCAAAGATGTATGATGGGTATCTTTGCTGACATGGTTGGTGATTTTATGGAGATATTTATGGACGATTTTTCAATTTTTGGAGACTCTTTTGAGGAGACACTCGGATTTTTGGACAAAGTCTTACAAAAATGTATTGAGGTGAACCTGATCTTATCTTGGGAGAAATCACATTTCATGGTGAAACAAGGAATTGTGTTGGGACATATCGTATCGAAGAAAGGGATAGAAGTGGATCCATCGAAAATTGAGACCATCACTCACTTAGGTCCACCCGTGAATATAAAGGGTGTTCGATCCTTCCAAGGTCACGTCGGTTTTTACCGACGATTTATCAAGGATTTCTCAAAAATCTCCCGCCCTCTCACCAAACTACTGGAAAAAGATCAAGACTTCACGTTTACTGAGGATGCTTTTGAATCTTTCAAAACCCTGAAGAAAATCATCACTGAAGCACCCATCCTACAACCCCCAGATTGGAACTATGAATTTGAGATCATGTGCGATGCATCTGATTATGCTGTGGGGGCAGTATTGGGTCAAAGGAAAGATGGGAAACCTTATGCCATTCACTATGCCAGTAAAACTCTGGATGATGCTCAGAAGAACTACACGGTGACGGAGAAAGAACTTTTAGCTGTGGTATTTTCTTTAGAGAAATTTCGATCTTACATCCTAGGATCCCACATCATCATCTACACCGACCACTCGGCTTTGAAATATCTCTTCACGAAAACCGATGCTAAGCCTAGACTCATTAGGTAGGTATTATTGCTCCAAGAATTTGATTTGGAGATTAGAGATAAAGCCGGAGCAAAGAATGTCGTGGCGGATCATCTTTCAAGACTCCTTTCCTCAAACACAGACACAATCCCAATTTCTGATAATTTTCCAGACGAAAGTATCATGTCTGTTTCTCAACTCCCTTGGTATGCCGACATCGTCAATTACATCGTCACTTCCACATTTCCTGATGATTGGCCAAAACATAAGAGAGACAAAACCAAAGCCCAAGCTTGATACTATCACTGGGAAGATCCTTTGCTCTTCAAAGAGGGTACTGATTTAATATGGAGACGATGTATCCCCGAATCTGAAGTCAACGATGTCCTAACTCACTGCCACACTTCTGGGTGTAGAGGACACCACTCAGGGAAGCGCACAGCCGCTAAAGTCTTACAATGCGGTTTCTATTGGCCCACACTCTTTAAAGATGCCCATCATTTTGCTCAATCTTGTCCTACCTGTCAGACTAATGGAACAATGACCCGTCGTAACATGATGCCCCTCCAACCCGTGCATATAGTCGAGATCTTTGATACTTGGGGAATAGACTTCATGGGACCTTTCACCACATCACATGGTTACCAACACATTCTTCTCGCTGTTGATTACGTCTCTCGCTAGGTAGAAGCCATTCCCACTCGTGCTGCTGATAGCACAACTGTTGTCAAGTTCTTAAACGACCTATTCTCTCGATTTGGATTGCCAAAGGTGGTCATTAGTGATGGAGGCACCCACTTTCTGAATGCTTCAGTTAAAAATTTACTCAAGAAAAATGGAGTCGAACACCGTGTCTCAACTGCCTATCACCCACAGACTAATGGAATGGCCGAGCTGTCAAACCGAGAAATCAAGACCATCCTCCAGAAAATTGTTCGCTCTGATCGTAAAGACTGGTCCCAACACTTACCTTCTGCTCTCTGGGCCTATCGTACTGCTTTCCGCACACCCTTAGGTATGAGTCCATTTCGGTTAGTCTATGGAAAGCTGTGCCACCTACCTGTAGAGGTCCACCACAAATCACTCTGGGCAATCAAGAAGTGCCATCTGGATTATGATGAGGCTGGGAAGAAAAGACTATTAGATTTATCTGAACTGGAAGAACTGAGATCACAAGCCTATGATAACAACCTGCTATACAAAGAGAAAATCAAGTTGTGGCACGATGCCAATATTTCGAGGAAAACATTCAAAGAAAATCAAAAAGTATGGCTATTTGATGCAAAACTGAAGTTATTTCCAGGAAAACTGAGATCGAAATGGAAAGGACCATACATTGTAACTCAAGTATTTGATAATGGCTCGATAGAAATTTCTGACCCAAACACTAAAGCCACATTCAGAGTAAATGGTCAAAGACTAAAACCCGTTGTTGAACCATCTGGTCCTATGCCTGTCTGCACAACATACCTTCTGCAGGAAAAATGAACCATCACATCGCCTAGCTGAGGCGTTAAATCATGCACTCTCGTGAGCCTCCCCTCACAGGTATCTTTTTACCGCTCGCATGTTTATTTTCACTGCATTGCATTAGATAAGTATGGGGGTGCTCCTCTGCATTACATTCCAAAAAACAAAAAAAAACAAAAAACACAAAAACAAAAATACATTTCACATCCCTTTTGATCCTCCTATTACACATTATCTTCACCATGAGGACATGGTTTCTGTTAAGTATGGGGGGGTGTCTGCATAGTTTTTCAAAATTGCATACTCTTTCAAAAAAAAAAAAGAAAAAAACTCTCTTTTGCAAAAATTCCCCTAAAAATATTTTCAAAAGCAAGAAAACCACCAAAAATACATCCTTCCTAGTTTTATCCTATTTTGAGAAATCAGATCTTCACTACATAAATCATAGACTGAGGTTGAGTTGACCCTAATCCACTAAACTTCATCAGAATTTCACTAGGCATGAGTTCTTAAACTTTCTTCAGGTCCATTTGGACTTTATTCTCTCAGTTCCACTAACTCTATTGGTGAATGAACTTCTGTATCTAACTAGATCACCTGAGCAACTAGTAGCACTCTTAAACTCTTCAGTGGATATTAAACAACTGCACATTGCACTTAGCTTGAGTGAGTTGAGTTTACGAGATACAATTACAATCTAGTTGAGGTGAGGAGTTGTCCTCTTGGTTGTGCCAATGCCTGAACCTTATCTATAGTCAGTGAAGGAACCTGACTCAGGAGCAACATGATCTCTCTAGTCCAAGTGTGTCAGCAAATAAGCCAGTATCGTGCCTCCAAAGACAATATTAAGCCGATACTACCTCTTGATGCCAAAACCCAAGACAAAAATACCACAAAAAGGCATATCACAATACAAATGCCAAAAACCACCAATCATGCAATGATGTGCAAAGCAAAAGCAAGGAAAGAAGACCACCAAATAACCCTTCTCCATCAAAAAGCCGTGGTAGCAGCCCAATGATGCTACCTAAATTTTTAAAAGAGGCCCGAAGAGGCCCAGGGTTATGCTCTGCAAAAGGAAAAGAATGAGAGCAACGGACCAAAGCGGTCTACGGAAAACCTCGAAATTAAGTCTCATTCTCCAATAAACTATGACCTATTTTCTATGCTGACATACTTGGGTGAAAGGAGATTATGCCTGAATCTAGGTGAGGACTGAGGCTATTTGTATAGGGAATCATTCGGTACCTTGATAGATTGTGTTGTTAGCTCGTTCTCTTGACTCACGAAAGCTAAAATTATCACTAACACTGTTTATATCCACTCAAGGTCAAAGAGAATACCTGTTTCTTAGGGATGAGCTGACCTGATCGACCTTCTGAAACCATGTTTGATTTTGTTGGAACTGAGAGGCTGTTGAAACTACAAAACTCGAGTCAAGTTGACTATTCGAATAAATCATTAATCCATGGGTCAATTCTACTTAAGTTTGTGTGTCTGTGTGGTTAGGATCTGAAAACTCAAGACTTTGTGGGTATGTCTGCTGCAAACCCTCTCCCAATCTATCTTGGCTATTTTCCTTCATTATTTCTTATCATATTCTTGCTCGGGACTAGCAAGACTTAAGTATGGGGGTGTGATGATTACAATATACACAGAGATAATATGATCAAATTATGTGATATACAACCTTAATGCTTGATCTATAAACTCCAAATTCACATAATCTATATTCCTTACAGACATCAGTAAAAATATCCATAATTGCACACAATCAATTAAAATCTATGCATAATTCAACTAATCATGATTTTTGTAACCGAGTAAAATGTTTTCAAAGATTACATATTTTATGAATCCATGATTTCTTATCATTCTTATTAAGTCACCTGAATATAACTTAAATAATTATATACATGAACCAAACAAAATATATGGAAGTGTATTGGGTACATATAGCATTGAATATAACACATTAATTTGACTCTACAAAGTCTCACTTTTATTGGGAAGAAAAGGGGAGGGAGAATAGTATAAATTTCCCACTCATTATTACATGGAATAGCCTCCCACGTACTACCCATTACCTTCCCCATGCATGGAGCCCCATCTCCACCCCTTCCCCATGCATATTCATTTAAATCTTGTCTTTATGTGCATGGGGAGTCCCCATTCATAGCCGCACAAAGCAAGCATAAAAGGAGGTCATCACGTACTCACTCCCCCCCATTCTTTACATGCGTACTATCCTCCCCCTCCCATTTTCATAACGCACAACACTCGACCCCTATCTCTTTCGCACTCTCCCTCACCCCATTCACGCACTCTCTCTATCACCCCGTAGTCTCTCTCTCGTTTGTTTTTTTTACAGCTGAAGGGATAGCCGGCATTCTCCTCCATCGATCTCCCCTAGTGCGCCACCACGCTGCAGCATTCAACCGACCGGCAACACCCTCGTGCGGGCATACACAGCAGCCACCGCGTACCGACGTGCTCTTCCTGTGCTGCGCTATTCCGTGCGTCATCCCGGCATCCAGCAGTCGTGTGCGGTTGACGCACCCCTCACCTCCATCCAGTCCAGCACTGTCGAGCACCTAACCCGTACGCGCCCTTGCATCGGCTGCTCCAACCTGTGCGCGTCTCCGCACCCTCGTCTTCTGCTCGTGCGCCGTCGCTTCGTATATCCAACGCACTGCAACTGCCGGCTCCAATTCAGTGTTCTCTCGTTGCCACCTTCCCCAAGGGATTCCCTTTCGTCAAGTGCAGAGAAGACACTCTTCACTCTTGTTTTCTTCATCTTCTAATATTAGTTTCATTTCCATTTGCTTTATAGTTGAAACCATAAAAAAATACTTTTTGAGAAATTAAGATCTGACGTTGCTTTGTTGGCTAATTTCCTATGCATTTCGTCTATATGTTTTAATTTAGTCTACAAGGCTTGCATCTACTCCTTCCTATTTTTTTTAAAAAAAAGATCATTTAAGTGATAATATTAAGTTGCATGGCAGCCCCTAATTCTATATTAATTCTACGCATAAGCCCCTACAACTTCTTCTTGATATCTAAAAACGCCAATCAGTGTTAGAAAATTTCTAAAAAAAGGGGTTTTAAAAATACATTGGAGCATTCAAATCATTTCGGTTTTACTAAGTTTCATATTTTAGATTTTAGAACTCCAGAAGAACTGTTGAAATCAAATGTGTCATTGTAATCGAATTGTGCGTCAAGAACATCCCAAACTAAATTGCAAATTTGCTTAGTCTCTGTGGATACGAACCTCTACTTGCCACATACTTTTTGCATACATTCATCGTGCTCGTAGTTGTAATATAATTTGTTTGATCTCGATTATTCATGGTTCACAACGACTTCATAAAATCATCATCTTAAACCGTGAAAAATCGCATCAACAGGGGCCTCGATGAGAAGCGGGGGGGGGGGGGGGGGTGGCTTGCTACATATGGGCTTCGAACTCCCTGAGGTGGATGGGTTGGGGAGGAGTGCATTGCCTACACTGAAGGGGGCGATGCGATGGGAGGCAAGGTTCCGGACGACCATGGCTGGAGGGAAAATAAGCATCGAGAGCCGACCTGGGGAGGCAAAGGAGTTTCTTAGAGGCGGTGGTGGGGGGTGGTGCAACGGAGGGGAATGGAGTCAAGGAGCCATTTGGAGGTGTAGGCAGGGGTTTGGCGACAAGGGAGGAGCTCGGGGAATGGCCAATGGGGGCGGTGCGAGGGAGGGAGCTAACCTAGTTGTCCTTGAGAGCTGGGGGTTGGGGACCGAAGGTGGGGGGTTGCCAGATGGGAGAAGATGAGGGCACCTAACAGGTGTTTTCGCCGAGAAGGGGGTGTCGACGGTCCCCGTTCGGCACAGGGGCTATGGGCTGAATGCGGAGGTCGGCGTTGGTACGACCGCAACAAGAGGCAAAGCCCATGTCACAGGGTGACTACTAGAGGTGTTTCAAGTGTGGGGATAGGGGCCATTTGGCGGCGATGTGCAAGAACATGGTGGCTTGTTTCGAGTGCGGAGGGGTTGGCCATCGAAGGAGAAACTATCCTAAACTGTGGCGCCGGATAGGTAGGCCGTGGGGGAGTGGCGACAGTTTGGGGGAGGAAAAGGTCGACCGCGGGGAATGACATCGCAGCTTAGCGCACAGGATGTGGACCTGCTGAAGGGTGTGTTGGTGGGAGACTGCATTGGTCTAGCAGATTGCCTACAGGCAGCTATGGAGGACATTGGGCAGTGGGTGGGGATAGCTTTTGGAGGGGACGTAGTACAGTTGCAGGAGGGTATTGTGTTGGCTCGTGGGCTATCTGTTGGGGAGATGTACATCTTGCTTCATAGGATACCGAATGGTCTGGTCAGGTGGAGGCGCCATTAGCTTCGTGACAGCATATCACAAGGGTGGTACTACAAGATCCTGAGGCTGAAGGGTGTGCCCTTACGGGCGCGGGACGTACTTTCACTGACGAAGCTGCTTCGCGCGTTCGGGATGGTCATTTCCTCCTTGTGCTCGAGCCTCTCAAAGGGGAGGAGCCACATATGAAGGTGGAGTTCGCGGCAAGGATGGTGGTTCTGCCTCCAGAGATATTCATGAAGATCGGACATGCATCCTTCCGGGTTGAGCTGGAGGAGTGCATGAGTACGGAGGCGGACAAGTGTTGCAGCAGCCCCACAGAGGAGATCTTGAGGGGGCTGGAAATGGACCCCGAGCGCAAGATCTATGATAGGGTCTCTGATATGGTGGAGGTTCCTGAGCGGGGAAAAGAGGACATACGGACAGAGTCGAGAAGGGCCAACCTGGTGTCCGGTTACAAAGGAGTCTCTGTTGCTCTGGAGCAGTCTCCGCCATGTGGGTTAGGGCGGATGGTGCTCCCGGGGATAGCTGCAGGCTCCTCCGGGCCTGATTCTGTATCCCCCAATAACTATGCTCAAGGAGATTCCAAGCAACATTGACAATATACATGTGCTTTCGCACAACCACTCTGTTGGGATGTATAGGGACAAGTAAACAAAATTCTAATGCCATAGATTATAATTTCGTCAGGGCTATAAATCTTCTCTAGGTGGTTACCAAGAGCACTAGATATGGTAACAGAGATTAGTAAACCATACAAGTAAATCCTAAACCCTAGTGACATAGATTATGATTTCATTTGACATATAGATCTTATGGCCGTATCCCGATATATCGGCGATATATCGATATCGACATGGGACCGATATCGAAATTGATATATCGATATATCCGATTTCAGGCATTTTCTTCAGAAAGATTCCTAGATATAGTGATATATCGGCGATATATCGATATCGACACGATATCGAAACGATATCGATATCGATATGTCCTTTCATTCATCTTATACATAAATAAATAATATAGAGATAGGGGAAAATAAGACTCAAGAGGCCTATAACAATATAAAGAAAGACAAATACACCGACTTGATATTGGCATTATCATCGCAAAGAAAAGATTATGGATTTTTAGTTTTTTATATTTTTGGGACAAATATAATCAAGTAACTAATAAGTTTCCAATTTTATATTACATATCAGTTGAAATCAGTATTTATGTGTTTTTGCTTGAGCCATACGAAATAAAATTTTCATATATGGTTCTCAAGGGGGAGTCTCCTGTAGGGGGTTACCGTGAAAGAAAATGTTAGCTGGGGTGATACTGTCGACTAAGTACAACCATTTGGTATAGTATCTATTGAAGACAAGGTTCAGAAAGTCGGTATGCGATATTCGTTCGGTCAAGCGGTCCCGAGCGAGTAAGCGGATATGCAGAAGTATATGCGTATTATGTTGTTTGCATTATTTTAATAAAAAAATATTAAAAAATATATTTAATTGTGATGTCAGAGATAAAAAACTACATGTTTCCTTTAGATTCCTATAAAAATATATTTTTAAAAATAAAAAAGGCACCACAATAAAAAACTACACAGTTGCTTTAGATATCAAAATATGTTTCCAAATGTAGAATGTTCAAATATATAAAGTTATAAACCAGCTTCTAAATTCTAATCTAAATCATCTTCAAAATTGATAGTTGGAATATCATCATCGCTTTCTCAATCAATCATAAATTATTCTTCATCCAAAGTTGGCAAATCTTCCGCATTCCTTTGGCTCCTCCTATTCTCAACAAATTCTTCTGCCTCATTTCCTTCTGCAACCAAGTTCCACGTGAGCCCTGACCCTGGGAAGATTTCTTCTTCTTCAATAGCACCAATCCAATCCATAACATGTGTTATGTCCTTTGAAACAAATGGATCTCTCCCAGTTAGTGAGCGACGCTCCTTGAACTTTGAATTGAATTTTTACGAAAATCAAATCATTCAATCTCTTGGTTTCTAGTTCGTTTCTATTTTTAGTGGATCTACAGTAAGAATATGAAAAATTGACCAATTATAAATTATAATGACTCAATGAATATATTAAATTGTACATCCAAATGATAGGAGTTATACCGCTGCGAATGAGCTCCAATTTCTCTCACAGCCAGAAGAAGACGATGTCAACTTCAGAATTCTCAAAGCCATTTCTTTCAAATAAGGTATTTGAGAACCATATAGCAATCACCAATGAGCTATAAGAGATTAGGCGATCAATTTCTTATAAAATAGTAAATCTAACTTAAGAATTTTAAAGTTGATAATAAGTTTGAGATATATTACTGTATTGAAATCATCATCATTGGTGGATCTTTGTCTGACAGCCATTGGCTTTCTAAACGCTCCTCCCCTTCAGTAAATATGAATCTCTTTCTACACGATGGCATCTTGAATCTCCATATCACGATAAAAAATCTCAGTGCATTCCATTAAACATTAACGACAAAGCTATCCTTAGAAGTTGCATCGCTATTCCTATAAAAATAATATGGATTGAGATAGAAAGCTGCAAGATGAGGGGGCTATCCAATCTTCCTTTCATCTTCAAGGTAATGGCATATATAAAGGGCTTGTAGGAATGTTCAACATCTTTAAAAATAACCTTTATTTCCTTTTTTGCATCCTCCAATCCTCTATATACAAAATCCATTGATAGCTTCCTTTCTCCATCAACCACATGCAAGAGGCAGACTCGTGGAGAGAAGATCTTCAACGTCAAGGATACTTAGCTCCAAAATAATGAACTGAGGACAACGGATGCAACCACCACACCTTTTCTTGTTTTTGACCACTTACACTCCCTCCACTCATCAGAAGAGAACATCAACCGTAATTTCTCCTTCTTGCCCATCACGCTTTGTTGTGTAAGGAAAGTGGTGGCAAATCTTGTTTGCCCTGACCGAACAATTTCACTCCTTTGAGTGAACAGTCTCATCAAGCTCAAAGTCTTTGCTTCACTATAGAGAAAGAGAGTGAGAGTTCTAGCCTTAGTGATGCAATTTTTTATCTTTGATTCCTTGCCAATCTCCTCAAGAACAAGATCAATGCAATGAGCCGCACATGAAGACCAAAATATTACTGGATATTTGATCCTAAGAAGCCTCCCAACTACCATATTTATAGAAACAGTTTTTGAGATAGTTGTATCTGTTTATAGTTATTTCTTATTTCCATTTTATTCAGGAACCTCTTATGTAATTAACCCAATGCTTTTCTCCAATATAAGAGAGCCCTAGGTAACTTCAATGACAGGTGATTCTATTCTTCCAACATGGTATCGGAGCAACGATCCTAGACCGGGGTTCCCGTAATCCCCCCAAACCCCCTAACCCTAACCCTACCTGTTTGCCCCCCTCCCTCCACGTCGTCTGCCGGCCTCCAACAACCGCTCAGGCTCTCTAACTTGCCGCCGCCAGCCACTCTGGAGCACCCGCCCGTACATCTGTCGATCGTCAGCCCGGCCGCAACCCCATTGTTGTAGGCCGCCAGACCGCAACCTATTGCTGCAGGCTGCCGCCCACTGCATGTGGCTCACTGCCATAGTCTCGAGGCACGAGCCGCTGCACCACCTCCGGCCGACCACTGCCCAGAACTTGGTGGGCTTCTTCATCTTCATAGGGTTGTCGTTCGGCCACTGTTGAAGCTGCGTAAAGTCTGATTTCGGTCGAGGATCATGATTTCGAACACATAAATCACGTTTTTCAGCCCTAGACTTCAACAAGGATTGAAGAGGATGGTTGTTTGAGTCTACACATGCAACCACTCCTCCATATGATTGTGTAGACTCGCTGAGAGTAGTCTACTACCCAGTCTTGTTCCGGATTATTTTGTTCGGCATTCTTTTTATCATGTCAGAGAACAAGGGTGACATTTTTCCATCGTCGAGTGCCTTCAAAGGCCTAGCTCCCATCGTAAAGATGGATGAGACCAACTATGAGCTGTGGTCCATGCAATTTCGCACGCTTATGTAGTGCCATGACAAAGAGCACATTCTGACGGATTCCAATCCGACAAACAAGACTGGGGCTAATGCACGAATTTGGCTCTCCGTGATGCGCACCACAGAGATTGCCAACGTCGTCGTCAATAAACCCACAACCAAGGATATGTGGGACATCTTAGCAGACACATATGGGCAAGCCAAAAATGAGACCAAGATTCTGCAGTTGCAGTATGACATGTTTTAGAGCAAGCAGAATGGTCGACCTCTTCACGCCCACTTCTCGCATCTTTGTGGCATGTTTGAGCGTCTGCATAGCTTTATGCCTATTACTACAAGCACTGAGCAACAACAGGCATATCGGAATGCCACAATGACATGAGTCTTTCTGTCATCTCTTGACTCTTAGTACGATACAACACCTACTCAACTACTTACTAGAGAGACGATACCTCCAATGGAGAAGGTCTACAACAACAGAGCAGGATCATTGCTTCATCTACTACCACGACCTAGACTCCCAAAGGGTGTACTTCACAGTTTTGTAGGCGAGGATCCAGTGATTGAGGAGGACGTCAGCGTAGCCCATGCTCACATTGCCACCGTCAAGATCATTCGGAGGAGACATGCTATCTAAAGCATGGGTATCATGCATCTGTCCGCGTAGCTGAGCAGACAGAGCCTCCTCCAGTTTTGTCTCATGATGAGTGGTTTGATGATATTGTTTCTAGACTGAGGGAGATGATGACTACACCAACCACTCCAGCTGCAGGATCTTCAGATGTCGTAGTTGCTGCCAGAGCTTGTACGAGTTCGTCAGGTATTGCTTATGCACTTACCAGTTGTAGCAGTTCAGATCTGACTGATTGGATGATGGACTCCGGAGCATCGCATCATATATGTGGCAATCGAGTACAATTCAGTTGTTACAGGTCTACCCCTCCTGGTAGATCAGTACTGATTGCTAATGGGTTCATCTACCCATTGTTGGTCAGGGGTAGATTGTCTTAGCTCCCTCGATGTGCCCGCACAATGTCTTACATGCTCATGCATTTCAGATGAATCTTTTGTCTATTAGCGATATTACAAAAGATTTACATTGCCATGCCATATTTGATCCATCTTCTCTTGTGTTTCAGGACATACTCACGGGCAGAGTGATTGGATGTGACTGAGCAAAGAGGACTTCAGACTAGTCCAGCCTCTGTACGCCGGTGCTACTACCATTATTTCTGGATATATTTCTCCTTACATGTGACATCTTCACTTTGGACACCTTCCTCTGCAAAAGCTGTGTCATGTTCTCCCTCAGATCTCTGCTCGCACCACCTTGGAGTGTGGGGCATGTCAGTTTGGACCATCGGTCGGTCCTCTTTTCCGAGTCGTCAGAGTCATCACAGTAGTCAGTCGTTTGAGTTGTTTCATTTTGATATGTGTGATCCTAGTCGTGTTCCCGATCATCATGGACATCGATTGTATATGGTTGTTGTGGATGATTTTTTCAGATTATCTTGGGTCTTCTTGTTAAAGAATAAGTCCGAAATTGGTCTTGTCATTAAATCGTTTCTTACTGAAATTAAGAATATTTATTCTGTTAATGTGAAGTTCATTCACACTGACAATGCGTTAGAATTTTCCACATTACAATTATCTGAATTTCTCATATCTCTTAGTATTGTTCATCAGACTTCTTGTGCTTATACTTCGCAGCAGAATGGTGTTGCTGAACGCAAACACCATCATCTTCTTGATGTCATGAGGACTCTTTTGATTCAGAGTCAAGTTCCTCATTCTTTCTGGGGTGATGTGATTCTCACTGCTTGTTACCTTGCGAACCGCATGCCTTCCACAGTCCTTGGAGAAAAGGTTCCTTTCTTGATTGTGTTTCCCGAGAATGACCTATTCTCCCTTACTCCTAGATTTTTTGGATCTGTGGCCTTTGTCCACAATTTTACTCTCGGTCATGACAAGCTCTCTCTAAGAGCTGTCAAATGCGTGTTCATTGGCTATTCTCGTACCCAAAAAGGGTATAGATGTTTTGATCATGTAGGAAAAAAATATTATGTAAGTGCTCATGTCACATTTTTTGAGTTTATTATGTATTTTTCTCCTACAGGTGACAGGTTGTCTAACTCCGACTCTGGAGAGGATATTTTTGTTCCACTACCTTCGTTATCTCCACCACCACCACCTCATGTTGAGTCATAGTCATCTCCACCACCACCTCCACATCCGTCTACCCTGGCACAACTCCTGCCATGTTTCTACATTTGCAGGTCCTCCAATCGCCCCCTGCTCATGCACCTTCCCGCCATCCAGCACGTCTCAGGTATATAACGAACATATTGTTTCTATTAATGGTACTGGTGATATGCTTGTACCGCAGAATACTAGACAAGAAGAGGTGATAACAAAAGACAAAGAGGACGATGATCTTGATGTACCTAATTACCTTGAGGAAGCCGCGTCGTAAATGTGCCACTTATCATATAGCTGCTCATGTTTCCTTGGATCATCTGTCAGAGGAGTACATGAGGTTTGTCATGGGACTCATGGTTGTTACTATACCACGCATATACCAGGAGGCCGTATAGGATAGTAGCTGGTGTCTTTCCATGGAGGAGGAGTTGGCCGCTTTGTAGTCTCGTGGTACCTGGAGTGTTGTTTCTGCTCCTCTAGGTGCATCTGTTGTAGGGTGCAAATGGATATTTACAATGAAGCATCGAGCAAATGGTAGTGTGGATCGCTACAAGGCAATGCTTGTAGCACAAAGATCCACCCAAACTTATGGGGTAGACTATCAGGATACCTTTTCACCAATGACCAGACATTCGACATTGCGTATTCTTCTATCAGTGGCTATGTCTCAAGACTGGCCTCTCTACCAACTTGATGTGAAGAATGTGCTTCTATATGGAGATCTATAGGAGGAGTTGTATATGCAGCAACCACTAGGATTTCCTTCTGAGGGGGAGTCTCAGAAGATATGTAGGCTACAAAAGGCGATTTACGGCCTGAAGCAGAGTCCAAGAGCTTGGTACCAGAAGCTATCAGAGTTGATTGAGAACCAGGGGTTTGAATGGTACACTACGGATCATTCATTGTTTGTCCAGAGGACACAAAGAGGTATTGTTGTTATTCTAGTTTATGTTGATGATGAGCGCATGGCATTCAGGCTGCCAAGGAGTTCCTAGGTCAGCAGTTTGTGACTAAGGATCTTGGTATTCTGCGTTAGTTCCTTGGATTAAAGTTCGCCAGGAACCAACGTGGTCTTGTGATCGACCCAGAGGAAGTTTGTGACTGATCTTCTACTTGAGACAGGAATGATAGGGTGCAAGCCTGCTACTAGCCCTATGGATCAGAGCATAAGATTATATGATGAAGACACTGAGGAAGTAGACAAGAGGAGATACATGGAGATTGTTGGTAAGCTTCTCTGTGCTACTATCACCAGGCCAGACATATCCTTTGATGTAAGTAAGGTGAACCAGTTCATGAAGCAGCCCAAGAAGGTTCATATGGATGTTATCTACATGATTTTGAGATATTTCAAGTCTTCACCATGTACTGGTCTTATATCCAGCAGAGGTACTTCTCTTGAGGTGACAGCTTGTGCAGATGCAAATTATGCAAGATCCTTAGGGACAGGAAGTCTACTTCTGATTTTGCTATTTTTGTTGCGAGCTAACTCATCATGGAAAAACAAGAAGCAGACAATGGTTGCTAGATCTAATACAGAGTCCGAGTATATGGCCATGGCTCAGAGGAGCACAGAGATGATGTGGGTTAGGTCGATTTTGACTAATGTTGCTGTTGTTGTACCTCTTCCCATGCAGCTTCTATGCAACAATCAAGCGGCTTTTTTCATTGCAAATAATCATGCATCCATGAACGAACCAAGCATATAGAGGCGAATTGCCAATATACCAAAGACATGATGCATATGACTCTCTTAATTCTATTATTCCAACATCAGTAACAACATGTATAACATTGCCTTCTCCAACATCCTTAATACACTCATCTACAAGAGAAGAGATATATTCAGTCATGTGGGAATCAACAGATGTGTCAATGGACTTCAAGAAAGTTGTGCCCAAGTCATAGTTCATACACAAGTTCATAATGCTCCTTCCCCTCATATCAGTCCACGCATCGGTCATTATTGAACAAGCGTTTTTCTTCTATAATTCATTGTAACTCTTTAAATATTCCTTTGTTTCATCCACTTCCTCCAACAAAGTTTCTGTAATTTCATCGTATAAAGGTGACTTGTATCTGCTTCTGCATTGTCTAATTGCCTCAAACATTCGGATAAAGGAATTCTTGATCACCACATTGAAGAGAATGTCATAAGAAATAATACCTAAGAAAAAAATTCATAATGAATAAGAACAAATAATTGAAGGTATTTCCGACAATGTGAGCCACCACTATTATATATTAGGAAAAAAAACAATTTACATAACTAGTTTCATCAACATAAGATTGCATTATCAACGATAACTTGTAAAAAATATAGTAATAAATGATGAAGGTTGCATTATGAGAATAATACTTTTTATATTATAAATAAATCTTACTCATCACAGTGGTTGGAGTTGCAAAGTGAGTGTAGAAGGCACTGGAGGTGCTTCGACGGAGGATTTTGAAGGTTGAGGAGGAGCTTTGGTTGGTGAGGAAGCCAAGATGGGACCGTGCGGAGGCGGAAGGCAGAGGCATAGAAGGTGCCGAAGGATGAAGGCGGGGGTGTTGGTGTTGAAGTACCGCGAAGGCGGAAGCTCAAGCGCTTGAGGGGCTTCCACGGAGGACTGCGGAGGTGCTGGAGGCATTTTGGCCGATGAAGGAGGAGCAACGAGCTCGTGCAGTGGAGAAATGGGAGGGTTAGGGCTTTTGTGTCCAAGGGTCGAGTGCATATGTGCTTGGGCCGCATATAGCATATGCAGTTTGGCTGGGTATCCGCATGTGCATATGCGACCGCATATGCGGCCGCATGGGCTGTATTTCTGAACCTTGATTGAAGAGAATGTCGGCCCGCATGCACTGAAAAAATCTACATGAGCACCACTCATCCAAATGTTGACACCTACAGTGGTCATTATAAGAGGTCAATAATCGTCGATACTAGAGATGAACATGTGGTTGTGGAGGAGTTTTGCCTATTTGTGATACCAAGTTGGGAGAAAGATGAAGTTATTTATTACAAGAAGCCCGCCCACCTTTATAAAGGGAGGAGGGGAAAAACAATTACAAGATTCCTAAACAAAAAGAGGAAATAGGGGCACGTTAATAATAGGAAATAAACCACCGACTCCATTTTATCTCTACAATAATCAATAACAATCTAAAACCAATGTCCTTAATGGCAGTGGTACACATGGTCCTTTACTTACAAATTACTTACAAAACTGCATGATCGTAATACCTTTCATATACCCCTATTGATTAAAAACATACTCAAATCGTCGGGTAGAAATTGTCCTTAACGTCTGAAACCCCAATGCAGTTATACCTTCCATGTACTCCTATTGATTGGTGACATACTCAAATCCAACTTCTTTTAATTACTTTCTTACCTCGTGAGGACGCTTCAACCAATTAATCTAGTGTCACCATATTTACCACAACAATTTTATCTATGACACAATTAGAAGTTAAGATCCAACTGTCCAGTTAAGAATTAAATAATGGTGAAGCATTCTCTCACTATAAGTAGGATCGGCTACATGGATTTTTGCTCAAATCCATGTTGAAAGATTCAACTATTTTTACGCTGGTTGTCGACTACCTAAGGCAACCCCCGCAAAAGGGAATTTGAACCCTGGTCTTTTAGGAAGTAGACACACTACACTACCACCAGACCATTTAAGTGGGTAAATCACTATTTTGGTACATATTATCTGACTCTAAAGTTCTACGTGGAACAGAAGCGATAAATATATACCATATCTCACTCAACTAGAAGTAATGTCCTAATAGCCATAATTTAAGGATGCATTGGGCGTACCATCTCAACAAATTTCAGCTGCTTGATTACTTCCTTGGTTTCAAGCTCCTGCAATGCACCAAATGCAAAAAAATGAGAAAGGCACGAAGAACAAGGTCACTATCCCTGATATTTTCAATAAAGCAGATTTTAAAAACTCAGGTGGTCATAGTTACGCTCTCAAAAAATTCAACAGTTTGGCTCTAAACTCGGGTGGTCATAATATGCCGGTACTTGAACAATAGAGTATATCAGTACATATAAACGCTAGCAATAGCAGTAACAACCCATTCTTTTTTCAAAAGCCTAGAATGGAAAAAAACAATTAGTTACTTGTTTTTTATCTCCGCGGGGCCGCGGCGCCGCGGCCCCATTCCCCTCCACAGGCCAGCCGACGAATCTCGTGCACGGGTGCCGCTCTGCAGTGGTCCCAGCTGTCCGTAGGGGCCCTCCCATCCCATACACGTGCCTCCGATTCCTGTGGAATCATCCGCGGGCCGCGGCGGGACCTTTTTCAGCCCACATGGACGTTTTTTCTCCTCTCCATGGCCGAACTGTTGTCTGAAACGGTCTGATTTTGTCTGAAAAATGAGATTTCAGACCTATAAAGCTCGTTTTTCGTCGCTAGCGCAGCTTGAGTAGTAACAAGGATGGTTGTATGAGTCTACACGTACAACCAATCCTTCATATCATCGTGTAGACTTGCTTGATTCGGTCTACTTCTCTAGTCGAGTTCCGTTTTCGGCCTTCTTTCATCATGTCAGAAAATAAGGGCAATGTCTTCTCTTCGTCCGTTGCCTTCAAGGGCCCGACTCTCATCATGAAGATGGATGGGACCAACTATGAGTTGTGGTCTATGCAGTCTCTGACCCTTATGCAGTGCAACAACAAAGAGCACATTCTGACAAAGCCAGTGCCGACAGACAAGACAAGGGACAATGCTTGGTGGAAGCAAGATGACACATATGCGTATGTTTGGCTCTCTGGGGCACTCATCATAGAGATTGCCAACGATATTGTGAACCAGTCCACCATCAAGGTGATGTGGGACATTCTAGCAACAACCTGTGCCCAAGCGAAGAACGAGGTCAAGATTTTTCAGCTTCAGTTTGACATATACAAGGCCAAGCAAAATGGTCGTCCGCTGCACACTTTCTACTCTTTACTTCTGAGGCATGTTTGAGAAGCTCCACAGCTTCATGCCCATTACTACTTCTACAAAGCATCAGATGATGTTGGACTTTGTAAGCCCTTGGTGATCCATTAATGGAATAAAATTTATTATTTTATCATGTTCATCTGAAATGAAATGAATAAATAAATATGGATACACTTTGTTATTAAGGTCCTTTGTATAATTAGAGTTATGTACCATAGTCATATTGAATACTGCAGCTGCGAGGACACATTGACTTCAATCATGTGGTATTCAATAAAGATATCCAGTCTGAGAAAGAGATGGCAATCCTCTCTGTAGGCTGATTTCAACCGACTTCTTGATACAAGTCCTATACATAGGAATAAAGATATGAAAGTATTGGAATAATCAAGTCAAAGAGTTGATTTGATGAGTCGAGATAAAATAAGACCTAATCCGTAACTATCACATAAGGCAGACATCCTTCAATTTTTTTAAAGTCTGCATGGGAGGGGGAAACACTCGGTGGTGTCCGCCCTTCAAAATTTATTGATAAGCAAACATCCTTCAATATAAGACAGATATGCATCTATATGCATAAGGCATGGCACATTTGACAAGCCAATAGATTGGTGACCTAATCAAGGTCCATATACTAGCGTGTGTGTGTGCATATTAAGACATATGAGATGTATGATCTTTCAAAGAAATTAATACAAGTTCATAAGTAATGAACTGATAGACAGAGCTCACTCATGAGCTAATTCGGGTCAAAAATGAATTACATGCATGGGCTTGTTTTATGAATAAGACAAAACTTCGAGATATTAGTATATGCTTTTGTAAAGTATATGAATTAATATGATTAGCTCAAATATCAAAATGACAAATTTATTTGATTTAAGTTTGAACTTCGGGATATATTAAAGTTTTTCCAGTGTAAGGATACACTGAGTATTGGAATACTCAGGGGTTAACTCTTTCATAATAGATCAATCTACCATGACACTTCCATTCCGAGGGACTGATGAAACATGATGGATTTAGGTGGCTCCATTTAGCTTGATGAGTTCAGAATTGATTAGATGAAATCTCAATTCATTGAATCCAATTTCCATTTTCAATTGCAATGGTCAAATGTTGGAACAGAAATAGTCATGGAAATGGAAATATATAAGCTCCTCGAGCTCATTTCTAAGCTTCAAATGGTATAAGACTTTGATTAGAAATGATCAAAGAAGTTGCGTTCAACTTACCGAAACTTTCTCGAGCTCACATAGAATGGCATGCTTGAGCTCATTTAGAGTGTGAAGTGTTCCACTAGAGCTCAATTAATAAGAGTGTACCAATTTCAAGCTAAAAATGATATAAAGCCTGAATTTGGATTGATGTCCATATTTCAAGTCACTATACTTAGATAGTATGATCTTCCCGACATTATCTCCAAGTATCCGCATTTATATCTCATGAGTCCTAATTGGATTATGACTCATACTTAAAGATGTCAATATTGTGATAATTGCCATTATTACATCTTTTTCGTAAGAGCATTTTTGTGTTTGCTACACAAATATATTTCATTAATTAATATGAATGATGATTCACAATAATTAATATATATATATATGAATATGATTATTATATGCATGTAAATAATATATATATATATATATGAATATATGATGTACGCCATATTTTCAAGGCATAAAATTATGTGAATATGATTCATAATAAATTTCGTAGATGTAAATTGGATTAATTTTTTTGTGCTTCTTATTATGATGGGCTTGATGGGGCTGCTCCTAGGAGGTAGCCAACGAGCTGCCCCTGCACCATTTTCTGCATTTTTTTTAGTTTTTTGAAAAATATCACCATATATATTCATCAATATATCCCTCCAATATGCAGGGATGAACATTGGGCTGGGCCGGCCCAAAGCCCGGCCCGCATAGCCCGACCCAGCCCGAACCCGAATTATTTATGGGCCGAGCTTGGGCCAAAGATTTAGGCCCATTAAATAATTGGGCCGGGCTCGGGCTTAGCCCGTTAGCCCGGCCCACATAACAGCCCAGATATAGGCTCGTTAGCCCGATTGCATAGCCCACATAACAGCCCAGATATAGGCCCGAACAACCCCCTGGCGGGCCTTAGCCAGCGAGTTTTGGAGGATTCTCTTAGACGCTACGCGCTAGGGCAGCACTCCCCCAAATCGAAATCCTATCCTCCCCCGCTCCTTCGCTCCCCGAACCCTATCCCGCTCCTTCACTCCCGATTCCTCGAACCCTACCCTCCCCCGCTCCTTCGTTCCTCCCAAGTGCACCTGTCGCCTGACAAACCCCACCTTCCCCCGCTCAGCCTCCCCCCGCACACCAGCGGCTGCCGCCCACTCAGCCCTCGGCCCCTTGCCTCCCCCCCCCCCCCCGCCGCTGCGATTGCCTGCGTCAAGCGCCCCCCTCCACCACGCACACCTGCGGGCCTACGGCAACCCGCTCACCACCCCCCCCCCCCCACCCACTGCGGCCCTCCCCCACTCAGCCCCCCCCCCCCACCCCGCTCCTTCGTTCTCGATTCCCCCGAACCCTACCCTACCCTCCCCCGCTCCTTCGTTCCTCCCAAGCACGCCTGTCGCCTGACAAGCCCCACCCTTCCCCGCTCAGCCTTCCCCCGCACACCTGCGGCTGCCGCCCACTCAGCCCTCGCCCCCCCCCCCCCCCCCGCTGCGATTTCCTGCGTCAAACGCCCCCCTCCACCACGCACACCTGCGGGCCTGCCGCTTGCGGCCACCCGCTCACCCTCGCCCCCCAGTGCGGCTCTCCCCCACTCAGCCCTCGCCCCCCCCCCCTTGCTGCTGCCACCCTCTCAGCCCTCGCCTCCCCCCAAGCAGCTGCCTGCCGCCCACGCAACCACCTCGCCTCCCTCCGCACACCTGCGGGCCTGCGGCTGCCCGCTCACCCTCGCCTCCCCCCATGCGGCTGCGTGCCGCCCACACAACCACCTCACCTCCCTCCACACATCTGCGGGCCTGCGGCTGCCCGCTCCCCTCGCCTCTCCCCCTGCGGCCCTCCCCCGCTCAGCCCTCGGCCCCCCTGCAGCTGCCACCCGCTCAGCCCTCGCCTCCTCCCCCCCCACCCCCCGTACGGCTACCTGCTGCCTGCGCAACCACCTCGCCTCCCCCCGCACACTTGCGGGCCTGGGGCTGCTCGGTCAGCCCTCGAGAGCACCTCGCCTCCCGCACCTCTCAGTCCTCGCTGCTCAGCCCTCGCCGCCCTATTTGCACTGTAAGGAAACTCTCAACTCAAGCTTTAAGTTCATAATAGACTAATAGTATGTGTTATTTAACATTCATTTGTTGTAACTTACATTGGATATTGACATTGATGTTAAGTTTTTAATATGGATGACAATTACGAAAAAATGTTCTTAGAAATCAATTTGAAGATTAGAATCTAACATGGTATTTAACTTTAGATGTCGGACACTAATCAAGAGATGCAAGATCTAGTGGAAGAGAATCCTCCAATGACACATTCGGGGGAACCTTCAGAACTCAATGAGGTTGCGACTAAAAAGAAATGTGGAAGACAATTAAAGTCGTGGGTTTGGAAGCATGTCACAAAAATCGGGATGGTAAACGGACGAGAGACGTGCAAGTGATTATTGTAAGGCACAATTATCTTGCGGAGCAAAAGGTGGGACAAGTCACATCGATCGTCATTTGAACCTCGTTTGTCCATATTATAACAAACAATTAAAGTCCCATGCTCTTTTGAACTTTGCCAATTCTTATCAAGGAAGTGTCACCATCTCTGCATGGAAGTTTGAACTAGATAGAAGTAGGGATGATTTCACGAGGTGGATTATATCTAGTGAATTGCCCTTTACGGTTATTGCTAAGCCAAAGTTTCAAACTTTTATATCCAATCTTCAGCCCAAGTACAGATTTATGTCCAGATTTACTCTTCAAAGAGATTGCATAAAATTGTATGAGTGAAAACTTGAAATTGAAGATGATATTGAAATCGATTGGAAGAATTTCCCTCACAACTGACACGTGGACATCAATTCAGAACTTAGATTACATGGTTGTTACTGCACATTTTATTGAAAACAATTGGAAGCTACAAAAGAAGATTATGTGCTTTTGTGTCATTTACACACGTCATACATGAGAGAATATTGCGGATATGATTGTGAATCGTCTGAGAGATTGGAGTATGCTGAATTTGTGTACCATCAAAGTTGACAATGCATCAACTAATGAAGTTGTTGTACGGAATTTAGTTGATCAGTTATCTCAAAAGGAAACACTACTCATGGGTGGACGTTTTTTCCACGTGCGATGTTGGGCACACATCTTGAATCTTGTAGTTCAAGATGGACTTTCTGAGATCAAAGAAATAATCACAAAAATCCGTAATATTATTAAATATGTGAAGTATTCAACTAGAAGATTGCAGGATTTTAAAGACATTGCCAAACAAGAACGGATTGAAATAACAACAGGTTTGAGGCTTGACGTCAGTACTAGGTGGAACTCTATCTTTTTAATGCTTGAGTCTGCTATCAAATATCAAAAGGTTTTCAATCGTTTGGGGCGTGATTTCCATTATCAGACACACCTTCTGTGAGTGATTGGAAAAAAACTGAGATGGTCAGTTGTATCTTAGAGAACTTTTATGTATTCTCTGGACAGAAATATTCAACTGCGAATTTATTCTTTGGTATGATTTTTGAGATTGAAAAGCATCTCCAAACTATCCTGAATCATGATGATGTAGCTATCAGAAATATGGCTTCAAAGATGTATGCGAAGTTTGATAAATATTGGAGGGAGAGAGAACCTATTTTGCCTCTATCATTGGCATCAATTTTGGATCCACGTTACAAGTTCGACCTCATAAGATTTGCTTATTCAGAACTTTACCACGGGGATGAAGCCGCGCAATATGTTGAACGGGTTAGTCAAACTTTCTATGGCTTATTTAATAATTACTCTGCTAAGCAAGGCCCTAAATGTCGGTTTTGGTCACCATTTCGATAACCGACCGAAATAGAATTTCGGTCGAATTTCGACAGAAATTTCGGTCATTTCGATCATTTTTTGTACTAGGACCCCCATATTTCGGTCATTTCGGCCATTTCGGTCGAATTTCGATTTCGACTAGATATCGATATTCGATAGAAATTCGACCGAATTTCGCTGAAATTTGAGGCCATGCTGCTAAGTACATGTCAAATCTTTCGAACGAAATATCCACATCAAAATCCATTCAGGAAGATGTATTCTGTCCAACAATGAGAAGAAGGGTAATGCTAGACAAGTTCTTTAAACAGAAAAAAGTGAGCAGTTCTTGTGATACAGGAAAATCAGAGGTTGAAATCTATTTAGACGATCATTCCGCAGACAATGAGCAGGGTGACAACTTTGATGTCCTGAGGTGGTGGGAATTGAACAAGAGCAAGTATCACATCTTATCCGCTATGGCTCGTGACATTCTGAAAATACCTGTATCCACTGTGGCTTCTGAGAGTGCTTTCAGTACGGGCGGTAGAGTTCTTGATACATATCGTAGTAGACTTAATCCGAAAACGGTGGATGTGCAAGAGACTGAATCCGTGCGGATGAGCCAGAGAATTCAGATTATGAAGAAGGAGATGACGAGGAGGAGCTAGAAGAGAATGCATTTGGTTAGTATCTACTTAACATTCAATCAATATTCTCTATTACCATTATACTATATCTACTAAACATTTATCTTTATTTAAGATCCAAGATGCAATGAACCTTCTAACTAGTTTGTCAACATATTTGATAAGCAAGTCTGACTATGCCAGGTAAAATCCATTTGGTTTGATGTTAATAAATATTTACAAGTTTTAGTAGTATCACTATTTATTTTCTAACCTTTATTAAAATATTTTTGCAGGTGGAAACCGTGGAATCATTGAGTGAAAATCTCACTTCATCTTCCAGAGGATTTTGTGAAACATCTTTTTTGTTCTTTCTTGAAGTTTTTACGAACAATGAGCAATTTGGAAGTTTTTTTCATTAATGTTTTTATAAACAATGAACTATGGGGATCATTGAGCTTGTTTGTTGTGGCCCTGTCACCGTGGGCATGCCATCTTTTTGGGCTTGATATAGTTGAATCATTTATTTGCATCTTCGAATGACAAATTGCACCTTTTTTAAAGATTGAGTTATATTTGTAAGCACTAGCCTTGTAGGTACCCGACAGAAAGGAGCAGGAAGATCAAAATGTTTAATTCTCAAGGTATCTATTTTTCAGGTCATTCTTATGATATATTCACATTAGTCCATCTCGGTAATATACATATTGATTGGAGGATTATTTCTTCATTGCAGAAATTGGATTCGACATAGGTGTCTAGACTTTGATATATATACATCTGGATTTTAATGAGGGAGTTGACGACATATTAATCCACTTGAGCCTTGAGGTACATTTTTCAATCTGTTTATTTACTATTGCTGCATGCCAACAGCCTTGTTGACTGGTTCTACTTTATTATTTGGACATGTTTATACAATATCTCTATGAAACTCTTTCCATTAGATACTGTAGAATCATAGATATGACCAAATCCATGCAAAACAACAGGATAACTAAATAATAAAAACCTAAATAACTAAAAAATACTTCATAATGAAGATTACAAAAAAATAACCAAATGAGGGTGCGCCAAGTATATGGGCCCGTCAAGTCTAGACTCATAAGTTTTGGGTCAGTACAAGCCAAATTGATTTTTGAGATATTATGGGCCGGCCCGGCCCAGGCCCGACCCACAACAATTGGGCTGGGCATGGGCTTGGGCCTTCAAAAAAATTAGTGGGCCTAGGCCCGGCCCAAAGCCCATAACCATAAATGGGCCTGGGCCTGGGCCCCTTAAGGCCCGGCCCAGGCCCGGCCCATGCTCATCCCTACCAATATGCCATTCGAATTTCATCATAAACGGAGACTCATATGCTCTACATCTAGAACATGTTGATTACAACAATATTAGACCGTTAAAATTACTTGTTCTAGATGAAGGGCGTAGGAGCCTTTATTTCTGACGAAATTCGAATGGCATATTGGAGGGATATATAGATGAATATACATGGTGATATTTATCAAAAAAATAAAATAAATTGCGGAAAAATGACACGGGGGCAGCCATGTTAACTGCCCCTAGGGGGCAACCCCATTTTTTCCTAACATGATTTATAAGCTATATGGATTATTTCCATAATTTCTCCAACAATGATAATGTGATTATCAAGATAAAGGATTGATAAATAAAAAGCAGGAACCAATGACTATATTTAGTCAAGAAGGGTCGTGTACAATGGTTGTACACATGACACCATTATATTGAGTCTTATTGAGAATAAGACTCTTAATATTGTTGCGTTATTTATTGATTAATCGATTAATAAATTAACAACAATCTCATTCCATATATATAATTTTATGGGTGTATGTATTGACACATGATGCCACTACAAAGGGTCCTTGAATTGAACTCTTTGTTGATTTGTTACTTGGTTTATTACTTAAATTAATTAGAGATAAATAAAGAGATAATTATATTATTGAACAATGACTTGGTATTAAACCGTTGACCAATAATCTAAGGGTCATCATTGCACATGCCTACTTGAAGAGAAGACTCTTCAACAGGCATGTACAATGTGTATAAAAGGAGAATAAGACTCTCTTTTATTAACTTGAGTTTTGGAGAGCCTATAAAGAGAAGAGTCTTGAGTGTATGTAACTCATACACGCCTCATATTGAAGCCGTGTTCATGAAGATGACGTCCAAGTTCGTGTGAAGCAATACAATTCATCTCCACGCACACGAGAGAGACACTGCAGATCAAACTTGATTCCGGAGGTCTCTTGCTTTAGAGACTCACGCTTCAAGAGGTAACCCTGATCTCATCTTAATATTCATTAGAATATTAGAAACCTTGTTACGAAAATAGTTTCTCTAGTTTAATGGTTTCACAAAGTACAAATTGTTGTGCTAAAGTTTCTTGTCCATACGATGAACATACACTACTTTACGCCAATAGTTTGCTAATTTATGTGTTTCCATGATGTGAAGTTCATATATAGTTTATTTACTTTCTTTAGATGGCATATAGGAACTCCACCATGGTTAGAATCTTCGTAACATCACTCGATCCATAGTATGAGGCAGCACATGTACAACTCCCGACTAGGGTGACTATACCGTCCATGGAGGAGGCTTGCAATTGTCTAAGTATGCTTCTTATCATGCTCACTACCACCACATAGACCTCAACGATAGTTGCATCTCGTAGCAAAGGAGGTTCTAAGCAGTTCAAGGACTAATCCCCATGGCAGAGGAGGTGGATGTCAGCGTGGCCCCTGTACCTATTGTCAGTTTCCAGATACTCTGAGGTCACATGCTATCAAAAGCATGGATACCCCGCATCTGCTTATGTGGCGAGCAGATTGAGCCTTCAGATACTGCAACACCTCAAGCAGATCCTCGCCTTGATGGCATTGTCTCTCGGATACAGGATATCATGACTCCAGTGGTCGGCAGTACATTATACGATCCACAGATACTACAGTTGCAGCTAGAGCCTCTTCGAGCACCTCAGGTTCACATACGCTTTTACTGGTTGTAGAAGCGCAGATATGAAAGAGTGGATCATGGACTCTGGTGCTTTTGACCATCTGTGTGGAGATAGAGCCCAGTTCATGTTTTATAGGTCTATATCCCCTGGTATACGGTTTGTCATTGCAAACGAGGTTCACCTACCCATCACAGGATAGGGGGAGGTGCATTTGACGCAATCCATGCGCCTGCAAAACGTTTTATATGCTCCTGATTTTCAGATGAACTTGTTTTCTATTAGTCAGATTACAAAGGATCTGCATTGTCCTGTCAGTTTTTATCCCTCTTCTCTTGTGTTTCAGGATATACTCACGGGCAGGTGATTGAATGTGGATGTGAGCAGCAGGGGCTCTACAGACTAGTCTAGCCTCCTCGTGTTGATACCTCTACTATTCCTACTAGACCAGTCTTACCATACATGTGGCACCTTCATTTTGGCTACCTACATCTACAGAAGCGATGTCATGTCCTCCCACAGATCTCCATGCGATATTCCTTCTAGTGCGAGGCTTACCAGCTTGGGAAGCATCACTGTTCTTCGTTCCATCTCGTTAGAGTTGGAGCAGTTCTCAATTGTTTGAGCTCCTTCACTTAGATATTTGGGGTCCAAGTTGTGTCCCTAATCACCAGGAACACCACTTTTATCTGGTTGTTGCAGATAACTATTCTATACTTTCTTAAGTTTTCCTATTAAAGAATAAGTCTGAGGCTGTATATGTCATTAAATCATTTATTATGAGATAAGGAATATTTTTTCTGCTACTGTTAAGTATTTACATTCTGATAATACCTTGTAGTTTTGCACTTTATAGCTATTCGAGTTTCACAGGTCTCTTGGCATTGTACACCGGACCTCATGGGCCTATACATCTCAACAGAACAGTATTGTCAAGCGGAAACATCGTCATTTACTCGATGTGATCAGAACCCTTCTAATTCAGAGTCGTGTTCCTTACTCTTATTGGGGTGATGCGGTTCTCACTGCCTGCTACTTAATGAACCGTATGCCATCTTCTGTTTGGGGAGAAGAGGTTTCATTCTCGATTGTGTTTCCCGAGAAGGATCTATTCTCCCTTATACCCCGTGTGTTTGGATCTGTGCACTTTGTTCACAATCTTGCGCATAATCGTGACAAGCTCTCCCCCAGAGCTGTCAAGTGTGTCTTCATTGGCTACTCTCGTACCAGAAAATGCTTTGATCCACTTCGGCGAAATACTTTGTCAGTGTTGATGTTATATGTATTTCTCTCCTACAGGTGACAGACTGGCCCCATCTGACTCTGATGAGGAGGTCTACATGCCTCCACCTCCTACAGCATTACCATCTCCTGCACCTGCTCTACTACCTCCTTCACCACCACCAACACCGCTGCCACCACCACATCCTTCACCACCACCAACACCGCTGCCTCCACCACCTCCAGTACCTTCACATGCTCATGGGGTTGCTCGTGGACCGCCATCCACCTTGACTCAGTTTTTGTCATGTGTGTTTACTCGCAGGTCTCGCTTTGTTCCCTCTGCTCACGGACCTTCCCCATCATCCAGCACTCCTCAGGTATGTAATGAGCGCATTGCTTCTACTGATGATACTACTGAGTTGTCTATACAGCAGGATTCTTTACATGATGAGCAAGTACCATCTCAAGAGGGAAATTTACAGGCTCAGGAGAAGGCAGATGATCTTGATGTGTTTATTGCTCTGCGAAAGCAGAGACGTACTTGTGCTTCATATCCTCTTGCAGTCCAAGTTTCTTTGAGCAGACTTTTAGAGGATTTCAGAAGATTTACCGTAACACTATCAGCCGTGGACAATGTTTAAAAAAGCACGAGACAGTCCGATGCGTTTTTCCGAAATTGAGGCGGTGCGTAAGCCTCAAGGCGGTCGAAGCGTAAGCCTCAATTTTTAGAAAAAAATTAAAGCAAAACGCATTCAAAAAAGTATATAATAATATTAAGTTTTGCTAAAAACACATTCAAGAACAATTTAACACTAATAAAAGATACAATATATAAGCGATGAAAGCATTGAAGTTCAAAAAAAACTAATGCTAAGGCATTAATATGCATAATATCAAGTTCCAACTTCAACTTCAATGAATCTATATGAGTATTGAACTAAAGTATATACTTAATACTAATGTACAATAGAAATCATAATTTTTAGTGTTCGAAGTAAAAAATATTAATATGCCTTGAATCCCAACCATTTGTCTTGTTGGACGTAGTTGGAGAACCATCATATGGATCTCTGATGAATTTTTTACTAACGATATTATTTTTATTCAGTTATTCATAATAAAACGTAATAATTATTTTACTTCACGTTTTTATTTTCTACCTTACTTTTTCATATATGTGATAACTATTCTAAGACTCACAAATTATACAACCAAATAGCAACATCACGTTGCAAACTTGCAACTAATATAGAACATTTATTACAATTCTGTGAACCCCCTAGGATCCGGGTACCCGTTTACACACATTTCGCGTTACAACATTCATTCGCATTAGATCGCATAAGCTACGGAAATACAGGGAAATTTTTCGCGCGGATAATTTTCCACATGACATTCACAATCATAACCACAAGTTATTAGAACAATTGTCACCAAAATCTTATTTCATTAACTTCCATATATTTTACATGTACAAAGTCTGACAGTACATACAGTATATCCCAAAAATCTGACTGCAGAGAAAGAAACATAATACAATATAAATTGAACAAAAATTGGCACAAAATAAACCATACCATTGGGTATAAAATTTATCTCCTGAAATCATTAACCCGCTACTGTGCTAAAGGCTCTCCTTGCCTGCCATGCGTGCAAGGAAGAAAAGGCGTCAGCGGGTGCTGGTACTTCCCATAAGTTTATATAAAAATAACAGGCATTTATTATTTACAAAAGAAAGCAAGTAGAGAGGCATGAGCAACTCAAATTAAGATTTAATTGTACTTGCAAATGTAAAAGGTTTCCAAATTTTTAATAAGAACATCTCATGATCAGCCCTTATCCCCACATTTCCCACATAAGCATATGTCTACGGTAACTCATTGATCATAAGTATGTATATTTTATTCTCATATTACTCAGAGATCATCTTTGTGGGTTTTGATGATGGGAAAGATGAGATAAGAAGATATAATGAATTATTAAATTCTTAAGTCTAGTGGATAGTCTGTGGTCTTGGTTCGTGTGAAACCTCACACTATGACTCTAAGACTTGGGAAAAGTCTTAGGGTTGGGGTGCCTCCGTAGGCATGCGGTGTTGTATAATGCATCCTAACTAAGTTCCCAACACGTCCACTAGCTTATTAAGATTTCGAATTTAGATTATAGTCTCTTCCATTTACTTAACTTAACTGTGATCTTTGTAGGGATTTCAAAACTGATTATAGTCACTTCTAATCATCCAAATTTTAATTATGATTTCCTCCAAACCTTGACTGTAACTTTCTCTCTGATGTAACTCTCGATGATGTAGATATAGATGTAGATATGGATGATTTGGATGTAGAATCGCCAAGTCTGTTGGCGAAAGAAAAACTCAAGCGGTGAAGAAGCCAACAAAAGGGCTCTTCCGTCTCGCCCCCTAATTGGAAGGACGGTCCAATAGAGGGATAGGTCTACTCCCAAACTACGCCACTGAGACGGGTGAGAGGGACTTCCCGGGAAAAGTCACTCTAGAAAACAGCCCGACCGGTAACGGGCAACCGAGCTCGTACGTAAAACTGAAAAACCAGGATCCCCCGCCTGGGTATCCTAAAACAGGGTCAGCGGAACTGGTCTAAAGTCGGGATCCCAACGAGGCGTAAAAACACTGCGAGCTCGCGTAAAAACCGAAAAGGGACTGGGATCCTAGACCCGCGCATTTGGCGGCCGCGGCCCTAACTGGGCTTCCTTTCCTCCGCCCAGGTGAGGGTCACCGCGCCCTCGCACGGTCAAGTGTACGAGACACATTGACCGGCATCCTTTATAATTTCTTACCGATTCACGATCATCATCACTTGCTTCTCAACTTATCTCTTTCCAATTTCTTTATGTGATCATTTATACAGATCTAGATTTCATGGCCAACTATCCTTAATAGGGTATTTCGGATGAATGATTTCATGAATACGATCAAATTTTGTGGTCACAGATTATCATTGATAACGTAATCGTAATTGAAATGCTCCTTGAATAATGACCCATATATGTTAACTATTTGTAGGTTTCTGTGAAAAGGTATTCATACCAATATATATTCCTTATATATATGGATATTATTATCAATATTATTATTATTGCTAGAAATATACATGTACCAAGGAGTTACAGTTCATGATGATGTTACGAAATTATTTATTATACTGCATATGTCTAAGAAGAAATGATTGAAGTTTTTGTCTATACTTCCCAAATATCTATCTATATATGTGAACGCCAACTTATGTATTCAAACCCCACTTATAGACAAAACGATATTTATTCATGAATTGTAAGACTAATGATAGTGGGGCATGCTTGTTTATGTAGCTAATATTTAAAAAAAATATAAACATGCTACGGATCTAAGAAAATCTAGCACCTTGCTAAATTTTCTTGTTCGAGTTTCTAGTATCATAAATAATTGCCAATATTACTGTGGTATTTATGCTAATTAAGACAGTGAGAAGGCTAATATAGACACATCATCAGAAGTGTTCTTCAAATGGAGATCCGTAGATAATCAATAGGGTCTTTGTTCTATCATATATATATGTGTATTTACGAGATAGATTAGCAGAGCAACAGAGCATAAGATCTTAATGCTAAAATTTCAATATTTCTGTTAAAATTTAAGAGGATGACCATTGTTGCTGAAATTCCATAGGTTTATCTATGGCTTATAACCCTCCACAAAAATTCCAAAGCCTATCGATCATAATTTGAGATGAAGCAGGAATGAGTATCTTGTATCTCTGCAATTTAATTGCACTGGTACATTGATATTGAAGTTATTCAATGATTCATATTTGAAGTAAATTTCTCGTTCAACCCGCAAGCTTTTAGATTTCTGCACTTTATTTTATATTACAAATCCAGAGAAGACCCCAATAGTGAAACAATCAATATCTACAATTCCTGTGATAAGGCACATGAGAGTATTTGATTCAATCAAGCATGACAGTTTAGGGAAAAAAATCCTTAATGGATTCAAGATACAGATTATGTGCACGATCCATAGTATTAACAGTGATCCCCGGCAATAAAGATGGAAATCAAAATCATAGAGACCATCGTGGGAATCAACAACCATGGAAAACATATAGAATAACATATATAGCAAGGAGAGAGGCTTAGATGCACATGCATGGCAGCAAACAGGAGGTATAGGATTTGTACCTGTTTGGGTTTGATCTGGGTGATATCAGACCTTCTATGTGGCTGGAATTTGGATTTCCAGCAGCAATTAAACATGGAACAAGAGCTGTAGCAGAGGATTTGGACGAAATGCTTGCTGCTGGAGGAGCAACGACTATGGCTGCTTCTTGCTGCAGTTGTTGATCAATTTAGGTTCCAAAAACAGTGGCTGATATTGGTTTCTGCTGTATGGAATTTCCAGCAGAAGAAATGGAGGAAAGAGCAGGGAAATTGGGGCCGTTGGGAAGAACAAGAGGAATAGGGAAAGGATCTATATATAGAGAAGGAAATGGGCTTAAACTTTGACATGTGGAAGAGGAAGGAAGACCACGTGGGTTGAGAAAAGAAAGAAAAATCCATGTGGCAAAAATATATATAACAACGTCTGAATTCCAGGCTGGTGCCTGGACTGTTCTTTTTAGTCGGTTACTTGCTACATAAGAAATTCAATTTTAAACTTATGCAGAACCGAGTCTGCTACAGTTTGTACTGTAGCAGAAATTGAATATTATATCTATATTTATTTAATAAATTTTCTTTTGTATAGTAAGATGTTAAAATGTCCGTATGCGCACCTCGTGTGTCAGATTCCAACGTGCAATATCTTGTTTTGATCGTCTCAAAATGACGGTCAAAATAAGTATAATATTGATATCCTTTTGATTGGGTTTTGAACCCTTAAAATTTCGAGATACGGTTTTGGTTTGGGTTTAAATTTTGTGATTTAAAATATCAAACGATATCCGATTGACGAACGGTCAATTTCGTTGGTCTTGTTCTGTCCAATCGGACATAATGATGGTCTCAGTTTGTTTTACGATTTTCGAATTTACGTCGCGGCTTTTTCACGGCACGCATTACGAAGCGACCGATTTTTGGTTGATTTCTCCCGAACGAGTTTTGATTCACACTCAATTAGTCGATATAAGTCATCTGATACCGACCGACAACTTTATCGGGTTAAACGGACCCTAATCGGGTCGAGTTCGGGTTTGGCGGATTCCGGATGTTACAAATATAAAAACCTCAAAGGGAGTCTCGTCCTCGAGACTCAAGTCAAGGCTATTAGGTGTCTTGTTTGAATTTCATATGTCCATAAAAACCTCAAAGGGTTTTGAACCTATAAAAACCTCAAAGAGAAAACAAGCCATATATTTATCATGTATCTGATTACAAAAGCGTGTTTTGATGATTACAATTAGAAAAGATATGGATATCTGGCTCTCATGTCAGCTTCAGTCTCCCACGTTGCCTCTTCGACGCCGTGACGGTGCCACAAAACCTTGACCAATGAAATCTCTTTACTGCGAAGCTTCTTCACAGCACCGTCAAGTGTCTGTACCTGCTTCTCCTCGTAGGTCAAATCAGGCTCCACGTCAAGATTTTCGTAGCTGATGACGTGTCGAGGGTCGTGTACATACTTCCTCAAGTTGGATACGTGAAAGACATCATGGATAGCTGATAGATGTGGAGGAAGGGCTACTCGGTAAGCAACCTTCCCTATCCTAGCCAGAATCTCGAAAGGTCCAACATATCGTGGCGCCAATTTGCCACGAACACCGAATCTCTGCACTCCCTTCATGGGAGATACACGAAGAAATACCCAATCTCCCACCTGTAATTTACAGGGATGCCATTAATATGAGATTAAGTTAATTTTGTAATAACGGAAAGAGAAGAAGATTGGATACCTGGAATTCCAAATCTCTTCTCCGACGGTCTGCATAATTCTTCTGGCGACTCTGTGCCGTCAGAAGCCTCCGTCTCACAAGATCAGTAGCTCTCGCAGTCTCCTCCAAGAGATCTACGGAATATAAAGCATGATCACCTACCTCACGCCAACTGAGAGGTGTGAGGCATCTCCGCCCGTATAGGGCTTCGAATGGTGTCATGCCAATGCTGGAGTGATAGTTGTTGTTGTACGTAAATTCCACCAAAGGCAAATGGTCCTTCCAGGACCCTTTCCACTCCAAAGTGCATGCGCGAAGTAGATCCTCAAGCGTCTGAATGGTGCGCTCACTCTGCCCGTCGTTCTGTGGATGCAGAACTCATCTTCAGCTCTGTCTGTAGTGCTGACATGAACTGATGCCAATAGTGAGATGTAAATCTCGAATCTCTGTCAGACACCACCTCTCGTGGTATACCATGAAGTCTAATGATATTCTGTACATAAAGCTTGGCCAATCTGGATGGAGTGTAAGTCGTGTTGACAGGTATGAAATGGGCTAACTTGGTCAACCTATCAACAACGACCCAAATGAAATCATGGCCTCCTGGTGTCTTCGGCAGACCAGTGACAAAATCCATAGAAATGCTCTCCCTCTTCCATTCGGGAATGGGGAGAGACTGCAGTAATCTTGGTGGTCTCCTGTGTTCAGCCTTGACCATCTGACAGGTCATGCATCTGCTAACATGTAGCGCCACATCGCGCTTCATTCCATCCCACCAGAAATGTCGACGCAGATCACGGTACATCTTCGTACTACCTGGATGGATAGATAACCTTGAACTGTGTACCTCATCGAGAATGTCTATGCGAAGCTGCTCGTTATGGGTTACAACGACCCGTCCTGCCTTTCATAAAATAGACTCCGCCACAACAAAATCATCAACCTCGTCCTTGACGGCGCACATGTATCTATCTCGGACCCAAGGATCTGTCTTCTGTCCATCTACAATACGATCCCAAAGACTGTTGTATCGTGGAGGCACGGCGGTAGAAATGGATGCGCTCTCCTGAGGATGCCAATCGCTCAAAGCTGCAAGCGTATCCCACGTGTATAGCCAGTTTGCCGTACCATCAGCATGCGCTCTCCTGCTAAGTGCATCAGCCACCACGTTTCCTTTACCGGGATGGTAAGAGATCGTGCAATCATAATCCTTCAGCAGCTCGAGCCATCTGCGCTGCCTCATGTTCAGTTCTTTCTGATCAAATATGTACTTCAAGCTCTTGTGGTCTGTGAAGATCTCGAAATTCACCCCATATAGATAGTGGCGCCAGATCTTCAAGGCGAAGACAACTGCCGCCAACTCTAAGTCATGTGCGGGGTAGTTCCGCTCGTGCGGTCTCAACTGTCGTGATGCGTAAGCAATCACATGTCCTCTCTGCATCAACACTGCTCCTAGACCTTCTCCAGATGCATCTGTGTAGACTGCATAGTCCTGAGTGCCTGAAGGAAGAGCAAGAATAGGCGCTGTAGTCAATCTCTCCTTCAGTGTCTGGAAGGCCTGCTCACATGAATTGTCCCAAATGAGTGGAACTCCCTTCTGCGTCAACCGTGTCAGAGGACGAACGATGCGTGAAAATCCGTTGACAAAGCGTCTTTAATAACCCGCTAGCCCAAGGAAGCTCCGAATCTGCGTGACAGTCTTGGGCTGCTCCCAAGACAAAACTGCATCTATCTTCGCAGGATCAACTGCAATACCTGCTCCAGAATTGACATGCCCGAGAAACGAGACCTGGGATACCCAGAACTCACACTTGCTCAACTTGGCATATAGTTTGTGCTCTCGCAATGTGTCCAAAACAATTCGTAGATCATTCGCATGATCCCATTCATTCCGTGAGTAGATGAGCACATCATCGATGAATACCACTACAAACTTGTCCAAGTATGGACGGAAGATACGGTTCATCATATCCATGAAAGCCGCATGTGCATTGGTGAGCGCAAACGGCATCACCACAAACTCGTAGTGTCCATAGCGAGTCTTGAAGGATGTCTTCGGAATATCCGACTCGCGAATCCTCAGCTGATGATAGCCGGAGCGAAGATCGATCTTCGAGAAAACCGAAGATCCCTGGAGCTGGTCAAATAAATCATCGATGCGCGGCAAAGGATAACGGTTCTTCACCGTTCTCTTGTTTAGCTGCCTGTAATCGATGCACAGTCTCATGGATCCATCCTTCTTCTTGACAAATAGAACCGGAGCACCCCAAAGTGAAGTGCTTGGTCTCACGAATCCCAAGTCAAGTAACTCCTGCAACTGTACCTTCAGCTCCCTCAACACGGCTAGTGCCATGCGATATGGTGCCATAGAGATCGGTGGTGTATCTGGCAACAATGTGATCTCGGACTCGATCTCTCTCTCAGGAGGTAATCCTGGTAGCTCATCAGGAAAGACATCTGGATATTCTGATACTACTCGGATGTCCTGTATCATCGGCTCCTGATCAGATATCTCCCGAACAAATGCAAGGTATGAATCGTAACCCTGATCAACACGTCGCTGAGCTCGCAACACTGAAAAGTACTCCATGGTGGAGTCATGTATGGTACCCTCAAAGGTGAACTCGGGTAAACCTGGAATCCTGAAGACAACTATCTTCCTAAAACAATCAACAAGTGCATGATGAGCAGATAACCAATCCATTCCCAGAACTAAGTCAAATTCATCAAGCTGTAGAAGTAAACAATCTGCGATCATCTCGTGACCGCTAATCAGTACAGGCAAGTGCCTGACTATCAGAGATATGACGAACAACTGGCCACTTGGCCCTCGGATGTGATATGGAGAAGAGAGAGTCTCTGCGACTCTACCTAAAGAAACTAGTAGTTTCGAAGCAAGAAAAGAACGCGTCACATCAGAATCAAAGAGAACATGGAAAGGTTGATAAGAGTAGTTAGTATGCGTGCTAGTTGGTTAGTCATCTCCTGGTTAGGTCGAGATGACATGGCTCTGAATGAGAACCATTTTTAGTCATAAAAGTACCATTTGGAGATATTTATAATATATGCTTTTTCTCTTCTTGGGATATAATATGAAAATTAATGAAATTGGTGACATTTGTGGTGATTGAATATGAATGTCATATTTCCCTTCTCGGTCTCACGACAAGTCGGAAGACTGCCGCTATCCGAGAATTTAATGCGATCGGAACTGAAATACTGCGAATGTGCGTATTGGGGTACCACGGCTCTGATACCAAACTGTGAACCCCCTAGGATCCGGGTACCCGTTTACACACATTTCGCGTTACAACATTCATTCGCATTAGATCGCATAAGCTACGGAAATACAGGGAAATTTTTCGCGCGGATAATTTTCCACATGACATTCACAATCATAACCACACGTTATTAGAACAATTGTCACCAAAATCTTATTTCATTAACTTCCATATATTTTACATGTACAAAGTCTGACAGTACATACAGTATATCCCAAAAATCTGACTGCAGAGAAAGAAACATAATACAATATAAATTGAACAAAAATTGGCACAAAATAAACCATACCATTGGGTATAAAATTTATCTCCTGAAATCATTAACCCGCTACTGTGCTAAAGGCTCTCCTTGCCTGCCATGCGTGCAAGGAAGAAAAGGTGTCAGCGGGTGCTGGTACTTCCCATAAGTTTATATAAAAATAACAGGCATTTATTATTTACAAAAGAAAGCAAGTAGAGAGGCATGAGCAACTCAAATTAAGATTTAATTGTACTTGCAAATGTAAAAGGTTTCCAAATTTTTAATAAGAACATCTCATGATCAGCCCTTATCCCCACATTTCCCACATAAGCATATGTCTACGGTAACTCATTGATCATAAGTATGTATATTTTATTCTCATATTACTCAGAGATCATCTTTGTGGGTTTTGATGATGGGAAAGATGAGATAAGAAGATATAATGAATTATTAAATTCTTAAGTCTAGTGGATAGTCTGTGGTCTTGGTTCGTGTGAAACCTCACACTATGACTCTAAGACTTGGGAAAAGTCTTAGGGTTGGGGTGCCTCCGTAGGCATGCGGTGTTGTATAATGCATCCTAACTAAGTTCCCAACACGTCCACTAGCTTATTAAGATTTCGAATTTAGATTATAGTCTCTTCCATTTACTTAACTTAACTGTGATCTTGATCTTTGTAGGGATTTCAAAACTGATTATAGTCACTTCTAATCATCCAAATTTTAATTATGATTTCCTCCAAACCTTGACTGTAACTTTCTCTCTGATGTAACTCTCGATGATGTAGATATAGATGTAGATATGGATGATTTGGATGTAGAATCGCCAAGTCTGTTGGCGAAAGAAAAACTCAAGCGGTGAAGAAGCCAACAAAAGGGCTCTTCCGTCTCGCCCCCTAATTGGAAGGACGGTCTAATAGAGGGATAGGTCTACTCCCAAACTACGCCACTGAGACGGGTGAGAGGGACTTCCCGGGAAAAGTCACTCTAGAAAACAGCCCGACCGGTAACGGGCAACCGAGCTCGTACGTAAAACTGAAAAACCAGGATCCCCCGCCTGGGTATCCTAAAACAGGGTCAGCGGAACTGGTCTAAAGTCGGGATCCCAACGAGGCGTAAAAACACTGCGAGCTCGCGTAAAAACCGAAAAGGAACTGGGATCCTAGACCCGCGCACTTGGCGGCCGCGGCCCTAACTGGGCTTCCTTTCCTCCGCCCAGGTGAGGGTCACCGCGCCCTCGCACGGTCAAGTGTACGAGTCACATTGACCGGCATCCTTTATAATTTCTTACCGATTCACGATCATCATCACTTGCTTCTCAACTTATCTCTTTCCAATTTCTTTATGTGATCATTTATACAGATCTAGATTTCATGGCCAACTATCCTTAATAGGGTATTTCGGATGAATGATTTCATGAATACGATCAAATTTTGTGGTCACAGATTATCATTGATAACGTAATCGTAATTGAAATGCTCCTTGAATAATGACCCATATATGTTAACTATTTGTAGGTTTCTGTGAAAAGGTATTCATACCAATATATATTCCTTATATATATGGATATTATTATCAATATTATTATTATTGCTAGAAATATACATGTACCAAGGAGTTACAGTTCATGATGATGTTACGAAATTATTTATTATACTGCATATGTCTAAGAAGAAATGATTGAAGTTTTTGTCTATACTTCCCAAATATCTATCTATATATGTGAACGCCAACTTATGTATTCAAACCCCACTTATAGACAAAACGATATTTATTCATGAATTGTAAGACTAATGATAGTGGGGCATGCTTGTTTATGTAGCTAATATTTAAAAAAAATATAAACATGCTACGGATCTAAGAAAATCTAGCACCTTGCTAAATTTTCTTGTTCGAGTTTCTAGTATCATAAATAATTGCCAATATTACTGTGGTATTTATGCTAATTAAGACAGTGAGAAGGCTAATATAGACACATCATCAGAAGTGTTCTTCAAATGGAGATCCGTAGATAATCAATAGGGTCTTTGTTCTATCATATATATATGTGTATTTACGAGATAGATTAGCAGAGCAACAGAGCATAAGATCTTAATGCTAAAATTTCAATATTTCTGTTAAAATTTAAGAGGATGACCATTGTTGCTGAAATTCCATAGGTTTATCTATGGCTTATAACCCTCCACAAAAATTCCAAAGCCTATCGATCATAATTTGAGATGAAGCAGGAATGAGTATCTTGTATCTCTGCAATTTAATTGCACTGGTACATTGATATTGAAGTTATTCAATGATTCATATTTGAAGTAAATTTCTCGTTCAACCCGCAAGCTTTTAGATTTCTGCACTTTATTTTATATTACAAATCCAGAGAAGACCCCAATAGTGAAACAATCAATATCTACAATTCCTGTGATAAGGCACATGAGAGTATTTGATTCAATCAAGCATGACAGTTTAGGGAAAAAAATCCTTAATGGATTCAAGATACAGATTATGTGCACGATCCATAGTATTAACAGTGATCCCGGCAATAAAGATGGAAATCAAAATCATAGAGACCATCGTGGGAATCAACAACCATGGAAAACATATAGAATAACATATATAGCAAGAGAAGAGGCTTAGATGCACATGCATGGCAGCAAACAGGAGGTATAGGATTTGTACCTGTTTGGGTTTGATCTGGGTGATATCAGACCTTCTATGTGGCTGGAATTTGGATTTCCAGCAGCAATTAAACATGGAACAAGAGCTGTAGCAGAGGATTTGGACGAAATGCTTGCTGCTGGAGGAGCAACGACTATGGCTGCTTCTTGCTGCAGTTGTTGATCAATTTAGGTTCCAAAAACAGTGGCTGATATTGGTTTCTGCTGTATGGAATTTCCAGCAGAAGAAATGGAGGAAAGAGCAGGGAAATTGGGGCCGTTGGGAAGAACAAGAGGAATAGGGAAAGGATCTATATATAGAGAAGGAAATGGGCTTAAACTTTGACATGTGGAAGAGGAAGGAAGACCACGTGGGTTGAGAAAAGAAAGAAAAATCCATGTGGCAAAAATATATATAACAACGTCTGAATTCCAGGCTGGTGCCTGGACTGTTCTTTTTAGTCGGTTACTTGCTACATAAGAAATTCAATTTTAAACTTATGCAGAACCGAGTCTGCTACAGTTTGTACTGTAGCAGAAATTGAATATTATATCTATATTTATTTAATAAATTTTCTTTTGTATAGTAAGATGTTAAAATGTCCGTATGCGCACCTCGTGTGTCAGATTCCAACGTGCAATATCTTGTTTTGATCGTCTCAAAATGACGGTCAAAATAAGTATAATATTGATATCCTTTTGATTGGGTTTTGAACCCTTAAAATTTCGAGATACGGTTTTGGTTTGGGTTTAAATTTGTGATTTAAAATATCAAACGATATCCGATTGACGAACGGTCAATTTCGTTGGTCTTGTTCTGTCCAATCGGACATAATGATGGTCTCAGTTTGTTTTACGATTTTCGAATTTACGTCGCGGCTTTTTCACGGCACGCATTACGAAGCGACCGATTTTTGGTTGATTTCTCCCGAACGAGTTTTGATTCACACTCAATTAGTCGATATAAGTCATCTGATACCGACCGACAACTTTATCGGGTTAAACGGACCCTAATCGGGTCGAGTTCGGGTTTGGCGGATTCCGGATGTTACAAATTCAAACTCAAATATGTGTATAATAGAACTAGTGTGTGTAGATATATGAAAAATTAAACATGATGTATACAAGATCATAGACCTTCGCTTGTTTCAAGCGATCTCTTCTCTTTGCATGGAGCTATATATATAAATATACAAGGTTTAACATGGAAACAAAAACACAAACATAAAAAATATATAACGCTTAGGATCATGTGCAAAGCACATAACCAAAAATGGGGAAAAAAGCCCCGTGCTTCAGGCTTACGCCTCTGCCTCGCCTCGAGCACCTCACGCCTTGAACGCCTCACGCCAAGTCAAGGCGTATGCTCCACCCAAAGGACCCGAGGCATGCTTCTCGAGGCGATTTTGGTGCGCCTCGCCTCGAGGAGTATGCCTTTGCGTCTCGAGGCGGTGCTTTTTAAAACCATGGCCATGGAGATACCACAAACATATCAGGAGGCCATTCAGGACAGTCAGTGGCGTCTTGACATGGAGGAGGAGATGGTCGTGCTACAGTTGGAGCCTTGTTTCAGCTCCAATTGACACATCAGTTCTTGGGTGCAAGTGGGTGTTCATGGTGAAGCACCGAGCAGATGGTAGTACAGATCGCTACAAGGCGACACTTGTGGCACGTGGGTTCATCTAGACATATGAGGTGGACTGTCATGATACACTCTCCAATAGCCAGGCATTCTACTCTGCGTATATTTCTTTCAGTTACGGTGACATGGGATTGGCCCCTCTACCAGCTAGATGCGAAGAACAATTTTCTCTATGATGACCTATAAGAGGAGGTCTACATGCAGCAGCCACCTGGGTTCGTTGCTGAGGATGAGTGTCAAAAGGTTTGCAGGCTTCACAACGTGATCTATGACCTTAATCAGAGTCCAAGAGCATGGTTCCAGAAGTTCTCGGGCTTGATAGAGCAACGGGGGCTCGTAAGATTGAATACTGTTGGAGTATGCGTTATATGTGTCGCATGTATGGGAGATGGGTAAATGGATCCCTCCAGGATCCATTTACCCCATCCAACAGTTTTGTCCCACATCGTCCAGTGGTGGGACTTGGAGGCCCTATGGAGGCTATATAAGGAGCCCCAGACTTCCTGTATCAGATGAGAAAGTGCAATAGACACACCAGCCCTCAGAGGCATTCTCCTGTGGTTTCATCCCGCTCCTTAGGGAGTAGGTTTTCACGTAAAAATCTTTTGTTCTTCATGTTTATCTCTCTAGATTTATGCTATGTTTATCATTATCGCTTCCGATTCCTATTTTTTAACATGGTATCTGTAGAGATAGTTTCGAGAATTATTATTTGTTTATGTATCTTGTTGCTATTTCTTTCTTTTATTTAGACGTGTCTGTAATTTACCCTTAGGGCCTCTCCCTATATAAGAGAGCCTAGGGTTTTCCATGAACGATATATCGAAGACTCCTTTTCTACAACATGGTATCAAAGCGCCTTAGGGCTCTCCACCCGCCGCCCCTCCCTTCCTCTCTCTTCTAGCCGCTGTCAGTGGCATTCGTCGCCGCCGAAGGCCACCAGCAGGAGGTCACGTCGCCGCCCTAGGCCCCTCAACCTACCAGCGGTGCCCTAGCGGGGTCCTCCTCCTCCCGGCGGCTCCTCCTACAGCCGCCCAGCCGCCCCCAGCCGCCTCCAGCGGTCCCCAACGGCCCCCATCTGCACCCGGCGGCCCCTCCTCCTGTCGCCCTAGGCCCCCTGCGGCCTCCCCTCTTGCCTCCGTACGTCCCCAGGCCGCCCCGGGGGTCCCGACTGCTGTGTTGAACGTCCAGCAGTCCCTAGGCGACGCTCTCGAGGCGCTTCAAGGGCTGTAAGCTTCCTTGGAGGCGTGTCCTAGACCCTCCTTCCTCCGATTTATGGATTTGAGTGCGTAAAAGTCTACACACGTACTCAAATCCGATGCAGTTGGTGTAGACATTCATCAACTTGTCTATATTCCCTTCGTCTTCTCCAAGCAGAATTATGTCAGAATCGAAAGTCGATTTGCCCTCCACCGACGCATTCAAAGGTCCTACGCCAATAGTGAAGATGGACGGGTCTAACTATGAGCTATGGGCTATGCAGTTCATGAGCCTCATGAAATCTAATGGTAAGAAACACATTCTTACCGAAGATGAGCCTGCTGAGAAGACATGGATCTATGCCTCATGGGA